>OY829915.1:150814034-152232378 GCA_963691935.1 Nephrotoma guestfalica
TATAAATAATTACACAATATTACAAACAAAATAAAAATAAACAATTTAATTTCTAATGCCTGGATAGTCTTGTAAACTTATCAAAATTTGGTCAAAATAATTGATTTAAAACATAAAATGAAAAACAAAAACACAAATACTTCAACCATTCGAGTCATTGATCCGGATTATTCCCCACATAAATATAACATAAAACCACACCCAAGAACTATACAAAAAAGATATGTTGATCGCAAGAAAATCAAGTAAATTGGCAATACATGATGACAAAAACAATATGTGAATTAAATTGTAATACATACCAAGTTAACTAAATTTTAAGATTGAATTACAATAAAAATTTGAAAATAATCATATTTTTTTTTCTTTAAGCTGTACTTTGGAGTCATTTTAATTCTTTGAATTTTTTTCTAATTATTTCAAGAGAATCAAAATTGGCAAGCTGCCACATGGCATCATGCAATAAGAAAAAAACTGAACTAAAATAAGAATGCAAAATGCACAAAACAAACATCAAGATGTTATTTATTACGTTGAAGCTTTAAAAACAGATTTTATTCTACCGTTAATTCATGGGATCTTTATAAGAATCATCTTAAAATAGACATATTCAGACATGGGAGTTCTTGGGAATACATTAATAACGACTGGTAGATCATATCATAAATACAATTATTTGATGTGTAAGAAAAGATACACAATAGTTTAACAAGTTAAATAGATTCATTGGCGCGTTCAGGACCGCCAACTGTTGGCATCATGATTAGTGAAATCATCGCCAATTTGATTTCAAAATTTCATAGTACTAAACATTTTCATAACGTTGGCTTTGATTTTACTCAACATGTTCCCAACTGTTGGGTGCCCTGAATGTGCCCATTGAAACTTGTTACGACTTATGTGAAATTCTATTTACCAAAATCCGGTAAAAAAAAATTTGTGTACATCAAAAAATTTGTTCTATTTGACAGAAAAAATCAAAGTATTTTTTATATGTAGATATCAATTTTAAAAAATGTGCATTTCTTCGTATTTTTTTTTTTTGATGAACTAACTAATACCAATACGAAAAGAAACTTCAATATTACTTTTAGAAGCGTCAATTGGGGTATTAAATTAAAGCATGTGTTTAAAATTTAAGTCCAATATATTTTAATCTTTCATTAATATGTGACGATTATTCGTTCGGAAACATATACATAAAATTTCGTAGTATTCACAATTGATGTCGTTTTTTCATGACATCTTAAACGTCAAATAAACAATAAAAATCCTGTTTAATATTTCCAATACATGCATAACACGTCAATTTTGTTTTTTGTTCTATTTAAACCATAAATTTCACATTGAGTAAATAAAATTTCACATTAAAATTTAAATATTTTTTTAGTTTAACATGACTATTCTATGGGCCGAATTTATGCTTCTTCGTTCATTCAACAATTTTTTCGACCAATGAATGAATGAACGAAATATGAATTCGGCCTAATGGCACATTTTTACACGGGAAGAAATTCCGACAAACAATGAAATAGATAATACTCCGTTGAGGAAAATGTGTCACATTGTATTAATCCTATTAAAATTATTCATAACGATGGAAGTGGAAACCTTGTGTTAATCAAACCAAAAACTATACATAGTAAATACTCGTTAAAATATAATTGTCGTTCATTGGTTAAAGTATAGTTTTTATATTTAAATTGTATGCAATATATTAATTCCCCTTGAGAAATACTCATTACGTCTCTGTCTCAATTTTCTAATCTATGTAATAAAATAGTTTAAAAAACTTAAAATACATATAAAAAAATATATTTTTACAAACCTATTTTGTGTGTTATTTTCAAGGAAAATGTACTTTTCTGTTGAAAATTATGATATTTTTTTATCACGCGCGTTAATTGAATTTTTATTACTTTTTTTTATCACAATTCTCTTCTCCATAGTATTATTTTTATCGCGAGAAACGTCATATAGTATATAATCAAACCACACTAATTCATAGGAAGACTCAACTACATACGCAAAAGTTAATAAAAAAATTTGCATACGTTGGCCTTCTGTATGGCATAAAATAAAAACGTTAAATAAAATTATGAGTTTATGATAAACTTAAAAAAGAAAAATATAACTTTTAAACGAGAAAAACCAAACATAAAAAAGAAACACATCACAGCTGAAAATTATTGTTTTTTCTCTCTCTCTCTCCGTGTAAAATAATAAAATGAATAATAATAAAATATGTTTATTGTATATTTCAATAAATTAAATTATTTTTTTATGCCGATACTGCACAAAAAAATTATACGTACCTGGTTTGAATGCATTCCTTTTTAATTTTAAAGTTATATTACCCATTTTAAAATTACCTCACTACAAATTATTTAAAATTTGTAGCTACAATTACCTTCATCAACTAAATTATAATTATTTCATCAAATTATATTCCACTTGTTATTTTATATTTCACTTCACTGAGTAATATATATATATACATATATATTGTATATAACACCACAAACACTTAAAAAAAATTACCTCTTTTAATTAAAAAAGAAGTTTTGACTTTTTAGATTTTACGCGATATTCCGATTATTCAAACTATAATTCGTTACAAAAATAATAATTTAAAAAAAAGCTCAACAAACGACTCGCGAATTTTACATAATAACAATTTCTCGATCACGCGATCACGCGGGTTTTTCGATTTGTTTTCATAATTTTTTCAGAAATATTGAAATTATAATTTTTTATAATAAGCAAAATACATGCTGAACTAAGACAAACAATAATAATAATAAAATAAATAAAAATGTATGATTTAAATAAAAAAAGAATTGAAAAACATAATAATAAAAAAATAAACAGAAGGCCAACGTTCCCAATTTTTAATTATTTTTAATTAATTTAAAAAAAAAATTAAATATATGACTTTTTACGATATTATAATGGTATATGTTATGAAATAGAGCGATATTGCATATATGTATATATTTTTTACAAATTAATTATAGTTATACTAAAATTAAAAAAAAAAGAAAATAAATAAATAATAAAATTATATTTTTATTAAAAATCAGAAGTAAATAATTTAAAAGAAAATTTAAATTAATATAATTTTATTAAATTTTCTTTTTCTTCTTTCTTTAAAGAAATTAATAAATAAATAAGAAAAACACTACTCAATCACCATACAAAAAAATATAGTTAATATTTTAAAAAAAAAATATTCGCGACATTGATAAAAAATTTCAAAAAATAACTGAAAATTTCTTACCAGTCTGAAAAATTCAATAACATTTTTTATATAATAATTATGCTACAAATAAGTAATTCAACATTGACATTAAAAACCGCAATTTTTCATTATTTTTCTTTACTTTTATCAATGTCATGATCATAACACCGCGACTTGAGAAAAAAAACATTTTGCTTTGTATGCGAATAAAACGATAAAAATACATACAAAAATTAGCGTGAATTTTTTCTCAAATCACCGAATTATGCGTATAAAAATATTAGATGTTCAATTTGGTTTAATTTATTTTTGTGATAATTGTAAAAAATCCTACCTTGAGCATCCCGATGCTGTCCCGATCCAGCTTCTTGAGTAGACATAAAGGATTCTTGATCTTGACTTCGCTCAACCTGCCATTGCGGATAACCTACGTTTTACCCAAAAAAAAAAAAAAAAAAGAATTTGATTTCAATTACTGCTATAGATATATCGTTTAGATTTAAAATAATCACCTTGGCTCGAACTTTCACCGCCATGACTGGGACCTGCCGGATCCATTTCATCAAGCAATTCTTCATCTTCTATTGTCAAATCTTCAACCGGTTCATCTTGGCCATCATCGTATTCATTTTTAGGTTCTACTAACATTTCTTTTTTTTCCTGTTGCGTTACATCTGGATTTGGTTTTACTATTTCTTCTTCCTCTTCATCAATATCTTGATTATCTTGTTCATTTTCATCTAAACCGTGGTGTTCTATTTCTGATGCTTTAATATCTATTTGCTGCTGCAATTCAGTCTTTTTGGTAACATTTACGACAGAGGTAGCTAAGTTATTTATTGATCCAGAGGTGGACGCGGCTTGAGGCAGAGATTGTGATGAAGAATTTGAGTGGTGGTCATGATTATCTGTAATTTGGAAAAAACAAAAAAAAACATATTAAATATTTAATTACAAATAATATAAAAATTATTTTTACCTGACAAAACTCCTTCTGTGCTTCTTCTTCGAACTTTTTTCCTCTTTCTTGATGTGGGACTAGTTGAGCCTTCTCTCGAACCTGCGACATCTGAATCAATATCTAGTGCAGGATGCTTTAGAGGCCTTTTATGTTCAATCGTGAGACCACTCTGCGAAAATACAAATTGCCAATTTATATACCAAATTAATATAATAAAAAAGAATAATTTGATTTATTTACCTTCGATGATACAGGTACTTGTTGTTTTGTATCATTTTTCTGTGTTGTATTGTTACTGCTTCGATTGTCTGATAAACCTTTTATTTGTAATGATTCTGCCGCTTTTAATAGTGCACCTAATTGATCTTGTGATATATTAACTTCACCCCTGTACATATAGTCCATCATTGCTCGTAATTCTTGAAATTTAACATCCTTTAATATGAATATGGGATGCTTATCATATTGTTGCGATAACAGCGTCTATAAATAAATTTATAAATGTACCATCCATCAATCTATCATAATCTGGTAATAATTAATGTATAATAATACTTACTGCAAAATATGGACTACATGCTGATAAAACAACTTTATGAGCTTTTAAAAATTTTCCCTCCGCTGCCAATGTACAATCGACTAATGTTCCATTTTCCAATAGAGTGTCGAAAACACTTATTAGCGTACTCTGATGGTTATTCCATCTTAAGCAAAATTGTTGATCTTCCTCCATTTTATTTTTATTCTTGTTTTTGTGTATTTTTATTTATACTGTAACAAAACAAAATAATAAAAACATTATTATGACTTCTGTGGGTATGAATGGGTTCATATATAGGAATATAAAAAATCTTAAGTTTAGCAACAAAAATAAACATTGCAAGAAATTTCAAGGTCAAAAATAAACTTAACCAAATATACCAGTATATTTTATTACGTTTTTTTTGTAATATGTACATTAATTAGATTATTTTTTATCGTCTTCATTATAGAAAGAAAAAACTACGAAAAACACAATACATTTAGAAGAATAACACATACATAAGATATTTATATGAAATATATAAAAGCTACACACTAATTTTGCATAAAGGAAAATCAATAAAAAAAAAAAACTATTCAATGGCGGCCACTGACGCCAACAAAATTTCCACGTAGAACAATTGATAAACGATGAAAAACTGTCTCGTTATGCTGAACTTTAAAGATTAAACCACGTGGAAAGATAAATAGCATAAATATTAATAATATTGCAACTTAGAGAAATGATTTAATATTCTGACCCACTTTTCAACTCCAACTTCAGAAATATAACGACACGAAAAATAAACAAAAATAAACTTGTTATCTATTCATTTAAAAACAAAAAAATAGTTTCGTGTTTACAACATATAATTCGATGTGTTTTTAATAAAATTTCAACAATAAACAATCAAGAGCAAGATCAAAAAGTATTTAATAACAAGCACATATATCGAGAACTTTAGATTTTAGAAAAATGTTCATAATGAAAAAAAGAAAATGGCGTCCACCATGTTGCTACTCACAAAAAGCTATGGATATGCTAATCTATACTTTTTTCAGGAAATTTAGTAACTTACATTTCAATATAGATTTTTGTATGCTTATTTAAAAACTAAAATATAGAATTGTTCACATTTCATATTAAAAATCCACTAGAACTTATTTTATATTAAACTTGATCATGTTTTAATAATCATAATTTTTTATTCTCTGGGCTTGGCAAATGACGCAGCGGAAACTTTAGAAAAAAAAATATTAAAATTTAATTCTTATTTATTAAAAACTGTTTGTTAACTGACTGTGGCTAGCTTTTTTTAATTCAGGGAAATGTTTTTTTTGTAATTTTATTTTACTACTACTATTACTGTACGAAAAATAAGAAAATCAATTTGGATTTCTCTTTCTTTTATATATAAGGGATATAGTGAAGAATAAGATGCAAATAGCGGTGAAAAAAAGAGAAAGAAAATCCGAATGAAATGCCGAATATAACAACATCGCATGAATGTATATCGTTTTTCAATTGTTTAATTATATTTATGTATTTGTTATGCTGTTATGTGCATAGATTGTGTTTTTCCTTCTTTTTCTTTATATACATACATATACTATTTTTATATGTGTAGCCATATAAAAATATATGGATATAAATTTATATAAACATACATACACTTTAAAGTTAAATAAATAGATACACGACAGATGTTTTATTCTTTCAAAAACTATACAAAAAGTTAAAATCCCACTCGTCGCGTCGCCCCAAAATGAAAAATATTTTCTTTTCAACATTTTAGTTTTTAGGGGAGAGCTTAAATATAGGTATATAGAAGCGCTATTTGTATGTTTCGTCTTTCTTTTCCATACGGAAAATTTTTATTTAGAAAGTATGTAGTTTTATTTCGCATACAAATTACATACATACATACATTTATGAATACCTAAAGAATGATATCATGCTTTTAGCAAAACTTTTTTGTGTTGTTTTATTGCTTTTAAAGAACATATATGTATTTTGACCCCAAAAGAAAAAAGTTTAATGCGTCATATGTTGTTATAACTGGAAAATCATCGGAAATTAAACAATTTAAACATTGTCCAAAAGGTGCCAAAATAATGGAGCCATAAAAACACTGACATTGAGAATGGTCAGTTTGCTTTAGCAATAATCTTCCTCGTGGTGAACTTAAAATTATTACTAAAACTACTATTTTTCCTGTTTATCAAAAAATACAGTGTCGGACATATTGAATTTCAATTGTTTTTTAACAAACCTAACACCACCCGCATATACGAGCACAAAATTGGACAAAGAAAAACTTAACTACACAGTAGTATTCCTCCCGTTAATTGTAAAAATAAAATTTAATTTGGTATTAGTAAAAATAGAAAATCATGGAAAATAAAAAGGGTCGATTTACTCATACATTTACAACACATAATGTTCATTTTCAATTTCCACCAAACGATGAGATCATCCATTTTAGAACAACGTTTACATTACATACATTTCACAAGAAGTATTGAGAAGCTTACGTATATTCAAGTATTTGATAGCAGATCATGTTTTATATAAAAAAAAATTAAACATTTATAGGGGGTGTACTTAATAATAATACTTTAATCCCGTCTTTAGGCATTATATTCACTTATACATTGAAGGAAGATTAATTACTTTTTTCGCGTTTTTTGTTGTAATGTAATTTACTTAACAAAACTACTTTTTGAGAGGAGATGAAAATACAAACAAGACAATTGACCAAAATAATATATAAAATATTATGTGGCACATGCGCAATTTTAAAATGCCAAAACTATTTTGCTGAAAAGAGACAGCACTATTACCAAAAATAGTTTCGTTTAAATGCGATAGAAAATGGAGGACGTGGAAACAAGGAAAATTCACAAAATTAAAATTATGTAGCACATGATTTAATAAAAGCTACATCAAAAGTTTGAATACATAGCAAAAAGTTAAATTCAATTTTCGAGTGGAACTCCATCATTTATAATTTCGAATTTATATTATGAAAATGTAGAATTATGTAGTTTTAAGCATAAATATGGCTACCGCTGTTTCATGTAAGAGCAAGAGCCCAAAAATTACAAAAAGCAATGTGAAAATATGAATTTCATGATGGCGTCATATTAAGAATAATAAAAAAAAGCTCATTTTTACTATTTTAATATGTACAATTTCCAAAAAATCTCCAAAATTAACTTTTTATAGTATTTACAATTTTAATCACTTTTAAACTACAAAATAACATTATTATATCAACATAACTACGAAAACTTTTAATTAAGAAAATTTTCCTCACGCCATTTTTATTTACTACAAAAAATTTTCATTTACCTTTGTTAGCATTTATCATAGTCTTAATTTTTCACTTTATTTTTGTTTACTATATTTTTTGTATAGGTATATTTTCAACATAAATATTTGTCACTTTCTTTCATTGAGATTTAGAAAAATTCAATCATTTTATCACAAAAATATATTAATTATTTTTAATTCATTGGAAATGATATTTTTCACAAACCAAACTTTTCTACTTTTGTTAAATCTTAAAATATTTTTATTTTTTGACTGCTGCTCTCGTGTTTTCTTCTCTCGGCGAGCAGTGATCGTATACTTGCGGTATATGGTCGATACCCCAAGGTCTGATCATCTCAAGGTGTTGACAGATGTTGCTTTATTCAAGGTTGGTGGATAGGAAATTATATTCATCTGGCAAGTTTTTTGCTTGTACTACGGACAATTTTGTACCATTTAAAAAAAAACAAAACTCGTTATTTAGCATTCATATTAAAAGTACACAATCACAAACGGCTCATTATAATATTAGTGACGTAATAAACGAGGAATTTTGCGTAATAATTACACCAAATAAAATTGTGCAATATATTAATAAACCAATATCAGAATAATATAATATATTAATGTTTATATACAAGTTGATAACAAAATGTAATTTGCAGTTTGCAAATTATTTTAATAGTGTGAGTGATTTAATTTTGATAACAACACAGGCACACACTCAATTTAATATCACTATGACGTACGATTAAGTACATTTAAATTTAAATGAATATTAAAATCATTTAATTTGATTATAAACATTTGCAAATTAAATTAGCATGAAATATGCGGCTAAAGTACAAAAGCCTACGTGACGTTACATATAACCCTACAATAATTTTAAGCCTATCGTGCTCCATACATATACACAAATCCACGTATCTAGATACCAAATAAAAAACAAACAAATTTCACACATAAGTAAAATAAAAACACATACATTTTTTTTTGATCGTCCGGCAGAATTGAGTTTAGAGTGGAAAATTTTTTATTTATTATTTTTTGATATATTTCCTATTATAAATATATTAAAATTTTCATAAAAAAAGTATATAATTTAATAAATTGTAGTGCTTTGAAGTTAATTTAGAAATATAGTTGAAATTTAATTAATAAAAAAGTAAATTTTCAATACGAAATCCTAAAGCAAAAACGAAAATTGCGCATTTAGAAAAAAAAAGTAAAATAAAAGATACGAATATACATAAATAGTAGCAAGCACCACGTTGATTACTTAATATTAAAACAAATATTTTCTATAATAAAAAAAAATAGTTTTCGATTGAAATTGCATACATAATTAATTTTATATAATGTCGGAAATTAATTTATTATTGGGTGACTATTTTAATATATTAAATAATAATGATAATGAAAATATTGATAAACGCACTGCCACCTACCATGAGAACAACCTAATTAACGAAAATTTTCTGTCGATTGATAAGCCATCTATCGAATTAATAAAACAATTATGGAATGATAACAAATCCAAGGACATTAAATTAATTGATAATTTCAATTTTAATAAATTCTTAAATATTAATGATAATACTTATAACAATAACTGTTCACCAGTATTAATTATAAATGATGATGATTTACGATTAATTGCAATTAATACAAATTATGTTATTGAGTTCTCGAGGAATTTTATTAATTTGAACAAGAATTATATAAATAATTTGGCCGTATCGGCTAAGGCGCACGCAAATCCTAAAATTGGTATGCTAATTAAAATAAGCTTATCGAATGGGCAATCAAATGAACGAACATTATCGCAATCGTCTTCGATCGATGACGGGGATGAATGTAAAAATATAAACAAAAAAAATTTTACTAAAAAATCTAAACGAAAAAATCGGTCTATGTCCGAAAGCTATTGTGATGTTATCAAGACGGTAACGGAACAATTGCAAGAGTTGAACCTAGATTCGAAAGGAAAAAATCAAGAAAATGCGACTGACCACGAACCTGGAAGTTATTCATCGAAATCGTTAAATTTCCGAAAATCACGGAGCTATTCAGAATCACACGACGGCGAAGATTCTACGAGTCAGGATTATAATAAAATAAAAAAATATAAAGGAATTCTGAAAAACACGATCTACAATAATCCGTCAACAATGATTTCTGAAACTTCAGAAGAGGATATTTCAAATTCATTTTCCGATGACTGGATCGATAATCGTCGCAATTCGGATTGCAGTAAAAAATCTGTGCGGTTTAGTGATGTTATTAGAAAACAGTTATTTAGGTATGTTATTGAGAAATTCTTGAAAAATTATTTAAGATCATAAAAAGATTTTTATCTCCATCTCTTTTTTTTTTACTGGTATATCTGTTTTGCACTACCCCGTCATTTTTGTTTTTAAAATATCGCGATCTTATAATTCATTGACTTTTCTTTCAAGACCGGTTTTGTAGGTGGAATTTTAAATTCTAAAAAGGTAGTTTCGTGGTGTGTATTTTCTTTTTTGGCAAATCATAATTGAGAGAAATTTTGGATATTTCGTGGCTTTGTTGGTTGTGTGTATAATCACAAAACTTGATTGAAAGTTGTTTTAGTTTTAATTATCGAATACTTTTTTGTTGAGGTTTTTTTTTTGAGGTGAGGTAGTTGATTGATCTGTGTTCTCTTTTGCAAACGGAATTTAAATTATTTATGATTGCTGCTTTTCTTTAGTTCTATTGTACTTGTTGCTCGAAGGTAGGAAGAGGTTGGTCTCGGGTAAAATCCAAAATGATTGACACTAGCATGAGATTACAGGGTAATTATAAGCCACCGATGAGTTAAATAGATTTCTTCTGCGTCGTAGGTATTCGAATTAAATTGTTTTCTCTGTAATAACATCACAAATAGCAATAAATTGCGTCATTCATCGGATTTTGATTTTTATGTCCATCTTCAATGAAGTTAAAATTACCAATCTAATTATCCATTTATTTTTAATTTTCAGAGTTAATTCCAGTATTTTAGGACAACGAAAAAAGAATCACAAAAAAAATGTAAGCCGCCGCCGGGCACAAGATCGGAAACTAAGTGAAAGTGAAAATTCTGAAAATGAGGATCATAAAAATCATTTCACGAAAAATACAGATAAAATAAACAACCGTAATATTTAATATTAGTGTAGTTAGACTATTCATTTATAATTAACTGTTTAGTTCACTTTAGTAATATCTTATCTTATAATAATATCTCTTTGTTTGTTTGTTTTGTTATCAGAGAAAATGAGACTGGTTTTAAATCTTCAAAAACAAAAAAGTAAATCAAATTTTTAAGTCAATTTTTCAAAGAAACCAACGATATTTTTATTACATATTTTTTGTTTGTTCGTTTTAAAAAAAAAATTCAAGATAAGATGTTACAGATTTTTCAATAATCCATGTGCACTTGCATGGACTAATCACGATAGTCGTTATACATAATATACATCCAAGCATATTTAAATATTTCATTGTTTACTACTTAGAATTTTTAATTAATTATAATCTAGTTTTAGGTGTTTTTGAGTTTTTACGGATTATTTTCTTCTTTTTCATGCATCTTAGAAAATAATAAGAAAAAACCTAAAACAAAATAAGAAGAGTACAAGTTTTTCCTAATAAGTTTATTATATACATTTAGAAGATCATTTGATTTTCACAAAACATATATTTCGATTATACACGTTAATGATGATTTTAGAAAAAAATAAAACAAATCTCCAATTTGAAATTTTTTAGAATTTTTGAAAAATTATAAAAAATTTGGTGTTTTAAATTAAAGAAACCTACCCCCGCTCTACGTAACTCTTTAGAGTGAAATTCGCACACAATTCAACAAATCATCTGTACACTCATATGATCTCTGAACTGAACTCATAAAACCATTTACAAATAGGCGTGCCCGAAAAGTATGTTGCCTAAAATCATAAATCAAACAGAAAAATGTTTAGCTTGGAGTAACACGATATTTCTGCTCGATCTATAAATGCAAAACAGAAAATTGGAAGATCAATTGCTAGCCAATAATAACACTAAAAACTACAAGTGTATTATACCATAAACTATTAAACCATCTTTATTATAAATTCTTACATTATACCAGTTAACGACAAAATTATTATTTTTTAAGCAATTCTGGACCTTTTGGTTTAAGAGGACTTTCTACACTTGGTTTTTGGTTCGTAATTTTTTGATACCGTTTCTTTGCAAAATCCACTTCACCAACGTACTGAACAACTTTGGCCGCTAATTCTCGTTGATGTAAAATTCTCTTCTTTTGTCGGATCTACAACAATTAAAACAAACTTAAAATGTTCCACACCGGTTAATAAACACGAATTATTTAATTACCCCAAATGGAACCGGACGCCCGTCTAGAAATGAATAATCCGGTAACTCCACTAGTGGTCCATCAGCATTTGGATTTTTTGTTAAACGATGCTTATCACGCCATTGTTGATCTAAACTTAATGGATTCGTCAATATTATACTTCGTTGTAGTAATAAATTATAGTTAATAGATAAATTTAATTGATTTTTTAGTAAATTAGGTAATTTTTCCAATAAAATTTTCATTTTTGACAGATGCTATTAAAATTTCAAGGTTCAAGCAGCATGACAATTTTGACGTTTCTCAAGCTATCAAAACAATTGTAGGTTACATCAATGTTTAAACAAATTTAATTAATTTTGAATTAAATGTAAGTAAATAAATATAAAATGAAGAATAATTTCTATATTTTAATAGACAACTGAATAATATTTAAATTACCAATTTCAGCAATATCAATACAATCGAATAAACATTTAATCATAATGTGCATACCTATTATAATTTTATCCATCTTGTTAAGTGACCTAAAATATATTAATCGTCATCACTTGTCACATCAAAAGAAAAATATTTTCAGTGCTGCACAGTGAAATTAATTTATAAAATTTATTCGTTTTTATTTTTACTTTTTCAATTCATTTTTAAATAATACATTGAATTACATTCTATAAAATGAGTACGAAAACACATACAGTCGAAAAAAATTCATCGAATCCCAAGAATCCACAATTAAAACCCGTTTGGACTCGTGCAATCACAGCAAAATCAGAATGGCCCGATAAAGTGAGTATTATTTGAGTTACAACATGTTTTTTTATATGATTTGTTTAATTGAAGATTTACTTTTCTGGGTATAGGAAGAATTTTTAGATGTTATTTATTGGTCTAGACAAATAATTGGGATAATCCTAGGCATTATCTGGGGAATAATACATTTGAAAGGATTCATTGGATTGATATCGTACGTAAAAGTTAAATATTTATTTTATGTGTGTCAATTAATCAAACATTGTTTTTTAGATTTGCTGCTATTAATAGTGGAATTGTGTATCTATATAGTATAAATTTCCAAGGGGTTGACGAAGAAAATTATGGTGGTGTATGGGAATTAATTAAAGAAGGTTTTATGACCTCATTTGCCGGATTTCTTGTCACTTGGATTATTTTTTATTCCGGACTGCATTTTGATAGTGTTTAAGATTTAAATATATATATAATTGGTTAAATTATTGTTTACACAAAATAAAAGAACATTAGATATAATTAAAATACCAAAATAAACTTTATTTTGTAAAATCGTTCAGTGTTTACGAATAGAATACTAACAACAGGTTAGAAAAGGTGGCCAAAAAGCCACTTCTAAATGTGCCGGTACCTGTCAGAATAACCATGAGAATAAGTATTCAAAAACAGTTGGGAAGGGGGGAAATCTGTATTTTTTTCCTAGTAAATCTGGCTTAATGAATCCTCTTTCCTGTAAAATTAGAAATTTCTACGACCGTATTTACTCGTATTCGTATTACAATTAAGTGTTACCATCTTCGAATTTTTAAATTTCATAATAAAATCTCGAAATAAGGTAAGTTGTTTACAGCACAGGGCAGCTGTTAGGCTTACTTCATGCTAAGTATGCCCATATCTAGATGTTCACAATTTTTTCCGCATAACGCAGCAACTGAAATTTTTGAGCACATGCGAACGACCGCTACTGCATTCGATTACCACCTAATTATTCGAAGAAATCTGCAACATAAAGACACGAACTGGCTAGGAATCCTGATCCTGCGAGGCTCTCTAATACTACTTGAGCGAACTGTCGTTAATCCACAATACAGTTCGGTGTTTCTCCTTACAAGTAGTGCACCATCTCCATTTCAAAATTCCCGAGTTAGTAAATAATTATTATATTATGTAAACTTAGAAGGTTAGTTGGAATGTTTCCGTTGAGTATCCTCCTTCGATTCACCATGACGATGAGGAGAGTATTTCGTCTGAAAATTGATACCTAAATAGTTACATTCGTCTCGTGATTTCAACTTTGGGAATTCAAGGATATCACGAACCACATTCTCGTGACCAACCAGTGCAACATGTCAGCCTTAAAATTAAAAGATATGTGGATCAATCCGTATATGGTCTCTCTCCTCTGGTCTATTGAATTCACTTTAATTATTTTTCGATTCGAATTGGAGAGCGCCTGAGTGCATATTATCAAATTATCATACACATCAATATTCATTGATTCTAATTTAGTAGTATGCCTTATCGAGCAGTTATGGGAGCTTGCTACGAGGCAGTGGCCCAATCACTCATTTAGTCGAAAATCAAACGATTACAGAAACCCTACAAATAAAAATCTAAATCTATGTGTGCATCATTAACAACAAATACGGCTGGAAACAATATTGCGATACTGTGGCTGCATGGAACAACCTTGAAGTCAAGAAACTGGAGTAACATCATATATTATAAACTAAATATATACTCTTCTTAAGTGGATCAAAAAAAAAATTTTACTGACCCGTATTGAATGTAAAATAGTTCAGTGCACAATTTTTTCACCACTATATTCTTCCCTTTTCCATAAAAATTAAGGATAAAAAAAACGGTGGATTTTTTCCATACAAAAATCGAGCAATGTCACTTCTGTTTGTATTCTGTTATTACGTGGTTGACGAGCAACGTAACTGCCCATAATTACTTCGTAAATAAAGTGACCATTCGCCCGATTTAAAGGACTAGACACACCAATCGTCGACGGTGAACGGTGAAATTAAATATGCATTAATTTGATTATACTCGTATATTGCATAAAAATCATAATTATTAACAGAAAAACTGAAATATTCTAATAACTAAAATAACTATAACTAGAGCTTTAGGTAACAGCTCGATCGTCACAACACGTGCTAATTGAATACACAGAATCGAACTGCAGTATGTGCGAACGTATTGACACCGACGATATGGCGCAGTGCAACAAGTGTGATAAGTGGTTTCATTTTGTGTGCGCTGGCGTAACGCAGGCAATCCAGAATGTCGATTGGGTTTGTAGCATGTGTTCGAGCTTGTCTATTGCCGGAAACACCATAACCGCCAACCCTATGTCAAAGACGTCGAGCAAGAAGAAGAACACAAATGGATCCGTAAGTGCGCGTTTCACAAAATCCTCAAGCAAGAGGACACAGTTGGAACTTCAGAAGTAGGAGGAAATTGGCAAGCTACAAGAGATCAGCCGTAAGGAAAAGGAAGCCGAAGATCGCGATTATATAAACAAGAAGTTAGAAATCCTCGTGCAGCAAATTGACGATGAATCAGAATCTGATCAAGACGATGAGCCTAAGTCGAACCATGTGGATGTCAGTAAGTGGATTGAGCAACACCAAAGCCAGTCGGAGAATCCAGCAATTAAACAAGTTCCACTTCAAGCGGATATGGCTTCATTGGCAACATTTGTTGAAATGCCCGTTGCCAACCAAATGGCGAACCGTATCGATATCGAGAAGCGGCCAATCGCCATATCTACAAAAATTGGTATCGACGTCAAATAGGCCACCCACTTCAAATATACGGACATTAGTCCCACATGACCGTGGCGCCATTCCCAACATGGTACCCATGTTAAGGTCTGATCAGCTAGCCGCAATACATGTAGTTTCCTAGGAACTTCCTCATTTCAGCGGGCAACCATCGGAATGGCCAATGTTCATAAGGAGCTACGCAAGTTCTACAGAGACATGTGGGCTTAGCGATGCTGAAAATCTGCTACGTCCATACCGGTGTTTGAAAGGTAAAGCGCTAGAGTCAGTGAGATGCCGTCTACTTGTGCCATCCTCAGTATCGGATGTAATAACAACGTTGAGAATGCTATATGGCCGTCTAGAACTGATCATCCATACCTTACTCCAGAAAGTCAGAAGTGAACCCACTTCCAATAAATACAAGCACACAAAATGCATTGCGAGTTATAGTCGAAGACAGGGTTGAGATTCCACTGATGTGCAAAAAGTCATGTACGCAAAAATTGACGGTGAACTTGGGGATACCAAGATGGGAATTGTGGAACCTGCGAATGTCAAAAACAACGGGTTGCGGTGTGCGAGAACCTTAGTGAAATTCCAACAGAAAGTACCAATACGTGTTATGAACGTGATTTTATCAAAAAATGTAATCAAGGAAGGATGTACCGATGGCCTAGCTGAGGGAATCAAATACGAGTGCAGGCGTCTTCCAGCGGAATAGTTAGATGTCGCAGTGGAAGTACTGGATGAGTTAGCCGATGTATTTGCTCTTAATGATGATGAAAAACTAAAATTGTGCAACGTAGAATCGACACAGGAAACGCTACTCAAAATCGGCAAGCTCCAAGACGAGTACTGCTCGCGAAGAAGCAGGAGACTGCTGAGTTAACTCTAAAAATGGAACATGATGGAGTAATAGAGGAGTCCAGCAAACTAAATGAAGTAACGAAGAAAAGTTCCTCGTTACCACACATTGACGACACCTTGAACACGCTGTAAGTTGTCAACATTTTCAGTACATTGGATATGAAAAGCGGATATTAGCTAGTAGAAATCCATCCTGATGGTAGCGAGAAAACGGCGTTTTCAGCAGGAAACGATCTATATCAACTTGTGGTAATGCCGTTTGGATTGGAACACGTCAACAACCTTAAACGAGTATTACAAGCCATCCGGTCGGCAGGATTGAAGTTAAGCTCAACAAAATGACTGTTCATGAACGGATCATGTGGCACTGAAATGATTGATGCAGTTTAAGGAACCCGATGGTTGTTGTTGTTGTTTGTTGCACAACATAGTAGATGGATTATCAAGAAGGCCCTGCACAGTTCAGTCTAAGCAATGTGTAAGACACGAAGAAAAGAACCGTTCCCCAGTTATTGCACGAATCATTTGAAAGAAGACCAGGAGGCTAATGAGTCAATTGGGCCAGTAAGGAAATGATTGGTAGAAGGTAGGACCGCGTTGTCACGAAATCACAACTCAAAGGGACACTGTTAAAAGTTATTGGGCGCAGTGGCATTCGCTGAGAATAGTAGACGGAATACTAGTAAGAGTCTGGGAATCGAGTAACCGCGATAATAATAAATATCAAATTGTGCTACAAGAAACACACGGTGGAAGATATGGAGCGCATTTATTTAGGAATCAATAAAACCTTGGATAAGATAAGACACCGGTTTTATTGGGTCAAGTGAGGAAAGGACATTGAAGACTGGTGCAAACACTGTGAAGTGTGTGCATCATCGGCCCGTTTACAGAAACAAAAGAGGGTAACGTTACATACTGGTGTTTATTGACTACTTCAGCAAGCCTATCTGATTGTAAATCTGGAAGCCCGACAGTAGCCGACACATTTCTGAACAATTTGATTTGCAGATTCGGAGTACCGCAAGAACTACACTCGGATCAAAGTAGGAATTTCGAGTCGTCCGTGCTTCAAGAACTGTGCAAAATTCTTAACATAAACAAAACTCGGACCACGCCATTACATCCACAATCTGGCGGAATGGAAGAGAGGTTTAACCGGACACTGGAAGAGCATCTGCGGAAAGAAGTCAATGCCCCTATTCATGATGGGGTATCGCAGCGCAGTACACGATACAACAGGAAATTCACCTGCAATGGTGCTGTTTGGCAGAGAACCCCGCCTACCATGTGATATTAAGTTAGGGTTACCAGAAACCGAAAAAGTCGCTCAGCATGAGTAAGATCTAAGACGGTGAATGAACTGGTTTCATAATGCAAGTAAGAAGCAAAATCACAAAGACCAGCGATAGAATGAAAACGAGATATGACCTAAGCGCAAATAGCAAAGGATTTGTAGAGGAGGATTTGGTTTGGCTTTATAATCCTAAGAGAAGAAAACGGATATCACCGCAACTACAATAAAGTTGGGAAGGCCCTTTTAAGTCATCAAACGATATTAACGATGTTGAATACCGGATTCAACTAGGCCCCAGAACTAAGATGAAAGTGGTCCACATTGATTCCGATAATAGGGTGGGGGGGGGTGGGGTATTACTACGAATTCTACTTTACTCAAGTAAGTAGTTATTAACTCAAAGAGCGCGAGTGCGTGTTCGAATCTTTGTCAGAGTCCATAATTTTTTAAATGAATTGAGGCGATTATTATTCATTAACGCATCATCGGTGTTGTCAGATCAAGTATTGCTCCAATACACTGATTGAGATTTGAATTTTAGAATGACATCGTATGTGGACGGCAATGTGAAGATAACGAATAAAGCAATTGGAAACGGCGGCGATAATCATCATGGAACATACTCGAATTAACAACGGGGCGTGAATCATCAAGACAGGGGAATTGATGACGTGGAATGTTCCCGAATACAACTACAAGGAGAAGAAAGTGATTTACAATTGCACTACACATTACACGTGTTAAGTTAAGAGGGCGAAAAGTAGTGAACGGTAAAAGTGAACAGTTCAAGTTAATTATAGTGAGCAGTGAACGTCTATGAAATAAGTGAATTGCTGTAGAAATTGATGGTATTGGAAAATAAAGTTTGAAATTTAAATCGCTGAGTGTTGTCTTATTTGCGAAATCGAGTACGAATCTTAATTTTTGTTATTTTAATCTTTATAATTTGAAGTACACAACAGAACTGATATTTTTTAATTTTTTAGTTAAATTTACAATTTTTTTTAATAAGAGTAGTAAATTCTAATTATACCTTTATTTGGGCAATATAGTAAAAAGTATCCTCTAAATATTTGTAATACATGGACGTACAACTTCTATTTCCTACAAACTCTTACAATTTGCCAAGAAGAGCGGAATTGCGCACTCTAATAGAATCTCCGCTTTGCGCCATAGGCTTTTTTTTATTTAAATTAATGTTTATTTTTCAGTTTGTACAGTTAATCTTTATATAGGAGTAAGTTAAACATAATTTATAAAAACATTAGTATAAATTTGAAATAATTAATTATGGCCTATAGTGCAATAATGTTGGCTCTCAATTTTTTCGAATTTAAAAATTAAAACTTAATTCGATAATTTTTGAGGGATTAAAATGACTAGATAGATGCTGTTGGCCTTCGTGTAATTTTATTTTACAGCCAAAAATATTTTTCTTTATTTTTTACATGATTCCGTCTTGTTGTCTCTGCTATGCCCTCACTAAATCTTCGCCTTAGTGGATCATTGTATCCATTACGATTAATCGATTTAACATTTCTTCTCCTGTATGTATGATATAGTATGGGTACTCCAGTTTAATGATTTTGTAAATAACCGTTTTGATCTAGATATAAAAGTGCTTCCGGTGGGCACAACGAGCACGTGTACCAGAAGATGATTTTAAGGTATCAAATATAGAATCCATTGCCAAAAATTCTCCAAAATCAAAGTATTCAATGGTGGTTACCGAACCAAGAAACACAATCGCTTGTCGTTATTGTAAGTCTGAACATTTGATCTACAAATGTGAACGTTTTAAGTCAATGCCATGGAAGGACAAAATTCAACGGCTAAAAGATAAAAAATTGTGTCACAATTGCCTTGGTGCTCATCATATATTCCAGTGTAAGTCCAAACTTTCATATTATACGTGTAAGAAGAGGCATCTTACGCTCTTACACATTTCAACTTTTAATCAGGATAATCTTGATATGACTCAGGTTTCGAAGTCTACTCAAAGCGTATCATTGCCGTCCAACAATGTAAATGTTACTTCGAGTGGTTCGAAACAAACTCCAGATACTAATAAAAGTAATGCTTCCGAAGTTCTTAATTTGATTCCAACCGTTCCATCTAATACTCAACGCAAGGTTATTGCTGTACAGTCAAATATCGTGACTAACACAGATGTCGAGGGTGAAGTTTGTCTTCACTCAACCGAATCTCAAATATTATTATCCACTGTTTTACTTTGGGTACAAGGTTCAAAGGGTATACGCGTGTTTTATGCCGTGCATTGTTGGATTCCGGGTCCCAATCTAATTTCATAACAGAAAGGATTTGTTAAATGTTGGGTACTCAAAAACAATCAGTTCATATTCCAGTCAAGGGAATGTGGAAGTTTGGAATTTTTAGTTCTCCCAAAGATAACCGGCCAAAATTGCCACTACACCCAGTTCATTTTGATTTGCACATGTTACCAAAGAATTTGGAATTGGCTGATCAGCTTTTTATGTGGCTGATCGCATTGATGTTCTAATTGGCGCAGAAATCCTCAGTGATATTTTTAGTGGAGAAAGGGTTCACGTATGTCAAGAACTTCCACCATTCCTACAATCGGTATTTGGGTACGTACTTTGTGGAAAGGTAACTGGTTCAATGCCATCAGTATCTGTGTCATTATTTTGTTGTGACGTCGATATATTGCGCAAAGAAGTCCAGAAATTTTATGAAATCGAAGACGTGAAGACTAAAAACAATTTCTCATTGGAAGAGAAAGCGTGTGAAGCCAGTTATACCAACAGCGTTAAACGCGATTGCAATGGAAGATATGGTGTTGCTCTTCCAATTAAAATAAATATTTCGAATTTGTCTGGTAACAAAATTAATGCATTGAGACAGTTTGACAATCTTGAGAAAAAGTTGATCGCAAATCCTGAATTGAGACAGTTATATTCTCAATTCACGGAAGAGTATATTTCACAGAATCACATGCAACTAGCAAAGGAACCCGATGCTGACTTGTCACATTTTCTCCCACACCACGCAGTGTTCAAGGAAAGCTCAACCACAACAAAATTACGGGTTGTGTTCAATGGGTCTTCCAAGTCATAGTCTGGCCTGTCATTGAATGACACCCTAATGACAGGACCAACAATCCAACCAGAATTATTTTCGATTCTTTTGCGATTTCGCAAGTATAATGTAGCTCTCAGTGCTGATATTAAAAAAATGTATCAGCAAATAAATGTCCATCCAGAGCATCGTACGCTTCAACAGATTTGGTGGTGCGGTTCTCCGGAACAGTTTCTGAATATTTACTAATTGAATATCGTCACATACGGCACCACGAGTGCACCATTCTTGGCCGTCAGAACTTTAAAATGATGTGCCAGTCATGAGCATCAAAACCGCATTCGTTGGAGAATTTCTATGTTGACGACTATTTGGATGGAGGAATGTGAGTTTGATCTGACAAAATGGTCTTCTAACATTAGGAATGTTGTCCCTGAGCAGAGCCATTCACTTGACGAGGTAATTAGTACTTTGGGTATCATTTGGAATACTCGTCAGGATACTCTTCAAATTTTAGTGGGAGATAATTCCCACCTCAGGTGTGATTCAATTAGTATAAATAAGAGAACGGTCTTGTCACAAATATCACAAATTTTCGATCCTCTGGGTACATGCGCTCCTTCAATTTTGATTGCCAAATTGTTTTTACAGAAATTGTGGTCAGTTTCGTATCTAACATGGGAGTCCGAATTGCCTGAACCTTATCGATCTGAGTGGATTCATTATGTCAATCAATTTAATCTGACCGAAATATGACCGAATAGAGCTCCATGGTTTCGGAGACGCATCTCAAGTTGGATATGGATGTTGTTTATATATTCGAACGTTGTATCCAAATGGCAGTTACTCTGTGCTAAATCATGAGTGGCTCCACTCAAAACACAAACCATACTACGTCTTGACCTATGTGCTCGCTATTATTGGCACAGCTTGTTAACAAAGTTCGTCAACTAATTCAAATTGAATTTAATAAGGTAAAATTGTGGCCTGACTCAGAGATAACACTTTTCCGAATCAATTCTTCCCCGTCAAAGTATGCAACGTTTGTTGCAAATAGAGTTTCGCGAATACAGAACATTGCTCCGGCTACTCTCTGGTCGTATATTCCCTCTGAATTAAATCCAGCAGATTGTCTATCACTTAGGTTGATGCCGTCTCAGATCGTTAGAAAACGATAACTCGTGGAATATTCCTACGATAAATCTCGTATGTCCATGCTGATACAGAGCCAATACGACCTAAAGTTTTGTTATTATTAACTAAGGGTATGGACTGTCTATTTGAGCGTTACTCAGACATTTACAAACTTCTTCGAATTTCCGCTCTTTGTCTTCGATATTGTCATAACGCTCGATCCAGTGTAGACAATCGAAGATTCGGTGAATTATCATCAGTAGAGATAGATAACGCACTCAAGGGATTAATTAAGGTCTTCCAATCAAGATTCTTCAGTGTTGAAATCAGTCAACTTAAGAAGAATCAGTTAGTCAACAGACAAAGTGTTATTTTTAAACTTAGTCCATTTCTCGACGACACCGGCATATTGCGCGTTGCTGGCCGGTTGAAGAACTCTCTACTCCCATACGATAAAAAACATCAAATGCTTCTGCCATCAAATCATGTTTTCACCAGCCTGTTGGTTCGTAGGGAACACTTTGGAAATTTACATGCAGAGGACCACAATCATTGCTTGTGTTGTAAGACAACGATTTTGGATCATCGGCGGTAGGAGGTTGTGCAGAAGCATCGTCCACAAATGTATATTGTGCTTTAGGACCAAACCGACATCGATAAATCAGATTATGGGTCAATTACCTAGTGATCGAGTCAGACCATCTCGTGCATTCGAACATGTAGGTATTGATTATTGCGGTCCATTTATTCTCCGTCAACCCATTCGAACAAATGTAACAACTAAAGCTTTTATTGCTGTTTTTATTTGCTTTACCGCAAAAGCCATTCTGGCAGCGTTCAGACGTTTTGTCTCCCGAAGAGGGCGGTGCACAAACTTGTATAGCGACAATGCTACCAATTTTATAGGTGCGCGAGCTGACTTGAAAGAATTCAAATGTCTCTTTGAGTCTGAATTGCATAGGTATGGATTTGTGAAAAGTGCTAAATATCACTTAAAATGAGTGTTAAAAAATACGCGATGTACCTTTTGCAGATATGTCTGTGCTCACACCTGGCCATTTCCTCATAGGAGGGCCAATAAATGCAATATCTGAACCTTCGGTATGTTATTTAAAATTTAACCGATTGTCAAATTATCAACAACTTCAGGATTGTTTTCAACTGTTTTGGAGACGCGGTGGTTCTTGGAATATTTGTCCGAATTGCAACAACGACACAAATGGGTAAATTCCAGTTCTAATGTTGACATTGGTTGCTAGGTCCTGTTGATGAATGATAATCTCCCACCCATGAAGTGGATAATGGGACGCATTGTGAAGACTCACTCCGGTTCCGACGGATTCATTCGTGTGATTACAGTTAAGACTACAGCGGCGAGTTTAAGCGAGCCATGCCCAGAGTCTGCATATTACCAATTGAGACCAACTTAACCGACCTGGACCAGAATGAAGATGCGACTGATGGTTTTAGGGGTTTTGGCTGAACATGGAGTCAGTATCCCTGACCAGCTATAATTTTAATAATTTATTATGCGTTTGGCTGATGAAGCTAATTGATTTGTTTTTTATAACCACGTTTAGCCACAAATGAATTGTAGTTGCGTGTATTTCGGTACTGCGCTGTGTGTGTGTATGCGTATAAGTTTTGACAGAAACAACCAACGATTTTGTTATTCATTAGAATTATGATTTATTGTATTACTCTTAATATTATTCATTGTTCCGACTAAAGAAAAAAAAGTTTGAAAAGAATTATTTTGAAATTAACATATTTCAAGGTGGCCCGAATGTTCAAACATTGGCTCAATTTAAATTTGAGTTCAAGTATAATTCTTAAGTATATTTTTGAACTGGTCCTTTGATAAATTAAAGTCAAATAGGTCGTCGACGATGTTGAACGATTTAGACGACCTAATTATGCGGTTATTTTCTCCATAGTTTGTGGAATGGTGTTCTAGTGCTAAAAATTCATGGTTTCGAAATGTGCTGCAAGTCACATCAATTGATGTTTTCCAAAATGTAGATTCAATGAAAAAATCTGAATCAATGTGACCAAGCAAAACGTTACTAATGAAAGCCGCACCTAAGAGAAGTCGCCTATTTTCAAGCGTGCATATTTTGTAATCCGTGCATCTTGTTGAGTATGGAGGTAACCGAGCCTCATTTTCATGGAATGGTAAATTGTGGTCGTAATTCCAGTCACTTTTCTTTAACAAGAAAATCAGAAACTTCTTTTGAATGCTTTCAATTCTTTTAATGTGTACAGCATAGTATGGATTCAAGACCGGTACAGCGTATTCCAGTTGAGATCGAACGTAAGCAAAATAGAGTGAACATAAGGTTTGAATATCTTTAAATTCACCAGTCCACCTTTTAACAAATCCAAACATGGCATTAGCTCTCGCAATACAATTTTCAATATGCCTATTAAAACTGACATTCTCGACAAATGTAACACCTAGATCTATGATCTCATTAACTCTTTGCAATACTTCGTTGTTGACTTTGTAGGAAGTAATTAGCGGATTTCTCTTACGATGGAAAGACATGGTCTTGCATTTCTTAATATTTAAGTAAAGCGAGTTTCGATCACACCACTCACTTAATCTATCGATGTCTTCTTGAAGTTTCTTCGTATCTAGCATTTCATTAACAGTTCGAAAAATTTTCACGTCATCAGCAAATATGAGAACGTTTGAGTTTTTGATTATCTCGGTTATTTGATCTATAAAAACAATAAATATCCACGGCCCGATGTGAGATCCTTGGGGAACACTAGCCGTAACTTTAATAACGTTTGATTTATCATTTCCCATTATTACAAATTGACGCCGGTTTGAGAGATAAGACTTGAACCAATTTATGTAATCGAGTGAAAACCCAAATGCGAATAAGCTCCGGAGTGCTTTTTGATGGCAGATTGAATCAAATGCTTTACTGAAATCCGTGTACGCTACATCAACTGTGATGATGGTTTTCTATCTCATTAATTATTTTACTGGTGAATTCAACCAGATTAGTTGATGTGGATCGGCCAGGCATAAACCCATGATGGTTTATTGATATATGACGTGCAATTGTGGATTTAAAGTTGTTGCATAAAACTAATTCAAACAATTTTGGAATTGATGATGTAGTTGATATTCCTCTCTAGCATGTAACGTCATCTCGTTTGCCCGATTTAAAAATTGGTGTAATTTTTGAAATTTTCCATTTTTCAAGAAACACCCCGGTGCTCAAGGAGTGGTTGAATAGGTAACATAATGGAATTGCTAAAATGTCAGCGTACTCCTTCAGAATAGAAGAGGGTATATTGTCAAGGCCACAACCGTCTCCAAATCCCTATATAGAGCCGATAATATGTCATCCTCATATATAACAGGAGAAGTTATTGTTACGTTGGTATTGCTGGGTTGTTCGTACAATCCACTAGTAACGCTTGGTTTATAGACTGATTGGAAATACTTCGCGAAAATGTCAGCTATATCTTTGGAGTTTGAGAAGCTGGTATTGTTATATGTCATATTTGCAGAGTATCCGTCAATTTCGCGTTTATTCCTAAAGTATTTCCAAAATTGTTTTGGATTTAATTTGATTTGTCCTTGAATTTGATCGAGATACGACCTATATTTTGATTTGAAGTAAATTTCAAATTCGTTACTATGTTGTAGAAACATTGTTTTGTCGGCTTCTAACCCGCTTTTCAACATTTTGGCATACGCTTTCGACTTCCGTTTTTTTACGTTAACTTGTCTAGCATCGAACCACTGAGGATGAGTATGTTGTGGTTTTAATGTCATTAAATTTATCAACATTTTCGTTTACATCATTGGAATTGAGAGTTGTTGGCCAGTTGATGGATTCTAGGTAACTTTGTAGCCCCGCACGATTTGTTTTTTTGAAGTTATATTTGATTGGTTGTAGGTGTTCCGAACTTGCCATTAAATTAGTTGAGTCAAATACAATATCTAAAGACTTGTGATTGATATCGTTAATTACAAAAGGTAACACGGATTCTGAAATAATTTAGTTTTATGGCAAATTGTAATGAATTGTGTGATATTATCTATCCTATTCCTCTTCTTGTCGCTCTCCTTTGGATGCAAGAGTTCTTTATGGTATTGCAGTAAAAATGTCTAATTTTCTTAACGTTTACCACTCCATGAGTGTATGTATTTATTTTTATTGGACTGTTAACTGAATCTAGTGATGGGGCGTCTTCGCTCGTATGATTATTTATTGGATTTGACAGTTGATTAATTTGTGTGTTATAAAAGTTTGGTCTCAAAAGATTTGTTGATGAGGTGTCTATTCTCGAATAATTGTCGTGATTATTAACTAAAAATGTTGGAAAGATTTCTGGGTTTGAATAACTGTTATGTGGTTTATTTGATGATTGATTGCTTGTAATTTGAGCGTTTGGGCTCGTTGATTTATTATCTAAATATGTCGAAAAGGTTTCTGTGTTTGGATGATTGTTATGTGATAGATTTGATATTTGGTTGGTAATTATATTATGAGCGTCTGGGCTCGTGTACTTATAAACTGAATGTGTTGATGTGGCGGCTGGGCCTGGTTGATTGTAAGATAATTGATTTAATGATGGATTAGTTGTGTTGTGAGCGTCTGGGCTCGGTTGCTTAGAAGCTAAATTCGTTGAAGTGGTGTCTGGGCCTGATTGGTTGTTTGGTAATTGGTTAAATGATTGGCTGGTTATATTATGAGTGTCTGGGCTCGGTTGCTTATATACTAAGTGTTTTGAACTGGCGTCTGGGCCTGGTTGGTTGTTTGATGATTGGTTTGATAGTTGGTTGATTTGATTTTGAGTGTCTTGGCTCGTTTGCTTATAAACTAAATATGATGGGTTGGCGTCTGGGCCTGGTTGGTTGTTTGATAATTTGATTGATTTGTGTGTTATGAATTAGATTATGAGCGTCTTGGCTTGTTTGCTTATGAACTAAAAATGTTGATTTAACGTCTTGGGATAATTGAACGATTTGGTTTGGTTTCGTTGATTGATGAATAAATGGATTCGTTGGCTTCTTAACTATATATGACGAATGATCTTCCGCATTTAATCGATTTGTGCCGTTGATTTGGATTTGTGTTTGTGAAATTGCTTGATTTGTGTTTATGTTGTAAACTTGCTTGAACTGGGTGTTTCCGTTTATTTGATGAGTATCTGCGTTCAGTTTCTCAATTACCAGGATTGATGGTTGGTTGTTATTACTGATTTGTGTGTCAATATTGATTTTTTTACAGATTGAAAACCTATTACTTGTTTCTGGAATAACATTTTGGGTTTCTTTGGATTTGTATGTGTGTCTTTCTGGCTCGTACTTATAGTTTCGCGGTTGTGTTGTAAAGTAACCATTGGCGTTTGTTTGAAATTTGTTTAATTGTAAGTTTGAGTGTTGATGTTGGTTACAATTTGGGGTTTCATAGTAACTTATTCGTTGCTCTGGTATAGCAGGACTGCTAAAATGACTCCAGGTATTCGGCGATGGGTGATATATTTGTTTTTTTCTCTCTGTGTTTATTCTAGTATGACAAATGCCCCAAGTATGTTTAAATTTTCGACAGATGTAACTATCTGATTTGGTATGATCTTGGATATAATTGTTTACTTTCGATCGTTGGTAGGGCTAGTGTTGATGATTCATTTAGCTGTGTTGTTGGTATGCCTATTACCGAGTTGACCATATGCTCAGTTTCTTCTGTTTCGTTTATAATTTCGGTGACACTTTCGGCTTTGCTGGTTAATATTTTATTTTTAATTATGATGTTGTATCGTCCTCGTTTGAATGTTTGCACGGCTTGTAATTCTAGATCTTTGTTGTAAATCTTGTCAATTTGTCCCTATTTGTTTTTAAAGCTGGTATTGGTCAAGTGCATCATAAAGTCTGTATCCATAATTTCTGATACTTTCCCCATAATATTGTTTCGTTTCCAAAAACTTCCGTTCCAATTCTGTTACAGAATATGTTGGTAAATAAATATCCATAAGCGTTTTTCGCAAAGTTGGATAGTCGTTTATCTCTCTGTGATAAATTCGAGTGAATGCTTCTTCTGTTAATCGCAGTTTTATTAATTTGTCGAATAATTGCTTTTCTACGTTGAGAAGTGTTTCATAAATACTGTCTGCAATGGTCAAAAAACGGTTGAGTTCAATTGTTGTTTTTTGTGTCAGCTCCGCTGAATTCTGGAATAAGAGCGATGCACTTTAATATTTGCAGCTCGTTCATTTTGTCAGATTGTGGTGTGTCGAAGTTCGGTTCCGATATGAATGCACGTTATGCTGGCGATGGTTCTGATTCCATTTTATTATTTTTGGTTGAAGTCGATGTCATTGATCTGTTGTTTTCAAATAGTGTCGTTAATTAGATTTTAAAATGAAGTACATGGATTTTAATATTTTCTACTGTTGAAGAGTTGATAACGATGACTTTCTGGATCTCCTTTTGTGTTATTTTGTTATATGTTTATGATTTGCTCTCAATGACGATTTAGTGGTAGTTTGTAGTTTTGATGTTGAAAATCGGTATGGCTCGTTCTGCATTGTTAACAGCCTAGTTTTTCTATGGCATGGTATGATTCTACTTTGATGTGTTTTGTAAATATCATACGTTTGTTTGTCCGCAGGAACTAAGCAAACGGATAAGTTTTCGCCCGCAGGATCCTGTCTACAGCGCCAATGTTGTGCAGAGCGGTTTGGGGATTGGATATTTTAAACTTCATCTTCACTGTTGCTTATTACATTTTATTAACACTTTTATTATTTATTAGATTGATGGTTCATAATTATTATACACAACTTAAATTTAAACACTTAAATAATTTTTGATTCTTAATTATTGATTACATATTACTTAAAATTACTAATTATGACTATCCATAATAACTGTTTATGACTATCTGTCTTAAAACTAAAATGCTCGTCTTATATACTAAATTGTAGAGGAAATGAAAATGTTATACAAGCACTACGGAAAACAAATGCACATTTTCCGAGGTTGCAAAGGTTGCAAAGGTTAATTTTATCGTCATTCATTACTCTGCTAATGAATGACCATTCTGGAATACTCTTCTTGATATATGAAACCCATGAAAGTTTTTTTATGTGGTGTTGTAGTATATTTTACCTCCCAAGGAGTTTAATAATGAGAACCTTCTAATTCTTTCAGGAAACCTGTTGACTTTTCAGCCTATTTGATTTGTGCGCAATCAACGGTCTCTTCAGATTCCGTAACATTCTCTGACCCGCCACCTGGAAACGTATCCTCATGTAATTAATTTAAATACCACAATTTACATTTTTTTAAATATTTTTTATTGAAATTTTATTTAATTAAAATTACTTTATTTATTTTTTTTGTTTCGTTTATATAATTTTTCCAATAAAATCCTAGGAAAAAAACATTTTCATTGTTTAAATATTGTGTTTTTGGTTTATATATCTATATAAATATATATATTTATGTATGGGAGGTATAATAATAATATATAAATTATAATATTTATTTAATACGACATTAAATAATATATAATAAAGATTGATAAAAATACTAAAAACTAAATGGAAGTTTTAAATTTTGACTTTTTAATTAACGTTATAAAATTATAAAATTAAAATCGCACGACTAAAATTATTTATTATTATTCTCTTTCTTCAATAAATCACAGTAAAGTATATTTATAACTTTTTGTTAATAATTTTATCATAATCATATTTTCATAAAAAAAAAAAAATAATTAATGAAAATCGGAATAATTAAAGTGTTGTCAGCAAGTTCGCAATTTAATACATTTTTGATTTGCTGTCCCTTTTAAAATATTTATATGTAGTAAATATTAGGTATTTTGTTTGGAAACATTTTGGGTTATATATTTATGTAATTTACGTTAAAAATATAATTGATTACATAATAAAAAAAAAATCTATATAATAAAACAATATTATGAACACATTTCCTATGTTTTATCGCCATTTGTTAAAAATATATAACTATTATTATAAAACGGAAATTACTAACTAAATGCGCTACATTTAAAAAATTAAAATGGAATAGATTTCTGTAAATTTTTACTTTATGTTTTTTTTTTGGCAAAATTCTTTAAAACAGTTTCGTTCTAAATTAACTAATAATAATTTAAAACCTTTCTTATCGTATCTTATATTTCATTAAACATCAACAGAGTCATCTTTCGAATATTGATTTTCCTTGTAAATTGTGTGACGGAATGATTTACGTTGTAGGCCTTCAACTAATGTCTCCTGTGTGGGAAAAAATATTTTCGATACTAATTAGTATTTAGAACAAAAAAAAATTATAATTTTTATAGGCATCCCTTATATTAAATTATATAATTAAAAATAAAAATTAATTTAAAAATTTGATTCTCCCGTCATATTGGGCAGTTCAAATAGTCTGCATTTGTGTATTTAGTTTATTTTTAATTATTGTTAAACCATCACCAATTTAAAGCAAGAACAAAAAATTATAATCAAACCTCAAAAAGTGCTGTAATTTTCTTTCCGGCCACAATTCGTTTGACAACCTCTGGTGGCTTATCGGTACTAGTATTATCGGTAATCGAGACATTCTGATAGTCATGGCTAGTTCGTGATACACGTGGTTGAATTTGAGGCCGAGTTAATGGTTTATTACTTTGTTCTAATGTACAAGAGTGTTTGTGTATTTGGTATTGGTGTTAGATGTTAAATAAAAGCAAACCAATTCAAAAATATAAAACAAAAAAAAACCACAAAAAAAATCAAATAAAATAAATAAAAATAAAAAACATAAAAATAAAGGATCAAAAGGATCTTAGCAAATACCTCCAAGTCGGTTTAATCCAGCTGCAAGGTCACGAACTGATTTCTTTTCCATAGCTGCACCGGGCGAAATGCCAACAATGCTGCCACCTCCACAACTGTTATTGTTGCCAGAAATGGCCGCCCCAGGCGAGATTCCGACAATTGAACCACCGGACGATTTTATATGTAGCACATCAGCTGCAAGCAAATGCGTTTTGTTTTAAGCAGGTCGCCGAGCCAATAAAATATTAATTATACTTACAATTATCGAGACTATCCTGTCGGCCAGTTCCATCGGATCCCAAAAAGTCCAATGATTTTGATTCATTGCTACCGGCCACACTCCACGGTCGATTTTTACCGCTTACACCACCCATACTAGTCGTCATTATTGAATTATTATCATCATCGTCGTTTGTATGATGCGACGAAGTATAGTGCTGGTGCGATGCTTTATGATGATTCGACGCGTAATGTGGCATATGATGATGTTGCAAACTAAGTGGTTGATGATCATACTCTTCGGCCAGCGAACTATCATTTTCAGTCTTTAATTTAATTAAGGGCGATTTTCGATCAGCTAACGGAGAATATTTTTCTAAATTATCGCTTGAACGCGACCTCGAGTTCCAAGAATTTTTCATAACTGGTGATACCCGATCACCGCGTATTATTTTCCTTTCCTCCAAAATCGGTGTTGTCTCCTCGGATGTTAAATTATACCGTGTATCATCTCGGCTCATCGTTGGACTATCCACAAAACTTAACGAACTGCATTCTTCGGATGTAGGCGAAACGAGTGGCGTTAGAGTTGACGGGGTTGCCGAGCCCGGTCCGAAAAATGTTTCTAAACCTTCACCTAGCGTTTGTGTTTGTAATTCCGGCATTAAGGGTTTCGTTGGGGCTCGTGTTTTTGCCCGTTTCGGTCGCCCCTTTACCAAGTGTTGTAATTGAAGGGAGGCACTCGGTAATTCAGTTATTGAGTCACCATCATTTCCATCATCATCTTTATCGTTTAGTTGGGAATTCGAATGCGAGTTTGGATCAAGTAAATCGGGTATGTGGCTTAAACTCAAATTCTCTATACCAAGTCCTACAACCGATTGTGGTCTAAGTTTTCGGGCGACGGAACGACGTTTTGTTGGCAAATGCGGTGTTGCCTGATACAAAAATCAAAACAAATTACAAAAGTTAATACAAATTACAAAACAATAGAATTTTTTAAAATCATGTTGTATAATCTATACTAAGGCTATATAGACATCTCAAGTGAACTTACAAGATTTAAATATTCCAATTTCTATTTTACATATTTTTTGCGCAAGCAATAAAAAAATTTATACATTTGAGAAAAGAGGAGACATTTTAAATTCTAAACTAAATTTGTTTTAATAAACGCATGCCAATTTTATGTATATAGACTTACTGTTGGTGAATCTAAACCTAAATTCGGTAAATTTAAATCACACCGATCCACAGATGCGAATATGCTTGTGTCCTAATCGAGTTACGAGTTTTATTTTTGTGAAATTTTTTGGATTCGGCGATGAAATGAAATTAAATATGAAATTTTGAAATGAATTTTTTATTGGCATGTTTATTCCGAACCAGTCAGAAAAATGCTAGATTAGAATAATAAATAATATCATACCTGACTCGAACGACGAATTACGTCCGGAGTTAGGTTATCAGATATCATGTACGATGAATCCGAAATACTTAGTCCCTTTTGATAACGGGTTAAGGCTTCTAAGACTTCGTCGGTTGCACGATCGGCTATCATACTTGCGATTGATTGCTCGATTTCACTAAACAAATAACAAAATTATATTATTAGGACCCAGAATATATCGGTCGACCATTATTTACCTTATTTTGTTCATAATTTCTGTGCCAGCACTGTTAAACATACAACTTTGGATAAATTCTTCAGGAAATACTAATCGCTCCATGCACTGTTTTCGCAAATCATTTATAACCGTTTGATTTCCGAGCGTTTTAGGACAATGGTCGATTCCGGTTTGCAGCATAGAATTCAATATTTCTTCTAAATACAATTTTATCGAATCATTTATTTCCGATACAATTTTATCGAGTTTTGTTTCGATCGGATGAGGATCACAGCGCAACGATTCCTGTAACTTTGGCAATAATTGTTTACAATTTTCGGCATCGTCGAGTAGTCGTTGTATATTTATATCGAGCGAATTCTGTTGTATAGACATGGTTTCTTGGCATTCGGCTACAATTTTATCAACTAATTGATGTGTAGACGATAGTAAGAAACCATGTTGTAAACGAAAACCATGCCCATTAATCCGTTTAAATCCGTTACAATTCCGTTGTAAATATTCCTGCATTTTACGCATTAAAAGATCAGTTTTTTCCGGATGACTTTTTAGACACGGTGCCGTATCGAATAGAGGGAATGGAATATTTTTCATCGAATAATTATTTTCGAGTGCGTATACAATATCAGAAAATCCTTGCAGCGTAATATTATTACGATCGAGACTTATCCATTTTAATTTTGTATTAATTTGCAGAGCTTTTGCCAATAGTCGTGCCCCAATGTCGCCCATATAATTTGACGATATATCCAATTCTTGTAAACTTTGATTTGAACCCAAGGCATTCACAAAATTATGCAAATCGGTTTTTAATTTATTATCGGATAAAACTAATTTTGTTAATAGGCAATCATCTTTTTGTATAAAATTAACTAGGGAATCCATTACGGACGATATATTTTTGGTTTTCATGCCCAAAAAACATTTTGTCATATACAAACATCGTATCGATGGATTACGGCCAATTGCTGTTACGACCGACGCCATTTCGGCATCTAAATTATTGTCACTGATGTCGAGGCTATGAACAACACGTACACCATGTATACAGGATTCGAGTACATGGGCACCATGGAGGCCTAATGAATTACCACTTAAATCTAAATATAAATTTGCTGTCGATTCATTACAAGCGAGACCGAGTAGTAGATTTCTGTAAATAAAGAAATATTTTGATAGAGTTTCGATATTGTATCCCAGTGTATTATTTATTTAGTTAACTTACTTTAACGCTTCTAGTGGTAATTTACAACAGGCTATGTTCAAATGTTTTAAGCTAAGCGAGCTTGTAAAAAATTGTTTATATGACGGTGGTATCTCTTTGCCTTTCTTTGTGCTAAACGAATTATGAGATACATTTAAATAGGATAGATGTGTTCCGCAACCTCTTAATAGTGCACCAAATAACTGAAATATAAAGATAAAATCAGTCTTCATCAAATAAATGAAGGTACATCTCAAATATTATGTAGGAGGAATGATTCAAGGCCGCAATATATTATTTTCAATTTGACGGTAAATATCTTCCTGTATCATACGTAAAGAGCTAACAAGCTTCATTCAAACACAAGTCTATGAAATATTGCTAAACCAAGTACACCATTTGCTAGATACGTTAGGAATCGACAGCTGTTTGATTGTATATTTCATTTAGTTTTCGATGGTTTAGTGTTCGTAATAAATAGTGAAAGTGAGAGTATTTTCATCATTAAATTAATGGTTCAAGGCGGGAATAACGTTACTGTCATTGTTCTGAAGGACTTTATGAGACCGTAAAATGAGTGGGCGATCTTCGACTGCGACTAAGCCTGACAACATCAACAAGGTCTGCGGCAAATTTGAATTGTTCTACCAATTGCTGCAGAAAAATTAAAAAAGACCGACCTCTGGGATAGACTCTTCGAAGGCTCAGAATCGACAGACACGTCAGAATAAACGCCGTCTTCTGTCAGCTAGGACACTGATCCAGCAAATTTTGATACTGCCACATTCGGCCTAAGCCGCCATTTGCGAAGAGTTGGATGTTTTGGTTAATTTTATTGTTATTGATTTAATAAAATTTTTGAAACGTTTCATTTCGATCTGATACCAAGTTTCATACTATTTAAGTGCCCGTTGCAATATCGGAAAAATTCCGAGAATTTTTATAGTACTCTCAATTTTTTTTCTTTGCAGATTGACCTTTAAAACATTTGAAAATAGTTAATTGATTAATAGTTAATCGTCGACGATGTTGGCAGTCTGTAATCCAAGGAGATGGATGGTTAATTGTAATGATTACTGGATGGTCATTCGTGATATAAATAAAGTGTTCTAGCTTACTTCGTATGAATTTGGATGAATTATGTCACGTCGTATATTGCTTCGAATAAAAAAGACCCCAATATCTCCCATCTCGTTTTCACAAATACAAAAAACATTGTTTATACGGCATTATAACTCTTCGTTCTCATCATAATTACAAATAATAAATTAAAATACTTTAGTACATATCTGTAGAGGTGCTTCTAATCGTGTAATAATGATAAATAGAAATATTTTTCTTATATAATACACTTGCCAAAAATTTGCACATTAATCCATTTTCAACAAAAGTTCAAAAATATGTAAAAATACAATGTTTGTTTAATTTTCTTGAATGCAGATTAAAATCAAAAAAAAAAACAATGAGGTCTTATGTCGGCAATAACGCGTCGAATGTTGGCTTCCAAATGTTCAATAGTCTCTGGCTTATCAGCGCAGAGAAAAGTAACTTTACATACCCCCAAAGAAAATAGTCCAGCAGTGTTAAATCACATGAACGCGGTGGCCAGTCCCAGGACAGGTCCATTTCTCTATATTAATCACTAACATCGTTTTTGCCACATATGATCCGATGATTCCTTTGGCCCATAAAACATACCAAAGAGTAACTTTTTGTGGATATAATGGTTTTTAAATAATGGTTCGTGGATTATCTTCACACCATTTAACCAAAAATGAGCTCTCTCACTGAAGAAAATTTTGTATTGAAAGTTTGCGTCGATGTTAGTATTGGCTTCAGCCCATTAACCAAATTGGCGGCACAAACGATGGTCATATGGTTTTAGTTCAGGCACAAGTTGAATCTTGTAAGCATGTAAACCAAGATCCTGACGCAAAATTTGTAAGGATGTAATCCTTACGCACAATTTTGCGTAAGGATCTTGATGTATATGCTTACATGTGAATGGGTCGTGTGCGCGTGAATGAAAAAGGAGTATTAATTGACCTTCAAAAGACATAAAATCCACTGGACAATTAATACTACCTTTAAAAAAAAGATGTTAGATCAAGTCCCAATTGAAATCGAATCGGATCATTTGGGTTCTCTTCAATACATATGCACTGCTGTCACCGCCTGCTCGCTGCATGCCATATGGAGTCTTACGAGAGAGTAAACGTGGTGCGAAAGCGATCCATAGTTAACTATCGACTTAACTGCCCTGATGGACGACTATGTTGACCATAAAATGTATGTAGTGCGCAATGAATTTCACGGACTCAACCATTATATTCATTGAACAATTTGCAAACGTTGCTTTGGCGTTAGTCTATTCATTATGAAATGGCAAACCAAACTACTCAAAATTCAACTGAAAAGTGTTGCCAACTTAAAGTTCTACACCTCGAAATGAAACATCCTTAATTTTTAATCAAGTGATGTTAATAATCACAATGAAAGAGGGAATGAAAATATGGAGTATTGATAGATTGGTCTTAAAAAATTTAAAAGACAATTTTTGCAAAGGTACATACAAAATGAATTGGTTAATCAAATAAACCGTTTGAATATGAACAATGATCTGAATTATTTCTTTTACATTTGTAAGTTACATTGCAAATGTACATTTATTAATATGTTTGCGAAGGCAGCACAACTATTTCGAAGCTAATACGTCTAACACTTCTATCAACGGATTATGAGTGGAAGAGATGATGAGTTTTAAAACATTAAAAAAAAATTGAAATATCTGTTGGGACGCATATTGGAAAGTTTGTAGGCCAGCAAATCAAATCATAATAGCCAAAGTCAAAGAATTACGTTTGAAAAAAAAATTCTTAAAACATTAAATCGAACACCAAGTTTAACGTCGATATGTTATTGTAGTTTTCAATTACAAACATTTACCTGAAATTACTACAAAATACTAGTGCGATAAGATTTAATACTCTAGATGCGATCGCACTTTTAAAGTAAGATCCTCTAAAGATAACCTATCAGCTAGAAGTGATGTAATGATCTTTGACCGTCAAGAAAAATCAAAAGTTTGCTGATTATCTGAAAAACGAGTGATCCTCGTATTTGTCGTCTTTTACTTATCCTTGCCTTTCTACTAATCGTATACAGTTTCTATAGATCGCTTTTGGATAAATTATTTTATATAAATAAATAATAAATAGCTAATAAATAAAAAACTTCGTGGCACTATCGTAATCTTCACGTTAATATAATGAAGAACATGGGTATAAACTGTCGAACAATCGTAACCCTGTTTTTATCTTTATGCATAAAATAATGGATTCACAAATTTGAAAAAAAAAAATAATGTTAAGGCCGTTGGGACATAAATTATTATTGGCTAAGTTAAGGTAATAAATCGCAAATTGTACTTACATTTTCTAATGTAATATCCGTTGCTGATAAATTTAAATGTTCCAAAACATTTGGTTGAGCAAGGAAATTATATAAATTCTATAAAAAGAAACAATTATTTTCATTTTGTCAACATGTATCATCTTCCTTATCATACTTACGTTAATATCATCTTTTAAACAATTACCACTTAAATCTAAATGTGTTAAGGTATTTGCAATACTTTGATTTAAAAATAAGGAATGTGCTATTTGATTAACCCCTTTTGATGTTAAACCACAATGTGATAAATACAGTTTGCATAAACCTTTTGATACTTTTGCTATTGGCCCAGCTAAATGTATTGCACCTAGATTAACGCGCCGGGAGGAAAAGAAAACGAATAAAAATTAGTTTTTATCTACTTGGTATTATATGTTCGTATGCATTCAGATGCAACAATGATGATGATGATCATGATGATGAAAAAGATGGATTAATCAATTCAAACAACTTTGCATTCAATACCAAAAAATAAAATTTTTTTGAACGGCTTTATTTAAATAAATGGAGAGACAAGAAGAAGTTAATAGAAAATCCTTTTGCCAAAACAAACATTTTTGAAAATTAAAATTTCGTTTATTATTCTTCTTATCTCGAATAAATTATAAAATAGAACGAACAATTCTTATTTACTTTTTATTTTACACAAGCATCCCTTAATTTACGCGTTTGCAATAAAAACGGCTCGAAATTTCCGCACACAATTGAGGGATAAATGTATTACTATATAGAATTTCTTTAACAATTTGATTTAACAAAAAGTATAATCCGTGCAAAATTATATAAAAAGGAGGTAAATTTGAAGTTTCTTTTGTTATTCTTATATTTTTCTCAATAAATTACCAAGCTTAGCTTGAAAAGCAAGATTAGTAATTTTTATATGTCGATCATGAAATTAATGTTAGACATGCTAAGCAGGATGGTTTTCATAACGAGTAAATTTAATTTTTAATTTAACAAAGACAAAAAATTGCAAGGAATGGCAAACCTTGCACTAATTTCCCAGCTAGGGCACATATTGATGTTGCACCTATATAGAAAATAATTGAATTAATGTTGTTTCATGTTTAATTCCAAAAATATTCTAAAGAAAGTGTAAAGTGTTGAATGGAACGTGGATATTGTATATTCATTACTTCTATACAGGGTGTTTGGCGAGTGGACCGACAATCTTTTTTGGCAGATTGTTGGAAACTTTCATACCATAGAACTTATTTCTAAGTGTCACGTTAACAGAGATATGATATTTTTAACTTTTTTTAAATTACCCAAAATCTCGCCTTTAAATGGTCATTTTTGTATTTGTAATCGTAAAGGCACGAAATAAAATTTATTGTATTCTGCAATGCGATTTTATTCTAAATAAATCATTATTTAATAAAATTGGTTTAAGAAAAATGACTTATGGGCTTCCAAATCCTAAAAAATGTGTAAAATTATGAAAAATAATTCATAAAAAAATTAAAGGTTATTATGAAAATAGTTTTGCTTTAAAAAATTCGCTTGTTTATGCCCTTTCCAATGATATACTACATGTCGTAGAAATCATTCAATAAGAAATACTATTTTACCGGGGTCGGGGTTAAGAAAATACCTTTTAAGTTATTGATATATTTTTAATCATTTCGTTTCATTTATTAGATTTTGTTAAACATGCATGCACGGCATCTTTTTCTTATCTCCACGGTCCACGGTTGTTGTGCGTTAAAATTGAATTTCCTTTGGAAATAATCCTGCCTTTTCTTGTGAGGATTTTGACCTTTTCTGCCCCAATGGTGCAGATTGTCAAATGTAAAATTCGCGAGTTTTAAGAAAAGTACGTATCTTTCGAATCGACCATCATAAAACTGATTACGGTGAAACTGAGCCTGTCTCTAAAATGCTTCATTAACTTGTTTGATATTTTATTTAATACATTTTTATTTTGTTGTTTTATTTTATTTTGTTTTATCGATTTTAATTTTATATAAATCTGTTTGTACTAAGCAGACTCAACTTCCGTTTTCCTTCCGTCCGCGTTAGTTTACCTTCTTATAATCAATATTTGATTTTTATACTTATATTTGTTGCCTCTTGTTGTCTTCCAAATTTTCTCGAATTTCGCTGGTTAAGCAGTTCGATATGCTTGTTTATAATTCATTTGAATATACTCACTCCGCGTGCGGGAGGGTTAAACTAGTTCGTTGGGAATTATTATTATTCACAATTCCCTCACGATTGAAGTTAGACTCATTTGTCCACAAAATCTGTTTCAAAAATCTATCATCCTCATCTGTATGCAGTATAAATCTACAAAACTCCAGTCGTCTAGCATTATCACACTCTTCGAGAACAGGAACAATTAACAATTTAACAAGAACAACGAGAAACCCACGGGCACTTCCGGTAGCAGATAGTGAAATATTGAATGAACAGCTCAAGGCAATTATTACCCAGTTTATTTATTTTTAAAAATCTATCAACAACTTAAAAGGTATTTTCTTAATGCTGACAAATAACCCTGACAAAATAGTATCTCTTATTTTGACCACAAAATGAGTGATTTCGATGACATGTAGTATACGTTGGAAGGACATAAACCATTTTTTAGTTTTTAGTTACCTTTAGTTTTTTTAAAAGAATTTAGAAGGTGACATTTTTCATACTTTTACACATTTTTTATGATTGAAAGCTCATAAGTCATTTTTCTTAAACCAATTGGTTATTTGGAACCAATGGTTTATTTAGAATAAAACCACATTGCAGAATACAATAAATGTTATTTCGTGCTTTTACGACTACAAATAAAAAAGCTATGACCATTAAAAGGCGAGATTTTGGGTGATTTAAAAAAACTTAAAAATATCATATCTCAGATACCGTGACACTTAGGACATCAGTTCTAAGTTCCCAAATAGCCCCCCCATCTGCCAAACAATTTTGTCGGTTCACGCGCCGAACACCCTGTATAATATAAAAACTATTTTGCTTTCAAAATTATTTTTTATAACAAAAATTTTAAAAATATTTTACCTTTATCCTCAATCACATTATGGCTTAAGTCAATTGATTTAATCGCCGGGTTATTATTTGAAATCACAGCTACAGCTAATTTATGTAAAAAATCTGATTTTAATCCTAAACTTTCTAAATGTAATTCTTCTAACCACATTGAACGTCTTAATATATGTAATATTCTTTCTAGTGTTTCGCTTGATAAACGAGAATTGGTTATTTTCAAACCACGGAAAAACGTATTATATTCTAATGCTGATACAATTGCCATTAAATCTCTGAAAAATACAATAAAAAAATATTAGTTCAAATCTCGTTACACGATATAGATATCACACTTACTTGGAATCTAGATGATCGAAATCTTTTAAATTAAGTATTCTATTATCGTGCGACAGGTATATTGTATCAATGTCCCATGCCACCTCTTCTCGATACGGAACGCTATGATAGTCGCACATACTTGCATATTGCATACTAAACCCACCGCATGGGCCAACATTTTTTGGATCCGATGACCGTATCTCGTCCGAAAATATTTGTTCGCGTTCAATTGGTTGAACATCGATTTTTCTAATTATATGTTTTAATGGCACCGTAGGAAATAGTTGTTTGATCGCCGACGCCAAATCGGTTAATATAACATCGGCATTTGAACTAAAATTTCCGGCGTCGCCTGTTGTCACAAATGAGAAGACCCGGTCATTTGTAATTATTGAAAAATGTGTTGGATTTTTACTGTCGATTGAATGGATATCTAAGTAATGAAAATTGCAATCTATCTGAAATAAAGCAAATATGGAAATACAATTAATTAATTTTCAAATTTATAGACATGAAGTCTAAATTATTTTTTTATTGATTATCAGACGATTAGTGAATTTATATCATTTTGTTATTCTTCACAAACGTTTTTAATCACACCTTTCGGAGCATAGGGCACGGTTTGCTATATCGCATACAGATTTGGCTAATGGTCGAATCTTTTACAGTCCCGACGAGATGGCTAGAAATTGCATTTTTATTTCCCATAATAATAATGCGAGTCCCATCCATGAACGCAGATCGATTAACGCTGCGGCTGTACTCGTCACTCTCGAATACCCATCATTTGTTATAGCTTGAATATAAACAACATGAGTTCGTTTCAGTTCAACTATTTTAGTACTTTTAGTACTTCTGAGCTTGGAACTGAAGCTTGAAGTGATTGGTATTAGTCTGTTCTTTCTGCCTGTGTTGAGATTTGATATCAATTGGAAAATGACTAATGTCATTCTTCAGCCTTCGTGGAATAGGGAAATTGGAGGTAAATAAAAATAAATAAAAACAAATAAATTGAAGGTGCCTTTGATAGAACTTTGTTTTCTGGCCAGATTGAACTGGATTGTATTTCAGCCTCCGCTGAAGCAACCGCTGTAATTAGGGAGGAGATTTTGTCATAAATCTTGTGGCTCTTGGTTATTTTTGAAGTACTTGTTAAAGTACAGCAATCTGGCTTCAGTGCTCAGAGCTACGGTGCGAGCCTGGTCGATAAGGTTTCACATAAACATTTAAAAATTTTCTCACCCTTTACAAGTTGTAGATTTGGTGATTTTATCTTGTGTTTTCTGCTATCTACAGGCCTCACCAATACTGTAGGTGAACAACAACTACCTTAGGCTGAATTACTCAATTTTAATTGTGGTTGTTTCATTTTACAGGCAGCGGAATTAAGCCAAATTTGCCTTGTTGGTTCGAGGCCGATGAGCTTCAAATTATTGACTCTGATTTGTATCTTGAAAAAAAAATCATCTCTATGCAAGGATAGTACGGGGTAGAGGAAAATAAAAAAAAAATCTGTTAAAACTGTCTATTAGAAAATCCGATCCCAGCCATCAGTTAAGCACACTGTGTTGTATCAACGAGGGACAACCCGGAAAACACACCGAATCTAAGGTGTTCTGCCTTCGAAACTTGCCTGAAACCTTAAATACTCGGTAGGCAAAATAAAGGCATGCCTGCAAATGAGGCGGCCGCGAAATTAGTTAGAGAAAACGCTTTGTCTAGCTAGATTCTATAGCGGTTTAAAAGAGATATCAGCAAATACTCAACACAGTCTACATCATACAAAATGACATAACTCTCTCGCCTATCGTTTATTTAAATTTTTTTCATGAATTTGAAGATCGGAGAAGGATTTAGGTGCTGCTAAACTATGGTAGGAATTGAAGACTTTACTGGACATTTTCGCTGCTTTTGCTGCAACGGCTCATTTTAACAACTGAGTGACAGAGTATTCCCGTTTGCTCAGGATGGCGGTGCAGACATAATCGTAATAGCCATACATGCAAATCTCTGAAGGTCTTTTGTAACGGAGAAATTAAATTGAATCACAGGTTCCCAAACAAAGTAAGACAGATTAGGTTAAAATAGTGATTTAAAAAACAGCAAAAGTGAAATAGTGAACAGTGACCAATTGTAACCGCTGATTGTTTTATTTGCAAAATCCAGTACGAATCCTTATCGTAACATTTGGTGTCAGAAGTGGGGTTTTGCAATTACCAAATGAGCTTAGTAGACATAAACTTTTACAAATCACAGAAATTAAGGGAAATGCTGCTGAGTGAGCTTTCAACCGAAGGAAATAGAATAGAGCTATTGTCGAGGCTGAAAAACGTTAGATGAACAGGAAAAACGTTTATTGTATCATCAAATGAACAAAATTTTCAACCTACCGAAAATCAGTTAAAAAGTGAGGGAATCGGATCGGCACGTGAAACAAAAGGAACCATTTTGTGCAATCGCATACTGTCGAGCAAACGAAACCAGCGTTTATATGGGAGACATGATCAATACGCTGCTGCTTCAGATAGAGAGAACAGACACTAAACTAGACAAACTAAAAGCCAAATAGGGGCAACAGAGACACTGGATCAACTTATACGGACCAAAGAGCACCAAATAGAAGAACTGAAAGATGTGATTAAGTCTCTTAGTACAAGATCTCGAAAACCGTTGAGACGACCGAGGTTAAGAGTAAAATTAAAGAAGTCTCGCATGAAGTTTTCGAACATTTGGCATTCGATGATGAAACTCAGTCGAGCATTTCAAGGCCGACGATGGAGTACACCACTTTGATTCCAGAGGCAGAGCATCAGGTATATGTTTCAAACCACATCCAAAACATACGGAGGTAACGCGTCATAACAGAGTTAGAGCTGGAATATGACGCAGAAACAGGAAGATTTAACTCGTACGGCGTTGCAGTACTATAGAGGCGCTTGTAAAGCGAAAAGTGAAAAGACTGACAAACCGTTCAGAGTCAAAGAGAATTACAACAGTCATATGCGGAGCGGGGCAACAGCAAAAGTTTAAGAAGATGCTTCAAATGCGGGAAGTTTGGTCACTATAATCGAAATTGAGACAGCCCGTTTCCCGAAGTGAAAACTGGCGGGAGGTGCAGAGAGCGGGAATACGGAAAACCACGGAAGATGTAGTAATTTTTGACGAACGCAGACATAGTTGTAATTTGACAGTTTACAGTGCAATTAAGAAGTAAAAAGTGAACAGTAGCAAAAGTAAAAGTGAAATAGTGGAATGTGATAAATAATGAAATAGTGAATTGTTGAAGTAGTTATAGGTGTTGGTGTGAAATTTGTAAGTATAAACGCTGAATGTTTTATTTGCAAAATTCTGTACGAATCCGTATCGAACGCCTGAAATTCGTAATAATATTTATTTTACTCTGGGAATTTCGAATATTGTTCTTTCTTAATTCCTGTAAAATTTTTCTAAATCCTTAATATTCTTTTTCTTCTTGTTCATTAATGTGCTGTTATCATTGTTCTTGTAAATATCAATTTTTTCTAATCTGTTGAGTGTATGTCGTTTTTTAACTCCGCGTAAAATGGTTAGATTATCGTCAAAGTTTGTATGTTGCTCTTTGCAACGCATTAAAAATGATGGCCTATGTAAAATATGTTACAATCATCACAAGTTAATTCGTCGTCTATAGACGTATGTCTAAGGTTTGTATATATCGTTGTGTTTAAGTTTCTATTCTATTTTGTAGTTTTAAGAAAATAAATCGCATGAATCGTATTTGCTATAAATATCCTGAATCCGCTGTTAAATCAGATATAAATTTCCTTCCAAAAATCATGACCACCCACAAAATGAAGTTCTGAAGAATCCTTACCAATTTGTAAACAGCACCGAAACCAATTTCATCACCAGATAATTCTACCATTCCCACTATTATTTCCCATCCACTAGGAAGAAAAATCACCGATACTCTCTGGCACCATAACACGAAGAAAGCTACTGGCGATGGCATACCATACTTCGTACTGAAAGAGCTTCCTGGCAAGGCCAACGCCCAATTTACACAAGTCCTGAACGAAATCTTCAAAACTGGTCCCTAATCCAACAACAAAATTGAAGAAACTGGCGCATAGATCTGTACTAGAACAAATCTGTTCTTCTTCTACTACCACGACATTTCAAACCCAGATAGCAAATAAATCAAAATCTATATTGACCTGTTCTGTTAGCGCTTGAAAGTCAACCAAACGTCTCTCAAACCTCCTCAGCAGAAATTTCGAAAACGCGAAGAAATAGAAAGTAAATTCCGACAAAACCGAAATCATCCACTTCCATGAAAATAGATACCCGCCAAAGCTCCTAATACAACCCTATCCTCTTCGAGGGCAGTCTAGTGAAATATAAACCCCAAGTCAAATATCTGGATGCGATTCTTGATAAAAAAGTATCAGCATTATAAAAATCGGCAGTATCGGCAAATTAAAAATATCAAGAAAAACGTTTTTTCCGCTCGGCAATAGCTCTACCGTTTCCTAAATGGCAACAGTAGTCTCTCCCAGAAGAACAAACTAAGGTTATATCATTCCCATTGAAAAAGTGCCTCCAACATATTCGCAAGTCCGCGCAAATATAGACAATTTACAAATTTTTGCTCGGCGTCTTCGAGCTCGATTTGGTAATAAAATGATGGACTTTGAGATTCCGCTTGTCCGTGGTAAAGGAAGGCCCATCAAACGTTTGCAATTTTATATGGCTTTAATTCAAAGACGAATGAATATTTTTCAAAGCGGTTTATTTTATTAGAAAGAGTATACATTGTCATTAAGTATGGACACAACTTCATTCAACACAATTTCATTCAAATGACTTGCACGGCTAGCTTTACTGTACCCCTTTCTGCCAACCCATTTTTTCAGAACATTTTCGATTGTATGAGTTCCTATCTCATTAATGGCAACGTCGATTTGATCTTTCAAGTCTTCGATAGTCTCTGGATGGTTAGCGTAACACTTATCCTTAACGGCTCCCCACAAAAAAAGTCCAACGTAGTCAAATCGCAGCTGCGTCGTGGCAAATTGATCTCTCCGTTACGGCTGATTATTCAATCCCCGAAAACGACCTGTTGAAACAAAATGCGTGTGTTAAATTGTGAAATTGTGTGAGAAATTTATTTCTTCGCACGAATTTAAATTTCAACAGCACTCATCAAAAATTAAAACTGCAAATGGGTCGTCGGAAATAATTTTAGGATATATAACCACTCGTGAAAATTTTTTATGGTAACAATGGCTTTATTCTTGAATCTTTCTACATAAGAAACTAACAAGAAGTGTTCAAATCTTAAGCTAATTACATTTATTAAGTTTTAACCAATGTTAATACTTAATATTAGTGTTCACAATTTAATTTAGATCCTACTTATAAGCGTAATCTACACATTTAATGATTTTACAGGTTCATTAGTCCGAGTGGATCTGCTCTTCTCAGTCGTTCAAATCGCGGCTGTTTTAGTATATCCCGGCCAATTCGTTGGGATGTCCCTGAAGTTTTGAGTAGTATTTCGAACTGAATTCCTTGATTGTTTCTTGAACGGTTTTAATACCAAGGTCATCGTGGCTAGTATTTCGGATATACCGCTATTTACCGTATTTTCGCTTGAGTTCGTTGCAGGAGTTCTCTATTTGATGTACTGGTGGATCCCCATAACTGAATACTATATGTCCAAATTGGCTTGATTAACGCTTTGTATAGTAAGACCTTATTGTCTAATGGTAACTTGGATTTTCTTCCTATCAGCCAATACATTTTGGAAAATGTTATTTTTATTTGGTTGGGCTTTGCTTCAATATATTCTTTCTACGTTAGCCGTCTATCCAGGTGTAAGCCTAGGCATTTGACCTTGGTTTGTTGAGGAATATATACACCGTTTAATTGTACTGGTGAGCAGGAGCGTTCATTCAACGTGAATGTGACATGAATAGATTTTTTTTTCGTTTACTTTTATTCGCCAGATCTTGAGCCAATCCTCAATTTTGCTCAGATGACTTTGCACTTCTCTTGAGGCTGTTTGCCGGTTTCGTGTGATACCAGGATGGCTGTATCATAAGCAAATGTTGATATTTTGTTATATTGTGGGTAACAGGTAAGTCTGTCGTGTACAACAAGTATAAAATAGGTCTCAGAACTCTTCCTTGTGAGACTTGTGCTATATCCATGAAGACAGCAGAACAGTATTGCTTTGTCTCAAAGGTCTGTGTACCATGTTGGTTTCGGAGCCCAAATTCTGGAACGATTTGCCTTTCTTCAAATACTGGTTTCAGTTTTGTTATTAACATTTTTTCAAACAGCTTTGAGATTGTGGGAAGCAGGATTATTGGACGATAAGACGAGATTTGAGTTTCGGTTTTACCAGGCTTATGTATCATTGTGATCAAAAATATCTTCCACAATTGAGGAATATGCGAACTAATGCATGCTCGTATTTAAAATGTAGGTTATTAGTTTTATGCATTTGTCTGGTAATTCCCTTATCATTTTTCCAGTAATAAGGTCAGCGCCTTTTTCGGGCTAATGCAAGTTTTGATTGTGTTCTTAACTTTCTTCCATTCAAACTTTATAGGTTTAAAGGATGAATCGTCATCCATCTGGTGAGGCAGCACGATATTATTAGTTCCTTCGTGTGGTGAAAACACCGTCTTTAGATGTGCAGCGAAAGCATTGGCCTTTTCTTCATCGCTTCTCGCCCAATTTTCAGTTGGTAGTCTATTCGGTGGATTCGACTTTGTAGGCCTTTTTAGGTTTTTTGTTGCCTTCCACAAATAACAATCAGTCTTCTCTGTTGCCGAGAGCCCACTTAAATAATTCTGGACATATGGGTTTTCTACTTCCTGAAGTGCAAGGGTTTTGATAGCTCGATTTAATCTGCATTTCAACAATGGTGATTTTGTTTGTTGCCATTGCCGTCGAATTTTCCGCTTTTCCGAAATTGTTGATGATTGGTGAAGCCTTTTCAGCTGATATTTCCAGTGCCTCGTTTAGCTTTTCTGCAGTGTTTTTAGCGGGATATCAAGATGGCAATTTTGTTCGACTAGTCTCCTATACTGATTCCAATCAGTTCGTTTGTTTGTCAGACGTTTCGGTGTTTCATTATCAATGAATGATCAGACGACAGATCATAGCAATCGGTGGCCTTAACATTCTACGCGCAATGCCTTTGGTTACGCAGAAATCAATTAGATCAGGTACTTTCCTTTTATCCAGTGGGCCAGTAAGTAGGATGACCGGTAAATAAAAAATTTAAGGACTGTTTCTCCAATAAAGCGCAATTTTTTTATAGCGTGCTTTGGTGGGCTGCTGATATCACACAATTTCCAGACCATTCCTGCAGACAGCTCATGGTGAAAATGTGTTAAAAATTGGTCAAGTTCCGTTCCAGGTGGCCGAATTCCAAAACTTCTTCCAAAAATTATTTAAGAATCCCATTTCCAACCAACATATCAAATCCCAACATAATCGGCTAAGAAATGGTCTGAGTTCCATCCCAGGTGGCCATATTTCAGCATACTCAATCCCGTCATAATCGGTTAAGAATTGGAAGCACTGAATTTTTGATTTTGAAATGCAAAAATTTATGAATTTGAAATATTAAAACTTGAATTTGTTTTAAAAATATTTGAATTTACTCTACATTTAATTGAAGTTACTCTGAAAAAACACGAATTTGCTTTGCAAAAAATTGAGGTTGATTTAAAAAAATTGACAATGAAGTATAAAAAATTGTGGTTGACTTGTAAAAACTTGTGAATGAACTAAGAACTAAAATTGAATATTATTTGCAAAAATGTGAATTTGAAGTGCAAAACCTATAGTTTAAGTCAAAAGATTATGTAATATACATACAACGAAATAAAGAAAATACAACCAGCAAATGAACAGAAAATAGACGGGAAAGCTACGGCTAAGAATCTTATACCCTTGACAGACTAGCGATTAGCTAAACGGGTTTAATCATTTTTTCGAGTTTATCTCTTAATGTGTCAAGTTCGAGATTAGCTAAACGGGTTTTGTTTTAGGTTTAGTAACTAAACGGGGTTAGTGCAAAAATCTCTCAATATTTTGAAGTTTATCGCTTAAAAATGGGTTTAGCGAGAGCGCCATCTAACATTGAGCGTTGAAATTTATAAATATCACAATATCATTTAGTTCTGCTAAACAATGATAGATGCCGCTCACTTATTTATCAAACTAGCTTTGTTGAAAAAAAAAAAATATTTTGACAATTCTATTCTAAACTATTAACAGTAAAGATTGATATTAAAAAGTGAAACAGTGAGCGATTTATATTTGAATAAATACCTGGAACGAAATTGGATATCGAAACCTGCTACAATATTACGTGAATTTTTCACACTAACAAAAATATACACCGCACGTAATGACAATTAATGATAATGACATATGTTTAATACTGATTCCGGACCGCTACCGTATTTTATTATTGAAACAGGGTTTGCTAAACTTCATAGTGCATCAACCTAATTAGATTTGTAGTAGATTAACTAAAGTAGTTTAACTAAACGCGTTTAGCTAAACCCTAGTCTGTCAAGGGTATTAGTTCAGAAAAATGTAAATGTTAATGTCCCTATTCGAATTCCTACAAAAGACGATTCATTCAAAATATGCATTGTTAACAAAATGTTATTTTTTCACGAGAGAGTTTTTGTACGAATTTTCGTATTAGTAATCGTGTATGTGAATTTTAAAATTTCTATTAAAGTTAAATTGTTTACATTGAATACGTTAATTCATACAGAAATGTTTTTGGATTAATTTTTGTAAAATAGTAAATTTTGTGGATAAATGATTTTGGGGACAAAATATCTGTTGGTTTACGTCGTTGTGTGTCGAATTCTTGGACTTCTGTTATTTCTAAGATAACTTTATATTATTTCAATATATTTAATACAATTATTTCATCAAAACTTAGTTCGCGCATACAAGTTTACAGTAGAAATAACTGAATGTGTGAAAATACAAATAGAAGTTTTGCATGGAATTAGTGCGGGAGTAGACAATTTAAACATCAGACAAACCTTATTTTAGTTCACAGGAAATTCAAATAATAGCATTTTTGTAAGTTTGGAAATAACAAAGAGATCTTAGATTCAGTAGGTGGGCTATATAAATTTCAGACCCATTGCTATAATATTGTTTATCCAGAAAGCTGTAAATTCCAAAACTCTATTCTGCTCTTCCGATGAATCCAAATTGTATGTCTACCAAGAGTATGCCGTCATCTAAGCAGACACTGATTTAATGAAATAAATTTAAATCTTTAAAATCGATATAAGAATTTTGGGGCTGTTTTGTCCAGCTACTATCTAATCTACAAAATCTACTACTAAGTTTCAGTGCTATCATCCAAATATATAATACATTTAATTAATCAATCAAGTGTCTTTGACTTCATATATTATTAAGTATATCATTTGGTAAGTCTTATCAGTTAGTGATAAATCAAACTGAAATTAATATTGTTATTTTCTTAACAATTACCACACAATTACCATGAAATTGTATGATTAATTACTTAGACGTGTCACCAACACATTACACAAGATGTATGTGTTTAATTGTACTCGTATATAAGTGAAATATGTTTACGACACAAAACTCTAAACTAGAACTTCAATTAAATTTCCCAGAAAAAATCTCAATAACAATTAAGACTTTAATAACAAAAATAAACTTTGAATGTTTGAGTCACTGCCATAGACCATGAGACGACCAATGCATTAAATTAAATCAAATCAACATAATATTTTATTTAATTTTATTTTCCCTCTATGTTTTCATTGTATAAATATTCTTTGTTGATTGAAAATTGAAAAATTATGTCTTCTAATTCAAGGCGAATTTTATTATTTAAATAAAGCACGATATGCTGAGTGAATAGTGATACTTGATATAGTTTTATGTAATTTAAAATATGCTAACTAAACATCTATGAATTATTGTACGAGAAGTATACTATAAATATTGTATGAATTACAGAATTATAGTAATTATTTTGGTTGTACTTACTTTTGTTGGAACTTTGGCGATTAGTAAATAGATCCGAACTGGTGTGAATACCAGTACCCTGTTTTCTGTTTTATCATTTTTTGTTTCTAATTTTATCATATATTTTACTAATATTTTTGTGTGTCGGCCAAGAAGAGATTTAACACTTTCTGCAAGAAAAAGAAAAGATTTATATTAATACATTATAAAATAAACATTTTATTTCTTAAAATAAAATGAAACGGTTAAAGGGACTAGGAGAACAATTCAAACTACTGAGAATTATAAGTAAGATTGCATAAATACCCTGTATGAGATGGTGGAATGAGAATTACAGATCTGGTGGTGTGGCAATATACGCTAGGAACGATTTGAATTGTAAACATATCAAGCTCGATTTTAACACTTTTGATGCTACAGGCATTTCTTTTATGTTAGGGCCAAAACTAGTATGTGGCTGCATCAGACTAAATTCCTTGAACATTTTCAATTTCATTGCGAAATTCAATATGTTTTTGGCTGATTTAACAACTCTAATATAATAATTATGGGCGACCTTAATATAGATTTTTTATTAAAACATACTGATGTCGACAATTTACTAGATGTGCTGTCAGTTAATGGCTTTGATATTCTTGTGTCTGAACCTACTAGGATTTTTAAATCTTCAGCAACCTGTATCGATAATGTTTTCTTTAGGTTTGATCAGAGATATTTCCGAAGCCCCTCATGCAATGTTTTAAACTTGAACACATCAGATCATTGTTTAATAGAACAGTCGTAAGAAACTCTGTTGAGATTGTCCGCATTGACTATTGCCAACTACAAGAACTGCTTCTATGGGAGAATTGGCGCGATGTTTATAGTCAATCCAATGGGTCACTTGCTTTTGATTATTTTCTAAATATTCTAAATGGTCATCTTAGTAGCTGCGCAAAAATTACCTCTAAAGCTGGAAAAGCAGCTAAGCTTAGGCCTTGGATGTCTGATCTCCTATTAACTAATATACGCAAGAGAAATAATATATACCTGCTTGCAAGGAAAAGTCCTACTGACAAAAGGCTTGCTAACTATAGTCGCAAACTATGTGACAACGTTAATGCCAAAATAAGTCAGAGTAAAAAGCAGTACTACGTTGAACAGTTTAATTCTAATGGCATTAATGCCCGGAAAAACGGGCAGTCAGTAAATGAATTAATACATGGGCACAGTGAGTCTGCTGAAATTAAAAAATTAAATTGTAAGTAGGATGGTGTGATCTCCGATTCAAGTGCCATTGCTAATGAGTTTAACAATTTTTTTGTGCGAGTACGATACGACGAGAAGCTTTTATTTTTCTCCGATCTTCCCGGGTGAATTATATACAATTATCAATTCGTTTAAAAATAATTCATCGCCTGGATTAGATGGTGTTTCGAATGTATTAGTTAAGAAGATGGCTTGTTACCTTGGGGTTGTCTTACGTTTTATCATGAATTTAAGTGTCAATACAGGGATTTTTCCGTTAGCCATAAAGCGAGCTGCAGTTATCCCAATTTTCAAGAAATATGATAAATGGAGTTTAGATAACTACCGACCAATATCGATTCTTTCCATTTTTTCTAAAATCTTTGAAAAGGCCATTAAAAGTAGGATGTAATTCGGGTTTAGGAATAATTCGGGTTTAGGAATAATAAGAACACGGAACCAGATATTATAACAGTTCATAAACAAATAAGTGGGAGATTGATTTAGGGCTGAATTCTTCTGGTCTGTTTGTCGATATGACTAAAGCTTTTGATAGAGTTGACCATCCGATTCTCTTAAGAAAACTTTATTGTTGTGGCTTTCGTGGAGTGATCTATAGCTGCCTTTGTAGTTACCTGATCGATCACGGCAGGAGTTCCTCGGGGATCGGTGTTGGAACCCCTATTATTCCTTGTTTATGTGAATGGAATTTTTCGAGGCCCTTTTGCAGGCTTCCTCACCGCTTTTGCTGACGACTTTTCATTTGTGTACTCTGGTTCAAGCAAACGGGTTAACATATCAGGGATCAAACTCTATTTAGGTTTACTGGCGAAATGGCTTAAAGCTCACAAGTTACTTTTGAGTGAGAAAACTAAAATAGTACATTTTAGGGATAGCCAGGAACTATCTGATGCTCTTTCTTTCCATGGTTTTGGCTGTAAGCCAAAGCTCAGACTTGTACTTCGACTGGCTATTCTAAGATTAGTGTAGTAAAAAATGAAATTAGATATTTATGTATGTCTTACGCCTCTTCTGTCCGTTATTCCTACGGAGGTTAGTATTATGCCCTAGTTGATTCTATTCTTCTCTACAGGCTGGCGTGTTGTGGGAGTGCCTGTAAAACATTAATGCGTTCACTTCTGGTTCGGCAGAAGCATATTATCCGACTTTTAATATGACTTTTGATAATGCGCTATCTCCTTCTTGGCCTATCTTTCGGGCTTAGACATCCTGATACAGAAAACATATCCCTAACTGGAGGTTAGATTTTCGTAGACATTTCTTCAATGTGGTTTCACCCATCATCTTCAATAATTTACCGATTGAAATTAGAATGTATGGGAGCCACTTGGTCTTCTCTAATGCCCTTAAACAGTATTTAATTGCATCGCAAGACGTCGAAAAACTATTCTCAATTCAAGTATAAGATAATTTAAGTATTTTTGTAATTTTTACAATCTAATTTTATTGTATGATTGTATTTATAGTTAATAAGGAATCATTGTGCCCGACACGAGCTTTGCCTTTTGTAATATAAAGGGTGTTTTTTTAAGAGGTTGCCGATTTTTTTTTTGAATAAAACACATATAAAATTATGAAATGACCAAAATTTTTTTTTATTTGGTAGATAATTTTTTGGCATTTAACATTTAAACACAATTTCTGGCATATGGCTACCACGACTATTTTTCACAAATGTCATTCTGGAGGTCCAATTTTCCAGCACTTTTTCAAGCATTTGAGGGCGTATGTCAGCAATGACACGTTGAATATTGGTTTCCAAAGCGTCAATCGATTGAGGTTTATCCACATAAACCAATGACTTCACGTATCCCCACAAAAAGTAATCGAGTGGCGTCAAATCGCACGAACGCGGAGGCCAATTCACCGGACCATTTCTCGAAATAATGTTGTCGTTGAAAGTTTCTTTCAATAAGTCGATCGTTTCACGTGCTGTATGGCAAGTGGCACCATCTTGTTGAAACCACATTTCATTCATATCCATATCTTCAAGATTTGACAACAAAAACTCATTTAACATGGTTCTGTATCGATTTCCATTCACGGTAACGCGTCGTCCTTCCTCATTTTTAAAGAAATATGGACCGATGATCCCACCAGCCCATAGACCGCACCAAACAGTACATTTATCAGGATGCATTGGTAATTCTAGAACGGCGTGTGGATTATCTTTGCTCCAAATGCGACAATTTTGTTTGTTGACGTATCCATTTAACCAAAAATGCGCCTCATCACTGAAGAGAATTTTACGGTAAAAAAATGGATCTTCGTTCAATTGATTTAACGACCAATCACTGAATTCACGGCGCAAACGATGGTCGTGTGGCTTTAATTCTTGCACCAATTGAATTTTGTATGGCACCAAACCCAAATCTTTACGTAAAATTTTCCATAAAGTCGATGGACAAAGTCCAATTTGCTGAGCACGACGACGAATCGATAAATTGTCGTTTTCTTCGACACTGGCCTCAACGACAGCAATATTTTCTTCTGTACGAACTCTTCTCATTCTTGTCGGTGGCTTGGCATCCAAAAGAGTGAATGTAGACCGAAATTTGGTAATTACGTTCTTTATGGTGGTCTCTGATGGACGATTATGTGCACCATAAAATTCACGAAGTGCTCTATAAATATTTTTAATTGAACACTGATTTTGAAAATAAATTTCCACGATTTGAAAACGTTGTTCTGGAGTTAACCTATTCATAATGATTTGCCAAACAATACTGAGTAGAAATGCCACTTTGAGCTGTCAAAACAACTGTCATAAAATAAAACGACATCTATCGGAAAAACAAACCTCCTAAAAAAACACCCGTTATATATTTATTTTTTGTAAATTGGTTAAAATAAAGTTGGTAATGAATATAAAAAAAAATTTGTTTGAAATTCAGTGAAGGTGATACTTATATTAGGTAATTACTAGGTGTTTTCTGTAATTGGTAAAGGAATACAAATTTAATGAAGATTTGACAAAATGTACTGGTAAGTAATGTTTAACTGAACGGATTATCTTTAAATTTAGAAATGAATCCAATTGTTCATATACGACGATTGTCAGCTGCTCATATTTGCCCGAAGTGATGGATATATTGATTGATTAGAATGTACGGCCAAGATTAAGAAAGCATTTTGGATACGCTAACACATAACGAAATGGAGGGATAGGAAAGGTTGTTAAATATGATAAACTTGACCCCGTTGCAGACACCTACGAGTAAGTAGTCAATAGTTAGTAAAATGTTAGTACGATAATGTTTCACAATTGTTAATACAACAACATAGTTACAGTCTGTATGCAAATGTAGGAACTTCTTCGTAGTTACTAAAAACAACTTTCAACGTTTATTCTACACCCAACCCACTTTGTGTAGAAGATGAGATGGTTTTATCAAAGTATGCTCCACCAGAAGCTGAAACTTTCGCCCATGGTTCAGGTAATAAACGGATTCCCCGAAGGAATAAACCTTGTTGTTTGGAGACATTCCAGTCATTGACCGATTTTTTCTTCGGACGGAAGTGCTGCTCAGCCGGGCTGATTGCATGGACTGGAACAAATGAGAGAATAGAATTTCCTAGTTCTAGCCAATATAAAAATAATATCGTCAAATTATACGAGCAAATGATTTGTTTCCGCTGCACTTTTCCTCAAAAAAAAATAGTGAAGTTTCAGGTGTGTAAGTAGAAACTCTTCCTCCTCTGGCTGAATTATTTGGATGAGTAGTGTGATGTATGCAATATCCTTTAAATGTTATGTAGGATTGTTTAGTACAATGTGTTTTCGAAATAAGACACACATCTACGAGTATATTCCCAATATCGAGGATTGCTTGTAGTTCTTGTTGATGCCAGAGCAGACCATTAGCATTCCATGACATGATTTTCATTGTGCTGTTCATTTTTGTGTGGATTTGGGTTTAGCTCCCAATGGGCTATCTTCCAATTTTTGTAGCCCCACATCAAATGTTGTTAGTTTCATGAGAATATCTTGTAATGTTTGACTGATGTCTATCGATTTTTGCTGTGGTTTATTAACTACACCTCTCATTGCTTCGACATATGTAACACCTTCGTTCTAAGATGGCGACCAAATGGTTGCCTATTGTCTTGTTTTGTCTGCCTCTCGTGTCGATTTGCCTGACCATACATTTGAGTTTCATTCATCCTTTGGCTTTTAATTTTCTGAATTTCCTTCGCAACAATACATCCTCGATAATTAGCAGGATGGTCTTGTCCACAGTGTATACACTTTAGATGTGCTTGCGGATTGTCGCATTCTCCAGTTAGGTGGTGCCCGGCACATTTAACACACCTTGGAAGTTTGCTACAATATTTTTGTGTGTGTCCATATGCTTCACATCTTTTGCATTAAGGAATTAGTTTAGACTTTCTAAGCGGTTGAATTACCACTTTGCAACCCAAGAAACTAGTGATCTTATAAATTTTAGTTATATTTTCGTCACAGCTGAATGTTAGTACAAACATGTCTAGCTTCTTTTTATTTCTCCAACTAATTTTGTTGATTACGCCGATTATTTTAAATTGTTTTGATGATGATCCTCGTCATGACTCTGATTGGCCTTTCTTGTTTATTTTCATACGTGTGAAAGATAAATGAGCCTTCCTTCGCTCTACTATGATAGGTGGTGGGGAGTTACTTTTTTTTATCTTTTTTGACGTTTATCTCAACCTTTTGAGGCTGAGTATTTTAACCCAATGTTAGTGGTTTTTGTTGTGGTGACGGTCTATCATTTAACCTTCTCTTTTTAATTTTTTTAGACTTACCTCGAATCCATTCCGTTTCTTTAGCTAAATCTTCCTCGTCGGTTTGATATTCAACGTTTTTATTAACATTATAATTGATGTTTTGGTTCTGTACCATAGGTGATTCGGTTTGACATTTACTATTGTTGACATTAAATTTGGTGTGCTGGTTCTGCTTCGTTGATGACTTAGCTTGGGTTTTATGCTGCTTTAATTGCATCATTTCTTTTCTTAGTTCGCCAATTTGTTGTTGTAGATTGAGAATAATAATGCTTTGCTGATTTTTCTCATCAGTTACTTGTTGCCATTGTTTGTATAACATTCGCTGCTTTTCTGAGGCACAATTTTCAAGAACAGATGTTTCAATATAATTATATGAGGTTGTTACACCTGCTTGTTGGAGTGCTGTTGTTGCGCCCGCATATTATTTTGGAATTGCTCCATGTTAAGATTTTCAAATGAGAAATTAAAGGTTTTCTCAGGAGATCTAGTAACCCTTCCTCGCCTTTGGAGCGGGCTGCTCATTATTTGAATATTCTTGTTATTTTGTGTACGCAAGGATCGGCTCTCCCCAGACTCCTTAGAGCCAGTCTCTTATGCATCTTACTGCCTTTAATATTTTGAATATAGAAAGGATAAGTTTCCCAGATTTATGAATTGTAGTTACACAACAGATAGCGGCACATAATACACTGAGCAATGCCAGAGCCTGATTAAGTATACCAAAAAATAATACATTAAATTTAGCTAAAATACTTGCTTAGAATTATTTAAATCAAATTTCAGGTATTTCATTAGCAATTTCCTATTCGATTGTATCATTAGAACAATACAACTGGCAATTGTTAAATTAAACAACAAATTATGTAATGTGAAATTGTTTTTGAAACGCCAACATAACAAAACCATTCATATCATAAAAATCTCATAACCATTAACATTATTACCAATATTTTATGTTATGTACATAGGCACAATACATACATACATATATGGTAATTGAAATAAAAACTATTTTACAGTCAAACAAAAAAATTATCATTTTCTAAAATGCTTTTGTCATTTTGTGATGTTTTCAATTATTTTTTCAATTAAAAATAAACATAAAATGATTCAGATGGATTGATAAATTGGGTAATGGTACGATTCTCTGTAAATGTGATATTAATTAGATTTTATGAATTCTGAATAAAAACGTAATTTGTTCTTAATCAATACATCGCGCTGTTTAAAAGTTTGGGATGCGCCAATATTGTTTTTTCAATTTTTCTTCGCTGAATCTAAAGGGTTTTACAATACGGACTTGACAACTTTTTTTTTTAAAATAAAACGCAAACCATTTGAGATATCTCGAAAATTTTATTATTGGTTTGAAGTACAATCAAAACATTTAGTTCCCATGTCCACCAAGGGTACGTTTGCAGGTGTCTATTCGTTGAACCCAATTTTCGATGACTCGGCCGGCCACACATCTCGACTTGTTGGCGACCAATGATTTAACGTAGCTCCATAAAAAAATCTAGAGGTGTTAAATCACACGATCTAGGCGGCCAATCGACAGGACCATTTCTGGATATAACACGTTCATCGAATTTCAATTTCAATAAGTTGATTGTTAGACCCGCGATGTGGCATGTCGCACCGTCCTGTTGAAACCACACATCATTAATGTCTAGCTCATGCAATTAACGAAAGAAATAACGTTGCAACATGTCTCTGTAGCGATCTCCATTGACTATAACGTGACGGTCATTTTCATCAACGAGAAAAAACGGTCCAATGACACCACCAGCATGAAAACCTCACCATACAGTTATTTTTTGTGGATGAAGTGGTGTTTCTTGAAGCACATGAAAGTTTTCACCTGACCAATAACGCATATCGCTCATTTGCTGCAACAATGGCAAAACTCAATATTCACTCATTTCTTAGATATTCGAATCCAACGATTCCCACTAATTCATATTTTTATTATTTTGTATCCAAACATGCTCCCTTATGTAGTTATTTCTAGCAAATTAGGTAAATTTTCTTACAAAAAATCACTCAATTCGCGAAAGAAATTAACATTTTAAGATATGGAAAACAATCCTAAGAAAATTTGCAAAATATTAAAGAATTATAAAAATTAAGATCCGATTGAGGATGTAGGAATGGAAAACAATTATTTAACTAATCGGAATGTATTTTTACTTTTGAAAAACGCCGTTTTTACACACAATTTTGAGTGATATTTTCAAATCGAACTACTGAAAAATTAAAAGTTTTGGATTATGTCACTCTTGCAGCAAAAGAGCGATATTATATTTGTTGAAGAAGCCGTTTAGCCAAAATTGCGCTTCACCATTGAAGATGATTTTGCGATGAAATTGGTCACCTTCTTTCAACATTTCCAGAGCCCAATCCGAGATCGTACGTCGCTTCATATGATCGAGTCGCTTTAGTTCTTGTGTTAACGTGATCTTATAAGGGTGCAAGCCAAGATCCTTTCGCAAAATTCGCCAAAGTGTGATCTAAGCGATGCCCAATTCTTGAATACGCCATGGAATCGACTGTTTTCAGCAATGTTCTCGGCACTTCGAAAAACCCGTTGTTTTATTGGCACATCCAGCAGCGAATAATTAGACTCAAATTTTTTCACTGCATTATAAATTGCTTGTCTACTGGGACGATAATTACGATCAAAAATTGGAATTAACGCTCTTGAAGTTGCAGTCATCGACTTACAGTCATCGAATTTTTGTAGTAAATTTTAATTATTTTTAAACGTTGTACGTTCGATCGGAGTGAAGTTTATGTTAAAATAACAAAATATACACTGTATCCTATAAGTACTTAGATTTTAAAAACACTCAAAAAATGAACTTTCATAATAATATTTGAAATTTTTTAATAAACACAACTATTTCTGCACAATAAAATAAGTAGAAAATATTTAATTTTTGTGAAAAGTTTTGAGTGAATTTTATAATAAGAAATTTTTACAACAAAAGACACTACGAATCGCACAGAAGTGATCGTAGTGGTTCTGAAGTATGTAAGAAAAAAAATTATTTATCCACATGCTCGGAAATCTCTGAAATTTTTGTTATTCGACAGAGGACATCAATGAGTGTGATACGAAAATTCTTAAACATTTGAAATTATTTATCTCGGCCCCTACGGGTGGCACCGAATCAATCATGATGCTTTTTTGTAGAACGGTTTATCTTTGACCCCAAAAAAAATGTTTTTTGGGGCATTTTTTTGAGGTCTGCAGACGGGTAGTAGTCGCTGGGAACGGAGAATTAGGTGGATGAGGAAACAATTTGTGCAATTTTGCCATCATAGACTAACGACTTGTGATACGGCGCTTAGTCTTGGTGAAAGAGCATTTATTTCTAAAAATTACCGGTTTCTCGCCATTTGTTCCTTCAATCGCACCAGTTACACTATCTGATATTCGCTGTTGATAGTTTTTCCTTTCTCAAGATAGTCGACGAATAAATTACCTTGCGCATCCCAAAATACGGGAACTTTACCGGCTAATATTTGCGCCTCTGGTCACTTCGGACGGTTTTAAAGGCTACTACTCAGCTGATTGACGTTTTGATTCAGGTCACGGTTAAACAGCTCCAAATTGTGCTCTGAATCATCGACTCGTTCCTGTTTTTGATCCAATGTGAGCAACCCACCGAACAGCACGTTCTCTTAGACAAATGTTCATGCAAATATCTTTTCTTTTTATATCTTTAAGATGTCAGCTATTTCAACTTCACTTTACGGCCTTACAAAACGATTTTCTGCGCTTTGTTATTTTTTCTGGAATAACTGCCGAATTCCGGCGAGCAGAGCGTTCATTATCATCGATGATGTACTGTCACGTTTAAACTCTGCAAAACCAACGTTCAACGTTTGATTTCGAAGGAGCAGAGTTCCTATAACACTTATCAAGCCATCCATTCCAAGCAAAGCTTGAACGGTATTTCAATGTTTAATCAAATACTATGTGTCAGCTTAGGGACTTAGTGGTCGACGGAAAAGTTTGCAACTACTGCAAACGGCTATAAATATTATATTTCATTTCATCAAAAGATCCAAAAATGGTAATTCTATTAGAGTATTTTACTTCTCGTTCTCTTTTTATTAAAAAACAAATTAAAACGCAATAAAAACGTAATCAAGAGCACCGATAAAATTGTTTAAGGTTATTTCAGAGAAATCCAAATCTCGTTCCTCAAATCCCGGATTTCAATATTTATTTATTTATATACATAGTACAATTTAGGCACCACACCCCCAATTTTGAGCATATTCAGAATGGAATGTGATTTTTCTCGAGATTTTTTCCGCTTTTCGGTATTTATAATTTTATTACATAATTTGATGATGGTTAGTATTTTTCCGCGTTGTCTAGAAGTCAGGAAAAAAATTATTCATGCATCTATTGGTAGCAGCGCTTTACCACATTAATGACTTCTGCAGTTTTGAAACCTTGGGTAATCTAACCCGGTATAGCCCAGGTATGAAATGGAGCTTCCTTAGTGAGAATCCATCACAAAGTGACTCAAAATGGAATTTTTACATCATGCGGTATAAAAATAAACAAAACCGTTTGGCAAGAAAGTCAAAGAAATACCCCCATTATGAATTTTAAAACAGAACAAATTCATGGTTAATCAAAATCCTTTTTTTTAATTCTCTATGTATTTTCAACATCATAAATTATCGAGAAATAAGATGGGATTAGTATTCTATTAAAAACATTAAACGTGGTTCTGGAATTTGGACTATGGTGAAACTCGATTTGTAATACTGGAGTAAAATATTATTTCGTAAGTTTTGAATGACATTCTGGATTATGGACAGGCTGATGTAACTTGGCCATTTCTTGACCAAATTTGGTGAAATTGTGATTTTATTGTGTGATTGAATTGATTGTGCTGAAATTAACTCAGCATTTCTTAAGCAAGTCCATTCAGATTTTAGGGTGGGATTGAGAGTCAAAAATTATTATGGACCAAGTTTTTTAATTTGGTCTTTCCAAGTGAACTTCAGTCGTTTCTTAATCGGTTGTCAAACTTTTGGATTCAATCGGCTATTGCGTAATTCGATGTATAGGATAGAATCGGGATTTAATATTAATTTTGGATAAGTTCTGGATTATGGTCATAGCGATTTTGGGATACTGACTTTATTTTATTTGTTATTTTGTAGTTCTTAGATATTTTTAGATATGAAATTTGAATGAAGTTCAGAAAGTTGATCTTGCTGAGTAGATTCGATTATGTAGCTAATTCTTAATCGGTGTTAGTTAAATTATCTGTGTGTAGTACGAAATTGGGATAGTATCATGAATTTTAGATGCAGTTCTGGAATATGTACACCGAATCAAATTGAGTTTTGAGGAGGTGGTTTGGATTTTAACAAGAACTTTGGACAATCTTTTAAACTAACTACAGTGAAATTATATTTAAAGGTGGAATTTGACTCTTAAAATGAATTATGGACGAAATACAAAATTCACATTGTCAATTTTAACTTGGCCATTTCTTGAACTAGCTCTTCAACCGATTTTGAACGAGTTCACTTTTAAGGGTGGAAATGATCGTCTTGCACAGATTTTGGACTAAGTTCTGGAATCATTCTGAACGAAATTCGGTCATTTATTAACAATCAAATTTGATGTGTAAGGTAGATAGAATTGGGATTTTGGTCGATGTTCTGGAATTTGACCGTGCTCAATGATTTCAATGAAGAAGTGGTATTAAAACAAAAATTATTAACCATCTGGTCGTGCTGAATGGAGGGTCATAGTATCTAGCGTGCATCGTGCAAAAAACTACCCAGCAAGTCAAAAAGTATTTTAATTAGGAAGTTTGTGCGAAAATATTCCTCTCACATAACAAAACACTTTTTATATACACTCCGCGACACTTGATTACCCTCACATGAAAATTTTTCATAAAACCATTTCGACTCTTTTTCTGACTGCGACACTTAATTACCCTCATTACTTTGTTTTTGACGTAGAAGGCGTAAGGTGCGTGTAAATAAATTTAGTTGTGTTCAGTTTAATAGTTTATCATCAATTTATTAAGTTTATTACCAACTGCAGAAGGTAGCCCCTAACAAAGGTAGACATTGAAAAGATTCTTGCGCTTAAACAAGAAAATTATTCAAATCGTGTGATTTCCAAAAAAATTGGTCGCAATTATTGTAGCATCAACAACTATCTCAAATATCCAGAAAACTATGGAAAAAATCGAAGAGGTCGCACAGCAAGGGCGACGCAAGCGAAGCTTCGAAATCGATGCTATCTGCAAAAAAAATGAAGCAGAAAATTGGGTTCTCAGTCAGTGTCCGTACTGTTCAGAGGATAATTAAAAAATGCTTATATCTCCGGCGACAAAAACTTATGAAAAAACCACGTTTGCTCCAGCAACATAGAAGTACTTAATTGGAATATTGCCGTGGATTCTTCCTTCCAATGCAAATGAAGAATGGTTCCAGGTTAGTTTTTTCAGACGAGAAAATCTTTAATTTAGACCAGATGGTTTTAGTCATTAGTTCAATGATTTGAGGAAATCGGAGCTATTCTTGTCCCGCCGCCACACCAGTGTTAATTCCATCATGGTGTGGGCAGCAATTTCTTTTCATGGTGCTATTGAATTGCTTGTCCTGGATGGGCGAGAAAACTCGCAAAGCTACATCGAGCTCCTAGAAGCGCAAAGAGTCAATTGTTCGCGAAATGTTTGAAGGTAATTGCTGGATTTTCCAGCAGGATAACGCAGCAATCCACACAGCTGCACGAGTGAAACAGTGGTTTGAAGAAAATAACGTGGCAGTTTTGAATTGGCCGGCTTTGTCTCCGGATTTACATATTATTGAAAATCTTTGGGGATGGTTATCGAGACAAATTTATTCGAATGGAAGGTAATACAAATGCCGGAATAACCTTATGGCAGCTGTGTATGATGCTTTCGAGAAAGTATCGATAGAATTTATACAAAATCTTTATAGGTCTTTAGAATTTATGATGTTGTAAGAAAAACACACTAAATATTAAATAAAGAAAAATCAAAACAATAGACGTAATGGGTTTTATTACTTAATTTCACAGATGAGGGTAATCAAGTGTCGCAGTTAAAATACGCAAAAGAATAGAAATGGGGAGTTTCCACTTCGCATTGCATGCAAATATGCGTATTAGTCATTGGAAAGTTAGATAAGATAAAAACAAAGGTGATGAGGAATTTTCAAATAATTAGGCGTATCTTAGGTTTTATGGAAAATTTTTAAGTGAGGATAATCAAGTGTCGCGGAGTGTATATGTAATTTCGTAAACTAAATTAATTTACAAAAATAATTCTGTTCATCATTAAAGTGATATTTAAGTTTTAAAAATTAAAGATTTATCAATTTTTTAAATAATTAAAATTTTGTTAAGTTTAGTCTTTCTCCATTCAGCGTGGAATCCTTTTGTTTGACAACCAATTTGGCAGCTGACGAAAATAATGAATCTGTTCGCCAACTCATCGTCATTACGTTCATTTTACGTCATAATCTTCCACCAGAACGGGTAATTCGGTTAACTATGGATCGCTTTCGCATCACGTATACTCTAAATGATAATACGCATCCAGTAAGACGTCAAACAGTGCGTACCGGACAAGTGATAAACTCTGTACAGTGTAGCATTGAGGAAGACCCAAATCAATCAATTTGACGTCGTTCTCAGCAACTGGAAATGTGTCCATCCGTTTTATGGAATATTTTATCTAAGGATCTTGGTTTACGTGCTTATAAAATTCAATTTGTGCAGAAATTAAAGCCACCCGACCATCGCACCCGCCACCAATTCGGCCAATGGGCTGAAGTACAAATTGATATTGATGTTGATTTTCCAAACAAAATTTTCTTTATCGATGAAGCTCACTTTTGGTTGAATGGGTACGTTAATAAACAGAATAATCCACAAGCCTTTGTTTGGTGTGCATTATGGGCCGTCGGAATCATTGGTCCATATGTCTTCAAAAACAATGATGGGCGGAATGTTACAGTCAACGGTGAACGGTATATAGAGACATGATTTCTAACTTTTTTGTACCCAAATTGCCACGCAGCGCGGGACACAATTAATTTACTCAAAGCATTTGATGAAAGATTAATTTTACGTAATGGTCCTGTTAATTGGCCACCGAGATCGTATGACCTAACTCCATTAGATTTTTTTTTTTTGGGGGATATGTCACTTGTCTACGCCGACAAACCAGAAACGATTGAACATTTGAGAACACAACATTCAGGGAGTTATTAGTGAGATACGGCCGCAATTGCTGCGAAGAGTGATCGAAAATTGGACCTCCATATCACGCAATGTACGCGTCAGCCGCGGCTGGAACATGGCCGAAATCATATACAAGCATTAATGTTATAAAATTATCTATCCAATAAAGCTAGTTTCACTGATATTCAAACTGTTTTCTTTGTTCCATTTTAATTTAAAATTGTGAACCTCTAAAAACACCCTTTATAAGATAGAAATTTGAAGTAATTTGCGGTGACTAACAACTGGTACGAATAAAGAAATAGAAAATATGGCAGGGAAAGTCTCAATGGAAAAATACGGGAACATGGACGCAATGACCGACAAATCCCATCTTATTAGCAAACCCGCCCGTTAATGTGTATTTTGGTTGAACTCTATAATAAGGATTAATTAACAACCATTTTGAATACAATTGCTCTGTAGTTCTTGGATTGAACATCCTTTAAAAAAATTTCAGTTAAAAACACAATCAAATCATTGTGCAAATAAATGTTGATTGAAAAGACAACTATTTTAGTTTACCAAAACAAAGATTCTACCGACCAAATGGCATAGTGGTTAAAGCTTTGGCGTTTGAATCGGGAGGTACCGGGGTCGAATCCCGATAGGGGCAGGATGCAAAGGGAATTTTCACCAACAAATTACGATTTGTGATGAAAAGGAACACATCTATGACCCCCTGTCGGAGTGCAAAACTCATGGGCCGACCCATCTTCTATGCCAGTATAGGCTGGCATGGAGCTATGCAATATGCAGATGGTAATAAAATCGGACCTATATCCGTACGTCCTCGAATTGGCCAATACAGGCGTAAAGGTAAGGACGTAAATAAGCATACCGCGAAAGAGTTGGGAGAGCCTTGGCCCCAGAACAGATAGCAGGGAAAAAAAGGAAAAAAAAATACTAGTGTATGAAACACTCAAAAGACATTTGAAAAATTAAAATTTTTGATGAATAAATTAAATTCCGTCGAATTTGATATGCTTTCGTTGATCATGTCGATCGATCCTGTTTATGGAATGTGATGAAAAGAAATGTTGTTAATGTTAAAAAATCAACGTATTTTTTGTATGGTGGGGTCAAATTTTACAACTGGCAACTACCTGTTAAATAAGTGGTTGGTCGCTGTTCGTTAAATTTATTTAAAGTAATATTTCAATAATTGTGTGTATGTTTTATCTGTTCAACACCGGCGCTCTAGATTAACGAGCTATACTCCGATCCAAATGACGAAAAAGAATATTGAGGTCGTTAAATATTTTGAAATAATGAAACATTGGCGAAACCAATCCCCGCTTGTCCATCAGACTTTCTCCACATTTGGACAAAATTTCACCAACAAATGGACATCTATTGAGGTAGTTTGCAAACCTGAAGCGCTAGACCGTTAGATATAATGAAATAGCGAAATATTGGCAAAAAGCAGCCCCGCATGTCCATCAGACTTTGCATGAAAATCTGCAGCTCTAGACCATTCAAAGAACTTTAAATATATTGGAAAAGCAAAATATCGGCAAAAATCGGGTCAGAACCAGGTGTGGATTTTCTTCAAGAATTTGTATTTTGATAAAATATAAATATCTTAACTTTAACAGATTTTTAAGCCTCTAATGGCCGGTTGCACAGAAAAATGACTAAAGGCCGGTTAGTTGTGTGCCAGTTAAATTTTTTGACTTAGTTTATGTCTCGATTTTCAGAAATCAATTAACATTTTATTTCGCATAAACAATTATGTGTTTTATATCACGATTTCATCTTCTTGATCAATTTGGTAGTCTTATAGGAATCGAAGAACAGAAATAGAGCGATGTTTTACTCGAGCAAGCTGAGAACACATTATAAAATGCAAATTTTGGAAGTGAAATAGACTACCATTGTACTCGTAAAAAATGAAACATAAACTAAATCGATAGTCGAAAAAAGTGATGGTACAACATCCCAGCCCTGTTTCAGCAATTAGACAAAAACTAACGCAAACTTGATTAAATATATTTTATTCCGTGGAAATATTTAGCTTGCGTATAAATATTTAAATGACAAATTTTGATTGAATAATCTTTTAACTAATCGTTAAATATTTCCATGGAATAAAATATATTTAATCAAGTTTGTGTTAAGTTATTTCTGATTGCGAAAATAGATTTCATATAAAACATTTAACTGGCGCACAACTAACCGACCGTTAGTCATTTAAAAGTGCAACCGCGGTCATAAGTCAGTTTTAATTCAATACTAAAATTGAATATACATTTTTGTTCAACTTTAAATATGTTTATTGGGCTGAAAAAAATCGGCTGATATCTTTTAGCTGAAGGACACCAATCAACGATGTCGGAATTGTTTATTTTCGGTTGGGAAAGTGAAGACACTCTGGATTATCGATTTTGTTAATCCTTGTAGGTTGTAAGAAACAAGACGGGGTGCCCTAGATCCTAGCTCGCTAGTAGAAATGCTGGTTTGGTCCTTAAGCTATGATGCCGCGGTAACTATCATAGCAACATCAATTTAGAGATTTCCTTCTAATAAAAAATCCTAGTCGGTTTCGTAAGTTTCCACGACTTCTTCCAAAAAATATTGGAATCGCTTTCACGCATTGACCTAATTTCATCTTAATCTGTTAAACATCGAGTTAAGAAGTCTAATTTAGGTCCAGTTAGTTATACAAAATTTATAAATAAAATATAAATTAATAAAAAAAGAATTTCGCATTTTCTATTTATTTCGCCTTTGCGATGTTAGTCGTTGCGAATGTCAACAGCACTTCTTAAGGAGTCTTTCAAAGAAAGTAGTTACATATATTAACACATATACTCCTCATTGCTCTTTCATAATAAGATATTCAACTACATCTCAAATAAAAAAATCGTGGTTTGAACCCATTTTCCTTCTCTTTGGATTTTTCGGTGTTCTGGAGGTATACTCGTACACAAAACTTTAGGTGAATTTTATCATAAATTTTTCACAATTGAATCCATTTTAACCCTAAAAATAAACAAAAACATTTTGTAACCCGATATCTTTGCAGCAGCATTCAGATATTAATACAACAGGAGATATAAATCAGTTCTGCTTTAGCTTTATTAAGATAAAATGTTTAAAATTATAATAAGATGTTCAAACAAAGTTTGAAAACCTTTGAATTTAACCAAGTTCAAGCCTTCAAAAAACGATTAGTTTATCAAAACATTTTGGTGATGCTTTAAATTTTTCTATGAGTTTAATAGTTTACTAAAGAATATTTATAAACTCGTAAACCTTGATTAATTAATAAATTACGTTCCAAGGTTTTTTCGCTTAAATATTTCTAAAAAAAACGTTTAAGATTTTTTCCGAATAGACCACGGCATCGAAACTAATTAAAACGCACTAAATAACTTATTTATATGGATATGCTATTTATAAAATAGAGGCAAGGATGTAATAGTAATTATAATTTGTAAAACGTAGAAAACTATTTTTGGCAGTTTTTAAATGTTTATGATTGCAATTGAAAACAAATCGTTTCCCAAACGACTAATCTAAACCTGAATCTTTAAAAAAACAGTGACATAACGCTGAGGCCGGTAAATCATTATATATCACCGAATTAATTTTGCTTGTTATCAGATATCTCTACAAGGCATTCAGCCCTATTGTGATTGTCTATATCGATCGGCAACCGACTCCATAGTATTAAACTAAAATTGTAACAAATATGGATTTTTATCATTTTTTAAATGAAGTCGCTCTTAATTTAGATGAAACGGCGATGAAATCACGATAAAATGATAAATTTTCATGATTTAGTCGATATTGGTCACGACATTAACAATAGAGTAGGTAAAGGGTTCTGAGGTTAAATGAAAAATAAAATTGCCAGTCAATGTTGTGGTTTCAAAATATTGAGATTCAAAACACCTTGAATACTTTAGTTATGTGACAAATATTGTTACGTTAAACCACATTAGAACAACATACCACTAGGTGATGGAGTCATTGAAATAATAGGTAGGGGAAAAAGTTCGTGGCCTTTTTCCCGGTAGATGGCTTTACATTCAAATGGTTACTCCATTGATCGTATCGGGCAATTCTTCAAAACATTAAAATCGATGAAGTGAATACAAACTTACAACATTTTAAACATGGAGATAAATAATGAAAAAATTCGATATATTTTACAATTTTATTACGACAAATGTAAAAACACGGCTCAGGCTTCCGAAAAAATTTGTGCTGTTTATGGAGAAGGTGCTTTATCAAAATCAGCACCAAAGAAATCAGTACAAGCGCTTGCGTGCTGGAAATATGGAAGTCAAAGATGCAAATCGCTCTGGTCGACCAACTACTGGAAAAGTCGATGAAATCTTGCAGAAAATTGAAGACGATCGGCATATAGGCAATCATGCAATTGGTAAAGAACTAAATATTGATCACAAAACAGTTTTAAACCATTTGAAAATGGCTGGATACAAAAAAAAGCTTGACGTTTGAGTACCACATGAATTAACAGTTAAAAATTTATTGGGCCGGATTTCTATCTGCGAAACGCTGCTGAAACGGAACGAAATCAAGCCATTTTTAAAGCAAATGATTACTGAGAGAGCTTGGCTGGGAAGTTTTGATGCACCCACCATATACCCTCTGACCTTGCATCATCGGACTACTATTTATTCCGGTTCATGCAGACTTAATGGTTTTACATTAAGTTCAAAAGAGGCCTGCGAAAATGAGTTGTCTCGATTTTTCGCCTCTAAACTACAAGTTCTACAGTGATGGGATCATGGCTCTAAAATTATTTGTTTCTATGTCATCCAAAAAAGGCCACGAACTATTTCCCTAACCCTTTATTTATTAACCAAAGATTTACGAGTTCGACGCTGTTTAGGATTTGTCAATTCTTCGACGTTATTTCTAATCAGTATTGGGATAAACTTTATCATTTAATCAAGTATTTCATATTCATATTCCATAAGAATGCAACATTCCATAAGGAAGAGAATACTTGATCGAAAGCAATGGTATACAATTCTGGTAGTCAATGCCGGAATGATTGAAAACAGTCTTAGAATAACCAAGAAGATCAATACCTAAATTATATTAACGATAACAACCAGCTCCGATCAATATACAGGTAGAGAACCACATATAATTGGCTATGTAAATACGGCTTGACGACCGAAAAGTATAATAAAAAAAGGACAGTACGAGACTGTTTATACTGAGATTGGTAACTTATAATTTAAACATCACTCCTTGGATTTGAGAGAGAGTTTACTAAAACAATTCAATTTCAATAAAGTTATGTGCATCTTCCTTAAATATTTAACCTGATAAGTTTTAAGCAAATATTTTAAAATGTCGAATAATTGAAAACCCTACCTCTGTACTACTTCCTATCAAGGTACTGTATTCTTATGTAGATACTTAAATTATTGTGGGACGATTAGCAGAAACAAAAAAAAAGAAAACTAATTCTATCATGTCCGCAGCAACCGTTGCTATGGTTGTTTCGAACAGCATTTTAAAGGATTAGACGATGCATACCACGTTTTTTTAATGTTTATATGCGCTTCGAGGTAGATAGATAGAAAATGTTTAATCTCATTGAAATAAACTTTAAGCGGAATAATATAGTAAACGAAATGCCAAAATCTTATAAAAAGCTTGCTAGGTTATAAAAAGGATAAAAAGCACCGCCTTGAAGTTATCCCATATTTTCATCCCACGATTTTTTTAAAAATACCACTAGCAGCACAAGTGTTAAAACGCATCCCAGATCGTTTGTTTTTACTCATCGATTGATCTCTCATCAAGATTGTATTTTTAACCTTTTCGGTTGTCTCAAGCCCAAGTGATATCCAGCCTTAGGGTTTAAAAGGTCCGCAAATTTGTTGATTTATATATGTTCTGAACCACAATGGCTATCTACCGAGCGAGTATGACAACCCGCTGATCGTGGGAATTCCTGCTATTTAAATTTGAGTGCGCGTGTTTTCATATTTTACGAATTTGAGTAATGAAAATTAGTCTGAGATGGGTACTTCTATTAAAAGGTCCACCGATTTGTCATTGCAAATAGTTTCTGTACTCTATTTGCTAACTTGTGACGAAACATAAAGTTCCGCCGATCGTGGGAATTCTGTACGAATTAAAATAATTGAATTTTATTATGGAAAACGGTCCTTTATTTTCACGCAGCGTATACTTGTCGACGTCATTTTAATGTGCGCTCTGTACCATCTAGACGTGTTCTTTAAATTAATTTGCCTTTTGGTAATTTAAATGCGTGATGATTTTTCTAGTTTACAGTACATGAACAAAAAATCATCACCGAAAATTGCACTTAAACCGATTTACGACAATTTCTTTCAGATCCTGCGCATTACTCCAACAGTTAAAACTGCCAAAAAAGTAACGCATCTCACGTTTAGTTTACTATGTATTCCATCGTAACCGTATGTAAGGTAATTCAAATTTTGGATAATGAAATGCGCTGGTGTTCTACAGTCCGTATGATTGAACGATTGTTAATTTTTCGTCCTGTATGAGCAATTCGCGTCTTCAAGATCTTTTAAAACAGCCATATGATATGAGAGTTAAACTCCAAGGAATCAATATCACGTTCTTAAAGGAATCAAGGTCCAATTGCGGAAGGCATCATGCAATCTATAGAGAAACGAGAGAGAAAGCTTTTTGATAATGATGTATTTCTAGCTGCAGTTTATGTTGATGCAAGATATAGAATTTCACTAGAAGGAAACCAGGTCATAATGGCCAAACAAGGGTTAAAAGCAGTGGCAGCCTAGAAAGAAATACAAATTAAATATCTACACTTCTTTCGATTTCATCTGAATCTAATTATGATGAAGAGAACGATTTTGAAGAGGAGCTTGTTAAAAAACAGCTAAGGAGAATATGTTTGACCAATGATAAAATTAGTTTCACAGATAAAAATTCTTTTAATAAATTTTCATAGACGATTGTAAAGGAATGGAAGAAAAAGGACGCTTAAAAACCATCTGACCAAAACCATCTACTTGTTTGTCAGTTCCGCAAGCAAGTGTATTGTGATAGTTTGATTTGTTTTATTCGGAGCTGCTCCGGAGCCAGATCCGAAGCCGAAAATTTTAATGGAGCCGGAGCTTGGAGTCGGACCCCATTTTTAAACTTCGGCTACAATGCCCTGTCCCAGGTTCCGGAGGAATACGTACGACACGCGCGGATAATAATATTCAACGTGTACTGGAGAGTGTGCATAATAGTCTAGTAACGTCAACAAGGAGACGTTCAACACAACTATGGGACTATCACGAAGAACCATACTGAGAATTTTGGCCGCATTAAGAATGTTCCCATATAAAATTAAGCTTGCACAAGAATTAAAACCGACAGACTATCAAGAACGGCTTGATTTTGCCATTTTCGAAAAGAAGCAATTTTAATTGGCCGCCGCGTTCACCAGATTTATCCACTCCCGATTGTTTCCTTTGGGATTATTTGAAAGAAAGAGTGTACGTCAATAAACCAGTGATCATACCACCATACCAAAACTAAAAAAAGATTAGAATCGAAATCTTGGCCATAACTCCTGAGTTATGGAAAATGTGCTAAAAAGAACACGAATGTGTAAAGCAAATTATCCATCACATGGGAGATATCATTTGTCATGTTTAAGCCAAACAAATTTCCAGGAAATTTACTATATTTAAAAAAAAAATTAATAAACATTCCTACTAGAACGGTCTTTTTGCGCCAACCTGAAAATTTGTATCTTCAGCTAAGGGAGACATTTCTTGCTTTCCTGTTTTCTTTTATTTTTTTATAATTCCTAAATTTACTAATAAATGCGATGTATCAATATATCCTAAGATCTTAGTTCCTAAGATCATTTCATTATATTTCCAAATAGCATGGAATACTTTAGAATGGCTGATCAATTATTTACCGCCAATCACAAAGCAATAACTCCACAGTTAGAGATTAGAATCATCCTTCCCGGCAAACACACGCGCACAAATTAGATACAATTTATATGGAAGGTAAGTAAAGAGTTAAAATATAATTTAAAACAATTGTGTCAAAATTTAATCAGAACGAAACTAGAGATTACTTCTGTTAAAAACTTTATCAGAGCGAAGAAGTCAAACAAAGACTTTATTAATAATTTTACTTTTTTTACGTAGTAAAATAAAGTATAGTAAACATGAACATTTTCGACCTCGAGCTTTACCTTTCGCTATATCGTCGAAGTAAAAAAAAAGTGGCTTTGAACAAAATCTGTGTATTTGTAAGTGTGTTGCGTGGTTCCCTGTAGTCTAAATGTGTGTGTCGTGTCTACAGTCAGACGGTTTGTCCGATCGGAACGAAACTTCATACTTAAGCTTTTTTCATTAATTGGGAGAACCCAGTGATTTTTAGACGAAATCGGTCCACCGGAAGTGATAGCTTCTATAGAAGCTTTTGCTTTTTGTGTAAATATTTTAAAAAGTATCGCATTTACGAGAAAAACGATTAAGAACTAAAACTTCATAATTAAGCTTTTACCATAAATGTGGAGATCTCAGTGATATTTGGCCAAAATCGGTTCACCAGAAATGGCACGTTCCATAGGAACTTTTTCGGTTATTGCAAATATACGGTTGGACAAAAAAGAAATCCATTATTTTTACGTTTATCCCGGGGCTTTATTTAACATACAGTCATCCTTTTTGGCTCAAATATGCGTCGTGTTTTTCGTTAACTCATTGCCATTTAGAAGGCAATTTCATTATGCCGCTTTCCCAAACGCCTGGTACCTATTAGCAAAAAACTGAGAGAAAATTTTTAACGGCCTCTCTTAAGGCAATTTTTAGCCCACCAAGAGCGTTTGCCATAGAAAAAAGAGATGATAATCGCTTCGGACTACAAGGTGGATGCATAATAACCTCCAAACCAAGCTCCCGGAGCTTCTGGCGGGTCATCATGGACGTGTTAGACCTGGCTTTGTTCTGATGGAACACTACAAATCTCCTATTGGCTAATTCTGGCCGCTTCTGGTCGATTGCTGCCTTTATTCGTAACAATTGCTAGCAGTAGAGATCCGAATTGAGAGTTTGGCCATTGATCAGCAGTTCATAGTAGATGATTCCCTTCCAACCCCACCAAACATATAGCAAAACCTTCTTGACCGCCAATCCTTTTTGGCCACCGTTTGGGCCGCACCGCCGGCCTTCGACCATGAACGTTTTCGCTTGACATTGTCAAATGTCTCGATCTCGTTCCGTTTGACCAAGGATTTTCAGATGGAAACACGGTCCATCAAGTTGTTTGCGTCAATTCATGCGGCATCCAAACATCGTGCTTCTTTAAAACAACCCTTATGCAAATGGTTTAAAACTGTTTTGTGGTCGATATTCATCTTCTGATGCTACGACAGCTCGTATGCCGGTCTACTTCGATAATTTTCAGGATTCTATCGACATTTTCGACGATAGGCCTTCCAGTGCGTAGTGCATTTTTGATATCAAAATTACCGGAACGGAATCGACGCAACCAAAATAGCGCATGCTTGGCTGTGCCAGTATCGGGACCATAGACACCATTCACAATCTCAGTCCCCAGACTTTCGTTTTAGCCTTTATCGAAGCAAAATTGTAAAATATAGCGAATTTTCTCTTTGTTTACTCTCATTCTTGACACGCTATAACTCACAACTGAATCGATCAATGAAAACAATGTCAAAAAACTTTTTAGTACATACATGAATCCCCCATTCCAACGGGTATAAGTATGTCGTACTGGGACAAATACATCAAGAGATTTATGGAGATCGAGATTAATGGATTTCCTTTTCCTATTTAAGTTAAAAGGCCGATTTTTGACAAAAAATATTGTTTTTGTGTAGTAATCATGGAAATTTTTGACCTTGAGTTTTTGGCTACATGTCTGTGTCCCCTCTACAGCCAAGACGGATTGACTGATCGGGATGGAACTTAAGACTTACTTTTCCATTACTTTTACAATTGGAAGATCCCAGTCACTTTAGGCCAAAATCGGCCCGCCGGTAGAAGCAGTTTGGATATAGGAGCTGTTTCGTTTTTTGTGTATATATTTTAAAAAGTGTATATCGTTAAAAAAACAATTAAAATAAAAATTTAAAATTACATTTCAAACAGAATTTGTTCAGATCAATATTTTAAATTTTACCGGAAATGACGAGTTTTGATAGAAAAACTTTATTTCATCAAAATTCGGCATCGTTACAGACCAGGCGGATTGACTATTCGGTATAAAGCTGCATTCTAAAGCTATTTCGATTAATTGGGAGATCTATGCGTAATGTGGTGGGCATCTGAAGGTTAATTTTTTTTAGTAAGGATTGACCTTGTCGATTTTATGAAATTTAAGCAGGAATAATAATTCAATTTTTCGCTTTAATAAGTATGGCGCTGTAAAAGAAAGTCGAGTGTTGGCCACAACAATACACCCCTCCATTTTTTTATTTAATGGTTAGGAAATTTTATTTGTAGTGCTTGTTAAGCGACATCTGTAAGATATCAGATTAACTAAAGATCACACTTTTACACTTTTCACGAGAAAAATATTTTTTTTTATTAAAATTTTCTAAAATGAAATTGAAACCAGATTATATTACAAGTAACTGCTAAATAAATTTTTTAAGTGCTGATCAAACCTTTTCCAAAGTCTAACCACTCACAGAATCCCAGTAACAAATTTTTGACTTAATGGTATTTTAGCCTAAAGTAAATTTGACTGCCGTATATATAACTTTGAATTATTGACCGAAATTGCCTCCTTTTTTATCCGATATTTCTGGAGCCAGAATTAGCGAACGGGAAACTTTTTAGCTCAGTTAATATTGTATTTTTATGTGAGCGCCGATAATTTACAACACACTATCTCTTTATTAGAAATACTACAACGTCAGATTTAGAGAAGCGACCAATAGATTGACGAACGATTTTTTTTGATCTTCATTACATTTATCACACCACACAAAAATGAACAGCACGATGAAAATCATGTCATGGAAAGCTAATGGTCTGCTCCGGCATCAACAAGAACTATGTGTGTCTTATTTCGGAAACACATTTTACTAAGCAATCCTACATAACATTTATAGGCTATTGCGTATATCACACTACTCATCCAGATACTTCAGCCAGAGGAGGAAGTGCAGTCATCATAATAAAAATATCCAACATTTTGAAGAAGCAAAAAGTATGTAAAAGAAGAAATTCAGGCCATAGTGGTTTATATAAAAATCATCAACTTCCTTATTGTTGTGGCAGGATTTTACTGTTCACCAGTTCTTCAAGCGTCTGGGAAAAAGGTTCATAATAGGTGGTGACTTCAATGCGAAGACTACTCACGGGGATTCTAGACTAACTACAACTAAAGGAAAATAATTACTGATTGCCATTAAAGAAAATGGATGTGAATCCATTTCAACAGGAAAACCAACATAAGGCCAACTGACCCAGAAAAATTTCTGACCTGATCGATTTTTTATAACGAAAAATATTACTAATAATTTTATGAAAGTCGAAGAAAGCCAAGATATGAGCTCAGATCATTCTCCGATAGTCCTAACCCTAAGCGAGTATATCATCCAAAAAGGGAATAATCCAGTACTAACCAACAAACATACGGACTGGGAAAATAAACCTTGAACAAAAAATACTTTTGAAAGTTCCTTTAAAAACTATGGATCAACTGCACAAAGAAGTAGAAAGTTCATTACGAATATTCAACAATCAACATGGGAAAGTACTCCAGAAATCAAATCAAGGCTAAAAGGAAATAACTATCCAAAAGAAATTAGAAATCTCCTTAAGAATAAACGAAAATCCAGAAAAAATTGGCGCCAAACTAGAGCTCGACAAGACAAAAAAGACTAAACAATCTTACTCAACAATTAATAAGAGAAATTCAGAAACTAATAAATGAGTCAGTTAATTTCTACTTAAGTAAGTTGACGAATGACAGTAATACGGATTTTTCGCTCTGGAAAGCAACTAAAATTCTGAAAAGGCCAATAATGCCGATTCATCCTATCAGGAAAATGGACGGAACACGGGCAAAGAAAAAGCTGAAGGATTTACTAATCATCTTGAAAATATATTTCAACCTCATGAATGTCAATTACGAGAAACATTGAATGAAAACATTGAGATGACTTTAGAAGAGAAAAAAGTTTGTTCCGCAGTATTGCGGATGATGTAGCGCAGGCCTTTGACAAGGTTTGGCACGAAGGTTTAATCTACAAACTTAAATTAATCCTACCTAAACAGTACAGCATAATACTGGAATCGTATATAACGGAAATATATTTCTGGTTTAAGCAAGCCTCCGAGTTCCACAAGGAAGTGTACTTGGGCCACTTCTGTATTTACTATACACCCGAGATGTTCCAATGCCACAAAACAGCACGATAGCCACTTTCGCCGAAAACACAGCTATCATAGGTGATAACAACTCAGATACAACAGAGAATTTACAAACTGCCATAGAGCAAGTACACAATTGGATAAAAAAATGGGGCATACAATTAAATGAAACCAAATCAGTACATGTCGACTTTACAAACAAGAGTTAGTACACAATTAGTACACAAACCAGTATATTTAAATAATCAAAAAATACCACATGCAAACACTGCCAAATATCTTGGTATGACATTAGACGCTAAGCTTCGCTGGAAAGCTCATGTAAAGAAAAAAAGAGACGAGTTGGGATTAAAATATAATAAAATGTATTGGTTACTAGGAAGAAACTCTCATCTATCAATCGCTAATAAGCTTATGCTTTATAAGCAAGTATTAAAGCCTGTCTGGACTTATGGTATACAGTAGTGGCGATGTCTAAAGCAGAGCAACATGGATATTATCCAACGATTTCAAAATAAAGTGCTATCGATCTGGGCATATAAGTCATGAACACCGACTACTTCACTATGTCAACATAGCGCACAACAAAAGCACGGTCAAATAATAAATATCAAAGCTAAGAAGTACATCGATGGATGAACCCTTAAATTTCAGTAAACTGTGGTAATTTAAATTAGAATAAAATTGCTTATTAGTATTCGACTAGATTGTAATTAAAAAAAATAATAAACAAAAATTATTTTCAAAAAACATATATATATTTATCACTAAGTCATATCTCATCGAATGTTCGGAACCTCATCACACTTCGAATTATTGCAATAGTACGGAAATTGCGAGCGAAACGTGTTTACTGTGCAACAGTTCAATAAGCTCTAATATGATGTTTATTTCCAAATGGTCACACCATAGACTATATATTTATTTTGACCATGCTGTAATTTGCAAAATGAATTTGAAAAATATTGAACCTATTTAAAATTAAGCCAATATAATTATGAATGAAGTTTAGGTTAATACAAGTAAAATTACTTTTCCGATTAAATGATTTCGAGGAAATAATATCATCTTCCCCATATAAGCGATAGATAAACAGGGCCGAATCTAAACCAACATTAACGTTGAATTACAACTCGTCATTAAGTTAAAAACTACATAATACAATATAACCGTTCGTTATACAAATTGGTTATTTAGAATTGATTTTAAAACGTCTAGTCTAGTAACCTCACTAGCTAATGACCTGCACTCAATCACACACATATTTGGGAACTCACCAACAAACAACACAATAATTAAAAACCAATTTCTAAAAAAATCCAATCAATAAAATTAATTTGCATATTAACATACTTTTATTTTATATTACATATTGTTATGACATAAACGAGCTACATAAACATTTTTCTATTTCTCTTTTTTTATAAGGAAAATCATTAAGCACTTAAATTGAATTAAAATGAAAACTCCCACATAATACAAAATTCGAAATCAAATAAATAAATATGTAAATAATAACCATGACCTTCAACGTGTTTTGATTTTATAATTAATGGAAATGAATTTCAGTTTGGTTGCTATTTTTTGTGTTTTCATAAATCGAGATTAGCTTGGCCGCAATTTTTTAATTTTATGACATCAGAGTTGCACAACCTATATGCATATGGTTGATGTATACGCTAAATTTTGTTGTATACTACTCGCATTTTGTTTATAGTATTTTTGGTTTCGTGTTTGTGATGTGCCTCCCGTCTTCAAGTGCTGATTAAAATATTTAAAAAAATCTTTTCTTCCAAAGATGTACTTAGTCTTCTTTATATGTATGAATAGTAAGAAAAAACGTTTTGTATACATATTCGTTTATCTTACTTAAAAGTAAACCAAAAACATAGACATACACAAGTATATAATTAGCACAGTTTCTATACAGAATATGTTCTTGCATTTTTAAAAGCGATTTAACAAGAGGTGCATACATTAAACAACATGTAAGGGTTTGTAGTATCGAGTCGCTTTGTTTCGAAACGAATACAACAAAATTGGACTCCAAATGGTAAATAACTAACACAAAAAATATTGTCTTATCTTATCTATTCGAATTCGACAGTTTGTTGTAACATAAATAATAATGCAGGGTGGCAATTTTATTTTCTATATTTGAAACTACACCGCAAATTAATTAAGTACCACACCCGAAAATAAAAAACCTTTTTGTTCTAGTGCCAAATTATAGTAAGTGAAATTTCACTTACCCGTTCCATTATCATTCTGTTTTTGTAACAATTTTAAGATATTGTTCAAATATTGATCGATGTGTACCATAAGTTTTGATACCGATTTTTTATCCTCCATATCTGGATCCATATTATTATTTGTTCTAGCGTGCGTTTTCTTTCGCCCAAAAAACAATTTATATAAGATTAGAGAAATGTCAAAGTTTTGCCGAAGCAATACATCAAAGATTATCAAAAGAAATCAAAAACAAAACTGAAATGAAAATTCTATAGTGAAACCAAACACAGCGCAAAATATCGCGTTTTTATTTTTTATTTATTTAACTTTTATTTTTTTTATCGATAGAGATAATTATCACGATTCGAATACAAATTGTAACTTAACACTATTAGGCGTTACGGATCGTTGATATTATTTTATTTGTGTATATATGGCGTTAAGTTACACTTAAAGGTTGAATGGTTTTTGGAAGTTTAGTCGTACGCATTTTATCGTACACGAGTTAATAATGCACTCGTAAATTAATATTTTGTATTTTTTGTTGTTGGCCATATGAAACACAGGCGAATAGTTCAACTAGTTTAATGGCGTATTCTTTAAAATGAGTTGTCGTCATTCACTATAGAAATGATATAATTTGTTAACAACTAAAAATTGTATCTTTCCTGGGTTCACAAAACACTGGTCAATTATTGATAATTTAATCGAAATATTAACAACAACACCTGGTCTACACCAAGTCTACACCTAACTGATTAACACCGATTTTTAGTGATAGTCGATCACCTTCAGAAATTCGGTCTCAGTTTTTTGTTTTAATATAGCAGCCGGTTTTGGGTAAGCTATGCAAGAATGCTGTAGCGAACGACTCAAGTTCAATTTTAAGAAATTAATGGAGATCTAGTTCATTACTTGAATTTAAATGGAGAAACATTTTATTCTTGGTACAGGCCAACATTCAAGCCACTGAAGACAAAAAGAGACCTATAATCTGATGACCAGCATATACCTAAAACAATCCAGATAAAGAATCGAAATTAGTTTTTTTAAACGAGTTTTTAAACTTCAGAAACTTTGAGGCATAACCTAAAATTTCAGTGCTTCATTAGTGATAATCGCAGTAGTGCGCGTTGGACAGAAAACGGAAACAATTAAAACCATTGTACCCTAGGGCGGTATGATGTTTTCAATTTTCGACATTGTTTATGTCACCCAAATAATAAAAGTATCGCGATTTCAACCTTTCAGTATAAAAATGCCTTTTCTGTTTTTTTCGACACTTCGACAAATGTATCACCAACAAAATTTTTAGTGATGTATAAATAAACAAATCGAGTAACGGTAGACATAGTAAAATAATGACGATTGTAGTCTACCACCTGGTGACAGGAATTATAAGTGGGGATTCCATGTTCATTTTGACATTTCAACATTTTGATTTGATAAATCAAGGCGTTTATTAACATAGTTTAGATAGAAAAATAGTTTAGATGAAATATTATAATTTGAAGCTAGTTTTATTTAATTAAAGAAAAACAAAACATTTTGTTGTAATTTAATTGAATAAATTACATAAATTAGGCTAAACTAGTCTGTAGTCCCCATTTTCAAGAAAAATATCTTTTAAGGCTTCTCCATTCACCAAATAAATTGTTTAAAGTTAAATTTGTTCCTGGTGCTTTTCCAACTGGAAATTTACCGAAGACATCGTTTCCAAAAAAAAAACTACTCATCTCAGCACAATAGCAAATTGTTTGATGAAAAGGACTGCTGCAATTTCTGAAACAACTAGGTTTGTACCAATATCAGAATTAGCAATAAAAAATATTTATTTATTATTTAATAAAATTTAATTTTAGCTCAGATAATCGAGATAAATGTAATCAAGTTGATTTTTGAGGCAGATTTGGTATAATTCCACTATGGAACACCGATGCAAAGCTTAATATTAAGACGGGAATTTTAACTCTAATTTGTTGGATATAATAGTGAATGTATGTGAGTTAATGAGAAAAGAGAAGTGGACCACGTCGTCCTTGTTCCGAAATAGTTGCAGAATTATTATTTTTGACCCCCATTGCAATTTTTGATTTTGGTAATCTTAAAACATACATAAATTCAAAAGAACATAACGTTTAATATATATGAATTTTATTTAAAAAAATTTAACTGCATAGTCAATTTTTTATTAAATTTAAATTTATATTTCAAATTATAATTAAATTTTATTTAATAATTTACACTTTAAATTTATCATATATTTGATTATTTACTATAGAAAAAACACAAATGTCAAAGAGAACATGGGATCATATATGCTTATACCGACCGCTTACGGCGCTGTTCCACGTTCCACTCGTCACCACTCCTCACCACACCTTAAACCCACTTCTTGAACAGTCAGTTAAAATTTTACATGCAAAGCAACAAACAACGTTTGAACCAGAAAAATTTCTGGTTCAAGATTATTAAACCAAAAATTAGTTCCTATTTGAAAATGTAGATACAACGAGAAGTGTTTTATTTTATAAGTTAGTATACTGTAAAAAAGTATTGAATCAGCAGATTAAGTGTACAATTTTTTGAACCAAATATGGTCAGCCGCCCTGTGAATAAAATATGCGCGAAGAAAAGGACTGTTGAGGGAAAGGACGTTGATCTAGAAAATTTACATATGTATACACCAGCCCAAATGTCAACCACACCTACACGTGGTACTGCCTGCTATACAACCAACGAGACTCTGGTGACCGAGAGACGGCGAGATAATCTAACACAGAGAACCTAGCAAATGGTGTTCTTTCCACTGACCTACTACGGATTTCACTGGCTAGATTGGGAGCTGGTTCCATAACCAGTCCTTAAAGTAATGAGTTCACAATAAAAAGGTGTTTTTACCTCAGCTCGGATAGAACTGCTCACTTGCTAATCCATCCTCTTACGAGGCCGGTTCAATGGATTGGGGTGAGTCAAACATTGCGATGCCCATTCATGCGAAGTTCAAAAATATCTAAATTCCACTTAGACCAACACAATCCATGACACAGCAGGAAAACTAAAATGGCGAACTACAACGCAGAAAAATTTGTGAAATAAAAAAATGACTTCACAACTTAGCAATGAAATCGCTAAGTTAAAGAAGGAAAATGAGGAGCTGAAGAAGACCAAACTGATTTAATGTGATTGACATTATAGATTTTGCGAATATTCAGGCTTTAATGAAATTGGTGTTCACAAACGACTATAGAGTAATGACACTATTGGACGAACAATACTAAAGTCCTCGACGAATATAGAGCTTTAGCCACAAATCCCACTGAATTACCTTCTTCTAGAGTGGTATAATTACGAATCCAAAAATAACGGAGAAATTAAGGTTATGACCAGAGGTCTTCGTTCCACCAGTAAGAAGTAGGATATAATAGAAGACCTCAAGCTAAAAAATTTTCAAATTGAAGACGCAATAAACATCCTTAAACGAGATAAAATTAAAATAACCAAGGAACAAAGATCATTAAAAGGGGGTTCTTAATACCTTAATGCAAGCAATGTCAAGGCTTCATCCACACCCAAAGATATTGCGTGCATAAAATGTTCCGGTAGACAGATCGCGAAATACTTCCCAGTTAGCCGAACCGAACCTACAAGCTTAAGGAATATAAACTGGAAAGGGCAAGACCCGGCCAACTACAAAGGATGCGAAATAGGGGTAAAACTTCAAGGATTAATAAATAAAATACGCCATTCGACTCAAAACTCTGACGTTACAAGAGAGAGGGTTTCAAATACAACTAGAGTGCCGTCACAACTACAATCGATAGAAGCAGGGAGGGGATCCAACTCGCAAATAACGCAGCAGTCAATTAATGCTACTAAGGAAAATCCACTCGAGAGGTTATAAGAAGTGTAGAAACGATAAATGCACGCCTAGCAAAACAAGAAGGTGGTCTAGAAGCTATATATATGAGGGCGTAGTGAGAAGTCTGGTAAAATTGCAACAGAGGGCACCACAATCGTAAATCCCAGATGTCATGTGTCAATACCATCTGTCACTAGACCAAATTAAAATTTTCAGACAGATCCGTCACTTAGTTCAGTTTTGACAGCCATTGAAAACAAACAACCCATTGCAAACATGGAAAAAAGTGAATTTCGTGTGTTAATTAAACATTATTTTTTGCATGGAAAAACCATTACGCAAACCAAACCAAAGCTTGCTAAATATTATGGGGACTCTTGACCATCGATTAAAATGATTCACAAGTGGTTTGCTGATTTTCGTTGTGGTCATACAAGCACAACTGATGCCGAACGTTCAGGACGCCCAAATGAAGTCACCACACCAAAAATGGTTGACAAAATCCATGATACGGTATTGCAAGAACGCAGAGTGAAAGTGCGCGAGATAGCTGAGATAGTAGACATCTCAGATGAACGTGTACGCAATATATTACACGGTCATTTGAATATGAAAAAGCTATCTGCGCGTTGGGTGCCGCGTTTGCTTACGATCGACCAAAAACGCACACGTGTGACAATTTCAGAGGCAGGTTTGGTGATGTTCAAGCGAAATAAAAAGGAGTTTTTGCGTCGTTTCATAACTGTGGATGAAACATGGATCCATCACTATACACCGGAGACCAAAGAACAGTCTAAACAGTGGATTTCTACTGGTGAATCTGCGCCGAAGAAGGCTAAGGCGGTTTTGTCGGCCAACAACAGAACAGTCAACGGCGAATATTACTGCAACTTATTGAACCGTTTTAACGACGTTTTGAAAGAAAAACGATCGCATTTGGCGAGGAAAAAAGTTCTCTTCCATCAAGACAATGCACGGGTGCACACGTGTGTAGTTGCCATCGAATTGCTTTCACATCCGCCATATTCTTCAGACATAGCCCCCTGCGACTATTTCCTGTTTCCGAACATGAAGAAATGGCTCGGCGGAAAGAGATTCGGCTCTAATGAGGAGATCGTCGATGCAACAAACGCCTATTTTGAACGGTTGGAGAAATCGTATTATTCGGAAGGGATCGAAAAATTGCAAAAACGTTGGACTGAGTGTATCGAGCTACAAGGCGACTGCGTTAAAAAATAATTTTATTTTGGCCGAAAATATCATTCCTTGTTTCATTTTCCTCGTATATATAAGCGACAAGAAGCCACAGAATAGCTAATATCGACGCTATACTAATCAAATCAAACGAACGGATTACCACAGCATGTTCCAGAGCTAGAAATTTTCCAAAACTTAGAAAAAATAAATTTAAGTCTTGCATGGGAAATTCATTTATTAAAATACATCCAGGTGGACCTACCGAATAATATTAAACATTACGAAGAGCCTGGTATCGAGACAGAAATAATGCTGAGATATCAGTTAAAAAAGAAGACTACAGTCGACTTTTTAAATCACTAAGATCATATTTTATCATAGGTGGTGATTTTAATGCAAAGAATACTTATAGGGATTTAGACTTACAACCTCTAATGGTGCGTAACATGCCATTGGGAGTTAGTTCGAAAAAATTACCATAGTATCATACTGAAGTTAGTTCCTATTGCTTTGTCTCAATACAAAGTAAAAAATATTTCAACTCAAGTATGGAACTAGTAGGCGGAAGCATTTCACGAGATTTGATTGGTTTTGAGTTCGGGAGCGAGTATGCTGATATTTATTTCCAATGTTATGTCCGAAACATAAAGGAAAAGAGTTATATAATGCAGCTCGCGAGAACAACCGTGAATTTCATTCTGGCGATAAACCAACATATTGGCATACATAAAATACCAGATCAAAGCAGTCAAGATGCTTTTTAATAAAAGGAGTTTTAGAGGACTACACGAACATCGAAAACAGAGAAGAACTATCATGCGACCTCTCACCTGTGATCAGAGTCATGATGATGAGTGCAATGATAATAAAACAGAAAATTTGTCTAAATTAACAAGCAATAAAACCAATTGCGATTTATTAAAGAAGTTAGTGGAAGACTAAACAAAACTCCGAGTACCAATTTCTAATTTTCTGCAGAGATGCAGCTGAAAAATCAACTAGAAACATTCAAAAATAATTTATAAAGGAAATAAGGAACGAATGCATAAATAAGCGACTCCGAGGATTTGGAGCGAAACGAAAATGCATGTGCCACCTTAAAGGACTAAAAGTGTCAAGCAGAAAGTCTTTCTATTTGCTGTCCATTTGGAAGAGACTTGTCAAACGCTGCCGAGACAAACGAACCGCACATGACAATACAACTACCGTAAACATATTAGATGGTCTTAACTTAAAGCGTGTGACTTTACTGGAACTAAAAACTGAAATCAATAATAAATTAAATGCCAGAAAAGCTTCAGGTTATGACTTAATTACTGGGCAAATTCTTCAATACAGTCTTCAGACTGAAATATGTTCCACGTCAATGGAAGGTGCCTGAAGTTATTATGATTCCTAAACCAGATAATAAACGATAATTTTATTATCAGTCATGTTAAAAATATTTGTAAATCTGCTGCTGGAGGCTCCAACCAAAAATAAAAGGGAGATGTTTAATTCCTCCACACTAATGTGGGTTTAGAAAAAGTCACTCTACAGTTGAACAAGTTCACAGAATAATGAATGTCATTGAGGATGCACTTGAGAATAAGAAGATATGCTCCAGTATTTTTTTAGATATAGCTCAAGATTCCGACTAAGTTTGGCACCAAAGGCTTGAATATAAACTGCATCGAGTCCTGCCTAAGCAATTTTATCAGCTTCTTAAATTCTACTTAGCAGATCGATACTTTAGAGTCAAATTCTTCAATTCGTATTCAGAGTACTCTAAACTAAAAATAATATCTGCACAGAATACGTGCAGTATCCTAGCAGTTGCAAAAGATATATCGAAACCAACAAGCAAAATTCAAAATGCGGTTAAAGTACAGTGAGTAACTGGACTAAAAATGACGCATCAAACCAAATTCCATATGCAAATACAGCTAAATACCTTGACATGATCTGCGATGCGAAGCTAAGATGGAAAGAGCACATACAGAAGAGTTTAGCGGACAAGTGGTGAAGTGGTTAAAACTTCGGCAATTGTACCGGGAGGTACTGCGTTCGAATCATACCAGACGCTGGATGTAAAGCGAGTTTTCGTCATCGATTACGATTGGTGATGTTAATAAACATAACTAAGACCCTCTGTAGTGCAGAATTTAGCGCCGACCCAACGTCCTGTCAGTGAACAGGTTGACATGGAGCTTGGAATGTGCAGATAGTATATTGTTATTATGTGTGAGTAGGTGAATGGGTGGAAGATTGGGTCAAAGAACATTAAATCTACTAGATAATTAATACTTTCTGTTTTGCTTAATTAAAAAAAAAATAGAATACACTTACGGTATCCAACATTGGGATTGTGCCAAGTTGACACCACCATTGGAGTAGGAAAACTCCAAAGGCAGAAACCACTGAGCAGTTTTAATTAGAATAAGAAATTATTGTAAAATGAGTAACCTAATAGGTGATGCACATCAACCTAAATTGATAAATTACTAGATGATCCTGATACCACTAAGTGAACTTCTTAATAATTTACAGCGTTCTAGGTTAGAGGTGAAAACCACAATATTCAATTATTGTTGTCACCAATGAATTTAATTTTTAACACCCGTTACGTAGTAGTTCATCAGATGAAGAAAGCGACAATGACGATGATATACTACTGTGGGCAAAAAGTAGTAAAACTTTTTAATTTAAATTTTGCGCAGAAAACCATTCAGCGAAATATTTTTTCTATGTTGGTATGACTGTCAGTGACATCTGGGCCAAATGTCACATCAAAATAATCATTAGTGTTTAGTATATGCTTGTCTTTCTGAAGTACAAAAAGTGCATTCGGCGATTTTTACAATGAGTGAAATTATTCAACAAAGAAGTTCCATTAAATTTTGTGTGCGGAATCAATTTTGTGGTGCCGAAACGTTCAGAATGTTGCAAAAGGCCTTCGGTGATAATTGTATGTCGCGAACAAGTATTTTTGATTGGTACAAATTGTTCAAAGAGGGTCGAGAACGTGTTGACGACGAACCACGTCTAGGACGGCCATCAACGTCAACTGCTGATCAACACGTTAATAAAATCATGGAATTGGTGCTCGAGAATCGATGAGTAACAGTCAGAGACCTTACTGGCATCGTTGAAATATCGGAAGGATCAGTGAAAACCATTTTGAAAGATCATTTGGGCCAAAATCACTAAATTTTTTGGAAAAACAGCGTCGCGTTGACGTCTGTGAAACAATGCTTTCCGACTACCAGGATGTCATGAAACGTATTATAACTGGCGATGAGTCTTGGATCTATGCTTACGACCCGAAAACAGACGATCAATCGGCCGAATATCGTGCCAAAGGTGAGCCGAAGCCTAAAAAACCACGTCAAAGCAAGTCAAAAATCAAGGTGATGTTGACAGTTTTCTTCGATTAGCGACGTGTGGTGCACTCCGAATTTCTTCCGACCGGCCAAACTGTCAACAAGGAATAATATTTGAGTGTTATGCGTCGTTTGCGCGAAGCTATTCGTAAAAAGAGGCCGGAATTATGGGTCGACAACTCTTGGTTTTTGCACCACAATAATGCACCTTCTCATACTGCATTGGTTTTACGTGATTTTTTCACAAAAAATTCCACCCATATCGTTCCGCAACCACCGTATTCGCCTGATTTAGCTCCGTGTGACTTCTGGCTGTTCAGCAAACTCAAACGACCGCTCCGGGGAAACCGTTTTGTGTCAATTGAAGACATTGAACGTGAATCGAGTACTACTTTGAGGGGGACGAAATAGATTTGGAGAAATAAATAAAGAATTTTAAAATTATGAACAAAGTCTTACTATTTTTTGCCCACAGTATTACAACGTGTATTTACTACTTTGTAAATAATGTTTACTTATTATTTTATCGTTTGTGCCGAATGGGAAAGTTGAAATGACGAGCATTTACTGCATCGTCTTTTATAAGGGGCCACATACAAAATTCGTAAATTAGCACGCGAAAATTAAATAATGGTAATAAAGTTAACGTATACCTAAACGAAAAACGGTAAAGGAGAAATATGTATTTCGAAGAAAAAAAAACCCAAAATATTTACACTTACGGCAACTGGTTTAACTGGTATTTCAACATTTACCTCTGGATTCAAGCCAACTGGCATTGGGTCATGTTCCATGGAACAATAATTATGAAGGTACGTACGTCATATTTACTATATTCTCAATATAGGCCAGTTGGACAAAATGTAGTAATCGTCGGAATCTGGTTTTATTTAAAGGTTTTAAGCCAATCTAAATTAGGATAAATGCTGAATCTCCCAAAAGACAATATTTTTTTCGAGAATATTTCAGTCATATTTTGTGTTGCTCTTTTAAAATTGGCGATCTTCCAAAAACACTCGCCTATCGCGTAGCCGGCTCACCACAATGGACATCTATAAATTTGTCAAGGTCTACTATAGACTGTAAGTGAATGCAAATGCATTCACTGCGTGCCTCCAAATTTGATTAAAAATGACATCAGTACATCTAGAAGATCCAAATTCATAGCAAAAACCCGGAGTCGTGCATTATTAGCACTAGGTGGTTTTGATTGGGTGACACAATCTCTGGGAACGGCCAATAATGGCCTTCCAAATTTGAGCAATAATGACATCTGAATATCTAGAAGATTAAAATTCGTAGCAAAAATACCGAAGTCGTGCATTATAGAGATCGTGATTCATATTTGGCTAGAAAATGAAGTTAGTCATTGAGACCACCTAGTGCTAATAATGCACGACTTCTGGTTTTTTGCTACGAATTTTGATCTTCTAGTTGTATACTGATGTTATTTTTCAGCTCCGAAGTTAGTTAATTTTTTGTTGTTTATACTAAATTTTGTTGGCCATTGACGACCATATCTGAAGTTGTGATTCAATTTTCGCTAATTTGTGAAGTAATTGATTAAGCACCTACTTAAGCCCATATTGTATAATAATGCACTGCTTCAGATTTATTGCCACAAATTTTTATCTTCAAATTTTACTAATGTAAGAGGACATTCTTATTTGCTTCTAAAAGTAAAAAAATCCTAAGCAATCCTAGCAAGATGAATGATGATGCAAGAAGACCTTGATTACGAAAAAAGTGTTAAATCTAATAACAAAAATTCCGTATATTACTATTTTGTTCGCGGAACAGGCAAAAACCACCAAAATGCGAGAGTGTACCATTTCTAAATGTGGAGCAATTCAAAGATTCAAAGTAATGGGGGAAGCACCAGCGGAATGCTTAACCATCTAAAGGCTGTACATAAAATAATTTTTGAAGTCTACTAAATCAAATAATGATACGAGTTATTCTGCGTCTACGTCTGAAGGATCGTATGAAAAAATACTCGACTATTTTCAAAACAAATTAAATAATACAGGGTGTCCGCCGGGAAAGTATACTACTTTGTTTGTTTATGATTTTTGATTAAATGAAAGAGAATGGATCTTATATTGATAAATGTTTTATTTAATGTCGGCAATTATGTATGGAATACAATATCAGATAAATGTCCGCCTCTGTTAGCCTCACAAATGCGAGCCTTTTTGAGCACATTTTTCATTACATTCTCACACATTTCACGCGGTATTTCATTAATTTCATCACGAATATTTTGTTTGAGTTGCTCAAGCGTTTCTGGTTTGTTTGCATAAGCCTTGCTTTTTAGATATCCCCACAAAAAGAAGTCCGGAGCAGTCAAATCAGGCGACCGTGGAGGCCAATCAACATCACCATTTTTTGAAATAACTTGTTGTGGAAAGAGTTCTCGCAGTAATTCCATTGTAATCCTGGCTGTATGCGATGTGGCACCGTCTTGTTGATACCACATGTTAATCAAGCCCAAAGTATGCAGTTGTGGCGTTAAAATGTTTTCAATCATACCACGATATCGCTCCCCATTCACAGTTACCGTTACGCCGTTTTCATTTTCAAAGAAGTAAGGTCCAATGATTCCTCCTGACCAAATTGCACACCAGACTGTCACTTTTAATGGATGTAAAGGTGACTGATGAATAATGTGAGGGTTTTTCATTGCCCAGAAAGGACTATTCTGTTTAATGTTCCATTTAAATGAAAATGTGCCTCGTCACTTTCTCGTCGTAACTTTCTCATCGTCACAGTAATCGATGATTGATTTTGATAAAATGTTTTAACGATTAAAACACGATGGTTTATCGAATATTTTTCCATAATAAATTTGCCACGTGTCTACTTCACGACTGTCAAGTATGAACTGTCAATACTAATATTCGCCTAAATGGCGGCAAAACAAAGTAGTATACCTTCCTGGCGGACACCCTGTACTTTACCGGCAGTATTAGGGCGCTTAACTGCATGCCACGCAATATCCTTTAAAGTGATCTGTCATACTACAGATATCAGACTGGAGTTAACTGCTCGCGGGTTTTCGAATATTCCGCCATCGGTAACTGGTGTGTCGAACATGGTTGTGAAATACGCAGACGAGTTGAAGATTCAATTGAAGAATAAATTTCTTTATAAAAAACGTGAAAATCAAAAATTTAGTTTAACGTTCGATGAATGGATGCCTGTTAGAAACAGAAGGTACCTTAATGTTAATGTTCATTCTGGAATCTCGGATTATGTCGAGTGGAGTGAATGTCGGCCGAAAGATGCGTTGAAATTATTGGCAATAAATTAGAAAAATATGGCCTTTCTCTTAATTTTGATATCTTTGCTATAGCAACGGATGACGCTTCAGTTATAAAAAAGGTAGGTGATATTATTGCAGCCGAACACCAAGTATGTTTGGCCTGGTATTCATGTACCAGTAGTACAAGTAATTTAAAAGAAACAAACCCATGAAAAGCCCAAACCTCTGCAGAAAATGACGACGAATTTGATGTTCCAGTGAATTTTGAGATTAATGATGGCAGCAAAGATTCGCATTTCCAACTAGAATTAAATAACGCTGAAGTTCAAAAAATTAGGAAAGTCGTAAAAATTTTAAAAAATAGTTCGGGAAAGAAGTACCATTTTTGCTGGATTGCAGAACATGGAATAGCCTTTTTTTAATGTTGGAACGATTTTTTCAATTAAAAAGTTGCATACAAAAAGCACTAATTGATATTAAAAGTGATGTTTCTTTCTCTAAAGAAGAAATTACTACGACTTCAGCTTTATTAGAGTAAGACCTATTAAAATAACAATCGAGAGCTGGTGTGGCCAAAATCAGGATTTGTAACGTGCTGATATTGCCTTACAATTCTTAGATGAACTATCTAAGCAAAATAATTCATCTGCCGCACACCTCAAAGAAGCTTTGATAGAACGAATATCGGAAAGAAGATTCGAATATGCTAATCTTTACGGGTTTCTAAATTTTTCGCGACTTTCCAATACTACTCTCGACGATTTCGGAATTTTTAGCAAAATTTCTGGGTTAAATTTAATACAACAAATGGTATTAGTTATCGAGCGGTGTTGCAGCACAGGAGGCGGGCCTATCAGATCCAGCCGATAGCGAAAACGACAATGATTCATTTGTTGTTTCTGGCGAAAGCAATCGTTTTAATGATCTGTCCGTTAAATAAAAATTAGGTCAAATTTTAATTCGGGAAAAAATCTAAAAAAGATTTATTGAGTATACGAGCTGAGGTAAAAACAATAGTTAGAAACAATCCGACCAACTGCTCCGAAGCGGAGCGGGCATTTTCTGCAGCAACACATATTGATATAAAGATAAGGTCGTCCCTATCGGATCAAAGTATTGATAATTTATGCTTTTTAAGGGATTACTTTAATAAAAAATAATTTTATATGATTTAATGTAATATTTTAATGAATTTGTTAATAAAAATATTTTTTTTAATTTCGAATATGTGATGAATTTGTGCATAATAATTGGAAAACGTTGGCAAATTTGCTTATAGAAAACCGTCGAAACCGGGTTTTCCGCTTTTGAAATTCTCGAAAAGCGACAACTCGTTTTTGAAAAGTAGCTACGGTTTTGGGAGCTCTAATTGAATCCTTTCATTTGCGCTAAAGCTGATTCCTTTGTAATGCGTTTCTTATATGTTTATAATTTATTTCTTGAATTAATTTTTATTTTATTTTGATTATTTTGTAAGCAAAATAAATTGAAAATGATAATTTTGTTTGAAACTGATTTTATTGTGTTTAGCTTAGACCTTTTTACTCTCTTTTATTCATAGGAATCATTTTTGAATTTGTAAAACGGATGCCATCATTTGCTCAGGGAAGAGAAAAAATGTAGTGATGAGCAAATGACAGTTGCAGCCGTCGAGAGTTTTCATGGAAAAACTGTGAGAAAATGTGATAATTTTCACTTCCAAACATATGAATGACATCCAATTTCAGATGGCAGTCATAAACAATTGAAAAAAGTATGTTTCTAAGCAAGGTCGTCAATTTAAAAGTGTGCGGCAACGTGTTAAAATGTGTAGGACGGCTATAGCCGTCATTTGTCTCTGTAGGCGGAAATATATCGAATTGTTAAACATGAAAAATCGTACAAAAAAGACAATTGATATGTTATCTGGAATGTTACATCTTTTTTTCGATGTATTACTGAATAATTAACAAATAAATGCATTCGTACGCTTCGTACGAATGATGTTCCTTTTTTATTAATTAAAATATGCAGGACGGCTATAGTCTTCATTTGCCTACATATCATCAAAATTTTGACGGCAACGTGTTAAACTGAAATTCATTTAATATACGACATACTCATATGATATAAAATCAGCGTTGACGAGTTATCAAAACCGCAATAATTGTAGGTCAAAACGTATTCTGGGAATTTTTTATGAGTCACTCTCAATTTTATTCATTTTCTAAACGATATATGAAAAATGTATAGCAATGTGTTTGCATTATCAAGATTTACATAAATATTTTGTAAGTCAGTAAGTAAGTACACAGATTGGTACGCATATTAAAAATGAACCAGATTGATATATGAGTGGTATATATGAGAGAGGTTTGACAAGTCTCGACTTATGTGATTGATGTCAAAACTATGCAAAAACCCGGAGCTACAAGTATATCGGTACTAAGCGGATATTTTGAAAGACAACAAATCGTACTTCCTGTAAGTTAAAATAACAATGGAAAATGGGTGAGTATGGGTTAAACATAATTCAAAAATATAAATCATTTTAAGCAAGTAAATTACAATTTAAGAATAGGACGATAAAAAGAAATCAGCAATCGGCAGTAAAATTTAAGAAACCAATTTCTTACAAATTAACAATATGTTTGAGTATGTATGCTGCCATATGTACATAAAACAACGTGTGTGTGTGTGTAATATTTTGATGAATTTAGGCGAACATACTTTTAAATATGTCAAATAAAATGTAACGTATGTGATCGTAAATAATGTTGATAATTAGAAAACTGGTTTTGTCCATTAAAATTAGTCATAAATAATATAAACATTATCCGATATGTTACTTAAGTCTAATATGCATATTTGGATACAATTTGTATACTTATATGTATGTATGCCAAAAACTGTATACACACCTCGCCAAATAATATTAGTCATATGTGTATGCCCTTACGTACTCGAACATGTATACATTTTTATCATTATTTTTAATTAAGTTTAATTAATTAGAAAAGCTTTGAATGTCGAGATAATGAAAACAACTTATATGATTTCCCACACACACACACACTCGTACACATTCAGACATTTTCAACACCATGTATACATCCATAATAGTGTTATGTAATACATCTTGCAGTGTGGTTATAGTTCATACGAGGTAATAGTTCCCCTCGTTCTGTTTCTAGATAGCGTATAACGCTGCTATACGGGTGATTCACATTTCCCTTTTTATTCTATAAAATAATTGTTGCCCCCAGTCATCGTGTAATAAATTTTATTCTTAAAAATTTGAATGAAAAATAATTGTAAACATTTCAGAGTTGAATGCTTCAAGTCGTTTTGACTTGATTTGGAAGTAAAAATAAAAATAAGTACATAGATGTAAAAAATTCAACATATTTTATGGGTTTTCATGCGTTTCATCAATCAAAGCAAAACATTATTCTCGTATGTGTTTGTGCAATACATATGTACCTTAAGTATGTTGCTCTTCTTCAAAAAGACGTGTGTATATCTTTAAATTTTAGTTCTGTGTATAAATTACTTGATTTCCGATTTCTTTATTTTTGTGTATTTCAATTTTAACATTATATATAAATTCCTAACTGATTACAAATTCTGTTGTTTTGCGTCTATATACAGCAGAACAGCAAAATACGTTTTGTAATTAACCTGTATTAAAAGTAAAAAGATGAAACGCATTAACCTCGCTTCGTGTATGTTAGAATTTATCGTGTTAATGATTATAATTTTTCAACATCACTCGTACTCAACGAACACCGAGGGTCTCTTTTGGTGATATTACGTTCGAAATTATCAAAGGTAGTGACTCAAACTTTATAGACCGTATTCGCAGTTGGTTGATTTCAGATACCATCAGAGTTTCTAATCAAATTTAGAATTTGTTGTTTCCACAAAACTCGATCAGTGAGTTCATAGCTAAATATTACAAAAATTAAAAAACAAGCAAGCTTTTATTGAAGGACAAATGTATTTCCGAACGTTTTGAGTGAAATACAACACCATTTGTTTGTGAAGAAAATGAGATGGTTTATTTGAAGACCATCGGAAGCAATAACCTTTGCTCATCGTTCAGGTAATAATCGGATTCCCCGAAAGCAAAACTCTATTTTTTGGAGGCAAACCGTTTTTTGATGTCTTCATAAGAACGAAAGTGCTGCTCCGCATTGCATGAACCGGAACAAATGGCAACCTGACGGAGCAATATCTAGTGAATACGTTAGCTGAGATAGAATTTCCCCGTTCTGCCCGTCCAAGTAGTTTCGGACAAGGAGCGCACAGCACCTCCTTCAGGTCAACTGGTTCAACTGGCTTCATCCATGCAAACCAACTTAGAATTATCATAATGGATAAAATATTCATCTTCAGTGATCATCCGATGCAAAAACAACCTTCTTTTGTTGTCGTTGAAGCAATAATTCGCACCCACTTTTCCGACGATGGATGACCCGTTCTCTTAATTCGTGTTATAATTTCCCAGAATGAACTAATCTTAATGCTTGTATACGTTGCGAAACACATTATTGGTAACTTTCAGCTGTTCTACCAATTGTTTTCGGTCTGACATGAATCTTCTTTCGGAATTGTTTTCAATTCCGCAACTTGAAATTTTTTTGATCCGTTTATACTTTCTTTGTATCTTACGTTGAATTCACCAACGTTGGAAAATTCTTTGCATGTTGTATTTGATAGATCACGTTAGTCGGGAGGGAGGGGGGGGGGAGAGGAGGTGGAGTAAGGGATGTTGGTCTAGAAGGTCTATATACCACGCACCTACAACCTCGCTCTGACGACCGAGAAACGGCCTGATAACCGAACACCGAAGCTCCTAGCAAATGATGTTCTCTTCACTGACCCGCAACCAATTTCACCGATTAGATTGGTAGCTGCTGCAATAACCAGTCGTTAAAGCAATGGATGTACAGCAAAATGAAATTCAATCCCCAGGTAGTACGCCAACTGCACAGTTGGCCAATCCACCCTCACACGAGGTAGGCTCAACGGATTCTGAGATGAGCCAACCATTGCGAAACTCATTCATCCCTAGCTCAAGAATCTCTAGATCACCACCTAGATAAATGCATCCCGCTTCTCAGGAGGAGAACGGGAACCAAGAAAACCACCACGATGTCGCTAGAGAAAACGCTGATTTAAAGAATTCGTTAGAAAATTTAATGCAAGACAATGGACTGCTCTTCAAAGAACTTCCACAACTTAAAGAATAAATTGCTATTGATTGATTGGTGTTTAGAACCAAGTACTGGAAAAGTGTCCCGGGTAACGCGGAACCTATTTCTACAGCCTGTTTACACATAACAATAGGAACGATAGGAAAGGTTTTATTTTTATTTTTTGGCCAGTTTCAGACAGCAAGCGATCGTACGGCACAACACAACTTTAATCTACTTCTAATCTACTAGAGGAAGAATACAGGCTTAATAGGTTTAATGGATAATGATGGTATCGGTCTTCAACAATTGCTTCTCTAAATCAGCAACCTAAGAAAAAAATTGTATTATTTCACGTACATCTGGAAATTTCCCGAAATTTAATTCCAAATTAATACTTTCCGGCTTCCTAAACAAAATTGATTGATTGAATTGGCCCGGTTACAGACACCTAGATAAAGTCGATAGTTAGTAACACAATGACAACACAATTCTAATCTACACAATCAACAATTAATATTTCAAAGAAATATTATTTCACAAGCATCTGTAGATTTCCTGAAAATTAATTCTAAATTAATAATTTAATCTTCTGGAACTGTGGAGTTGCACTTACAATAGAATTTCCTGAAACCATATAGTTATTGGAATTATGTTAAAAATTACTGTAAAATCCATTAGAATTTAAGATCCACGAAATAGAAAAAACAAATCTTTCCAAAAGTTGCAAAATATGTATAAGTGAGGCACCCCCAAAGACAATGATTCCCGGAAAACTATTAATGCTATTAAATGCCAGATTAACTACCAGATTGAATATTTCAAATAAATTTAGCTTATTTCGCAAAAAAATGCCTTACTAATTTGGTCACCAAAGAATATTTGATTAATTACCAAGTATAATTATGGCAACCAATCACCGTCAAACTGGAATTGACGGTGATTGGTTGAGAAATGGAAAAGAATTAGATTGGCACTCTAACTTAATGCTCACTGGAACTAGGCGATCTCTCAACAAATAAAGGTCAAATTCGGTGTGCGCAGCTGAATTTGGACAAAATTTTGGGATTCGGCCACAATGAATGGAACCAGGCAGTTTCCCAACCGATAATTCTCCAATTTAGTTTGTAGAGCTGGGCTAGGATTCAAATAAACTAAGGTCAACTTGTATTGGGATTTTAACGTATCTTTTTGGTGAAGTTATACAATTCGACCATTATGAATGAAACCTGGCCATACCCCAACCAACTATTGTCAAATCATGAGTGGGGATTTAAAAATGGATTTAAAGAAGTTCTGAAATTTGATTTTAATTAAATAAATTATGAACCAATTAAATAAACATTACATTGGGTGAATCCACACGAGGACTTATTTGAAACCGGTTTCTGGTCTCAAAATACCATTCGCGTTCACACACAAATCTCATGAGTCGAGACTCATCGATAATCGAATCATTTTTAACGTCCTAGTGAACGTACATAAGAACGTATCACTGCTACCGGAAGAGAAGCCAGTGCAACCAATACATAAAGTGATACCACCTCCACCCATTATCATACTTAATGTTAGTGAATACGAAACAATTAAAAAAATAGTGAAGCTAGTTCCAAACGATAAATATAAAGTCACTGCACTGAATAATAACGTTTGGAAAGGGAATGTACCCAGAAATCTACAGGATGTTATCAGATACAATCACTGATCAAAACGCCGGATGGTTCACCTATGAAAACAAAGCTGAGCAACCAATTAAAGTTATGGCCAGAGGGCTACATCATACATGCCCAAGAAGAAATAATTGAGGCACTTAGGCAGAAAGGCTTGAAAATTCTAAATGCTGTGAACATACTAAAGAAAAAGATCACTAAAAACGCAAAGTTGGCCAAAGTTGTCCTCCCCCTTTTCATGTTAACATTTGACAACACTGAAGTATTGTTAGGGTATAAGGAATCAAAGCAATCCTTAATATAAAAGTTAATATTGGGACATTAAAAAAGAACACTAGTAGAAACCTTATTAAAGTTAGCCGAAAGTTTCCAGCCGAAAGCAAAAATTGTTGATAATGTAGATAGTGTCTTAGATTTCTCAGCCGAAAGTAATCAATTCCAATCCGTTGATTGATGCTCGTCTAACAAAACATATCAGCCGAAATTTTTCAGCCGAAAATATATTTACATTTAACCAGAAATACTAAAAAATTTTAATATTTTGCTAAAAATATTAACTTGTCGTTCAAGATTAACATGCCTTGTCATTGATGCCACTATGGTTCTTTGATAGGCCATAATGTTGGTCAACTTCATTGATTATCATTGATGCCACTATGGTTATTTGATAGGCCGTAATATTGGTCAACTTCGGCCTAATCGTGGAGAAATTCTGATGGGGATGCAAGGGTATAATTTTGCAAAAATTCGCTAATTCAATATATCGAAAATGCATTGAATGGACTGTCGTTCCAAATTTACGTTTTCAAAATGAAACCGAAGTTGACTTATGTTATAGCCTATCAAATAACCATAGTGGCATCAATGACAAAGCACGTTAATCTTGACCGACACGCCATTCAATACATTTTCGATATATTGAATTAGCGAAATTTTGCAAAATTACACCCCTGCATCCCGATCAGAATTCCTCCACGATTAAACCGAAGTTGATCAACATTATGGCCTATCAAATAACCACAGCGGCATTCCTACCAAACGTTGTGTTCCTTTGAAGCAAGGTTAACAATATTGCTTATCAAATCAATCAACTTTGCCTATAAATACGTTCAAATTGGTCTCGGTTGATGTGTTGTTGAAATAAATTTTCGGCTGAAGAATGTTGATCAACGGTGACGTATTTGTTTAATTTCGGCTGAAAATGCGAAGACACTATCAGAATTATCGTTTTTTATTTAACTTTCGGTTGGAAACGTTGCATAATGTGATAGAGGAACGTTTAACGTATTTGAAATAATTTTTGGGGAATTTTTGTATGTTTAGTATTCGAGATGGACTCGAGTCCGTTGAACTCAGAAATTATTCGCTGGCCGGACTAGTAGGTTACATAAGGTGATAGAGGAACGTTTACAAAACGTATGTATGTTTATTGTAATTTGCATTTGCAGAATATTTGTTTGCTGTATTCTGGTTACTTGGAGGTGATAGTAGAACTTTTTTATCAGGTAATATATCTTTCGGCTATAAAATATTATTTCGGCCTGGATAGCAAAAACAATATCTGCATTATAATCTTTCGGCTGGGATAGCGAATACACTATCTGCATTACCTTTCGGCTGGGATAACAAATACAATATCTGCATTACCTTTCGGTTGGAAACTTTCGGCTAACTTTAACAGTATCTAGTAGAATGCCACACACAAATATTGTAATAGGGAGCCCAGATGTGTAAAGTCGCTGGGAAATATCTATCAAAAGAATGTACTAACAGTAAAAAACGAACCATTGAAATGCATACACTCTGGTAATCATCACCCAGCAAATTACAGAGGCTGAAAGGTAGCCAAAGAGCTGCAAAGAATGAGAGACAACAAGAGAAATCTAGCAAGTAAGAGTTCTCGAACTAGGATGTAATCCGAGCCAAAACAAATCCCTCTAAATAGCGCCAAAGTAAGAGAGGGCACAACATATGCATAAATGGCTAAGCAGAACAAAAATATCAAGAAAGCACCGAATCAGGAAAACCATGTCCTGCAAGAAATACTTCAGAAGCTAAACGCTATCAATTCACATTTGGCTGCATAAAACCAAAGACTTGAATCTATAGGCGAGCTACTGAAAAACAAGAATAAAGACTATGAACATTGGAAAATAGATCGATAAGCTAAGATAAAATTATAATGGATGCGTCAAGTAAAATTAGAGAAGTCATTGACTACCTTCATTCTAGTCCATACAAACTTAACAAGAAAAAATAATGAACTTCTATTTAAGAATAGCTACCTGGAATGCAAATGGCCTTGCGCAACGCATTTCAGAATTAGAAGTATTTTTAAACACAAAAAATTGATATATGCCTAGTTTCAGATATTCATTTTACCAGAATTTCGTATGCCAAAACATGTGGATACCAGTGCTATCAAGCTCTACATCCAGCAGAAAGAGCTAGAGACGAGACAGCAATCTTTACTAAGGATAATATTAACCTTAGAACCGCGTTTGGGGTATAGAGTTCTCCAAGTCATTTTTGATATATAATAAAGCCTTCATCTTCACACACTGATAGCCTTTCGTGGTATTATTTAATGGTTTATTACATTACTTTTCATACTACTATCTAAAGGGTTTTCCAATAGGAATGATACAATTAAAAAATTAAAAAAAAACACAAATTATTCAGTGAGACCAACATTTGTTTTTATTTGAAAGGTTACATAATGCCATTATGTATGGAAAAAACATCATTCAAATGACAACCACGACTTCTCCGTACGTACTACATTCTGTCAACCCAATTTATTATCACTTTTTCACATAAATTTGGCTGTATTTCATCAATAGCACGTTCAATGTTGATTTTTAATTGCTCAATTGTTGTTGGATTATCAGCATAAACTCGTGACTTAACATATCCCCAAAGAAAGAAACCACAAGGTGTTAAATCACACGACCTGGGACGATAATTAACTGGACTAAATCTTCAGATAATTTCATCACCAAATTTTGTTTTTAATAAATCGATTGTTAAGGTGGCTGTGTGGCTGGTGTCTTGTTGAAACCCCATATCTTTCAGATTATTCTCAACCATTCTTCGACCATTTTCTTCAAAGAAATATGGAACAATCACTCCACCAGCATGAATTGCACACGGCATAGTGACTTTATCTGGATGTAATTGTGTCTGAACAGAAATTCTGCAATTCTGTTTGTTTACATAACCATTTAACCAAAAATGAGCTTCATCACTGAAGAAAATTTTTTGATAAAAATGTTGATCATTTTCAAGTTGTTCAAGAGCAAAATCAGAAAATAAACGACGTTAATGGTGGTCTAGTCTAATAGTTTCAGTTCTTGAACCAGTTGAATTTTGTAAGGATGTAAACCCAAATCCTTTCTTAAAATTCTCCATGTTGTTGTTTGAGAAAGAGTTAATTGTGGAGAACGACGTGGAACCGATGAATTTGGATTTTCTCTTACGCTTGCTGACCAAATCAATATTCTCTTGTATATGCGTGCATTTATTTGTCGTACTGGTTACTGTTGTATCGTGTAAAGAAAATTCACTTTCAAATTTGTCTACAATACGACGAATAGTGAGTTGATTAACTGAATAATATCGTCCATGAATTCTTCTTAAATTTCTCTCAGTATTCGCAAATGAGCACTGATTTTGATAAAACAATTTCTCAACGTTGTTGAAGCGTGTATCTTTCCATGATTAAATGGCATAACCTACTAAACACAAATGACATAAGAAATGTCAAAAAATAATACGCAGTGTTGCCATTATAACCATTTTAAATTGTATCATTCCTATTGGAAAACCAGTTATTTCGTGTTATGAGGAACTGTGTTCCCCAAACTATATTTCATACAAATAGTAGGAAAATAACATTTTGTTGCAATTCTATTTACTAAATGTTCATTACTAGTACCTAAGTACAAAAATACAAAATAAATATTATTATGCGATAGTTATCGTTTTTTCTGATAAACTACCGTTTCATGCGTTATTTTGGATCTACCCATATAAAAAAGGGGAAACCACCAAAATTATCTATTTTAGTCGTTTGTTTTCTTTACGGTGCATTGTGCGAAAAATATTTTAGTTTCCAATTATGTTTGCCTTGTGCAGTGAGGGTGTATATGATGTTTCAGGGTTTGAATTTTGCAGCATATTTCTGTGTGAACAATTTTGATAAAAATTTAAGAGAGCTAGTAATTTCGGGAAAATTCTTTGTTTTTTCGTAGTAAACGTCGGTTTGTATAATAAAAATTTAACTGAATGTGAGTTCCGAATGTAGTTCTGAGAAACGGCCGATTTAATTAAAAGTAATCAATTTCTCAAAGGATTGAAATGACACTCGGTTGTCAATCAATCCATTGCGATAGGACTAGGTTTGTATACCACATTATGATTCTTAGCACTGACTATTTTAAATTAAACTAAGCCAATTCTAAGCTAATTATTACATGAATCCGGATGTGGCTAATAATGGCCAATTTTAATCAATCTAGTTTATTTCTCAATACATTAGGACGGAACTCTGCTCCATTGGGATAGAAAAATAAGATCCCAGACGAGTTACGAATGTGATTCCAAGTTGTGGAATGGGACTAAGCTCTGTTTCTAGTGATCAATCCCAATTGAATGTTTCTAAATAATAAGCAATCAGAATGAAACCATTATTTTTCAACCAATTGGGATGGTATTATAGGTTTGTATGATAAAAATGGGATTCCAATATGAGTTCCGGATATGGTTCTGTAAAACGGTAAATTTTAATGAAACTAAAGTATTTATTAACTGTTTATGAGTAATTGTGGTTTCTATTTATGTCAATTTGATTGGAAGTAAGCCATTTCTCAACCGATTGGCATGAGACTTGGTTTCAATAACAACAATGGAATTTCTATAAGAGTACCAGTATGGTTCTGGACAATTTGAATGGAACTGGAAAATTTGAATGAAACTTTTAGTATTTGGCTCTGAAATTAAATCATTTATGTAAGCAGAGTAGTAAACGTATCCTAAGAAAATTTGAAGAAGCTCAGCGCGAACGTTTTCAAATATTAATACTTCTAGGACGAACTTATAACATTTTTAACCTAACTATAGCGTTAAATTTGGTGGTGATGGATGATCTAAACAATTTCCGCCATTTTGGCAATGTCAACAAATTTATATATTTCTTTTGTTTGATGACGATCGATGGAAACGATGCATCTCGCACTATCCGACTAATTACTGAAAAAGTTGAAAATGTAAATGAAATACTGCAAAAAGTTGGGCAAAACGCAATCAGCCCATCTTTGAGGAACTAATCAATCCCTTCAACATTTTAATGAATCGAAGTTTCAACCGCACACACAATGGCAAATGCAGCTGATGTTCTATGTCTGTTGTGATTAGAAGCGATATTTACACAACAATTAACCAGATTACCACAGGAAGTTAACAGAAAGCTGTCAGAATTTGACCGAAAACGATTTGTGATCTATCATGACAATATCAAACCGCACAAAACTTGATTTCTCTATAAACATTAAGAGTTTAGTGGGAAAAAATTGATGCAACCTATTCGGTGGTTGCATCAATTTTTTTCGACTAAACTGCAAGTTTTGTGCGGTTTGATATTGTCATGATAGATCACAAATCGTTTTCGGTCAAATTCTGACAGCTTTCTGTTAACTTCCTGTTGCAATCTGGATAATTGTTGTGTAGATATCGCTTCTAATCACAACAGACATAAAACATCAGCTGCCTTTGCCATCGTTTGGGTGGTCCTGATCTTGTACAATCAGACTATCGTTTGATATTGTTAAATTAAATTAAAAAAAATCGCAGAAATTTTACAGTTTGGTTTGAACAGAAAATGACAAGTTGTCAATCCAAATGGACTAATGTAAACTGCTTATGACCAAAAAGAAGCAACAAATAAGAATAAGAGAGCACTTTCTAAAAGGTACAATAAAGTATAAAATACTAAAAAAGTGCCGAGCAAAACCGTGTGTTTGTATGATACGCCAAATACTGGCTTTTCGTTCGACAGTTCAAACTGCTCTACACAAAAATAAAAGGTGTAGATGATTTGCTAGAAGCATTTGCATATTTATCTCAAGGGTTTCACACTATTTTCTTTTTGTGTAGGTTTTGAATTATCGCAAACCCAGTGTTTCACAGGTTGTACATATATACCGATCCATCCGGAACATTTTCTTAAGGTATTTTCTTTTCCCAAGTTCAAAACGCCTGATCCAATTGATATTTTCCCTACCACCATACAGCAGAACCTAGAATTTATTTTAAACAACCTTGTACATATCTTCATAGTTCTACTTTATGCCACGCTCCACAATCGTGAAGAAAATAGAGGTGACTTTTATTCCAACGATAAAAAACCATGGAGATAATTCTCCGCCCTTATAGTCATAGGAGAAGAATTGGCCCTGGGAGCAGCTTTAAGACATAAGAGGAAAATAACCGATAACTAAGGTAGCACTATACGACTACTGGGTGTGCTAAGTGACCACATGTAAATGATGATCAACATAGTTATAGCCTTTTCGGTGAATGCTATGAAAATTGACAGAGTACTTTTCGCGAGCCAAAGGAATTTTAGATTTTTCACTCTTCCAAGAATACCGAGTGACTGACACGAAGTGTTACCAACTTCAGACTGTCATTGCTGTCAAACCAGTGATAGCAGAGCGCTCAAATTTACACTAATGACAGTTCATTCCATTGTTTAGAAGCGTACAACAGCATTTTAGTGGAAATATTCAGAAAAAACTGTTATCCGCAATGGAGTTTAAGCGTAATAGTGTGATTGCTCTATATTTGGCTGGAAAACCACAGCCACAGATTGTTAACCAGTTAAAACATCTGCATGTGAATAAAATGTTTGTGTATCGCACCATAAATCGTTATAACGATACTGGCAGCATTGCAAAACGCCATGGTGGCGGACCGAAATGCACTGTAACATCGCCGGATATCATTCGGAAGGTGAAGGCCAAATTGGCTCGGAATCCGCGCCGTAGCGGCAGAAAAATGGCTCATGAGGCGAACATTTCGCTCGAACGGATGCAACACATATTGAAAGATCATCTTGGACTAAAGGCCTTGAAATTCCATAAAACGCATGGTCTCATCGATGCTCACAAAAAAGTTAGAGTGAAAAGAGCAAAGTTGTTACGCTTGCACGAAAGTGGCGATTTGCCGAATTTGGTTTTCTTCGCTGAGTCACCGTTCGTTATTGAGCAATATGTGAACAAGCAAAACAGCCGGAATTACTTGCCCGGCCGTTCTACTGAAAATTTGGACCAACGGATTGCCACTCGAAACCAAGCGCCGCCGATGGTGATGGTTTGGGCCGCCGTAACGGCCGAAAGACGTTCACCGCTCGCTTTTTTTTGGACCGTGGCATCAAGATAAATGCTCAAATTTATCGGGATCATGTGTTGGAGGGAGCGTTGAAGCCTTGAGCACAAAAACATTTCGGCCGCAGAGCCTGGTCATTTCAACAGGACTCGGCGCCGTCATAAAGCGCGCGTCAATCAAGATTGGCTGAGAAACAACGTTCCGCGGTTCATTTCCACTGCCCAATGGCCACCAAATTCACCGGATGCAAATCCGCTAGATTTCTCGGTTTGGAATATTTTGAAGAGCAAGGTTGGGACAAAAAAATACCAAAGTGTAGATCATCTCAAGCAAGCGCTTCGCCGGGAATGGGCCAAAATATCGCAGAGCCACTTTCGTGCTGCATGCAAGAGCTTTGTCAACCGTTTGAAGGCCATAATCGCGGCTAAGAGTGGCCACATCGAAAACTGCTAATGCAATTTGAAAATTTAAATATTTGTGAACATTTTTTACTTTGATTCAATTAAATTCATCAAAAAATAAAAATTCTGTGGCGTTTTGTTTTGGTAACACTTCGTGTCAGCCACCCTATAGAAGATCTTGTCACCTCACTCTATTCAGAGACTAAGCAGGTATTTTGAGGTTCGATTCAAAGCTGACCTGGCAAAACACATTGAAGAGAATGCGACAAAGCAAGCAACATTTACTGAAAATGAAGAAACTTCTTTGGTAAATCATAAGATTTGAGACCAAAATACTTTTACTGGTTGTAAGTCGCAGTACTGAGACCCATTGTTTCCTTTGCCGTATTAGTATGATGGTCTAGAATTAAAACAGGGGCAAGGCAGGAAAATATTAACTCAGTAGCCGCGATTGGTTTGCTGCACTTGAGACTGTCTTAGATTCCCCACCGCTTGATCTCTGAATTAGGTGGATTCAGAATTCAAAGACACTCGCCTGCGGCATTTAGGCAACCATTCTCTGGTAGATAGTACTTTTGAAAACGATATCGAATCTGGAGGAAGTAAGCAAATCCCAATGATTGTACGAACTTCGACTAGATGGCCACAAAGCGCTCTTTCGAGAAATTACTTAGTGTGCTTGTTCCTGAAATACACGATGGGATCTGTTAGTGGTGGTCTAGCTGATGCCGGACTGCAAGTGTCTGATCTTGAAGTGAATCTCTCAATTTTCGTGGACGCACGCTTCCTGTCGTTCTCGCTAGGGTCAGATGATGCCACTTAAGATACCGGATATTTGGAAATCATCAGAAGAACAATCATTTTCGGACTAAGCCCCGGTCAATGGGGATTTGCTACAATGTTCCATCATATAGCTAGAGACATCATAGTTAGAGGCGCAGCAACTTCTTTTGCTCATCCTTAAAAAAATTTGAAATGGTCGAGATTTAGATTGATTAGATTGATTTATTGATGCATGTACACACCGACCGCTTAACAATACAATTATTAGCAGCGCGACTCCTACATCTACGTATTTTCATCTAAACCCATTAGGGGACTAAGCGGAATTAGAGGTGCAATTACTACCCGCATTGTACCCCTCAAATTGATGATTTGGATCAAATTGATTCGCCACTTTCTCTACATGCGGTCTGTCCTTGTTGTGACGAGCATTTGCCCGTTTGTCTCGTTTATCATTGCCGATCATTTGTCCATGTCACCCTTTTGTCCATGTCGGGTTGCTTGTCCATGTACGTATTTGGCCCGTGTCGGACTATTGTTCATCTCGTCCTTTGTTCGTGTCGGCCTTTTCACTAAGTCTTTTCCATGTCGATCTTTTGTATTTCGGATTTTTGCCTATCAACCTTTTGTCCGAGTCGGCCAGATACGAGGGGTTTTAAGTATTTTCCTGTAATATTTAAATTTTAATAATTGATGTGGTCTAAATGTACCATGTTCACGTTTTTCAAAGCAAACATAAATTGAGATTATGTGTCTGCGGACGATTTTAGGTGACAATAATTAATAAAATTGTATGCCCTCATGGCCTATCGCGATCCTCTCTAATAGGGCCATATACAGATTTACTCATTATGTGTCGCTCGGTATAAGTTAAAAAATACGACTATAATTCAGTTAATACAAGGGTGGATTGATAAATCTTTAGAATGTAATTATTTTTCAACATAGTCTCCTTTTAGCTCGATACATTTTTTTTAATCCATGCCATCTTTTCTGGGGCCGAAGCACTTCGTGCTCTTTCGCGGTTCATTTTCCCGTCTAACTCTACGCAATTACTGCGAAATCGGAGACGTACGGCTATAGGGTCGATTTAAAGTATCATCTGCGCATTGCATAGCTCCATGCCAGCCTATAGTACTGGAAACGAAAGATGGGTCGGCCCATGAGTTTTGCACGCCGATAGGGGATCGTAGTTGTGTTCCTTTTAATCACAGATCGCAATCTGTTGATGAACATTTCCTTTTGCATCCTGCCCTATCGGGATTCGAACCCGGTTCCTCCCGATCCAAACGTCAAAGCTTTAACCACTGTGCCATTTGGTCGGTAGCTCACAACACTTGTTCCAACATTTTTCCAATTGCACTAAACCTTCTTTAAAATATGATTTATAAAACTCCCCAAAATAAGCGTTCGTTTTAGCTATTAGTTCATCATTTGACCCAAATCTGTTTCCACCGAGCCATTTCTTCATGTGTGGAAATAGGAAAATGTCAGATCAGATGAATCAGATGAACTTTTTCCTCTTCAAATGTGGCCGTTTCTAGCAACCTGTGATGGTTTTACCATTCTCAAGATAGTCGATGAATAACTTCCCAAGATAGAGGCTGGTGAATCTCAAAAGACAGTGGTACACTGCGGCCAGCTTTTTCATATGTATTTCTTCGCGTATGATGTTGTTTACACGTGTATATACGACGGTCATTCATAATGATTTTATAGGCTTTTTCGACCATTTCTGGTGTAGTTGCCTCTTTTGGTCTTTATGAACGTTCAGCGTCACTTGTGCTTGTGCGACCACGTTTAAATTCATTTACCCAATTATAAACGTAACTTTACAAAAACGACTGTAACTAAGAAACTATAGAATCGAACGCTGCTTGCGTTTAAAAGAACTTACTTCACGACAAACATAAGTTGTTACTAGTGACGCATAGATGGCGGTATTCTAAACATTTACCAATCCATCCTCGTATTATTCTGGCAAGATATGCCTACCATAAAACAACAACCATAACGACTCAGTGTATTGTATACATTATTTACATATAATACAATTAATGTAAATTAAACTTTTATGTAATGTATTATTGTTTTCGCTTTAATTGGATCGACAACTATTTTTTTCTTCTATTAGTTTATTATTTCCTGTAACATGTTGTTTCTGTTTATTTAATTTTGTTTCTTTTATTTCAACTGGATTAAGCACATAGATTACTACTGAGTCTCTAGACGGTGGCAAAGTCACTAGACTACCGTTTTTGTGTGTAATAAAAACCAAATTTTCAATTTGAAAATGGAGATTACGTGCAATGGAATGTATCGAATTTCCTTCTATATATTAGATGCATTTATTATGTGTCTCTCTATATTTAGATATAATATGTATACTTATATGTACAACATAATATAATCCATAAAATTAAAGTTACATTTATATACACAAACAAAATACATGGATAGAATGACTTAAATAAATAAATTATAAAACAAGTCAGCTCGGCGCCTTAAAGTCAATTTTGTTACCCTAGGCAACATACATATTTTTTTCTAAATATATAATATTCTGCCGATGATAAAAATTTTCTCTATACACATCGTCTAAATAATTGGTATCAGACAACAATGTTATATTATGTCCCCACAGCATTTACAAAAAAAAAAGTATGAATAACTCTATTATCAAAATAGATTAAGGTGTGTTTTATAGCGACACAATTTCTCCACTTCAAAAATTGTATCTAAGATAATTTCAATCTTTCTTTACAGTTTAGACAACAACTTAGCATATGTAGATAGTGCACCATGGCAAAAATAAATTTGCGTTACAATTAATTCAGTTTCGCTGATAATTTTTAAATAATTTACATTTTTATTACTTAGCATAACCTCAAAAAAAAAAAAATCTAATTACGTATTTATAGTATATAGGCGTGATTTGTTCTACCAAATCATTGGAATGTTCCATATTTTGATAATTGATTATAAAATTTTATAAATACATACGTCTGATTAAAAAAATGGAATCGTTTGTATTACTACCCACCACACAATGTAATTTAAAATTCAGGTGGAGTTAGATTTTTCTATTTATAGCTGGATGATAAACGCGTTTTTATGTTTTGTTTCAAAATTCAAATTCAAACGGATGTATTAAATTAACTGTATCATTAGTATGATGACGGTCGATTAGATTAATAAAAGGCGTTAGAAATTAATAAGATGTCTGTTTATATAAAAGAAATACGTAAGAATATTATTTATATTGAAAAAAAGGGAAATTTTATTTGGTTTGCCCTTGAAAAAAGTGAAATTAATACTCTCTTCTTAATAAGTATGCGTACGTAATATTAAAGCGTTATGAAATTAATGGTTGGATTTTGTATGCTACATTTTATATCTCTGGATTATTATGTGTGTTAATTAACGAGATAGACGACTGATTAAACTGTTATTTAACATGGCTGAATTTTAATGAGGCGCACACATACTGAATTTTTTTTTTCTTAATGGGATTATATCACGATCGTGATTAACATTACAAACAAGGTCTAGGTAGCGTATTTAGATGAGGAAGAGGAAATCCGTAAAGAATTTTGTATAATTGTATGCCATAATCTTTATGATTTAGTAGTTTTATTATAATTTGTCAAAAAATAAATTGTATTTAAACCCATATTTTAGGTTAATGTATTATCGTTCTAGAACACAAAAATTATTTCAAGTTCATTCATATGTTCAGGCCCGAAGAGAGCTTCAAAGACCAAAAATATATCTCGGCGCCCACATAATAATTTATTAGGTGTGTGACTTAATTTTTACAGATTCGAGTATTTTGGTTTCTGGGTTCGGTATTTTGTGGTTTTTACAGGATCGGACACAACGTTTCAGAACACCGAATGACAAGTCTACGTGAGATACATAACCTCTCAAAATAGCAGAGTTTACGAACACAACTGATAAACAGCACATTAGGCACTGCATTCTGCACGAATTTCAACAAGGTAAAAATGCTGCTAAAGCACGGGAATCAATTTGTGTTCTTGGTGGTATAAACGTTTCAGAAGTGGTGATTTCGATTTTAGTGGCCAGCCGCACCCTGGACAGCCTCGAAAGTTTGAAGATGCGGAATTGCAAGCACTACTGAATGCAGACTCAATGCAAACGCAACAAGAGCTTGCAGCTCAGCCAGGAGTCATCCAAACAGATATTTCCAAGTGTTTGCACCAAATGGGAAAAATTCCAAAAGTTTGAAAGTGGGTACCGCATGTGTTGACCGAACACCCGGCAAAAAAAGGACTTCTTGTGTAAAATTGTAAACGGGTGATGAACAGTATATTTTTTACGAGGATTCCAAACGTAATAAGTCGTGGATAGATCTCGGGCAACCCAGTAGATCGACGCCAAAACAGAACATTATCTTAAAGAAGCCTCTCCATGGGATTTGAAGAGTGTGCTTTTTTACGAACTTAGGTGACTGTAGAACACCACAACCGACAATTGAACAAACTGAGTGAAGAACTTGATCAGAAAAGGCCCTTTACTGGGAAAGGAAGCAAGCAACTCATACTGCTGTAAGACAACGCTCGACCTCACGTTGCTGGCGTGACTCAGAAGATCATCTTGAACTTGGGATGAGAAGTTCTCCCTCATGCGGCATCTTCACCAGACTTGGCCCCATCTGACTTCCATTTATTCTTGTCAGTGCAACACACCTTAATGAATAAATAGTTGAAAACGCTGGACGATGTGCGTAAATTGCGCGGTATGAAACTATCCTTGATATTGCCAGTTCTTCGGCCAAGAAGCACGATATCATCTGCAGATTGAAGAATTTGGCCTGATTTATTAAACATAAAGCGCGAAATTTCAATGTTGCTTTTCCTCACTACATTCTCAAGCGCCAAATTGAACAGCACAGGCGCGAGTGCATCTCCCTGTCGAACACCAGATGTTATTTCAACGGAGTCTGATACAGTTCCTTCAATTTCAAATCTACATACAGACGCAGACGTTGTTAATTTACACAGCGAAACGAGTTTCTCTGGAATTCCTAGACATATGAGCGCGGCCCATACGTTCTCGCCATTTATACTGCCAAATGCCTGTCTCAAAAGAAACCGGTATACTCAAAAATATTCTTAGAATAATTGTTAAATTTGGAAACACGTGCATTAAATTTACTTTAAATCTTTTTTTCAGCAAGTTTTCAGATGATGGATCTATGTTAAAATTTGTTCTGTAATAATTCTTTAAAAATATTAAAGTGTTTTGTTAACAATCGATCCGCTGAAACTTTTATTTGCTCCGCAGAAAGATCATGAAACATCCATATAATTTGAAATAAATTACAAATTTGATACAATCATTCAAATCGCCAACACATTGATTCTATAGTGTTCCTCAGCATCGCATTGCGTTTTGTTATTACGTGTTGTTTGAAATTCAGTCGAAATTTCGGAACGTTCTGACATTTAGTTTGCCTTTAAAAGTATTTTGTCCCAATCCTTCTGATATTTGCGAATTTGAAGAATTAGGTTATCAACATTTTTCAAATCCACATCTAGAGTTGCATTTCGAGCCTCTATCACTAGTTGTTGCAATAGATCTAGAATTTCAAACCATATAATAGAACATTTGAAGGTAACTACGTACATGTGATTCGATTCGTGCAGACCATCTTGCTATCGGTATATGGAATGAAGTGAAAAATTTACAACTTTATTCAAAATGTCCCATCTCTGCGAGTGCCACTAAAGAAGTTATATGGATTCATTAAAAGTTCCCACACTGTCTACTGCTGGAAAACAGTTAGGAAGTGAAATACAGTAATGATTATGGTTTAGTAGAACTGCTTGTGCACCATTATACCGTCCATATGTACACCGTTATCAAAAAATTGTCTAATACAAATTTGAAATTATTTTAACAGTTCTACAATAAAATTTGTCGAGGGATTTCAAATCCTTTCTTTCGTGTAAAATAATCGAAGATGAGAAATCGCTCCTCATTGAAAACTTGGAATTGTCCACATATCGGATAACGAGACTGATTTGTTTTCGATGTGAATAATCTGGAGTTGCATCAACGGTTAAAGAAAATATTTTGACTCTCGAATCTGTTCAAGAATTTTATGGATGTTCAAAACAAAGGGTCCACAAATTTCAATAAATTCATATTGAATAAATGAGGACATACGAGTATAATATAGGGTCACACTTACTGATTAATTCTACGATCCCTAGAAAATTTCCATTACGAACATCTCCAATTCGTTCACTAGAACCTCGAAATGCTAAACTCGCTCACTTAGAAACACAATCACTTCTAAAATTCTCTGAAGAATTTTTTTCCAATTATCGGCTTCATCGATTACTTGTTTTAAAAGTACGTAAGAACCTTCATGTGAATTATGATGACGCGTTATTAACTGTGTGACTTCCAGTGCACATAATTCTGCTTATGCTTAATTCTTACAGATAGTTAATTTTGCTATTTCTCTGTACGTGTCTACATGCAAAAATAAAAAGCGAATTATGAATCGATATTATTGATTTTTCCATTGAATATCGAAAAAGACCAAACACGTGTGATACAAATTGCTCTCATACTATTTAATGGTTTAAGGGAAATCAGTTTAAAAATTAAATTTCAGTATACATTTAATTTTCGAAAAATTAATAAAATTTCTAAAATCCCATCAAATGTTAATTTTTACTTGACTTTACTGATTTACCTAAAAAAAACGAAAAATTTCCTACGCAACTTACTAATTTTCTCAATTTATTGAACTTCAGTATGAAGTTTCACCCCCTGTTAGTTTGGACTGTATAGAGGCCGAATAGTGGAAAGTATTTTCTTTTTCAAAAATTACCATTTCCGCTAAAATTTACGAACATTTATGAGAAATATTTGGTTGGAAAATTTAGAATCTTTTTAGTAAAAAATGAAAAACCTCTTATGGAAGCCACTTCCAACGATCTAAAATTCAACAAAATAGTTTAATTCAGAGGTTTCAGTTAAAACGTCTGTGGGTTGAGGCCCCGGAAAATTAGTCTGCAAGTAACCTCAGATCAACACATAGAGAAAACAAAGTATTCAGACTTTGTAGCTAAAAAAGCATCTACGGAAATGTCGAGGTCGAGTTTGTTTACTTATTTTACTTTGTAAGAGTATAACTGCATAATAAACCGAGGAGGATAGAAAATGTCTCTGCTACTTTTACGCCCGAAAAATTAAATCCGCGGTTTTTGATCTCTCTCATTCTTAAACTCGAGCCCCAATAAAAATAAATTTGAACTATGTCTTTTTACCTCCTCTGTGTGAGATATATGAGGCTTAAGTTAGAAAAAACTCCCTCTACTACGTTACGTATAATATGCCTAAATATATACAATGAAGCAGATAATCGATTGCGGCTATCAAATAAGCAGTTCGCAACTCGAAAGTTTGACTATTCGACCTCCTTTTTAATTTTAAATCTCTTTTATATTTTTCCAAAATTTTGGTTAATAATTTATTATTCAGAAGCTGAATAATTGGATAGAGGAACAACACCAAAATTAGCCAATCTCTGAAATAAAAATACGGCAAGTAGAAGATAAATAAAATATACGGATTGTGTGTATGCAGGCCGAAACAACGTAGACACGAAAAAACACCCCCACACAAATGCCATAGAAATTATCTTTTGTTAAGGTCTTCCCCGACTCTACACATCCACAAACCTGCACATGCGGAGGAGAAACAAACCCCCAGTCATCCGAGCATAAACTCTGCCTATCCACTCTCAATCCCGACAAATTGCTTTCACATTCTTCTTGAGTCGAGCGCAGCTTGCCAGCCGAGCCGAGGACCGCCAACAAGGGATGTCGTTTAAAAACAGTCAATATGAATTTACAGTGAACTTTACCTATTCCAGAGAGATTTCTGAGAAAAACGTTTTTCTATGTTCCTGAATTGGTAGAAAAACAGTGGCTTAGTGTTTCATTAAGGAAACGAAACCGGACGGATAATGATAATTTTAAGAGACGTTTTCGTGATAAACATTCCGATTATAAAGAAAATTGAGAGTTGACCCATGTATTATTTAAACCTTCGATAAGTTTGGAGTTTTTGTAACTCATTACGTGGTTAATGCGGTTTTAGGCGAAATTCTAACCTATTTCAAATACTAAGCCATAATTTTAAACAGAGCTCGGACTGGGATAATTTCGTAATATACTTTAGGCACTTTATAAGTGGTATGTGTTAATAACTGTGTATAATAGTCTCATCTCGAATAGTCTCATTTGTTCGAAACTGATTGTTGTGATTCTTACACATTAGCCATCTATAAGTCAAAAATTCAAAAATGTGTATAATGACTGAAATAACTGAGGAGGTATTTTGATTGTGCTCTTATTTCTAATGAGCAGTGGCACTATTCTGTTTAATTTACCTGAATGTTTACTTTTCCAAGACTATTCAATAAGTTTGTTTTTGCCGATATTTTTTGGGTAAGTCTAGATAAATTTCAGAAACATAATATACCAGAAAACAATTTAAACAGAAATTATTTGTAGTTTTCCCTAATTCCCTAATCCCAGGGAACTGCAATAATAGTACTACAGTTCTTTCTGTAATTTTAATTTCTTCAATCATTTTTGTAATTTTTGATGATTTTTAATATTTTTGTGAAGTGAAGGATTTCAAACGATTATTATTTTCCCATTAGCAATTTAATTAAGTGAAGAGAGACTTAATTATACGCGTACTCACGTACTTAAATCGAATAGTAATTCACTAATCCAAGTGCAATGAACAATGTGCATTAAGCCAAAAGTGTTGTTATAAGCAAAATTCAACTATGAGGTCTTCAGTTATGGCCAGGCGAAATTGATTATGTTTACAGGCAAATTTAGCCGGCTGATTGATTATTAAGATAAACTAATAATCTCTTAAATTTAAGGGTTGACGTAATTTGATTATCTGCCATTGAGGATTCGTGACTAGACGTTTTCGTTTGGTATGGTGGGGCTCTGGAAAGTTCTCTCACCCTAAAAGTTTATGAAATGCCAACGGTCAATTTCATTTAGTCATCTACGATTGAGGATTGATCATCGGTCAGCATTGTGTTGCGAAAATTCGGTGAAAATTGATGGAACATGCACAATTGGTACTGTTTGACTCTGGAATATTTTCTAAACCTTATATTTATTTACCCAAATCCAACTAACTTAATTTTTTGATCTTAATCGCGTATCACTAATAAAGCTAATAATGCATCTTTCATCTGTCTACGGCAGTTTGATAAAAACATGGGCTATCTATCTACCCACAAATGACAGTATGGTTAAACCAAACCGGCTTTTATACGGCTTTAATTGGTGGCAAAAACCGAGGAACCAAAATTTGAACAACAGGCAATAAAAGTCAAGGGCCAAACTGTCCCTGAAATTGTCAAATTATCAAACTTGAAAATAAAAAAGTGTTAGAGAAATTTTTAGATCAGAATTCCCGGGCGGAATCAAGTTAGGGACATTATAGTTCAGTCGAGAATCTACAGGGTGGGCCATCTAACTTTTTTTGAACTAGCGGTTATTTTAAGTATGGTAAGGGTTATGTCACTTCTGATTTGACAGAAAGTTAGTTTTATCCTTCCGCTGAACGAACATGGTTGTGTATTCGCTTGAACAACGCTGGGAAATATTGAAACATTACTTCGAAAATCATGGTAATGTTGCAGAATGTGTGCGAAAATTGTGTGCGGTTTTCGGAAGAAACGAAGCGCCGGGAGCTCCATATGCGCGTTATTTTGTGAATAAAGTTAAAGAAACAGGCTTGCTAATTAACAAAACCAACACGAACCAAGCAGCCAACGTGAGAATGTGCGTGAGTCGCCGGGAACGTCAACTCGTCATCGTGTTCAATAATTGAAAATTTCACGCACAACATTGCGACGAATTCTGCATAAAGACCTTGGTATGACACCGTATAAAGTTAAATTGGTTCAGGAATTGAAGCAAAGAGACCACCCATTGCGTTTTCGGTTCGCTGAGTGGGTTTGCGATCGACTTGAAGAAGATGCCGATTTTGGCAAAAAATCATATTTTCAGATGAGGCGCATTTCCATCTTGGCGGCTATGTAAACAAGCAGAATTGTCGCATTTGGGGCATGGATAACCCGCACGTAATCGTAGAGAAGCCGATGCATCCTCAACGAGTGACTGTTTGGTGCGGACTGGGCAAGTTTTCTTTGAAAATGAGCAAGGAGCCGCCGTTACTGTCAATGGTGAGCGCTACCGCGCCATGATAAACGATTTTTTGTTCCCGGCACTTGAAGAGAAGGACATAGGCAACATTTGGTATGAACGAGATGGCGCTCCGTGCCACACAGCACACGTTTCAATTGATCTTTTGCGCACTGTCTTCGAAGATCGAATTATCAGCCGAAATGATGATGTGATTTGGCCGCCTCGGAGCTGTGATTTAACGCCGTTGGACTATTATCTTTGGGGTGTCGCCAAAGATAAGTGTTACCAGCAACGATTGACGCTCTTAAGAACAATATTCGCATTGCCATTGAAGACATAATGCCGCATACCATCGAAAATGTGGTCAAAAATTGGACCGACCGTATGGGGTACGTCAAGGCCAGCCGAGGAAGTCATATGAATGAAATAGTATTCCATAATTAATCGGAAGGATTGTTTTTTACAATGAAAAAATAAATTTGAAAAAATATTGAGAACTTTTTGTTTTATTGCATTTAAAAAAAAAAAATATTTGGCCCATCCTATATATGGTACATATACTTAGACGGATGAAAAATAAATACGGGATTAGAGCTGGATTATTCGGGTTTAGGCTCTCACTCCACATACCCTTGAAAATAAATTTGTAGCCATATTTCTAGCGAAAATTTAAAATAATAGAATTTGCACATATGAATGTGTCAAAAGGAGGCATAGAAAAGCTGAGATCTTCATAATCTTGGATAGTTAAGCAACACTGCTAGCCCTAGGATGATCGTCCTTTTAATCTAAGGTAATATGAAGTTACTGTTTGTGTATAAAAGAACTTAGTGCGAAAGTAAAATTGTCTAATGTGTTCTTCCCGTTACTCTGGCATTCTAGGAAAATAGGACACCAAGTTTTGCGCGGAGATAGCGCGTTCATTGGCCCTAAATCCAGCATTGCATATTTCAAAAGCCATTTAAAGAGACGAAGTTTGGGTTAAGAAAAAAAATGTGGTCAAAGAAGTTTGGTAATTGGTACGTGTCAGATTAAGAACCAATACAGATTCTGAACCGCGGCGCCCCATATAAGTTTCAAATTTTTCAAGGTCCATGCAAACCGATTAATTTGCCTGACATAGCGATCACGGAACAAAATCTCACTTCATATAATATATTAACTGGGATGCACAATACATCTAAAGGTTCCAGTACGAGAAGCTTTTCTCAAATCCGACACTCAAATAAACAAAAAACATTATTTCCCCAAAGTCAATGAATTTTCATAATAAAATTCTGTCTAGTGATGATCGAACGAACGCAACTAGTGACCAATTCTCAACTGCAGATGACCCATTGCTTAAATCTGACAGTTGGATTTGGAAAAAATTTAGCCTTTAGTGAATTTTCGAGAGTCTGGCATATTCTAAACGATTTTTCATACGCCAAAGAAACAACCCCTAAGCATTCTTGAACTAACTGCTCCACAAATCCAACAACTTTAAAATTGTTGATAAATTATTTCGATTTAATGATTTATTCATTTTGCAAATTGGCTTTTGTAATAAGCGACAAACCTGTTTTTCATGAATTAATTCAAATTTGTTTTCATTTTTTAGCATTAAAACCCAACCAGAATAAAGTAAATTTAATTTATTTTGCAGATCAGTCATAAAGAAACGTACGTCACAAAACTAGGGCCAATCGTTAACCGATAATTCTAATTACGTTTTCATCATTTTTTTGAAAGAATATTGACGGCGGAGGATATAAATGAGTCCAGAAAATATACAAAAGAGCTTGTCGTGAAATAATTATGAACAAACAAATCAAAGCGATATCATATTAGCCATCTGATCTACTAAACTTTTATTTGGTGCAGATTACTTAGTACAGGTTCTTTTTTTTTAGTACACTTCGATTATACCGTACTTGATTATGATGAGGGATACTTAGACAATAATATAATTTTAAGGACAGAAAATTAGGCAATCGTAATTGATTCGACATAATTTTAACATTGGCAAATACAGAATTTTTGCAGAGCTATGAAGCTGTGTTAACCTAATTTTTAAATTGCGATTTTTGTTTTACGTGCAATTATGATTGAAAATAACGATAATTCTTGTGTCTCACGCCATTAATGATGTTAATGCATTTTTCTAAGTGCAATTTGTTTAGAGAATGGCATTTTGTCTTTGATTGATTAGAATGAACGGCCAAGACTAAGTAGGGATCCTGGATACGCCGGGCCTACAGTACACCCTTTTACATATAACAAGATAGATGGATAGGAAAGGTTGTTAAATATGATAGACTTACCCGTAAAATATGATAGACACCTAAATAGTCAATAGTTAGGAAATTGTTAGTTGAAAATATAATGGGCGGTTAGCACAAGGCAGCACAATTATTTTTGTTGTTTTTTGGATATAAATAATCAGTAATCAGCCTAAAAATTAACTAACTAAGTTGCCATTATAATGGTAAATTTCCAACTTCATTTTTATGATTGATTGATTGGGTAGCAGAACCAAGTACAAGACAGGATGTGCCGGACAACGCCGGTCCCATTCCTAACCCATAACAAAAGTGAAGGATACGAAACGTTTTCGTTTTTTCCTTTGTAGGACGGAACATGGTTCGAAAAAAATGGCATTAGTTTTCAACAGTTGCCTCTTTAAATCAGCACCTAAGAAAAAGAAACTAACTATTATTAATGCCCAGGCAGCCGGAAATTTCCTGAAATTTAACTTCAAATTCACACCCCTCAGCCTTCTAAATAACATAGAAATTCATTTATTTCCATTATCACTTCATTCTGCACGTTGACCTGTACCAACTACATTATAATGCCTAAACTAAGTTGAGAGTAAAGTTACGCTAAAGCCTCTAATATGGCAATCTGAAAACAACCATTGGGCAGAGTGTTCATAAGATCCTACCAAAATACCCTTAATTAAAACCCTTAACTAGCCCTCCTTACAAACAAACCACAAACTACCAACCATTAACCAGAAATACGTATAACTATCAAAGTTTACGCCATATTCATACCCTGAATCAAAATTCGAACAAGACCAATTATTGTACAACTCCCACCACTCACCCTTTCCCACGCCGATGGTATTCTCATTACCCAAGACAACACCACAATTAAACCCATTCTTGAAGAATTAATCAAATCACTAAATGAAGTCAGCTTAGAGCCAAATCCATTGAAATGCACAACGCTTACACGAGATCTAGCTTCATCCCTCGATCCTCAGCCCAGTCCCATTCCAGCTGGAACTAACCTCAACCGTGTTGACACAATGCGATATCTAGGAACATATTCAAGCTCAAACCTAAGTCGGTCTTGCACCATCCGACCTCGCTGACAAATGCAAAATTTTATAAAAAAAAGACCAAATTTCCTTTTAATACAGCTATCAGGGTGTATAACACTGTAATACTCCCCATCACAACCCATGGACTAATATGATCCCGCTTCTTTTGTGAAAGGCATCCGGTCGTGGCTTTCTCAGCGCGGAGACATCCTGCCACAGTGCCCCTCGTATCGCAAGACAACTATTTTTCACGAAGCCCACCGAACCAATCATCGCGGGACCTCGGAGATTGTTTTCCGACGATACCAAGCGTCACCGTTGCCACTGCAGCGTCGCTTGGTTGTAGATACGTAGATGACAGTTTGAACTTATATATGAATATAACAAGCACATGATCGCTGTCCATGTCTGCACCTCTGCAAGATCCAACGTCCGATATGCTGGTCGAGCGCTTCTTAGACACGATGACGTGGGCGACCCAACCCACTGTTCTTCCATCATTCGATATCCATGTTACTTTGTGGATTCTCTTATGTGAGAAAAACGTACTTGATACAACTAAGTTCTACATTATTGACAGATCGAAGACGCGTCGGCCGTTGTTGTTACTAGTTAGGTGCAGACTGTTAGGACCGATGTGCGATGTACATGAACGAACGCGATTTTAAACTTCTTAGTGCGAAGTCCAACCGTGCATATCCACACGTTGATAGGGTAGAATCAGATAATATGACGCTTCACACATCAAATGAAGAATGCAACCATTTGTTGCGTCATGGATCCCACTTCCTGACCATCCAGCCCCTGCAGTGCAGACACATCCAACGTGCAACTCTTTCCCTGCTCGTCTCCACTACACTGCCTGATTCATTTAGAGTTACCGTAAATGAGAGCACCGCGAGGAAGTATGAATCTAGGAATTCGCCCGCTGTTTAGAGAAGTGCATTTTGTCTAATTCTTTTATTAAACAACTTTGTGTAGTAGACAGACAAAATTCTCAATTTTGGTTATTGAATTTTGTTTTCTTGGACTTGTTTAGAAAACTTTGATCATTGAGCTTTCATTATTTAGAGAATTTTATTTAGATGATGGGATTTGGGTTAGTGCATATTGGTTAAAATTGAAGTCTTATGAATTCCCCTTAAGACATCTCACCGTTAATTCTTTAAGAACAATTATTCATCGAAAAATATATTGAGAAAAGTAGGAGCTCTGACAGTAACAGGGGGTTAATCTTCCAAAACGATTTAAAATAAACCGAGTATTACACATTCCCAATTTTATAAAAAATAAATCAATTTGAGACAGCACACCAATAAAACGCAACTTGGGATCGTCTTATTTCTAGATACGATTAATTTGAGTAGATAAAAATGGTAATAAAATTTAAACTACTCAATCTTTAATTGTTCCAAAGAGTACCCCTTTTGTCTTTGATTGAATAATTAATTTTTTATTTACTTTACCCAAATTAATTAAATCTTGTGCATCGAAGAAACGAAGGCAAAATTATTACATGATGTAAAACCAGAAAATTGTACATAAAAAATGTATAAAACTAATTTGCATACTTTAAGATAATAACGAAAAACGAAAATAACAACAATGATGAGAAACAGAAAATTCAAAACATAAATCGATTTTCCAAAAATATAATTTGAGTTGTGCGAGTTTATTATTGGATTATGCGGCCTTATATCGATATGTACTCATATATAGATGTATGTTATATGCGGGGGGCATTCTTCCAATGAGCATCCCCCTTTTGAAGTCTTTTATCACAACGCTACTCATCTCTAATCTAATCTAAATCGACATTCATTTAACGAGATGTATGTACAAAAACATAAAATATAACAAAAAGGATACAAGGATACTTATATAGGCAGACGGTAATACTGGGAAAAACTTCAATTCCCACTACAGTCGTCGTCGATATGAGTGTGCGAAGGAAATTTATTCGTGTTTTGGTTGTCCCAAATATAACACACACTTAAATACAAAAATGATACAAAAACACATACAAACAGGATAAAAAGGATATGAGTGTTTCGTGTTTTATGATTTTGTATTTTTGGTGTTATTCGAATGAGTCATAACATCAGCTAGCTAAGGTTTACTCATCATAAAATATTATCATGTAAATAGAGTCATAAATAAATGTAGTGAAAATAATTACGATACATTGACCTGCCTGGTTAGTCGCAGGTACTTTAGATTTAGAGGCAACACCCAAATGATCAAGGACATACGCCGGGCGGTATAAATCGTATTTCAGGTGCGATTTTTTATAATTAAAACAACAACAAAATATGTCAAAAAAGGACACTCCCAGGAATGTGTAACAATATTAGGAAATATCCACAATTACTTACCATTTAAATCTTTAGTTAATTGCGATCTTGTCGACATTTTGTTTTGTAGTTTTCTTTGAAGATTTTTCCCGATGTAAAAATTGTAATAATAATCCCAGCGATTTCCCGTTCTATTCGTAAAATGTATATCTAAAAATTTCTGCGAATTTCCTTTGCAGAAAATTCTTCTCTATTTATTAGCTATTTAACACTAACACAAATCAAAATTACAAATTTTTCTTCTTAGTAATTTTATTTTTTGGGGGTTTTCTTTAATTTTATTTGGAAAAATACAAAACAATAGAAAAATTTTCACACACATCCACACATAATCACAGATATTTTTTTTGCACAAAATAACCATTTATGTTAACCATAGATTTTTTTTATTTATATTCCGGCATAATTGAATTTGTTTAATATTATATTTGTTGCACGATTTTCTTATATTTTTATTAGAAACACATCAATTTAATTTTTATTTATAACAATTTTGTATGTTTTGCGTTTTTCAATCTGTCAAAGTGACGTCCATCTTTACAACTGAAGAACTGTTTTGGTACCGTGATTGTACATGGAAAAAAAAGATGCATTTATAGTTGTGTTGGTAAAATTCCAGATAGATGGTAATGCAGTTCAATTGAACGAGAACTGTATGTTCGAAATACAGATGGTGCTGTAAAAAACTACAATACTGTTTTCCAATTTTTCAATTTTTTTTGATACAACCGTAATATAAGTAATAAAATTTAATTAAATCGTAATTTATGGTTTTCGTGATGGATTTGAGGTTTGTATACATTAAATTTTTATTAAAAATGTTGTTGATGATAATGCAGTTTACTTTTAGTTGGTATGTTCCACCATAGGTGGACCTATTATATGCAATAAAACTGTTTGACATCGTTATTGTTCATCAAATTTAAAAATTTGCGATAGTGTTTATACAAATTAATTACCAATAATTAATTTTAAAAATAGTAAAAATTTGTCTTAATATGTAGTAACAAATAAATTATGTTTATACGGTAAGTTTTTTTTAATTCAATGCCCGTAAGGGTTACACAAACTGCGACATTTTCTACATCTTCAAAATCAATCAATTTGGAGACAGATTCGTTTGGAGCATTTAAACACTTTTGAAGCTGAGCTCGGTTAAGCTGCCTTTTAGTAGGAAGATATATACATATGTGATTGCTGCCGTAGTTAGATGGCTTAACTTTACCACATATTTTTTCTGTATTTATCTCCGGATTGCTCTGTTATGTTCGTCCAGCGTAGTACGTCACAACCAATTACTTTGATTTCAGGATAACCGGAGTTGAAATGGACCAACCCTTTGGAGGAATACGATTAGGTTTCGGTGATTTTTTGCGTACCCGTGAGAACTACCTAAACCGTTAGCGCCATTCAATTCCATTAATCCAAAAAATGTCCGCAAATATGATTTCCTACACAAAATTAAGTTGGGTGAGCGAGAGTGAAGGTGTTCTTGAACTTGTGGCTACGTCGACTCTTACGTTTCCATTTCCTTACAATGGAACACGTTATTAATTCAACAGACGTGATGGCGCTTTAATCACAGTTTTAGAATAGGTGATCGTGATTGGTAAAATATGGGGTACCGAATTAAAAAAGTCTGAATTAAAAAGTTCTTTAAAAATGAATTAAACAAGTTGATTTTTGTATGAACATCTGCGACTTATTTAATTCATATTTTTAACTTAAAATTATGAATTATAAAAAGCGATTTAGAATAATGAGAAAACTCGAAAATGAATTAACAAAGGTTTATACCACAGAGAAATCACTATCAGAGACCTAAACGACAGGAAAATTCAGTGATAAATCAATTTCTCGATGTCGTTACAAATGGAAAAAGATCTCTAGCGGCTGTTTATAGAAATGCTTAGCTAACACTCAAACCAACCATTTTGGTCTATTTGCTCAATATACATATTTCTCGCTTAATATATTTTTTCAATACGCGCACGTACAAATAAAAAATATTATATTTGTTTGTACAGTATAGCACCAAAATTTTCTTCAAAATTTGTTTTTTATTTTTATACTACTATGAAAGTAGTGTACGAGTATGGTGTCCCAATATGCAATGCTGATGGAATTCCGTTTACATTCGCGCTTAAAAACCACACTTTTTCTATGGAAAGAAACATGTATAAAACACGGAAGTCCATACTACTCGCCAAAGAAAAATGTCACAAAAATTCCAGTGTGGGTGTGAATCCCGATTAAAGAGAAAAAAAAAACAAATGGGAAAGTAGGTGGAATTTGGACGAAATTCGGCGTTTTTTCCACAGTATTTTCCATACTGATTTCAGGCACTTTTATGCACGAAAAAAGAGGAACGTGCTTGTATATATTTTTCAATTGGAATAATAATTTTTATTCGAAATAAATCAAAATTATTGCATTTATTATAAAATAAATATTAATTTTTTATTGACATAAATATGCACTTAATATTACATTTTATAAAACCCATCCATATTCAGCCGCAAGCGCCATCCATCCACCCGCGAATTTCCATAATCTCATGACGACGCCATTTTACAATTATTACCATTTTTACATCCAAATTTATTGGTCAGAAAGCAGAAACACGTAATGCAATTATTATATATTAAATAATTTAAAGATTAATAACTAATCATAGAAATAGAGTATATAGAATGAATGTAAGCAACTGTCAAGCGTCACAAATTCGGAGAGTAAAAGGGAAAGCATATAAATTAACAGGGCCATATTTAGAATTTTTTTTCGATCGAATGCAATGAAGTTAGGAAGTTTAAATTAAAAACTACACAAATTCAAAATTATTTTTATTCCTCCAAATAAGTACATTAATTGTTTTTATTTAAATAAAATATTATGTAGATTCTAAGTTGCGTGTATTGAAATAATTATAAGTTACAATTAAAACAAAATTAAATTTTTTTTAGCACCGTCATGTTTTGTATTTATTTTGCTGTTTAGGAATATACTCATTTCCGCACCTCCCAAGAGGAAGAGTATTTGGCGCGTTTTTTTTAATGTGGTATCCCCCGTAGGCATAATCCACAGCATATGAAGGATGGTGGTGAACAGAATAACTTTTCTGGGACGAAAGAAGTTAAAGCTTTTTTTTGTATATTTTTACAAACTAAAACAACTATAATGTGTTTATTTTACATTCCTTGGAAATGTAAGAAAAAAACAAACTGAATTCTTCTTGTTAATTTAGATGACCTTGAAACAATGCTCCCATTGTTTTTGTGGTCACCTTATCAAAATAGCGATTGGTATAATGATTGTTTATTGGTATAATAACTACGTTGGTCAAATTCAAATAATTTCTGCAATTTTTGTTATGCTTTCTCTTTTGGTACATAGGTAGGACTGCGACAAAAAATAAATAAATTGTTTTGGTTTTTTGTTTGGTGGCGATTCAGTTTTTTTTTTTGAATAGGGGATTCGACTAGTGAACGCCAATTGAATCACATCACGTTGATCTAAAGAAAGTAAAAATTTACTTATTAAATTACCTTTAATTTTTTCTGACGGCGAAGGAGTTAAAAGATCACTCCTATTTTTTTAAATTGATTAGCGATTTATAAGAATTACATTGTTGTATTAATTTGCAGCAGTCCTCATAATTCAATTTTCTAAATAAATATCGGACTATAAATCCCCCTATGTATTCAATAACATTAATTGAAAATTCACTTAGTATAATTGGGTATCCAAAAAATCTTCGTCATACATATTAGATTCGTCTACTTTAGGAATTTCTTGGTCAATTGAAATATCATCTGATGAGGCTTCAACCATTGCTTTTTCAATTCTCTATATTTTGGTAAATGTTTACATTATAATTTTTGTAAAAAATTGTATTTACAGTGCATATTCCAAAATAAAAATAAATTATGAAAAGAAAAGCACATAACACATGAAACATACAACGCCATCTGTTCGAACCATAGTAATACGATAAATGTGGCACTGGTAAAAACATTTGTTTACAAAAAGAGAGAACCCACGCCAACAACCAAAATTTTTTTCTTATTTTTGTCTGATTTATAACTTAAATTAAGGATAATTTTACCACAATTCACTTTCTTTTTAACATAATTTACATTTTATTTTATATAAACACTTACTGATGGTAAGAAATTGCTTCCTGAAATTTTTTAGGCGTATATCAGCAGCTTTTCACGAGACGCTTCATTTTATGAAATGTTTCTAATTTTTATTACTAAAATGATGCACTACACACAATCCACTAACTATTTTAATAATATTTTAATTAATAGCTTCAAGATTTTTTAAGAGCACAAAATTTAACGCGTCACTTTAAACAAAAACAAAAACGAGTTTGAGGGGTTTTTTCTTTGACATATGAGACCGCCATATGCATTTTGATATAACCATCCTGCTCTGGCTTGTGACACATGAAATAGCAAATTTTATATGGGAAATATTTTACATTCATTCTATAGTTTATAATTCTATGTAACTAATTTAAATAGACACAAAAACACAAGTTAACATAATAAACAATAAAATCGCGGAAAACACAAAAATGTACGTGTTATCCGTCAAGTTCTATATTATACTGAAGAAAGAATACAAAACAATAATAACAAAACTAAAAAAAAAATTTTAAATTTCGCGAATGAAAGAGAAAGAAATTTATTTTTCTATAAAAATCGATATTTTTGTGTCTTTGATATTTTGTAGTACGGAATTTAGTGTGGAATTGGAGCTGTTTATTGCATACTGGGGTGTTTACTATAAGCAAAAAGTAACAAACGAAAAAAATAAACAATGCTTCATTACGTATGATTTGTACATAACGAAATGAAAACCCACACGTTCGTATTATGTATATAGGTGTACACGATCGAGATCCGTTTTCGGTTAGCTATATAAAAATTAAATACGTGATCATGAAAATGATTGAATCTGTTTAGGTGTATGTAGCTACATTGAAGATAATGTTTTGGTGTGCTACCTGAAATGTAAATGAAAAATTTTAAGAAAAAATTGTTTGAGGATGATAGCCATAGGATACGAAAAAATCGAAAACTTATCATTAGGAAAAAATTAATTTTTCTGTTGCCATTGTTTTTTAAAGCTCGTAGTGTTAAACAAGCATTAAACACATACATATTTGTGCAATGTACATAGTATAAATACATTATGTATATCGATCTATATTTAAAAAAACATTTTTTTCTTAAACTGCCTTTAACAATGAGAAAACCAAAAAAAGTTTTTATATAAAAGCTGCCTCTGTTAGTACACCGATTTCCGGCAAATTCCACTGAAACTTCCCTATTTATGAAAAAGCTTAAGTATGACGTTTCATTCAGTTCCAACCGACAGGCATCACTTCGAAAACCATTTCTGACGACTTTGCGATATGGCGAGTGTTAAATCTGTAAACACGTTGAGGTCGAAAATATTCAAGATTACTGTTCTTTATTTTACATCGAGGAGACCTTGCAATTTGGTTTCGAAAATTATTTGAATTTGTTCCAAACCAAGCGGCCAAACCTCTTGGTAATCTCACATCGATGTAAATCAAATACCTGGCGATCATGCAGAAGACCCCAATACATCATACTAAATTTTAGTTTGTAAAAGAAACTAATATCAGGTGCGCAACTAAATTTCCGGGTTTCACACATAGATGGTGCTAGCGACACATCTAGTTGTCATTTGTAATACCAGCACATATCGCAACGCAAAAATATTTTTTCTAAGAACGAAAATGTCGAGTTTTGTGCCAAACAAACAGCATTTGCGGGAAGCTTTGATTTTCTGCTTTAACTTGAAAAAATACAGCTGAAGCACGTTATTTGCTTGAGGCGGCCTACGACGAACATGCACCATTGGAAACTACCTGTGAAGATTGGTTTAAACGCTTCAGAAGTGGCGATTTCGACAATGAGGACAAGAAGCGCTCCGGAAGACCGAAAAACATTTGAAGACATAGAACTGCAAGCGTTATTGGATGAAGATGATAAGTCAAGGTATTTCCAAATGTTTACATGCTATGGAAAAAATTCACAAGGAGGGAAAATGGATGCCGCATGGTGACTGAGAAGACAGATATAAAATCGAAGAGCCACGCGAAATTTTGCTTTCACGGCATGAAAGAAACAGCTTCGTGCATCGAATTGTTACTGGAGATGACAAGTGGATTTTTTTTAAGAATTTCGAACGGAAAAAGTCGTGGCTTTCACTTGGCGAAGCATCAACATCGACGACACGGAAATCACTTCGAAAAGAAGACAATACACTAGTGATATTGTAGCACGACAACGCTCCATGCCATCGCACTCTCATCGCCCAGAACACCATCAAAACGCTGAGATGGGATCAGCTACCGCACCCGCCTTATTCTTCAGATCTGGCCCCCTCGGATTATCACTTGTTCCGGTCGATGGCGCATGGCTACACTTGGCCAGTTTCGAAGAAGTGCAAAATTGGTTGGATGAAAGAAAACCGGAAATTTAGTTGCGCACCTAGTATGCAGTTATTTAATGTTATTTAATGTTTACCAGTTTAAGAAATGAAACTGACCTAGATGTGGCCAAATCATAATCACAACACATGAGTATAGGGACGAGCAATCTATTTTAACAGCTGAACTGTTGACTGGAATTACTGAATAGAGGTGTTTTGGTGGAACAGTCATTAAATTATTTCTAATATAATTGTTTTCTACATTTAAGTAAAGCAATAAGTTTACCAAATGCAATCGATCCATTGTATTATTGATATCAATAACCACCCAGTTTAATATGTAACTATTCTTCAATTGCGATGTCATATGCGGCTTGCCTTAATTGAAAATATACATTTACTGATGTGATAATTACATGTTAGTTTCAACTACGTAATTTATTGAACAGTTTTGATAAAGCAAGTACTAATTCATCGTACTACCGTCATTCTGATCAGTCGGTTGTCACTCAGTTACAGAATAGCAATGCATTCCTTAATGTTGGTGTTGATAATAGGATATTGCTTACCTAATTCGGCCGAATCATTCAAGTTTGATAATGTTCTTGTTGAAAACCGTGGAATTACTTCAGTGACATTAAAATTAATTCAATTAATAAACAACGATGTCATCGGTAGTTTCAAAATAACAGTGATAACTATAAATGACGCATCCGATTTTAGTGAGCCAAATGCTTTAATTAGCAATTTAAACAAAAATATTGTGTTGACAGTGTCAAATTTTCGAGAGATGGACCATCTTAAAACAAACCAGATAGTAAATCTTGCGTACAACATAATATTTATAAGTGATTTTGAAGATATCAATACGAAGATATCAAGATACAATGTGAAATTAGAACCAATCTACTTCTTAAAAAATTTAACTAACTTCGAACAATTTTATTCGTTCGGTATCATTTTTAAGGCTGCACATTCAATTGAAATTTTATTTGCGAGCATTTTTCATCACAGACTCATTAATTCGTACGCAGTTAATAAGAATGTTGTTGAAAATTTGACAAATTGTTTAACCATCAGTGAAATATTTCAAAAATCAAATAAAAATTTTGAGCAAAATTATGTACGTACCTCGTACAATAGACGTATTGGAGAAGTGGACCATTGGTTTTTTGAGATTTTACGGGATAAATTAAATCTGCGCTTTCATAAAATTAACGATTCATTAGCGGAGACTAACAAAATTGCAGATGAAGATTTGCTCCACCAGCAGAGACGATTCTACAATAATTTAACTGATTTGACAATGAATAAAATTGAAAAATTTCATGTGGATTGGCCTATACTGTATACGTATCCATTCGAAACATCACGAATCGTGGTGATAGTGCATCGGATTCCAAAACACCAACGGTTTTTAACATCATTCGATGCGGTGTCGATCAGTTTATTCCTTTTGATTGATTTGGTGATCATTGTATGTTGGTACATAATCCGAATAAAGATGAAACTCAAAATTACTCTGCTTGAATTAATTTTCAATTTATTTAAATCAACGATAATGATTGCAGTGACGCTATCACACGAACATCGCATAGAGAAAGTAATGTTGCTCGCCTTGCTGGTATTGAATTTCGTGTACTGCAACTATTATCAATCGTTCATGATCACGGAATTTATTTCACCTGGCTATGAACCAAATATTGATACAATCGACGGGCTTGTGGAATCGAATTTGACCATTTTAATCAGTGATCCGAGTTTTTTTCCTAATCTAATATATCATCTCAAATTAATCCGTCAATTTAAAATTCTCTTCGGTACCGATGGAGAAATAAGAAAATATATTAAATCAAATGTATTTACAAATTATTCAATTATGCTAAATGATCGTGTTGCAGACGAAATTTTAAATTCGAAATATAATTGGAATGGCCGCGAGGAACGTTTTCATAAAATGAGCCAAAGTATTTATTACAATCATGTATCATTTGCTGTGGCAAATCGCAGACCACTCTACGATCATATAAATTTATTATCTTTTCGTGTGTTTGAGGCGGGATTAAAATCATATTGGAAACTAGTTTCCAAATGTGAGAAAGTGGCGGAAAATTTAACACAACAAACCGAATCGGATATGCCTACTAACCAGGAGGGAGTAGTGGATCAGCAAGATTTTTATGAAATACTATTACCAATTTTATTTTATGGCTGGGCTGTATCGTTCGGAACATTTTTCATGGAGTTTATAGTCGCGTTCCTCAAAACTAAAATACAGACATTTTTCTAAGCAACAAGTTTTTTTGTTATGTTTTGTGTGGTTTGGAATTTATGAAAAATTAAATATATAAATGATTTTGTGTTTCATCTTAGAATTTTGAGTTCTTTTATTTGTTGTACGTCAGTATAAGATGTGAAAGAGTAAGTGCTTGGGTGAGTCGCAGTTGAGTCGATTTCTTTTGTTGTAGCTTCAACGATTGTTGAAGTTTTAATGTGTTGATCATCCATCGTATAACACATAGAGCAAAATAAGGGGTGGGCCATTTAGAGGTTTCCTTCTAAAATACAACAAAACAAATCAATATTTTTCCAAATGTTATTGTTATTGATGAAATACAACTTCATTCATGTGACATCGATCTTTCACAGCACGATTACCGAATTTAGTTCGCAAAAAATCGATTGGTTGATGACTGGTGCTGCATGTTGAGCAACCAAAGGTTTTGCAATTCCATGTCTTCAATTTCTGGCCACAAAAAATCATTTATGATCGTTCTATAGCGCTTTCGGTTGCTTTCCGATGTTGCCAGCATCATGTTTGAAGAAAAATGTGGCAATGATGCTGCCACTATACAAACCACACCAAACTGTTACTCGCTGAGAATGCGTTAGCTTTCCTACGATTACATGTGGGTTTTACGATCCCAAATTTGGGATTTTTGCTTGTTTGCATACCCGCCGATATGGAAATACCCCTCGCCTGGATACATGATTTTTCGCGCAAATTTGTCACCAATTTGGAGGTGCTGTAAGAACCAAACGGAGAAGCGGTATCGAGGTGGGTATGTTAGCTTTCAATTTAATCCGCGATCTTCTGCTATCTGTGGCGAGTTAATGTATCCGGATTGCCCCACACACTTTCTGCCACAGTATAAATATTCTCAGTTGTACATACTGTACAAGAACCGTTTTGTCTACAGCAGGTGTGGTTGGTGCTATGTATAAGAAGTTGGCTCGAAATTTCCATCCCGAAAAGTTTTTTTTCATAAAGTGTGTGTCTTAGCTAAATCACATAAAATAATTCATCACGAAAATTTTATTGTTAAATTAAAGAAAAAAAATCAGCCCGAGAAAATTATAAAATTAAACAACAGTTTAATATATTAATAAATTTAATCTATATGAAATATGAATGAAACATTAAAGATACGTTATTAATCATCCCAAAAACAATTTTCTATATATCCTTCCGGTGAAAATATGGTCATTACCAAATTTCCTTGTGGCGAACTCAGAAGTGACCTCCTCAGTCAGTTCATTACCAAATTTCCTCGTGGCGAACTCAGGGGTCATCTCTGAGTTCGCCACGAGGAAATTTGGTAATGAACATACTTTCACCGGAAGGATCTATAGAAAATTGTTTACGGGATTGATCAATATTCACCGTTAATCCTCGTGATTTTCGAACGGGCATCTGAATATATGTTCTATGCAGATTGGCTCACCTAACTTCATATGCCAAAGAAGGGATCATCTCTGAGTTCGCCACAAGGAAATTTGGTAATGAACATATTTTCAACGGAAGAATGTATAGAAAATTGTTTACGGGATTGATCAATATTCACCATTAATCCTTGTGATTTTCGAACAGGCATCTGAACATATGTTCTATGCAGATAGGCACACCTAACTTCATATGCGAAGGGAGGTAGTCATCTCTGAGTTCGCCACGAGGAAATTTGGTAATGAACATATTTTCACCGGAAGAATGTATAGAAAATTGTTTACGGGATTGATCAATATTCACCATTAATCCTCGTGATTTTCGAACGGGCATCTGAATATATGTTCTATGCAGATTGGCACACCTAACTTCATGTGCCATAGAAGGGGGTCATCTTTGAGTTCGCCACAAGGAAATTTGGTAATGAACATATTTTCACCGGAAGAATGTATAGAAAATTGTTTACGGGATTGATCAATATTCACCATTAATCCTCGTGATTTTCGAACGGGCATCTGAATATATGTTCTATGCAGATTGGCTCACCTAACTTCATATGCCAAAGAAGGGATCATCTCTGAGTTCGCCACAAGGAAATTTGGTAATGAACATATTTTCAACGGAAGAATGTATAGAAAATTGTTTACGGGATTGATCAATATTCACCATTAATCCTTGTGATTTTCGAACAGGCATCTGAACATATGTTCTATGCAGATAGGCACACCTAACTTCATATGCGAAGGGAGGTAGTCATCTCTGAGTTCGCCACGAGGAAATTTGGTAATGAACATATTTTCACCGGAAGAATGTATAGAAAATTGTTTACGGGATTGATCAATATTCACCATTAATCCTCGTGATTTTCGAACGGGCATCTGAATATATGTTCTATGCAGATTGGCACACCTAACTTCATGTGCCATAGAAGGGGGTCATCTTTGAGTTCGCCACAAGGAAATTTGGTAATGAACATATTTTCACCGGAAGAATGTATAGAAAATTGTTTACGGGATTGATCAATATTCACCATTAATCCTCGTGATTTTCGAACGGGCATCTGAATATATGTTCTATGCAGATTGGCACACCTAACTTCATGTGCCATAGAAGGGGGTCATCTTTGAGTTCGCCACAAGGAAATTTGGTAATGAACATATTTTCACCGGAAGGATGTATAGAAAATTGTTTGCGGGATTGATCAATATTCACCATTAATCCTTGTGATTTTCGAACAGGCATCTGAACATATGTTCTATGCAGATTGGCACAACTAACTTCATGTGCCATAGAAGGGGTCATCTCTGAGTTCGCCACAAGGAAATTTGGTAATGAACATATTTTCACCGGAAGGATGTATAGAAAATTGTTTACGGGATTGATCAATATTCACCATTAATCCTTGTGATTTTCGAACAGGCATCTGAACATATGTTCTATGCAGATTGGCACACCTAACTTCATATGCCAAGGAAGGGGTCATCTCTGAGTTCGCCACAAGGAATTTGGTAATGAACAAATTTTCACCGGAATGAATTGATTTTCGAACGGGCATCTAAATATATGTTCTATGCAGATTGGCTCACCTAACTTCATATGCCAAAGAAGGGATTATCTCTGAGTTCGCCACAAGGAATTTGGTAATGAACATATTTTCACCGGAAGGATGTATAGAAAATTGTTTACGGGATTGATCAATACTCGCCCTTAATCCTCATGATTTTCGAACAGGCATCTGAACATATGTTCTATGCAGATTGGTTCACCTAACTTCATATGCCAAGGGAGGGGGTCATCTCTGAGTTCGCCACGAGGAAATTTGGTAATCAACAAATTTTCAACGGAAGGATGTATAGAAAATTGTTTACGGGATTGATCAATACTCGCCCTTAATCCTCGTGATTTTCGAACAGGCATCTGAACATATGTTCTATGCAGATAGGCACACCTAACTTCATATGCGAAGGGAGGGAGTCATCTCTGAGTTCGCCACGAGGAAATTTGGTAATGAACATATTTTCACCGGAAGAATGTATAGAAAATTGTTTACGGGATTGATCAATATTCACCATTAATCCTTGTGATTTTCGAACAGGCATCTGAACATATGTTCTATGCAGATTGGCACACCTAACTTCATATGCCAAGGAAGGGGTCATCTCTGAGTTCGCCTCAAGGAATTTGGTAATGAACAAATTTTCACCGGAATGAATTGATTTTCGTGATTTTCGAACAGGCATCTAAATATATGTTCTATGCAGATTGACACAAATAACTTCATATGCCAAAGGAGGGGTCATCTCTGAGTTCGCCACGAGGAAATTTGGTAATCAACAAATTTTCAACGGAAGAATGTATAGAAAATTGTTTAGGGGATTGATTAATATTCACCATTAATCCTCGTGATTTTCGAACGGGCATCTGAATATATGTTCTATACAGATTGGCACACCTAACTTCATATGCCAAGGGAGGGGGTCATCTCTGAGTTCGCCACGAGGAAATTTGGTAATCAACAAATTTTCAACGGAAGAATCTATAGAAAATTGTTTACGGGATTGATCAATATTCACCATTAATCCTCGTGATTTTCGAACGGGCATCTGAACATATGTTCTATGCAGATTGGCACACCTAACTTCATATGCCATAGAAGGGGGTCATCTCTGAGTTCGCCACAAGGAAATTTGGTAATGAACATATTTTCACCGGAAGGATGTATAGAAAATTGTTTACGGGATTGATCAATATTCACCATTAATCCTTGTGATTTTTGAACAGGCATCTGAACATATGTTCTATGCAGATTGGCACACCTAACTTCATATGCCAAGGAAGGGGTCATCTCTGAGTTCGCCTCAAGGAATTTGGTAATGAACAAATTTTCACCGGAATGAATTGATTTTCGTGATTTTCGAACAGGCATCTAAATATATGTTCTATGCAGATTGACACAACTAACTTCATATGCCAAAGGAGGGGTCATCTCTGAGTTCGCCACGAGGAAATTTGGTAATCAACAAATTTTCAACGGAAGAATGTATAGAAAATTGTTTACGGGATTGATCAATATTCACCATTAATCCTTGTGATTTTCGAACGGGCATCTGAATATATGTTCTATGCAGATTGACACAACTAACTTCATATGCCAAAGGAGGGGTCATCTCTGAGTTCGCCACGAGGAAATTTGGTAATCAACAAATTTTCAACGGAAGAATGTGTAGAAAATTGTTTACGGGATTGATCAATATTCACCATTAATCCTCGTGATTTTCGAACAGGCATCTGAACATATGTTCTATGCAGATTGGCACACCTAACTTCATATGCCAAGGAAGGGGTCATCTCTGAGTTCGCCACAAGGAATTTGGTAATGAACAAATTTTCACCGGAATGAATTGATTTTCGTGATTTTCGAACGGGCATCTAAATACATGTTCTATGCAGATTGGCTCACCTAACTTCATATGCCAAGGAAGGGATCATCTCTGAGTTCGCCACAAGGAAATTTGGTAATGAACATATTTTCACCGGAAGAATGTATAGAAAATTGTTTAGGAGATTGATCAACAATATTCACCATTAATCCTAGTGATTTTCGAATGGGCGTCTGAATATACGTTCTATGCAGATTGAGACAACTAACTTTATATGCCAAAGTAGATCATCTCTGAGTTCGCCACAAGGAAATTTAGTAATGGACAAATTTTCAATAGAAGAATGTATAGAAAACTGTTTATGGGATTGATCAATATTCACCATTAATCCTCGTTATTTTCGAACAGGCATCTGAACATATGTTCTATGCAGACTAGCACACCTAACTTCATATGCTAAGGGAGGGAGTCATCTCTGAGTTCGCCACAAGGAAATTTGGTAATGAACATATTTTCACCGGAAGGATGTATAGAAAATTGTTTACGGGATTGATCAATATTCACCATTAATCCTCGTAATTTTCGAACGGGCATCTGAATATATGTTTTATGCAGATTGGCACACCTAACTTCATATGTCAAGAGTGGGGGTCATCTCTGAGTTCGCCACAAGGAAATTGTTGGGAATTGTTGTAGAAAATTGTTTTCGGGATGATTTATAAAGTATCTTTAATTTTTCATTGATATTTTATATAGATTAAATTTATTAATATATTAAAGTGAATCTTTTTTAATGCAAACTGTTGTATAATTTTATAATTTTCTCGGGCTGATTTTTTTCTTTAATTTAACAATAAAATTTTCGGGATGAATTATTTTATGTGCTTTAGCTAAGACACACACTTTATGAAAAAACCTTTTCGGGATGGAAATGTTCGGGCCAACTTCTTATACATAGTTTTCAAAATTCCCCAACGTTGATCAAACGTGAATCTGTTTATTTCGAACTGCACAGATATGGTATTGCGTTTTTGTCAATATTTCGAGCGGCAAACAGCTAATAGTGTTAAAATAACATATGGTTTAAAAACAAACCGCTAGATGGCCCACTCTGTATGTCTGTATACATGAAGAGTAGTTTTTTTGTCAATTTACTCTACTCTATGAGTCTTGCTGTCACACAAACTTTGCGAGTATTGAGGGAAATGGGAAATTCTGACTGAAAACTATCTTGAAAATGAAAAACAATTTATCAAAATTAAAGATAAAATAAAAAAGTACACTTTCAGGAGAACGTAAATTTATTTTTCTGTCACATTTATAAATAAATAAAAAGAAACGTAAGAGAAAATTTTTTAGTGGACACTTTTTAGTGTTTATGTTTTATAGAATGTAGAAAAACGGTATTTTTTGTTTGTGTTTTGATAGGCCGTAAACATGTACTGGTATTGATATAAAGTTTAAATAGCAATGTTAAAATTTTAGATACTGCCAGTGCTGGCAGATTATTTTTTACTTGCAATTTTAGAAAAACAATTTGTTTTTTATTTATTTATTTACTTACTTATATAATTTTAGAAAAGCTGCACGTCCTATTTTGAGCTTTAAGCTCATTTCCAACAGAACGAGCAGCCCTTAATAAATTACAAATGTAAGATAAATTTCTTCTAATTTCTTTGTAAACCACAAATTCAATTTATACTGTTGTATGTTTTGTATCATGGTAACTGCAATTGTCGAAGCTTCACAAAAACTGTCCATCCAACAAAAGAGTGATAAAACAACTCGTAACAAAATTGAACCTCCCCTTCGTCTTCTAATTAACATATTCGGAATTCATATTATATTTAGGCCGACTAGGTCGCATGATTGATAATATTGAATCACTTATTCTTATTATTGAATTAGACATAATTAAAATTTTTAAAAATAAAAATTTAAATCTTACAATATAAAAAAGTGACATGTCGACACGAAAGTCAAAGCCAACTCACGGTTTTTGAACATAAACTTCTTTTTTTTTTCTGGAAATGGAAAACGCTTTAATTCCAATTAAATTAAGTAAAATATCATAAAACAATTAGTTTATGTTATAATTTTGCATTTTGTAAACAATTTAGATAATTAATACCCTGTAAACCCTGTAATTAATTAATACCTTGTATTTTTATAATCAATTAAGCCGTAAACAAAAGTACGTATGGAGTTTATTCAAGTTTATGGTACTAAAAAATGAGACCATTAGGCAAATATTCGAAATTCGATAATTTTTACCTTTTCATAAAAATCTTTTGTTCTTTTTCAGAGGTTAAAAATCTTGAAAAAAGATAAATCTTGCAACCTAGCAGCACTGAGTACTACACTCATCGCGAGTGCAAACTACAAAAGCACTTATCTTAAATATATGCACTATACATGCGCGTTACACTTTGATAAATGAAGCTTATGACAAAAAGTATTTGGGTTGAACGATGAAGATGGGAGTGATTTTTTGTTGAGAACTGTTATCTATCTGGGGTATTTTAATAAGCTATCACAAACTTCTATTTCATCCTTATTCTGAGGGATTCCTCAGAATTTGACACTAAACTAAAATATAACTTTCATTTTTTATCATTAATACAACTTTTCGTTTACTCTATTTGTTTGAGATACGAGCAGATGCGAAATGAGTAAACTCGCTTAAAGGGCCAAAAGACGTAACATGTAACATAACAACCGTGACGTCACATGTTTAACATCAAGTGAAACCAAATGAAAAATTAAAGACTATTTTTAAAATCCACTTTAGAACGCAAAACAAGATCTGTTGTCAGATAAAACATTAAAGACTCATTATGGTCCAATTCAATGCCCTACTAAAAAATATTGGACTCCACTCGTCCTTTCCAAATGAGTGGGTTTTTTCATTTAAAGCTAACAAAACCAAGAAGAAGGAGAACTCAAACTCACATTTTTCTGGCGTCATGTCAACGATTAAGGCTTTCTATAGGCTTATCAAATATCTTATTACAAGTAAGTTCCATTCATTTTGATAAACCATGACGCTTAAACTTCTCAAATCTAGCACAACTCATTGACATACAAATAATTAAAGGCTCATTATGGTTTAATATCCGCCCCATTACATATTACAATTTTAGGCTAACTTCATTCTTTACAATTCATTTGGTTTTTATATTTTAAGCTGACAGAACCCAAATTGAAAAACGGATCAATAATTCAATTTAGAACGCAAAACGATCATGAGAACGAATGGTGCCGACAATTTTCAATGGGATTATTATTTAGCCTAAACCCTCTAATTATGTTTATATCAATGGATGTCATTTTGGGGTTCTAAAGTGGATTTACTGTTAATGCTGTTAGCATTAATTGAAAAGTGCCAATGCTTTTTCAAGAACGAGTTAAGCACAAATTTTTTTAATTAAGCATTTAGTTAGGCCAAATTATGGCTCAGTAATAATTTGTATGATAATAGGTCTTTTTTGCATTCTCTAAATTAGATTTCCTTTTTCAGGATTTTGAACAAAGGATCCTTGAACAGGATTCAGTTTTAAAATGGAAAAGCAAAAATATTTATAGGAGGGCATTTAATTACCCTAAAATTAACATTTAGTTTTCTATTTGGTTTTAAATCTTTTTTGATGCGGATTCTGCGAACTGTTTCTAAAGCTAGCACAACCCATCGTTTTAGTTGGATTGAACCTAAATAACTTTATAGGGACGTATTATGCTTTACGCTAATTGTGTTTGAATCTATAAAATTTAAGTAGTAAAAGTAGATTTGAAAAAATCGCTTTGTGAAACAACTGGATGTGAGGGAGAAATGGGAATCGAGGAAAATGAAGGAATTCTACATATTAAAACGCTCTTCGAAATTCTATTTGATTGGTTGCCCTCCTAACAAAATAATTACTATTATTAAAATATAACTATAATAAATAATGAAATCATTCGTTCGAAGAAAATTTTTGAGATTGTTGGCATCTAAGGGGAACATAAATTTAAAGGTAATATTGGAATCTGCGAGAAACGATGTCACACATTTTTATAGTAGGCACAACTGTCACTGCTCAACCATTTTCCAAGATAGTAATATACCGTTACGTAATAAAAAAAACCCAAGTAAATCGTGCCCAATTGGCAAAGAAGACGCGATGCCGGTGGTAATTCGAAATCCGGCAAATACGACCACGTTCCGTTCAAAGAAAACAACAAACAGTCAAAGGAACTTTTGATTCTGAGCGGTAGGTCTATCGGATAAATAGTCAAATTTTAGGATCTATCCCGAAGATATAAAAGGTTATTCAGTTGATCAATAATAATCGACGATGAGGGTCGTCGTTAGTCGCGGAAAACCTCGTTAAAACTTGTCTAGGGAACACAGGACTGTCACGTTTAATGATTCCCGCTTAACCCCAATAACCTGTGTATTCGTAATAATATAATTTTTATTCTTCTTAGCGCAGGGTTAGTTGAGTTACAAGAAAAATAAATAAAATGCGTGTTATACCTATGTTTACTTTCCATGTATATTTGAGCTTAATCCTCCAATTTAAGAGTTTATAAAACCCGTTGATTAAGCGAACTGCAATGATATCTTGATAATTGGGACGTTCTACCAACGCTTACACTCAAGCTAGGGTAGCTATCCAAAATATCGCTCTTTTAGATTATTTATGCGGTTCTGATTTGGTCATACTAAATGTGGCTAACATGGAACTACTTTTCTAACACCTTCAAGGTAAGAAGAAATGTATATTATTCTTGTCTCCCTATTTTCTTCCCCTAATTTCGAATACTCCAAAAATTGAGGAATTTAGAAACTTTAGAAATACAAACTAAGTGTGGGGTAATCCAGAAGGTAGGTAATTTGTTTCAAAAATAGTCACCTATATGACAAGAGCGGCTCTTTTAGTACACCGAAACGAGCTAGGCGCTTAAGACAACATTTCTGTGGGGAAATACAAAGCCTTTCTCCGGTTGTTAAACTCAAGAGCGAGAGAGGGCTTGCTTGTATAAAAGAATCTGTTCGAAACTTCGGAGCTATTAATGGATATCCATTTTCTTACGAGTATCCAAGAACAGTATAAGACAAATTTTTGCTCAAAAATTTCTAGAAACTGGGATTTGGCTGCTAAGTTGCTAGTTTTCTTTCTTCCAGTTCAAAAGATCTGGCTCAAATGATATTTTTCCTTCTCTCGCGTAGGAAAGACTGGAAATTATCTTAGTTATTAATTGAAACATGGCCTCAAATTCGCTAAGACAAAATGGTGTGATCTCATGCTTATGTTCTGGATAATCACCTCTAAGTTGGGTGGCGCAAGGAGGTTGACAAAGTGGAGTTTTGTCTTCTTCCCTGTGGTGCCTTCTCATAAAACTTTGCACTCGAGGTTATCTAGGATCTCCCAACTCTCGATCTCTGGATTAGAATGTGTATCGCGAATCTGCTCGGAATTTAGTAAACTTTTAATGGCGTGCGTTAGAAAATTATTTCTGATGGTTATTACTGAGAGATGTGGGTAGGAATTGATGTTCCATCATACATTTCCAATGGAGGCTGATCATATTTACTTGTGGTTCAGTTAGTGGTTGCCCTTGGACAATACGCTAATGGGTGCTTTCAGGTCCTCCAACTGCTGATATCATGTTTAGTGAAATCATAGGCAGTTTGATTTTAAACTAGCTCAAAATTTTCATAACATTGGCCATAATTTTACTCAACATTTTGCCAACTATTGAGTGATCTGAAAGCCCCCCATATCTTTGAGATAGAAATTTTTGTAATCCTTAAGGCAGCTGCGGATTGCATTGAAATCGATTGGTATAATTCTCCCACCTGTCGTTTATCTAACATTGTTCTTAGATTCAAGGATCGGGATAGGACTAAACTAAATGGTTTAGGTACCTTAAGGACTTTAAGACGGGTTCTTTCGAATACAAATATAAGCAGTGTTGGAGAAGATTTGATAGCACTGTTTGTGGTACAAGGTACTGTCTTTCTTACTTCTTTTAGAGATCACATTATTTCGGTTCACGTTTCCTTTTTGAGGATATATGGGGGTTTAGTATAATGATCAATTTTAGCAGTTGATGAATGGCAGGGCATTCTTGTGTCCTGAAAAAATGTCATTCTCCTTTTTTTCAGAGTTTGTTAATAAAGCTCGCATAGCCATTTCGATTTCTACCGGGAATTTTTATAACGGAAAGCAAACGAAGTGAGTCGTTAGCTCGATTATGTATTAGGCAACTTGGTCATGAAATAAACCACAATTTACAAGCGGGTTTTTGTATTTTTACACGTAACGTTCGTATATAATTTTAATTTTAATAGTAATAATTTTATTATTGGTATTTACAGAGACGGGTTGATGAATTGGAAACGTTTAGGACGACTTATTAATCAAGATCTTTTAACTCAAAATATTTTGCCCACCAGTTCCCCTACGTTTTTAAGATGATCTTATTGTTGTATGCGAATCTTTTCCCGGCGAGCCATATCTACAGATTTGGAGAGAAAAATAAGTCATATTTGGAGCCAAATTTGGAGAATCGGTGAATGAAGTAGAAATTGAAAATTTTTGATAATGACAATTGAAAGAAACTGAAACCACAGAGATTCCATTAAAATGTGCACGTATGCTCAGGATCATTGGCAAACTAAATATGTTTAGACCAGGGCGAGGATATCAATTGATTTACATCAATCAAGTTGAAAACGATTTAAATACGTGGAATCCTATCCTGCTATCATTTTTTGCCTCTAAGCATTTATAGATAAGCCGGTTGTCTTCATGTTCAAGTTTGACTGCAATTTTACCACTATCAAATGATAAGAATAACCTATCCTGGTTCTATAAATACAGAGCAAGAGCACACTTTGGCCAGATAGTCTGAATTTTCGCTACCTACAACTAACTTTATTACTAAAAAAGATTTATGAGTTGTTTACATTCTCTAATGAGCTTGAAAATAGAGCACCACCGTCAAATCAGTGCATACGATGATATTGAGGTTTTTAACGTCACATCTTAGCGCTTTTAGTCAGGGCTTTGATCTCAACTTGGAAAGCTGAACATTGAGTAACCAGACTGACTGACACCTTAATTATTGAGATACAGTGAACCCAGTCATCGATCATTCATCATTCAGTAACCATTTTAATTTCTGGTATTAGCGAGCTGTCATTGTATACCCATTGCATTTCAATTGAAAAGCGGCTGAGCAAGCTATGGCAAAAATAAACGACTTTGGCAGAGGAAGGAAATAATCTTCTTTTAAATTTTAATTTTTTTGACGCAATAAGACTCGATAATATGGAGGGCTTGTTGCTTCATGTGCAGATACGATATTCAAATGTTTCCTTGATATAGTTACGAGTATAATTAGGTAGTAGCATAACCCTCGCATTTTCCAAGAAGATACATCTGACACAGGTTCACAGATCTCGCAGTTTCGAGGAAGTACTCAGGAAGGTACTCATGAGAAATCGTTTGCTATTTAGGGGCCTTTCAATCCTAATAACGAACTCGATGAAGTAGCGTCCTCTTCAAATATAAAGTCCTAAAGTAGAGGTCATGTTCACAGGATCTGCCAACATTATAAGGATGCTGTATTTTACTGAGGGAAGAATTAGACAAGAAGTGATCCTTAATGAATCTATTAACGATTCCTTCTCCACGACCTTGGAAATTAAACGAAAGAGCCGTCAACTTGGAAGAAAAGTATCAAGTGTAATTCAACGTTAAAAATCTCATCAGAACCACCCGCTTTAAACGCAGAACGTAGAACATCGTTTGTAATAGCATTTGTGAAAAAGATCGATCAACTGCATCTGGAAAAGTAAGTAATAAATTATGTTCGGAGGCATCAGGATTAGCAATGGAAAATAATCAAGCAGTGGTTTATTTAACGCGAGCATTCACAAAAGAATTAACCACAAATTGTTAAAAGCATAAGATTTGGCTGTACCAAATTTCCTCAATACGTTTACGGCAAGGAACTTATGATAGAGACAGATCAAAAACCGCTGGAGACATTTTTCAAAAATTCCATTCATATCGTACCGCTGAGACTACAGTGAATATTGTTCGACAGTATACATAATACTACTAATTAATTTATCAGCTGAAAGAAACATAACGATTTATATTGGCTATTTACACTGACATTGAGCAAAAGCACACACCGGACAGCTGGAATAAGAAAATCTATTCAACGAGCTCATCAAACATCTTATGGTTAGATAAGTGTCCGATTATCCTTTTCAAATAGTGTCTTCGGACATTTTTACAGGTCGTGGGAAGATTTCTTGCTAATAGCTGACTCGGGCTTTATGGATTTTAGAAAGCTTTAATCATCTACATCAGCTGTAGTGATTTGTTATTGCGTCAGTGGTTTACGGTGGAATACCAGAAAACTCTGAATCGAACGATAAACCACAATATACAGCAGCAAGTTTGGTCTTTTACTGATGGTATGTCCTGTTTTGTGGCATCCTGTCAGGGGACATCCGTAGAGGACCCGAAATTGATTTGCATCACTCGATATATCCAACTAATAATTTTTTTTCTGGAATTTATCGATCCACCAAATTTAAATGTCATAAAATTATATATGCCAAGAGTTTCAGAAATGTTTTTTCGAGTACCAAATTCATTGGGACCGGGCCTGAGTCCCTATTTTACTTTTTTTACCTCGAACCATTTTGATAAGGTAAAATGATGAGAGAGATTTTCGAGTGCCAAGAATCGATTACGATAGGGAGTTCTCCGGTTTCTCAAAATCGGATCTGAAATATCCTATATACGAATATTCAATATGATTGGAACAAAATGATGGGCTCTGTAAATTGGCAATTTTGCCAATGACAGAAAGAAATGGATTTAACAGTCTTTGGTACAGTATTATAATTTGCTCGATTTACTGCAATGGAAAAATTTCCATGTCAACCAACCTTGACTGAGCGAAGCTCGATGTTCTCGAAACTTAATATTTCTTCTGCGTATCTTCTTATCTTGAAATAACTTGATTCTGGTTTTGATTCGACAAAATAAAATTCAAATTTGTATTTTAATTATAAAATTAATTAATTTACTACTTTTTATTTTTAAATTAAATTTAAAATTTACATTAAAATAATTAAATTAACATTATAGTAAATATCTTCGATTTTCTTTTTTTTTATTAATTTTTAATTTTTTTTTGTAAAATCGTGGATATGCCTCAAGTTTTTCTAATTTAATAAATATTTTCTAACAAGAATTAATTAAAATAGTTATACAATAATAAAATTAGAGAAACACATTTAGAAATAAATTTGGTATAAAAAGTATACATAAAAATAAAAATTAATTAGTTAATAATCTAGTTCTAAAATTTGATTGGAAAATAATCAATAGGCGGTAAATGATGTCCACATGTTGGGAAATTTGGTGGAATCGGCGGTAAATCTTCGTGTGTTCCAATATGCAACACTAAATTCATTCCGATAAGTATATGAAATTGGAAATGGCAATGAAGCATCCAATAACCCGGATTATTCGCTCGAAAACGTAATACAACGTAACCATTATTGGGTACCGCGATTGTATCCTTTAGCGTCGGTTTCGAAAATTCTCGATGCAATAGACCGCGTCGATCTAAGTCGAGTGCATGTTTTAAATTAATTTTTTTAACATTGGAATCGGGCGAACGACCCATACCAATTACATAAAACGAATGTCCATGTAAATGGAAGGGGTGACTTAAATTTGGCTGTTGAACTTCATCGACCATGACAACTTCAACGATGGCATTTAGTGGAATGTCAACGGTATGCGTGCACATGCAATTCGGACCGCAATCTGGCGGACGATTGTCACCGTTACAAAACTGTTCCGGTGGTATATCATTAATTTGTGAAATCATTGGTGACGGCGGTGATACATAAGAAATTTCATCGATTAGTGAGATTAAATGATCGGCTCCTGGTGCAACTGTAAATACAAATAATAAAAAAATTTCATATAATCGAAAAACCATTAAAATATATAATAATGCATACCTAAATATCGATTATACGTGTTCGGTTGAAATAAATCTTCCGGTTGATAGAAAAAGAATCGAAACGGCAAAAATATTTTAATGTCGGGCCGCTCTGCCAATATCGCCTTATCAATCTCTTTCGCAAACTTCATGTTACTGACACAAATGGCGTCGGGCCGTTTTACGTTACATATTGCATCCAACGGATTGAGTACCTTAATAGAATAGAAATAATATTAATCGTATCGTTAATTTTTTTTAAATAATTCATTTGATTTTTCAGAACGTGCTTATATATTGTGCAACTGATCTAATTATATTTATATTTACTACACAGATACAACTACAGTATGTATACAATTTACACGTAAAACAAAAGAATAAACTTACATAAAGTATGATTTGCAAAAATTCTACTATTTTTTAATCATGTGACCATGGTCATGTTTTTGATTTGTTAGATACACATTTTTTGATTTTGTTGGGGGAGTAAGCCAATTATGATTGTTATTTTTCAAAACCCATTCAAATTTTGTAATTGTAGGTAACGTCATGTAGTTTCGTGGTAATTATCATGTAAACACAATTTGGAATTTAGTTGTTTTTTTTTATATATGTATATATATTATACAGATGTGTGTTGTATTTGTAGTCCTTGTAGAGTACGCAAAATTTTCAGTTTGTATAGTGTATGTAATTCAGGTACGTCATGTGAATAGTTTGGTTGCTGTTTGTCTCCTAAATTCTTTATACATTGTGCCGTTAGGATAAAAATTTGTAAATATTATTTATTTTGTATCTATACAGGCAAACCTCGATTTACGTGGAATTACTTAACTTGACCCAACGTAAGTTGAGGATTACCTGTCTTTAAATTTTTTTTTATATTGTTATGAGGAAAACTAATTATATTTAATATATCTTTTGTTTATTTAAATAAAAAAAATAATAATATTTAATTTTTCTTAATTTTGAGTGCTTATTTATATAAAAAAATAATTATTATATTTTATATTTATAAATTAAAATAGATAAAGAGAAAGAAAGAGAAAGAGAGAGAGAGACAGAGATAGATTAGATTTTGGAAATATATATAATTTTTTGTAGGATTTAGTTAAAAGGAAATTTATTTACAAAAATATAAAAAGAAATAGGAATTGTAATTTGAACATTTTGTTGATTAAATAAAGATTTTATGGAACACTTCGTGTGTGTATGTTTGTTTACAAGTCAAATTGAGCACCAAATACTAATATAAAAAATTGTTATTTATAAATTAATTTCTAATTATAATAATTATTTAAAAAACACACAACATAAATATGGCGGCATAGTAATAAGGAATTTCAGGAAAGAAAAAACTACTTAGGTAAAGTTAGAATTTATACAAGATAAAACCACCATGTGATTTAAAATTGCTCGTTGTTTTTAAATGTGCTGTCAGAGAACCGTTTTAATGTCTCCGCCATTTTATTTTTTGTTTAAATAATCTAATCTATATTTATATATATATATGTATTTATATTAATGAGTATTTTATGTTCCAAAATAGAGAGTAGGTGTACTGGAACTATATTTATATAATATTAATTAATATAAAATTAAGGATTTTATGTTTTCTTTGATGGATGTTTGATGGAGGCGTGGGATGCATAAATATTTTACAAGTTTTTCGTTTTTACTTGAAACAAAAATTTGTATGTACAGACGACATATTCTTAAATTTATGATGTATATGTAAATGTATGTATATGTATGTATGTAGAAAAAATTAAATTAAATATTATTTCTGAAAATATATAAAATTAAATTATGTTTTCGATGGAACCTGGAATTAAAGAAAGACTGGAACAGAAAGCGACATAATGTTCTAATTCTTATTAATTTAATTTATGTTAAATTATGTTTTTTTGATTTTTACGATTTTTTTGTATATAAATAATTAAAACATTTAATTTAATTTAATTTAATTTTAGTGTACTGATATGGGCGGTACGTGATCACCGCATGTTGGAAAACCTGGTGGTACTGGTGGTAAATCAGATTGTGTACCAACTTGAAGAATTAAATTCATTCCAATTGTTATGTGGAATAAGAAGTGACAGTGGAAGAACCAAGAACCTGTAAGTAAAAATAAAGCAACAAAACATTTTAAAATAATTAAGTTTATGAAATTTCACTTTTTTGAAAGTAAATATTTTTATGTTTTTTTTTGTGTACGGTTAAGAAGACCTTGATGAAATGAACTTCATAACTAAAATAAAAAATGTGTATGTGCACATACGAAATCTGACCTAATTGCTACATTATACGATTAATTTGGTGGAATTTTTTTATGTGCGCCATTAGCGGGACAAATTATATTGCGAAATTATGTTCTAAATAATATATTTGTGGGTTTTTTTTTATAAATTAATGCTCAGCAAATTTACTTTATATGGTTTGTGCAGATCAAGAATGATCTTGAAATTGTAAACACGCACAACCGTAGCATTGAAAATAATGAAAAACTAGTTTTCTAGAAAATATTTTAAATTTGAAAACTGGAATTATATAATTTAAGCACTCTTGAAACTATTTATAATAACACGTGCAGGTGAATGGGCGATATAATGAAAAACAAGAGCGACACCGGCCTAGTTATCAAAGATCATATTTAGAAAAAAAATTCAGATTCATTTTCTTTCATAATAAAATATATTAAAATTAATTTTTTTTTCTTGAAAGCAGAGTTATCACAGATCGTATCAATTTCTCCAAAAAACAGAAACCTACGTTTGAAATTAAAATTAGAGAAATTACTTTCAGATTAAAAAAGATAAATTAAATCATGTATGGATATGTATCTAGAGCTCTATCCATTGAATATAAAATCGATTAAGGCCGATATGTTATAAAATAAATACAAAACGACAAAAATATATAATAAAATAACTTTAGGCTATTTAAAAACTGTTAAAAAGTTTAAAACATTATTATTTAAAAAAAAATGAATTAATTTGGACACAGCAGCCGCTATACAGGTATACAAGCCCAGAATCAATTGGATGAATTTTTAGGTTAAACACAAAACCTTTATATCGTGATTAAAAAAATATAATTAAAAATTAAGTTTTAAAACTTTAATTGATTTAACCAAAACAAAATATACTTTCACACAAGATTTTTTATTTTTTCTACTTTCAATTATGAAAATATGTAAAAAAAATTATCTTACCTGGATTATCGGCACGGAATCTGAAAATAACATAACCATTATTTGGTACGGCAATTGTATCCTTAGCTGGCGGTAAATTATATTGACGATGGAGTAAACCACGACGATCCAAATCGAGTGCATGTTTTAAATTAATTTTTTTAACATTTGAATCGGGCGATCGACCAATACCGATAACATTATATGCATAACCGTGCAAATGGAACGGATGACTTAGATTTGGTTGTTGAACTATATAAATAAAATAAAATAAAATAAATAGTAACAGTACTCGTATCTATAAAATATATATTATATACCTTCGTCGACAAGTACTACTTCAACGATCGCATTTAATGGAATATCAATTTTATGCGTGCACATGCAATTTGCCCCGCAATCGGCTGGTCGATTATCTCCGTTACAAAACTGTTCTGGATTGATATCATCGTATTGCGATAGTAATGGGGCAGACGGTGATAAATATGAGATTTCATCGATCAACGAGATTACATGATCTCCGGTTGGGGCAACTATAAAAAATAAAAATAAAAAACGATTAGAATTTAAAATTATAAAATGTTATTTAAAAAAAAAAAAATAGTAAAAATTATATTCAGACCCAAGTATCTGTTGTATGTGTTGGGCTGGAAAAGTTCTTCCGGACGATACAAGTAAAATCTAAATGGTAAAAAGATTTTAACATCTGGTTTCTCTTGCAATATTCCACGATCAATTTCACGTGCATTTTTCAATTGGCTAACACAAATAGCGTCGTCACGTTCAATATTACATTGTGCATCTAATGGATTCATTACCTAGATTGTGTTTTGGATTAATTATCTGGATATTTTTCTTTTGGTTGGTTTAATGTTCATGATTTGGAATGCGTATAAAATTAATGAATGGAAAATTTGTTATGATATAATGAACGAACTATGGATGATGTGAATCAACGATGAATGAATATTATGTACAGTTAAAACGTTTATACAATTTACACGCGATTTTTCAGTTGGCATATGGAATTTATATATTAGTACAGGTTCCGTAAAATCCGAAAATGTTTGGGGTATGTTTTTTAATGACTGATTTTGATAGAATTTAAATTTTTTTATGAGTAAGCACGAACTCGCAGCTACTATAGTGTGCACGAAAAATTGATATAAAGATAAATTGAAATTGACATTTGAGAGTCTGCAATAAATCTTTACTCAAGTAAACTTAGTTTAACCTTCCCTTGTGGATTGTTGTACCATGCGCGTACTAAGGATTATGATCTAGATTACATTTTTTTGTTGTTTTTTAATGTATCTCTGGAAATTAAATTTGTAGCACATCCATAAAAAGAGTAATACCTATGAATTAAAAAATAGATGTAGATTGATAACGAATCACACGAATCACATGCACAGACTACCAAATAAAATAGGACTAGTCACAGATAATAATTTACAGATCAATCATTTGAAATATATTTTCTGTCCAACGTAAAATTCGAGGGACCCTGATCTGAAACGCGTAATTTAAATATGACATTAGTTGATATACATATTTATCAGGCGTCAAATAATATAGGGCGAAAATATAAGCAAAAATATGAAATACGCACGAGTAACTTTGTACTTATACTTGATAGTGCCGAAAGTGAGCCCTATTTATGCGTTATCTAAAAGATACAGTTACGAAATAGAGACAAACACAATTTTTTATCGAGATTTAGTTTTATTGCTACAGACACAATCAGCGAGCACTTAAGAGCTTTAGCACTTTAGCCAATGATCTCAAATATATTAAATTGATTATAATGAAATGCTTTAAAAACATAAATTTAACTGTTAAGTTTAAGCCATTGTCTTAACCTCAAATATTAGGTTATTTCGTACGACCCTGTAATATTAAATGGATATTTCGAAATAAGTAAAACTGCTGATTGTTTGCTTGACTATTTGCAACAAACCAATTCGTGGTTACTTGTAAAGTTGGGTGAGCGATACTAAACGCTCACTCAACTTATTTTTTTATGGATCGCTCTGCTCGTCCCGGGGGTCCCGCGGGTCGGAGGAGTCTATAAACATTTTGGTCATATAGAAGCTGGCAGTGCCAGTGATTTAGAGTGAGCTTAACTAAAGGAGCCACAAACCACCAAATTTCCTAGTGTTGAGAGAACTACCTTAAAATTAAAATATTTTTTGACATATATCTGAAATTTGTTCTTCTTATATTTGAATTAGTTCCTAGGTATAATTGTTTTGTGCTCAGATCAGCTAAAAGTCCAAAACTTAAATTTGTCTGCAAAGTTCTGAATGTTGATTGAAATCGTCAAGAAAAAATTGTTATTCTGATTTTTTTATATTAATTATTCAATATTAATTAATTAATTAAATTTTGTTTTAGTCTTCCAAACAAAATCCCGCTTATAAAATTTTTTTTTTCTAAAGAAAGTCTTTGAAAATACTGTTGTATGTATAACGACAACATTATAAATAATCCATTATTACTGCATTTTCGGATTTTGCAATGGAAAGCCCAAACATCTACTCTATCCTGAAAAAATATTAACAGACACCCTGTGGTCTTGTTTCGTTAAATATTCCACCAAAATATTTCATTTGTGTTGTTATTATAATTTTAAAGCAATTGTTTACTAATTATAGTCTCATTGTTTTTTGTACGTTAATTTTTCTTCCTCTACAGCACCTCTCTGTATTTTTACGTGCAATTTTGTATTAACGATTAAAATTTGCCGTTCTGAAGTTGGTTCTGATTTGTTCGATTCTTATTTGGTGTGTAAATTGGATACAAGCAAAGTTTATTTGTTCTTATGAATTTCTAAATTTTACTCAATCACTAAAACATTTAATCTACAATATTTGTTTAGTATTTTTAAAGACAAGAAGTGTTTTCATATAAATTATTTATCTAAACAAAATTTGTCTGTGGTGGGCCTTCTGTAGGAAACATATTATCATCGTGCGTGGAAACACACGATCATGTCGTGATTTTTTCACTAGATGGCTGTTCAACGCTATTACAACAAGCAAGTTTTAAATGCTAGTTTGGTTTTAGCTTTTCTGATTGGTTTAAATAAAAATTGAATCAGGCTTATAATATAAATCAAAACAATCGCTCCATCTGTTATTAATGCCGCTAGAATTATTATTTAGATTTACATAAAGGATAGTATGATTTTGTTGAGTGCGTTCACCCACTACCGGCGAGCTAAGGAAATATATTTTTGCGTACGTTTTTATTGCATATTCTTTGTGAATTTTTTTGTGATCCAGAAGAATTATAAACTTCGTAAATGGTTTTTGTCCAAAAATGTTACCTTAATTAAAATTATTTTGATAAATATTTTTCAGAAAAAGATGTCGATATTTAAATGTACGTCATTTTGATTTTATAGTAGAAGCGTAAGTATTCTTGGATCAAAAATATTAGCTTTCCACCCTAGGTATGACACGGTCATTTTTAACATTTGGCATAAAACGCACTCATTTATCACAAAAAACAAGTTTTGTTTTGGTTTTTTGGCTTGGAGCTGTTAAAATTTATTTTATTTAAATTCTGTTTCGGGTTTGGAATATTTAGTGTTTTTGTAATATTAAACAAATAAGTGATGTATTAATACTGATCAATTTTACAAAAATTACAATGTATTTATATAGCGTTTTAAACATAATTGACGTTTAAAGCCAATTTTTGATTTTTCTTCATTTTCGTTGTTCAATCGAGTTTGACAAGTTCAGGACGGTTTTATGAAGTGGTCGAATGAGGCTTGCGTTTAGAAGTTGCGAACTATTTCAAGTGGTTATAATTTTCATATAGAAATCGCATGTGTGCGTAGTATAAAATAAAATTTGAGATTACAAAGATCCCAAAAGTTGTCAGCGGATTATTCTTATAAAATTGCTAGATTAAAATGTTGAAACTATATTTACAGTATTCGAATTTATTTTGCTAATTCGGTAACTGGCACAGTCTGATGAAACGGCTCCACATTTTAATATAAGTGTTCAACATCAGTTAGTTTGAATCCAGGTACGTTCGTAATCACACATTTAAATTTTTAGGAAAATAGTACACATCGTCCTGTAAATCGTCATCAACAGAATGATCCCTTATTCCATAAAAATTCACTACAGGTAAAATTCTGTTTTAAATGAACTTGTTGATCTTTGTGATTTTGAAATCTCCAATTTTTAGAATATATTTTTAATAATGTTTTAATATTTTCACCTAATTTGAAATCTCGACATGTTTATGTACATAATAATTAGTAACCTCGAATACTTAAAAAATGCAATTTTTTCTGTTTAGCTCTATTTAATTCTTAAAGTGAAATTATGATATTTTGAAACTTTTCCAATCCATTATATTTCGGTATTAACTAAAAACAACTGTTAAAAAATAAATCACACACATTTTTTCCTTCTCCAATAAAGTTTTGGGTGGTCATGGGAGACCGCTTAATTGGTTCTCCACTAAATGAAATATCTGACAGATTTACGCAGTGTTACACTGAATGAATCCATAGCGGCCTTATTTGCTTGCGTAATATATTTAGTTTGAAAACTCCAATTAAAAAATTGCGGTTTTGATATCAAAATCCAAAAAACCAAAGATGGAACGTATCACTTTCATAACTCTAGAGATGATCGATAATTTTAAACGGCCAATTAACGATATATGATTTATCGTTTCACCAGTATGGTTTATGTTATTGTTACGATTTTCAACAGAGATTCTAACAGTGTGATAATCCAACCAGTAGGATAATGCAGTCCAAAATAAATTAGTGATATATAATAAATCCTACCCGCGTATGGGTAATTTATATGTTAAATGTACCACATGGCGTAGATTGTGTAAGCTTTAAAAATTTTTACCGAATAAAGCAGCATTTACAAGATGTTTCCAAAACAATTGTTTCTGTGTCTTCGTCTATTTATTTAATTTAGCTGAACTTCTTTCATTGTTTCGAACCTGTGAACATTTCCTAAGTGGACAGGAACCCAAGACGGGTAAACTAATTACGAATTTCGATATATTTCTTGTAAGAGGTAAATTCGAAATATTTCTCCGTAGTAAACGAGTATCTTTGCATTACATAAAGGTTTTTAAGTTCTATATATAATTGGTTTGGATAAAATCAGGCATATTTCAGTGAGTAGGAGCTTCAGTAGCAATTTGGCTCTATTGTTATACTGGAGTAGGTTATGATGATTAAAGGTGAATCGGTAAATATACTTAACGGCATACAATTCTTTTGTCTGTTTACTAGATTTTGTAGTACATACATGAGAAATTAGAATTGAACTTTCAACAGGTTGAGTGACGTTTAAATATTGCATTAAACTGGGTCAATAAAACGGACTAAAGTTACAAAATTTGCTTTAGTAAAAGCATTTTCTAAATTATAGGTTAACCCTTGCTTTGTAGAGCTTTATTAATTCAACAATATTTTTGTTTTCTTTTATGCCAGGACTATTTTTTTCGTTTATTAAAATTTGTTTATTAATTTTTCAGAACAAATTATTAATTTGTATTGCACACGCCTCTGTCAAAATGTACTACGTACCAAATAAAAACAAAAACATTTTTCTTGTTTCTTTGAATTCAAACTGGCTGATAACAAAATACGGTATTCTATTTCAAGTAGTCAAGTATCCTAAGATTAAATAATCCACAGTAATCAGTCAATTAAACATAAAGTACTGCAATTAGAAATGGAAATGGAAAATCTAAATGTTTGACGTTTCGAGCCACAGTTTTTGTGGAACCGATTTACAGAATTCTAGATATTCTTCTCTTCTGTCGCAACCATATATTACCGTCTGATTAACATTTAGATTTGAAGGATACTCAACTCAATATTCTTCACTGTGGGCGTCAATTATAATTTAGGATATGTTTTGAATTAATAACAGTCTTCAGTCTTCATTTCCATTTCTTACAGGAATCCGTTAACCGCTTTTCAATGAATTAATTGAGCCAGAGTCTGCTGTGCTACATTGACGACCAAGATTTTCAATGTTTCCCACAAGGATTTCTCGTAGCGGTACTGTTAATTGAACCCTTCAATTACAAAATTAAATCCAATACCGTTTCAGAATGAAGTTTACTACTCGGTGTAGAGTATTCTCATTTTTTTCGTTTGTTGAATTATTTTTTTTTATATTTTACATAGTGCCTTTGTTTACCTAATCTATCAAAAAATATCGAGTGGGAAAAAATGCATAGATGGAAAATAATTATATCCCTCGTGCAGTTTTTTGCAATTCAACATTTTTAAGGTTGGACTATTTTTTTTATCGAATTCGATTAAAGTAAATTTAAGATACCTTAATTGTAAAAATTTCTACCGAAACATAATATCAAATGTTTAAAATTTAAAAATACTAAAAGTTCTTATATCACAATTTGTGGTAAGGACTCAAAAGTTAAAGTATCGTTAAAGCTTAAAACTCAATTTGTGCTAATTAGTGTTCACAAGAAAAAATTATTCAAAAAGTCGATAAAATAAAACCCAACTTCTAGCGAGAATCACAAATTATTGAAGCTCGACTATAATATATTTTCGAAAGGCGGTATAAGATTTCGAAAGGTGATATAATAGTTGTAAAGCGTTCTAGAAACCAAATTTTTCTGCCAGGTATGTTTTTCGCCATACCAAAAATTTAGTGGCTGAATTTGCGCTACTCTAAAATTGGCCCGATCCCATTGAACAACGAAGACGTTTGATTGAACGAATGTTGACATCAAATATTCAAGAAATTAGCGAAGTTTACACTTCTGATTACATATTCCTGTTAGATATGTTCATGGCTATCCGAATGTGCCAATCAAATTAATATATTATGTTTTTCGGGAGGCAATGAACATATCCGTCAGGAATATAAATCGGAAGTGCATTAGTTCTAGAGTACTTTATGTCAGTTATTCTTTGATCACAATTTTTTGTTGTTCAATGAAATTGGACCGATTCTGGATTAGCACAAATCCAGCCTGTTTATGTTTCGGATGGAAATGTATAAATATTTGTCAGGGGCTGGTTCGCTCAACCGTCTCTGTTGCTCAATGAAATTTGGCTAATTCAGGACTATCACAAATTCAGCTGCTAGGAGGAGAGGAATATGTAGCCAGGAGTGCCAAACTTGTTGGTTCCTAGAATATTTTGTCACTTCAATATAGTATAACTTAGAGGAGTAGTTTTGTTTTTCCTTACTTTATGAATAAACATTTTTGAAATTTACATTTATGTAAATTTCCTAGGCTAATCCGTCTTTCGAAATTATTATAGTTTTGGTTCATTGATGTGTTTCTGCTAGAAAACGGGGAATGTTCTTACTGGAAAACGAGGTTTTAGGGGTTACGGTCTTTTAGGCGAATTTTGAAATTTTAATCAGGCATTAATGGTGTCGATTCATTATCAATCTTCTATGAAGTGAATCGTTCCAGTTAATTACAACCATTTATTATATTAATTTTAAATGTCAATAAGTTCCATAGTTGTGAAATGAAAATATTACTCTATACATGCAGTACATACGAATACATTTTTTATACACATCTAGTTTGGTTAAAAACATACATTTTCCATGCGTCACTTGAATACGACCAGTATTGAATAGTTGAAAGGTAGGAGCTAAATAAGCAATATTGACAATTATACGAGTATAAAAACAGAAAAGGCCTTGTTGCAGAAGCACCTAGATAAACGAGCATATATCGGTCTGCTTCTATCAGCTGCTTTAAACGTTAAGGCATCAGTCGGAGTCCAAACCTTGTTTTGCAGCGGTTCGACGTGTGTCTAATAATGTTAAGTCCTTAAATAGAAACACTTTAATGACTAAACCGATCGAATCGAACCGCACTTTTGAACGAAAAACAACATAAGGTCTCATCGTTTTAAAACAATAAGTTAAATAAGGAATATTGAAAATTATTGGAAAAACGGAAAAAACTGGAGTAGGTGGGATTTCCAAAAATTTTGAAGTTTATTTTTAAAAATGCAATAAAATGAGTTTACTAGGTGTGTAAATATGAAACACGTCATCGGCGCCATTGTTTTCTTTTGAAATTTGTCAACAACATCCAATTCATAACCATACAAGTTTCATACAATTACGCATGATTTTTTCAAGTAATTGTGATTTATTATGAGTGGTTTTATAAATTCAAAAGTGGCGATTTTGACGCGAAAAACGAAGAATTTGGAAGACCACAAAAAAAATTTGACAACAGTGAATTGCAAGTATTGTTGGATGAGAATGACGCTCAAAGGCAAAAACAACTCGTGGATCAATTGAATGTCACAAGAAGCCGTCTCCATACGTTTAAAAGCCATGGGAAAGATCCAAAAGCTGGGAAAATGGGTTCCGTATAAACTGAATGAAAAACAACAGGAAAATAAAAAAATCACTTGCGAAATGTTGCTCGCCAGGTACAAAAGAAAGTCATTTTTCCATCTGTTTTGAGGAAATGGATCTATTTTGAGAATCCAAAGCGCAAAATGTCTTGGGTTGGTCCAGGGCAACCATCGACATCGACTGCGAGGCCAAATCGCTTCGGACGGAAGACAATGCTATGCATGTGGTAGGATCAGAAGAGTGTGATTTATTTTGAGCTGCTAAAACCTGGTGAAACCGTAAATACTGAACGCTACCAACAACAAATGATCAATTTGAATCGATCTTTGCGTGAAAAACGACTAGAATATGATAAAAGGCAACATAAAGTGATTTTGCTTCATGATAATGTACCATCACACCAAGCAAAATCGGTCATGGAAACGATGGGAGTACTTAATTGGGAAATACTTTCACATGCAGGTTACTCGCCAGACCTGGCTCTGTCCGATTGTCACTTATTTGCATCGATTGGGCACGGGATTGCTGACGAGCACTTCACTTCCTATGAAAACGTACGAAAAAGGCTCGATAACTGGTTTGCCTCAAAAGAAGAACAGTTTTTTTGGTGCCAGAAAGACGGTAAAGTTGTATAAGGTAATACTTTGAATAAAATACTCTGAATAATTATCATACGATGAACGTGTAGTTTTTACTAAAAAATTTTGGTTTCATATTTACGCATCTGGTACATCTTTATTTTGTGGACACTTTTTTGTATTGAGTAGGTTGGTGTCTCCGATTTAAGAATCAAAATCCAATTTCGTTCATGTTGCTGCCCTTACAGTAAGCCTTCCTGCGAGTTCAGTTTTTAAGAAATTTTTCGATGGTTTCGGCGCCTATCTCGCGAGTAACTGTCGCAATGTTATGTTTTAAAGCTGGAATCATCTCTGGATTATCCGCATAACATCTATCCTTAACGAAACCCCATAGAAAAAAAATTCAACGGCGTCAAATCGCCGCTCCGTAAAGCCCAATTGATATCTCCAAAACGGCTGATTATCCAGTTGTCAAATTGAGCTTGCAAGAGCTTGATTGTCGGTCGGTTTATAGGGCATGTGGTCATCTTGTTGAAACTAAAGCTTGTTCACATTCATAGCGTCAATTTGAGGCCATAAAAAGTTGATCAGCAATTATGCTACCACCCCAAAATCCATACCAAACAGTCACTTTTGGTGGATGCATTGGCTTCTTTACGATTACGATTCTGCTTGTTTACATAGCGCCCGAGATAGAAATGCGCTTCGTCTGAAAAAATCGTTTTTGGTCGATTTGGTCCTACACTATGAATCACAGCCGCAATATTCTAGGGCGTGCGCCCTGCTCGAGCCCGAGGACGAACTTTCTTCACCAATTTCACTACAGAAATTCTGCTTGGCGCGAAAACATGATAATTTCGTGACGCGGAATATCAGACTGAGGAGCTGTCCAAAATTTCAAGCAAATCTTTCAAAAAAGTGTTGCATAGCCTATGATTTAAAGATAAACCAATCGATGGCTCACCCTGTAGTTATTTTAATTCTATATGATATGTAGGGTTATTCCGGATTACACTAGACGGGTTGTATTTTACGTGAGGAAGTAAGATTTCCGAAAATTGGGAGTTAGTTGGTTTCGAACTGAAGAGAGTTAAAAATTTTCAATGAAAATTGGTGTTGTTAACTACAAAAATTATGTTTAATACTTCATCCGTTTTAAATAAAGCATTAAACCCTAAATGTGTTTTAAACCTTGATAATCTCGAATAATATTGTATGCGTCAAATACATGTGATTTCTCTATCATGGGTTAAAAACCACGTTTAGGAGATTCCATTTATATAATTCGCTAGATTAAAATGTTAATACTTTATTCAAAAGGATGAAATATTAAATATTGATTTTGTAGTTGGTCCTTGCAGTCTGACGAGAGGACCAATTTTAAATTGAAAAATTCTAGTCTTGTGCATCTACGCCTATTTTGGAATTTTCGGCGTCATGGCGTCGATTATTGCGTAGACAATTGCTTTTGGCGTCGACAATCTAGACAATTAGCAATTGGTAATATTTTTAATCTGTGCGTAAACAAATATTTAATATCATTCGAAGCTAGTGCATCGTATCAAAATTACATACTTATGAACTCTCTTATCATTGTCACTAATACGGCTGCTCCAACAGATACAAAAACTTACAATTAACATAACCAAGTATTGCTAGAAGAATAATCAAAAATTGCGTTCAGTGCGGGACTCCTACAATTATTTGACGTTTTGAAAACATTTGTGAATTGAAATTGGTTGTCATAAAATTGAATAATTAAAAACCAACAAAAAACACATCTAATATGAATGCCGATAAATTTAGATACAATTTTAAAACAACGAGTTTATCATAAAAGCCACCAAAAGTAACAAATCATACAATACAAATTGAAATCGCGCAATTAAAAAGGACAAAATCTCAAAATTAGGTATAGAAAATTATTAATGACATATTGCAATACAAGACATTAATAATTTGCGCCACCACAACTTTGCACAACTGTTCGAATTTGAATGGTATAACTTGATGTCAATGGCAGGTGGAAAGCGTGTCAATGTATGATGAAATGGCAAGTCGCATAGGTATCTTTTGTGGCTTGACATATACTAAACTCACGAATTAGTATGTTTCGTGTTGCAGAAGTAATAAGATTAAATACAGAATATATTGAGAGATGGCGGTACCGACATTTTGAATGTATTGTGTTTCGGCCGCGCACTGTTTTTATATATAAATTCCGACTTCTATACATAAAATCCGGGTCATCTATAACTCTTAAAGCAAAACCTTACCCGACGAGTGCCATTTGTAATAATTGTAGAAGGATTTCGAATAAATTCTAACTAAAATGATCACTTAAGAGTTGCCATCTAGTAGACGAGCCGGAATTAATTTTTTCTATTAATTTTTAGACATTATTTATATTTAAAATTTTTGTAATAAACAAAAAAAATCAATGATTAATTAATGAAAATTGTTTTTGTTTTGTTAATATGTAATCATTATGATCTTAAAAATTAGATTGTCTACATTATCGGCATTGTTGACGTGAATTTTTTATTTTTCAACATACATTGTTTACACGTGTAGACAAAGTATTAATTACGCCATGTAGACAATACGGCACAACGCTGTATAATTCTCTTTAGTTTGAAACTCGCGTAAAATACAATTCGGCTACTTAGTTTAATCTGGAATAATCCTACATATCAGAAAATAACTCTTTGTAGAGGTACAGAGATAAGTGGGCGTTATTGGTCAACTTCAAATATGTTCTTATCAGCTTCAAACGTCAAGGTATCAATCGGGGTCCAGAGCAACGACTAACAACAAGGAAGACTCCTTTGAATGTATCACGCAAAGCAAGCCGATTGGAATTTCCACATGACATGGAAATAGAAATCGAACCCTACTTTTGGATTGACAGTTTTATTTTCATGATTTGAGGAAGAGAAAAATATTTGTATCATTAAATCACGAATGCGAATCGTTATTTTATGTTGTTCGGGTTATCTCCCACTTAACAAAGATAATTACTTGCGGCTTAGTTTCGATATTTTAAAAAATGGCGGAATGCGCGCTTTAAGGAATTTTTACCTACTAATTAAGACGATTATACTCTACCAAAATCAGTCATTAAAGTTATGTTAATATTTATTTTCGCTGTCTTGGCCGTTGAACGAAAGCCGAATTAGGTTATTACAAATTCATAGCATAATTTATATACAAGTGGGTTGTCGATCATATAATATTAAGGTATGTTAGCACTAGTAGCATAATAAACCAATTTCCATTGATTAATCAGACTTACTTAATATACAGCCGTGCTGTGCTATAAATTTATAATAACCCAATCTTTGTACGTAACTTTGTTATGAAAAAGGTTAATTTATTATCTTAATTATGTTGTTTTTACTAATCGTATCGGAATTTTATTAATAAAATTTATATATAAATTCAATATTCCACTGTAATTAAAATCGATAAATTATAATTACAACAACAAAAAAGTTTCTTTTAAAATTATTTACACGACTTTAAAACAAAAGTACATATAATATTAAAAATATCTAAAGGATATAATTACATGTTTATATTTATAAAATACATAAATATGGTGTATGATACATAAAACATAAAACTAAAAACAATAATAGTAAAATGATGAATGAAATACATAATTAAAGTATTTTATACGTAGCTTTAAACCCGTCTCAATATAATTTTGTGCAATACTTACAACTCCTTGTGGTATACCAACATCGTATGTGGGCGCTTGCGTTGTGGGTTGGTATGGTCCGCGGGCATAACGCAATATTGCTAATTGCTGTGCACGTTTAATACCGCACTCACCTAAACCACGTAATTGTATCCAATAGGCGCCAACTTGTTGATCAGCATTGATTACAAAATCATAACGTTCACCTATTTATTATAGGTTTAAAAAAAATTAAATTAAATTAAAAATAAAATTCTAGATTATTATTAACCATTAGATTTGGATATTTGAATTGGAATTACACATAAATTAACCTTCAATTTATATTTAGTTTTATTTATTTAATTTTTTTTTATTCCAAAGTGAGTGGCGTAATATACTTGTACACTACTAATTTTTGTGCAGGTTTATTGTAACAATTGTATTTTTTTGTTTAGTTATAAATCGCGAAATACCTTTAAACTAATCATACGCGAATTTTACAATTCGATATGTTTGAATAAACCGAATCAATTACGTTTGCGAACACGCACATGATCGGTTGGCGCGTTTTTGTATGTATACGTAAATACAATATAATTGACAATAATAGTAAGTGTTTCATGTGCCCGTAAGGCGAGATCGGAATTTACAGAAAACAGAAAACCTTCTAAACTTAATTTGTTACAAAATTGTCCTTGAATTAAATAAAAAAACACTTTCCATCGAACACAGGCGGCAGCCAGTCTCGATGTATTTTATATATGGAAGTTATTAAACAAAATTTGATTAACTTCCGCCAAGGTTTTAATAAAATTTTAATTTGTAAATAGCTCACCTGAGAATGAGATTATCGTGTTGACTTGAACTGGATGTACTGGTTCACCATCGGTGGCAATTACTGTTAGACCATGTCCTTCAATGGTTATTTGTGCAGGACACACCGAAGCGAATGCGTTTATCATACGGAACCGATATCGACGTCCTGGCGTCACTGTGAATATTTCCAACGGTGTATTTGTCATGAAACCAGTATTTGGATCACGGAATTGACCTTTGCCATTAATTAATAGTGATTCAGGATCTTGTCCGGTGTTTACAGCTAAGCGACCTGGATATCTTTCGGCGGCATCTTCGTGCAACCAATCACTAATCAACATAATGTGTGTTGTCAAATCAAAATCGTATAAATGTGAGTTTGGATCACGTGATGGCGGTTGTCGTACAATTACCGAACCATAGAGACCATCTAATTTTTGTAAACCGGTATGTGAATGCCAGAAATGAGTACCTGCGTTACCTGTCCATTGATATCGGAATGTGTTGCCTTGTTGGATTGGACACTGTGTAACAAATGGCACCCCATCGTAGTATTGTGTGCCACGTTGCCAGATACCGTGCCAATGAATTGTTACTTCCATACCTTCCATATGGTTTTCAACATCAATAACTACTTTATCGTTTTCGCACACTTGTATACTTGGGCCGGGGATCATCCGATTTGCTGTTAAAATACCACGTTCAACACCATCAGCCAGCACACATTGACAATGTGACCAAACTGTGTTTGTTGCATTTGGTGTACACACTTGACACGCCGCTCCTAGCACTGTGTAATATTCAAGTGTGAAATGATAGTAACATATTCTTGGTGGTTCACCTTCGCGACATGCACGCGCACACTCATCGGGTGCCGATAAATTTGGATTTCGCCGTAATTCGGCTGTGGCTGAACTTGTGAAATCCAAATGCCTAAATGGCGATTTTGGATTTGGATTCACGATCGTTCCTAATGTACCGGTAATGCCACTCGCTCGCAGCGACGCAGACGATGAGGCAGCCGACGGTGACAAAATTGATGAACCACTCGGTCTTGGTATACTAGACGAGAGTGACGGATGTGTTTGAACTAGCCCGTGTGAGGCTGAGAAAAAATTTGGTGCTATTGATACGTCCACGGGGGCACCGGTTACATGTTGTCGCCACCATGATGCCGCTGTTGATTGATCTAAATTTTCTATATCTGGAAAATAAAGGAATAAAAAAATACAGATTAAATCTCAGCTTTATTTTTACAACCAGTAATTATGCAATCAATAAAAATTTAATTTTTTTTATTTTTGCCAACTTTATAGGAGTTAGGCGTGGTTGTATAAAGACAATAAAAACATTAATTCATATCAAGAAATATAATTTTTTTTTAAAATAATAATCATAAAATCTACATCAAATATGCAAATTTGATTAATTCTTAAAGGGTAGAAAGGGTTTGGCTTTTCATTGTGGTCAACAAAGATCATTCGATTATACAGTAAGAATCCTCTAAATAGGTGCTGGAGTGTTGTATTACAGTTAGAACAAACTCTTATGTGCCACCTTTTTTGTATTGTCGCTTGTACATCTCAGAAATTATTTCGGAACACAAAATTTCTTCTTTCGCCAAATGGGCCAACTTAATTGAGATTGTATTCAATTTTAAGTTATTGTTAATGAAGTAATACATTTTTCAATTTTCAATGCCGACATATTATTTTTAATTTCTCTACATGTCCAGCAAATGCAGAAGTCCATTAAATAGGTGTCAAACGTTAACTAAAAGATTTGCATAATAGTTGAGGTTATTTAAGTATAGCGTGCTGTTTACAAGACGAATTGGAACCGTGTGATGTTTGTTGAGCACCATTCCTTGAGACCGAAAATCCTGAGTCATCGACGTCAAAAATTTTGATAGTTAAGAGAATTTTAAATGAAACGAATTCAGATAAATTGAAAAACTTCAGATATCTGGCAACAGTGTAACATGATTTCCGAATGCGTACTGAATATTAGAGGCAACTCTTAGTTTTTACACCCGACGAACAATTTTTCTGGTAGCACAACAGCAACAAAAGTATGATTTGGAGGCTTGTATACAAATATAAAACCGAAATAACCAAAATTGGTCACTTGGGCTAGATGACAATTGGTTGTTAAATGGTCATATCGGCGGAATGTGAGTTGAATGTAAATTGGTCTATTAGGTTATTAGTGACATCTATATTTAGGTAATAGTCAACTATAACTATTAGAAGGATAAACGCATTGCTAGGAGAAATTTAAATGAATTGTTGTTGTAAACCATCAAATTTATAGTGGTGTTCACAATCCAATGATACGAACCGATTTTGACAGTACAAATTCATAACAATAACAATCATTATAAATTGAGATCTGTCTGAAAGATTTAGGAGTATATAATGCCTTCTTTGCATACTCTGGCACTCATTTCATGTCGGGAAATTTTTTGGGCTAGTTTAGAGGCGTTTGACGCTTGACTATATAGAACACGATAAAAATTACGTACGTGTATTTCCTCTGTTTCATTACCCTTTATAAGTTTATAACATTACCTACTCCTTGGTTAAACTAATTAATTCTGGAAGTTAGATTAGGGCAGATTACAGCGCAAACGAATGAATAATTATATATTTATTAAAGAAATTTTTGTTTATCTAAATCTATCAGTAACTTCGTTCCTTTTCTTCAATCTGGTTTTATGTTCTTAGCCGTAGAATTGAAAAGCTGCCTTGGAATTCGTAGTTCTTTGACATCGGATATCTGTCAAACGAATTAACTAGAAAAATTGTCGTCCAAGAAGATTCAAGAATCTGCAGATAAAACTTCAGTTATGCAACTTGACAAGGAATCTACTAGAGACGGGCAGCCACCATTATGTGATGCCACATTTGGCATTACGACACACATTGAAATTGGAATTATTTTTTACTTGACTTTTACTACATCAAATAGAATAAATTCTACCATTAAAGTGTTTTCACTGTTCTTTGTCATGACCGAGCATTCCATCTTTGGTAAGTGTGCTTTGTTTAAAATTATTAAATCTAGAACAAGTTTAGCTTTATAACCTAAGCCCAAGGCTCGATTTGTATCGATTTTTTCACTTAATATTCTTTATCCGAAAACTGCTGGTTATCGATAATAAACCAAAATCGAAAGTCGGATGCTACTGAAGTTAGCTGAACATTTTCCAACAAAAATCTACATTATCGAAATGTTGTGTATCAGGTGGTAGTACAAAATTCTGATGATCATAGCCAAAAATTACATGTTACTGCACATACCATAATATTTTCTCCAATCAACCACTGGCCAATGAATGCTTCATCATGAGGATAATTTTGGGAAATTTTTGTATGGAGTACAATATAACTAAACATCAACTATATATATAGTTCCGGCAGGCATATGCCAGTATCAACCACGAGAACCGCTGAGCCGCGCTCATATGGTTAGAAATACCGGAGAAACTCATCCCTCTGTGTAAATTAACAACGTCTGGGTCTACATGTAGAATCTAACCGAAGGATATTTAATAAATCAGGCCAAATTCTGGGATATGCAGATGATAACGTACTTCTTGGCCGTAGACGTAGCGATATCAAATGAACAGCAGCTAAACTAAATTCTTATCAACACCCAGGAGTATCTCCATGGCATATCTCGGAATCGGCGACTATAATTTTGATAACGTAAAATATTTTAAATACCTCGCGGGTCAGTAATAATTTCGTCAAGTGATATGCAGGCAGAAATAAAAGGACGAGTAGCTGCCGGATACCGAGTACTTTCGCAAACATCTTTCGCATTCGTGCAAGCTCCCACTTTATAAAGCACTCATAAGACCTGTGCTGGCTTTCGGAAACGGCTCGGGAGCGAGAGCTGGACTCTAACCTCTATCACTGTAGAATGCTGACTATGTTTGGGAGGACGCTCATTCGTTCCATCTTTGGTGTAATTAAAATTACGCAACTTCTCGGAGGCAGCGGTATCATCGGATTCATCAAATTCAATCGAGTTCGATGGCTGGGCCACTTTACTAGGTCCCAAACGTATGACGTTTAAAGTGTTTCAATAACAGCTAGTCCGTGTTAGTCGTAGATGAAGATCCCGACTGCGCTGACGTCACGACATCGAATAAGACCTATGAAAGGATGTCGAATGATAGCTGAAGGGCAAGGACGTTCGATCGAGACCGATGGAGAACAACAGTGTATGTTTCAAAATCTCTTCATGGAATGTAGAAGCAAGAGAGCGAGAGAAAGAGAGAGAGAGAGAGAGAGAGAAACAAATATCAGTTGCTTCCTTATTTCTGAATGCAAAACAATTAAATAATATTACGATAAATTAGCATATCGCCTAACAATTAAACACATTTTTGTTTATTCTCATTGACCATCATTTTCTATGTACTATGGAGTCGTTCTTTTCGATAGGCTGCCTTAAAAGTTTTTAGAAAATGGTAATACTAGTGTTTTCCGATGCAAATCTTTATGTCAGTCAAAAAGTGTAACATTTTTGGAGGTTATGTTTCTCAGAAGTCATATGTCAGTTCGCATTGCAACATTGTTTTTTATTTACTTTACGATTTTCGAAAGGGGCTAACTCAACAACAGTGGTTCGAAACACTTCATTCGACTTTTGGCGACGATAATTGGTACATTGAATTTAAACGGGAACAACGTTCACTCAAAGACGTGAAGGTCGTTCAAAAACAGATGTTGTGCCAGAAAACATCGATGCCGTGAGGAAACTGATTGAAGAGGGTCGTCATGTGACTTATCGTGAAATCGAAGCATGCCTAGGCATTAGTAATACCAGCGTACATACGATCTTACATTAACATTAAAAGATGCGGAAGCTATGTGCACGTTGGATTCCACATTTGTTAACAGACGGGCAAAAAAGGTTCGTGTCGATTGGTGCCGCCAAATGCTTGAAAAATTCGTTGGAGGTACTTCCAAAAGCGTGTGAGCCGGAAGGATAAGAGCAATCGACTGTTTGGGTCTTCCAATTCGAAGAAAACCCAACAAAACTTGTGCGAGCTAGAAGCGTTGGGAAGTAAATCGTAGCGTGTTTCTTCACGAAAACCGGTCATGTGGCTACTGTGGCTCTTGAAAATCAAAAGACAGTAAATTTAGCTTAGTATACGACCATTTATTTGCCCGAGGTTTTCAACAAATTGAGAGAAAATAACCCAAAATGGCGGATCATTTTGCATCACGATAATGCGGGCTCACACATCACATCAAACAAGCGGGTATTTGAGCACTCAAGCGATCGAATTGATAGGTCAACCGCCTTACAGCCCCGTCTTGGCACCCTCCTTCCTGTTCTCAACAATCAAAGATAAGATGCGTGGGCAACAATTTTTATCGCCTGAAGAAGCGATTGAAGCGTTCAAAAACCATGTTTTGGAGCTATCATCTTCGGACTGGCAAAAGTGTTTCGATAAATGGTTTGAGCGTGTACAAAAGTGTATAGATCTTAAAGGCGAATATTGTGAAAAGCAGTGAAGCAATTTTTGATGAAAATTTTTAATTTTTTACACAATCTGCGTATTTTGATTAGAAGTAAAATATTAGGGGGACAGGAGCCTAACTATTGAATTCGACATTCATTTTCGAAGGCTATCGTTTTCCTATAGCAGACAAAAGAAGAAAAAAGCAAAATGTATAAAATTTTTACTATTCTTTTCTCTTTTGTTTCTACGCTTGCTGTAGAAAGCAAAAGCCGTCGAAAATTAACGTCAAATTCAATAGAAAGGCCCCAGTTTTGGAATTAGCAGTGTTGGTTTCTGAATTTATCATAGCGCGAGAAAATTGTTCATCATAGTTGGTTTATTTAGCAGTAGTAATTATCATGCTAATTCGATTTAAGTAAACCTTCAATTTTTACATAAACCAAGGTCGAATTTAATGATTTAATTTAATCATTTTTTCTAATTAGATTTCGTTTCACGTGGTACGAACTCATATTATTGCCTAATTGGACGCGAATTCATAATACTTGCTAGTCTACTTATGTCTTGGTACCGTTGGTTGGTGTGGTGATGATTCTTGAGTTCAGATCCTTTCTTTAATCATACAAAGAAATATTTCGATTTGTCCATGAAATGAAAAATTGAGTTTTCGAAGAAAAATAATTTAATGCTGAAAATCCAGTTTATTCCGACAAACGAAATTATTCTTCGCCTCGGTGACTCTGAATTTTATAACTATGGGTAAGATGTCGGAGGAATGATAGGGGAGTTAATTGGCCGAAATGTTGTCTGCAAACGATTTGTTAGTTTGCAAGTCCCATTGCCTTGCTTGTATGTACTATAGGGGTTTTCCAAAATATATTTATGGGATGTTCTTTTGAATTTACAAAAAATGTCAATATTCTTGAGTCAATATATAACATGGAAAAGAAATTTGATGTATTTTTCCTTGTGGTAGTAATTTGGTTTTGTCTTGTTCAATCCAGATTACTGTGACGCTAAATCCGACATACGTCTAATTCAAAGAAAAAACATAAACACCAAAATGTCTACTGAGCGACGAAAAGAACATCACCTTAGTTTATTCAATCTAACGGATACCACCATATCCCAAACGACTGTGATTCAATAATGTACATTCGTCACATCGGATGATCAATTTGAATAACCAAACTCCGCTTGTCGTGCCGGCCGTTTTCCAGCGTTTTATTTCAAAAATTAGAAAGTGACTCAGAATGGTGAAGTAATAGTCTATATCGCTAATATTTTGATTGCGACCAATAGTATAAATAAGGCTTTCGAAATATTGTGACGAATTTTTGAGCAAACGTAATCTGATTTGGGCCTATACTCGTCCAGAAATAACGATAAATTGCATGCCATTTAATTTTTTAGTAAGCGTTCCTCACTCGTAGTTGTTCATGAATAAAAACGTTTCTATATTTACTTGCATGGCAACAAATTTATGTTTGTGACTGACTGTTTCACCTTCAAATTAATCATGACAAAAGGGAGACGCACTCGCAAACATGCTTTGGGATATTTTCCTTCAAAATTTTGCTTACGAAGTCATACAATGGAGTGGTTCTAAAATGTGTCACATGAATCTTTTAAGCCGTGCGCCGGGAATTTATGTTGTTTAGCCGGAGTTTAACTTCGTATAAATACCCAATGCTTACAAAATGACCGAGTATTAGGGAAATCAAGTCGATTTAAAGTACAGCGATTACGGGTTTACATGTAATGAGACATTTCGGGTTAAGTAAAACGCAAGAACTGGTAAATCGAACATATTGGTTCTCCAAGATGCTAAACAAAATTGATAGTCTCATCAAGGCTTGTGTCAAATGCTTACATTTCAACCGAAAACTATGGAAAAGGAAAGATTGGTGTATTTATATGATAAAGGTGACCGCTCTTTTCATACCCGGCATCATACCGTTCAAATAAATTCGTCAAAATTATGAAAAGTTGTGATATTTATCGCATGTTGACAGTAGCTGATTCCTCGCATGAAATGCACATGTCGGATATGCACTATCAAAATTTATTACCATTTTGACGCGGAGTTTGCAATAAATGATTCCACTAATCGTATGATAAAAACTCTAATTTCGTTCTTTGGTGTGGATCAACAAATTATAGACAGTTTCGTTGCAATGTATCATGCCTAACCATCGCTTACAACTTGGTTTAAACATATTTTCGGAATGAGATGTTTTTTCCTCATCCCAAGGTATTTTAGTACTCACAACGCCGAAAATATTAAAATTGGAGATTCCGGAAACTATTAGTAGAGTTTTCTGTTTATCATTGAGGTATTTAGTTGGCGGAAACACATATTTTACCATTCTGTCAATATAAGTCATTTCTGACAATTAAAAAGTCAATTAAATGTCAATGTTGACATTTTTTATAGCGCCTACTCCGTTACTATTCCATTTTTAGCGTCTTTCAAACCAAATGAAAAAATAACAACATCAAACAAGAAATTGCAGTGCGCCTTGAGTTCTCACTTGGGAGATCATAATCGCGAAACTATGGTTACGAAACTTGGTTTAAACATAGTTTCGGGATGAGATATTTTTTTTTCGGTACAGTGGTTAAAGTTTTGGTGTTTTGGATGGGGAGGTACCGGGTTTGAATATTGATAGGGGCAGAATGCAAAAGGGATTAACCATCATCTGATTACGATAGATACTCCTGTTGTCGGAGTGTACAACTAATGGGCCAACCCATCTTCCATGCCAGTGCTATAAGCTGGCATGGAGTTAGCAGGCGTGAAATTCGAACAGCGAAAAAGTTGGGAGTGCTTCGGCCCCAGAACAGATTGTAAAGATTAAATCATAAAAAAATATTTGTTTCTCATCGTAAAACATTTTAGTGCTAACAATGCTGAACAATGCTGAAAATTTAAAGCTCATTTAAAAATCATTCTTGGCATTTCTGTCTATACCTACTTCGTTACTATTTTAAACCCAACCCGTGATCGTGAAACCAAAGTTACAAAACTAGTAATGTGTTTTATTTCGTGTCGTCATGAGCAAGAGTAAACTAAGCAGTACTAACTTGTTCGGCACACAAATTCTTATATATAGAAAGTTACATGACTACTAATGTTGATTAAGAATAGAGTCCCTGACCCCTGTTTTAAATCACCAGATTGAGTTTGTTACCCATGGCCGATATATGTCGACAATCGGGACTATTAAAATGTCAGGTTTAATTTGTGTTAAAGATTCAATTTTATTTGAATTTTATGTTTTGTTAAGTTCAGCATTAATTCCGATAGATGTCACGTTCATTGATTAGTTTATAAAATATGTCTAGCGTATCATAAAGAGAAATGTCAAAATTTAGTACTGAAAAAAGGGCACTGAGCACAATAAAACGACGAATGAATAAGAAAATAGTTTAAGTTTGCAAAAAAGTGTATTAATACGGATTATGCAACTGTATGCCAGTTCTAACCATGTCATTTCATCGTCACGAGATGGTACGCACAAACAACAACGAAAATGTTTTTAAAACGGCCCACGGATCATAGTTTGCCGAGCGCTCGTCACACAAACTTGCTGTCAACTGTACACAGATGTCTCTATTAAGCATGAAAGTATAATTTATTATACATTTTGTCGCAATTTTGCAAATCTATATAATTTTTGTTGATAAAATTAACATAATAAAAAATTAACAACAGATTGTTGACAGAAAAATGAATACAAAAATTAAAATAAAGTTCTGTGTTATTCGCACAGTTATTAATGTTGTAAATTGGATTACGTGAAATTTATACGTATTTGATTATAGTGTTCTTTGTGAGAACTTGTTGTATATTTATTTATTTTGTTGCTTATTGCAAAAAATATGTAAATATACCTAGGTACAATATAATCATTACTATTTAAACAGGAAATTATTTGTGTTGTTGTGTTGAATGCGCTTACAATTTTTAAAATTTAATAACATAATAAACAAAAGAAATATTGGGTACGTATAAATATAATTGCAGGCTATAAGTGAAATTATTAACTTTTCCCGGGTAATTGTACTGAAATGTCGTTTTTTTATTAGAGCCGCCCGATTGAATAATACGATCGAGTATGATTAGTACAGTCGTTTATTCATAGATGGCAATATTACGATATGTTGTTAGGTAACCGAACATGCTGATTTTTCATGCTTAATTCAGTTTACTTGTTTTACCACAGAGCTTTGAAACGAAAGTGTGACAATAATATAAATATGGTACAAGCATAGAAAATATAAAGTTCTTCGACAAATAAATTAAATAAGGCAACATTTTTTATTTTATTAAAAGCAAAATCGATGGAAAACGTGACAATTATTCCAAAATACGTTTAACTGAATAAATGTACCGTGGGTATAACTACACAAACGAGAGTTTGTCGTATATAAGTAGTATGTACGAGTATGTAATGTACATAGATCGCAGATAGCGTTTTATTTATATATTTATATATATTTAAGTAGGTATTTTAATGCTCTGATAACGAAATAATTATGGCACACATTTATGTTGTTGTCTGGATATTTCGTTGTCTCTTTGAAATATTTAATTTACATACACGCAATTATATAATTTGCGTATATGTGCACATACGCGTGTATAAGGTAACATAAGATTCGTGGATGCTATTTACCTGTGTAATATAGTATAAAGTTAATTTCCTTGATTCGGTTTATTATAACAAGTAAACCACAATATGCGAAAGTGAATTGGACGAGGTCGATTAGATAAAATTCTCAACCATATTTGGTTACTTTTATACTATATAAATTCAAATTATTGTGTGAAATTTAGACGCTATATAATTTGAATATATTACAATATATATATATAGTGTCTTTTATATTATATGTGTGAATGAATAATTGCGGTTTAATATTGTACCCGAAGTGACGACATAAAGAAATAAAAATAATTCTCACGTGATTCAGAAATTATATGCATGACTATGCTATGTAGCATTCATTGATTCGTTGGAAATTGTTATTTAGTCTAAAATTTACTTTTCAATCATTTCCTCATTACAATGATCATCGTAAAAATTTATTTAACATCTTGTTGGCAGTTTGATTGATTCATAAATATATCGCTGCCGTATAATCTGCATAGAAAATATGCTTATCTCAATAAAATTTACATAAAGCACGAGCTCGCGCGCCTAATTTGTATAGCTTATGTTTATATTTCGAAAAATTCATCCGGATGTTTTTATGTTTGTAAAAAGCATTGATTTGCATTAAAATTATTTTAAAAATTAAGATGAATCATCTCTTTCTTTCTTGTTTAATTATAATCAATAATTTATTTAAGTTTTCACTTATCCAAATACCATAATAACAACAAAAATCAATCGTTCAACATTCACTTCAACGATGCTGGGTGATGATGATGACGATGATGACCATTATATTTCATAGCTACCATTTTTTGTAAATCTTAAGAGGGTCTTATATAATTCAATCTCTTTACCGTAATTAATTTAGTAATCGTTTTTTTTCTGGTATGTGCAAAATATGTTAAGACGTGGTAATGAAGTTAATTGAGGCGTGTGTCCATCATTAATATACATTTTTAAGAGCCAAGTGTATATATAGAAAGTATCAAGTGCCGATTATTGAATATTTTATATACAATTAATTGACTTTCGATTTTATAATCAATTGGGCGTCGGCTATATCGCAAGGATCGCAGTTAATTAAATGTTAATTAAGTTAAATGGTGGAATGATTCTGCAGTGTTGTGAAGTATTTCAAGCTTTCGAATCGAGACTTATCGATATTTAGTTATTTTTTTTTACAAACAATGCTTTGTTCATTCACATTTTAGTCTTCTTCAAAAGTATTCTTCATGAACATATTTTGAACTCGATTAATATTTAACACTTTACAATCTAAATTATATTACCATGACCAAACTAGTAAACTAATAGACTAACTAGCCGAAAATTTAAATAATTCGCCATATTTTTATTAATTTATTTCCTTTTGTTTTATTTTTAGGTTTAATTAGGCTGAGACATTGGCTTCCATTGGAAACAATAGTTTAACAAATTGGCATTCTTTACACAAACCATTAGTTAGAAAGACCATTAGTTTTCTTTGGCTGCGAATATTTGACGAGAACTGCACGGTGCAGCCAAAAGTTTGCCGAAGCGTCGGAATCTTTAGCCCAGAAGTGGTATTGGCACTGATATAACCACAACAATTAAATCATGAAGTAAAGATGGATTTGGACGTGCCCTTTATTTCTAAAATCATACCATGATTACCTGGAGGACTATTATTGAGGCGACAAATTTTTTAAAAAGGTTTCGCATTTGCTAAGGAATTGATCGAAAATTGTGGTTTAATCACTTATTTTAATTTATGACAAAAATTATTCCTCGTCATTGTGGCTGTCGTGCTGATAAATCGGAATAAAGCTGTTGACAGGAACAGCAATTCACAGATTTCAAGAATGTGTAAAACACGCAATGACAAATTTTGAAAAGAAGGGGTTGACCTAAATTTGGAATTTGACGAACTCCTGAACTAATACTATTATAAGTAAGATAACACCAACAACTTTTCTTTGGCGCTAGTGCAGAAGCGAACAACTGATTTTAATAAAGAATTATTACATAAACCATCTGAATACGCTGCTACACGTACAAATACTCACACTCACATTTACACTTACACAGTGTATCTTTCAATCCTGGGAACAAAGTTCTATATCTTCAAACCTTCAGTGAAGCTACCTTGGGCGGCTTCTATTGAGGCACGTGGGGTTGACATAAATAGTCGAACGCCTGTTACTATTTGAAAACATCGTACGAGCCGATCGAACCATCAACACCTTAAAACCAATAAATCTCAAGCGTCTAGGGCGGCTGACTGTAATATATTCAACCACAGAACCAGAGATTCGAATGTGAATTCATCGCCAAAACGTGCTCTTTAATTCTTTTGGGTTTCGATTACGAGCAAGATTTTGAGCGTGTAACTTTCGAAACGTAACGAATTTAAAATCATTTTCATATTGGATTTTATTAGCGCGATTCAACTAGACTCAGTTTAGGTGTATCACGATGATCTAATGTTATTATATGATGATGAAAGCAATTATCAATTTTAGAACTAGTTCCAGCTACTTAGCTCGGTGCACAGTACGGTGATATTAAATTGGTTAATACGATTTGTTTTTTGTCAAAGTAGGGGTTGACAACACAGATCTCTGGGCATTTATGGGTCACCAAAGCGTAGAATATTTAAACTAACAACGTGTGTCTTTTCTTTATAAGAGACAGAAAGGTTGTACATAACTCTAACATACCTCAAACATACACCACAACCTAACCTATTAACGTTTATTTTTGTTGTTGTTATTAACTTTATTTGTATATACACTCCTCGAAATTTAATTAAAGCCACCCAATAATTATTTGATATGAGAGTAAGGCTTAGGGGTAGAACTTGATGAAAACATTTTAAAGTGAAACATAATTTTAATTGTGTGTTTTGCTAATTTATAATAAAAAATAGGGTTTACACTGCAAAATTCAATTAAATTCAGTAATTTTAAAATAAAATAATATCAATAAAAATAAAAATATTTACAATTAATCACGTAATTAATAATCAGTATAACCCCCATTTTTATTAATTACTCCAAAAATTCTGCTTTCGTGCCACATTGGCCCATACATTTTATATGGGATTTAAATCAGGAGAACGTGCCGGCCATCCCAAAACTTCGATTTGTCGCTCTCTAAACAAATCGATCGTTCCCTTTGATTTATGAGTAGGAGCATTATTCTGCTGAAAAATCCAATTCGAGGTTGGTTTACTTTCACCAAAATCAATTAAAATTTTATCTAACAGCTCCATGTATTCTTCGAGCTTCATTTGAGTCGAAATTTTGGGGTTTTGCCAAAATATGCCTCCAAAGTTTCGGCTCATTTATATTTTCTTATCCGATCTTAAATCATGCAAGTAATACTTGTTTAAAGTAAACTTCTAAAGCTTAGTGGCGCTTTAATCTAAAGCGCCACTAATACTTGTCTAAAGTAAACTTTAGTACATCTAAATTAAACTTCTTTTCGTTTGAGAAGAAAACATTTTTCCAAATTGATCTCATGGACATGTATTTTTGGGCCCAGTTTAATCTATTGTTTCTATATGTGTGCTTCCGTTGAAATTGGTTGTAATAACCTTTTGGCGCATTTAAAACGGTTGCTCTGATGCAAAATTTGCTGTATGCTACTGGCAGATCAAGTTCCGAAACAATTTTTGTGACCGTTAATTCCCCTTTAACCGCAATTTTTGCGCAGTGATAGCTTCTGGTTATTTTTTCATAATTCACGTTTTCGTTCAAAATTGTTGATAACCGTTCGTGATCTGCCTAATTTTGTAGCGATTTACCGACTGGAACGTTTGCAATCCTTACAGGCTCGAATTTTTCCTATTTCTTCGGTTCTTAGTGTTTTCCTTTGCCCATTTTTATCAAAATTTTATAAAATACCAACTAATTATGTCACCAATTAGAAAAATCGTTAAAAATACACCAATAATAAACTAATTAAACCAAACGCCTAAGATAAACATAATCTGGCGTTACGAACTTCGTTTGTTTTTTCTCGTAGAAACATCATGCATTGCGATTTATTTATTTGTACTTCGTGATCCGTCTACAGTATTTCGCAGAGTGTTGTTTACAATTAAGCACTGTCATCCTTTTATTCATCTGCCCTCGCAGAAGAATTACAGAGGAATTAGTCAAATTTGTTAGCAACTTTTGAGGAAGCAGCGTTTAAATTTTACTTTACAGTACATTTTAGAAAATATATGTGTTTAAAAACAATAAATTTGGTTGGCTGCAAAGTACGCGGTGCAGCGATATTGATTTGTTTTTGTGCTAATATTTGTAAGACGAGAAAGAGAAAAAAAATTTAAATTGTCAAATTAAAAAACGCGATACCACATCCTTCTTCGTATCGATTCTTTATATTGAACTCCATATATTGCACGTTTCAAAATTAATTGGCAGATGGCAGCACATACGTTTTCAATGGAAAATATTTGTTTGCTAGTTTTTCGGTTAGATTTGTCTATTTTGTTCTATTACTTGTTCTATTTTTAGTAATATCCATTATTTACGGCGCATTTCAAAATTATTTGGCCCTTACGAATAATTTTACATTTACTTCTAAATAAATAAATTCAGCCTCAAAGCTAGGTTCTAACAAAATAATTTATTTAAAGTATTTATATTTAATTATTATAACTTCATGTTTACAAAAACGCAACAAACGATAATTAATTCTAAATATACATAAAAAAAAAATATAATTATTTGTACTTAACCAGAAATGATTCTCCCATAAAGGGAGGCCTCGGAAATCATTGTGCAATACAATGGTGGAGCAACAATTAAAGAATTGGCCGAGATGCACAACTGCCATAGGAATTCTGTTGTGTACCAAAAGGGCTGCACAAATATTGCAGAAGAAGGAAGAAGAAGAAGGACGACGTCTATGGAAGATGCTCATATAATTAAGCTCATGTGAGAATCCCTCATTGAAACTAAATAAATCGGTGCAAGATGGCATACACAAGGGTCGGAAATGTGAAAGTAGTGCAATGGCGGTTCGAAGGAGGAATATTGGACCTTATGTCCGATTAGTGGGAAGTAATCCTTTGCTAATAATCAAAATAAGTAAAAAAGACTGAAATTTACACAAACATACTTAAATAAGTTTATCGAGTTTTGGCTCACTATCTTGGACCCCGACTAATAAAGATAAAACAAAACGAAGTACTACTGAAAATCGTCATAATGCTTGTTTAGTTTTAATATGTTTTAGTTTTAATATGTTTTAGTTTTAATCTAGTTCTAGTTTCAATTGCTGCCTAAAAAGGTTACATTATCCACGTGCTTGGAATTACTCAACGAAAGAATGCTATCCGAAGCTGTTACGATGTAAAGTGCATTTGGGATGAGACCCCACTGAAATATTACAAAATCTTGTGGATTCCCTGCTACGATTCTCTCGATGTGTAATTTCCAACAAAGGTGGAACTACAATTTGAGGCTAAATTATTTATTAACAAATGTTGTTATTTATTAATCATACAGGGGCATTAGTAGGAGTTTATCAGATCTACATGTTGGCATATGAAATTCAAGAATTCAAAGTAGAAGCAAAGAAAAATTTTCATCGAATCATTTGAAAAAGAACGAAAACCGCTATGAATTGGAAAAATTATAGATGACGACATATATCGAAAACAATAATAATTGTCTAGTGGTAGACTAAATTTTGACATTGCCCACGCAGAAAGTAATTTTTTTCATAAGTATCGACTCCAACATACGTAGAGGCAATACTAGTATGTGCTAAAGTTGTAAATTTCCCAGTTGCGCAAGTAGTTTACGGCCCTAATATGTAAATCACATCGCTTGTTACTGTTGTCACAACCGATCACTTCAAATGAGAGAAACAAAAAATACGATCGAGTTGTGTTACTTGTACGATTTGTGTTACTGTTACTTTCAGGTGACAATCTTTAGTTCATTCTCAAGAAACCGAGAATTAGTTTTGATGTTCTTGGGATTTCTTAAGGAAAATTAATTATTAAAAAAAAAGATTTGATTATTTCGGAACATACATAAAGTGATTCCTTCACTAACTTAGGCGTTGTCAATTTATCAGTTCAATTTGAAATTATTTAAGTATTATTGAGGTATGTCTCAATAGAGTCATGTAAAAGTTAAATGGTAAATTGACTTTTCATCCGCCGCATTGTGAGTAATAGCGGAAGCTTTAACTTTAATTCTAGTCAATTTAATTTAGTCGATCATGGCACACCGCATTAATTATTGTTGGCAATAAAGTTGATCGAAATAAATTAAAGCCGTAACGCCTACTAGAATTGTTCGCCAGGGCTTACAGTACCATTAAAAATGGTATAGCGGAGAAGTTTTAAAGTTGCAAGAAAATTATCCAAAATCACGACTTTAATCGTCAATGGGATAACTTGGTTTGGCCAAAATATTGTGAGTATATACGTTCAATATGATGTGTAAGATGCTTCTGAAGGTAACCGAATTCTTCAGCCAAATTATCAATATAATTTGCATCAAGTATTGCTACAAGTATTTTAGTAAAGTTAGCGGAAAATTTGTACTGTAAAAAAATTGGATTATCGATAAAAATGAATTTCACGTAAGAACAAGGAATGGTTTTATCGTAATATACACTATACGGGTACACCAATCTACAAAGTTTAAGCGGGACAGATTTAACTCAGTATTTATCCTGTTAGGGAAATTTGATTTAACTGCTGGTGCTATAGTGAGGATCTCCCTGTAAAAAATGCTCAAATTTTATTTTACGTAGGAACATGATCAAATTAATCTTACTCTTACTTTTAGATATCATTTATTTCCTGAGACGGAACTTATCAATTATTTTAAGCAAATCCAGCTCCAAAACATTTAACTTGAAAATCTCGTGTGCTCTGATTCTAGCTCCCCAGCCCTTTTTAATCGTTTCTATCTATTCAAAAACATAATCTAATCCAATATCCAGTAGCTGTGATTGATTGATTAATACAGAATAAAGCAACAACAAATTAATTTTTATTAAATACTAACAATTTGGTTTATTTTATTCTTTCAGTTAAAAAACAGTAACCACCTATTGTTTGTTTGCCAGAAACATTGAAGAGACCACAAACACTTGACGTCATCAAAATATGATAATAGCTCGAACATCTGGGTTTTTGGAGGAGAATTATACTGATATGCGAGAAATGTTTTGGAAAGGAGCTGGAATTTATTTGAAACACATTTAACGAGCGTTGTTTGTTTGATATCATTTTTCGAAATTAATCAAGAAAAGTTAATGCTTTCATTTAAAGAGCGTGATACATTTTGAACCAGTGAACAAATTTAAAGAAATAATTTATTATGGGCATTATTTAATAACAAGGTAAGAATTAATTAATAGTCTGAATTACAAATTAATCGATGGTTAATTTCCAGAACTGAAACATCACTTATCTTGCCGAATCAAGTTAGAAAAATGCTATTTATTTGCAATCAGCCGCTGTAATGTAGCGCCCAGATCACGGTAAGTCCAGATTTAAATAACTCTTGGTTAATTTTATTACAACGAGGAGTATGTTGTTTGCTTTACCTTTTATCTATTTATCTTGTTTTACCCTATTTTGAAATGTATAACAACATATCCGCAAAGTCTTGATTTGATTCCATCTTTATAAATATTATCTGCACCGTGTGAACGTACCTAGATCTTGAATTCCGGTTATGACAAATCAAAGTAATATTTATTTGTCCTTCATCTCCCTTGAATTACACACGTATCTTGATTAAATCAATAAAAATATATAATTTAATCTAGATAATGAAACTTGGAAATTAGTAACAATTTTGTTTTTATTGACATATTGATCCGGGATACAGGGTATATTTTAGATTTACATAAAGACTTATTGTTCATATATTTACAAAAACCCAAGTGGAACAATCTAGCTTGACCTTCATGGCGAGTGCTTTCCTTAATGACACCGCAGCAAGAATCAGTAACGATAACATGACGTTTCGAACAAGTGAGAAAATATGATGCCTACCATCAATTTGTTACATAAACCATATTATTGCTTATAGCACTGGATAATTTATAACAGTCTACAGTTACGGTTGATTTATATTTCTTTCTTAATTAATTTAACAATAGTATATCAAACAATAAAATTTATATGCACTCTCAATATAATTAATTATATTTAATTAATTGCAGTTTACTATGGAAAAGAAAACGTTAAAATCAATTTCCTAAACATTTCACGCCAAGGGGATTAATAACAATCATCGTATGCATTAATCATTTAGTACTAAAGAAGATGGCTACACGATATAATGCAAAACATGTAGCAAATTATATAAAACAGCATTTCCGTCTTTCCCATGTAGAATTGATTCTTCCCACAATTTCAAATTTCTTTCATTTAGAGTGGTATATCAATCACACAAATTCTTGTAACAAAAGTAATATAATTGTTACATTTGTTGCATATATCATGCATAACAAAATGGCGACTGAATAAAAAATAATATTGAATTACGAAATAATGATCAATGTCAAAATTCTTGATAATGTTATAATTTACTTTGTATGAATTGGATTAAATATGTTGTTAGGCCTTTTTCTATATATGTATATGACACGCAAATGATTGGTATTTTATATCGTTTTGTATATCTAGATGTATGTTTAAATAATTTCATCACATGATTAACTGAATTATAAAAAACGACGTATTGGTTTAATTTTTAAATCAATTAATGTCAACGGAACACTGCAGGGCATCTAATTAACGCCATTTTAATTATAAAGAATATGTGTAAGGTCACACATACCATGTGCGCTTCCGTCATTTTTTTTAGGTTATGTAATTAAATAAAATTTCTGAAAATCAACGCAATATTGATTTTTATGAAATTATAATATATTACTTCACATTTAGCGTATTATAATTGCACTTAAGACTTGTTGTAATTGTTGAGTAGTAAAAAATAATAAAGCGCACACGCAAAGTATCATCAGTCATGCTATTTTTTTGTTTTTTGATTTGTCAATTTTTGACTTGACTTGGTCGGTTGCCTCTATACGCTATTGCAAATTCACATTTTTACAATTGTGTAATGACAGTTATATTATTGTAAAATACTAGAATTTGTTTGTTATTTTCTCACGATTAAAAAACAATGAAAGTGTTTTATTTATAATATGTGTACGTATATGTATGTAGCCCGATATATGTACTTGTCGATGTCACGACACATTTATATGGCGGATATATTAGTTGATATACAATAATAAATTGTACATAATTTAAGTTGATTTATTTGTGGGCAGCTTTTATTTGCACTTAGTTTGATTTATTGGTTTTTAATGAAACGGATTTATAATCAAGAAATTTGTTTATTTAATTAACATTAGACGGCATGCCATAGTGAAAATTAAAATAAATAAGGATATAAAATGTTAGAGTCATGGTATAACAAATTTGAGTCGTAAACAAATAATAAATTTAGTGCCACTATCATCATCCTAATCAAGATTACAAAATTAATCTTCACTCTGTACATTGGGGTTAAAAGCTACGCCAGACCTTCAAAAATGTAGGCTACGAAAATCCATTTAGATATGCATTAAAAAAACTGAGTTATAATCGATAGATTTTATGGCATTTTTTATCGTTAGAGTGAAACTAACCGCATTTCTATGTACCGGGGTCAACAATTACCCCATTTATTTCTATACCTATAAAATCTGTACAAAACAACGCAAAACATCTAAAATATTACTGATACCGACCGTCAGCTATCGCATTTTTATATTATGTTGATTATTTTAGTGAATATTAGTGGATAGTAACAGAATAAATCATTTTTTGATTTATACATCGTTCAATAATTGTGGGTTATTCCTGTAAATAAATACAGTTTATACTCTTCTATGTATTCTATTCATTTTTTAGCCTTTTTTCATTCTGTGTAGGATTCCTAAATTGCTGTCATATCCTGTGTAAGTGTACTGTTGATGATTCAGATTCCCACATGTGCCGAAAATCTAAGTACACCACTAATGTGTTTCAAACGAGTTTTTCCAGTAAATATTATTGTATGTGAGACAAACAGAAAAGCCAAAGATTATTATTACAACATTACATCTAGAGCTGAAGCAAAACGCCCTCGGATTTGGTACGATACGGAATCCGATGAAATATTTGCGTTGATTGGAGTACTTGGGGCGTTCGAATATTAGATCGAAGAGAGTAGATATGTAGAATAGAGAGATACTTTTTCAGATAATGACTTTCCAGATATCGGAAATATTAATTATGCCTTTTCGGTTGCGTGTGCCGCTGTAAAAAACAGAGATGTGTGAAAACAGAGATAACTAGTATGCTTTGGAATTGTCAAAACAACAATGTTGGAAGAAATTTTTGCCATTTGCCAATCCGTTAAAATTAATTTTAATTAATATATAATACATATTTATATTTAATATATTTCGTTTATATACAAAAACTGTTTAGCTTCTCGACTATTATTATGTTCTGTTTTAGAAAAATTATTGACATTACATACAGTTGCTCACAGCTTATTTCGACCAGCACGTAAAAAATCTTTCAATTGCCTATAAAAACTAAACTAAAATAAAAATAATAATTTTTTAAACCAAGGTTATTCGTCTAATATTTAAACTAATCAAATATGAGTTCATTTATTTTTATAAATTTTTTAAATATACTAAAACAATTTAAAAGGAAAAATGCAACTTTAAAGAACGTCACTGCTTATTTCAACCACCAAACTTTGCAGCTGTATGTAAAGATCCGTTATCTTGCATAGTAGCCGTTTCCTTTTCTATGTTTTAGTCATTACATTATTAACTTGTTTTAGTTCAGTCTTATTGATTTGTTTGATGATATCGTGCAGAAGAATTAATTTTGTGAAATTGGACCACATACGACAATTCAACAGCGATAATTTGTTCTCAGTAAATTTAAAAATGGCTATTCGCGAAAAAAGCAAAAGTCAAGAATCAGAAGTGCCGTTTAAAATTTGCCAAGGAACATTTAGATACGAGGTCTGGATTTTGGAACACCGTCATATTCGCCGATGAGTCAAAATTTAATATTTTTGGCTCTGATGGCGCATCCTATGTTTTGCGTAAGCCAAATACAGAATTACAAAACAAAAATTTGAAAGATACAGTCAAACATGGAGGTGGCAGCATTATGGTGTGAGCCTGTATGCCCGCAGCGGGAGTTGGAAATTTGGAATTTATTGAGACGACAATGGATAAGTTTCATTACCTTGAAGTTTTGAAGTCAAACTTGCTTGGAAGTGCAGAAAAACTGGGCATTCGTGAAAACTTCAAATTTTATCAAGACAATGACCCGAAGCATAAGTCGGGTATTGTCCGGTTATGGCTGATTTGGAACTGTCCGCATACTATGGGACCACCGCCACAGTCGCCCGACAACAACGTTATCGAAAATTTGTGGGCCATTTGGTTACAAACATCCGAAAACGTAAAATATCCAACAAAAGCGATCTCAGAACTGCATTGGTTGAGGAATGGTCGAAAATTACCCCAGAAGTGACACAAAAACTAGTCGATTCAATGGCTACGAGGCTGAAAATGATTGTTGACCAGAAGGGTGGTCATACTAAATATTGATTTTTTCTTTCGTGCGTTTAAGCTCAATTTAATTTAATTTAATACATAAAATTTGTTACCTGGTTGAAATAAGCTGTGACGTTGTTTTAAGATAGTTTTTGGTTATTATTTGTTACTAACGGGTGTTTTTTTAGGAGGTTTGTTTTTCCGATAGATGTCGTTTTATTTTATGACAGTTGTTTTGACAGCTCAAAGTGGCATTTCTACTCAGTATTGTTTGGCAAATCATTATGAATAGGTTAACTCCAGAACAACGTTTTCAAATCGTGGAAATTTATTTTCAAAATCAGTGTTCAATTAAAAATGTTTATAGAGCACTTCGTGAATTTTATGGTGCACATAATCGTCCGTCAGAGACCACCATAAAGAACGTAATTACCAAATTTCGGTCTACATTCACTCTTTTGGATGCCAAGCCACCGACAAGAATGAGAAGAGTTCGTACAGAAGAAAATATTGCTGTCGTTGAGGCCAGTGTCGAAGAAAACGACAATTTATCGATTCGTCGTCGTGCTCAGCAAATTGGACTTTGTCCATCGACTTTATGGAAAATTTTACGTAAAGATTTGGGTTTGGTGCCATACAAAATTCAATTGGTGCAAGAATTAAAGCCACACGACCATCGTTTGCGCCGTGAATTCAGTGATTGGTCGTTAAATCAATTGAACGAAGATCCATTTTTTTACCGTAAAATTCTCTTCAGTGATGAGGCGCATTTTTGGTTAAATGGATACGTCAACAAACAAAATTGTCGCATTTGGAGCAAAGATAATCCACACGCCGTTCTAGAATTACCAATGCATCCTGATAAATGTACTGTTTGGTGCGGTCTATGGGCTGGTGGGATCATCGGTCCATATTTCTTTAAAAATGAGGAAGGACGACGCGTTACCGTGAATGGAAATCGATACAGAACCATGTTAAATGAGTTTTTGTTGTCAAATCTTGAAGATATGGATATGAATGAAATGTGGTTTCAACAAGATGGTGCCACTTGCCATACAGCACGTGAAACAATCGACTTATTGAAAGAAACTTTCAACGACAACATTATTTCGAGAAATGGTCCGGTGAATTGGCCTCCGCGTTCGTGCGATTTGACGCCACTCGATTACTTTTTGTGGGGATACGTGAAGTCATTGGTTTATGTGGATAAACTTCAATCGATTGACGCTTTGGAAACCAATATTCAACGTGTCATTGCTGACATACGCCCTCAAATGCTTGAAAAAGTGCTGGAAAATTGGACCTCCAGAATGACATTTGTGAAAAATAGTCGTGGTAGCCATATGCCAGAAATTGTGTTTAAATGTTAAATGCCAAAAAATTATCTACCAAATAAAAAAAAATTTTGGTCATTTCATAATTTTATATGTGTTTTATTCAAAAAAAAAATCGGCAACCTCTTAAAAAAACACCCTTTATATATTGAAAAAAAGCTTTTAAAAAATAATGAAAAGATAATTTAAACCAATAAACTAACAATCTGTGTTTACAAAAATTTGATATTTTGATATTTTGACGTCAACCGAATGAAGTGGAAGTTTCAAACTTTGCTGTTAGCTTGGTGCACCGTTTGGCTTTGCCGTACCTAAACAAAGTCTGAAATATCACAATGGATAACTTTTTACAAGTTGCCAGCTATAGCAGAACAAATAATGGAGAAAAAGCATCGATTATTTGAACCATAAAATCGAATAAACCTAGTCTGCCTGCCCAATTCACAAAAACCGATGAAATAAAAAAAGGAGGTATTAGATTATCACTTTTCTGTTTTGATGGAAACATGACATCTGTTAGCTATATTCCACAACAACATAATAATCGTTTATAACCAAACTAAAGACGGTGCGGATACTTTTGATAAATTGGTTAAAATATATACCTGCAAGCGAAAAATTAAAGGATGGCCAATGGTACTCTTCGTCAACGTGTTAAATGCGGCGGGTTTTGCCGCGTATCATTTACATAAATGATGAAATCAGCATATCTATGACTCATCGGGTTTTTCAGAACGAAAATTAATTCTCAAGAAATTGACATTGCAGCTGGTGAACAATAAAATCAAAAAGCGACTTGCCACTCCCAGGGCTTTAAAAAGCGTAAAAATCGCAATGAGCCAAATAGGATACAATGTTGTAGAAATGAGATTAGCACCAATCGCTCAAAACCAACAAACCAAAGTCGTAAAACACTAAGTTGTAATTTATGTCCAAGGAGTGCAACGTAAAGCAAACGTAACTTGCCACTTCGGCGATAAACCAGCATGAAAAAGATATCATCAAACCGTGTGTGATGATTGCATTAATTTAAAAATAGTTGATGAATTGAACGACATGAAGAAGTTGATTTCTCTTGTGTTAGAGACAATAATTTTAAAGTACAAAATACATTGGGGTATATTTTTACCCCACGCACAGATAATGTTTCGCTTTACTATCTACATATATACAGAGAGAAGATTAAGGATCAAACACAATGTATCCGTTCCGCCCCTCTCATTTTTTTCAAAATGTCATTTTGTATGAACGACGGAAACTGTTTCGCCGTCATTGAGTGTAAAAAAAATCTGTAAACGGGTTGCACAGATAACTGTGTTAGGGCCTTTATGATCTACCTGTAAAAAATTTGGCGTCTGGCCAAGTGAGACCTTAAATTTATACATTATTGATAAGATTTAATTTTAAGGTCTTAGGTTTTTACTAAATCTTCAACTCCGGAAATCTTCCAAAACGGAATACATTTCAAGATGGAAATAAAAAATTAAAGATACCCTTATAAAGTTTCCAAATGTTTCCAGTTCCTTAAGCTGGAAATCCTCAGACACAGATGTAAACGACTGTTCTTGTATTACAAATATTTGAATTTCATAAAGACGGAATTTTAACTATTTTCCTGACTTAAAATAATATAAGGGTCAAAGTTTTTGTGACAAATTATTTTAAATGTATTTTCGTAAGTGTTAACCTAGTGTGGGTTTGGTACATTTGTAAATCCGTGTTTATGCGTTGTACGTGTGTGTGCAATTAATTTAAAAGTACATAAATTGTTAAACTTTCTTGTAGAAATGGATAGGCTATTGAATAACCTAAATTTACCAAATTTACCAAACAGTAAAAAGAAATCTCATCTCAATACCGGAATTAAATCGAAGAATTTGGAAAAGTATATGATGTAATGTTGGAGTGGGTTTCAGCAGCTCGATCTAAAATATTTCACTTGTAGGCTCTATTTTACGAGAAGAAGCGACAGTAGCGACCAAAAACGATGTTTAACGATTGGTTTCACGGTTTTAAAAAGCTACACTGTATTACGTTTAACGCTTGTTCCAAGACTGATACAGAGAATGGAATATTTTATAAAAACGTATATATCGCCAACTTAAGGTTGTGGATGAACGCGAAAGTTTTCGAGGGATATGTAACAGATTCAAATACAGATATGGACACTAGATAACGGGGTTATTTAAGGTGCGAAAATTAATTATTGAAAGCTAATGCTTAAAATTATTTAAATAAAAATGAATAAATTAGAGAAGGTGGCTCAACTATCAAATAGAGTATATAATATTTCAGATGCACTAAGGTAGTTCCAGCGAGCTGTAGAATCGGTGAAACCTACAACCCCTCAAAAATTTCAGAATTGCGGATTCGATAAAAAACAGGATTGTCCAAAAATTGAGGAACCCGTAGATTAAATGAATTTTTAATAAACTTAGAAGGTATTTTATACCAATGCGAATAAGATTCAGATTTTTCGATAGTTGAAGATGAACTTGAAGCAATAAAGGTACAAAACGGTGACCTAGTTAAAGTGATGCTTATGCTATACTCTAAGCGTTAAAAATAACTTCACGTTACATTTAGGTGACTTGAATTTATTTGAGAACGCTTAAAACATTAATCTTACACTTTTGGCCAGTGCGAACCGGCGAAAGTAAGCGAAACAAACAACATTGGATGTATTTATGGTAATAAATTAAAAACTATTTTGAGTTTTGATACTTGAAACGAAATGTGATCCACATCATAAGCAATAAAAAATTTAATTTTTTATATTTTATTTATTAAGGCTGTACGGTACTCGACTTGTCAAAAACGATGTTCACTAAACATCAGTTTCTGACCATAAAATTTTTCCGATTGACCTAATTCTTTCTTTAGGAAAACGAAACTTATACGAAATTAAATGTATAATTGAGGTATTTATACATGTTTATCGGTTAGGTTTCAAAGATCTGCGTTTTTTAGAGAAACATACAAATCAATTTTCGTAATATTTTACATCTAACCCTTGAACAATTTGCGTCTGGGTGTAAAAGAACATAAAATCGAGGTAGTAATATATGATTATAGTAAGCCTAGTCATGAAATGATGTACAAAGTGAAAAATTTAGTTAAAAATATTAAAAATTTCGCGATCGAGAAATTACGTCAACGATGAGTTTTTGTATGTACGCCGCAATGCTGACTAAATCAATGTGTTCAAGATAAGTGGTCATTAATTTATTATAATATGCAGAGAACGATCAGAAATAGTGAAAATTATAAAATTAGTAATTAATTTTACACATGCAAACAATATAAGTAAAATTTTAGGTAATCAAGTTTATTAAAGAAACAAACCATATTGCATACATATAGGGGCATTTAAATATCATTAATAAAAAATAAATTTGTTTTCTTAGTGCCATACACCCTTAAGTTCTTTTTAAATTAATAAGTAGAGATATAAACAGTTATCTAATAGTAGTTATCTAACTAATGCCTCTATTGTGGTTCTCGTCTCGCTATTCACCGAGAATAACAAAGTTACCCGAGTTCTAATTTGGTATTATGCTTCTCGCTTATATTTTGGCGAGATGTTTTTTGCGTATCATAGAAACGTTTTGTGACAATTTTTTATGAATTTTTGACGTTAGGCTTTGTAAATATTAATAATTTTTTTCTAATATAAAATCTTTATTCATACGTTTTATCACAGTATTTAAATAAAATCCTACTTGGAAATTCAATCGCCAAACATTAGTAGCTTTATTATGATCCTCGCCGCACTAGATCCCTCGCCGTAACTATCAAAGTCACTCGAACCCGGATTTTGCACACAACGAGTCTCTTTTTTGTGCGACTTTTACGTAAAAGCGACAAATAATAATTTTGCATTATGCGATTTGACACTCGCTCTCGCTGTTATTTTCGACCTTGTATAGAACATGGCGAGAATATTTTTAGGTTGATTTTATGATAATTAATTTAAAAAAAACAATATTTAAGATCATAAAACTAAATTTTATTGTTATATTAATTGTCATAGATAGTGCACCAGTTTTTATATCAAAAGAGTTTTGCCAATTATTTGAAGGAACATAGCATACAATTCCTCCATTACATCATCCGCAATCGAACAGCCAAGCTGAAGATACGGTCAAGACGTTTAAAGCTGTTTTAAAAAATTTTATGAAGTCGAGTTAACGAAACTTGTTAATTTAAAATGTTTGATACAAAGGTTTTAATGCATGAGTCGAAATACTTTAAGCACCTCAACAGGAAAAAATCTGATGTCTCAAAGGTGACCTAATATATATGTTGGTTTCCAGCAATAACATGAGTAAAGCAGAAGGAAAAACATAAGGAAAGAGGCAAATAAAAGTGTTTTGTTGTGTAATTCATTCTCTATAAAGATAGGTAATCGAATGAAAATAAAAAGGAAGAAAGAGAAAATAGCATAAAAAATGAGTCAACATCTAATAAATTTTAAACGCGAGTAGTCAAAGAGAGTTAGTTAAGGCTATTAGTTCTGGTGGACCGTCAACAAAAATAAGTACAAAAAATGGTAGTCTGATATTAATAACTAATACTAGCGTGATTATACAGCTTTAAAAAAATAGGAGGAATCCTGATCAGTTAAATGTATAATTAACTATATTTCGATTGTAATTTTGATTTGTATAAATATACTATGATAGAGTAGCCATTAAGAAGTATGTAAAGTAAAGCAGGAGTATTGTAATAAATGAATAAAAATGTGAAAATGATTTCAATATTACATCATTTTATCTATTTAACTTAAAGGACTGAGTGCCATAGATGGCACTGGTTAACATTAAAATAGCACTCAAATCGTAGATTATCGCAAACTCATTTCGACCTTGCAGCCCTTGTTAATCGGCATTACACAAACACAAACAATTCGGCCTTTCAATTCGCACGTTGGCCATTATGAACGGCGTCTTAAAAAAAACTGTATTTAAAATGGTTTTATTGTTTATTTCAAGTAAAATTTCTACAAACAGTTTCAGAAATGTTATAGAAATGTAGTTGGATTATTCAAAACCATTTTTCATAACAATATTCATCAGAGTTAAACATTTATGTTAATCATATTTTCGCATTCCGACCGACCTCATAAATCATTGAATGAAACAAAAAAAAAAATTAACATATAATTTATGTTATAAAATTGTTGAAGAAAAAAAAATTGGCACTAACATTCATATTATATTTTGGTTGCACAACAACAACAAATTTATTTTGACACCATTCTCATTTAAAATTTGATACGGTTTGAGTAGGTTTACTCAAACAGATAAATTTTGATTAATTTAACTGGAAATAAGTAGTCCTTTTTAAAGCCCAGTGACACTATTCTCGCCTTCTCTGGGATATAAAATTGTGAAAAATATTTTCATAGCATTTTTGTGTAAACTATATTTTGCTGGCCTACTGATGGCCAAACTAATTCATTCAGTAGGCCAGAAATATGCAAAATACACAAAAATGCTATGAAAGTATTTTCCCGATTTGCTATTCCTAAGAAAAATCAGATTCGGCTCACAAGAAGGTTTTTAACTTTAAATAATAGTTTCTGGAGCTTTCGTACTCATTACTAGTTCTTTGTCAAAAGGTAATTATGTTCAAAATATGTTCTTTACATACAATTTAAAATTAGAGGCCAGTTAACTATTGACGTCAAACTCACTGATGTCATGACCAATATTCGTCTAAAAACTTTTTATAGTGAGGGAATGTTTTTTCAATACACTGCGGTTCACTTGATTAGTCACAGTCTCAAAATATTAGATAAAACACAGGACAGACGACATTTTAATGAAATTTACGTCTATTAATAAATTTTTTTATTATTTTCTTTCATTTATTGTTAATACTTTTGTGGTACCTTCGTTATTTAAAATTATTTAAACATTTCACTTTTGGGTTCGAACTAATAAGACCCAATATTTGATTTTTGTTTCTAGAAAGTAGTATCACGCTTTTTAAAAAAATCGAATGAAATTTCTTTCTGTCTAGGCAGTCTCAAATCTTCATCAGTATTGTTTTGTGTTGTCTACACTGAGTAATTAAGTAAGATTACATTGAAGCAGATAATGTAAACAGCTTAGAATTTTAGTTTCTTCGAGATGTTAACACAAATGAAGTAATGATTCTAATAGTCCAATCAAGAATTTAATGTATAGAAATTTCTGAATTTTCTTATATCAGTCATCACAAAAATTGGGCCTTCAAACTTTTGAAGGGAAAATATCTTTGAAAAAACGTTTGTGAAATTGATATTTATTTTTCTTAGATTATTTAAAGCCTCAGGTAATTCTACTCATTTTCCGTAGAAACAAATATCACAAACAAATTCATGAGATTTCCTTGCAAAATTTTGAAAGCTTTTGTAATTTGCGAGGAGAGACTTCGACAAATATTGTAATATTATGTTTCAAACTATAACTGTAAAAAACTATAAATCTATTGCTAATAAGCGCTGTAAGCTTTTCGAAACCGACATCTTTTTTGTACTTATTTGCTGCTATGGTAAATAAGTAAGTAAAATACAAAATTAATGCTCAATTTTACTGTATGCTATAATGATAGCATACAATAAAATTGAGCTTTAATTGAGCAATACAAATTACCTGTAAGCAAGATACTAAAACAAAATAGAGAAATATCTTAAATAAACATTTTTTAATAAATGTAAACAATTTTCAAAAATGTCCTAGACCTGCTATATTTAAATCATGGTTAAGAAATTCAACCAGTGCATGAGGCATTTAACAATCTGTAACCATATCATCAAATGTTGACAGGTGCCAAAATTAAAAACAAGTTAATACATTTAAAAACGCTTCAGTAAAATTAGCAAAATTCGAAAATTTAAGATCCTAAAGCAAAGTTAGTTAAGTGATTTAAAAATTTTGCACTTATTCTAGTCATAGCGCAATAGGTGTATATGAAATAATTGTTGCATTTCAAGGCACCCATAATCCGAATCAGATCACTTTTTATAAGGAAGACCTGATCTAAATTTTATTTTGGTGCACCATTTTTGATTTGAAATCTAATGAGCGCCTTTTTATTGTTTCACGAGACGTGATTTGAACCGGATCAGATAAAGTTTCAAGAAATATGGCTAATATTGTATTGTGGGCAAACTGCGATTTAAACAATTTTATTTCGGGGTTAAAAATTGGTATACTATGAATTGAATATTTTATGTCATATGACGGTAGATACTCGATCGCCTAGTTAGTAAAGCAAATCAAAAGCAATTTTCTATTTTTCACTCAATTAGTTTTACTGAACAAATTGAAATTTCAAATAAAAGTGTCCATCCATGACTTTTTTAAAATACGACGACTTGTCTACTTCGTGTATTGTTAATTTTAATATAAAAACTAAAATATAATGACCATTTAGTCGTCATTATCCACACAGAAGCAATTGTTTATGCGGTAAGTCGTTCAAAAATAAGTACATATAGCATCATGCCAGCAATTCTGTCTTTAACTCGTGAATATCAGAAACACTGATTGAAAGAAGGCCTTTAATGGATAATCGAGCAGGATACTTCTCCGGGTCCTCGAATTGCGCTTCGTATTCGCAGGACCATCTAAAATGAAATCTATTAAGAATAATTTGAGGAAATTGTAACCGCCTAAATATAAACTTCAGGTTGTTATTTGAAAGATTTTCGCTTTTTCAAGCAAATTAAAAAAAAATTATCAACTACTCATACTTCAATTAATCAGTTGAAGTAGGAGTAGTGGATCATTTTGTTTAAATCTAAAAAAAATTATTAAATTTTTTTTTAATTTTAAATTATTAAAAAAGTAAATAAACGAAAAATTTATTCAAAATCATTTGTTTTGAAATTTTAAAATATCTTGAGAGTTCTTCTTATCAAATTAACGTTGTTTTAGTAAGTACTAATCTTCTTTATTCTGATTGCAATATTTTTATTCCTTCACCAAAATAATACACCATATAAAAATTAAAAAAAATTACGATACTAAGTTTCTTTGACGTTCCGTTCCAGTCATACTCGCCGAAAAATTTGTAATAATTGTCAGAATAAAATCAAACAATTTTCATTATTCTAGTTGACACATTTTTATTTTTAATTTTTAGATATCATAATTTTAAAGTTTAAAATAATTTTTATTATGTGACTGATATTTAACAAAGCTTCGTCAAATTTTTAATTTAAATTAATTTTTTTATGGTCGAAACCACAGAAATGACATTTATCGCAATATTGATTTTTTTAAAGTTACGTTTATAATTGTTTTTATCTTTTGTATGGGTACCACTTAAGAGTGCATCCGAATTAGAATATAAATATTTTTCAACACAAATATTTGACGTGAACAATTTTCCATTTCGTGATTTTTCTCTATATTTGTTGCTTTTTCCGGAGTCATTTTTTAAATCTAGATTGTTATCATTTTAAGATTCAAGATTATGTTATAAGTTAATTTGGTTGGATTTTGGTGCTACATAGTCCTAAAAAGAAAAAAAATGGATTTATTTAGGACAAATTTTGCTATACTGCTCATAATAGCGAAACTTGTCCAAATCCTGAAAATTTTAAATGTGTTAGTTAATATAGGTTCCTTGGATTTTCCTAGAACATTGATGACACCATACAAGTGATTTATAAATGATCGATGTCAGTGGCCGTGTCCTAAGTACTCTAAAATCCTAATTTAGCCAAAATTGAGGTATTTTCCGGTTTCATGTAGCCTAGCATAATCTCATTATATAAGTCGGGTTTGATGATGGGTTTCTAGGTTTTTCGCAGAAAACTGTAAGAGTAATTTATTGAGGATTTATGCAAATTTCACTGTTAAAAACTCTTAATCCTAAATTTTATCAAAATTGTGGTGTTTTAGGTTTGAAATAACCTAGTATAACCTCAACATATAAGTCATTTTGATGTTAGGTTCCTAGAATTATCCTAGAAAATATATGAAAACCATACAAATGATTTATAGAGGATTGATACCAATTTGGCTGTTCTAAACACCGTAAATTTTGGCAAAATTGAGGGGTTTTTCAGTTTGTGTGACCTGTGGAACCTAAACTTATAAATTGTTTTAACGTTGAGCCCCTAGGACTTTCACATAAAATTTAGGAAACTGTACAAATGATTTATAGAGGATCAATGTAAATTTCACTGGCTTAAACACACTAAAACTTCAAATTTTGCAAAAATATCGGTTTGATGTGGTCTAGTAGTACCTCAACATATATAATTAATTTTGATGTTGGGTTCCTAGGAGTAGAACTCTTAAGAAACCGTACAAGTTTTATTTATTTACATTTTAACGCAAAAATGGAAGTGTCCCTATTCAAGTAAACCGTAGTGTATATATTTTTCTTTTCGTATTTTGAGTGCCGCTAAGAGTGTTACATGTACCTTGAGCCAAACGTGGCCAAAATTTTTTTCTAATTCAAAGCGTCTTGGACTATCGATACCAAAGACCTGAATAGACGTTTTATACTTTGCTTTTATAAGATCCAAGCTGGAGTATGCCGAACCAGTTTGGTGTCCATACCACGCCGTATATATTGATAGAATTGAAGGTGTTCAAAAACGGGTTCTTTAACCTTCTTTTTATCAAGAAGAAAACGGACTGGATTTGTGATCACAGCAAGCCATACCATGAAATTCTTGCTGTTTTACCACCGTTTTGCTTGGTCACATCCTAAAATCCTGTGCTTGGAGACCAACGTAGTCTCTAAAAGCTAGAGAAACGTACAAGCTATGGTGAGAATGAGCCAATAAATAGGATATCGAAGTTATTCTTCAAATTCGGAAAACTGTGTGATTTTGTATTATCCAAACAACAATTCAACTTAAAATTGAAGCTCTAATACCTTCATTCAACTTATTTGTGTTTTGTCTAATTGTTCTTAATTTTTAAAAATTTATAATTATTGTAAGTTAAATCAAGCATGTATGTAACTCTACAAATCCATTTTATTAAAACAAAATAATATAAAATAAAAATAATTAGTTTTTTTGGTAAGAAGTTACCACCTTTGGATAGTACAAAGAAGCGCGAATATTGTAACATAAAATCGGTGATGTGCCAAATATGTAGGAGTAAATAGCAATTTCGTACTCTCGACATGTTTGCTGATATGTATATGGAACGCTATAGTTCGATCCGAATCGAATCCAATACTGCTGGCGTCGCCACGTGTTTAATACGACAACTTGTTAAGCAATATGGCGTACCATACTTACGTCATTTAGTTGTCAATTTTATAGCAAAATTAATACTTTTACTTGTACATTTCACCGTGCACATTATAATTTTTTTTATCTCCTTGTAAACAATTAAGTACATAATTTTATTTTTCAATACACCAATTAAACCAATAAGCAAATTGAAAACTTTCTATAATTTATTGTACATATAACAACCCTTTTTATCGGTTTTCTTATTTGTACTTAAGTTTAATATCGAAATGATTTTATTTAAATTGATCATGCATAAATTTTAGTTTCGTTTTTTCCTTTGTAATGAACAATTATATCATATGCATATGTAAAATATTAACATGTTCGATATCAGTGGATTATATGATTACGTTTGTAAATTATAGAACTGTTGTATAATAGTTTGTTATAAATAAAACTACATCTACAACATGTTTTTCAGTTTTTAATTAAAAAAAAATATTTACCAAACAATTATTACCTACATATTGCTGGTAATACAACCTGTTATATGTTGCAATTACATATTTTTATATACATATACGAGTATGTAAAATATTTTTCGTTTGAGAAATTTTGTTTCATTTCAGAACTATGTAAAATAATCGGGTAATTATCGCATTGGATGGTTAACTATTAACAAATATTTCTATTTTGTTCAGCATTCGATACAAAATCGGATTTTTTTAATTAAAAATCAACCCGAGATACACCATAGTGTATCTGAGAACAATATGGAGTCTATATATAATATGCATAATCCATCTCACACAAATATCTCGCGTAACAACCAAAAATATTATAATATTTTTGCATAAATTAACGATTAAATGGCACACATAATAAACAAAACAACAACAAAAATGTTTAGCCCGGAAAGAAAACAAAGAAATGAGATGAATGTGTCTGATGTAAAAAAAAAAAAAAAACAAAAAACCGAAATTTTTACCGCACAGATTGATCAATTGTTTTTCAGTTTTTTGCTTCTTAAGAAATCAAAAAGCATGCTAAGTAAAATTACTTCATCAATAATATTTAAAATGTAATTAGAGTATATTATAATAAACACTTTGCGCGCACCTTACAAAATCGTATACAACTTCACGCTGTTTTTTTTAGTTGTTGTTGTTACATAATTTTGCACCAAAAGTTATTAAATCACCGTGTCAGTTGGTATTTTTTTTTGGAAAGCAATTAATTTTACGGTTTTTAGATTACCTAGTTATGTTCCGTTTTATATTTTCACTAAAAATATACTCAAATATGGAACAGGTGAGTGATCATGAGTAAACGGAAATACAGCAACAACAACAATAAAAGTGAAATTAAATCGCTGGATAACCGTTATATTAGATTTGATTGATAATGTACGGGTTTGTTTCATTACTATCCAGCCTCATTTTACCTTTCGAAGATGTTGTGAAAACACTTATTGCATTGCAAAAACATTTAAATGCATGTAATTTCGTGGCGAATTTATTTAATAATTAAAAATGTTGCGCATTTAATTGATTTTGGCTTAGTGAAGCTAATTCCTGATTTAGTACGAACAGAGAGTTGTCACCGGAGCAGTTTTCTACCAATTAATTTTAATGAAAAATTATTGCAATGCTGATCGCAACTGTTATATTTTATTTACTGTTAATCGTTATTTTATGAAGCAACTAAAATAGGCCTGTTCAAATTTATAGTGATTGTAAATTTTTTGCTTATAAAAATGTTAGATTGTATTTTTGTTGAATTGCTAAAATTCAACCGGTGAGATGCTGTTACAATCATAAATTAGATTTAGGTGAATTGGGTTTATTATTTTTAATGTTCTGATTATTTAAGGCTGCCGGATATCAAAATGGTCAAAGCATGACATTTTATGGATTTCTGACATCTAGGAGGGACAGGGAGGGACATGTTTTGTTCATAAATTTTGTTTTGCGACACATATTAACATAAAACAGTACTTTTCAGTGTTTTTTTAATTCGTTTATTGTATAACAAAATTATTGAATAAACAACATAAAATAATTGATGAATCAATATATAAAATTTCAGAAATCGTAAAAATAGGAACATTCATTATTTCTTAAAAAATAGTTAATTATTAGTAGTTAAATATATAGGGAGTTAAATATGTAGGGAGACTAAAATAATTTCCAATGACAGATTTAGTGTTGGTTGATGAAAAATTTTCTTTGTTTTTTTATAAATAAATTATGAGAAAGAGTTCGTATTTCGAAACAAAAGCATAAAGAAGGACAAACTGTACAAAAAGCATGAAAGCAGGACAAAGATGGACATAATTTCTCGGAATGACAAACGCTGCCAAGATGGGGCGGTCCCTTCCAAAACGAGACGTATGGCAGCCTTAGATTATTAGAGATGTATTTATGTGAAGATAGCCAAATTCCATCCCCGAAAAATGCGATGGCTTCACTAATTATTGCTATCGTGACATTTTTTATTCTAAGCTCAAAAAATCTACACATTTTTACTCTCAGCCACGAAAATATTTGCTATCACGATAGTGAAAAACTGTCATGACAGTTGCAATTTTCGAAGCTGAGTAGAAATAATATTTATAAAAACATGTTTGTAAAGTAAGCCCAATTTATGTAAGTGAAGATAGCCCAATTTGCATCCTAGAAAAATGAGGTGGCAACACTAATTATTAATATCACGACATTTTTGACTATAAGCCCCGAAAAATACCACATTTTTACTCTCAGCCCCGAAAATATTTACTGTCATGGCAACTAAAACTATCATGACAAAAATATTTTTCGGGGCTAACGAGAGTAAAAATATTGCATTTTCATGATAATATGATGACAGCAAAATTTTCCGACCTGGGAAAAATAAATGGTATTAAATATTTACCCATCCCCAATTTTTTTTTATAGAAATTTTACGTGATATATTTTATGGACGACCTATCGGGTTTTGTCTAGTGATGGAGAAAGATTTAATGTAATTTTTGTGAATTTGATTACTAGATTATAGAACTAGACATAAGCCGATAGCCCGGTCAACGAATATTTGCTGAGTTTAACAGACTATATCTCAACTCTACCCCATAGAAAAATTCAACAAAAATTCACTGAATTTACTTTAAACCTTCCTCCATCGCCAGACATAAGCCAATAGTCCAGCCAACAAACAGTTGCTGAGTGTAGCAGATTATATCTCAACTCCACAGCTACATGTACTTTATGCCCAAAAATACTTTTATGTAAGAGATCAGCAACCACCGGCCTTCGTAGACATCTTGAAGGTATACGTCATTTACAAAAATAAGATTGTATTTGGCAACCAAGCACATGTTTTGGTATTAGCAGCAGTGATTCTAGAAACATGAAGCGAATAAAATACGACGTTGCTATCCCAAAAATTGACTAATTTATGAAACGATCTAGTATGCAGGAATGTATTGCAGAAATTATTGCTATTGATGGTTTTAGTTTCTATCAAGTTACAAAGCGTAATTAGAAAGCTATGTGTGCAAAAGGTTTAATTTTCCACGGAGTCCTACACAGATAAAACAACTGTTTTGACAAGTATCAACAACAAGCGACATAAATGGAAGCTGCCCAGCCGATAAAGCTTTAGAATTGGTCAATGATAAAATTAGTATTTTTAATTTATCCATGCAACGAGATTGCTGCTGTCATGAGCGATGAAGCAGCACATCAGCAGTTATGCTATAATCACTGATTACATTTAGCTGTTTTAAAAACATTATATGTGTCCAAAAAAAAACACAAGTCTTTCGAGTATGCAGGGTGATAATCAACCGGTGTTACGATGATGACTCGTAGATGATGACACTGACACAGATGTGGATCTAGAAGAAACTCTTGATATCAGCTTAGAATCCGTTGAAGAGAACTTAAAAATCACAAACTTGCAGCTAAGGCCATCATACGAAACGGTTATAAAATCTATTAGGGAGATTGTGAAGTTGTTCAGACCATCCCCAATTAAGAACGACATTGTGAAAAATTATGTCGAACCTATTGAGAGGAAAAATCTACAGTTGATTCAAGATTGTAAAACCAAGTGGAACATCTTAGAAAGTATGATAGAGCGCTTAAATTACTTGTTAACAAGGCTTTGCATAGTCCTGATTTGGGTCACATGTGGAAAGAAGAATACATGCTGAAGAACTCCAAATGGCATTAAAGCCAATACGCAGTGGAGAATTTATTAAGTCGAGCATATTCGACGATATTAACTGCTGAAGGGGCCCTAAAATTTTTATTTAATAGCCTCGAAACAATTGACCCCTTACTAAGTTGTGAGCTTCTTGACGCAATTAAGATAGAAATATCGAAACGAAGAGATAAACCGTTGGTTTCACTTTTAAAACACCTGAATAATCCACGATCCTTACAAAACGAAAATAATGAATTTTTCAGTCTAGTGTCGAAAACAGAAATGATTAAACTTGCAAGAACTCTTTCATCTCGAATGTTTGGGCTTATCAACTCAATCGATAATGATGATTCTGATGTACAACCAATTGATTTGGAAGTTCAACCACATGCCGAAGAATTATAATTGCAGGAGCAACTGCAGCTATCCATAGCAGAAACCGTCAAAGCTTATGACATTGAAGTAGGAGAAAATAAATTTCATGCATTGAGCAAAGAATTTGCGTTTCCTGAAGACAGGCAAGAAAACTGACAATTTACAGCATTTATTTGATGCTTTATGTACCATAAAACCTACATCTACACAAAACGAGCGAAATTTCGCAATTGCTAATGATTTTGTCACAAAAAAAGGAATCGATTGGCGGATTCTACAATACAATCAATGCTCTATGATTTTTGAAGAGTTTTATGAAGAAAAATATTTCAAAATGAGTCAATTATTTGTCTAATTTTTGTTTTTTATTAATTTTGTTTTGTGATAAAGTACCTAATTACTTTTATTGCATTTTTTATGTTTATAAAGCATTTATTTTAATATGGAAAAAGTAAATTGAATTTTTGTAATAATGAATTACGAAATTTAATTCGATATTTTATATTTACAAAATGACTTAGATTTTAATTCAAACAAATATGATAATCGTTGATAGCATTACACAATTTCCAATAAGGCAAATCCGAATTTTATTTGTAAATTTTAATCATAAACATTTCTCAAGAATTCTCGAGGAAAGAGGTATAAAATATCTTTTCTTGAAAAATGAAAAACATCGGAAAATTGGACATACTACTCATAGTGTTTGTGTTGGTGTAAATACTGATAACATTTTTATAGTAAAGAACAGTTCTATTCGCAAAAATTATCTGTCTTCTGAATGAAGTATTGTATCGATTCAGGTTCAGCTGCATGTTTCTTAACAGCGTGCCTATCACTTCTAAAGAATTTCGTATTTATTAATTCGTTGGTTTCTCATAACGTACTGAATGCATCTTCATTAACAGGTGACGTAAGTTCTTCCACAATCGCTCGGTTGTCGAAAAACCTTGTAACACAAATATTTTCGTCAACATTTAAATATGATTCGAGTGATGTAATTGTAAAATGTTGTTTCGGCCCCACGCATCACAAACCACTCAATAATCGTCATATTCTGAATTCTCTTTTCAATTCGAGCTTTAATTTAGGCTGAAGGCATCAAATCTACATCATCCTTTTTTAATAGTATTCAAACCGATGAGACCACTCTGTTAACGCCAAGTAAACTATGCCAATAGGTTTACTGTCCCCATTCTATCGAGCTTCTCGATAGAAGCCTAACCTCTATCTATGATTAAAAGCTTTGACGTGTTAGTTGGTGGAAAATACTGTAACTAAAGAAATTTTATTTTTGATTGAACCTCTTTACAATTATGTGAAAAGGTTTGTCAACCAGTTCCCCAAATGGAATTTGTTACTCAAGCTTTATGATCGTTACAATAATCTAAGAAGTTGACAGTATCATTAACAGTATTTTGGCACCGACTGAAAATATAATTTTTGCTATCATTACCTCCATGACTTTCGTCGCCTTCAAATGAGTAAGACTTCTCGGATAAACAGTGGAGAATAAACTGGTCTTGTCGCGTTTTTTACTACCCCAAAAATGTTTAAATCTTTATGTTGGCATGATTTGGTGAATTCAAGAGTCATTTATCTTATCATCGGTCCAATCAGAATACACTAGGACTTGTTATTTTTTTCTAATTTTTAAATCAATTCCAGTTTTTGTTTAATTGTTAAACATTTCAACTTTAGAGGTTCCATGTTTGTTCTTGTTATAACTTAATACGACGCAAGAAATTAAAATGTATTATTTTTAAGTAAATCACCTGAATCTCACTGCAATCACGCAGCTCAAATCGCGCATTGTTAACAATTTAATCAAAATCGTAAATTTGAAATAAAAAAGTAAAGCTGAATTCAGCTACTCTTGTCTTTCTGCGTGAGAAGGATACTATCTAACATTTTGCGTATTCGTAAAATTTTGTAGGTTAGTTTATGTAGCATAATTTGGCTGTCGTAATGGACCTGCGTAGACACAGTTTGGTCCGTAGTTACACCATATAGTCATATAGTTTCTACTCTACTTATTGAAACCATGCAGAGCTTTCAACGAGAAATCTGTGGGGTGACGTCCATCCTAAAAGAGTGTTAGTGAAATATACTACTGTGGGCAAAAAGTAGTACGAGTAACACATTTTAATTTTAATTTCGCGCGGAAAACCATTCGCCGAAATATTTTTTTCTATGTTGGTATGACTGTCAGTGACATCTGTGCCAAATATCACATCAACATAATCATTAGTGTTTAGTATACGCTTGTCTTTCTGAAGTACAAAAAGTGCATTCGGCGATTTTTACAATGAGTGAAATTATTCAACAAAGAAGTTCCATTAAATTTTGTATGCGGAATCAATTTTGTGGTGCCGAAACGTTCAGAAAGTTGCAAAAGGGCTTCGGTGATAATTGTATGTCGCGAGCAAGTGTTTTTGATTGGTACAAATTGTTCAAAGAGGGTCGAGAACGTGTTGACGACAAACCACGTCTAGGACGGCCATCAACATCAACTAATGATCAACACGTTAATAAAATCAAGGAATTGGTGCTCGAGAATCGACGATTAACAGTCAGAGACCTTACTGTCATCGTTGAAATATCGGAAGGATCAGTGAAAACCATTTTGAGAGATCATTTGGATCTAAGAAAAGTGAAAGCACGATTGGTTCCAAAATCACACAATTTTTTGGAAAAACAGCGTCTCGTTGACGTCTGTGAAACAATGCTTTCCGACTACCTGGATGTCATGAAACGTATTATAACTGGCGATGAGTCTTAAATCTATTCTTAAGACCCGTAAACAGACGATCAATCGCCCGAATATCGTGCCAAAGGTGAGCCGAAGCCGAAAAAACCACGTCAAAGCAAGTCAAAAATCAAGGTGATGTTGACAGTTTTCTTCGATTATCGAGGTGCGGTGCACTCCGAATTCCTTCCGACCCGCCAAACTGTTAACAAGGAATAATATTTGAGTGTTATGCGTCATTTGCGCGAAGCTATTCGTAAAAAGAGGCCGGAATTATGGGTCGACAACTCTTGGTTTTTGCACCACGATAATGCACCTTCTCATACTGCATTGGTTTTACGTGATTTTTTCACCAAAAATTCCACCAATATCGTTCCGCAACCACCGTATTCGCCTGATTTAGCTCCGTGTGACTTCTGGCTGTTCAGCGACCGCTCCGGGGAAACCGTTTTGAGTCAATTGAAGAGAAACGTGAATCGCTACACGCATTGGAGGGTATTACGGAAATTGACTTTAACAACTGTTTCGAGGATTGGAAAAAACGTTGGCACAAGTGTATTGAGGCCGGGGGGATTACTTTGAGGGGGACGAAATAGATTTGGAGAAATAAATAAAGAATTTTAAAATTATGAACAGTCTTACTATTTGTTGCCCACAGTATTATAAAAATGTAGGGGTGAATATGTTATGGCCAACACCCGATTTTCGTTTACCGCAAATGTATAAATTATCCCATAAACATTCATCTCTTTTACCTAAAATTTTGGAAAGTAATTCAAGCTAGGTTTTTATTTTAATTTTTTCCATTAAAATGTTGATTATTTTTTCTTCAAATTGCCTTTTTAATCTTACTTAGGTAGACTAAGTTGAATGATTATCCTGTATTTAATCGTTCGGTTATTTACAAAAAATAATAATGTTAGAGAATGTTGATTCTCCACATGTGGTGTGGGAGGTGTTTATGGCAGTGTTGCCAAAATAGTGCCAAACTGTCGACCGGACGATGCACCTTGTCACAAGTAAAGAGATTTACGTACATTTTGAGGCCAAAGATAAATCGTTCGACAAAAAAGTAAAAGTCATTGAAATGTTAAAGTAGCGTTGGAATGAAAGGAAACTATGTTGATGGATTAGCTTCGGGACTTATTGAGTTACGTGATATTTCTGTGCACTTGTTAACAACAAACTTGTTTGTTGTTTGAATCCATAACGAAAGGTAGAATTAAAAGAGGATTCATATGTATGCACATTTAATAAATTTGAAGTTCATTAAAAACTATATATCGATTACGCCAGTAGTTGAAATGTGTTTAAAAGAAAATTAAATATATGATGGTGTCAAAAAGAATTCTGTTTTGCACGAGATCACAGATTACACTTGCACTACATTTTCTGTCTAAAAAAAATTTTCGTTTGAATTTTTATTTTATTTTCGATCGAGGGTGCAGTTTGCTTTTGGTCTTAATGCCTATAACACTTTTCGGCACGCAGTCAAGTGCAAGTAACATACACCCAAACCTGTTTTTACCCGGTAGTTTTTTATATGGTTTTGGGAAAGCAAAAAAATCTTGTTTTACTATGTACTCAATGTCTCTTTTTGCATAATTTTTTACACGGTTGGAACGTATCACCGTGTGAAAACAGGTTTGGGTGAAATGAATTTCAATGAAAAAAAACATAGGCACTGCCATAACAGTTTAAAAACAGAACTTTTTGAATGCGTTGTAGAAAAATATTTTTATATTTCACAGAAAAGTCTGAGGTCAAGTAAATAGTTTTCTACGCCTTCTATTTCTCCTGTTGATCGAATATAAGCACCCATAACTAAGAATCTAATCTAGTCTACTCGTAGTAAAACTAGACAAATATGATAGAAAAATTGTGGGACATTTAAATAAAAGGATTTTTCTGGCAGTTAAAATATAAACCGTCCTGCTAAATAATCCATCACAAAATCGCATTACAATATTTTAATTTGAGGCCAACGTTGCCAAAATAACGGTATATGATACAAAAATTCCATCCATCAATCAATATTACTGATCGTAATTCTTTTAAATTGATTCCGGAACTCTCTTAAAGGGTCGCCAATGAACTATGTCACACTATTTTTGATAACTTTTCACTCCACTTCACCCCTTCGCCATCAATCGTTATAAAACTATATACCCACATTAAAAATTACGTCACACATTTAGTACTCTCCCCTTCATTTTCCGACATCTTTGCAAAATGTTTTCCAACGGAGATGATTCGGCAAGTTCGTAATAGTGTTTCCTGAGACGGATGATCTATTCCAACTAAGCCCATTTCTGTTCCATCAGACCAATAAGCAAGCTCCCCGTTTTCTTGATGAGCAACCATGACAATTATTTCTCAAACACTATAATGGCTCGGAATCTTTTTGTCTCCGCTTGCAACACGTATTCATGACTGACTGGCGGACAATTGAAGATCTAATGAGTAATTTTAAAGGGAGACCGCGAAATTATTTTTTTCGTTTGTGAACTATTATTATACTGAAATATGAACTTTGGGGCTTTGTGCACCAAAGTATATTTGAATATTTTACAACCTGTGTCAAATATTGACTCGATCAAAGATGATCTTTCACTACAAACTGCGCTGCTAGTAGTTCTGATTTTTCCAGAATAATAACGCGGCTGCTATCGGAAATTATTATGTGACTGTTTGAGATCAAACTTTAACTAATGTTTGGGCGGCAAAAGTAAAATTTTGCTAGTCCAACTCTATATCAGAAGTTTCCCCTTCCTCATTAAAATGGTACCATAATCAACAGGAGGTAATGATAATCCATTTAGGATATTACTTAGCGGTGCCACAAATGCATTGTGTTCTGTATCGTTGGTGGCAATATATACCATATGAACCGCTATCGTTTTTACCTTTCAATAGAGATCATTCTTTTAAATTTCATTTCAAATCCCACGCCATAGCTATTGACGCCCAGAGTTTCTCTTATTGTCCTTTGCTATTCACTTTCCCAATCATCACACGGTGTCACGGTAGCCGATACCCCATAAACGCGAGAGATAGTTTATGAACGGGCCCTAAAACTGTTGTATTCACAAATATTTAAATACAAAATATGACGGAAACATTAAAAATACGCGAATATGGGAAATAATCTTGTTACTTTTAGTTAAGACCGATGCTTCATATCGCTACCTCGAAAGAATATCGGCACAACTAAAAAAATAAATTTTGATTTTTTTGCACGAAACTATCCTCATAATGAAGTATGTTTTTATGTGACAGAGTGGCACAAATTAAATTCACACTTTATTCCACCAGGCTGCAGTTGTGTCACTTTTGACAAAACGAAATTCATTCGACTCTTTGTTTCAACTTCGTCACAAGTTCAGTTGTTTCAAAGAGTTTGAACCGTACACATTAAAATTTATATTCTACACAGTCACATTTTTGATTGCGATATAGTTTTATTTAATTTTTATCGAGAAAAGTTGCTAGACGGTTGCTAGAATTATGATAGGTTTTATACACATCTACTGGAAAGTGCCGTTTATTGTCCTGTTAAGTTAATTTTTTTTGTGTTGTCTATTTTGTTTAAAAATTTCAGTTTAATTACATATTTTCGATTATTGTGTTCAAGTGCTGTAGAAATATTTTCTACATCGAGAGCAAGCTTGAAAAAAGCCTTAAATTAGCCAGAAAAAAGCGGGGCCAAATAATGCCGTTCGGCATCTTCAAAATCAGGTTGTCGTTATACATGAAACTATACAAACAATAGTATTTTTGAAGAAGGTTAGTATGCTTATCATAATCATATTATCATAAATTATATTATAATATAATGTATGTTTTGTAACTAATTATTACAAATGAAAATAATTATCTTCTCAGAAAGGTGAAATTATACAAAACGTCATTAAAATACGGGACGCGATGCTGAAAAATTCCAGCCAATTGCTGCCGAATACGACGCTGAAGAACTATCAAATACTGCCGGACACGATACCGAATACCATGCCGAAGCAATTATTACCGGACACGATGCCGATGCTACCTAGCCAATTATTACCGACCACGATGCCGAACCAATCGTTAACTCGGAATCAAACCAAATGCAACCGTCCACGATTCTGAGAGAAACCAAACCAAACCAGGTTGAATGTGATGTCGAAATCGAATCAAATACCACAGTTTGTCATATTCAAGAGCAAACTGAGATTAGAGATGAGACTGAACAATACTACTTTTTTACAAAAAAACAAATTATTTGTAAACTAAGAACAAATACGTGTGGTGGTTTAACTTGCGGACATACTAGCCCACACTGTGTCACTTCTGAACGAGGTTTCTTTTCTTGATCATAATCAACAAAAATTACAATTAGAAATTAAATCAATATTTTCTGCTCTTTAAGATGCTATACACACGTACAACAAAAACGCAAACACTGACCTTATTTCAGATAATGATAAACAAAGCAGTTTATTTGCGATAACTCTGATGTCGACCCCAATTAGGGAAAGTTTTCTTCAAGGGACTCGTATTCTTCAGAAACTTCATCCGATGAAGAGCTCGGTAATATTCAAGCAGAATCAAACGAGGTAGTAAAAAGAAAAGTAAAATGTGTTTTTGAAGTCGAAAAAGAAAGAAAAACATGGAGAATTGGCAAAAGAATAAATCGAAGCTGCTAAGGAACAGTGGCCAGAAATATCAATACACTAAAATAATTAAAAAGGACGACGGAACGTTAGAAAAAATAAAAGCAATTAGGGATGCGCGTAAATTGATGTTCGCTTGTGGTGAAAAGTGTAGACTAAAATATTCATAAAGATTGTCACAGGCAGCAAGCCAAACCATTTTTAAACGCGATTTCATTACCGAAAAAATTACAACCATGACACCACGTTATCAATTGGAAAATTGCCAGCGTGGTTATAATATTGCGTTTTATTTGGATCACATAGAGGGCAAAGCAAGTTCTGTAAATACTTCTTTACAGCTAGATTAGGCATCAGTGGTAAAGTTATTCGTACAGTTCAAGACAAACGAAACTCTAGTGAAACAGGAATGGTTTCCACAGAATTTCAAGAAAAACATAAAAACCATTCAAGCGATCCTGAAAGACACCATTCGACATCATATTAATTCAATTCCGAGAATCGACAGTCACTATTGTCGCGCCCGTACTGAAAAACAAAAGGAACATTTGAGATATGTCAATTACCAGATGTATTACACTATATTTAATCATGAATTTAATCTCTCCTTCTGTAGTCGTAAAAAGGATCAATGTAAACTTTGCTCGCAATTTATAAATTCTAATGAGGCTGAAAAAGTCCGAATTTAAGTAAAATATGATACCCATTTGAGAGAACAAGCCTTGTCTCGTATCGAAAAAGAAAACGATAAAAAAAATCCGATAGATTCGTGATGTGAGCTGTTATATTTAGTACAAGGGACAAGCCAATAGAGGATCAAACGAAATAGCTACCCAGTGCCGAGCAGAATAAAAACAGGCTACGATGACAGGTCAAAATGAAGGAGACTGTGCCCATTCTGTAATTGAAATAAAGGTCATAAAAGCCAGAAAGTCAGCATCTATATATGTTCTCGATCAGTAGGTATTGTAAGGTCAGTGAAAAAAACTGGTAAGCCGTATAAGGTTCATTAATTATGCTAACAAGATTTTTTGAATTTTAAAAATTTCAACGAGTGTAATAAAAAAATACTGATGGAGAAATTTTTAAGATTAGTGACGTCAAAGTTTTAAAATTAGAACGAGTCAAACCTTACCAGCTACTTTATAAAAATTTGTATAAAGAACAAAATTTGAAAACTGTGCCACTATTTATTATTACTCCACGACCAAAACTAAACAAGCAGGAACTGCAAATAACAAAGGCCTACACAAGTAAAACAGGCGTCACTAAAGCAACAAAGGGTTATACTATTCTCAATTTTATGAAAATTGCACCTAAAAAACACCTATCTATTATTGTGTTTTAATTAATTGCGCGAATAGTATTCAAAATTCAGGGTTCAAGTAAAGACAAGGATTGAATTTGAATTGTTTTTGTAAAACAATTGTAAAAAATGTTCCTTAGAGTGACAATATTTATTGATTCGGTATATTGTTTAATCAACGATGAACACTGAAGATTACAACGAAGAATTAAACACTATAAAATACATTGCCAACCAAAGCGGATATGACCCAGCATTAATCAATAGAATCAACAACAAACATAAAGCGAAAACACTACTACAAAACATGACAACACTAGCAGAAACCGATAGAACCACCCCAAAATACGTGAGTGTAGAATAATATAATAAAACAACCCACAAAGCCATACAAAAAACCTTCAACAGACTCGGTCTTAGAAACAGGTATGTACAAACTATCATGCAATGATTGTAACAAATTTTACATAGGACAAACAGGCAGATCATTTTTAACACGATTTAAAGAACATATCAAAGGCATAAACACACCAGATCCAAAATCGAACTATGCACAACACATCAAAACAGAAAAACACCAATTCACAGACTTTGACCACAACTTAACAATACTGCATAAAGCTAAAAAAGGACACGTATTCAACAGACTTGAAGAATTCGAAATTTACAAATACAAAGACAGCAACATCTTATTAAATGACAAATTGAATACCAAAATCAACAGGATTTACGACCTAATTATAGACAACACTAACTATAGTAGGAGGAGCACAATAAATTAGACCTAAGATTAGTATATAAGCAGCGTAATTTTAAGAAAAGTGTATCATATTCCAACGGATAGAATACTGAGCAAAACAGAAATTGATCACATACTTGAAAGTTTGCAAGGGATGATCGATGATACCCTACGACATCATGTCCCACTTACAACATTGAATTATAGTACGCAAATTCCTCTCCCCCCTAATATAATTAAAATCATTAAATTTAAAAACACCCTGCGAAGACAGCTGCACAGAAATAGACATACCCCAAACTCCCACACTATAAAATCACACATTAGAAATGCCAACACCATAATAAAACAACTTATTCAAATCCATTACGATAACCACTGGAAAACCAAACTCTCTAGTATCCAACTAAACCACAACACTTTTAAGGAAATTAACAAAATCACAAAAAGGAAAACCTACAATAAAATTCCTAATCTCACCAACCCCCTAACTAACGAAGTACTGACCAGCCCACAGAAAAAGCCAATCTGTTAGGAAAAATATTTGAGGATATACATAGTCAAAACAGCTCGCTTGGGCAAGTCTGGTTTACAAACTTAATAAACGAGCAAGTTCACCAAACCAATACATTGAAATTCATAACAATCCCATAACTATACTGACCAGATCAAACCTAATGACGTCACAAGAACACCACCACAGCGGAAATTACTCAGAAAGCCTTGCTGAGCTTTCAGATATTAAATTTTATATAAAATCAAGAAATAATAAAAAATCTGCAGGAAACGACAAAATTCCTAACTTTGCCATGAAAAAATTGTCATCGCCATTCATCAAAACTCTTACAACCATCATTAACCATTGCTATAACATAGGGTATTTTCCGGACATTTGGAAACTTGCCAATATAATTCCAGTTCAAAAAAAGGGAAAACCATCCAGCCTCCCGACAAGCTACAGACCAATATCACTCCTCTCAAACATCAGTAAAATTTACGAAAGATTCCTCCTTGCTAAAATTCAAGACCACTGCGAGGCAAACAACCTGATACCTAAAAACCAATTCGGATTCCGCGCCTCTCACTCTACAACACACGCCGCTGTAACCCTGAAAACCAACATAATAATGAAGTTAAACCAGAAAACACCGACAGTAGCTTGCCTCCTGGACGTGGAAAAGGCCTTCGACACAACATGGATTGAAGGGCTTATCTTTAAATTAATAAAACTTAAATTTAATCCACATCTAATAAAAACATTGTATAGTTTCCTGACAGAAACATACAAAACATACAAAATCCTAGCAGGAGTTCCTCAAGGATCACTGCTTGGACCAGTCTTGTATACACTTTACACGTCGGACATACCAACGCCATCCATCTTCCTACCAAATCCTATAAAGTCGCTAACATATGCTGACGTCATCATCATCTACGCCTCAAGAAAAAACATAAAGAAAGCTGAAGACGATATTAACATATACCTGAATCAGCTGAACACGTATTTTAATAAATGGAAGATTAAAATAAACACTTGATGTGTGTGAATGCGAAGCAATTACATTCAAAGGCACCAAAATTTTAACAAAAAAACAAACAAAGGACTGCAAAAAATTAAAACTTATATGCAATAAAAAAACAATCGCAAACAAAAAGGAAATCAAATACCTGGGGATAATACTTACAGAGAATGTAAAACCATATAAACACATTAAATCAATAATCCAAAAAGCTATTATATCATTCAACAGCATCAAAGGAATATTACACTACAGGAACAAATTACAAAAGAAAATTAAGCTCATCTGTTACAAACAATTAATAAGGCCAATATTAGCATACGGGTTTCCAGCATGGTCAGATCTATCATCAAGCCAAATGGAAAAACTACGCCCCTTCGAAAGGAAAATACTAAGAGCATGTATCGGTCTAAGTCGAAAGTCTGATTCACATCTGTTTATCAACAACACCAACTTACACAAGGAAGCAAACATCAAAAGAATAGACATCCACATGATAACCAATTGCATCAAATACTTCGAAACGGTAGTAAACTCAATGAACCCACTAATAAAAAAATGCGCGGACATACTCGAACTAACCAATGAAGAAAACAGATATCCAGCCCCATGCAATATAATGCATCTACATAATCAAAACAAGTTGTAACGGGTGATTTTTTAAGAGCTTGAGAACTTTTTTTTAAAAAAAAACGCATAAAATTTGCAAAATCTCATCGGTTCTTTATTTGAAACGTTAGATTGGTCCATGACATTTACTTTTTGAAGATAATTTCATTTAAATGTTGACCGCGGCTGCGTCTTAGGTGGTCCATTCGGAAAGTCCAATTTTGGGCAACTTTTTCGAGCATTTCGGCCGGAATAGCCCGAATTTCTTCGGAAATGTTGTCTTCCAAAACTGGAATAGTTGCTGGCTTATTTCTGTAGACTTTAGACTTGACGTAGCCCCACAAAAAATAGTCTAAAGGCGTCAAATCGCATGATCTTGGTGCCCAACTTACCGGGCCATTTCTTGAGATGAATTGTTCTCCGAAGTTTTCCCTCAAAATGGCCATAGAATCGCGAGCTGTGTGGCATGTAGCGCCATCTTGTTGAAACCACATGTCAACTAAGTTCAGTTCTTCCATTTTTGGCAACAAAAAGTTTGTTAGCATCGAACGATAGCGATCGCCATTCACCGTAACGTTGCGTCCAACAGCATCTTTGAAAAAATACGGTCCAATGATTCCACCAGCGTACAAACCACACCAAACAGTGCATTTTTCGGGATGCATGGGCAGTTCTTGAACGGCTTCTGGTTGCTCTTCACTCCAAATGCGGCAATTTTGCTTATTTACGTAGCCATTCAACCAGAAATGAGCCTCATCGCTGAACAAAATTTGTCGATAAAAAAGCGGATTTTCTGCCAACTTTTCTAGGGCCCATTCACTGAAAATTCGACGTTGTGGCAGATCGTTCGGCTTCAGTTCTTGCAGGAGCTGTATTTTATACGGTTTTACACCAAGATCTTTGCGTAAAATCTTCCATGTCGTCGAATAACACAAACCCAATTGCTGCGAACGGCGACGAATCGACATTTCACGGTCTTCAGCAACACTCTCAGAAACAGACGCAATATTCTCTTCTGTACGCACTGTACGCATTCGTGTGGTTGGTTTAATGTCCAATAAAGTAAACTGAGTGCGAAACTTGGTCACAATCGCATTAATTGTTTGCTCACTTGGTCGATTATGTAGACCATAAATCGGACGTAAATCGCGAAACACTTTTCGAACCGAACACTGATTTTTGTAATATAATTCAATTATTTGCAAGCGTTGCTCGTTAGTAAGTCTATTCATTATGAAATGTCAAAGCATACTGAGCATCTTTCTCTTTGACACCTTGTCTGAAATCCCGCGTGATCTGTCAAATACTAATGCATGAAAATCCTAACCACAAAAAAATCACCCTTTATAACAATAACCAGCAGCTGATCCACTACCACAAAGCCACACAACGAGCAACACAGCACCTAGTGTATAACATCAATCAATAAATAAAATAAAAAATAAAAAAAACCAAAAAAATAATAATAATAATAATAAATGGTCACACACTTGCGACTAGGATTTAATATACGCCCCTGAAAACTAAAACACGCCAAAACAATATCAGAAGTATATAAGGCCCTAATCACAAACTCTAAAACCTAATAGTTAAGCACACCAGCAAAAACACCTCCTCTGTAAATAGCACCCCTCTCTCGATTGTAAATATAAAATCTACACAAACTAAAAAAACAAAAAACTATGTACCACAAAGCCGCAAAGGGCATAGAAACTTAAGTTACTTAACTACTTAAAAAAAAATAAATATGACCCTAGCGTTAAGATAATACTTAGATAAAGAAATATGCATTAAAAGTTCTGTTAAGTACCACTTAAATATAATTAATATAAACCTGTATAAATGAATTTTGGCAATAAATAAATAATAAAAAAAAAGTGTATTAGTTGTAAAAAAGGAACTGAAGAAGAAATACATTTTCGAAATCGATCTTCCTAATAATAAAATCAATAAATATTGTCACTCTAAGAAAATTTTTTTACAATTGTTTTACAAAAACAATTCAAATTCAATTTTATAAGTGAGAAAAGTTCACAGTGGGGCTAAAAAATGGATTTCAACCACTATAGCACAAGGAAAAGGACCTCCATTAAAGTTAAATAAATCTACATTTCTTGTATAGGTAGCGCTGTTAGGATTTAATAAATAAATTTCAATTTAATTAGAAATTTTAAATTCCGCCAATATTCTTCCGAGGTAGCGGATATATTCATCCCGCTTTTTAAATGTTTTTTTTGTAGATAGCATTGTTTTGTCTTAGAATGTTTAACGAACTCTGGGACCATATGTAATAGGATTAATTATTGCTTACCTAGTTGTTTCGTTTAGTTCTGAGGTAGAAAAGTTTAGTTGCTTTAACGACTTAACGATTATTTTATTTGTACTGAACTATTTCAAACCTAGCAAATAATAATTTACTTAATTTTTGCAGGTACATACTACAATGCATAACTGAAAAACTGATACAACCTTCTTCTCATGAACGTGATGTATCGGGTAAGTTGAAAAACTAATTATTTGAAGGCACTTTTTAACAATATTAAATTTTAATACTAAGTAATATTATTTGGGAAAACATCAGCAAACAGAAGGCTTTATGTTGAAATTTTTAGCTTATGTGCTCCGCATTCCAATGTTAGTTCATACACATTGTTAATTTTCGAAGCTTTACATAAAACGGTAGCATTACATAACGATAATTAAGCACTTTAAAATAATTTAATTAAGTAGATTTAATTTTATGAACTCGAACAAGTTTAACGTTTTTCTTATATCATACCCAATTTTAAATCGTAATAATATAACAATAAAATAATAGTTTTCTTCTATTGTGTTGTACCGTAAATAATGTTAACTATAATAATGAACTAATAACGAAGAAGGAAAGTAATATTATGTATCAAAAGTTTATGGTTGAAAAACAGAAAAATTATGGCACGTTCTTAATATACAATGGGGGACTAATTTGTAACGTAAAAGGTACAAATTTAAAATGATAATCGATATCGAATTTATGGTATGCAGGAACTTTAGTCGCCGCAGCAGCCGTTAAACTTTACTAGTTATACAAAATAGATTAGCCGTGCGCACACATATATGGGTATATAAATTACCAGATTGCCGACTCATAGATTAAAGGTCAATGTTGGATTAATATTATTTTATACTGCAATCTAAATATTTTATAAACATAAATGAAATGAATTACCTTGAGTTAATATGTATTATTTTAAAGGTATTATAGAGACACACCTAATCTGTTTAGAAATAATTATAACTATACGATTGGTGTGCACTCAAGATTGCGGTGGCAATATGAATTTTATTATGCTATAACAAGGTGTTATAACAGCCATTTTGGAAACCATTTTTATAGTTCAATGTCTCAATGTATATATATATATATACACACACGTAATTTCGCTATTTTCTTATTATGTAGCTATGTATGTGAAAAACAAGTGAAAATCACAATAAACAAAATAAAAACTTTTTCTTTTTTTATATTAAAAAATAAACATGTTGTAACGCTTGTTTCATGTGATATTGTCGCACATATGCGTGTCTTAATAATCTTAATTAGTTGTTCTGTTAATAGACGAGCACATAAGCATTTAAAAAATTAAAAAAAAAAAATAAGAAGACCCCTTCTTTCACTTTTTTTTTACCTATATACCACAATCAAACAATCAAGAAACAAAGAGAGATACATGAACTTCACATCGGTTTCCAAGACATTGAAAGAGAGCAGATGAAAGTAGTTTTTATTTTTGTTAAAAGTTTTCTTTTTTAATTTTTTGTAAAGAAATTATTCATGATTTAATTGAGCTCATCGTAATAGTAAAGTAAAGAAAAAGAGTTAAATTCAAGATGAAGGTCGTGTGGTTGGGATCATTTCGCACAAACATTTAAACGTTGTTGTAACAATGTTTTTTTATGTAATACACAATCACCTAAACTAAATTTCAACCTATAACCTTTCAAGAACTAACTGAGATTTTAATCATAATTTGGAATTATATATTTTTAAATGTCCTTCCTTAATATTTTCACTCGCCGCACATATTTCACAGCGAAATAATAATGTGTTTTAAAAGTAAAACTGAAAATTAAGACAATCACCTTGGAGTTTTTTTTTTTTCATATTAAAGTATTTTCGCGCTATGTACGAGTATTTATTGTTTCCCGTATACATGTCTGTACCAATAAATACATTCATGTAATATATAAAAAGGGTGGAGTCGCCAATTTTTAAATATTTTCGAGAATGCCAAAAAAAAAATAAAAATAAATTAATATCGTGTTATATTTCCATTTTGCTAATTCGCTAAATTATAAATAAATCAACCTTCGAAAAATCAAATATGTACGACAATTATCCTTTCACAAAAACTGACCAATACGCCGATTATAAACGCTGTCACCTAAATCTAGATGTCACTCTTAATTTACCCCATATTAAATTAACGTCAAACTGGTTTTTCATGTGCAACAAACTGTATCATCATAATCGTAAAGTGAAAATTTGGTGAATTTACAATTTAAACATTATATTTGATTTGTCATTTTATTGCTCCACACACTAGTATTATTATTATTATAGTTAATTTAAATAATCATAATTATAATCAAAAATAATAGTTTATTATTGTACATAAATCGTGCACAAATAGTTCGTTTCCATTCTCCATGACTCGATCTTTAAATATATATATATATATATATATATATATATATATATATATATATATATATATATATATATATATATATATTTATCCGAGTATGTATGTAAAATATATATAATTTTGCAAAAGTAGTTTTACATTATTACGATTTCATTTGTGGGTGACTTTTTGTTTATTTTGTTTTGTTCTAAACTTTAACATGAAATTGTGTAGTCAATAAATATCAAAACATATTATAAAATATAATATTTAGTTACATATTTTGTAACAATATTCATTCATTTGTGAGAACGGGTATACAATAATTTTCGGTGACAAAATTGTAATTATTTCGTTATATTATATCTTTACATAATGTTTCTGGGTAATTTTGCTTATTGAGAATTAGACCACCTCAAATTTGATTTTTCGTTTATTTCGTGATTAACAAAAAATTGTCTAATAATTTTAATTGATTAAATTGTATCGAAATGGCAACCGTAGTTTTATCGATATAAAAAAACCAATCAATTTAATAAATAGCAAATATAAATTAAATTTATTATGCAATACGTATATAGTAGTGACATCTGAATGCAGTTTGGGAAAGCTTGTTTTACATGTTGTTTATGTTTAAACAATTAAAAAAAAATATTTTAATAAAAGCTTTTTTATTTCTGTTATTATATTATTTATATACAGTTTAATTGAAACTTTTGTGAAAGTTTTCTATATAACTATTCAAAAAATACAAAATAGCAACAAAGTATACATACTCGTATAGCTGTATACTACATAATGTTAAATGATTGAGAATATGTTACTGGCCGCTGTTTTTTTCTTGTTGTACATTGTGATAAGTGAAATTCAATTTAAAATGAGTTTATCAGTTTGAAAACATTCTGCCGTTGTTTAATATACAAAATGTATCCCTCAAAGACACAAAACGAGATTCATGAACATGATTGATTGTATTGTAAGAAGTTACAAAATTTTAATTTGATTTATTATCTTAATATAAATGTATCAAGAGATGTTGAAAGCTACCTACATTCTGATTGCAAAAAAAAAGACAAAATGAAACTAGACTAGTTTTCTAATCATTAATTTACAATTTATAAAGACAAATTGTTATCTTTTAATGGGTATACCCATTAATATATTAAAGATTTACCGGGTCAAGGTCATAGTGATCCAAACCGAATTAACGATTTGGTATCTTAATTATAAAATCGTGATTTTGTAGTCTTAAATAGAAATTTATTTAGCCCGCATTATTAAACCTACATCAAAAATTACTTTCAAAGTAAAAGTTATATAGTGTGGTGTAACCCTTACTGATCAGTGATTAATTTTTTTTACCGATATACACTATTAGTACCACAGTATCATTGCAAAATTATACCGAATAACGATTACCTTCCTACAAATATTTTTTAGTTTGGTTTTTGTTTGAGTATTTAAGGTAATTGGATAATCAGTTTTCAATTAGCTGATCTTTTACTATATATATATATACTATGAAGGTGGTGGATGAATTAAGTAATTACTTAAGCCGATTAATTGAAAGTGAATGAGATCAAACTATAAAGATTAAGTTCCGTTACAAAAAGAACAAAAAAAAAAAAATTAAAATGAGATCAATTTTTTTTAATACTTTCTTTTTAACATTTTTTTGTGTGTGAATTTTTATTTGTTTTTGCATACGAATGAGCGATCAATTTTGCGCGCATACTATGCAACTTTGTTTCCGTTCTTTTAGTTCATTATCTTATAATAAACCGTGTTGATTGCTATGATCGTAAAAAATTATTTAGTTAAAAACGTAAATACCATTGATCTTTACCTCGGACGAGGAATGATCACATGTGATCTTCACATAACGTTTTGTTTTATTTTTTAGAAAGTATTTTTTTTAATCGCGCTTTACAAACAATAACTTGATCTTTTCATATCAACTGATCGTTTTTATGCGAATGTCAATTTTTACATACTTTAAGATTAAAAAATTTCACTATAAAAAATGTAATAATAATAACACTGATACGCACACTACATGAAAGATTTGGAGAAAAAATAATTTAAAATAACGGTAATTTTATTTCTAAAAACATATGGTCGAAAAGAAATCAATACATATTTATACGATTAAATAAAAGTGAAAAGATGTCCGTTACACAATTAAATTTATATATAGTTTAGTAAACTAGTTATTATTTAGGTTTCCATCTCTTTTATTAAGTTCATATTTCATTAGAGACAACTTGATTGTCAGTCATCACATTATACTGAAGTACAAAAAAAAAAACTAATTATTATTATTTTGTAAAATAATTAAAATAACACAATGTAACATTTACATTAACATTTATTATAATAATATAAATGTTGAAATAATTCTGAAAATATCTATGTAATTAGAGTTTTAATGCCGTAAGGTATATAAAACTATAAAATAAAATTCGCTTAACTCTTGAGATCGCGATCTTGCGTATTGATTCTATATGGGTATTACATTTTCACCCGTGAAAGTATCCATATATAACAAAATATTTAATCAACTTTCTGATACTAATTAATTCATACACAAAGTCCAATTACCTTATATTTTTTTTTTTAATTTTTAAAACGGTTAATTAAATTTAATTTAGTTTGTCCCGATTAAAACTATGTAAACATACATTATGTTATGTACATACATTATGTTATATAACAAAATTAAGATATTTTCTAATTGTTGCTATTATGCATTAATTTTTGCGATAAACAAATAACTATAAATATAAAATTTTCATTCATAAATGTTTTAATTAAATCGCGAGGTGAATGAAAAAGTATCAAGTGTACCTGAATTTAAAACAAAATATTGCAATTCATTTGTTGTGTATTTAATACTATTATAATTATATGCAAAACAACAATTTATCTGAATATACATGTTACAACATAAATAAATGTTTGCAATAAAACATTAAAAGAATCTATGTCAATTGTATTAGAAAATTTATTAAACTAAATTTTTAACAAGTTTTGTTTTACCAAGATTTACAATCATTGAACTGAATTTATTAAAAATATATATATATTTCTCCAATTAAATTTGTTACTGCTTTTTCTTATGAGACAAAATTATTTCTAAATAGTTTTTCTTAAAGGCTTCCTACATAAAAACAACGTAATTACATTAAGCGATCGTTAATTTTTTTCAATAGTGTGTTGTAATTTTTTTTTATAAAATGATGTCAAAAGGTTATATTTACACTTGTTAAATCACGAAAATGTTTTAAATAAAAAATAATAATATTACAAAATTTCTCTGCATACAGTTATATGAATAAATTGAAAGTGTATTTTATAACGCTTTATAAAAAGGGACACAGCCGTGCCATCTGAATTTAATGAATGAAAACCATTTGACAGGTAATCAAAATTATTAGAAATTGCATGCTAATTTTATGCACATTTTATCACTAGTCGAGTATTTTTGGCATGGTTACAATAGATTGTCTATATTTTATGGAAAATTTAGGTCGTTTTAAACTTGATCTAATATTATAATATAATTTTCATTCAAACACTTTAACGTATATTTTTTTTATTCATAATACACATGTAGAATTTTTAATTGAACTTTTATATATATAAAATATGTACATAGTTCCGTTTTTGCTTATTAAAATACACTTTGCTCACCTTTCATCATTTTACCAGGTTGTGATGGTTGCACTCTAACACCGTACACATAATTTAAATTTGTATTTAAAAAACATAAAACTATTAAAAATGAAAATTTTAATTTCCATATCACATTAAATAAATTTGTATCCTTCATTTTGTAATCCTTATTTTTCTTATAATTTTTTCACTTTTTAAAATCCAGTTTAAATATCCAGACACGGCAGGTATTAAATCCAAATTAGATCACACTAATATTACTATTCCGTTATATTTAACTTTGCAAAATTGACCACATTTATTAAAATCAATTAATTATTAATAATATTTAAATATTAAATAATTAAAAAAAAAACACACAAAACTTCCACACTTTTATACGTCTGGCCGTTAAAATAATTTGCAAGACGTAAAGTGGCCCAAATGCAAAGAATTTTTGTATTTTTTTTGGTTGGAAAAAACACGCGATCAGTAACGCGTTTTTCTATAAACTGAATCGAAAATTTTCACGTCTTGGTAATATAAAACCTTTCTCTTAAGAAGAATTCTCTATTTCAAGGTAGATTTCTTAAAACTAAAATATAAAACGAAAAGAAATTGGAGATTTCCCTCCATAATTGTGAATTAAATTTATCACAAAATAATATTGCATATACAACAAACAAACTCATATATTTCTCCTTTAAAAATCAGCTATACAACAAAACGAAAAAATCATACAGTGGAATTACATACTATAAATCTCGTGAAGTTGTAACAATTTGTTTTAAATTTGCCGTTATAAATTTATTCTCTTTTGTTTCTCTTATAAAAGTAAAAACAAAATAAAAAAAAACAGTTACGGTTAAATTAAACGAACAAAAAAAAACCGCAAAATCAAATATTTACAGTTTTTGTATTATTCTGTCGCTTGTACACGATCGTATTTACCCCGCTTTTATTTATACACACCCCACTTTATCTCGTGAGCGCAATGTAATGCAAAATTAAAATGTAGATCAAAAAAGCTCGATTCGTTTTTTTGGTGTTCGTGTGTTTAAGAAAATACATAAATAAAATAACATAAAACAAAATCACAAAGAATTCTCATAGCAAACTTGATCTCCTTCGATATCGAAAGTATTTTATTTATTAAGCAAAACAATTTAATTTTGCTTTTTTTTTTTAGATATACAGTTCTCGTTCTCTCTCGCGACTCATGCATTGCATATTTATTACAATCAACAAAATAATTTTATAATTGTAATCAAGTTCGTTAGCGATCGCCAAGAATTTGTTTAATGCTGTTATCATAGGTTTTCCTAAAACCGCATGGCAAGGACACACAGGGTAATTTTCGGATTTGTAAAATAATATTGTCGTTAGATTAATTATTGTAATTGGTGTATATAAATGATATGGTGTAATTAATTTGTTGTTGCAAACTAAAATTAAAATACTATAACTTTACGTGTATGTATAAATGTGGTGTATGATGTAATTTGAATTTGTATTCGCCCAGGAAGTTTCTGTAAACGGAACGTACCTACTGTTAACTTGCCCCTACGGGCGCATTTTGATCTCATTCACAGTTTTAATTAATGAAACGCGTTTCTACATGTGTGTGTGTGTGTGTGTGCGATAGTTAAAAGTTTAGAAAAACAAAATATGTGCCGCTAGTTTAACATTTATTTTATACGCTATAACGTATTGAACGCAATATAAGAATGATATCGTATGGTCACTAAACCTTGGATTAACATGAAATTTGATTGGCAGTAGACATGTACACATTTTTTTATATCGCTTTAAACTGTTAATTAAGGAAAATACTAATTATTATGATTGAGAAATTTGCCATAGAGGTCATTAGTGGACTAATAATCTAAATTTACATCTTAAAATGTGACCCATTGCACAATAATTGGCTCGCAGAAAAAATCTGGTGACAATAAAAAGCAAAATTCCCAAAACTACAAAAAAACAAGATTTAATTTAAAATTTCACAATGAATTCCGAAATTGAATTTCCTTATTTGAATATACACAAAAAAGTGTATACTGCAGAGAATTAATTTGTTAGTCTTACCCGATTGTATAACGTGCAGTTATAATTTTTATTTCTATTTCATTTGCAATTTTTTTGTTTGTTTGTTGGGTTGTCTATAAAATTTGTTTTTTTTTTGTTTATTAATTGTTAGATGAATGAAATTACAGCATCACGGAAATTTAAATATGGTTTATGAATTTTGATTGGTATCAGTGAGTGCGCACAAAATTAATTTGTTTGTGCGTAGCCCATATCTATCTAGAGAGTGGTATACAGAGATGAGATGTTTAAATTATGTAGAACGCCATGAACCATGTAACCATGATTCAGATTTTTATTTGCATGAACACTTTAATTATTGTATTCGATGAATGAGTAAAAACTTGAATTATTTTTGTGTCCAGTTATGTTTCGATATTCTCGAGTTACTTGCAAACGACACAGAGAGAGCGATTTGTAAACCCTTTGCAAGTTGGTAAAACCGCTTCCATGAAAGAAGTCCATTTAGTTTCTCTAAATAGAATATTTTTAAATTATTTTATTACAATGAACCTAGTCTTTATATTGACTAACGACATTTAATGTCTAACCTAATTTCCTACTTTGTTACGTGTTTAGGATGTCCCCATTTTTTCTCATAAATTTTGTCTAGTGTTGTTCTGCCTTGCGCTGGCTATAAAACTTCCTATTAATTCTCGTTGGTCAAGCAGACCTCTCTTCATGCTTCCGTGCCGCTTTGCTTACCTCGTTGGCGACTGTTTCCACTGCAAGGTCTCTATGGAGAACTCCATTACGTACATACCAAAGAGTATTAACAATATCCCTCAGTACTTTGTTCATTCCAAGTTTGGGTGATTTTTCAGGTTACTCGGTTTAGTAAAACCCACAGCTGAGTATCATACGTTCATAAGGACCTTAATATCTGTTTACTATGTAATGACAATTGAGGGCCCCTTCCCAAAACATTACATTACAGTACATTTTTTTGTCTTTGGGTCTGACCTCTTTACATTTTTTTTTTCACATGCACCTTCCACCGCAGTTTTGCATCTACATGCATATCTAGAAATTTTGCTGAGTTAGCATGTGGTAAATGAGACGTTATTTTCCACATACAATTGGTTTACTTTTCTGTTGGTGTAACCGACGCGTACGGATTTTGTTTCATTCAACTTGATGCACCAAACGCTTCGTTGGTACGTTTATTCTGTCTATCGCACTTTGAAGTTTAGTAGTAGCTTCCTCTTTGAAGTCACGTAACAATATGAAAGCAGTGTCATCAGCAAATGCACCCATTGTACCCAATCCTGCGTTAATTTCTTTAATTTGTGAGTATGCTTGTTTCTGTTTAACACAAAGCTGTCTGCCTGTCTTTAATGTATGATTCATGATGGTGACCGAATTGTAGTGGTAAAACTTTCTTCTAAGTTTCGGCAATAAACCTTTGTGCCAGACTTTGTCAAAAGCCTGAGCCACGTCAAGGAAAATTTCTGAGCAGATCCTGTTTTCTTCAAGTGCTTTTTCTATTATATCCGTTATCCTGTGAACTTGATTTATTCTGGAATGTCTATCTCGAAAACCGTATTGGTGTATAGGGATGGATGAGTTCTTTACTTTTAATTGGCGGTTTCATTCGTTTTAATTGGAGTATTTCAAATAATTTTGACGTAATAGATAATAGCGATATTGGTCTATGAGACGTTATTTCGTTGGTTGGTTTTCCTGGCTTGAGTATCATAATGACGTCCGCAAATTTCCCTACCTTTGGTACGTATTTGATTCTGAAGACTGCGTTGATTGGTGTGGTCAATTTTTTAATGCACATTTTGAAAAACTGTTTAACAGTTTTTTATGTTATCCGGTCAAAGCCTGGCTCTTTTCTTGGATTTGTTTCTTTTATTTTGTTGATCACTTACGCAACAGAGGTTAGGGTGATTTTTTGATTCCTGATTTTTTTAGTTTCTTCTATGTTTTTTGTGTAATGCTTGCCATCTTTTCTTGGGCCGAACCACTCCTTACTCTTTCGCGGTTCATTTTCCCGTCTTACTTTACGTAACTACTGCCAACTCGAAGAGGTACGGCTATGAGTTTTGCACGTCGCTAGGGGGTCGTAGTTGTGTTCCTTTTAGCCACAGATCATAATCCAAAGCTTTAACCACTGTGTCATTTGGTTAGTATTTCTTATATTTGTTCGCTCTCCTGTACCCCATTAAGTTAAAATGTATCCTCTAATGATCAGAAGTGAGCCATTACTACTTTTTGTTCAATGCTTCTTGCCCAACTTCCATTGCTTGTTCTTATAGGTGAAATTTGGTTTATTGGAATTTTTACGCGTTTTGTTGTCTTCTACAATGAATAGTCAGTGCCGTTTTCATATAGTAATGATCGTAGGCACGAGTTCGTGGTTTCATTTTTTATATTTTTATTTCTCTCTTTATTCACGGGGCATCCTTGCGGGTATCCTCGTATGCTGGTATTTCTTCCTGATTTTTTGTTTTTCTGTTACTAGATCTGTAATTTATTTTAGGTGAATTATAACTTTTAAATATTTTTTTTGAGATTCTTTACCTGTAATGGATACTAGTCTCAATCCCCAATGAGTATGTTTTACATTGAAGTTTACTCCAACAATGAACTTTTCTCCTAAACTTTTAGGATCTTTATAAATTCATCTATCTTTAGGTTGTATCGTGGTGGACAATAAACTGCAGACACGGTTATTGAATGATTTTTTGTCTTGGTGCTAATGCAGGTCAGCTCCTCTTGCAGTGTAATCTAGGTGTATTGTGTGATATAAAGGGTCATTGAGGACGCTTGATATTTAAATGTAAAAAACAAGTTGTGTGTGAGATATCCTCTCATTTTTTTATTTGAAGGAATATTTTATGGCATTAAGTAATATGAAATATAACGTCGTTCAAATATCCGCTGCGGCTTTGCTGATGGCTCGTATTTGGAGGTTCAATTTTCGATGAATTTGTCGCATAAATCTAGCTAAATTTGCTGGATGGCGTTTGCTATTTTGACTTTGAGGGTATCAATTGTTTGAGACCTCTGATTTACGATAGCCTTAAAGGAAGAAGTTCTGGTCTCCGCGGCGCGAGATAACCATGCCCTCAAATGGCTCGTGTAGAATGTCGCGGCTAGTGCGGTATGGCACGTAGCGCCGTCCTGTTGGGACTACATCGTCGGTATCTATATTGTTCAGTTTAGGCCACAAGAAGTTGCTTATCATCGAACTGATTCTTTATCGAACCGGCTGACTCGAATTTGGCCACCAAACGTCGAATAGTCGACTCGGCAGGAACGTTGTGACGAGGATAAAAATCAGGTAATGCGCCAAACGTTTCTCGAACGGAGCACTGATTTTAAAAATAAAATTTGATGATTTGGCATACACTACTGAACATTTCATCACAAATTTGACAGATGTAGCTTTAACAGCATGACTGCTGCAACCTTTCAAATTTCAAGCCGACAACAATCAATTTTTTGGTTGACCAAGAGCATTTGCAATGCCTGCTGATATTGCAATAGCCTATTGGGGTAACTTGCTATTATTCTAATGTCATTCATTTTTGTGCTTTTATTGCAGGAGCTATCCAGAAGTTTTGTGAGTCTTTGGATAATTTATTGATCCAATAGATTTGTCTTGTTTCTGCTGTTATTCTGTCATTCTGTCTAAAATTGATTGCAACATTTGACTATAACTGTCACAGTCGTTATTTATTTGTGTTCTAGTTTTAGCAACTTCGGAATATTGGAAGCCTGTATTTGAGTGTCTTTCGTTCATACCAGGTTTGATTTCCGCTTCCTTTGGGTTTCTTGGCTCTATTCGTTTATATTTTACTGTTCCTTCTCATTTCTCACCTTCTGAAGTCCTTTGACAACTATACAGCCTCTAGCTTTCGGGATTTGGTTCGCCACAGTTCACACACTTTACTGGACTTTCTGTTTTTTTTATATGGGCCTCTATTGCAATAGTTATCAGTTTATCCCTATAATTGACCTCTTTTGTATTGTGGAATAAACCTTGATTTTCGAAGGGCTTGAAACTCTTATCTTCATGTTTTCGTTATTTATTTATTTTTTTATTGATTGACATAACAATTTTTTGATGTATCTAATTTCGTAAATATTTTTTAAATCTTCTACTTTATCGCATGTTAGCATTAACAAGAGCAGAGGTTTTTATCTGTTTTCTTCACAATTTGAGTAACTTCTTTAATTTTTAGATTTTTCAGAAGTAAGTCTTCTTTTATTTTCTCTGGCTGGTAAGATGGATGTATCATTTTGGCTATAACTATTATTGGTCGAGACTGTTTGTCCTCGTACGAGTACCATGTATCACTCTTCTCATGAAAAGGAAGAGTAAGTTTCCTGTAGTTTTATACGTTTGAAACATTTCTTTAAGGCCTTCAATGTTGTTTGATATTTATCTGATTTGAATCCACGAACTTTCGTATATCCTGATAGTTTTGAATTTTATTTACAGTTACTGGTGGCGGTCTTGTTTGTGGCGTCTTCTTACTTTCATCAATATTTGCATCAGTTTTATTAGATTGTTGTGATTCCTCTTTTTTGGTTATCGCAATTGGTGATTTGTTGATTTTGCGCTTTTTTTATCGTTTATTTCTCTGCGGATGTTGCCGCCGAGAGACCGAGTTGACCGTGAGAGAAACAGTTAGTCCTTAGTCAACTGCGATTTTCCCATTACCAATGTCCAACAATTGCTTCGAAAACACACCTGCAGTTCGATCTTTTTGCAAAAACACTCGCATGTTAGTCGTCAATCGGAGAGTCTTCACATATCGGCACCAATTTGATGCACGCGTTTAGTTCAGCAGCTGCAGTTGAACGTGGAATAACAGGAAGAGTCTGACGAAAATCACTGAATAACAGAATCAAAGTTCCACCAAAAATATTAAGATTGGCACGGAGATCTGTCTCTGATCCATCTGACAACGTTCTGTCCAGCGCCTCCAGTGACCTTTCATTCTAAAGGATCAATTTGCATCTCTGTAGAATCTTTTTGCCAATGCGCTGTTTTTGGCGATGTTACAAATTGGTGTTTCGTTAGTTTGCATGTTCTGTGATAATTTCAGTGTAGAATGTGCAGTTCGTCCGCCTTCTAACAAAGTGATGTGATAGAATCGAAATTAAGAACGTTTTCCAGTCCTTCCGGGAGTATCCAGGAAGTAAATGCTACAGCTTCTATCAAAAAGTCGTACGCTCGTCGTGCTTCGGCTAATCCTTCAGTGTCCTATTGTTGTTCTCTTTGTAATTCGTGGTTGAATCTATCGTATAAACACGTGTTCTATCATAATCAATGTCTCATCGTGAATTTTTGCTGTCATTTGCAATGTCGGATTTGAAGTTTGGCGAATTTAATGCGATGATGAAACTATGACGTAATATCTGAGCTTATTGCCCCAATGTGAATTGTTATCGAACAATTGTAAGAGTTGACACGCCTCACCGTAAGTCGCACATAGATACCCATTAACGGTTTTCAGTTATTCAAACGACGTCGGACCACGAACATTCACCAACAACAATCAAAGATAGCAACATACGTCGTTATTTGGAGGCACGAAGACAAGAAGCTTGTCAATGCTGTCGACGGTGGCCGTGTCGCTCTGTCTGCTGCATTTTCTGGATTAAGATACACTCGTTGCCAGTTTTCCAAATGCACTGCTAAATGTAGAACTGTAGGATGTCTTTCGTGGATCGCAAAGTAAAAGATGCGTCAAATCGCCTCGTTGCTGCTCACAAAGCGACCCATTTGAAACTGAGGTATGATCGCCTACGATACAATGGGTATACGTTCTTGCCTGTGAAGTTGTCGGCAATCAGGTCTCTTGGGTATCACATGGAACACTTGCCATCGATCATACATTGTGAGTCGTTGTTGCAAACTTTGCAAGGCCCACGGATCATATTCGTAGTCACCACTACATGCAATTTCGGATCAAGAGCTTCATCCGGAAAATCGGCTGAGATGGTGGAATCGATTTCACTGGCTTTGCTTTTTTGAACGAACGAAACCAAAATGTGTGCATGAGGCAGACTACGTTGTTGTTGTTCAAGGAGTACATCCATCAATGAACTTGGCCATACACACGGTGCTTTATGATGAAATTTTTCAGAGGTTTTCATTTTTGTCAACTGATGTTTGGCTGGGTAGCAGTTCCTTCTTGATTTCGATCCATTGAGGATTACAAGTGAATGTTATGAATAGTATTGTAAGTACTTGTGCATGTGTGCGATATAAGTCGCCGGTAAAATTATCATTCTTCCCACGATGTTAGCACCCCCGTCCTCGTTAATCGCTTAGATGATTGTATTATTCAGATCGGGTTTGGTTTTGCTGCAAATGCATATATATTTCAGTCGTTCAGTCTTCTCCTCTGCCAAAAGATCAATGGATATTGTAGCTCATCATAAGTCCTGTGCATTTCGGACACACATTTCAATTCATTATTCTGACGATGAAGCACGAAATATCTAGATTGCAAATTTTCGCAGACAATAACAACAGCCACTTCGTCGATTGTCGGCGAATTGAATTTTCTTGCGCGCTCACTCGCCGGCATTTTGTCAGTCCTGATGACGATGTCATGGCTGCCGGATGGCGTCCAATCCAACATAATTTTGAACAATTTCATCAATTCGTTGTTCTGATGAAGAGGCGTTTGCAATTCTCCAACAATGGCTCGTTCGTTGCCGGATTGTGAGCACACTGCTGTTTAACTTCAGCATCCGAATTGCCCATGTAATAAATTTGTAAAAATTGATTGTCCGCATTCGGTGAAGGCAACAGCTCGCCTAGTAAATGATAAATTTGCCCTTGGATCTGCAATAGTGATGTCAAATTGACTGTGTTAAATAATTTCCATGTGTTTTCTGATGAATTGAAAGTGGGCATGAAATTTCCTCCGTAAACATGCGTTGCGCCAAACGGCGTCATTTGGAAGCAACTGTTGTATTTTTGGATGTTGCCCAGGAAATGGGTAGAAGCATTTCCTGTTCCAGAAACCAATGAGTGAAATGGCTCTTGTGGCGGGACCAATTGCGCCGCTGAATTTCAACGCCTTACAATGTAGACAAATGACTGACATTTCTCCAATCGTTACTGGTCTGTTCGCACTGTAATCGATTTCCGAATCATCATTATAAGAGCACCGCGTCGGTACAATCGGTCATGTTCATTGTGTTGTGCTCGCTTGTCGTTCATTTCCAGTCGCTCTCGAACGTAATTGGAAATTGGAATATGACATTACGACTATTTTCATTATCCGTCGCGCGTTAGTCCTCACTGCGACGACTTGAGTTAGCTTTATGCATTGTATTGTGATGGACACTGTAAAACGACATGGAAGTGCTTTCACAAACACTTGTACACGAAACAAATCTGTCGAAATTACCTCGTTATTCTTCACTGAGAACGTGTATCAAAACTAATCGATCCTCTCTAAAAAACATTAGAATAAATTTGTGGTTATGTCTAAGCCTGCAAAGTTAATTTACCTTAATAGAATAGCTGATCAAAATGCTTGTTCGCAAAATGTAATAAAATTCGCATTAACCAAATCTGTTTTCAAAATCCACTACCTTTTTTTTGCGAAAAAACAATTTTGAATTGATTAGATTTCATAAATTCTCGCTGACATGATTGAGCACAACCGCACGGTGTGAATAATCGAATACGAAGCATATAATGCATGGCGCAGCTGTCAAACGATAGATCCGCCACCAACACCATCTATTCAAAATACTCCGAAGTGACTATAAAAGTGAATGCTCATTGTTGAAACCCACTTCTCATTGGTGGTGGTGTTAAGTACATTACCATACCAAAGGGAAATTTCGATTTTGCGATTTTTTTTATATTTCTGATTTTTCCCAATTTTTTTCGATTTTCCTTTGGGATTTTCCGAATTTTCTTTTTTTTAAACCACCCCAGTATTGAGACGAACAAAGCAAAAAACGAATTATCCAAATCGGTCGAGCCGCTCTCGAATTCTTGCTAGCTTTAGTGTCGGCAATTAATTTTTTATATATAGACGACGTAAGAGAAAGTAATTGGTATTCATCATGAAATTCTTCACCCTCGAAATTTTTACAGGTTTACCTTTCACGCGTTATAGTGAAGTCATGAAAAGTTTATAAAAATCTCTGTGTGTAGACATTTAGTTGTGTCTTCTCTACAGTCCAGACGGTTTGTCTGGTCGTGGTAAAACTTCATAATTAAGTTTTTTTTTTTCATAAAATGGGAGTTCCCAGTTTTGACCGAAATCGGTCAACCGGAAATGGCCGTTTCCATAGGATTTTTTTCGTTTTTACAAATATTTTGGAAAGCATATCATTTACGAGAAAAACGATTAACAACTAAAAGATTATAAATTAAATTTGCACTAATTCCAAATAAGTTTTCAAAATTTAAGCGGAAATGACGTTTTTTGACAAAAACTGTTTTTCGCTGCTTCCGTAGGAACTTCTTCGTTTTTTGCAAATATTTTGGAAAGTGTATCATTTACAAGAAAACCGATTGAGAATTAAAGATTCTAAATTTATTTTGCAACAATATCGAGTCAGATCAGATTTCCAATATTTACGCGGAAATGACGATTTAAAAAAAATCTTTTTCTTAAAAAAATTCGACCAATTTACAGCCTGGACAGATCGATAGATCGGGATGAAACTCCATATTGAAGCTTTTACCATAAATTAGGAGGCCCCAGTGATGTTTGGGCGAAATCGTCCCACCAGCTTTCATGTAGGAACTTTATCGTGTTTTACCAATATTTTGAAAAGCTCGTATATAGCAATTTGCGAAAAAATATTAAAGATAAAAAGATTGTAAATTAAATTTCAAACAAAATTAGTTCAGATCATTTTATAAATTTTACCGGAAATGTCGAGTTTTAATAAAAAAAACCAGGCGGATTGGCGATGCGGGAAAAAATTTCATACTTAAACTTTGCTTTTCTTTAGATCCTTGTGAAATTTGGTGGAAATTTATGTATCGGAAGTGGCAGCTTCACCGGGATTTTTTTTAACCTTGGCCTTGTTGCTTTTCTGAAATTGCGGGGACTATGGTTTTTTTATTATACAGGGTGATCCAATAAGAGCTTCCGTAAGTTTTTTGGAAATAGAACGCATTAAAATCAATTTAATAATCAAAAATTGTATTTGTGACGTAAGTTCGGTTTATGACATTTAATGTTTGAAAATAATTTCTTTTAAATGTTGTCCGCGACTGACTCTTAGATGATCCATTCTATGGGTCCAATTATCGAGCATTTCGGCCGATATTTCGTTACTTACGCGAGTTATCTTCGCTTCTATTGCAGAAATCGATTATCAATCGATCGCTACGCCAATATCTTGTATTTTTGAATTTGGAAAATACGCCACAATGTGCCATACGAGAGACCTAGGGCTTGAGAACGGCGACGAATTGATTGATTGCGGTCTTCACGTACACTTTCAGCTACAGCAGCCAATAATGGCCAATAATAAGTGGTTCGAAATTTGTTGATTGTTTCGCGAATAGTGCATTCAGTTGGACGATTATGAACACCATAAAATGGTCGAAGAGCACGGAAACAATTTTTCAATGAACACTGATTTTTGAAATAAATTTCCACAATTTGTGGAAGTCTATTCATGGTGAAATGACAATGAATACTGAACACAAATGTCATATGAACATGGCAGTTGTGACGCATGAATCCCAATGAGAATCCCAATTGGAAAAAGTACCTGCTATTGGATCATCCTTTCCAAGATAGTTTTAGCAAGAAGAGTCCGGCAAGTTAAATTTTTCGCTTTAGAAATCAAGAGTGGTGTATTCAAAATTTATGTATACATTCGTGGAAAAATATGTAAACTTATGGCCGTATGTAAACTTTAATAAAATAGGAAATCGTGATAATTTTTATTGGAGATAAAGACAGATCGACAGATTTAGCTTTCATTTTATTTATATAGATTTTGCGCGAGCACAATGTTCCATATGAAAAACATTTATAACGAATGTTTCTGAGATGTTTTATTTTCGAACGAAACGCGAACGGTGTGCACTTAGAATATAAATGGCAGTTGAAATAATTAATATACAAGTAGTTGATCTTAATGGTTTAAGTTTTTTGTTCTGGTTCCAAATAATTGCCTTATTTGTCTCCGAAGCGATATGCCGCTGATGTAGTTGCTGTAATTAAATACCGATAATAAAAGGTTTCTGAACAATATCAATATATAAATTTTAACGATGAAACTGGTGTCGATTTACTTAAAACCACACCCAAGGTCATGGTTTTACATTAATTGATTCATAATTTTCAATTAGAATGGATCACCACTTACAATACCAAATACAAATTCAAAATGTATAATGTCCATGCCACAGGTACCAAACCGCTCTATATATGTACGAGTTCATTATGAAATTTCTTAATTAAAGCATTTCACTTTTTATTTGGCGTCTTGTAAATCGTAAAAATGTATAACAAAAAATAAAAATAAATCGCGAAATCCAATGTACATAAATCAAATTGATTGGATAACAATTTCTTTCTAAATATTTAAGATTTGTTAAAGGCATTCGCTTAAAGCGCAAACAAAATCTAAATAGTCTGATCTCGTTAGATCATTTGGTCATTTTATTTAATTGTTGCGAATGTACTAAAACATGAAATATGATGTACAAAGGAAACAAAAGATGATCGGTATTTTAAAAAAAAAATAATGACCTCGACTTTCGATGAAGATCACGTTTTATACACATTTTTGTGTTGTTTTAATAGCGCGCTCGCGCCACTTTTCAATAACATTGAGATGTTATATTTTGATATCGTATTTGTCGCGCGATATGATCATAAAATATATTGTGATGATGATCATATATTTTTATGACAGCTGGGTGGTTAATGTTCGGTATAATTACACGGTATGTACGTGACCTCGACACTACCCCAAAAAGCGAGCTCGTGCGAACTGCGAATTACTATATTTTATGAGTTTTCAAACCACCTACAGTATTTAGAACGTTTCCAATTTGCTTTTGTTTTATTATATTGTTACTTGACCATTAAAATATTTTCCGTTTTGTTAAAAAATTTTCATGGCCGTACAAATATCGCGCGCTTTATACACGTACTTGGTCTATTGTTATATTACACCGCAACTAGTGCAGATTTTCTTGATCCGGATATTCACACGATCAATGTGATTCTGGTGGTTAACAAATATACAAAAAATCACACCGTACCTATGTTCAGGTTTTGACGAGGAAATTAAATAAGATAGAAAAAGACAGAATTATATAAGTTCTTATCGCTCTAAGTAGCTTATTTAACACCCAGCGAAGTATAATGAACTCTATTTGGTTACAATACCAAAAAAAAGTGAAACCAAATATACAACACAAAAAAAAAAAAATAAATTAAAAGCGAAAGGTATGAACCGCTGAATCAAGGTCAAATAGAATTCTTGTAATTTGTCTTAAGCCAAAAAGTATGGTTTTTGGTTATACGATTTAATTGATCTTGCTTTGTATGTCTCCGAACACAGAGAATACAAAGTACGCATATTTTTTTCCACAGACGGACACACCCAGACCAATGCTATAAGCTTAATTTCATGATCAAAAAATATTGATTGAATGTTTCACTACACAGCATTTTTTCCCTCTATTGTATATGATTTATCTAGACCCCCCAAAGACATTTATTATGTAGCCTTATGTACACAGAAATTAATAAATCGTTATGTACGTACAATAAATATGTAGATGTTTATATAAGCGCGCGTACTAGAGTGATCGAGGGTGAAACAGAAAACTTACGTGGTGACGATCGGACAAAAATTTATTGTGCATAACATGATTTTATGCGGCACATAGCTATTAACCCAAACCGCATAATTTTTCACTCCACTGAATACACGAAACATTATACATGCATTTTGAGGGAGTGATAATTTGCAAACATACCATTAAACATTAATGAGCAGAAAAGAGAAATCGTGAAATAATTTTTCTTGAATCGATCGATCGAAATTAAATTAATATTTAGGCACATTATGCGATCAATCACAAACTATACCATCGAAAATCAATTATAAAAAGTCTTTTAGCAAATCAAAACTAATCACAACATAAATTTATGCTAAATTTATATTATATTTTTTTTTGAAGCTTTGGAAGATACTGCTAAGGTTTTATTGTTTCAGTTTTAAATTTTATATTTTGGGAGTGCTGGACTCAGGAAATAGAAACCTCATTCACCTCTCTTCACGACAACCGGATTGCAATATTTTCATTACATCGTCAGCTGGATGTCCTTTGTCTACTTGTTCCGTATATTTTGAGTTAATTAACTTTTCTCTCGTCGTCTGCGTTAAAATCACCCTAATCATCTGATTGATGTTAATACACGTCTGCTCTTCGGCCAACATCTTTGGAATAATGTTTTTGAGTGCATTGTTATTGCATTGGCTCCATATAGAGTTATGGATATAACCACTAATAACAATTTTTCTTGACTGCACTTGGTCCCCCAACGTTAGACATCAATCGAATATGGCCTGTTGTTTTCCTGGTCGCGTGAAGTTCTCTCTTATCTACCATTATAAGTACTTCGGATTTTTCCGGAGCCAACGTTCATGTCTTGCAGAGATGATCGCCGGATCATTTGAATAACCCACCAGATTAGCACCTTCAGGTACGGAAATTCGGAATACGCCTTCCCACGCATTCTGTAGAGCGTCCGAACCAGGACTGAATCCTTTCGATACAGCGCTAGTGACCTCCTTCTAAATAACTTGTGGTACGAGATCACTCGCATGGCATTTTTCTTCTACCGAATTAATTCTAAGAAGCAAAGTGGTCTATACTTTGCCGTGTTTTCGTATTTCCCTTCCTTTTTAAGTAAAACCACTGAGCATAATTAGAGCAGGGTTAGATACTCTTTGGTAAAACCAGCCAAGCCAGTTTCCAGTTGGCGAGAAATTTCTCGTTCTTAAGTGCCAGATTCATAACGTCCAGAAGCCTAATTGGGTGTGAAGCTGAAATAATCCTGATAGTCTCGCCCTAATTTAGCGCCATGATCTCCCCAGTTCCTACACAATGGAAGGTAAAATCTCATGGAATTCTATGTTCTCGTGAATTATTCGCACATGTATAGGGAAAAGGGCGCTCACAATAGTATTAATTGTTTCCGCGGTCAGGGTAGGCCCTCTTCAAGTCATATCTAATGCGCTTCAGTTCCAGCCGGATGAAAATATTCACTTGGCTTCGAGTTCGCATATTCTTTCTCTGTAATCTCCAGAAAAGTTATCATGTGGTATTCCGTCATTTGCAATTTTCATGAATTTCGATAGCCTGAGATAGCCGAGTACTCTGGTCACATTCCTTAGGCGGGAATAACCTTTCATTGCAATCTGAAGACCTTAGACCCATTAGTTTAGCCTCTCTTCTACTAAAAATGATGGAATGGCAGATGGAAACCCAGATAGAAAGCCCACATTAGGAGCTCGATTGAGCCCTGTTTGGGTCATGTGGATTTCTATCTGTTTTTTCATCTGTCTTTCTATCATTTTTGGCAGGGAAGATTCTAAACTAATGGGTTTATGCTTGGGATTGCAATGAGAGTTTTTTCCCGCCAAGGAATGTGACCAGAGTTCTCGGCTGTCCTTGAAGGTAACTTCCAGACAGGGTTATTTTAAGTCAGTGGTTTGTTGGACATCCGCTGGTATATTGCCAGCAGGACCTGCCGACTTATAAGGCTTAAAGAAATTTATAGCCCACATGATTTTTCTCCTGCTTATATCCTGGCTTACACTACCTCCCGCTCTGTTGCCCCTAGGTCTTTGAGGTGCAGTTTCGGAGCTACATTGAAAGTGAGTTTCCAACAGTAGCTCCAAGGATTCCGTACTAGTTACCGTCCTAGAATCATCCGATCGTTGGAGAAAACTCGGAGTGGTGGGACTTAGAGGTCGCACTTTACGCAGCCTAGATGTCTCTGAGGACTCCTGTATTTTACTAGCATCCAGGCATTTGTTTTAGCATTTCTTAATTCGTATTTTTATGTTTTGAGGCTTCCTTGTAGCAGACCACCACGGCGGTCGAGGTCTACCCAGAAGCTACTAAAAGGACATGTACCTAATATGGCCTTATTAAAGGCGTCAATTTCTTGCGTTTAATCAGGAGGTTTGGAACCGGCACTAGTAGTGAATTACTTAGAATAGTTCTAAAAATATCCCAGTCGGGTTTCCTCCTCTTTCTAAGGCTTTGTTTTTTGAAGGGTAACAATGATCAGAAAAAGAATGATCCTCCGCCACCTACCAATACACCAAACTATTCATAATGATGTCTGAGATAAGTGTAATACGTTGGGTTACAGCTAATATTGCATATACATAGGTTAGTAACTCACCTCGTTTATTCGTATCAGTCCTTCCCCAATTTGGGTGATGTGAATTTGCATCACTTCCCAGGGTGACTACAATTTTTTATTTTTGAGTCTCAGTTAATAAGCTTCCTAAAATGACAGGGGGATATCTTCCCCATCATGTGGAAGGTAAGCTGATATTAGCCAGAGATTTTGACCACATTGCAATGCTTGTTGTGAAGATTTTCAGATTATTTTTAGCAAGAATACTGGAACAAATATTTCTTACCTTCTTCGTTCATAGCAATTTATATTTAAGGGTGCTAAGTCCAAGTGCTCGGTCACCATTAACCCAAGGTTCTTGGACTAGGACAAGATCTCTCTCTTCTGTTCTTAGTTTGAGCATGAGCACAGCCGAAGCTGCTTTGGAGTTATGGAGGTTAATCTACAGGAACCTCAAGATTAGGTTTCCTCGTCTGACCAGAGCAGCCTACAGCTACAATGATAATGTTAATAGTTGACCGATAATCAGCCAAGGGTGCTTCCAACTTGGTTCCTCTCCAGTCGGCGGTCGGCAGTTTAGAAGTTCTTATTTGTAGTATTTCTAGAATTGCTTTCGGGTCGCTGGGTTCCGTTAAGATCCAAGCTCTCTTCGCCTGCAGGGTAGACTTCACCTAGGCTCTCTACAGCCTGCTACAAGATGGCAACTTGATACGATTCCAGTGCTATTCTCCATTACGGCAAGCCGGAGCGGTTCAGAGTTTTCTCTCATAGTTTTTAGACTAACGTCTTCTGCACCTTACTCCAATTAATGAACGATATATACGATATCTCGATGCAGTAACGATCAACGAGCAATTATAACCGTACATAAACCCGCCAAATATGGCATAAAAGCAAAAACTGCCTCTCCATTATAGGCTGATCTATATACTGGTAAACTACTCAATAAGCAGCGGGAGGTTAATCAAGATGAAAGAGTTGTAACTCAGTTGATTGAACCATATAGAAACAGTAATCGTACACTTACAATCGATAACATTTTTACATCTTTACCGCTGCCACAACGGCTCATGCGATGTAATTTAGCTGTTGTGGGTACATTTAGTAAAAATAAACCATAAATTCCAACTGTGTTGCAGACCTCAATACAACGTGATGTACTAACTACAGAATTTGGCTTCCATGAAAACCTGACAATGTGCTCTTACGTATCTAAAAAAAACAAAGCTGTGATTCTCTCATCCACGCTTTATTATGACCAAAATGTAAATGGTGTAAAAAAATAAGCCTGATATTATAAATTATTATAATGCAACGAAAGGAGAAGTGGATACTATGGATAAAATGCTGGGCGAATATACCACCAAACGCCGTACCAATAGATGGCCAGGCGTTTTTTTTACAACATGTTGGATGTCGCTGTATTAGCTACGCATATAATTTATTCTATTAACAACCTGATTTTCCAAAATCAACTTTTTCAAGGAGAATTTTTTTTCAGTTTTTCAATTGAAAAACGAGCAGCAACATGCTGTATAAGATAGCAGAAAATTTCCAGCAGAAAAAATGTATTTTTGCTATTCACCGCGAGAGGCATCACTATCAGAAAAAATAAATTTTTCTGCTGATATTTTTTGAAACCAGCAGAAATTTTTTGAAATTTTCAAGCAGAAAATAATAATTCTTTCATAATTCTCAGCAGAAAGTTTTGTGAAAAATCAAATAATTTAAAATTAAATTAATTACTTAAAAAGAAGCGAAAATATATGTTTTAAGGTTTTGCGTATGATAAGGACTCTTAAATATACTAAAATTGCCATAATCATCATAAAGCAAATAGAGAAACACAAAAAACGAATCGCCTACCTTTATACCACTCCATAAAATTTTAGTTATTATATGTATGTGAAATGTTTTCAGTTTTTTAACAAAAGTGTTAGAAAATCCCCCTGGGTTTATGTTTTTATTGTAGCTGAGATCATAATCTATATACATGAGTAACATAAGATTCATAACTGGCGTCAGTAGCGTTCCACAAATTTTAGAAGTCATTTTAATGTGAAATGTTTTCAGTTTTTTAACAAAAGTGTTAGAAAAACCCCCCTGTAACTACCCTGGGTTTATGTTTTTATGGTAGCTGAGATCATAATCTATATACATGAGTAACATAAGATTCATAACTGGCGTCAGTAGCGTTCCACAAATTTTAGAAGTCATTTTAATGTGAAATGTTTTCAGTTTTTTAACAAAAGTGTTAGAAAAACCCCCCTGTAACTACCCTGGGTTTATGTTTTTATGGTAGCTGAGATCATAATCTATATACATGAGCAACATAAGATTCATAACTGGCGTCAGTAGCGTTCCATAAATTTTAGAAGTCATTTTAATGTGAAATGTTTTCAGTTTTTTAACAAAAGTGTTAGAAAAACTCCTCTGTCACTACCCTGGGCTTATGTTTTTATAGTAGCTGAGATCATAATCTATATACATGAGTAACATAAGATTCATAACTGGCGTCAGTAGCGTTCCATAAATTTTAGAAGTCATTTTCATGTGAAATGTTTTCAAGTTTTTAACAAAAGTGTTAGAAAAACCCCCCTGTAACTACCCTGGGTTTATGTTTTTATGGTAGCTGAGATCATAATCTATATACATGAGTAACATAAGATTCATAGCTGGCGTCAGTAGCGTTCCATAAATTTTAGAAGTCATTTTAATGTGAAATGTTTTCAGTTTTTTAACAAAAGTGTTAGAAAAACCACCCTGTAACTACCCTGGGTTTATGTTTTTATGGTAGCTGAGATCACAATCTATATACATGAGTAACATAAGATTCATAACTGGCGTCAGTAACGTTCCATAAATTTTAGAAGTCATTTTAATGTGAAATGTTTTCAGTTTTTTAACAAAAGTGTTAGAAAAACTCCCCTGTCACTACCCTGGGCTTATGTTTTTATGGTAGCTGAGATCATAATCTATATACATGAGTAACATAAGATTCATAGCTGGCGTCAGTAGCGTTCCATAGATTTTAGAAGTCATTTTAATGTGAAATGTTTTCAGTTTTTTAACAAAAGTGTTAGAAAAACCACCCTGTAACTACCCTGGGTTTACGTTTTTATGGTAGCTGAGATCATAATCTATATACATGAGTAACATAAGATTCATAACTGGCGTCAGTAGCGTTCCATAAATTTTATAAGTCGTTTTAATGTGAAATGTTTTCAGTTTATTAGTTAGTTACAGGGGGGTTTTCTAACACTTTTGTTGAAAATCTGAAAACATTTCACATTAAAATGACTTCAAAAATTAATGGAGTGCTATCATCGTAGGCGATTTTTTTTTGTGTTGCCCTGTATTTGTATTATGCTGATTATAATAATTTTAATATATTTTGAGAGTCCTTATACAACCGCAAATCGTTCTTTAAAGAAAATTTACTTTTTTCGTTTCAAAACGTTTAAACATATACTCGTATTTTCTCTTCTTTTTCATTAATTATTTGATTTTTCATCAAACTTTCTGCTGAGAATTATTGACTTGCTTAAAAATTTCAAAAATTTTCTGCTGGTTTCAAAAAATATCAGCTGAAAAATTTCCTTTTTGTGATAGTGCTGCCTGCTTCTAGCGGTGAATAGCAAAAACACATTTTTTCTGCTGGAAATTTTCTGCTATCTTATACAGCATAGCAGCAACGCCATGTATATACCGAAACTTTAACACGAGAAACGGATTGGAAGCAATGTTGATGAGGAAAATAGAAGAGGTATCTGAATCATTTCAATCTCCATCTACTTAAGGTTCTAGTCAGCCATTTCCATCAGAAGATAGAGATAAATCAGGTCGCCTGAAACATAAAGGTATTTGCTTTATATGCCGGACAAACTCGAAACGACGACCGGCCAGAAAGGCATTTTACTATTGTCTTAAACCAGTATGTGCGAAACATTGTCAGGAGTTTGTTACGTGCCAGAATTGCCCATAATTTACTTAATACCCTGTTTCTTTGTTAAATAATAAGGAGTAAGCATATATTATAATATTTAGTGATTGCAAACCGGATTTTCCGAAAACCGGTTTTTTTATTTTCCACCACCGAAAACCGGGTTTTATTATCCTTAAAAACCGGTTTTATTAATTTAAGTAAAACTTAAAAACTTATTTTTATTCTGAAATTAAAATCTAAAATTAATTTTTTGATCATTTTGTAAGCCGATTATTCTATTGTTTTTTTCATTTTCCTTATTTTGTCTTGCGTGACTGCGTATATCGGTAAATCCCCGATTCTATTCTATTTATGATTTATCCACCAAATGTCAGTTAAATTTCAATTAATTTTGAAAAAAAGTGTTTGTGTAAGTTGGGTGTTGAAATTTAAATATAATTTATGTTAAAATAAACTGAAATAAGATTTTTCATTCTCGTGTTGCAAACAAAATTTGTTAATCGATTTTAATTTGGGGGTTTTTACTATTTGTTTTTTTTTTTTAGATAGACCATAATAAATATGGATTACTTACAAATTCAAGGAATACAAGTACGGTATTGAAAACAACAAATCACTTTGGACATATTTTCTTCGAGAGAGAAACGAAAGTTTGAAAGTTATTAAATGCAAGGGTGGATCAACTAGTGTACTTCATTCTCATTTGCGAACACACAAGATTACTGCTGTGAAAAGAGAATTTGAAGATTGTTGGAGCTGAACAACAGCTTTTATTTGCACACGCAATTTAATTGGCTATTTTAAGTGTGTTACATTGCAAAGATAAATCTTCTAGCTCCAATATTCCGAATGAATTTGAACAGACAAAAAATGTTGATATGATTAATATGTATGACGATTCCGAGTCCGACGTCGATAATGAAGACTTGTTGATGAATGTAATAAATCCTGACCAAATTAATTTTTGCATTTCGCTTTCGAATGATGAATATAATCAAAAGTGATAAACAACGTTATCCTTCAAAAATATGTCGTATTAGAATTCGGAAAAGAAAAAAAATTAGTGTTGAACGACTCACAGACGCGATGGAACAGTTTACTTTTCATGTTCTAGCGATTTTATGAATTACGAACATGCGTTCAAAAATCATCAATTGATAATGATTGTGAAATACATACCAAAAAAATACCAAAAATGTACACTGTTAAATTTAAAAATATTCCAATTGGATTTGTTTTGTAGTGAAATTGAAACATTTTTAGATAATCTTTAACATTTATACTAGAGAAGCCCTTGAATCCCTAATAGTGTCGCTGTAAAGAACAAATAATTTTCATGATAATTAGATCCCGTTCATTACCACATATGTCCACATATGGATTTGACTGATCTATCTGACCATGTAGGTGAGATCCCGTGAACATCTCTAGGATCGGTGAAATAAAATTTGAAAATTTATTCAAATTGATGAAACGTCTAAGTCGTAAATGGCCCAGTAAATATCATCATGATCGAACCCTGTTCGGAACTATCGAAAGCCGAAACTATCCAAAAGTATAAACGTTACCCTGTGAACATTCATAGGATTTTTGTTATTTGATTGTTTTCACAATAAATCGGGTTCGTAGCTTATTTTGGAATGTCAATTGGGTAAAATTCCTATTGGAGAAAATACCAAAATTTCCAATTGAGAGTAAAATTGTAAACGAAGAAGTTGTAAATTTTGGAAAACATGAAGAACATCATCATTCGTGTCCTATTTTCACAATATTGATAGAAAATTTTCTGACCTACTCGAATATATGAAAGAAATCCCGTGAACATTTCTGGGATGGGCGATATAACCGTAAACGTAAAAATGTCTCTGGACTAGTTAAAAATCATCACAATAAGATCCTGTTCATCACCCACATAGAGATTTGACTGATCTATCCGACCATGTAGGTGAGACCCCGTGAACATCTCTAGGATCGGTGAAATAAAATTTGAAAATTTATTCAAATTGATGTAAATTTCTAAGTCGTAAATGGCCCAGTAAATATCATCATAATTGAACCATGTTCATTTCATTGTTAAAACTTTGTCTGTGCTATCCTAAAATACATTTTAAAAATTATGAATATCTCAAGGAGCGGTAACAGAAAAATTTGAAAATAGATTGAAATCAAAAACCACTATTGGTTAAAATACGCTACACAAGTTACAAATCATGATATCTCAATCTTATTCACCGCACACATGAGGTTTTGACTTAGCTTTTCAGCCATATAGTTGACACGAGCCATATAGTTGACCGAAGCCATAAGTTCGGAGATATAAAAGTAGAAACAGTATCTAAAATAACCTTCTTTAGAATTAAAAAAACTTTAGTTAATTGTATCACAATTTTCTCGTGTTTATTTAAAATTGTTAGAAAATTATCTGTTCTTTACAGCGACACTATTAGGGATTCAAGGGCTTCTCTAGTATAAATGTTAAAGATTATCTAAAAATGTTTCAATTTCACTACAAAACAAATCCAATTGGAATATTTTTAAATTTAACAGTGTACATTTTTGGTATTTTTTTGGTATGTATTTCACAATCATTAATTGATATGAAATATTTTATTTTTTTTCTGTCGATGAATTTAAACTTCTATCAGAAACTATTGCTGTTCTTTCACCCATAAAAGAGTCGCCACAATTGATAGTCGTCACTTTGCCTGCAAGATGCAAGCCTTCTATCTGCCAATGCGACCTTCAACTTTATACTCTCATATTTGGAGAAAAGCAAGTTTAGTGGCCAGCTAGCACGTGATAACAAAATGGAGCCATTACACCGAATTAGGGAAAGACGAACCGATTTATCTAGTTTACTTCAGTATCTTCATAACAAATACCAGATGGTGGATTTCAAAAGCATCCATCCTTAAACTTATTGTTAAAATCCTAAAAAGAATGTCTAGCAAATCAATTAATGAACAAATTTTGGCAAGAGGTGACGATATTATCGAAGTGGGAGATGAACTATCCCAACCTGTGGAAGAAATACGTGAACCACTAACAGTGGATGTGATGAAGTATTGATTACAAAAGCTATTGACCATCAATTAACGGTTCAACCACAGAAAGAAGGCCAAAATGTGCACCCAGTTTGAATCGAATGGAGTCGGGGGCCCAGAACTCGAGAGAATGTACAATTTTCTCTTGCCGATTCCACCGACCAGCGTGGAAGCAGAAAGAGCGTTTTCGGCGTTAGGAAATATATGTATGAAAATTCGGTTACGTCAATGAAACAATAACCATGTTATGTTTAATGAGATCTCATTTTCTGGAACAGAAAAATAAAAAATATTTTGGTATAATTCGGATTTTATTTTTAAATTATTAAAACAATAATTTTTTTTCGTTTTGTTTTGTTTTTGACTGAATTATTTATTATTACATTTTGAATTATTATTTTCTTCTGGTAAAAATTTAGTACAAAACTAATATATTTTAGTTTAAAAAAAACCGGGTTTAAAACCGGTTTCTGGTTTTTGGGGAAATTAAAACCGAAAAACCGGTTTTAGAACTGTTTCCCAAATTTGCAATCACTAATAATATTAATAAGTTTCTTAGATTTTCTATTATTTTTATTATCCCTGCAATCTGTTCTGGGGCCAAGGCTCTCCCAACTTTTTCGCGGTTTGCTTTTTCCGTTCTTACTTTTACGCCAGTGTCGGTCAATTCGAGGACGTTCGATTATAAGTCCGATTTTTATCACCATCTGCACATTGCATAGCCCCATGCCAGCCTATACTGGCATGGAAGATGGGTCGGCCCATGAGTTTTGCACTCCGACAGGGGGTCATAAATGTGTTCCGTTTCATCACTCATAATCTGTTGATTCTCTTTGCATCCTGCCCCTATCGGGATTCGAACGCGGTACCTCCCGATCCAGACGCCAAAGCTTTAACCACTGTGCCATTTAGCCGGTAGTTTCTTAGATTTAAATATTAATTAATTAAATTTCTCGTTGAATTATTTGTTTCGAATTAAAATAAAATAAACTGAATTTAGCTGTAAACAATGATATTATGTTTGACGTATGTGAAGTTATCCCAGAATTCTATCCCAGAAAATAAAAATATTTAATCAGGCAACACTAACATATCAATAACCAATTTGCTCTTGTGTGAACTTAGGCCAGCCCAGAATTTTTATCAATTTTAATGAAAAACGAAAAATTATCAAATTTATTAAATTTGATTTGTTTATATATAATAAAAAAATTAAAAACTAAAGTACCAAAAAACTGTAAACTTCTGAATTGCATATAGTAAAGGAAAATTACAGGCAATGTGAAAAAAGTTCGATCCGTGACAAGTTCCCGCAAATGAACTCTGGGCTGGGAATTTCATTGATTTTTATATAATTTTTCGTCCCACTCGATAAATCTAAATTTATTTCGCCAAAACTAAAAATGTCTCGGATCAGGGCTATATGATTTTGAAATGTATACACTAGCAGCTAATTTTTAGCTGAACTAGAAGGAAATCGTTGCGTGGCAAGTTCCCGAAAATGAACTCTGGACTGGGAATTTCATTGATTTTTATATAATTTTTCGTCCCACTCGATAAATCTAAATTTATTTCGCCAAAACTAATTCAAAGCCCAGAGTTCATTTTCGGGAACTTGCCACAGAACGGTTTTTTCTAATTCAGCTGAAAATTAGCTACTAGTGCATACATTTCAAAATCATATAGCCCTGATTCGAGACATTTTTAGTTTTGGCGAAATAAATTTAGATTTATCGAGTGGGACGAAAAATTATATAAAAATCAATGAAATTCCCAGCCCAGAGTACATTTTCGGGAACTTGCCACGGAACGATTTTCTTCTAATTAAATTAAAACTTAGCTGCTGGTGTATTCATTTCAAAATCATGTAGCCCTAATCCGAGACATTTTTAGTTTTGGCGAGATAATTTTAGATTTATCGAGCGAGACGAAAAATTATATAAAAATCAAGTAAATTCCCAGCCCAGAGTTCATTTTCAGGAACTTGCCACGGAACAATTTTCTTCTAGTTCAGCTAAAAATTAGCTGCTAGTGTATACATTTCAAAATCATATAGCCCTGATCCGAGACATTTTTAGTTTTGGCGAAATAAATTTAGATTTATCGAGTGGGACGAAAAATTATATAAAAATCAATGAAATTCCCAGCCCAGAGTTCATTTTCGGGAACTTGCCACGGATCGAACTTTTTTAACATTGCCTGTAATTTTTCTTTACTATGTGCAATTCAGCAGTTTACAGTTTTTTGGTACTTTAGTTTTTAATTTTTTTATTATATATAAACAAATCAAATTTAATATATTTGATAATTTTTCGTTTTTTCATTAAAATTGATAAAAATTCTGGGCTGGGCTAACTTCACACAAGAGCAAATTCGTTATTGAAAGTCAATGAAGTTAGCCCGAGCCCGAATTTTATGGTGGGTTTCTTGGATAAGTGTAGCCATCCCGAAAAAGTGTAAATAGATTTAAAAATGTAGCACCATCCCGAAAAAAGTTCACGCATGCGATAAACAAACAATATAGCAAATTATATTAATGTCAAAAAATATTACTGGTCTAACATTTTTTTAAATTTTATTTAACCCATTTGAGTAGTTACTAGGGGACATAAAGCCACCAAGCGGCATACACGGCCAGATAGGCCAATGTACTAATTAAGATGTGGAAACTGCCCCATGTCCATATCAGGTGGAATCAACCTTTCTTTAATTTGTTTATTTAACCGATTGGCGATTTTTTGTGTAGTTACCATGGGTCAACATTAAATTCTGTACCGAAATACCTAGAGATAAAGCCACCAAGCGGCATACACGGCCAGATAGGCCAATGTACTAACTAAGATGTGTAAACTATCCTATGTTCATATCAGGTGAAAATAACCTTTGTTTTTAATTTATTTTCCGCAAGGCAATTTTGTGTGCAGTTACCATGGGTCAACATTAAATTCTGTACCGAAATACCTAAAGATAAAGCCACCAATCGGCATACACGGCCAGATAGGCCAATGTACTAACTAAGATATAGAAACTATCCTATGCCCATATCAGGTGGAAATAACCTTTGTTTTAATTCATTATCCGGAAGGCGATTTTTTGTGCAGTTTCCATGGGTCAACATTAAATTTTGTACCGAAATACCTAGAGATAAAGCCACCAAGAAGCATACACGGCCAGATAGGCCAATAAACAAGCTTAATCTTGGAGATAACCCCATGTCCATATCAGGTGGAAATAACTTTTCTTTAAATTTGTTAAAAAAAACGCACAAAAAATCGCTTTTCGGTTAAATAAACAAATTAAAAAAAAAGGTTATTTCCACCTGATATGAACATAGGATAGTTTACACATCTTAGTTAGTACATTGGCCTAGCTGGCCGTGTATGCCGCTTGGTGGCTTTATCTCTAGGTATTTCGGTGCAGAATTTAATGTTGACCCATGGTAACTACACAAAAAATCGCCAATCGGTTAAATAAACAAATTAAAAGAAAAGGTTATTTCCACCTGATATGAACATAGGATAGTTTACACATCTTAGTTAGTACATTGGCCTATCTGGCCGTGTATGCCGCTTGGTGGCTTTATGTCCCCTAGTAACTACTCAAATTATAGCTATTTGGGTTAAATAAAATAAAAAAAAATTTTAGACCAGTAATTTTTTTTTACATTAATATAATTTGCTATATTGTTTGTTTATCGCATGCATGAATTTTTTTCGGGATGGTGCTACATTTTTTAAACTATTTACACTTTTTCGGGATGGCTACACTTAACCAAGAAACCCACCATAAAATTCGGGCTCGGGCTAACTTCATTGACTTGTTATTGATATGTTAGTGTTGCCTGATTAAATATTTTTATTTTTTGGGATAGAATTCTGGGATAACTTCACATACGTTTATATTTGCTAACCTGAATTTTATTTCACCATTTATTATTTAGCATATCACTATGGGTAGCTCAAAATTACTCTTAATCTGATGCTTTCCTTACTAAATGTATTAGCGACATACCCGAGTGTGTCGTGTTTATGAGAATTGTTCGCTGTTCGTTAACACAAAGGTTAACGCAATTAGCAAAAGTTTAGTATTTTCTTCACATTCGTAATAAAAATAGAAAAAAAGGAAATTGCAAAATATTTTTCGTGTACCGATCAATCGAATTCGAATTAATATTTGGGCATAATATGCCATCAATCAAAATCTAAAATCGAAAATCAATTATATAAAATCATTGATCAAATCAAAATTGATCACAAAAAATATAAAATTTCTTTTTTTTTTCACGATCAAGTAAAGATCTTAATAACAATTGAACCAAATAAAATTTATAATAGTTTAGATTTTTTGTGTGTTTGGTACCGAAAAGAAAGTGTTACAAATATTTATTTTATAAACTCAATTGAAATATAATTTTCACTGTGATCATTCACATTTTGATATAAACATTAAAAACATAATATGTATTAAATTTACAATTGTTTGCAATAAAACGTATAAAATATTTTACTTCCGGACATTTTATGTTTACATCATACTAGTGTTATACACACGCAGGCATACAAAACTGTTTACCGCATATACGATCCAGTAACGTTTCCGCCTTAAAAACGCAACAACAATACAAAAATATTGATCATTATTGCTCGGTAAATATTTATGTAATAATAAATACGATAATTATGATGATCAATTATTTTTTATGTTGTCCACATTTTTAACGAGCACTTGATCTTGATTTTTTGTTTTCATTTATTTTATAAATTGTAAAAATAATAATAAATATTCAAAAAACGATTGTTGTAAATCAAATTAGAAAGATAAAACTGAAACACAAAAACCATTAATATTATTACATATGGAATTTACATGAGTTGTGAAGATTTATGAGACTGATCGCGGTTAATCTGATTAACTTGTTTCCATTTGTTTTCTAGGCTTTTGTTTTATTTAATTATAATTTTAATAATGACGCGTGGAAGTACGTGATGATGTTACAAATTTATATAACGCATGCATAATGAGTTTTTTTTTCTTCTGAAACCTATTAAATGTCAATTTTGTATATCCCAACATATTATGATCGATAAGATCGGATACAATTTTTTAAGGTGTAACAAATTATATCTAATAAATTAATAATATCATTTTCAACCCACAACAATAATAAAATATTCATGTTTGATTGATATCTTGGGCAGCTACTTTAAAAAACTAATTTAAATATTTAAAATACCACATATTCACCTATATTCAATTTGACTTGCACGTACATAACTATGTGTGTTTTAGAAGTTATACGGCGTAAAGATAAGACATATATACATTTTTAAAGTTTAAACTGATTGGCTGCGATCAACTGTGTGTTATTTAGATAAAGTTTCGTAATCTATTCTATACAGAAATTCGTAATAGTATTACGCAAATTATACTAACCAACAAATTGAGAGTGAAAAAAAAATATTTCGAGGTTACCGCACAAATAGAATATTTTTAGAAGCCGTTTAAGTTAATTTGTAATGTAAATGAATCATAATTAAAATATTTGTAGTAACAAAAATGCATGTAAGAGGAAAGTGCAAGAATGCATTTAACAATTATAGCGGTAGTAATGCGTGATCAATTAAAGAAGTAATGGTAAAAAGCTTTTACCGGCCAAGACCATAATTTGGCATTATACACTATTAATTTCTATTTATTTTGTAAAACCTGCGAATTTATTTAAATTAGAAAAACTTAAAAAATCGCAATTTGCTTTTTGGCAAGGCTACTTATAATTTAGTTAAATTAGATTGTTACTTTGTATTCTTTAATGTTTCCAGGGCCACGCCTCTAACATCTTGGCCGCCGTTGTGTAATTTTCCTACCAGTCGGTCGCAAACTAAAATGAGCATGAAGTTTCTACATTCCCAGTCTTCCCCATCATCGAAATTTTTGCCGATTTATCAATCTCTACATCGCCGTCCTAAAAGTGGGGTTTAAAAGTTTCTCTGCGTGTGCGTCTGCGGTTCCGTGCATGTATGTGAAGCTGGCCCGAAAAACCAGCTCGAAAAACACCTTTTCAGTTTTGGTGTGTTTCTTTACTAATTTCAATACCAACCCGAAAAATATCATAATTGTATGGAAAACGCATATCTAATCCCGAAATGTTTTTTTCATCTATGTACTCGTTTCTATAAAAGTTCTCGGGATAATTTCTGTTTTCTCATATTCGTCCATTTCCAAATATTCAATATTAGAGCCTTATCTTTGTCCATGAGTTACTATGGTTGCATTGAACTTTTCCATTTTATATGGAAAATCAGTTAAATTAAAAATTTAATTGCTGGAGTCCAGGAGATATCCCCCTCGAGATTATTTGCTCAAAAGTTAGGTCCATCCATCTCAGATTCAACGCCAATAGCTCAAGTCTGAACGGTGAATATAAAGGTCTGATCTAAAGCACAATCTCAGCATAGATTTCATATATAAAATGGGTTAAATTTACAATTTGAAAAATCTGTTGAATTAAAAATTTAATTGCTGGAATCCAGAGATATGCCACTCGAGATTATTTGCTCAAAAGTTAGGTCCATCCATCTCAGATATAACGCCAATAACTCAAGCCTGAGCGATGAATATAAAGGTCTGATCTAATTCGAGCCGAACTAGGGCACCCTGGAGCATTAATTGGTGACGATCAAATTTATAATGCCATTGTAACTGCCCATGCCTTTATTATAGTTTTTTTTATAGTTATACCTATCATAGTTGGGGGATTCGGGAATTGATTAGTCCCTCTAATACTAGTTGCTCCCGATATAGCAATCCCCCAACATAAGTTTCTGAATAGTTCCCCCTCTCTTACTTTTTTATTGGCCAGCAGTATAGTACAAAATGGAGCTGGTCCTGGTTGAACAGTCTATCCCCCACCCTGTCAGCCAGAATCGCCCACACTGGAGCCCAATCGCAGCATAGGTTTCATGTCTAAAATGGGTTAAAATTACAATTTAAAAAATCTGTTGAATTTTAAATTTAATTACTGGAATCCAGGAGAAATCTCCCTAGATTACCTTTATATTCATCGATTAGACTTGAGCTATTTTCGTTATATAGGGTTTTCCAATAAGAGTGATATGATTCGCAATAATTCCATTGTTGCACTTGCTGTGTGGCACGTAGCCCCATCTTGTTGGAACCAAGATCAACTTCTTCCAATTTTAACCATAAAAAGTTGGTTATCATCGATCTATACCGATCTCCAGTGTCAGTAACGGTGTTACCAGCTTCATTTCGAAAAAAATACGGACCGATGATGCCATCAGACCAAAAACCACACCAAACTGTCAATTTAGGTGAATGTAATGGTTTTTCATGAATAATTTGTGGATTTTCTTCGCGCCAGAATCTACAGTTTTGTTTATTTACCGCACCACTCAGATGAAAGCGAGCCTCATCGGAGAAGATGATTTTCTTAAAAAAATCGTTATCGTCTGTAATTGCGATTTGTAGACGTTGTTCTTGCGTATATCTCACCATGATGAAATTGTAAACATTACTGAATACAATGAAACAAAAAATGACAGATCATGACATATTACAAATGGCCGAAACGTCACTGAAAAATCATATCATTCCTATTGGAAAACCCATTATCTGGGATGGATGGACCTAAGATTTGAGCAAATAATCTCCAGGGGATATCTTTTGGATTCCAGCAATTAAATTTTAAATTAAACAGATTTTTCAAATTGTAAATTTAACCCATTTTAGAAATGAAACCTATGCTGCGATTGGGCTCCTGTGTGGGCGATTCTGGCTGACAGAGGGGGATAGACTGTTCAACCAGTACCAGCACATTTTCTACTATTCTGCTGGCTAATAAAAGGGTAAGAGAGGAGGGAAGTATTCAGAAACTTATGTTCTTTATTCGGAGGAATGCTTTATCGGGAGCCTCTAGTATTAGAAGGACTAATCAATTCCAGTATCCTCCAATTATGATAGGTATAACTATAAAAAAAATATAATAAAGGCATGGGCAGTTACAATGACATTATAAATTTGATCGTCACCAAATAATGCTCCAGGGTGCCCTAGTTCGGCTAACTACGGCCTAATTAGGATGCTTTAGATCAGACCTTTATATTCACCGTTCAGATTTGAGATATTAGCGTTATATCTGAGATAGATGAACCTAACTTTTCAGAAAATAATCTCGAGGGGGATATCTCCTGGACTCTAGCAATTAAATTTTTAATTTAACCGATTTTCCATATAAAATGGAAAAGTTCAATGCAACCATAGTAACTAATGGATAAAGATAAGGCTCTAATATTGAATATTTGGAAATGGACAGCGTTTATTTTGGACATAAATTATGCTAACTTTTAGGGCCAAATTCCCGATGGATGCTTATATGGTTTTGTAAACGTGCTGATATGTAATCGCTATATGCAACTAATACGATTTTCTGCCAGGAATTACAATGTAACACAATTCGTTCATAAATATTACAATGATTATCTGTATAATATCGCATTACCAATTTAGTAAGTTTTCGGGATAATTTCTGTTTTCTCATATTAATTAATACACATTTTATAACGGGTGTTTTTTTAGGAGGTTTGTTTTTCCGATAGATGTCGTTTTATTTTATGACAGTTGTTTTGACAGCTCAAAGTGGCATTTCTACTCAGTATTGTTTGGCAAATCATTATGAATAGGTTAACTCCAGAACAACGTTTTCAAATCGTGGAAATTTATTTTCAAAATCAGTGTTCAATTAAAAATGTTTATAGAGCACTTCGTGAATTTTATGGTGCACATAATCGTCCGTCAGAGACCACCATAAAGAACGTAATTACCAAATTTCGGTCTACATTCACTCTTTTGGATGCCAAGCCACCGACAAGAATGAGAAGAGTTCGTACAGAAGAAAATATTGCTGTCGTTGAGGCCAGTGTCGAAGAAAACGACAATTTATCGATTCGTCGTCGTGCTCAGCAAATTGGACTTTGTCCATCGACTTTATGGAAAATTTTACGTAAAGATTTGGGTTTGGTGCCATACAAAATTCAATTGGTGCAAGAATTAAAGCCACACGACCATCGTTTGCGCCGTGAATTCAGTGATTGGTCGTTAAATCAATTGAACGAAGATCCATTTTTTTACCGTAAAATTCTCTTCAGTGGTGAGGCGCATTTTTGGTTAAATGGATACGTCAACAAACAAAATTGTCGCATTTGGAGCAAAGATAATCCACACGCCGTTCTAGAATTACCAATGCATCCTGATAAATGTACTGTTTGGTGCGGTCTATGGGCTGGTGGGATCATCGGTCCATATTTCTTTAAAAATGAGGAAGGACGACGCGTTACCGTGAATGGAAATCGATACAGAACCATGTTAAATGAGTTTTTGTTGTCAAATCTTGAAGATATGGATATGAATGAAATGTGGTTTCAACAAGATGGTGCCACTTGCCATACAGCACGTGAAACAATCGACTTATTGAAAGAAACTTTCAACGACAACATTATTTCGAGAAATGGTCCGGTGAATTGGCCTCCGCGTTCGTGCGATTTGACGCCACTCGATTACTTTTTGTGGGGATACGTGAAGTCATTGGTTTATGTGGATAAACCTCAATCGATTGACGCTTTGGAAACCAATATTCAACGTGTCATTGCTGACATACGCCCTCAAATGCTTGAAAAAGTGCTGGAAAATTGGACCTCCAGAATGACATTTGTGAAAAATAGTCGTGGTAGCCATATGCCAGAAATTGTGTTTAAATGTTAAATGCCAAAAAATTATCTACCAAATAAAAAAAAATTTTGGTCATTTCATAATTTTATATGTGTTTTATTCAAAAAAAAAATCGGCAACCTCTTAAAAAAACACCCTTTAGATACACAGATGAAAAAAATCATTTCGGGATTAAATATGCCTTTTTCATACAATTATGATATTTTTCGGGTTGGTATTGAAATTAGTAAAGAAACACACCAACAATGAAAAGGTGTTTTTCGGACTTGTTTTTCGGGCCAGCTTCACATACATGTTCCGTGCATACATACAGCTCAGACTGATTTACTGGTCATACTGCGATGAAATTCCATACTTTAGCTTTTCCCATAATTTTGGATATCCTAGTGATTTTAGGCTGGAATCGGCCTCCGAAAGTGCCAGCTTCCTCCTTTATTGTTTTTTTTTTGCAAATACATATTTTGTAAAGTATATGCTCTGTGAGAAAAACTACTATTTTGGAGGGTAACAATGCATTTTGTATCTTACTAGTCACTCAAAGATGAGCGCCCCATTTCGGTTTACTCACCTTTTTGGTGACATTCAGACGTTGTTTACGGTTGTCTGTCAAATACCTCATACGCCTACTAAAACTTAACCGTCGATTAATCCATATCCCAAAATACCTACGTACATTCACTTGCTCCACCTTCCTTCAATTCCCTTAATACCCTTGCTGGCCCAATATTGACCACTTCGTCTAACCTATGCTACCGATCTTCCAAAATCACCTTCTCACACATAAAACATTTTATCCATTCGCACACTTTCACTAATCCGATATTTTGTCATTCAGCCATACCTTGTTGAATACCGCCAGTAAAATTATTTTTACTTTGCTACTCAACATCGATTCGTTCCTAGATTGGTGGATTTGGAACCATCTGTCACTTTCAAGAACTCATCCCACTCAAAACTACCAATCATTTTCTGAGTATCCCTTCCAACCCCTTCAAAATTTTAAATAAAAATTCACGTTTTTTTTCACATATGATTCACCAAACTCTATTTTTCAAAATATTTGCCTCTCACTCTATTAAACATACTCCAAACACTCTTCGTTGAAGACATACTCCAAACACTCTTCGTTGAAGTGTGATGTGTCGTTGTGACCCGAAGTCCTTTCAACATTTCATTTTAGCCTTGCGGATAGCTTCTTTCAATTTTACATACTTTCTATCATACACGACTCTGTTTTCATCTTTGTAAAGGTAGCCCAAATTTCTACCCCCGAAAATCGTAAAAGTTGCTTATGGCAATACTGTACAAGTTTATGTATACTATTGCGACATTTAATTAACAATTGTAACAAAAGATCTAAATCATGAAATAAGTATTTCCGAATAATAGCTAAAAAATAAATAAAAACAACAAAAAGTTGTGATATAAGGAAAATAAAGAAAAACTCTCCAAAAACTATACTGACAGAGAAAATCTTCAAATCAAGATATAAATTTTACTAGCATGTATATATAACATAAATAACAGCCCCGAAAATCCCATGTCCGTTAAAAAAAATATTTTAAGGAGTTAAGTAGAAGTATAGTTCCTCGAAAGCAGAAACTTCTCGTTGGCGGGACTATCGGCTTATATATGACAATGGAGGAAGATTTAAAGTAATTTCAGTGAATTTTTTTAGAACATTTCTATGGGGTAGAGTTGAGATATAGTCCTGAAATAGTCCCTAAAACTCGGTAAATATTCGTTGGTCGGACTATCGGCTTATATCTGACAATGGCGGAAAATTAAAGTAATTGCAGTGAGTTTTTTAGAATTTTTCTACAAAGAACTATATCTCAACTCCAACCCATATTAAAATTCTAAAAATTCGCTGAAATTACATTAAATCTTCCTTAATCACCAGACATAAGCCGATGGTCCGGCCAACGAATATTTGCTGAATTTGAAGGACTATATCTCAGCTCTACCCCATAGAAAAGTTCTACAAAATTCACTGCAATTACTTCAAATCTTTCTTCATCGCCAGACATATTTCGATAGGTCGTCCTTAAAATATATCACGTAAATTTTCTAAAAAAACTGGTGAGTGGCCAAATAATTGATATTATTTATTTGTCCCAGCCCGAAAAAAATTTCTATCTTCATATTATCATGAAAATGTATAATTTTTACTCTTAGCCCAGACAATTTTTTGTGTCGTGATAGATTTAGTTGCCATGACAGTAATTTTCGGGGCTGAGATTAAAAATGAGGCATTTTTCGAAGCTAATAGTCAAAAATGTCGTGATATCAATAATTAGTTTTGCCACTTCATTTTTCTGGGATGAAAATTGGGCTATTTCCACGTACATAAAATTGGGCTTACTTCACAAATATGTTTTTATAAGTGTTATTTATACTCTCAGCCCCGAAAATTTCAACTGTCATGACAGTTTTTAACTATCGTGATAGCAAGTATTTTCGGGGCTGAGAGTAAAAATTTAGAGATTTTTTGGGCTATCTTCACATACATTCTGTTTTCCGCAATCATACGAGTATTCTTAATAAAGCCACACTCTCATCCAAATACACAATCTTCCTAATTTCACCATCCTTTCAGTTTTATTTTATTCATATCAATATCTTACATTCGGACCCGTTCTATCTCACTTCACTAGTGAAATAAAACCTCATCCAATAATAATGCTGTCACTCTCTACGCTTAGCGTTTTCCGGATAGGATTCTGTCACGTGCTTCATTTTACCGGACTGTAAAACAATTTACTACTGATGGAAGGGTTCAACCGAAAAAAGGACTCGTCGAGCAACAGTCACTAAGGAAAGAACTCATAATCCTCATATTAGTACACGAAAAATAGCTAGCGATTCCGGATTGTCCCAAACCAGTATTTGGAAAATTTTAAAACGTTATAAGTATCATCCGTATCATGTGTCTTTACACCAAGATCTTCATGGCGTTGATTTCCAAAATTGGATAACTTTTTGTCAGTGGCCACGTGAACAAATACAGCATAATCCCAATTTTTTCGCTATCTGTTGTTCTTTGACGAGTCGTCTTTTACAAACCATGGAACGGTTAATCGACACAACATGCATTACTGGAGTGTTGAAAATCCGCACTGGCTTCGCCAAGTTGAACATCGCCCTTGAACTGTCAGGGTATGGTGTGGAATAATTGGCAACAAACTCATCGGCTCTCACAGACAAAGTTTACCAACAAACAGCAACAACACGTTAGTACGAGTATATGATTGAGCGAATCAGAAATACTTGTGCCGAAATTCAAGCAGACACGCTTCTCAGTTGTTCATTCATTTGAAATGCGGATTAATAAGTGCATTGAAGTCGAAGACCATCATTTTGAGCACTTAATTTATTTAAAAGATGATGAGGCGAGGGGATCCATGTAAATCAACCACCATGGTACGTGAGAGGCGAGGGGACTCACCTTAATCAAGCACGCCGAAGGGAACATAAAATTACTACCGTCACATCGTTGGTTTTTTCACCAGCCAATTACATTTCTCCAGGTAACAATTTCCCAGGTATTCAGATATTTTTAAAACAAAATACAAAATAATCATATATTTGAAAGCAGATTTAATCGCATGTTCCTGGGTTACGATAATAGTCGTTTCTTGACAAGTTATTTTTCAGTAATTAAAAATTTTAGAAATACAATTTGTTTAAGACTAATTTCGAGTATTTACATTGAAAACGTATCAATTTTAATTCAAACGTATTGTAGAATCGTAGCATAGGTCCTCATTAAGAAAAATCGAAAAAAATTTAATATACATTTAATTTCACAGCGCCAATGATAGCCGTAATATGATGCCATAAATGATTAAGCCGTAAAATCCGAATCTGCAATAAAGCAATAGGGGTTCCTATTTTAATTTCAAAGGAACCCCCCGGCCCACCTACAAGAAGAGGAAGAAGTGTACTAACTTTAACACTAATGTTGTCTCCCCCGGAATGATCAAATTTTGATAATGGACCTTTTTTGTCGTATATTGCTTATTTTTCGAGATATTTGAAAGTTTCAGGCTAAAAAAATCACCCGGTATATACCAAAAATATTTTTATTGTAAGTATGAATTTTAACACCTAATATACTGGTATCGTCAAATTTATCTAAGAATATAATGACGAATCTAGTATATTACTAATAAATATGCTACAACCTCCGTAATCTCCAGATGGTCTGTTACAGTGGTACGATACAAATCTTTGAAAATTAGTAAATTCATTTTCGTTTATGTTTAACAAAGTTTCACTCAGTACTATTACATCAATTTTACATGCAAACGAGGCTAAAAGGTTTCTATATCATGAATTTTGTTTCTAATACTTCGGGTATTTTCGAAACACCGACTTATTTGACGCCATCTTGAATAAGTCGCTTAAGTCATTCCAATGGCATAGTGGTTAAAGCTTTGGCGTTTGGATCGGGAGGTACCGGGTTCGAATCCCGATAGGGGCAGGATGCAACGGGAATTTTTATCAACAAATTACGATTTGGGATGAGAAGGAACACATGTATGACCCCCTGTCGGAGTGCGGGGTTCACGGGCCGACTCATCTTCCATGCCAGTATAGCCTGGCATGGAGCTATGCAATATGCAGATGGTAATAAAATCGGACCTATATCCGTACGTCCTCGAATTGGCCAATACAGAGGCGTTAAAGGTAAGGACGTAAATAAGCGAACTGCGAAAGAGTAGGGAGAACTTCGGCCCCAGAACAGATCAGGGGGAAAAAAAGTCATTCCAATTCATTGTACCGACTTATTTATTTATTATTTATAAATGATGCCTACAGTGACTACAATCGGCACAACAAAACGATTAATAAACAAAAAAGAAGTTACGGCGCATGAGCTCAACTACTATTCATTCCAGAAAGCTTTATATAATAAAGGGTTATCCAATTCAAGCTTGATAAAGTAAACTTAAAAAAAACACACAAAATATTCGGAATGTATTGTAATTTTTATTTCATCAATCTGTAAATTGATCCTTGCCATTTTTAGTTAAACAAGATATCATTCAAATGTCCTCCACGGGACTTCTTACAGGCCTTGATTCTTTTGCGGTAATTTTCAATGACTTTTCGGCACATTTCGGGCGGTATCTCGGCCATTACCTTACGAATATTAGTTTTCAATTCGTCAAGAGTTTGAGGATTGTTTGCGTAAACACGATCTTTCGCGTAGCCCCACAAAAAGAAATCCAAAAGCGTTAAATCACAGGATCTTGGAGGCCAATTGACATCAGCCAATCGCGAAATCAAACGTCCAGGAAATTTCTCTTGCAAAAGATCTCGATTTGCTCGTGTTACGTGACTGGTTGCTCCATCCTGCTGGAACCACATATCGTCAAGATCATAATCTACGATTTTCGTAAACAAATTATCGGTTAACATGCGGCCATAGCGCTCAGAATTAACGGTAACGGTTCGTCCATGGTTGTTCTCAAAAAAACACGGCCCAATCACACCACCAGACCACAATGCGCACCAAACAGTGACTTTTTCCGGGTGTAATGGCTTCTCTACAATCAATTGTGGATTTTCTGAGCCCCAAATTCTACAGTTTTGCTTATTAACGTATCCACCAAGCGAAAAATGAGCTTCATCACTGAAGAAAATTTTGTTCGAAAAATCAGCATCGACGGCCTGTTTTTCCAACACCCAATTTGCGTATGTTAAATGCTCCATATTCTTAAATGGCAGAATGTCAACTAAATAAATGACAGCGTACTTGACGTTTATCTTTGACAGATGTCGGTATACAGATTTCTACTTTATCAACCTCGAATTGGATAACCCTTTAGCTTTCTTGAATGAATTTCTCGACAAGTGATAATCGAAAGTTCCGTAGAACACTCGCGATACCCTCGGAATTGGATCAGAAAGACCGTAGTTCGTTACCGCTCGGTCGATGAATAAAACTCCATCGCGTTGACGCATTCGACGTTCGGGAGCGTACAAGTTGATACGTGCTATTAACTCGATACAATCGACACGGGAATTGATGATATTAAGCACAAACTGCGCGGAAGCTACGTCTCGGCGATTGTCTAGACGTTGCAGTTTCAAAAGATTACATCGATTCTCATAAGGCGGAATAACGTAGCCCACGGCACGACTGGATGGTAAACGTCGTAGGGCGAACAAAATAAACTTTCTGGATACTCTCAATCCTCTCGGAATGACAGTGGTAAGAGGGTGACCAAATAGGAGTCAAAGTTAACGGGTCGCGAAAGTCCGTGCAGTTTCGTTTAATGAAGCCAAGCATAATGTATGACTTTGAAATAATGACGTTAACATGTCTGGTAAATGTAGCGTCAGATTTAAAGATCACACCAAGAGCCGAAATGAACTCAACCCGATCAATGGTTTCGTTGTACAGTTGATATTGATAAAAAACAGGCGAGCGGATACGGAAGAAAGAAATAATTTTGCATTTACTCACGTTTAAAGCCAGTTACTTGTTAATTGACCAGCTGCAAAAGCGGTTTAAGTCGTCTTGTAACTTTTCGCAGTCTAACACGCTAGACACCCGGGTGAAAATCTTCATGTCATCTGCGAAGGCGAGGTAGTTTTACGTTTACAACATTTTACAATGTCGTTAATAAATAATGAAAATAACAGTGGGTAGATATGGCTACCTTGAGGCACGCCGGATGGCGCCCGAAATATTGGGGAGAAAGAATTCAGAATCCTAACAGATTGCCAACGATCTGAGAGATAAGAACACAACCAGTCGATGGGAATGAAATAACATTCGAGACTCTCCAACTTGCTAATAGAAATGGAGTGATCAATCACATCGAAAGCCTTTGCGAAGTCTGTGTAGACAACGTCAAGCTGCTGCTTGGAGTTTAGACTGTCAAATAAGAGAAATATGTCTCAGTTTGGGTAAAACAGAGAGAATGTCGATCCCACGATAATTACTTACCTCACTTCTATTACCCCCCTTGAAAATTGGATGAATGCTTGATATTTTCTAAGGATCTGGAAAAATACCACGACGAAGGCTTTCGTTAAACAAGAAGATAACTGCAGGGGCCAGACTTACGGCACATCGTTTGAATAGGATCGGTGGAAGACCGTCATAACCCGCTCTCTTGCTAACGTCGAGAAGGAGCAGTTGATCTAGAACCTCCTGTTCGGTAAGTTTGTAATGATCGAGTACATTGGAGGTGGAAGTAGTTAGAGACCCGGTGTCAGTTGACCGAAGTGGCTTGTAAACCGATGCAAAGAATTTGGCAAACAAATTGCAAATGTCGGATGGCTGACTGGTGGTGGAGGTCTGGTGAGACATATTCGACGGAAAACCAGATACCTTTTTCTTACTGTTAATGAAGTTCCAAAATTTTTTGGGATTGGATGTCAAAACTTACTCAATTTGCACTACGTAATTATTGAAAAGGAACCAATTAAGGGTCTTAAATTCATTGCGTAAAGCCTGCAAAGTTAATTAAACTTGTTGCGTCGATTCTCGAGCAGCATCAACTCGGTATTATACCATGGCTCCCGAAAGCCGGATTTGTTATTGATAACCCGCGGAACGTGTCTCTCGATACCACTCCCGAGAAGCTCGAGTCTGTGCATCGTGTCATTCAAATCCGCACTGCGCTGTAAAAAGTCCCAATCGGCAGTGCTGAGAAATTAATTCAAAGGTGCGTAGTCGGCCATTCTAAAATTAAAGTGAAAATCGTTACAAAAATAATTAGTTGTACATTTAGTATAAAAAATATTTATCGTAATTGGTGTGTGATAAATGGTCTCGCGTCCAGTGAAGTCCAAGCACGGAGCAACATCGGCATGCAAGACGTCGTTGGTAAATAGCAGGTCCAGGAATTTACCTCGACTGTTGCTTTCTCGTCAGTTGAGGATGAAGAGAACACACCGTCAACATCGTTCCAAGATATACAGGGTAAGTTAAAGTCACCCACGATGATAATTTGATCACAAGGGCGAACTGAAGGTATAACGGCTGAGTCGATGTAGTTGATAAACGTGTTGTAGACATCCCGGTCGGACCCGTACGGAATATAAACGGCGACGGCGACATTTGAGGTATTGTAAGATAGTCTGAATTCTTTATAGCCATTAAAACAACACCGCCTCTACAACTGGTGTCAAAATCGTATCTGTCCTTTCTATGAACGACAACGTCTGGTGGAAAGTACTTTTCCGATAACATATTGATCGTAAGCCGGGTATCGCTGATTATTATAACATCGAAATCATTGTTAAGTATGCCTAAGCGGAAATCCCTGGTTTTACCGCGGATACTGGAGGTATTGTGATAGTAGATAGAAGTGAAGGCGTTGATGGTATTAGCTGAAGCTAACTGGCTGGTCAACGCAGTAGTTACGTCGGTTGTTGAAACGTGGCCAGTCCTGTTTTTTGATATGCGTGGATAATTTTTAAATGGGCGGATTAAAGCACCAGCAGGCCAAACGTCAGAATTGTTCAGTATTTTAAAATCAGCCTCCTTCAAACTAATTTCAAATGAGACGAACGGTAGCGAGCTGTCCAAAACGCGGTCTTTGGGTAATAATTCCCTACAATTTACATCACCTGGCGAACAATTTTGAAGTTTATCGCAGACATAGCTAACGCTCTGATCGGTTGAGACGGATGGATCGATACGGCTGATATATAAATATTTTTTGACAGGCACTGAGATAGTTTTGATAGAGTTGATGGAAGGCCCCGATAGGCTTGACCCTTTTTGCAGATGTTGTCGGGTTGGAATTATCATCAGCGAGTTTGTTAGTCAATGCGTTGATTAATTTACGGTTTTCAGCCACCTCCGATTCAATTTTCCTTAAGTCCAAATTGTCAGCGCCTTTGTCCACTATCACATCAATTTTCCTCAAAATCTTGGACATCTTATTGTTTGTGATCAATGATATACAGCAGTTGCCAAAAAAGCAAATGCTGGTGTACTTTATAATTGAGTTTATCGCGGCACGGTCAAGCCCACTACAATCGTAACAAAATTGGCAATCGCAGAGATTACATAAAACGATGTCCGTAAAAGTAGCGGACATTTTTTTTGCACGAGTTGCAAGACATTGTAATACCGCACAATCTACCTGCTGAATTCAGCCAAATGTGGCAAATCCAGCGTTTCATAGCGAGATAAATTTTTTCCGATACTAAAATATTTTTTTTAAAGTAACAGTACATCGAAATTCTAAAATAAATATTCCACCGTCCACGTAATAATTGTTTGGCGCCTCCAGAAATCCAATCAAATTTGTATAAACTCCCTGAGTCTCTGCGAATTTTATTGCCGCCTAAGGTGATTACCTGAGCTATTAACAATATATTTCTTCCTTTGGATCATAGATAGATCTACATTAAATTATTGTTGTAGCGCCATTAATTAGCAGCCTCAATTTTTCAAAAATTTCAATAGATGTAGCTGCTTGTAATGGTTGTATTATTTGCTAGAAAATAATGTATTTTAAATTGTTTTACTAATTTAAGTATTTTAATGCAGATGTCGCTAACTAATTACATTTTTCACATTTATTACAATTTTTTACCGTAATTAATCGTTATTTACATTATTTACGTAACAAGCTTAAACAATTATTTTTTATGTGTAATTGTACACTGGTGTCCAGGTCCACAAATAAGTCGGACCGGTTACCGACAATATATATACAAGAGATGAATCAAGTAGTCAAAACTTACTGCTGGGTTGTTGATGGTGTACCTGTGTTGGTGTTAATGTGTGTCATATTATGTTGTTGTTTTCCTTTGTGCAAATCAATTGTATTATTTAATGTGTACATTTTTGTGCCATCATCTTTCCGTAAATAAATCCTGTTGTTTGTAACCCAAAGATATTAATATTTGAATTCATTTTTCAATTTGATTGCTTCACGAAAAACAGCTGACTTAAACCGTTTTAATTGGTCCCTGACGTAAATTCGAGTGTTATTGGCATAATCCAATTGTATCTGATTGGCCAACATCATTTCTTTGGTTTACTATTTCTTCATGAAAGTTGTTTTGACGGTGGCAGTTCTAGACTTAGCAACGATACAATTTGTTACTGGACTTGATTTGTTGTTGTTTCGTAAGTGTAAATAAGTCACTGAGAGAATATCAGTATTGGGATTCAACGATATATCTAGTGCATCACAAAATCTGTTTAGTATAACCGCTGGTTTTAAAGTTTGATCTCTGACTCCAGTTATAAAAATATGGTTAAAAATACGTCCATATTTCAAATCATCCATTTCGGCTTCCAAATTTGCGATAGAAGTTTGTTGTACAGCTTGAACTTTCTCCAGAGTCTCATCAGTTTCGGTTATATTTTTGTTTTCTACTTCAATTTGCTTGATGTCCTTTAACAGTTTATAAAATTCATTTGATAATAAATCTTATGTGATCTTTTGATATCAGTTACATTTCGTTGCAGCTCCTCCCGTGTAGTAAGTAATATGGAGGAGCTGCAAGTGGGAAATTGCGCACCAATCACATTCGTTAGTTTATCCAGTCACCAACTTACAACTCCATCAGATAAGTTTTCATCCGCTTTATCAGAAGCAGCTATGTTTGATGGTCCGTTGGATTTTGATGTGATTTTTTTCACAATCATTGGAACAATACCATTAAGAGAGCATTGCAAGTCTGCCTATGTGCTTGCCTAATATATTTTTACAAACTGGCCTAATAAATTTTATGGCAAAGCTCAGGCACACTAAAACCATCCCTACTCTTCAGAAGTTAGTTTCTTGCAAATGGCACAAACTAATTTATTCTTGGTAACCAACAAAACAAATTTAATTTTAAAGAAATTTTTATTCAGTAGATGTTCTTGTTTCGCTCCAGGAGAAATGGTTTTTATATTATTTAATATTGTTAAATATTAAAAAAAATCTCAAACATTTTACGTGTCTAGTACTTGACGATAACACCATTGTCCAACTCTTTAGCGAATCAAATCTTTATATTAAATTAAAAACCGCCCATTTTAATCAGGTTTAGTAAAAATATATTCGTCATTTGAGCAAATATTAGGTGTGTAAGTAGAACCTCGGCTCAAAAAGTTAAGAAAATTAAAATATACTTGAACGCAACCAAATCGCCCGCTAGTTTGGATATATGTAGTTTAGTCTTAGTTTTAGTCATTTACAAGCTGTCGTTCAGTGTGCATCATTTTTAAGAGATGGAAGTCGATAAGCACCATTTACGTCATTGCAGTCTATTCTGTTTTCAAATGAAAAAAAATGCTGCTCAAACTATGGATTTTTTTTTTATATATTTATTTATTACAACTGATTTACAAATGATCTAGTAATTTATCGTTCATAATTTATATTCTTGTTTGGAGCGTTGTAGCCCTTTGGCTGCAGTCCCCTTTACAATTTTATTATATTTTTAGTCGATCCTGATTGGATCCTGTAGATCATGCGGTTTCTTCTTTCGCAGCCGTCTTACTGGGTTTGAATCATCCAACATACGACGTATCTCAGCATTTTGGTGTAGACTAATACGTTGCATGCGTTTTCTCGCGTGTTTGCTTATTTCTTCACTAACGAAATCCATCTTCTGATCTCTATGGAGGTTGTCATTTCATATGCACCACGGTGCATTAACTATTCCACGTAGCACTTTGCTTTGGAATGACTGGATGTTATTGACATTGGTTTTATTTGTACAGCCCCAGAGCTGAATACCGTAAGTCCACACAGGTTTTAGGATTTGCCGATATAGTAGCAATTTATTATGTAGAGTTAGCTCAGAATTTCTTCCTAAGAGCCAATCCATCTTTCTGTATTTGATGCTTAACTCTTCTTTTTCTTTTTCACATGCTCTTTCCATTTTAGTTTTGTCTCTAGAGAATTTGCTGGGAGTTCAGTTCTACTGGTATCCAGTTGAATTTCTTGTTGGTAAAGTTTACGTGAACAGATTTTGGTTCATTATGTTTTATTCGCCATCTCTTGGTCCAGGTACTGACAATATTAGTTGCTCTTTGCAATTTGCTTGTAGATTCTTCTATGCAATCAGCAACTGCTAAGCTGGCCGTATCATCCGCAAACATCGCTATGTTAGTCTCCTCTATCGTTGGCAGGTCCAAGGTGTATAGAACATATAAAGTTGGTCCCAGAACGCTGCCTTGTGGTACCCCTGCTGATATTTTCTTTATTTCTGAGTATTCGCCATCTAATTTAACTCGAAAGTGTCGGTTAGATATGTAAGATTTTAGAATTTCATAAAACTGCTTTGATAAGTCTCTTTGTAATTTATATTCCAAACCTTTATGCCATACTCTGTCAAAGGCCTGTGCTACATCCAAGAAGACGCTTGAACATACTTTCTTTTTTTCAAGTACGTCTTCAATTATGTTTGTAATTCGGTGTACTTGTTCTATTGTTGAATGGTTTTCTCTGAAGCTAAATTGATATGGAGGAACAAGATTTCTTTCTGCTATTATTGGTTTTGGTCACTTTAGGAGTAGTTTCTCGAATAATTTTGAAATTATTGGGAGTAAGAAAATCGACCTATTCGAATTTTTGTCATTAAGTGGTTTGTTTGGTTTAGGTATCATAATTACTTCTGCTACTTTCCATTGACTTGGAACGTGTTTAAGTCTGAACACTGCATTAATTATTTGGAGTAGTTTACGTAGACCTTTTCCAGGAAGAGCTTTTACTATTTGTCTTGTAATTAAGTCATATCCTGGAGATTTCTTTGGACTAAGGTTAAGATTGATTTCCTCTTTTAGTTCTTATAATGTGGCAGGAGATATATTGCAGTTTTCCATTTTATATACTGGTGGTATGTTTTCCTCTGCAGTTTGTTTAGGTAGAGGCTGGAACGTGTTCTCGAGGTGGGTTGCAAACAACGAACCTTTTTGCTTTGCACTTATAGCCCATGTGCCATCTTCATTTTTAACTGGTAGAATTTGTAGTTTAGGTCGTTTTAAACTTTTTTCGCTTTCCAAAGGGAGTACTCGGTATCTTTTTCCCCAGAAAGGCCACTCAAGTATTTATTAATGGATTCGTTTTTGATTCCTTTAATTAGCAAGTTTAGTTTATTGGATAAAACGTTTAGAGTTGTTTTATATTCTGGCGCTCGACTTCTTTGCCAGGCCTTTCTTGCTTTTCGTTTTGCTGCAACCAGTTCCCTAACTTCTAGAGGATAAATAGAATTTCGGCGTATTTCTTTTGAACTTGACGTGGTACTACTCCACGCCGCCTCTTGTATACTGTTGTTGTGTTGTGCTAGTTCTTCTTCTAGCTCTATCGGGTTTTTAATTATCACCTGAAGATCAATATTATTCTCAACAAGCTTCTGGAATTTCTCCCAGCAGGTTTTTTTGTTCGTTAGCAAAGGTGGACTATAGTTTTTTAACAATCGTTGCACTGATTGTCATAATAACAGGCGCGTGATCCGACATAATCCCCTCGCTGCTTTCTAGGTATATACAGTTTTCGTCTGTACCTTTGGTGTTAAAAAAGTCAATGATATCGGGCATTTTGTTTCTATCTGTAGGCCAATAAGTTGGTTTATCTCCAGAATGAAAATCGCAATTGCATAGTTTTCCTGCTGCAAACAGGTCTCTTCTTAGAGGTTACTCTTGATCCCCAGTAGGTGTTTTTTGCAATAAAATCATGTGACTTTGGAATGGATGTGACTTATTGCAATTGACACATTTTGCAGCAATATTTTTACTAACCGGGCATACCTTGGCTTGATGCTTTCCGGTACATTTCACGCATCTAATTTCTCTTTGGCAATATTTCTGCGTATGATTAAAACCTTGACATTTTTTGCACTGCGGTATTAATCCGTTATTCTTTTTAAATGGCTCTATTTTAACTCTCATGCTAAGTATTGCCTTGATATTACACACATCTTCCACTTTTTGTTTATTATTAAAAGTGAGCATAAATAGTGGAAACCCTCTTTTGTTAACTTGAACTCCTTGTTCAGTTTCGATTTTTTCTTTCTTAATGATGTTTACGGAATTTTCAATTTGATAACCCTTTTGATTGAGATCCTCAATAATTTCCTCTTTTGCACAGGTTGGGTGAAGACCTTTAGCCATAACTGTAATTGGGCGATCATTCTTATCCTCATAGGTAAACCACTGATGTCCCTCGGAATTAAGCTTTGTAGCCAAAGCTCTATAAGTTTCAGAGTCTACAACATTAATTTTCCAGACGCCGTTGTTTAGAGATACAAGTTTGTACTCGGCTATCGTAATCGATTTCATAATCGATTGTATAGTGGAGAAATTTGAAATCCCGACGACATTTATTGGTGGAGGTGATTTTTCTTTTGGTTTAGCTGGTTGTTGTTCTAGAGCTAGTTGTTTCTTTATGATTAACTGATTTCTGGAAACCTCTTTTGAAGTTGATGGTAAAGTCACTGCCATTTCTGGTCAGTGTTGCGCTTTCCTTTTCTTAATTGGTCTTTTATTCCAGTTCAACATCCAATTTGTTTCTCTTTCTAATTCTTCTTCATCCGTATGGAATGAATTAATGCCATCATCGACTGTTGGGCTAGGTGTCGTTCTGCACGTGTTTCAACTGCTTTTTTGCGTTCTTCATTTTCGTTCTTTAAAATTGTAAATTTTTCTTTCAATTTAGTAGTAAATTCTTTTATTTCTCTTAGTTGTTCACGGAGTTCGGCATTTTCCTTCTCGTACTGAAATATATTTCCAGTTGAAGATCTTGGTGATCTTGATAATTTGGAACTTCGTCCAAATGGGTTAAACAATGATTGACCCACCCCAGAATCTGTTGCGCCTGCCTCCGAAGAGTACGGATTTGGCAGCATATCTGCTGCTGTACCACCTGGAGTATTACATTCCGTATTTGTTGTACTCATTGTTTGTTTTAGCCAATTTATACCACTGGCATTTAGTCCCCGGTAGCCCTTAGCTACTGTCGAAGTAGTACTCGCCCCGCGACGAATACGCGGCTATATTGGTGTCACCTAGGTGTACACAGACACAGCCGAAGCCTTCTGAGTACCCTAGGCTGAGGGGCAGCTATGGATTGATTAATTCGACTTTGAGGGAACAGTAAAAAAGAGGTTTGCAATATTTTGTGATGGCAATTTTAGCCTTGAGGACGATCCACATCCAGGTGCAGTAAAACAATTTGAAGACGAAGGACTTGAAAGTTTTATTAAATGAAAATCCGTCTCAAATTCAAAACGAGCTTGCAGAACAGTTAGGAGTTACACAACAAGCAATGAAAATGGTGTCCTCATAAACTGACCGAAGAAAACAAAAACCGAAGAGTTGACATTTGCCTGAATTTGCTTTTGAAAAGAAAATTGTTGCCACAAAATCATTACGGGTGATGAAAAGTGGATTTTGTACGATAAACAAGCCTAAGCGCAGAAAACCATGGGTTGATACAGGCTGTGTGTCACCAAGTTTATAAAGCGAACGCATTCATCATTTACATAAGTGGCAAAACACCATAGATAGTAATGGCGAATATTTTGATAATTAACCTTGTAATAAGTATATTCTGAATAAAGTTGAATTTGATCAAAAAAAGCAGAGTTTCTACTTGCACACCTAATGAAAAATAAAATTTAAATATGAATAATAATTTTGCTCACATATTTTTGTTTTATGAACATTTTCAATTTTTAGGCCCTTAATAAGTATGATTTTATGATCATAGGTAGTAGAGCTACATTTATTTATGTAAATTAGTTTTGTTTTGCCACACTGTATGTAATTGTTAGTTAATTTTGTAATTGAATTTTAACACTTGAATAAAAAAGTCGAAAAAGCCAACCCTGTTTGGGAGTGAATTCGATGAGTTCACAAAAAATACTATGTTTATTGATTTCTAAAAACTACAATTCCTTTTAAAGTGGTGCTGACCTAATGTTTAAAGTAATTAGATGAAAAGATTTCGGCTTTTTTGTTTCACTGTTCTTTCTATACAGTAATTTGCCAATGATGTCCAGGTGAAAGTCCAGTTGAAGCATGATTTTGATATGTGCCGAATTTCGTGTATATTAATACCTTTAGGAAGGGATTAGGGGTAAACTAGGAAGGGATACACTACCCTGTTTAGAGAAAAATTGGAGGAATGTACCAAGTTTTGATTTGAAATGTTTAAACAAAACAGTCTCTACCATGTCATAATTATTTTAGGGAAACTATGGTAATTCAAATTTTAGATTGGAATGCTAATAACTAGATAATTAATATTTCCCGGAATCCAAGTGTAGTTTTTATGTATGTGAAAATGGAAAGGTGAGTGGCAAAGTATTTAAATTAAAGTGTAATGTGGTACAGTTAAAAAAAATAAATAAAAATCGCTAAGATTGAATTTCCACATAAACATAAAGTCGAATCGTACTTTTTCTTAACTACATGCTTTTGATAATTAAAAATGTTAACATAAATTTTCTATCAAGCACATAAGTACTCGTACTCGTACATATAAAAAAAATAAAGTTAAATATTTAACATAAATAAAAATTTAATATCTTTCTATATCTGAATTATTATTATTAAGATTTGTTACTGAAATTGATGCACGTATTAAATAAATAAAAATTTTCACATAATAAAATATAAAAAAATAAAATTTTATTAAGTGAATAAATATGGATTAACACATGTTTAAACATTATTTGATACTGTGGTCTTGTATCCGAAGATTTATGCTAATCTTGGAGATTATAAGTGTAAGTTATTGAGGAAAATGCGATGTTGATTCCTTTACTGTTTTGAATTTGGACGGTGTAATTTGATAGTGTGATGATCCCATATTTTATTAATTTCGTTTGGACATTATTTTAGTTTTTAAAAAAGTAGTCCAGCTTCATCAAACATGTCTTTATAAAAGTGTTAAAACTCCTGATATCAACTTTTATCATTTCCTCTCTCTCTCTCTTTCTCTTTTAAACTAATCCCCAAAATAACAATTTTCGGTTTAATTCAAAAGACATTAAAGATTTTGATTTTTTGTTTTGTATTATATTCTAAGTAATTTGGGCGAAATATGCAAAAAAAATTGTTACCTTTTATTCTCTTAAGAAAATGGCGAGGGCTGGGCGGTGATTTAAAGGCGAATTTGTCGGTGATTATTTCATAAATTAATTGCCATAACAACGAAATGCAGTATGGAGAGAAAAAAAGTAAACAAAGTAGAATTCGAGAATTTTGAGCTGTAAGGCCGAATTCATACTTTAATTCCTTCGATCATTCATTCATTCAAACAACTTTTTCGACCAATCGTATTGCTCCAAAACGATGATTTTTTTCTTTTGCATTTTTTCATAAGAGATGATTTGACTTTAACTTTTTGTCTGAACGAAAAACGTGTGAAAGAGATAACAATACATAAAAAAGAAAGAGAGGGAAATACAAGCCACGCTGTTTGGTATGCCGCGGATAAAAATAAAAATTAAATTGGAAGAAAATTTAGAAACGCACACTGAAATATATGTTAACAAACACTCGAACAATATGAAAACGTCAAAAACTTAAATTTTTCAATGATAGGTGGTGACAAAATCGTTCTGGGGTTCGTTCTGGAATTTTACGAACCAAGAAATGGTATACATTTTTCTCAAGGTATTGTTTTTAGGGCAGGCTGCAATAAAACATTTTTTCTACGTTTGAAACGTGAAAATAATGTTTTCAAATGTATTGTTGAAAAAAATGTGAACAGACGCATTGAGCAGAAATTACATTGTGGCATCACCCGCTAGGGCCATCACAATGCTTTGTTTTAAAGAGACAGTTGGGTTCCCCGTGTTATATAAACATCAAATATTTTTTAAATTAATAATTTTTTTTTTCAATAATACTGAGATTATTTAGTAAATATTGGCAATTAAAGTCTAATAATGACAGAGTATAACCATCCTGAAAATAGAAAACTGAATTTATTTTGAAAATGGGACAAAAATGTATTGAAGTTTGGAAATTAATAATAAATGATACTAAGAATGGAATCACATATCAAAAAATTGCTGAAAAATATTTCGTTGGGGTAGATATACCCCCCCCCCCCAAATTATGCAAAAGTTTAATAAAACTGGAACAGTTATATAACCCAATTTCTTTTAACCGAGTTAAAATAAATTGAGTTATATAGCTGTTTACTGGTGAAAAACTTCTTTAAAATATAAAGAAACGATTGAATTTCGCAAAAAATTAGTTAATATGCCAATATCGTGTGGGTAACATGGATTTCTATATTTTCCGGATGGCAATGAACATACGAGTACCTGGTAGGAATATGCAATCATGATATGATATGATATGATATGATAGAGGCGTACAGGCCAGCCATAACGGCGATCCTAGGTACGTTACCATAATCCTGAAATATCAACAATCAAATAACAAATTATATCTGAATGCGAGTAATATTTCAGAATCATGCGGGCCCAGGCCCTGCCTGCATCCTTAACAAATAAGGTTAGTTAGGAAAGGATGTTAGTCACAGAAACGACTAGGGCGAACCGCAGCAAAGTCATTTTCTAACTACTTAAATATATTAGAATGTTAGTCTCAATTAAATTCACACTCTAGATTAGAGTTTGTTAGTTAATTAATGTAAGTTAGTTGTGTTTGAGGTAAAGGATACTAATATTCATCATATGTATTCGGCATCAGTCCTACTAGACTAGTTAGGTTATTTAATTCACATCTATGGGTCATCTCATCACATACTGCTTGTAACCTTATTTTGCCCTATCTTCCCATCCAACACCATCTAACCGAGGGACTTCACGTTCGTAATGACACGGCAGTATTATCATACATATGATGATCTAAATATTCCGTCAATAATATCAAAATAAAAAAAAAAATAAAAAATTTAGATTCGGTATTGTCATTCAGCTACCTATATTTAAATTCATCCAACTAAAAGCAGGGTTAATTTATATCTAACATTCACACAACTTCACTAAAACATAACCTGAATTCAACCAGAAAGATCGTCGAAAAACAACATTCCATAGCAAAAAGTCTTTGGATCGTTAACATATTTGATTGTATTGATAAACTCAAAGCGTAAGTAATTAAATAGACCCCCTGATCAAGAATGTTGCAATCACAATCTTCTCTGACCTTCCGGTATGTAAAAAAAAAATAAATAAATAATAAATTTTAAATAATAATAAAAAAAATTGAATTATATTTGCCGACAACTTTATTGTTTTAAATCAGGACTTTCGACAAAATCTCAATTTATAGAATTGTTTAAAGTAAGTGAAAATTATTAAAATAAGTTATGAAAATGTAATTAAATTTAAATAAAAACCCAAATGGATAACACAATCCAACATATTTCAGCTCAAATGATAAATTTCCCGTGGCTGAAAACTGTTGTCCTCCTTTCATTAACATTTTATATATTTATCAATTTATTATTCCACAAAAAGTCATTTTTGTCACAATACGGTGGCAACCCATTTTGAGTATACAAATTTTCGCTTATTGGGTAAGTTACAATTCGATCTGTTGTAATTTCAAATTTTGGTTTCTCGGGTACCAATATTTTATGTACTTAAGTACATACAAAGGGAATTCCCTTGAAATGTCCGTTTCTATGTATACGATTATAAATTACCGTTCACATATATGTAAAACCTGGTAGGAATATGCAATCATAAGTACTAACTTAATTGGTTTCTAGAACACTTTACGTAATAAAATTGTTCGTTCTACGGTTTTTGTTGTTCAATGGAATTGGGCCAGTTCTGGATTAACATAAATTCAGCCACTATATTTTTTGGATGGCAATGAACGAACCTGATAGAAATATGCAATCAGAAGTGCCAGTTTCATTGGTTTCTAGAACACTTTATGTCAGAAAAAAGTTCATTCAACGGTCTTTGTTGTTCAATGGAATTGGGCCAATTCTGGATTAGCACAAACTCAGCCACTATATTTTGGCAATGAACATACCTGACAGGAATATGCTATCTGAATTGCTTATGACTTGGATTTTAGAACATTTTATTTTTATTGTTTAATTTGTTGTTCGACACAAATATTTTTGAACGGCATGGCATACCTTTGTAATTTGTCTCCTAATCTTTATCTTTTAGGGGCAAGTTTGTTTTTCCTCAATTTATGAATGAAAATTTATGAAAATTATATTTCTATGATAAGCACAAATTTGTCAGTTTAGCCGCATTTGGAATGTTTTAAAATTAGGCTTAAATTATTTCTATTTTTTTCTAGAAATCAGGTTTTATTTGGCGAAATTTGAAATTTTCTTTTCTCGTTTTCTTGGCTCCTGGACTAGCACTAATTTTTCCCGTGCGCACTAATTAGCACAAATTGGGATTAATCGGTACGCAAAGTTTCATTTTGTAATTCGAAAGTTTCCCTGCTGCAGTTACTCACACGCCAATATTTTATTGGAAAAGTGTCATCTGTTCAGATGAGAGCTAATTTGAATTAAAAAAAACCTAAAAAAACGAGGTCGTGTTGGGGTTCCCAGAGGAAAATGATTAAATTTAAAATATACTCAAGCGATAATTGTGCAAATTAGTCAAAATTAAGGGGAAAATGACGGGAAATTATTACGCTCAGATTTTACAAGAAACCCTTGCTGAATCCACTGCTGAAAATATGCTGTATAAGATAGCAGAAAATTTCCAGCAGAAAAAAATGTATTTTTGCTATTAACCGCTAGAGGCATCTGTATCACAAAAAATAAATTTTTCTGCTGATATTTTTTGAAACCAGCAGAAATTTTTTGAAATTTTCAAGCATACAATAATTCTCAGCAGAAAGTTTTGTCAAAAATCAAATAATTTATGAAAAAGAAGCCAACATATATATTTTAACGTTTTGCTATACATACGCAGGACTCTTAAATATACTAAAATTACCATAATCATCATAAAGCAAGTAGAAAAACCCAAAAAAAGTATCGCCTACCTTTATACCAAACATTTCACATTAAAATGACTTCAAAAATTTATGGAAGGCTACTGACGCCAGCTATGATTTTTATGTTAGTCATGTATATAGATTATGATCTCAGCTACCATAAAAACATAAGCCCAGGGTAGTTACAGGGGTTTTTTCTAACACTTTTGTTAAAAATTGGAAAACATTTCACATTAAAATGACTTCAAAAATTTATGGAATGCCACTGACGCCAGTTATGAATCTTATGTTGCTCATGTATATAGATTGTGATCTCAGCTGCCATAAAAACATAAACCCAGAGTAGATACAGGGGGGTTTTTCTAACACTTTTGTTAAAAAACTGAAAACATTTCACATTAAAATGACTTCAAAAATTTATGGAACGCTACTGACGCCAGTTATGAATCTTATGTTACTCATGTATATAGATTATGATCTCAGCTACCATAAAAACATAAGCCCAAGGTAGTTACAGGGGGGTTTTTCTAACAATTTTGTTAAAAATCTGAATACATTTCACATTAAAATGACTTCAAAAATTAATGGAGTGCTATCAACGTACACGATTTTTTTGTGTTGCCCTGTATTTGCATTATGATGATTATAATAATTTTAATATATTTTGAGAGTCCTTATATACAACCGCAAATCGTTCTTTAAAGAAAATTTACTTTTTTCGTTTCAAAACGTTTAAACATATATTTTCTCTTCTTTTTCATTAATTATTTGATTTTTCATCAAACTTTCTGCTCAAAATTATTGATTTGCTTAAAAATTTGAAAAAATTTCTGCTGGTTTCAAAAAATATCAGCAGAAAAAACTTTCTTTTTGTGATAGTGATGCCTCTAGCGGTGAATAGAAAAAACACATTTTTCTGCTGGAAATTTTCTGCTATCTTATACAGCATGCTGAAAATGAAGTTAAATCGTTTCGTGTTTCAACAAGACAACGTCCCGAAACATACGTCACGAGTTCCAAAACAATATTTTGTTCGTAAAAGAATAAAAATATTTGAGTGAGACCACAATCACCTGATCTAAACCCTATTGAACACCTCTGAATACCGGAAGTCTGGGCCTACTAACTTACCGGAATTCTGGGCGAGTGTACAACAAGAGTGATATTTCATTTCAACAATTTACCTCGAAAATTTAGTTGTATGCCGCTGGGATTACAGATGGTCATTGATAATAAAGGAGGGCACACTAAATATTGAATAATTTAATATTTTTTCAATTTTTGAAAAATTTTATCATTTTGTTTACTTTGTTGTGCAACATATAAAAAATCAACCATTCGGTGTGTTTAGATCTGAACGTTTTCAACCAATTTTTCGGCGTTAAAATGCCACGCCTTATAGATTCGCCGGATAGATCGAGCCGTCTTTCAACTGGACATGTTTTAAATTTGTTTGCTCTTTCTACAGAAAAGGTAGCTTTATTAAAAAACACTATTTTCTGTATTGTCGCCTTTCTGTATTTTGGTTTCAGTTGTGACGCAAACATTTCTATTAGAAGGTTTTTTAAGAGGGAATATGTTTGTGGTGAATGAAATATAATTAAGAATGTACTAGACTGGTTTTGTGTTAAAGGTGATGGTGTTTCTAGGGAATTTTTTAATGTGGTAGACATGTAGGACACAGGCTGCAAATCGAAAGGAATTGAATTTTCATGATAGTGAAGTACTTCCTAAACTTTCCTAAAAATTTGAATCCGCCATTTTTATTTCAACTTATGCGTAAAACTTCGCATAAACGAGTAAATTATAATTTATATGAAATAATGCAAATAAATATACAAATCCTTTACACGATTTTTAAAATATAGAAAACCCTTTAAACCCCAACTAAGTGTTTCGGGTTAATAAACGGGACTAGGGGTGTTGAGTATGCTCAATTTGCAATACGATAAATTTACGTTGTAAGCCATTTTCCATAAAATTTTCCCATGTCCTAGAACACCCCCACCAAATACTAAGTGTACCTTCGAGATAATGAGGATCTAATCTAACGGAAAATCATCATCCTTTGAAAAGTTATAGGGGCTGAGGGTGTTAGTATTCTCATTTCGCAATAAGATAAACTACGTGCGTATTAAGCGATTTTCCATACGAATTTTCCATGTCCTAGGAAAACCCCCACCAAATACTCGATAATCCGTCTGTACTTCCGCATTCCTATTTCGATCCCAATGCCTGCATGGTTAATTTGCTAAAATTTCTAGGTTAATACTTTTCATGATTACTTTACTTTATTTTGCTAAATAAAATAAAGTAAAAGCAAACTAATTTATGAACCTAAATTTGACAATAATAATGCACTCCTTTTAAAACTGCGGATATACCGCATCCATTAACGAAAAAAATATTTTATATTCAGTTACAATTTTTACATTCATTTTAACTATTTTTGTAGCAGTTGTAATGTGAGATCAACTCTCAATTGCGAGTTAAATTCCTATAGTTCAGCCGGATCCAATATTATGCCAGTTGAAACCACATAAAGGCAGCCGGAATCAAACCAACTAAAACACAAGTAGCAGAGTACATTATGCTGGATGCAATATTATGTCAGCCAAAACTAGAGTTTTACCACCCGGATCCATTTGAAGCTTGCATAACGAGCATACTATGTTTTGGATGGTTATGCAACATCTATAAGGTCTCAGCCGAAACTATAACAACGTCAGCCGGAACCACTACAATGTTCGTCTGAACCATATAAAGTGGGTCAGTACCATGCCAGCTGGAACAAGAGTTTTACCAGTTGAAATTATTTGAAGCTTGTACAATGAACACAATGTACTTCGGATGATTATTATATGCTGTATGTAAGCCAGAACCATTCAACGTCGGTCGAAACCACTACAATGATAGTCCGAACCATATGTACTTAGCTTTAACCATGCCACCCGGGATTAAACTAACTATGGCTGATTTCTATATTTTTAGTAGCAGCAAGCCCTTCTCAGTTTTATGAACACGGGTCACACTATCTCTAATACGCTCTAAATCATGATCTGTATATATTCGTTTCGAAACCTATGCGAAGGTAGATGAACTTTAGTGGTCTGTTTATTGCTTTGACCTAACGTTTCATGTACCGCTGAGCCTCCCTTGGCCTTCGTATAATTTATCATTGTGTTTTGAATTAGTGATGAAGATGCAATTGCACTTCGGCTCTGCTACACTTTGAAGTTTCTTCTGTGTGCTCGTACTAAACCGTGTCACATAGACTTACATTTGTCTTTGGTAATGAGAGCGTTCTGTCTAAATATTGATTTTAAGAGACCAACTATTCTTCTTATTGGATGTTGAATCGTATAACCTTAGAATTGAACAAGGCCTCTGGACTGGATAGTGTCAAAAGATTAATCAGGGACCGTGTGTTGAGTCCAACAGTACAAGCAATACACATAGTATTGAGTGGAATCTTGGGTGGCGGGCGTTAAATGAAACTGTTTCTTGTAAATGTGGTTTTATTATCCTTCTTTCCATACCACTCCTGTTTCGCTAGAAACAGTACTACTCCAATCAAAAAATTACGCCACTGACGAGGAGAAACTTGTAGCTCGATTTGCGATAAAGACCAAGTTCAATAAATATTTACAAGTGTGAACATTTTCCTAATTACAACTTTCAAAATCATTTATCACTGGACGACATGTTGATAGAAGGGCACAACGCATCCATACAACTAGGTAGAATTTGAGTGTTAATGCCAAATTTAATACTATAAGAGACTTCTACATACATTAGATTCTGACTCTACTCTTTTAAAAGCTGTTCAAGTCATATATAGTATGCAAATAATTTTCTATTCCAGCATTAATTGCGTTAAATCTTCTCCATAAACTTAACGATTATCGCAATAATAAAAAAAGTCTTAAAATCTAAATAAATTGAATGCATTTGGGCCCACTTAAATTCTAATTACTAATTCCAATTTAATGTCATGATAAACCAAAACTTAATTCATAAATGTGTACCAACAACAATCGCAATATTAATTAAAAGTAATAGAAAAGTCATTCACAGTCTATTTATGCCAAAGAATTTTTCAAGTGGGAGGAATTTCAACTCTGCGCATAAAAAACGCTATCACGAACAAAAAAAATCGCGGCATTATGTACTCGTATTGATATGTTACTATTGAAGTACACCTTTACACGTAGGTAAATTTACACTTGACTATTTTCCGGGTGATTGGAAATTTTCAGTTTATCATATATTCAGTTTATAAATCGATTGATAATTCAACCACGATACACGAGTAAACAATACACATATTCGAACATACCTCGTTCATACATAGAATTTTTTTGCTGCAATCCAAATACAAAATCCATTCAGGCATACTTTTCAACATGGCTCTGATCAAACAAATAAAATATATTTTATACGAAGTAATTAATAAAAAGTGCATCACAAGTATATCGTAATTATTATAAAGTTCAGTTTCCATGACAAATATATAGCAACAGCACATTGTTTTTGTAAATCTGGTATTGCACCTACATTGTTGAAGCGTCAATGAGTTGCAAAAAATATTTCAAATTCAAAAGAAAATTTATTGTAATATTAAAAATATTCATTTCTTCACCATCGGTTTCTTTTCTTTTAAACCGATTTTATATTTTGTAAAAGATATCTGCAAAGATCTACGTACCCGTAAAACGAAATGAACATCTTGAGAAGCATAATAATAATGAAATAAAGTTTCTTCATTAAAATTAACTATATTATGCTCGTATAATGAACGGTCTCGAGACTTCAAAATTGATTATTATTGTTTGTTAATGATAATGTAATGGGTGAGAATAATTTAATTGCAAAAAAAGTAGTTGGTACAATTACATATTGGTATTTGGATTACGAAAAAATTATAAGAAATTTTATGAAGTTGCTTGATGTTATGGGGATGCTGATTCGATTTGCACCGCATTTGTTGAAATCCATTGGTTAAAACCAAATACAATAATGTTCTAAATTTACCGAATTGGAGTAAACTAGACCACTTCAAAGAGTCATGGCAAAAAATTCGATTCGATGTCTGGGGTCGTGCGTACTAATCTAGCCCGCGGTCAAATCAATGTGTTATGAGTGAAATAATTTTAATTTCTCCAAGGCAAGAAACAAATTAATTAAGTCACACAAAACGTTTCAATCCCATTCCACGTGCAACCTGTTATGCGATTCTTAAAGGGCCTTCGTGGAGTTTACTTTCTGTGATTTTTCCAAAAAAAATCTATTAGAGAGTAGAGTTGAGGTACAGTCCTTAGAATTGCGAGACGACTGTTCGTTGACAGTCTGAAAAAGTCACAGAAATTACTTTAAATATTCCGCTGCCACCAGACATAAGTCGATGAAATTTGTTTCTGTCGTAATAGTGTTTAAGTACCACTAAAACGAGTTTTTAATTTAAGCCCAGATACATTTTTGTGTCATGATAGTTTTAACTTTCATGACAGTAAATATTTTCGGGGATGATAGTAAGTAATTTCATGTTATCAATAATTAGTGTTGCCATTGCATTTTTCGATGATAGAAATTGAGCTTCATGAGAACTTCATACTTTCTCGGACATTCCAGTATCCTTGTGTATATCCAAAATAAATACAAACAAAACCAATAGCAAAAAAATAACGACGAGTAGGAAGCACGGCAGATACGCGAAGAGAAATTGGCGAATATAAATAAAAATACCAAGCGATAAATACCAAAAATAGAAATAATTCGGTTGGTTCAATTAAGAGCTGTAGATTTCTGATAGATAAACTCGATTGGCAAGCGTAGAACAGCATTTAAAAAGCCTCAGAACCTTCTGATGGAAGAGAAACTCGGTTAGAAGAAGATTATCAATGTTATTCGCAAGACAGGTGTGAAGTATTCCAGACTTTCCATGGCTGTTTTGTGTATATATGAGTATCACACTGTTACATCAAATTCAAATAGGAAAAAAATGAGTCGTATTGGAAATTTTAGTACAATCATATAACTATGAGTTTATTTTAGAAAATGACTCAAACCTCAATTTAAATAATAAATCTATAATATTTTCTAAAATAAAAATTTACTCAACCACGTATTGTGTAGAAATTATCGAGATTTTTATTAAAACTTTAAAACGATTAGAATAAATATTTTAATAAAACAAGAAAACAGTTTAAATTTAAACTTGAGTTAAAATGACATAAAAACACCTAGAATATAAAACTTTGTATCAAAAAAATCTGAAGTCAAGCATTGTAAGCCCAAATGGTTTATTTAGGTGACTCAATGACCAATTTGATATAATATCGACCGGATTGACCTATAATGGCCATCCAAATTTGAGAAAAATGACACCAGTACACCGAGAATATCAAAATTCGTAGCAATAAAACCGAATTCGTGCATTATTAGCACTAGGTGGTTTTAGTTTGGTGACTTAATTGCCAATTTCGTCTACTAGCCGGGCCTGAATCACGATCTCTGGGAATGGCCGCTAATGGCCATCCAAATTTGAGTAAAAATGACATCAGTACACCGAGAATATCAAAATTCGTAGCAATAAACCGAAAGTCGTGTAGCGCTAGATAATTATAGTTAGGTGACAAAAACCAACGTCATATACTAGTCAGACCTGAATCACGATCTCTGAGAATGTCCGATAATGGCCATCCAAATTTGAGTTATAATGACATATGAACAGCTAGAACATCAAAATTCGTAGCAATACACTTGAAGTCGTGCATTGTTAGCACTAGGTGGTTTTGTTTAGGTGACTCAATGACCAACTTCTTGTACTAGCCAGACCTGAATCACGATCTCTGGGAATGGCCGATAATGGCCATCCAAATTTGAGAAAAAATGTCATTGGTACACCGAGAATATAAAAATTCGTAGCAATAAACCCGAACTCGTGCATTACTAGCACTATGTAGCTTTAGTCAGGTTACTTAATGACTAACTTCGTGTACTAGCCGGATCTGAATCAAGATTTCTGGGAATAACCGATAATGGCAATCCAAATTTGAGTAAAAAGGACTTCAGTACACCGATAATATCAAAATTCATAGCAATAAACCCGAAGTCGTGCATTATTAGAACTAGGTGGTTTTAGTTAGATGACACAATGACTAACTTCGTGTACTAGCCAGACCTGAATCACACGATATTTGGGAATGGCCGATAATGACCATCCAAATTTCAGTAAAAATGACATCAGTACACCGAGAATATCAAAATTCGTAGCAACAAACCCGAATTCGTGCATTATTAGCACTAGGCGGTTTTGGATAGGTGACTTAATGATTAACTTCGTGTACTAGCCAGACCTGAATCATGTTCTTTGGAAATCCCCGATAATGGCCTTCCAAATTATAGTAAAAATGACATCAGTACACCGAGAATATCAAAATTCGTAGCAATAAACTTGAAGTCACGCATTGCTAGCACTAGGTGGTTTTGTTTAGGTGACTCAATTACCAACTTCATGTACTAGCCAGACCTGAATCACGATCTCTGGCAATGGCCGATAATGGCCATCTAAATTTCGTAGCAATAAACCCGAAGTCGTGCATTATTAGCACTACCTGGTTTTGGTTAGGTGACTCAATGATTAGCTTCGTGTAATAGCTAGAACTGAATCACGATCTCTGCGAATAGCCATCCAAATCGGTGCGTTGATATTATTTTTACTCAAATTTGGATGGCCAAGTATTCGTCAAGTTTTACTGCTGTAAAAGGACATTCTTATTTGTTTCTAAAAGTAGAAAATTCTTAAGTTGTTTCAGTATATTTTTTAACCTCTTGAAAAATCTCTGGAAATTTTGTTAATTCATATGAAACTCAAAAAATTTTGATTAGAAATTAGTGCGAAATTCTTAAATGGTTTGAGTTCAGTACATTTGGTTTGCATCCCGACTATTTTAGTACAACATTTTGGTTGAACATTTATGGTTATGTTGCTATGATATTTTTTCTTCGTGATTTATCAATTAACATTTTAATTTTTACTGTAGTTATAAGGTACAATATTTTTCTGCCATTTTAATTAAGATAATATAATATACGTCTAATAAATATACTAATAAAATTTACTCGATTTCGTTAAACTTATCTTGATGTGTTCGTTTTTTAAATATCGTCGACCCAATATGCAATGCCGACGGAATTCCGTTTACATTCGCGCTCAAAAACCACACTATTTCTATGGAAAGAAACATGTATATTATACGGAAGTCCATACTACCCGCCAACGAAATGTGTCACAAAATTCCAGTGTGGATGTGAATCCCGACTAAAAAGAGAAAAAACAAATGAGAAAACAGGTGGAATTTGGACGGAATTTGGCGTTTTTCCTCAGTCTTTTCCATACTGATTTCAGGCACTTTTATGCACGAAAAAAGAGGAACGTGCTTGTATAATACTGTGGGCAAAAAATAGTAAGACTTTGTTCTCAATTTTAAAATTCTTTATTTATTTCTCCAAATCTATTTCGTCCCCCTCAAAGTAATTCCCCTCGCCTCAATACACTTGTGCCAACGTTTTTTTCCAATCCTCGAAACAGTTGTTAAAGTCAATTTCCGGAATAGCCTCCAATGCGCGTAGCGATTCACGTTTAATGTCTTCAATTGACTAAAAACGGTTTCCCGGAGCGGTCGTTTGAGTTTTCTGAACAGCCAGAAGTCACACGGAGCTAAATCGTTGGCAACGTTGGCAATCGTTAAAACGTTGGCACAAGTGTATTGAGGCCGGGGGATTACTTTGAGGGGGACGAAATAGATTTGGAGAAACAAATAAAGAATTTTAAAATTATGAACAAAGTCTTACTATTTTTTGCCCACAGTATTATCTACAAAATCGATCAAACTAACTAGAAGACTTTAATACAACATCATCAATCAATAAGTCTGTATGCATTTTGTGACGCGTTCGAGAAAATATGCAGCAATTAATTACGCTAGAAGTGTTATTCTAGAGAACAAAAGCAAGGTTACACTACCGGCGCCTTTTTACTCACAAAATTGATGGGAAAGATAATGGAGGCTCTACAAATACCAAACATTGCAAGCTTTTGGACAAATTCCATGATGATATTGGATTCGTTGGCGTTCTCACAAATACAAAATGTTCGTCGCTTATAGAATTTTAGAAATTCGAGGAAAGTCAAGTTCAACTCAATGCTACACATTATTTCCAAGGAAAACTCTGCTGATTGTGCGTCTACAGGTATAGATCCAACATACATGAAGGAAGACTGTTTGTGGGTGGGATCAGACGAGCTTCAAATATCACGCTTCATCAAAAGATGTTTAAAAATACCACAAGACAACTCTCCACAAATTACACTAGCAGGCAAGGAACTATATAGAAAGAAATGTTGCTCAGACATCAATAAATGTGTGAAATATCACCGTTTCAGGATTACCTGAACAAGGCACTTTATTCCACCTTCAGCTCCACATTTCGAAGGGCTTCAAGAGACAGCAGTAATGATAATGAAATATTAACTAGCAACAGTCATCACTCAAATTGAAGCTTGTCTCAGTTCGAAACCTCTCACAATATTATCAGCAGAGCCAAAGGATATGATACTAACACCAGTACATCTTTTGGTTCGAGATTTATCACCGAGCCAGAATCAAACCTATTTATGGAAAACATAATTCCTCTGCAGTGCCTAGAAATTTGTACAAGAAAATTCTACAAAATTGTTTGAGACATTGGTCAAGCGACCACCTAGCGAGCTGCCAAAGGCGAGGTAAATAAAACCTCCAACGTCCTAAGGTAAAAATGCAGAGTTAAGTTTATATCAATCCTATGAACAGCACCATTAGCGAAGTATTTGGGGCGATCAACGGTCAAATTTATGATAGTTTGGCAGATATTGAATTAAAAAACTAAATGCTCCATCATTATGAGGGAAACTGAACTGAAGCATAATGGACATTCATGACGCAGAACATTATGAGGAAGAGATAAAAAAGTAAGAAGTAAATCAAGAGTGTTGGCTAAAACTCATTAAAAACCAGGCTACGATTTTTAATTTTCAACATTCTAAAAAAATCACAGAGGCAGAGAACAAACATCCAACACTAGGCGATTTTGAACCAATAAGTTTATTTGAATGGTCTCAACAATGGACCCAACCAACTGTTGTTGATAGCTGCTAAAGACAATTAGGATTAATTGAAATTACTAATATAGAAGTCGATTCGATACCAGACGAAAGAATTAATACTGCCGAGGAAAACACGGTTGAACACGATTTCCAGGGTACCCTAGAAAAAAATCTAGATTACAGATACATCTATAGAAAGTATTCCATTTAAGTATCATGATATTGAATTAGGAGAATCCAGGCAAAAACCGCTGCTAGATTAATACAAATTGGAAATTGGATCAAGAGAGACCCATAATTCAAACAATTATATCAGCAATTTCATTTGAAGATCATATATCAAACAACAATTGTTACATATCGCATAACTGTGTAAATACACAGGACAGGCACCACGACAAAACTTGGAGAAGTGTTTGATGATGCTTTCTCCAAAACTACAACGGAAGTATCCTTAAATTGCATGATGAATAGTCGAAAATTATCATCGGAAAATTTGGGCATATAGAACGAGACCAAAATTATCAACAAATATTATGGAGAGCTCGTCCATATGACAATAGCAAGTAGTTTAACTTTAAAACAGCATGATCAGCCTTTAACCATAAATAAATCAAAATAAATGTTAACACACAATGGAGTTATTTTCAGTTTAATCAAAATCTGTTGTACTCAATTGTCGTAGCCCCTATCTCAGGTAAGCGTCTAAAATCTTTATATTCAAATATTAAATTAGAGTGTTGATACTAAGACAAATGGAAACCCTCTACTGCTGAACAGCCAATATGGTGTCCTTTTGAAACCTGCGAAAAGTAGAACAATCGGACGTTGATCGATTTGTCGACAATTTGTTTTTAAGGATATAGATAATCCACATAACAACGTAACAGAACTATTGAGCGATGAATTATTTGGTCTAACTACCTTGGTTTTGATTCTGTAGCAGTCCAATTATTTAGATAAAAATTGCAAAAATTCATTCTTTCAAAAGTTGAAAATAAATCAAATCAAAATACCTATGCGCAAATACAACCGATGGTCGTGCGCATATACATGTGAAAAATCGAGGGCCCTGTGCATACATCGGCTTTGACATACATATGACTGAAATTAAAATTTCGTTCATTATCGTTTCACTATATATTTGTGCAAGGCCAACTTTTAGATTGTTCTAGCTTCTTGTAACTGCTGAGCTCTCGAACCCAACGCGCGCTTCAAGTAAGGTTGATAGCTGCCTTAAATTTCTGCATTTTATAGTGTTCCATAAATAAATTCGCACTTGGCTTCCTCAGTTCGAAGTTCTACAGCTTCATCGTAAACCTATGTGCATTGACAGTGCCTTTTATTACCCTTCCTAGGGTAACGAATAGTGGTATTTCTACTTTCAGTTTTGAAGAACATTTACCATATGCATTAATCTGTCGAATATGTTGAGTACTGAAACATCTCTGTGGTGTTGTAAGATGTCTAGATCTTTTTTTGACAGTACACACCACTCTGTACATGTCTAATGAAGAACTTACATCTATTAAGGAACCCAAGTCGTGAAGCCGATTTGGTCAATGCAACAAGCAGGCGAATTGTGTCATAACCCACGAGTACATGGTCTTTTAACTACAAAAGGATATTCGTTTTGACTTCTTTTACACAAGAATGTGTATATTTAGGTGTTTTTTTCGTTAAACTTGAACTCGTTAAACAAATCTGAATTAAGAGAGAAATAGAAGAGTGTTATGTGACGTCGTCGTCGAAGTTATGGATAGGGTTAACAGTACTATCCAGCAAATCATTGATGTATAATAAAAACAAAGTTCGGGATGAAACCTGGGGTACTCTGGCTTTTAGGGAATGTGGCATTGATGATGTCCTCTTTAGCGCAAGGTTGATCTTTCGGTTTTTAAGAAAGCTTTTTATCCATTTGATTGTCATGTAAAGCACTAATGTCAAACCTTGTCAAAAGCCTTGGATATCTCCAAAAGGATTGCAGAGGTCACTCCATGTTGTTGTAGGGCGAGATTCTATTTGTTTGCGATATGCTTCAAGAAATCGGTTGTGAAGCGGATTTCACGAAAGCCATACTATGTATCTGAAACTATTTTAGTAATTTCAAGATATCTCACTAGATGTCGGTTATTACATTTATCAAAAACTGGCGAAATCCTTCAATATTTGAACTGGAATGCCATCGGATCCGGTAGCCTTATTTACGTCCATTGTCTTCATGTTTCTGAAGAAATGTTTATGGGATCCAATTTGGATAACTATAATACGGAATTAGGAGTTTAACAACTCGGACCCTTGGCGTCTTTCTTGTAGTAGATTTTTTGCATTTCTTACAGGCGTTCCGTGTTGTCTGACAACTTTGGTGGTTTATTTTGAAAAGATTTTAAAATTTGGTTTGGGGTTGGAAAATGATGATGGAACTTATTTATTGATTCCATGTAACACGATCTCAGTGAAATTGGAAATGGCTTTATCTATTTGATTGTTATAGCAAGAATGGCTTTCCCAAAGAAAATATTCAAAAAATTACCGTAAACCATCATAGTCATGGGTATGTGTTGGTTTGCATGCAGCGTTGCACACGCAAAAATTGCACATCTGTTTCTGGCATCAACTCATTTTGTGCACAATCAGACTAAATTATTTTTTACTCTAATTGGTATTTTATTGTGCATTACTTTGTATCTCACACTTTTTCATTGTCAATGATAATTAGAATTGAATTGAAATACCAATTGAGTATAAAATTTATTGCCATATAATTTAACTCTGGTAGCACAGGGAGGTCGTAAGATGGTGCAAAGTTTATTTCGGTTTTATATATCTTATATCCTTAACATTTATGTAATTCCAGTAAAATCGTTTCTATTTAGTTCTTTTATCCCATAAAATAAAATCCTTGAAATTAAACAAAAAAAAATAACGAAAAAGTAATTTAGCAAACCACAAAATATATAAAATAATAAAATTCGATTAAATCATAAAACAAATTCTAAACGACTTTCACGTTCCGATACCCTTTTACGATAAAAGTTCATTCGAATAAAAATAATAAAAATTTAAAATTAAATTAAATTAAAATAAATTTATTCAATTCAAAATCGATTAGAATTTTTGTCTCTCTTTCGAAATAATTCAAAATGGATTTTTTTTTATGTATACATAAAAATATAAATTATATTACATTAATATAGAAAGTCGTTCACGTACACGACAATTATGTACCTCAAACAAAAGGTGTAAAATTTCGTAATTAGATTCCAAAAGGAGATTTACACAAAAATCCCCCCGAAAAAAAAACTCGCGATGAACGTGCACTGGGCACAGTGCGCGCATTTGAACAAATCCATTGATCGATCGTTAATATGTAAACAAACCAAAAAATCACGCGAGTCTTTATGTAAATTATATATTCATGCAGACAGCGTGTTGTAAGCAAAACAAAAAAAAATGTATCGAGTCAGGTGAAAGTGTTAATCGAATGTCTTGAGAAATTGAAATGCTTTAGAGTTTTGGTTGGGCTTTTTTTTGTTTCTTGTTGCCATGTAGGTGTTTTGATACGGTTCTGCTTTCGAGGAATATAAGGAGTCACGATTTTTCTCCACATTACATATTTCTTACTTAACATAAATAACGTTATCGGATATGTTATACAAACATGTATATGCCATAACTAAATCCATATGATAAATCGATCTTTCTAAAAAAAAAAATGTTTTACTTACATGATGGAAATGTACAAGAACAAAGCCATTATACCAACAATACACAGCAATTAATTACAAAATGTATTTTATATTATAAAAGAAAATACGAAAATTCTCACATAATTTTCCTTTTAGATATTTTACAATTGATATAATTATCTTATCTTAATCGTTTCAAATATTAAGATTTGAAAGTTAAATAATTTTATTTTATTCGTTTTATTATATTTATAGAAATATAGTACGGAATATATAATAATATATTTACATAGAGACGCGGATACAAAATTTGCACCGCCATTAATTATTCTTGTTATTAGATAGCACAATTCAATTTCAATTAATTATAAAATTGCTTATTTCCCAAAAGGTTTTAACTTTTAAATTTTTGGTAACAAAATGTCATGGTGAGAATAGTGACCACCAACAGGTTATATTTTTTGATTTATGTATATCGAAGAGATAAAATCGAATTATTTATCTGGGAAACCGATAAATATCTACTCCGTTTCATATCTCTACAAGGAATACAATTACAAATTTATGATTTACTTTAGTAATAAATTGTTTAAATAATAATTAATTGTAAAAAATTCACAATCGATCTGCATTTAAAAAAAAATGTATGTGCTTAATTTAAAATAAAACATTTAATGCAAAAACTCGAGTAAGATTCTGTTACGAAGATAATGATAAAAATGTATCCATATTTAGCTGATGCTGTATAAGATAGCGGAAATTGCTCAGCGGGAAATAAGAGATTTCGCTATTCGCCGCAAGTGGCAGCACAACCACAAAAGAGAATTTATTTTGTGGACATTTTTTCTAACATCCCAGCGAAATAAAATATTAAAAGTGATCCTTAAAATGACAAATTGATTGATCTCCGAAGTAAAGGAACTCGGTAAATGAAATCTTGAAATTTAACAATATTCCGTGTCTTTCCGCCATTCTAACAGAATGGCGATGATATTTGGATAAAAGTATTGATGAGGGGTCCAAAACTTAGGACAAAATTCTAGGATCTGTTCGTGCCGGACTAAACTAGGCCATTTCATTACCAATACTTTTGAAAATTTTAATTGTTTTATTAGTTTATTTTCTGTTTTTGGCCAATATCTCAAAATCTTCCACCAGTAACCAATACTTTCGATTGTTTTTCTAATAGCTTAGATCATACTGAGACTACGAGGAAAATTTGGGGAAAATTCTAATCCATCAATTTTCTCCAAATTTTCCTGGTAGTCTCAGTATGACCTAAGCTGTTATAAAAACAATCGAAAGTATTGGTTACTAGTGGAAGTTTTTGAGATATCGACCAAAAACAGAATATCTTATATAGCTGCAGAAAATCGAAAAATTATAGTGAAAATTCTAATCCATCAATTTTCCCCATATTTTCCTGGTAGTCTCAGTATGACCTAAGCTAGTAGAAAAACAACCGAAAGTATTGGTTACTAGTGGAAGTTTTTGAGATATCGGCCAAATACTGAAAATAACTTATATGGCCGCAGAAAATCAAAAAATTATAGTGAAAATTCTAATCCATCAATTTTCCCCAAATTTTGCTCGTAGTCTCAGTATGACCTAAGCTAGTAGAAAAACATTCGAAAGTATTGGTTACTAGTGGAAGTTTTTGAGATATCGGCCAAATACTGAAAATAAACTAATAAAAAAATTAAAATTTTCAAAAGTATTGGTAATGAAATGGCCTAGTTTAGTCCGGCATGAACAGATCCTAGAATTTTGTCCTAAGTTTTGAACCCCTGATCAATACTTTTATCCAAATATCAGCGCCATTCTTTTAGAATGGCGGAAAGACGGAATATTGTTACGGAATATTTCAAGATTTCATTTACCGAGTTCCTTTACTTCGGAGATCAATCAATTTGTCATTTTAAGGATCACTTTTAATATTTTATTCCGCTGGTATGTTTTATTTAGTGAAAAAAGAAACACAAAATGAATAAAAAAATGTCCGCTGGTAATTATATAATAAAATAAATTATCTTTTGTGATTGTGCTGCCACTTGCGGCGAATAGCGAAATCTCTTATTTTCCGCTGAGAAATTTCCGCTATCTTATACAGCATATTTAGCTGGCAATCTTGTAAACTAGAAAAAAATTCAAAATTTTAAGCCATTTATGAGATCCCGAATCCACTTTCCAATGGGGATAATCCAGATTAATGTGATGTTGAGTAATAAACTTAAAAAGATTAATGGTAAATTAAAACGTTTAATTCCTCAAGCAAAGGAAAGGTATTTTAAGGCTCAGTTTACTGCTGCAGAGGATTTAAAATCGAAATGGAAGGTGGTTAATAGTGTTCTGAACAACACACTGAGCACTAATAAAATTATTTCAATTGCGGCTGGAGATAATAAAATTGAAAATGATCCAACTAAAATAGCTAATATTTTTAATGAATTTTTCATCAATGTACCTACTGAAATTTTGAATACTAATCATGAAACCGTTTATATAGAGGAGTCTGTTAGAGATAACTTAACTTTCTCGAACTGCAATCATCAGATTTTTTTCTTTTTCCCAGTTTGTGAAGAGGAAATTTTTGCGATCGTTCGTGATTTAAAAAATAGTACTTCATACGGCTTTGACGAAGTTTCACATAAAATAATAAAAAATATAATTAGCAGTCTGGTGCACGTGTTGACTTTTATTTTTAATACTTGTTTGTCAAAAGGGGTTTTTCCGGATCTACTTAAAGTTGGTGTTGTAAAACCGCTTTTCAAAAAAGGTTCTCAGTTGGATAAAATTAACTACCGCCCTATTACTCTTTTGAGCACTTTTTCTAAAATCTTCGAAAAAATAATTAAACACAGATTGTTAGATTATCTTGATAAAATTAAGTTTCTCGACGTACGACAGTAAGGTTTTATTAAGAATTCTTCAACGGAAAAAGCCTTATTAGCATTTTTGTCGCCTCTGCATCGTAATTTAAATGATAATTTAAAATCCTCAGCTTTATTCCTTGATATTTCTAAAGCTTTTGACACCGTTAATCATAGTGTTTTATTATCGAAGCTATGCAATATTGGTATAAGAGGTGTTGGTTTGAATTTGTTTAAATCGTATCTGTTCAATCGTAAGCAAACTGTTTGTGTTAATGCGAAGATTAGTGATGAGAAACTAGTTAATGTTGGAGTTCCACAAGGATCAGTTCTGGGGCCATTGTAATTCAATATTCAGCCTGGATTTACGTGGCAATATCGTCGCGTTTGCAGATGATATGGCATTACTGTACTCTGCTTCCAATATAGATTCCCTAGAACATAATATTAAGCAAGACGTTATCTTGTTGAAAAAGTGGTTCTTTGTGCATAATATGATATTGAGTTGCAAGTCTAAACTAATGAATTTTTCCATTGGTGGCACAACGTCTGAACTTAATTCATGTTTAATTTATCATTCGTTATCTTGCAATCATACCAATTGTGACCCCCTTTGCATTCCAATTGAAACTGTGTACTCTTTTAAATATCTCGGTTTACATTTGGACTCTCAATTAAATTTTAAGGGGCATGTGGATAATTTAAAAAGTAAGTTACGGATGACACTCAGAACTTTTTACTATCTTCGGAATATTTGTAGTCCGGAATTCCTAAAATGCATATATTATGCACTAGTTGACTCACATATGGAGTTACTTGTTGGGGCGGAATCTATCTATCCAATATTAGACCGTTGATGTCCGTTCAGAAAGCAGTGTTGAGAATAATTAACTTTAAACCAAGATCGACTCCATCTTTCCCGTTATTTGTGAAATTCAAAATTTTGCCGCTTCGGTACCTATATGTATTTAAAGTATTAAAAGCTTTCTATTTAATTAGCGGTAATCGTATAGTTAGTAATTTGAATAGCGTATCATATAATTTGCGCAACATTAATAGAATAAATATTCCTCGTCCTAATAAGGAACATTTTAAAAAATTCCTCAACTATACCGCTCCTAAACTATATAGTCAATTACCGTCAACCTTTTTTTTAACAAATAATGTTAATGATTTTTGCAAATTATTAAAGGATTGGCTATTTAATATTAGTAACATGGAAGTATATCTGTAATGAACATTTTACCATTTTGTTTGTGAATTTTATTGTTTAGTACCCGAATAGAAATAGTAATAATTTATAATTAATATTTAAAATTTGTAATAGTAATAATTTTACCCGAATAGAAATAGTAATAATTTATAATTAATATTTTAAATTTGTAATAGTGTAATTTAAATATTATTTAAATATTTTTTGTAATTGAATCGTAGCTCCGAAACATTATCTTTAATAAGGAGACTACTAAACTAGTTTTATTTCTGATTCTTTTCGTTTTATGTAATTATATGCTTTATATTTTTTATAGAAATAAAAACTAGGTATAAAAAAAAAAAAAAAAAAAAAAAATGTTTGTTTAAGTATTGAACCGTTTATGAACTTTAAATCTGAGGGTTTCACGACAATTTATTGCAGAACAATTCACCGAAAACCGCACTTCAACGAAAGCGACAGTTCGCAGAAGGACCATGCTCCATGGTTAATGATGAATAACCTATTGGTTACTCATCTTACAATAATTTCTTATTCTAATTAGAACTGCCCAGCTCCATCTGTTTCTGCCTTTGGAGTCTTTTACTTCATTGACCAACATACGACATCTATCTGCATATTCATGCCGAGATAATCGCTGTTTGTGTTTCCGTGCTTGTTTCTTTATTGCTTCGGTGACATATTCCATCTTTAAGAATCAATGAAGGTTATCGTTCCTAATGTATCATGAGGCATTAGCGATCCCCCGCAGCACTCTATTTTGAAAGCACTGAATCATTTGTACATTGGTCTTCTTAGCACAACCCCATAAAGTTGGTTACCATAGGTCCATACTGGTTTTAGCATTTGCCTGTATAGAAGCACTCTGTTTTATATTTTGAGCTCAGAATTTCTACCCATGAGTCAGAAAATTTTCATATATTTGATGTTTAACTTATCTTTTTTCTTCTTGATGTGCTCTTTCCACCTTAGTTTAGCTGTAATGTCATACAAAATTTGGTTTGATTTAAGAACCACAGGAATCCAGTTATCATTTTGGTTTGTAACTTAATTCCAGTATAGGGCACATCGTAAGTAACCTGATTTTCAAACTTGTTTTTGTTGGCTTAAATTTAAAAGTTTTAGGAGGTGCAAGCCAAAAATCGTGGCAAGATTTCTATATTTTCAGAAAATTTTCATACAAATGTTTTCATTTATCAAAAAAAAAAAATTATTGTGAACTTTTAAAATTTTTATAAATAAAAAACCCTTCATTTCTTAACTTTTTTTTTAACTATCAAATTATTTTCAATTGTGCAATGTTTTTCTCATGATAAAAATAAGATCGTTTTCCCTGTAAATTATGTCATTTCCCGGGAAATTCAATATTTTCGGTGCTTGCATATCTGCAATATGAAGATCTTAATGTAATTTTTTTCATACTTTTGATTACTTCGAGAGATGAAAAACGCTAAGTAATAAAGGGTGGTTAAATTTTAAGGGCCGATGTGGATTTTGAATAAAACACAAATTATTTAGGAAATTATTGTCAATTCTTTTTATTATGATAATATGGTATGGTTCAATTATGTATGGAACAAAATATCTGCCAAATGGCCGCCGCGACCTCGGCGGCACACCTCCACCCGATGGTCCAAATTTTCGATGACGCTTAGGCATAATTGAGGTTCAATGCCGTTAATGTGCCGAATTATCTCATCCTTTAGCTCTTGAATTGTTGCTGGCTTATCGACGTACACCTTTTCTTTCAAATAACCCCAAAGAAAGAAGTCCAACGGTGTCAAATCACATGATCTTGGCGGCCAATTGACATCGCCACCACGTGAGATAACACGGCCATTGAATTTGTCGGGCAAAAGAGCCATTGTTTCGTTAGCGGTGTGGCAAGTGGCACCGTCCTGTTGAAACCACATATCGTCCACATCCATATCTTCCAATTCGGGCCATAAAAAGTTCGTTATCATCTCACGATAGCGAACACCATTCACAGTAACTGCCTGACCGGCTTCATTTTGGAAAAAATACGGCCCGATGATGCCGCCAGCCCATAAACCGCACCAAACAGTCACTCTTTATGAGTGCATTGGTTTTTCGACAATCACTCTTGGATTATGATTCGTCCAAATGCGGCAGTTCTGCTTATTGACGAATCCACTGCAATATTTTCTGCTGTACGAGCATGCACTGGTGTTTTAAAATCTCCTACAGATCCGGTTTGCTCAAATTTTTGCACGATTTTTCCGATTGTACGCACATTTGGACGATTAAATTGACCGAAAAAATCACAAAGTGCACGATATGCATTTTGATTTGAACGCCCATTTTCATAATATGCCTGAATAACTTTAACGCGTTGCTCGATTGTGTATCTTTCCATGGTTCAAATTGAATTAGTCTGAATTTGAGAAATGTCACATTAAATGCAGAAAAAAACTTGACGTTTAGGTGTGGTTCACATTCAACGTCGGCCCTTAAAATTTAACCACCCTTTATAATTAAAATAATTCATTTATTTAAATAAAACAGCCTTTAATACTTAAAATTAAATTAAAAGTTATATATAAGAAAAATAACAATTATAAATAAAAACTATAATTATAAAACTCATCTCAGATACATTAAGATTTAACTCAGAAACTTGTTATCACAATTAATTCAGACTTTAATTTACGAATGGAACTGTTTAAAAGTTTTGGTCCTTATTAAGGCAAAGTTCGGTTCCACATTGTTCACACTTTAAATAAGTGTATCCTTTACAATAGGGTAACTTACACTGCAGACGCTTCTATTGCCAACCGGGCCAATGACCGACGCTGTCAGTTCTTATTTCGTTGTAGGGAAAACTCGTTGCCTTTTTTCGTTTCTGCTCGAGCCTCTTACTTACATCGGATGGCTGTCCGCATATAATTTTTTTTACTGATACTTACATAAAACCTCACCTAGTTGTAACCGAAAATCAGCTAGACTTAAAATTTGTTTTGGGACAGCGTTCAGCTTTGCTTGTATTCGTGTATACAGTAAGGAAGAATTAACCGTAAACATGTCCAATAAATGAAAAAAATATTCGCATGTACCACTTTTTGGACCCTAGTAGTACTTTATATCTTCCGATAAAACAGTCAAGTATGTCCGCGCCGCCCATGTATTTATTATATTCCTTTGTTTCTTTATGAAATATGTCGGAAACCAGTACTGGATTGCGACCAACGAAATTTAATATTAGAGTTGCCAAATGATTATCTTTCCAAACGACTGTCGTTAATTCGACATCATCGACTTCAGCGGTGAGTGCAAAATGTATGCCCTTTCAAACCTATATAACTACTATGCGAGCCAATATCTGAGATTTTTGTAATTTACCATAAGCTACAACGACATCCTTCCATATAAAAATCGCGAAAATCCTACAAAAATATCAGACCTATAACCGTACGTCCTCGAATTGGCTAACACTGACGTAAAAGTAAGGACGGAAAAAAAAACTGCGAAAGTGTTGAGAGAGCCTTGGCCCCAGAACAGAAATAAACGAGGGGAGTACTCGCCAACTTTAAATTATGAGGATCGTCGTTCTACCGACCCAAAAATTATTACGAATATGTTTGTACAATTTGTCAAATTTGTTTTCTCTAGTAGTGAGTTTAAGCCTAACGTGAATTATTTTAAATATTTGGAAGGTTGCACTCAGACATTCCTGGTATCTATTGATTTCGATTCTAACACAATCATTAGGAAAATGAAAATTTGGTAGACGATTTCTCGTTCGGTTTACCAGACGGTTTACCAGCAGTTGCTCAACCGCTTACAACACTTTTTAAAAAATAACTCTCTTCTGGAAATTTCCCTAACACGTGGAATGATTCATTTATAATATCCATTTAAAAGGAAAGCTACACGCTTCATATAACTAACTAAAGGCCGATTGCGAAGTTGTCCTGCATTCCCAAGCTATTTGGTGGTATCGTATATTACACACTATGCTTTCACTGTAGACCTCTTTTCTCTGATATTCAGCACGGCTTTTTTAGAGGTCGAAATGTCTATATCAGGTGTGGTTGATTCAAAGAAAATTCATGAATATTCTGTGTTGAAAGTAAATTTGTTTATCTAAATTATTATTACCATCATCAATACTAACCCTCCTCTGGTCTAAATTTGTGAAAGAACCGACATGTTTTCAGTAGCTGAGGCGAGGCCCCTAACTATTCGAAAATTACTCTCCCAGGTGTGGCAGCCATATGCATTTATTATTTAAAGAAAATCCATGAAAATTTGCGGTTTTAAATTCAATTTGTAAAACCCCCACAACCAGGTGTGGTAGTTCTCAACAAAAACAATTCTTAGTAAATTTCAATTATTGTATATAATTTGTCGACCAAAATCAATGAATACCATTCTTTTCTCATACGATCTTATACCTTATTAAATTGGAAAATTTGTCATAACAGGGTGAAAATATTTTCATAACTACTCGGTTTTTGCATATAACTTTAATTCTGATTCATTTTTTCAAAACTGTTATTTGTTTATTATTTGTGTTTTTTTCCTGTATCTCCAATTTAGGAGCATAGGGGTCTACTAGGCTGGTACATCATACTCTGTCGATACAGCTTTTATATCTTCCCATGATTTACCAAGTTGTTTCGCTTCAGCTAGCATTGTTCTCTTCAATGTCATCGCTGATCTTCCTACTTTTCTTTTCCCTTACGAGTTCCAGTTCAATGATATCCTCGTTATATCACTTGGTGATTTCCTCAGCGTATGGCCGATCCATTTCTATTTTCGTCTCTTTATTTCGGTCTCTATGTCTGATGATGAACTGATTTGTTCTTCTATGCAGTTCAATGTTGGGCCAGAAGCATTTCAGTATTCGTCGAAGGTACTTGTTTACGAACACCTGTAACTTCTTTCTGACTTTTTCTGTGTGTTTCCATGTCCCATTTTTCTTGCGTGATAGACAGAAGAATTCTAGACTTTATGTAACACATGTTGCATGTCTGTCTGGCTTTATTTATGCGTTTGTTTATGTTTTCCTCTGTACCATCTGTTTTCGTTAGTGTGCAACCACGGTATACACATTCATTTACATCTTCAATTTGTACATTGTTGATGTGCATCGGTGTAGTTATATTTGTGTTAAGTCTCTCGTCTTAGTTTTACTGATGTTTACCTCGAGACCAACTTCATTAGCTAGATCTGATAGCTGTTGTACTTTCTGCTACATGTCTCAGTGTTTGTGTGTCAGCAGGCATATGTCATCTGCATTACATGTTAGTCTCTATTGTATGCTATTAGGAGACGTGACATCCAATTTCTGCATTACATTATCCAATACGATCAGGAACAGTATTGATGAGAGTACGCATCCTTGCCTTACTCCTCGAGTGTTGTAGTATTTTTCGCTTTGATTGCCTTTATATGGCTCTTATATGAGTTCCAAATGCGCGTTCGAAATCAACGAAGAGCAGGTAGATAATGATACGGATTGAGTTGATGTGGTCAGTGCAATTTCTTCCTGGTCTAAAGCCAGCTTGTTCGTTTCTTAATGTTGCATTGATCGTAGGTGAGATTCTGTCAAGGATGTTCATTGCGAGTATCTTTATTGTTGTGTTGAGGAGCCAATTTTTGCATTCTCTTAGGTCATTTTTCTTAGGGATTGTAATTGTCAAGCCTTTTTTCCAATTTTGTGGTATTCTGACAGAATTCCACACTTCTTAGATTATTGGTGTTAGTGTGCTTGCAGCTGTAGATGAATCTTCTTTGAATATTTCGGCGGTTATACTGTCTGTTCCAGCAGCCTTATTTTTCTTCAGCTTTTCAATGGCACTTTTAACTTCCCGCTCCGTTGGTGGATGGGTGTTGCTAATTTCGTTATTGGTGTCAATTGGTAACCAGAGATTTTCGGTACTGTTGATAACATCTTCTTCGAAATATTCTTTCCATCTCTTTAACTGTGCTTCATCCGTTGTTAATACTTGACTTGTTGCCATCTTCCTTACTTGACGTGCTGTTTCTTCGTATCTGCGTTTCACCTCTGCCGTATTTTGTTGGTACATTTGTAACTTAAGTTGACGGCGTTCCTCAACCTTTTTCCATGTATCATCACTAATCCAATGTTTTTGATTGTATCCTTGGTAGCCGAGTACTTCCGTAGTAGTCTTTATGTAGGCTTCTTCTGTTTGCTTCCATTTTTGTTCTATACTTCATTTCCGTGGAGGTTGAGTTGGAGCGTTTCAATAAAGATGTTTCTTGATTCAATATCTTTCAATTTGTTTGTGTTAGATTTCCTGTTTGTCTTTGAGTGTTTCACAGTGATTTGAAATTTTGCTAATACCAGTTGGTGGTCGCTATGTACGTCTGCACCCCTCATTGCTTTGACATCTTCGAGTGACGTGAGGAATTTCTTGTTGACCAATATGTGATCTATCTGATTTTTAGTTCTGCCATCCAGTGATGTCCAATTGTATTTATGTACATTTTCAAGCTATTGCCGCCTATGAACAACTGATTTGTGATGCAGAAGTATACGAGTCTTTCTCCATTGTTGTTCGCACAGAATCTAATGGATTTTTACACATGACAGTTGTCAGGTCTCTTTGTATGATTTTGACGTCATTCCTGTACGTTCCTGGTATTGTGGCATGTAATTGGTCATATAATTCATCTTTTGTTGCTTCATCTGCATCTTCGGTTGGAGCATAGCACTGAATGATAGTTTCTTATTTTTGAATGGAATCTTGCCACTATTATTTATTTATTTATTTTTTACTTTTATTGAAGCACACAGGCTTATCATTTATTTTCAGTACAATTTTTTTGTCACGTATAATATTAAAATACAAAATGAAAATAAATGAGTAGGGTAATCATCACCGATTTAAATGATGAATGAATAATCGATGCCCATTTCGCAAATAAAATAAACTTAAAACCTTATAAACATATAGATGTTGTAATGATAAAATTTTGCAACTCAAAAATAATGGCCAAGCAGAAACTCGTGAAGACTTAAAACACATAATACGAATAGCATATTTCTGAACAATTATGAGAATTTTTAAAGTTTAGTGATAGCAACCACCCAAACACGATAACGCATATTCAAGCCTTCTCCAAACCATAACTCCTTCATTTTTCGGTGGAAGTCTTAAAAGACATTAGTTGCTAAGCCTCTCGCCCGGTTTTCTTCTTACGAAAATTCTTCCATTTCCAATATGCAGCTTGAATTTTAATTCATCGGAGAAAATCAGCTCATTCCACATCTCTGGGGTTCAAGAAACATGGTCCTGGGCCCATAGCAAACATTTTTTTTCAATAGTAATGTGAACTCATGATTGTGAAATACATACCAAAAATAATACCAAAAATGTACACTGTTAAATTTAAAAATATTCCAATAGGATTTGTTTTGTCGTGAAATTGAAACATTTTTAGATAATCTTTAACATTTATACTAGAGAAGCCCTTGAATCCCTAATAGTGTCGCTGTAAAGAACAGATAATTTTCTAACAATTTTAAATAAACACGAGAAAATTGTGATACAATTAACTAAAGTTTTTTTAATTCTAAAGAAGGTTATTTTAGACACTGTTTCTACTTTTATATCTCTGAATCTAGAGATGTTCACGAGGTCTCACCTATATGGCTGAATAGCTAAGTCAAAACCTCACGCGTGTGGTAAATAAGGTTGAGATATGATGATTTTTAACTTATGCAGCGTATTTTAGACAATAGTGGTTTTTGATATCAATCTATTTTCAAATTTTACTGTTACCGCTCCTTGAGATATTCATAATATTTAAAATGTATTTTAGGATAGCACAAACAAAGTTTTAACAATGAAATAAACATGGTTAATTTATAAAAATATTTACTGTGCCATATACGACTTAGAAGTTTCATGAATTTGAATAAATTTTCAAATTGTACTTCACCGATCCTAGAGATGTTCACGGGGTCTCACCTACATGGTCAGATAGATCAGTCAAACCCCTATGTGGGTAATGAACGGGATCTAATTATGATGATTTTTAACTAGTCCAGAGACATTTTTACGTTTATGGTTATATTGCCCATACCAGAAATGTTCACGTGATCTCTTTCACATATTCGAATAGGTCAAAAAATTGTCTATCAATATCGTGCAAATGGGGCACGAATAATGATTTTCATCATGTTTTCCATAACTTACAACTTCTTCGTTTACAATTTTACTCCCAATAGAAGAGCAGCACAGAGAGCAGAATTAATTAAAACAACACAATGCTTATCATCGCATTACGAATGTGATTCCGCAAGAAATTGTCGGTTTGTTTTTCCTCAATGCTCCCGGTGGAGTAAGCAAAACATTTCTGTTATCATTGATTTTGGCGACAATTTTCTTACAAAGTAGCATTGCATTGGCCGCCGCATCTTATAACGTTGCAGCAGATCTTTTGGGTGGAGGTAGAAATGCAATTTACTGCGACACCCACATGCAATACAAGAAAAAATTCAGGTATGGGAAAAGTTTAGCAAACATATGAACTAGTATTGTTGTACAATTTTTACGTTTATTTGAAATTATGAATGATAAAAAGATAATCACCAACCACTTGTTGAAATCCAACAAATTTTACTAAATATTATGTACAGTGACTTGGTGTTGATTTTAGTTTTTGTGTAGTTTTGTTCGAGATTGAAGATAAAATTAAGTAATTTACAAAAAAAATATTCATGTAAAACCCTCTCTGCTGTAGCTGTTTTTTATAGCATTATCCATAATTACTTTATGGTGACGCTCCAAGATTCAAGAGGTAATACAGAGCCGTTCGAAGGTGCACTCATAATGCAGGGTGGTGATTTTCGTTAGACTGAACCAGTTATACCACGTTCCGCACCAGCCGATGAACTAAACGCATGTCTCAAATCATCTGTTCTTTGAGAAAATGATTCGAAATATCGATCCGCCACGACTGTGCAATGGCAGTCAAAAAGAATTGCAGTCAAAAAATTGATGAATAACGTTAACGAAGCAATAATGTTGGATGGCCAATTCAAAAGAGAACACGTCTTATTACCGCGAATAACAATAATACCGACCGATATGCCATTCGAATTTAATAGATTACAATTTTCAGTTGCTTCAAGTTTGTGAATTGAATCTACCTACAAAATCCATGCTTGTCACATGGACAGCTATACGTAGCTTGTTCACGCGTCGGAATACACGCCAACTTATTTATGTACGCACCAAATAGCAAAACCAAAAATATTGTTTCCCAAGAGCAATACAATAATATAATTATCATTCAAATATATGTTCATTCAATAAAAAAAAACACAAACCTACAAAATAATTTACTTAATTCAACTGCTATGCAGCCCACGCCGAGTATCAGCTTTATGTTCCATATGTGAAAATTTCTAAAACCTAAAAAACCTAAATCCCTAAGATCATATAATATACTAGGCGCTAGTCAGTGAAATAACCACAGCTCTAAACTATCCAAAAGTATAAACGTGACCTTGTGAACATTCATAGGATTTTTGTTATTTGATTGTTTTCACAATAAATCGGGTTCGTAGCTTATTTGGGAAAGTCAATGTGTAAAAATCCTATTGGAGAAAATACCAAAATTTCCAATCGAGAGTAAAATTGTAAACGAAGAAGTTGTAAATTATGGAAAACATGATAAAAATCATTATTCGTGCCCCATTTGCACGATATTGATAGAAACTTTTCTGACCTATTCGAATATATGAAAGAGGTCACGTGAACATTTCTGGGATGGGCGAAATAACCATAAACGTAAAAATGTCTCTGGACTAGTTAAAAATCATCATAATTAGATCCCTTTCATTACCCACATAGGGGTTTGACTGATCTATCTGACCATGTAGGTGAGACCCCGTGAACATCTCTAGGATCGGTGAAATAAAATTTGAAAATTTATTCAAATTCATGAAACTTCTAAGTCGTTTATGGCCCAGTAAATATCATCACAAATGAACCCTGTTCGGGACTATCGAAAGTGGAAACTTTGAACTATCTAAAAGTATAAACGTGACCATGTGAACATCCATAGGATTTTTGTTATTTGATTGTTTTCACAATAAATCGGGTTCGTAGCTTATTTGGGAATGTCAATGGGTAAAAATCCTATTGGAGAAAATACCAAAATTTCCAATCGAGAGTAAAATTGTAAACGAAGAAGTTGTAAGTTATGGAAAACATGATGAAAATCATTATTCGTGCCCCATTTGCACGATATTGATAGACAATTTTTTGACCTATTCGAATATGTGAAAGAGATCACGTGAACATTTCTGGTATGGGCAATATAACCATAAACGTAAAAATGTCTCTGGACTAGTTAAAAATCATCATAATTAGATCCCGTTCATTACCCACATAGGGGTTTGACTGATCTATCTGACCATGTAGGTGAGACCCCGTGAACATCTCTAGGATCGGTGAAATACAATTTGAAAATTTATTCAAATTCATGAAACTTCTAAGTCGTATATGGCACAGTAAATATTTTTATAAATTAACCATGTTTATTTCATTGTTAAAACTTTGTTTGTGCTATCCTAAAATACATTTTAAATATTATGAATATCTCAAGGAGCGGTAACAGTAAAATTTGAAAATAGATTGATATCAAAAACCACTATTGTCTAAAATACGCTGCATAAGTTAAAAATCATCATATCTCAACCTTATTTACCACACGCGTGAGGTTTTGACTTAGCTATTCAGCCATATAGGTGAGACCTCGTGAACATCTCTAGATTCGGAGATATAAAAGTAGAAGCAGTGTCTAAAATAACTTTCTTTAGAATTAAAAAAACTTTAGTAAATTGTATCACAATTTTCTCGTGTTTATTTAAAATTGTTAGAAAATTATCTGTTCTTTACAGCGACACTATTAAGGATTCCAGGGCTTCTCTAGTATAAATGTTAAAGATTATCTAAAAATGTTTCAATTTCACGACAAAACAAATCCTATTGGAATATTTTTAAATTTAACAGTGTACATTTTTGGTATTATTTTTGGTATGTATTTCACAATCATTGTGAACTCAGGCTTCTGAACTGGTTTAAGTGCTCTCAAACCAGCTTTAACAAGTATTTTCTCACTGAGCTGGCTGAAATTTGTTTTCCCGTTGCTCGCTCAACATTCCGTCTTATGTCCGATGAAGTTTTAAAACGGTTCCGACGACATTGTAATATTATGAAACGATCTTCCGCTGGCGCTGTCTTTCTGGGCCTTCCAGAGCCTTTCTTTCTTTGTGTACAGCCCATCTCTCGCATTTTTTTATATTCCACACGACAGTACTTTTAGGAATGTTTAATCTTTCTGCTATGTCACGCGTGGTTAAATTTTCTCGCGCCTAAATCAACATATTGCTTTTACACTGCTAACTAAGTTTTCCCATTTTTTAAAGCTAAAATTTTTCGGAGTTTTTCCCCCAAATTGCAGGTAAATATTTTTTTTCATTTAAAATGAAACAATAAGCCAATTGCTTTCAAAAGTTTTGTAATTTTAGCAAAAAAAGACTCCGATTTGCAATAAAATATGTTTGCCCAATTTTTTTTCCCAGCACTGTATATCTATTATTCGGCTGTTAACTGGTTTCCATTCCATCAATGCTTTATTCGCTTTATTTGTTGCTATTATGGCCACGCCTTGTTCAGGTGTGTCGTCTCTACCAGAGAATATCATATAATTCCCATTGCTTGAATGTATTTATTTCGTCGCCGTTTTTCCATCTGTCTTCACTGAGGCCTAGATTATCGATGTTATAACGTTTCATTTCTTTCTCTACTTGTGCTGGCCTTGATGTTTCTGTTAGAGTTCTGATGTTCCAGTTCCCGATTCGTGTCCGTGTACGATAGTCAAGGGGTCGATATTTGATTTTGCCGGTTTGTGTTCTTATTTCTTCTAGTATTCGTTTCTGTAATCAGTTTGATTTCGAAGCTCCCAGGGCTGCTAAGTAAGGCATACTGGCATGCCGACATGATGGTCCCAAGCAACAACATTATTATTTGTATGCCAGTTAGTATTCCGTTGTGTTGGAATGTGTTTGTATTTTAAAATTGCCCCGTTCCGACAAATACTTTCAAACATATTTAGGATTTAGGAAAAGCTTCCTATTGCTACTGAGATGTGAAGTTTTCTCTAAAATTGTTCTAAATATTTGTTATTATATTTTAGGGCAGAGTAAGACATACTCCTCGTAAATTTGGCAAGTGGGTCTCTTCGTATCATATCATATATCCATCAGCGGTTTGATATCCTTGTTTATAGTTCACCTGATAGACAAGGAAAAAAAATAATATGATTATTATTAGATTCGAACAGTACCACATCCGCCATATGAGTTAAAATACACAACTATAATTGATACCTAGAATATTTAAATTCTATGACTATTTTTAATATATGCAACTTTCAATATACATAGAGATAATATGCAAACGATTAATAAACATTAAGTTATTGTTGCAAACCAGTCCATTTCCGTTTTCAATTTTCCAATTCCATTTACTGGTAAATTTATTCGAACTTTGTATTATTGAAAGTGTTTAACTTATCATAATGATATAAATCCATGTGAATAATCGACGGTAGTGGGGAGATCTGTTCGAGATAAAACTAAGCTAATAACTAATAATACACCATACGTGTATTCAATAATGTTATGACAATAGAAATATTCATATCATTCCGCATATTTCAGATTCAGACTATTACTTTTAGAAATTCAATCGAATCACACACAAAAAATGTTCACAGACAAATACTCAAAACAACAAAAAAAAAAAATACTCATAAAAAATAATTCAATTCAAATACAGAACAATAAAATAATTTTTTATAGTTTTTTAGTAGTTTTTTTTGTGTAAAAGCTGCAAAATAGTAAAAATTAAAAAAAAAACGAAAACAAAACAAAAATCGTTAAAAATTAAAATATTTACCTGCCGATTACATTACACTGTAATTTTTTAATGACTTAAGTAACTGTCATTGCTTGACTGCTGCAGCACATTAAAAAACCATGTACAGAGGAGTACTGACTCGCACACGCACACTGTCTTACATGAAATGAAAGAAAGTATAAAGTGCTTTTTATGCGTTTACAAGTTTTACGACTTTATTTGGTTAATGGCTATGGCTAAATATGAATTTCTGTAATCATATAACTTTGGCTTACATATGTACAGACGTACGTATATATGTTAGACTAGACAGGTACGCTCGGTATTTTGATTGAAATGTTCGTAGACCTACATACAGCTAGACATACGCAAAATAAAAATTTAGGCTCGGATTAATTTTTTATTTTGGTTTTAAAACGCGTGTAATCCAAAAACAAAATTTACCAAATTAACAAAAGCGTTTTGTGGAAAACTTTCTCTTTCCAATTCATTCATACACAAAACCACACAAGCACGTTAACACAAATTCATTAATTCCAATTCAATTAATTTTATAATTAATTAAGTTTTTTTTGTATAATTAATGATTTAATTTATTATTGTTTAAATAATTTATGTTTATTATGATGCTATAACATTTAGTATGGGATGCTGAATGCACCAGAACAGAAAATGATTATTATTATTCAATGACCCTTTTGAGTATCCGCAGACGGGTGAAAGGCCGATAAATTAGCATTAATTTATCTTAATTTTGATGTTTAAAATTTAGCGCATTTTAAATGTATTACCAAATAGAGTGCGATATACTGTTTGGGTGCGGTTTGATTGGTGCTCGTAATGAACACATTTGCGGGCGTAAATGGCATCATAAAATGCATTCCAATGCGATTTTCATGAATTTTATTAATAATAATGATGAGGATGACTTGCTCGTAAAATCGAAATGATAAGCAACATGAAAACCGGACTTATTTCTAAAAATAAATTAATTTAATAAGCGAAACGTTTGCTTAAAGAGTCGAATTTTGGGGATTGACTTAATTCATGCTGAAATATTTTATTAAAAAGTTAATTTACATGAGCCCTATACTGCTACACAACTTTTTAGACGTTTGTAGTTCTACTCATTTTCCTTCAATTCCAATCAACACTCTAAATTAGATCGTTGTACTGCTGATTATTAGTTTTGCTCTGTTCTGCAATTTGGCCGAAGCACTCCCAACTCTTTCGCAGTTCGCTTTTTACATCATTCCCTGCCAAATCGAGGGCGTACGGCGATAGGTCCGGCCTATACCGGCATGGACGATGGGCCGACCCATGAGTTTTGCACTCCGACAGGGGCTCATAGTTGTGTTTCATTTCATCACAGATCGTAATCTATTGATGAAAATTACCTAGTTCGAACCCGGTACCTCCCGATCCAAACGTCAAACCTTTAACCACTGTGCCACAAAAATATTTTTTATTTAGTAAAAGTTTTGGTACTTTTGTCTCTTAACATCCTTAATTTTTTTTATTTCGTTTTTTATATGTACCTAAAGGCTTTATTCACAGCTTTGTGCAATTAAAATCTAGTTTTAAGACTACGAAGCAATTTTTGTCTGACTGAAATTACTGCGATTCTTTTAATTTAGTGGTTCATCTATTGATGTTCCACTTGTTTTTGGGATTGTTATTTGGTTTTTATGCAAACCATTCCAATTTGCATTTGCTACACTAACTGAAAAGATATAACTTTTCTAAGTCTTTTAGCTAAGTTTATGTCTTACAGGATCTATTCCCAAATCCCTACGAGTGTCACTGTTCCAAACAGAGCAAGCAACGTTGACATGTTTTTCACTTTATTTTTAAATCGTCGGACTATTTTAATATTACTGTGCTTGGAACAGCCACACAACTGAATGTTATACGTTCAAACCGCTACAGGATATTACCCCCGGACATTACTACCCCTGGAAATACCCTCTCACCATTACCTTCATGGCCAACTATTCTTCTGGTCCATTACTCCAAGCCATTATACCCGATCATTACCCCGGTCATTACTCCTCCCCCGGATATGAACCTCCCCTTCCCATTATTACTCCGCGGTCATTACTCTCCCTTATTAACCTCCCCCTCTCTCCACCAGTCATTATGAATAATTCGATGAATTGAATCTTACCAGAATTAATTTTCTCACATTTTGCGGTTCTCAAAAAGAATCCGATTTTCTACGGAGATTTTACGATTCATTGAAATAAAATTATATTGATGAGTTGCATAATTTATTTGAAAAAAATTTCAATTGCTATAATAAATTCAAACATTCCGGGAACTTAAGGACCAAGTTGTTGGTCCCAAGTACCAGGTGCGTAATTAAATTTCCGTTTTTTTTTTGAAAAATGAAAAATGGAAAATTTCAATTGAGATATAAAAAATGGTTTATTTAAAGTATTGTCGTTCGCTATCTACACATTTTTGTCATCTCTCTCGCAATACATGAATATCACGACGATAAAACGAGACGTCTTTGGACCGAAACCATTCATCCAACCAATTTTGCACTTCTTTGAAACTGACCAAGTGTAGCCTTGCAAAGCCATGCGCCATCGACTGGAACAAGCGATAATCCGAGAACAAGGTGGGTGCGGTAGCAGATCCCATATCAGCGTTTTGATGGTATCCTGGACGATGGGGGTGCGATGGCATTGGCATGGAGCGTTGTCGTGCTGCAATATCACTCGTTCATGTCTCGTGTTCCATTCTGACCGTTTTTCGAGCAATGCATGGTTCAGATTGATGAGTTGTTGTCGGTAGTGTTGTCCATTGACAGTTTCGCCCTGTTTCAGCAGCTCATAATACACGATTCCCTTCTGGTTTCATCAAACACAAAGTATTGTCTTCTCTCCGAAGCGATTTGGCCGTGACCTTTTGCGTTTGGGATTCTTAAAAAAGATCCACTTTTCATCTCCCGTAAGAATTTGAGGTAGGAAGCTCTTTATTTCATGCCGTGAAAGCAAAATTTCGCAAGTGGCTCTTCGATTTTCCATCTGTCGCTCAGTCAACTCACGCGGCACCCATTACCTCCTTTTGAATTTTCTCCATAGCATGTAAACATTTGGAAATACCTTGGCGAGTCGTGTTTAATGCATCCGCATCAAATAACGCAACGCATCCAAGTTGCAAACTCGTGTATTCAAATGTGTTTGCTCTTTCGGAGCGCTTCTGGTCCTCAATGTCGAAATCGCAACTTCTAAAGTGTTTAAACCAATCTTCAGAGGTAGTTTACGAAGGTGCATGTTCGCCGTATGCCTCCTTAACCAAATGATATGCTTCAGCTGCCGTTTTTTCAAGTTGAAGCAAAAAGCAAAGCTTCCCGCAAATGCCGGTTGTCTGGCATAAAATTCGACATTTTCGTTCTTGGAAAAAATAGATTTGCATTGCGATATGTGCTGGTACTACAACTGGTTATCGTTAACAACTGTCCGCGCTATGAATAAAACACAACTTTTGACATAAATGACAACTAGATGTGTCGCTAGCACCATCTATGTGTGAAACCCGGAAATTTAGTTGCACACTTGATATATAAAAACATGAATATTATTGGAATAAATTTGAGGATTAAGGAATTTTCTAATACCACTTGTCCGGGAAAAATTATTAAAAAAAATTATTTCCGTGATCAAGTGAATTTTGATGTCACATTCCACTAGAAACGTTGTGATTGATAAAAAAAGTTCAAAACTTGAAAAAGTTTGCAAAAATAAGCTGATTATTGGACATTATACTGTTTCGTCAGGATTAAAATTTGGTTTTTAATTTTTTATTATGACAGATTCGAGGTTATCTTGAAAAGTTGAATCTTGTAAACCTGTGTTAAATCTTTATAAATTCAAATTATCTGTTGGATCGATCGATCATTTTTTTTTCAACTCAGTGTATATTCCATTCAATTGAAGTTTCTCCTAAATTAATGCTAAAGCAACAAAAATAAAAATTAATTGGAGTGTAGTGGTTTAAAGCCGCCATTTAGGCGAAGTCGAAACGCAAAAAATATTTTTATTCAAATAATTATTTAAATATTTATTTATTTATTTAATTTAAATTTTTAATATCAATTAAAAAATTAACTTTTAGTTCTAGAAAACAAATTTCTTAGATATTTTGATGCTTAGGATATTCATATCTCAAAATTTTCACCAATCGGTAAACTTGCCATGTTAATAATTTGGTAAACCCGTATGTACACTCTATCTGCGCCAACCCGATTAAAGTTCTAATGGAGCTCGCATATCTAAAATGACATTCTCGTGAAAAACGCAATTTCATAAAATGGGTTGGCGCAGTTAGAGTGTTCTTATGGGTCTACCAAATTATTGTATTATAGTGGCAAGTTTGCCGATCGGTGAAAATTTTGAGATATGAAATTTCTTAGAATCAACATTTTTAGAAAATACCGGGCTTCACAAGAATGTCGTTTTAGGTATGTAACATTCATCAGAATTTTATTTTGGTTTGCACTAGTAGAGCAAATGTATAGGAAGCATTTATTATTTCTAGAAATATCTTTCTTTAATTTTGAGTACTTTTGTATTGTAAAAATCACAAGAACTTCTTGTTTTCCGATAATTCACACGTATTAGATTATCGTATTTTAATCAAATTAAATCTATTATAAACATTGTGAAATGAAGATATTTGTAAATCTAACATTGTTGTAAAATCGCCTAAATGTACGCAAACCATTAATACATCTTCATATTTTGTTTTATTTTGAATTATAGTAAAAATTTCATATTTCTCAGTAGAAGTTTGAATTTTTTCCTAAAATAGTACTAACAGTAATTTAGGTACAGGGTGCGCCATCTTTTATGTCGGTAAGTAAACATTGAATAACTTTGGAAAAAACAACCGATTTCGATATATATTGATTCAGTTTGGTCCTTTGCAATTTATTTGGACTAGTTTTTGAATACAACATCAATTAAGTGACTGCCTTTATTGGTCATAGCAAAATGTGGTCTTTTTGTTGCGTTTTCCATTACCTTTTCGAGCATCTCAGGCGGTATAGCGATGATTTCGGCACGACTGTTTTCCTGGAGCTCGTAAATGGTCTGAGGCTTGCTGGCGTACACTTTGCTTTTCAAATAACCCCACAAAAAGTAGTCCGGAGGGCTCAAATCTGGAGATCTGGGTGACCAGTTAATGTAACCTCGTTTTGACATCAGACGTCCAGGGAATTATCGTTGCAGAAACTAAATTGTTTGATTTGCAGTGTGGCATGTCGCATCGTCTTGTTGAAACCAGTAATCGTCAAGATCTTTATCACGCATTTGCGGGCAGACATAATAAGCTAACATCCACCGATATCGATTTCCCGTGATTGTTTCGTTTTCTCTGAAACATACAGCCCAATGATGGTTTTAGTGCAAACGCCAGCCCAAGCAGTCACTTTTTGATCATGCAATGGCGCTTCAAGAATCTCGTGCGGATTCTCTGTTCCCCAAATGCGGAAATTTTGCTTATTAATACCGCCAGAGAGTGTGAAATGGGCCAATTTCATAAAAATTTGCTTCCAAAAATCAGGTTCAGTGTCAACCGTTCAACCGACTGCTTGGCCGTATTCCAGGCGACGACGGTCTGTCGGCAATATTATTTGTCTTAATTGCACTTTATACGGAAACAAATGCAAATCATCCTTCAAAATGCGCCGCAAAGTGGGTCCACTGACGCCAAAATGATGAGCGCGGCATACGAAACTTATGGGTCCTGGGCAACGGTTCATTGGAACATCTTGATCGTTGATGAACGGCATGGTGACGATCTCTCACTGTCCCGTGTTCAAAAAAATTGGACACCAAACGAAGAATAGTGTTGTCAGATGTGCAGCGTCACTATTTAGGCGTGTTGTTTCGGTGTGAAGAGATTCATGGTTAAAATTGTAGTGAATTGACGTTTCAAAAACATGTCTAATTACGTCAATCGGTTGACACATGTTACAGTTATTCAGTGTTTACTTACCGAGATAAAAGATGGCGCACCCTATACCTAAATTATAAACATGACTGTTAGTAATATTTTAGGAAAAAATTCAAACTTCTACTGAGAAATATGAAGTTTTTACTATAATTCAAAATAAAACAAAATATGAAGATGTATTAGTGGTGTGCGAACATTTAGGCGATTTTACAACAATGTTAGGTTTACAAATAATTTCATTTCACAATGTTTAGATTAGGTTAATTTAAAATAAACTTCATTAGCATTATATTCCAGGTAATCCACATACATATGTTGTTTAATACAATTATGCTAGGGGCCCTACTCTATCGGGAACAATAAGCCGTTTCATATTTTCACGGGAGTTAAGTTGGTATTATTTGATAAAAAAATGTAAAAATGATCTTTTCTAAAAATACTTCAATCGTCATGGAAATTCACATGGGTATTCTCTATAGCCATGCTGACTAATTACGTAGAACACCATTATTTTCTAAAGTAACGGGAAACTATCCAAATCTGGGCCATCATTTGGTGCGGTTTAAGAAAATTGTAATTTGTTTGAGACGAAATATAGTGTTAAGAGTATTTTTCGATTTTGGTGCATCATTCGATGAGAAAATCTATCTTTAAAAATGCCATGCTCAATAATTACGCAGAAAACCAATTTTGCCTAAAGTCGTGGATAACTACCCAAATCTGGCCATCTGGGTAACTTTTATTATTACGAATATTTTCTGAGTATCCTCAAGTGAATCTCCATGACGACTGGATCATTTTTAGGAAATGGTCATTTGTATGAAAACATATATTGTTCAATAGTACTTTTCGATTTTGGAGCATAACTTACGTAATATATTTATGTAAATTACTTTACATAATATATTACGTAAATTTTACGATGATCCGACGGTCTCCGAATCGGTTTCTAGTGGGATTTGATATCAAAACTTACGTAATTACTGAAATACATTTTTCCGGAAGACCATTCCTTCGGACCCCTTAATTTTCTAATTTTTCCCAATAATATTCGTGTTTTATATAAAACTTGGGATACTTGGGACCAACCACTTGGTCTCTAAGTTTTCGGAAAAATCATTATAGCAATTGTAATTATTTCAAATAAATTATGCACCTCAATCCGCTTCAAAATCATCTTAATATTGACATAATTTCATTTTGATGAATCGTAAAATCTCCGTAGGAATCCCCCACCCCCCCGTAGGAAATCATAATGGAAACTAGTACCCAAAACCAAATTTTTTTTCAAAATTTAACAACAAACAGGACAAACGACGTAGATCAAAATATATAGATCTGAGATAGCGCGACAACCGCAATGATTTAAAATGTCAAGAACCTTCGCGAATTTTCTGACCCTGGCCAATCAGAATAGTTTAGCTCCAGGGAGAAAAGTGTTGATCGAATCTTAAAAATATTTGACGATTACACGGGTACACCAAAGTATTATGACATACTCAGTGCGGTGAGAATCATGTAGTGCAGTAACGCAGACACGGCTCTGGAATCGCATAATACTTCCTTGTTTTATAAGTAAAATGTAGGAAAAACGAGAAAAACGGATAATAATCCTCGTATTTTTTACATTTGTCGTATAAAACTATTGAAGCTTGATGTTATAATTGCATTTGTTCGGAAAATATTTAACTGATCAATACGACGAATACCTGAAAATTACAGTTAATTTTCCAAATATTTTGATTGAAAAAAAATAAAGATTTCGTACCTTTTTAGTGTGAAGTGTACTTATTACAAATTTACCTTACTATTGGCCCAGGGTTCGATAAACCATTTAAATTGCGATAAGAAAACGTTTATTTGAGAAATTTGTGATTAGTAGTTTTTAAATTATGAATGAAATTCAAAGTGATTAATATTTACAGTAGCACCTTTATAATCTCTAAAACGGCTACAGATAAGTTATGTGCTATCATATAATTTTTTGTTCAGATTAGTGTGCTGCATCACCTCCCGAATTTATTGTACTTACTTAAGGGTCGCCCTTTCCTTTTTGGTTTTTACAAATCACAAAGTGCTTTCTAAAAGTCACAAAGTGCTATGTCGATTGTGGAGTAAATATTAGAATTACTGGTTAAGCAATAAAGGCCCCAAGTACAACAACACCAGGATTACATGAAGTTAGTTGCTTCTATGGATACAGTGCATACATATGTTGAATTTTTAATCAAAGCCGTGATCATAGAATTTGCGTATAATCCTGACAATGGTATGACATTTGAAACATGGTATGGTAGATACAAGGAGTTATTAGCAGCAGAAATCAGATTGTTGTTGAGAAAGTTGTCAATTGCAGATCACACTAGATACGCCAATTTTATTTTACCAAAATCATCTAGTGATTTTAATTTCACTTTCACAAAAAGCTGAAATGAATTTTTAGTCGAGAACTATCGCTTTTCCATCTCCGTTACAAATGTCTACCTAATAATATTTCATTTCATATGCTGGTCAAGTAAACCTATGAAAATTTCCAGATAGCAAGAATACGATGTAACAAGCGATCAGTTCAAATCACTTATTTTCAGTGATGGACTGCAATCACATCGCGATGTTGATACCACAACTCGGTTATTGTCAAAATTAGGAGATGAACAGCAAAATAGCTTTAAAGACAAATTAGTGGGCGGATGTTTACGGCTTCTGAATTTAAAGAATGACTCAGCTTTTATAGAAAAAACTTCCTAGTCAATAATAAACCACACGCAACAGGTTTCCAAGCCGTGTTTCAAAGCAAAGTAATCCAACAAACCCGAGAATTTTACTAATTTGTCTGACCAGCGAAATGTACCAAAGACGCTTTATTGGGGTTGCGGCGGTATGGATTCCACACGCGATTGTTCATATTCAAATCATAAATGTACCAATCATGAACTTATAGGGCATTAAGAAGGGTATTGTACTTGCTACACAAAATGATATCATGAAACCAAAATAATTCTTCAAAACGACTCAACATAATTGATTCGGAAGTGCCCCTGATACTACAGATGAAATAAACAACGCTCCTGCTACATTATATGTAGTTTAACACTGCTTCAGATCTAACAATCATTTCGACAGACACATGGAAACAAATTGTACAGCTCGAAGCTGCTAAAACATTATATGGTACCAAAAAGGCCTATGATCCAGGTGTACATTTTATTTTATCTTTTCGTAAGCTGAACATTCTGAGACAAAATTGGATTATGTCCCCTAGTCTCCTACGCATACATGGCCACTGTTGAAGCTGAGTTGACCAGACTTGATGAATTGAGCATCAAATCAAGTGTTAATTATTCTGACTGAGCAGCACCGATCGTTGTTGTAAAAAAGCAAAATGGACGAGTTTGAATTTGCGCTGATTATTCGACCGAACTTGATGATGCCTTGGAACCTCATCAATGTCTAATTCCAGCAGCTTATAATAAGATTTGCCAGACGCGTTTCTTCAAGTTGAAATTCATGAGGGCTACAGGAAATTGCTTTGTATTAACACACACGAAAATAGCTACGAGTTCAAAAGATTCCCACCCAGGAGTAAGATAGCACCTGGAGTATTTCAACTAATTATTGACATATTGTTTGCGGGTTTTAAAGATATGGTTCTTTACATTTATGATATAATCGTATCCGGGGCTGATATGAAGTCTTATTTAGAAACTCTTCGCAAAGTGTTTGTACGAATGCGTGAATATGATTTCCATCTCAATATAGAAAAGTGCATTTTTTTCTGCCAGGAATAAATTATTTTGGCAAGATAAATTCTAATAGATTAGAATGGATTAAAATTAGATCCAGAGGAGATACCAATTAAGTGTTTGCAATATTTTAACCTCTGGACTGTTTGGTATCAGACAGCGGAGCTCAGTTCATCTCCGAATGGTTCAAAATGTTTTGTAAATAAAATTGTATCTGACATCTGCGAACAGGTCCACACTAACCTCAGTCGAATGCGCAAGCTAAGCGGTTTGTAGGCACGTTAGTACGACCGTTAAATAAATTCTACTATAATGCCTTACATGTATTTTTAAACAGATATCGCAGTACACCAAATACAAATTCACCATATGAAAAATTCAAAAATTTCAACTTGAATATTGCAGCTTCCGAAAAAGTTCGATTCCAATGTTTTGTATTAAAAACGGGTTGGCAGAAATGGGAAAGTAACATTTAATTATGACCAACTTCATGGATATAACATATAGACGGTAGAGTCTAGGTTGCAAGCGTAACGAGCAGTTGCATGACTACATCATTCATTAATGTTAAGACGTTAAGAAAATACAAAGTGAATTATTGTTAAAATATAATCTATGGTTTTATTTATAATAATATTCTTGCACGACTCAACGGACCCCTTCTCCAAGCCGAGGGAACACGAGAAAGGTGCTCGGCCTCCGCCGGAGATTTCCATATACGACTTTGCCCGAAATAAGGGCCTCCACTCAATCACGAAAATCCTCTTTCAGCTAATTTCAACAAGTATGAGCTGAGTAAAAAGTTATAAAAGGGATACCCGACCTCACCGACCTCAAGCCTGCCTATTAAATCGCACTTTTAAATACGGGAAGTAAAACATAACAAAAAACTAAATTTTTGAACCACACAATCAGTAATCAATTAGGACAATCAAAGTATTAAAAAATACTTTTTCATATTTTTGTATATGTGGACCGATTGTTGAAAAGTATGTTCGATTTTCGATTCTGAGGAGTTTTGTTCTTCTATTTCGAAATGATCATAAAGGGATGACGGCCTCGTATCAAAATCTCCCAGATTCCAAAACGTATTGAATTTTGCACCCGGTCTTGACGTCTGCTGCAACAATTTGCTTCTAAACCCGATATTAACCGATATTTTGATTGAATTCAAAATCGAAACGGTAACGAACATATAATTATAGATAGAACGTTAGCCGTAGGTTAGGTTAGGTTTCAGTGGCTGCCATCGCACACTTAGGCCAGTTATGGCCTATTGTAATACCACAGGATTCGACATCATCATACTCCTTAAACCCATTTAGTGCTATTAATATAGCGTAAAAGATCTCGCACATTGCAGCTTTCGAGGTCAGAGAGGCTGTCCATGGTGTATTTGCCCAAGTGATCATGTCTTCTGCCAGCTAGCGCAGGACATGAGCATAGAAAGTGAACAAGAGTCTCCTCCTCCTCCTCGTCCCTGCAGCTTATGCAGAAATCATTTGACTCTAGACCCAGCCTTCTCGCATGATCTCCGAAAAGGCAGTGTCCGGTAAGAACTCTTACAATTCTACCTAAATCACGCTTCCCTAGTGTCATTAAGAGCTTAGAGCGCTTCAACTTCAGCACAGGCCATACTTGCTTCGCTATCCTACCGGTTGGACTCTCAAGCCACCTAGCATTCGCCAAGGCAACTGCTTTCCTATGGCTTGCCGTTTTCAGCATAGGCATAGGTCTCCCTAAACATTCTCTCCCTGATTCCAGTTGGAGAGTTGTACCGTACCCTGCTAACTCGTCTGCCCTGCAATTCCCCTCAACGTCAGAGTGACCCGGAACCCAGACAAACTGGATATTGAAATGCTCACTCATCTCGTTAAGAGATGTGTGACAATTCAATGCCACCCGTGACGCCAGGGAAACTGAATCCAGCGAAAGAATGGCCGCCCGACTGTCCACATAAATAGTGATATCAATGCACGATATCACATTATGCTTCAACCAGTTCATGACCTCTTCGATCGCTATAACTTCAGCCTGGTACACGCTGCAGTAATCAGGTAGACGAAAAGATAAATTGACATTTAATTCCCCACAGAACACACCCGCTCCCACTCTACCATCGAGCTTGGAACCGTCGGTGAAGAAATTAACTGTCCCGGTCTCGATAAGGAGACCTTTGTTCCAATCCTCCCGAGAGGGGAGAATCAACTTAAAACGCTTGTCGAAGCACAACATGGGTATTTTATAATCTAAATTCTCCAAGTCATGCCTCACCGAATTGACTATAGTTGAGTGCCCCTTTTGCAGGCACTTCCAACCAGAGGTCGCTGATAGCCAGGCGGCCGTATTAATCGCCATTTGCTGCATAGTGGAGGTGGTTTTCTGAGCCCCACTAATGAGCAAACAGGCTGCCCTCTGCACCTTCGCCATCATGTTACTGTATGATAATTTCTCCAGAGCTGGTCACCACACACTCACACCATACAGCAGTATGGGCCTTACAACTGCCGTCTAAAGCCAGTGCACCAGCTCCGGTTTCAGGCCCCATTTCCTTCCAATGGCGTTTTTACAAGAGTAGAGTGCCACAGCTGTTCCAACTGAGCTTACTGTCCAGGAGAATCCTTAGGAATCTCGCCTTATCAGTAAGGACGAGCGTAGTACCATTCAGGCTCAGTGGAACCATTGCCGGAATTTTGTATCTCCACATCTGCTGGCCCAACCCGCAGTGATTGACAACGCATTTTGCATCATATCCCTGATTGTTCCCAGGTGCTTTCCCGAGACAGCTATCGCCACATCATCGGCATAAGTAACCACACCTATCCCTTCTCTCTCCAGTACCAATAGTAGTCCATTGATTACTAAGTTCCAGAGCAGGGGGGAGAGGACCCCTCCCTGAGGGGTTCCCCGAACGACCCGTCTTCTGACGGAAACTTCCTCCATCCCTGCTATGACTCTTCTGCTACCCAGCAGATGAGTAATTAGCCTGGTTATAGGGTCTACAATCTCAAGTGGTAGCAATCCTTCCAAAATTGCTTCCATCTTTACGTTATTGAATGCGCCCTCGATATCGAGAAACGCAACCAGCCAGAATTCCTAAAAATCCAGTGACTTCTCAATTCCCCGAACCAGGGTATGTAATGCCGTATCCACGGACTTACCCTTATGATACGCATGTTGCGACTGAGCCCAGTTACTGGGTCCAATTTTCGAACGAATATATACATCCAGCATCCTTTCCATGATTTTCAGCAGAAAAGATGACAAAGATATAGGTCTAAGGTCCTTAGGGTTGCTGTGCGAGCTTCTTCCCGCCTTCGGGATGAAGATCACCCTAGCCTCCCTCCATTTCTTGGGAGTGTACCCCAGCTTCAGACACCCATTGAAGATAACTTCCAGCCAGGGAAGCAAGATCTGTCTCTTCACTAGAAACCGTCCATTCGCCATCCGTTTTTAACAGATAGCCTGGAATAGTTCGATTGGTAGACAGAATTTTTCTTAAGCGCGAAGTTTCCGAGACCCCTTCCATTCTCTCACAGAAGCGCCTCCACGAATTTCTTTGCGCCTTTCTTATTTCCCTTTTGTACACTCTGAGGCTTTCCTTATAGAAGTCCCAGTCTTGACTGTCTCTAGATCTTTTTGCTCTATTAAAGGCAGACCCACAGACCTTCCGGCACTCCGCAAGTGCCGGGTTCCAAACAGGTTTTCGCTTCCCCCTAAGCTTTGTTAAAGGGCAGGCTATCCTCATAGAGGTATTGCAAGCCCTAGTTAGAGTGTCCACCATTGAATCCAGTTCACTTCCCGTGTCGGAGAGTCCTGGAACTCTGGATGGAATGATGCCCTCCAATACCTCCCTATATACTTGCCATACTGTCCTCCGGGGGTTTCTGAACACGTATTGTTTTGTAATGTTGAGATTAAGTTTAAACGTTAAGTATCGATGGTCGGAGAAGGAATGTTCCTTCGGCACCCTCCATTCCCTGATCATCGGTGAAATAAATTCGGAGACCAGAGTAATATCCAGAACCTCCTGTCTATTACTAATAATAAAGGTGGGTTCCTGGCCTATATTGCTAATAGAGGTTAGTTCTTAAGAGAAAATCAAAAAGTAACTCACCCCTGTCATTTATATTCGAGCTACCCCAGATGGTATGGTGTGCGTTGGCATCGCACCCCAGGATAACTCCCACCTTCCTTCTATCTGCGTCAGCAACCAGTGCCCCCAGTATGTCTGGCGGCACTGGCATCTCCCGGTCCATATATGCGGCTGCAAGCCAGAATCTTCTCCCCTCCGTCTCTATGCAGACCGCAGTAATGTCCCCATTACTATACTGTGGAAGTAGAAAAACATTTATTTTATTTCCCACCAATATACATGATCTGCTCTTTTGAGCCCCACAGGCATAAAGAAGGGTGTAGCCCTTCGCTCGCAGACCGCAGATCTTATTATTCTTGATCCAAGGTTCTTGGATCAGCACTATCTCCTCGCCTGACTTAGCAAGTCTGAAAAGTAGCGCCGCCGAAGCCGCCTTAGTGTGATGTAAGTTTATCTGCACAAACCTAATCATTGATAACAGTATTCACTTACCTTAATTGCGACAGCAGTGCGCGTCGGTTATACGGACCCGACGGAGTCGACGGTATCCTCCGTCTCACTCACTCCGCAGTCCCTAAAACTAAGGAGATCCACATCTCCCCCCTCGGAATCCGATGTATCCCTCATCCCCCTGCCAAGGGATAGTCGGTCCCTAAGTTCGCTAGTCAGCCCCTCACTCGGGTTCACCACTAGCGGCAGTGTCTCCCCTGAAGAGATACTGCTCCTCGCGGTTCCCATAGCAGGCTGGACCTCCTCCACCCCCTTCTCGGGCTGTGCAGTATCTGATTTGACTCCGACCTCATCCTTTCTGAACACCTTAAGTGTCACAGAACCGAAGCCGAAGTTTATAACCCCTTTAGTTTTTGACAAGGGAGCCAGGGATTCCTTATTTATTACCATAATTGATGATCTGAACTTGCTCTTAGGCTCCTCCTGCTTCACAATCTTCCAATTTCCTGGAACACTAAACTACTACTTTACACACTAAAGCGGCATGAATTTCCCGAAAGAGAACCGAAGATGGTCAACGTTTGGTGTTTTTGGTGAAAGAATGGCTTACAATATTACAAGATACTTCTCGACGGATCACAAATACGTGGCGAAAAATACGCATGCATTTAGCGTACATTGCTGGTATACTATTGAAAACATTGTCGCTACTTTAAACAAGTTATATTTTCTCTACAAGCCATTCAAATCAAGCTGTTTGGTAATAATCAATCGTTCATCGAAGACCCGCTGCCGAAACAGCCACTATCTATGTTTCTCCATCGTTTATCAGAGTAGAAAATGACGCCACATTCGCAAAGAAAAAATTCTTTTGGTAAATGACTAAGAAAAGTTTTGCTCTATAATTTTTCTTAAGAATTATGTCTTTTCGGGGGTAGCTATGGTGTTCGAACGATGTTACAGAATACTGTACATGCTGTATTTGAACATTTTATAGGTTTTATTACGCGGCCCAATTTGCTTCTACATATGTATAAAACAAAGGAAACATTGTTCGATAAATTTTTAATCACGTATTTAGACATATCTGTGATTCAAAAACATTACTACTCGCGTACTTTCACAACCACGTTTACGTGATGACTGACAACAATCGTGTTTTTAGAAAGAGAATGAAAAGAGACCGATATTGTGATTTGAAACCATGACGCAGGGATGATATTGTCGATACTATAGTACTTTTCCGATACTTTTGCTTGCCTATGAAAAGTACTTCGAAACTTTCGAGTGAGTTTTAGTACTTTTGCGAAAACTCTAGAAATGTCACTTGTAATTCGATTCGAGGCAACTCTTGTAGAAGAAAAGAATAACAATAACGCAAATCCAATATTTTATCAGTTTTGTGATTAAAGTTACTAACGTAGTTTAATATTTTGGTCGAAGTGTAAAATTTTGCGAAAATGCAACTCTTTCTTATGGAACTCTCTGCCATAACAAAGCTTAGTCTTTTACTGGTTTAAATGATAGTCAAACATCCCGTTAATAAATTTAAAATTTAAATTTATTGATACTCGGCAAATTTTCTTCTCGATTACTTAAATACTTGTAACGCCAAATATAACACCACGTTAGAGGTAATTAAAGAAATCCTTATAAGTGGTCTCGATTAGTTTAATCCCATTTCGTCCACCAGACATTGGTCTGACCGATCACTAAATTTGTTCCTTTCAATTAAAATTGTTGTTGTCGGGCACGGAGGTTTGCCGAAGTTTTATGTCTAAGCGGTTAAATATATTTGTTCATAGTACCGCAGAATTTCTGACATAACAAGATCACAAAATGGTCACTCTTTTCAGTAATCCCTAAAAACACGGAAATTCCTAATATTTTTGTATCATTATTTTTCGGAAAATTTAAAGTTAAAAATAATTTTACGAGACGGGATTTATCGATCCAGGCAGACAGAGAATTACCGGCTCTAGGTCATATATCTAATTTATTATGAATTCAGAAAATTAATATTTATACAGCGGTTTTAACAACGGTAATTTGTGGATTAATGTCTTAGAAGATTTTTATATTCCATAGCGATAGCTGATTTATGATTTGTCATTAAAATAAGTACTCCACAATGGGAGTTTGAGCTATTTAGAGAGCATTGCAGGACACCAAATAATTACTTTCGACTTATTTAACGTCGCTATTTCGAGTCCCAAGTTCAAGGATTGGGAATTATAATTGCTGAAATGACGGTAAAATCTGTAACTTGAAGCAATAAAAGGTTTAATGAGCAATTCACACTGTCTACAACAACAAACGCATTTAATTAAATGATCGTAGTGGTAGGTGAAGATATAAAACCAATGGCATGGTTTTAATGTTTTTCCTGATTTTTTTTCAAAAACAGCACCAGAGGCACTCAACAGTTAAAATCCCACTGCTTCCCAAGCAACGAATGGTGGGATGTTAAATACTTATTTTCAAAGGAGGTTGTTGGTTGTTCATGGTTTACATTGGAATAAATCCGTAGCATCAAAATTACTCAACATTACGATAGATTTGCAAGAACTGCTTGACATGAACATGGTCAAGGTTATTAATATTGATTTAACTCGCTGTATGATTATCTCTGTTATGTAAGGTCCTGTAAAATTCTATTTTGATGTGAATCCAGTGTGAAAGTACCCAAGTTGATTTTCATACAGTTTTAAAAGTTTTCTTGAATACTATTTTGAACTAATTAAAGTTTGAACTTTTCTTTATTTTTATGTATAAAAACATTAAGCAAACTCATGGATCAAATAGACATAAACTAACAAATAAAATTGGCCGGTTTACATTATTTTCAATGGGAAATATAAATTTGTTTACCCAATATTTTGGGTTTAATGGAAAAAAGCTCGAACAGATATGCTCTATTAAACAGAGCCATCTACTGTTTTAACCGAAATCAGTGGTTGCAATGGATTCATGGTACTCGAAAACCGCCTTTCAGTCATTTTTATCAAAATATTGTTTTAGCTTAGGCCATTTAATTTTGCATAAGTCACCATAAATTATATTATTTATATGTTTGCAGATTGTGTCGTACTTTTATAGATAGTACAAAGAGCCATGACCAATCAACCACTTTTGATTTTATTAAAAGAAATTCTAAATATTTAAAAACAATTCAATGCAACAGGTGAAATTAAAAAAAGAACTGTACATAAATAAATATGTTATGCAACCTCGAAACCCAAAATATCTGAGACCAGCAACCAACCACCCAGATAAAAAAAAATCAAAATGAAAAAAAAAAATTTTCCATTCTCTTAATTCCACGACAACCATTCCAAATTTAATTCGAATATAAATTTCAAAATTGATACGAAAATTTAATATTTTACTTTATATCAGTTATTTTGTTGTTGCTATTGAACGCTGCCGATTCAGATCATTTCAGATTGAAAAACACAATCCAAACCAATTTCAGTTCTGGTCTCTTAACTTCACAAAAACAAAAACCGTATTGTGTATTTAGAAAAACATAAAACTGTATCGATTTTATCGGTGGTACAGGGTTAATGACATTATGGAAGAAATAAAAAAATTAGATTAAATAAGTTTCTAAATCAGACAGCAGCCAGCAACTTGCATATTGTTACATGTTTATTATTCAATCTTAATTATGTTCGCCATCTATGATTGGTTAACGACAATTACTTGACATCAGTATCGCACGATCGCGATTATGTTGGGTATTTAATTATATGTTATGCACTACATCGAACGCGTACAGGTACCTTGTGTGTCACACCTTAAAAACAAAAGATTAATTCGTTGCTTTTTTGAAAGTTTTCGATACATGCTTAAAGAGAAAAGTAATAATTGGAATACATACATAAAACCGATTATGTCAAAGTGAAAGATAAGTGATCCAAAAATGAAATAATGCGCATAAACATAAGTTTAATGATTCTGTGATATTCAATTGATATGATTTATGATTGGTAATTATACTTTATTTGTACGTAAGAATATTACCTATGTTATTTAAGTTATAGTACACATAACTATTTCCTATATGTCGTGCAATGATTGTGAGAATAAAACCGGAAAATTTGAACTGGTTACGTACGATTGCTAGTTCCTAGATATGCGACCTTTTTAATGAAAGCGTCATCGGTTTGGTTAACTTTTTGCACAATTAGAAGAAAACCTTGCATGCATTTAACATAGTTGCAACCAACAACAAGATATTGTATTGCTTTGAATAGATAAATTTTATAATCGATTACAACGGATCGGACTAATTAATTCGAATATCGTGAGCGACTTTTATGATTTTAATTATCACGATTTTTCTGTACTGTACCATTCGACCAATAAAAATGTTTTTCATTTATGTTTTACCAGTTCGACTCATATCTTGATTAGAAACAAATTTTTTTTAAAGAACGGTTGGCGCTGTGCATTGTTAAGTGCATTAGTGAGTTATTCGATTGATAAATTTGACAAAGTATCAAGATAAAATATTCAAGACTTGAACTAAAATCATGATTGACGCGTAGAAAATTTAAATCCGGGTGACGGAAACTAATAATTTTTGTTATCATCAGCACTTTTGATTTGGGGTTTAGATAAGCTGCCGAATTATCCCGCTGAGTCTTGGAAAGTTTTTATATATACATTTAAATGAGTAATGATATTTTCATCTGATAGAAAGAGAAGTACGCATGCATTTTGTTTGAAAAGTCTTAGTACGAGTATACAGTGCCCTTAAAGCGACCAAACACATTAGTAAAATGCGGCTTAAAGAATTATGGGATGGTATATACTCCAGGCAGGAGTAGGGTAGGTATAATTCATGAGAACTTTATGAAACTAGCTGAGTCGATAGATTTGGTTTAGATACGCGTTTATTATCAACGAAACCGATGCCAAAATCCTGCAACCCCGTTTACGTGATAACCGAACGGTTTAAAGAATTATGGGGGGTATACACTCCAGACAGAAGTAGGGTAGGTAGAATTCGTTACAACTTTATGCAACTTTCTGAGTCGATAGATTTGATCTAGATACGTTTAGTATTACGCGCTGACTGAATGGCTTTAAGAATTATGAGGTGGTATACACTCCAATCACTATTATAGAGTAGGTAGAATTCATCGAGTCGATAGATTTGGTCCCTATACGCTTTCATTATCAAGGAAACCGATGGCAGAGAATTCCGCAACCCCGTTTAGTGTTACGCGCTAGCCGAACGGCTTAAAGAATTATGGCGTGATATACACTCCAGGCACCACTAGGGTAGGTACAATTTTGAAAAACGGCATCTACTTACCAAATTTCAAGAAAACAGATGCCGAGTTTAGTTTTGGAAGAAGTACGGACCGCTGATTCCGCCAAACGATAATCCGGACCAAGCAGTGACTTTCTCGGGATGCATTTGGTGTTGGTGTGAACTACTTGTAAGTATAATGTAAATTAACGAAATTTCTGTTTATTTGAATTTGAATATATTAGTGTTTAAGTAATTTTAAATCAGATGTCTCTGTCATTTCAAAATGAAACTTTGCATACCGATTAAGCCCAATTTGTGCTAATTAGTGCTCACGGGAAAAAATTAGTGCTAGTCCAGGAGCCGAAAAAACGGGAAAAGAAAATTTTAAATTTCGGCTGAAAGACGGTATAAATAAAACCCGATTTCTAGAAAAAACCAGAAATAATTTAAGCCTAATTTTAAAACTTTCTAAAGGCCGCTAAACTGATGAAATTTGTGCTTATCATAGAAACATAATTTTCAAAAATTTTCATTCATAAAACGAGGAAAACCAAACCAGCCCCTGAAAGATACTATATTTAAAAAAAAAACGGAAATATATCGTTCAATAATATTTGTGTTGAACAACAAATAAAACAATAGAAATAAAATGTTCTAAAATCCAAGGCATAAGCAATTCAGACATATTCCTATCAGGTAAGTTCATTGCCATTCGAAAAATATAGTGGCTGAATTTGTGCTAATCCAGAATTGGCCCAATTCGATGATTTCGATTTGATGAAATACTAAAGAAAGTTCTTGAATTATGCTCCAAAAACCTGCTTGAGCTACGATTAGATAAGTGTATCGTATTGACAAGTGAGATTGATTTTTTGGGCTCAATCATCATAGGAATTAGGCCAAATCGAAAAAATATAGATGCAATTATTGAGTTTCCACCACCTAAAAACTTGAGGGAAATCCAACGATTTATCGATATGTGTTCCTACTTTAGGAAATTATTAAAGATTTTGGTCATATAGCCAAACCATTGCAGGATCTTATACGGAAGAATGGTACATTTGGACCAAAACAGCTAGAATCATTTAATAATTTAAAGTCAAAGCTAATTGTGGAACCAATTCTGGCCATCTTTTCGCCCAAAGACGAAACACAACTTCATTGCGATGCTAGTGCTGATGGATTTGGTGCGATTCTCATGCAGAAGAAATCCGATCAGAAATATCATCTCATAAGCTATTTTTCGAAAAGGACAACCCTCCAGGAAGCAAAGTATCATTCGTACGAACTAGAATGCTTAGCTATTGTGTATACTTTGCGTAGGTTTCGCATATTCCTATATGGACAAACTTTTAAAATTGTAACTGATTGCAATGCGTTGACTCTCACCCTCAACAAGAAGTTGATCAATCCTAGAATCGCAGGTGGGCTTTAGAGCTCCAGGAATTTGATTATGTTGTGGAACATCGAAGTGGCAGTCACATGCAGCACGTGGATGATCTAAGCAGACCTGAATCAATGTTGGTGATTGAGGAGAATTCGTTTGAACAAACCCTGGCGATTCTGCAATATAAAGATCTTAAACTCGAAGATTTACGATTGCAATTAAAAACCATGGATAGCCCGCTATATGAACTTCGCGATGGATTAATATATAGAAAGATTTCGAAGTCAAAAGTTAGATTTTATGTACCGGAAGTATTAGAGAATCAGATAATTAGAAACTCACATGATTTATTAGGCCATATAGGACTAGAAAAAACTGTTGAAGTTATAACGCGTAATTATTGGTTCCCAAATTTAAGAGACAAGATTAAAGATTACATAGGTAATTGTTTGAAGTGCATTACCTATAGTGTTCCGAGCGGGAAGAAGCCGGGCTTCCTTCATTCTATACCTAAAGATTGTGAACCATTTGACACAATTCACGTCGACTTTTATGGTCCTTTGAACGTACTAAGGATATCATTAAGTGTTTATAGTCGACCAAACTAATTAGCGACCGTGGAAGTAACTTTATTTCAACTGATTTTCGAGCATTCATTGAAAAGAATTGTATACAGCACGTTTTAGTAGCGACAGCCACTACTCGAACCAATGGACAAATAGAACATGAGCAAACAGTGTCATGAGCGGAAAGATCAATGGGACGACGTTCTCGATCAGGTAGAATTCTCATTTAATAATACGTTTAGTAGCTCAACTAAAGAATACCCTAGTAAGTTACTCTATGGAATCAACCAACGAGGATGCGTTAGTGATAAGATATCCGAGTATCTAAATACCCTCAAACATGATTCTGAAGAATCACATAGGAAAGAAGCCGCAAGTAACATTGAACATTCACAGAAATATAATGAAGAATACTACAATCGGAAAAGAAAACCAGCCGCTAGGTATAAAATCGATGACCTAGTAATGATTCAACATTTTGATACTAAATACTTCTAATGTCAATAAAAAATTAATAGCACAATATAAGGGACCTTATAAAGCAGAAACATGGTTTTATATTTTTTGAGTTAAGAATCGTGTACATATGTATCTATTCACATATCTATTCATCCAAAATGGGCCTCGTCGCTAAAGATGATATTTTGGCGAAATTTGGACAACTTGCAACTGCTCCAGAGCCCAATCAGGTCAAGGCGCGTTGCATATGGTCGTTTACCTTGAGTTCCTTGGTCATTTGGCTTTTCTTAGGGATGTGCGACGTCTACAAACGTCGACGTCGACAATTATTGTTGACGTATTTTTTTGGAGTCAATAATGAAAAATATGTTGATCATATGTTGATGAAGTCGCAAAATTGATTTCACTAACATCGGACGTAAAATAAAACAAACGAAAAGTGCAGTGTTAGTGCTTTTTATTTTGTTATAATATATAATATAAAATTGTAATTTCAAAAAGGGCCTTCATGTTCACATTATCACTCACTGATAATGTGAACATGAAGGCCCTTTTTCCCCAAAAAAGACTTCTTCGAACACCGAAAGCCGAACACAATCTACATCAAACTTGAACCAGCTTCATGTAGAAAATTTAAATATTGCAAGTACAAGTGTAAATCAAGTGGGTAAAGTTCAACATAGTCCAAAGAAAACACCTATACAAGTGATTAAAAGTGCTTTTTCGACAGAATTAGTTATACCGCCGTTTAAAATTATAAATCAAAACAGCGAAGAAAAAATTAATTCATCAGCAAATGCAATGCTAAACGAAAACAATAAGAATGAACTCAGTGCGACGAACTCTAGTGACCGTGGTCAGTTTGAAAATAATCGAGTGCAAACGGGATTGGATAGGTATATCACTGTTCAATCTAAAAGAAAACGTAGCCCGAGATCTGCTCAGTTTGCTGGCAGGAGCAAAGTGACACGGATTGAACTAGGCGTTAACCAAATATCGCTTAACAACCGATTCTCTAGTTTAGAGGTCGGTGACCTCAATACAGCGCCGAAATCGAAACCTGAGAAACCGCCTCCAATTTATTTAAGGGAAGCATCTAACAATGAACTGGTTAATAAAATCACATCATTAACAGACTCTAAATTTTATATTGCCCCGCTCAAAAGGGATAATATAAACGAAACAAAGATTCAAACCTCCGAAATCAATGGCTTCAGAGTCCTAGTCAAACATTTTGATGAAGTTGGTAAAAAATATTACACATACCAGCTAAAAAGTCACAAAGGGCTCACTGTTGTGCTAAAAGGAATTGAAAGCTGCGTAGATGTTAGCGACATGCAAGCTGCACTTGCTGCGAAAGGTTTCCATGTCAAATCTATTGGTAATATAGTAAACCGTGAGAAGGTACCCCAACCAATGTTCCGTTTGGAACTAGACCCAGAGGAAGAAAAGTCAAAAGGAGTTCACAAGATTTACAACCTAAAATATTTGCTACATCGCAAAATAGTAATTGAAGAACCTAGGAAGAGGTCAGGACCACTTAAATGATGTTTGTGTTATTTGTGGTGAACTTCACGACTCCAAACAGTGTGACAAATCTCGCAATGACCCGCAATGAATCATACTGCAAATTAAAAGGGATGTGCAGTGTATCTGGACTTAAAACGGAAAATAAACCCTAAAATGAGAGCTGAGCAACGAATGCTCAATCTGCCATTTAATCAGAGGGCCATGTTACCAAAAAATACAATAGTCACCAAACCTGCGAGTGCAAATACACAAAATGATAACTTGGAGACGTTTGATAGCAGTTTTGCACAGCCAGGTGTTTCTTATGCAAACATCTTAAAAGGTAACAAACCGAAACCCAAAGTTCGTTTTAATTAAGAGGACCTAAATATTCATACCACGCTAAATAAATTAACCGAGACTACCCAAAGTTTCATGACGATGATGGAAAGGCAAATGAGCATGATGATGCAAAATATGAATACGCTATGCAAATAATAGTTAAAAATCAAAAATGACAGTTCTAAAAATAGCTATTTGGAATGCGAACGGACTTCCGCAACATAAAGCTGAGGTACACACCTTTCTTATCGAACAAAATATAGACATCATGTTAATATCTGAAACACACTTCAACAAACACAATTTTTTTTTAGTATTACCGGCTATTCCGTTTATGACACCAAACATCCGGATGGAAAAGCACACGGCGGCACCGCAGTCTTGATAAAAAGAAGGTTAAAGCACTACGAGCTCCAGAAATATGCTAATGATCACATCCAAGCTACAACTATTTGTTTGGACGAATGATCTGGGAAATTTGTAATATCGGCTGTTTACTGTCCACCGAAACATGCAATTAAAAAACAGCAATTTATCGACTACTTTAATCAGTTGGGAATCAAATTTCTAGCAGGAGGTGATTACAACGCTAAACATGTGCAATGGGGTTCGAGATGGATGTCACCCAAGGGAAAGCAACTCTACGAAGCAATAAACGAGAAAAACCTAGATTATTTATCATCTGGACATCCCACTTATTGGCCTACCGATAGAAAGAAAATTCCTGATTTAATAGATTTCTGTGTAATACGAGGAATAGCACGCACCAATGCTCAAGTCGTTGACTGTTATGATTTATCATCAGATCACTCAACAATAATCGTAACACTAAGTATGCAAGCATTAAAAACTGAACCACCCCAACGGGAAAATTACAAAACGGATTGTGAACCGGTTTATTTTTATATATCAAAATTTCAAAATTTATCTTAAATTTAAATGTTTCTTTAGTTTTTCATTTAGGTTTCTGATTGTAATTTTTTTTAATTTCTCTATTTAGATCGACATTAAAATAAATTTAATCATTGATGCCGGTGTTTTATAAGGAAACAATATTAATTTTATTCAATTAAATAAATAATTTTTTTTTGAAACGTCTTATAACGGGTGTTTTTTTAGGAGGTTTGTTTTTCCGATAGATGTCGTTTTATTTTATGACAGTTGTTTTGACAGCTCAAAGTGGCATTTCTACTCAGTATTGTTTGGCAAATCATTATGAATAGGTTAACTCCAGAACAACGTTTTCAAATCGTGGAAATTTATTTTCAAAATCAGTGTTCAATTAAAAATGTTTATAGAGCACTTCGTGAATTTTATGGTGCACATAATCGTCCGTCAGAGACCACCATAAAGAACGTAATTACCAAATTTCGGTCTACATTCACTCTTTTGGATGCCAAGCCACCGACAAGAATGAGAAGAGTTCGTACAGAAGAAAATATTGCTGTCGTTGAGGCCAGTGTCGAAGAAAACGACAATTTATCGATTCGTCGTCGTGCTCAGCAAATTGGACTTTGTCCATCGACTTTATGGAAAATTTTACGTAAAGATTTGGGTTTGGTGCCATACAAAATTCAATTGGTGCAAGAATTAAAGCCACACGACCATCGTTTGCGCCGTGAATTCAGTGATTGGTCGTTAAATCAATTGAACGAAGATCCATTTTTTTACCGTAAAATTCTCTTCAGTGATGAGGCGCATTTTTGGTTAAATGGATACGTCAACAAACAAAATTGTCGCATTTGGAGCAAAGATAATCCACACGCCGTTCTAGAATTACCAATGCATCCTGATAAATGTACTGTTTGGTGCGGTCTATGGGCTGGTGGGATCATCGGTCCATATTTCTTTAAAAATGAGGAAGGACGACGCGTTACCGTGAATGGAAATCGATACAGAACCATGTTAAATGAGTTTTTGTTGTCAAATCTTGAAGATATGGATATGAATGAAATGTGGTTTCAACAAGATGGTGCCACTTGCCATACAGCACGTGAAACAATCGACTTATTGAAAGAAACTTTCAACGACAACATTATTTCGAGAAATGGTCCGGTGAATTGGCCTCCGCGTTCGTGCGATTTGACGCCACTCGAGTACTTTTTGTGGGGATACGTGAAGTCATTGGTTTATGTGGATAAACCTCAATCGATTGACGCTTTGGAAACCAATATTCAACGTGTCATTGCTGACATACGCCCTCAAATGCTTGAAAAAGTGCTGGAAAATTGGACCTCCAGAATGACATTTGTGAAAAATAGTCGTGGTAGCCATATGCCAGAAATTGTGTTTAAATGTTAAATGCCAAAAAATTATCTACCAAATAAAAAAAATTTTGGTCATTTCATAATTTTATATGTGTTTTATTCAAAAAAAAAATCGGCAACCTCTTAAAAAAACACCCTTTACCTTTGAAATTTTTCTTTTCAAATTGATGTTTAAGATATGTTCTGATAAGGTTTTTATTTAATTTTTTTTTGTAGTGTTGTACTTATATGCTATCTAGGTTAATTTTAATTTTAATTTTTTTTGTGTGTTAAAGTAATTAATTTAATTTATCATGGAACGCCTAGTCATTAATTTATTAAGACCAGATGAATTTTTGGTAGAGTGCGATGTTCGAAATTTAGAAGGCACTCCTACTGATAAATTAAATTTACTAGAATCAGCTTTAGATAATGAATTAAAAAACCCCATTCTCGAACCTCATAAGTCGCACAAACAGGCTTGTAAAAATCCAGATCGTGAGATCAGGAAATGTAGCAAAAAACTTAATGAGTTGCTTGTATGGTTTATTAATTTAAATAATGAAAATGTGGAAAATATGAGTTTTTCGATTGTGCATTCTCGATTAATGCATATAGTTGATAGGTTAACACGTTTATCAAATACAACAAAACGTTATAAATTAAAATGTTTAGAGACATTAAAATCCGCAAATATTTTATTTGATAATATTAAGGTTGTTTCGGGAAATCAATCTATGCTAGGAGAATCAATTATGGATGTCAAAGATCGAATTCTAATATCAAATATCGAATTGTCGTCTTCTGAAGAATCTGCCTCAGATGTCGAATCGGTTTCTTCTGCTAAAACTTTAAGTTACAAAACAAACAAGGCAGAAAATATTAACATTACAATTCCAGAAATGAGGAATCAAAATGATATTAATGATTACCAAAGTGGTAGCCACATTCAAGATTCACCAGCAAGGGTTGATTTAAATTCCCAACTTCAAAATTTAAGTATTCATTCGGACAATTTACCAAACCAAATGAACAATTTTCAAAATCCTGTTTCTAATACACCATTTTTTAATTGGTCAACTTATTCGAATAATAATCCATATCAAAATTTTAACCATCCTTCTTCTGGTCAAAATTTACAGTATTTACAAAATTGTCAGCCTCATCCTATTCTTCAAACACAACAACAAATTTTTCAAAATCAATTAAATCAGTATCCAAATTAGTCGCAATCTTTACCAGTATTTTCATCTCGGCCTATTCATCTCGGATCTAATAATAATCAACATACACTTTTCAGGTGGAAAATTGAATTTGATGGGTCTGCTGGTGAAATATCAATTGAGCGATTCATTTTCAGAGTTGAGCACCTTGCCCAAACTTATCAAGTTAATGATAATAGTTTGCGTAACGAGTTTAGTGTTCTATTGAAAGGTGTAGCGTCCAATTGGTATTGGTGCTATATAGAACGCAATCCGTCATCAACTTGGATTCAATTGAAAGCCGCGTTAATTGATAGATTCCAAGACAGACGTACAGATAATGATATAAGACGGTTAATTGATTCAAGAAGACAAAAACCGAATGAATCTTTTATTGAACTTTATAATGAAATCTTGATTTTAACTTTACAATTTCGTAAACCTATAACGGATGAAGATATCTTACGAATTTTAAGATATAATATGCGTATCGATCTTCAAAATCATTTGGCAGATCAAGAATTTCCAAATATTGGGACTTTAGTTAGGAGATGTGTAGCATTAGAGGATACGTGGAAACGTAATAATAAAAGTTATGATAACACATCCAGAAATTTTAACAAATTTATTAATGAACTTTCACCTCATGAAGAAACACATTTTTCAAATTCTATAGTACCAAATTCAAATGATTGTTATAATTTCGATAAATCGTCTGGAAATTTTAAAATCAATCAACAACAGCAAATTCAAAATTTACAACCAACTTTTACGTCTGATTTAAATTATAATACATCTTGCCAAATTGATGAATATAAATTGCAACAAAATTTAAATTCTAATGATCTGAATATTCGAGTATGTTGGAATTGTTTCGATCTTGGGCATAAATTTTATCAGTGTAATAAATCTCTTCGACTTTTTTGTTTTGGCTGTGGTACTGATGGTGTGTTTAAAACTAATTGCCTAAAATGTTCCTCGGGAAACGGCAAGCCGAGGAATCAAACAACCGTTGCATCCAGAATTCCTCGGAACGAAGAGCAGCAACAGCCACCACATATTTCGAACATAGCCCCACAACATTATCGTCCAAATCAAATTTTCGAGAGACCATAAATTTAGATTCGATCCAAAATAATAATCCACTAGAGTTGTCAAATGCTTTTTCTTCTATTTCTACAGTAAAGGTGAGAAATAAATCAATTTCCGCTTCTTTACGTACTAAAAGGTACTGGCAGAAGTTGAAGAACATCAAAAGTGATATATCAGAAACTTTTATAACAGATGACATAGATGAAAGACCATTTACAAAAGTAAATATTAATGGCGTTTCTTATGTAGGGTTAATGGACAGTGGAGCATCTATAACTGCTTTGGGAAAAGGATGTGAAAGCTATTTCAATAACTCAAATTTTAAAGTGTACAAAATTAGTAGTAATGTTAAAACGGCTAATGGATATTCTGAGCGGGTTTTCGGTTTTATTTGGGCAAATGTACGTTTTAACGGAATTGACAAATTTATGAAAATTTATTTGGTTCCTGGTCTAAAACAAGTTTTATATTTGAGCATAGATTTTTGGAAATTATTTAATATAGTTCCGAAAACTATTTCAGAAATTAGTCCAGAAGAGTTAAATTCTAATAATATTCATATTCTTTCACCGGAACAACAAATTCAATTAAACATTATCATAGACAAATTTCCGTCTAGTAATAAACAAGGTCTCGGTAAAACAGCAATATTATTTCATCATATTGATGTTCAAGGAGCTAATCCTATTAAACAAAGGTATTATTCAGTATCTCCAATTAAGCAAGCGGCAATGTATGAAGAGTTGGATCGGATGATGTCTTTGGGAGTGATTGAAGAGTCCAAAAGTTCTTGGAGTTCACCTGTGACATTAGTTACTAAGTCAAATGGCAACGCTCGTCTTTGTTTAGATGCCAGACGCGTGAACGAAGTAACGAAAAGGGACGCGTACCCGTTGTCTATAATCGACGGACTCTTGAGCCGGTTGGAGGACACCAAATTCATTTCAAGTTTAGATTTGAAAGATGCTTTTTGGCAAATTCCTCTGGATCAAGAGTCTCACGATAAGACAGCGTTTACCGTTCCTGGTCGTCCGTTATACCAGTTTACAGTGATGCCATTTGGTCTTTGCAATGCGCCACAAACAATGTGCCGATTAATGGATCAGGTGATACCCCACGAGCTTCATGAACGTATATTTGTATATCTTGACGACCTTCTAATCACTTCCAAAACATTTGAAGAACATCTTGAATTACTTTTGTTAGTGGCAACTAAATTGTCTGCTGCTGGTTTAACGGTTAATATCGAGAAAAGCCATTTTCTTCTAAAAAAAATAAATTATCTGGGATATGTGATAGGAGACGGAATTTTGGCAACCAATTCAGAAAAGGTTAAGGCAATTCGAGAGTACCCTGTGCCATCTACTCTCAAACAACTATGTCGGTTTTTTGGAATGGCCGGGTGGTATAGAAGATTTATATGTTCATTTGCATCATTAGTGTCACCGCTTACAGATTTAACTAGGAAGCAGAGCAAATTTGTTTGGACGAACAAGGCTCAGGAAGCATTTGAAAAGGTGAAATTCGCTTTGACAAATGCTCCTGTACTTGTTCATCCGAATTTTGGTAAACCTTTTGTGATCCAGTGTGATGCCAGTACTACTGGAGTCGGAAGTGTGTTGCTGCAAAAAGGAGATGACGGAGAGGATCATCCAATAGCATATATGTCGCAGAAATTGAACGCTGCTCAGCGCAATTACTCTATCACTGAGTTAGAGTGTTTTGCGGCTGTGTTGAGCGTAAGGAGGTTTCGGGCATATGTTGAGGGATATCCTTTCGTTATTGTAACCGACCACACTAGCCTTAAATGGCTTATGAGTCAAAAAGAGCTCACAGGCAGGTTGGCGCGGTGGAGTTTGAAGCTGCAGGCTTTCGATTTCACAATACAGCATCGCAGTGGATCACAAATGGTAGTACCAGATGCACTTTCTCGCGTGTTTATGGAAGAAGTGTTACTTCATGAATGGGGTTTGACCTAAATCTTGATTCAGTGGCATTTAAATCCTGGGATTATTTAAATTTGGTTTCTAAAATTCAAAGCAATTCGGCTTCATTTTCATATGAATAGTGAGAATCAATAGTGTTTCTGACGGCAAAATTCTTGTGAATACGACAAATCAAAATTTAACTATTTCGGCAACTGATCTTCCTAAATTCAAATTATACGTGCCCCAACCTTTGGTATTACATATTCTAAATCAAGCCCACAACCCTCCAACGTCTGCACATTTCGGAACCAGTAAAATGCTCGAACGTATTCAACGGTATTTTTATTGGCCAAAAATGGCATTGGATGTAAAAGAATTCGTAAATTCATGTAAAATATGTAAAGAAACCAAACCGGTAAATTATATAACTAGAACCGAAATGGGTGAACAGCGGTTGGTTGTGCGACCTATGCAAAGATTGTTTGTTGATTTCCTTGGACCTTATCCAAGATCCAAGAAAGGCAACTCTTATTTATTCATTGTTTTGGATCATTATTCAAAATTTATCTTCCTTAAACCATTTAGAAAAGCTCTTGCCACGGATATTGTGAAATTTTTAGAAAATGAAGTATTTTTACCATTTTCTGTTCCAGAATTTGTTGTATCTGATAATGAGTGTCAATTCACGTCAAAATTGTTTCAAAATTTATTATCAAAATTTAATGTTAAACATTCTTTTGTGCCGCGGTATTGCCCACAAGCTAATGCATCAGAACGGGTAAACAGATCGATTATTTGTGTTTTGAGAGCGTATATTTTAGAGTCGCAAGTAACATGGGATCAATATATTCCCGAAATAACTTCAGCACTTAGAAATGTTGTACATAGTGCTACTAAATATTCGCCTCATTTTCTTATGTTTGGACAGCATTTGATTACAAATGGTAAGGAATATGAGTTGCTGAAGATGTTAAATTTAGAAGGGGAAGCAAGCATTTCACCGGAAACGAAAACAAACAATTTGAGTATATGTCAAAGCAGTGTGTTAAAGCATTTAAAGGAAACGCACGATCGATCTTCCCATAACTATAACTTAAGGAGTAAATTAAGAAATTTGGTAGTTGGTCAGACAGTGTTTGTGAAAAACTACGTTCAAAGTAACGCTGTAAACAAATTTTCAGCGAAACTTGCACGAAAGTTTCTGGAGTGTATTGTATCGCGGAAAATTGGAAATACAGCATATGAGGTTGTGAGAAAGGATGGGAAAAATTTAGGAATATACCATATTCAGGATATTCGGACATAATACAAAATTCAATTATTTTTTTTTGTTTGTATTATTTATTTAAATATTTTTTTTTGTGTTTAATTTAATTTATGTTATTTAATTTAGTTATTGGTTTAGTTATATTAGTAAATTTCATTTAGCATATATAATTAGTTAATAACTTGAATTAATGTAATGTGCCCGGCTTGGATGAGACCTCAGGGTGTGCGGTACGTCCCCACGACTGTTACAATATGAATATTGTACCAGATTTTGATTTATTATTTCCGAATTAATACTGTACAAATTTCATATTCAAAATTCCACTTTGTATTATCGTTTTTTTTAATGTAACATAGTTATCAAAATTTTCGCATTATTATTTTTTTTTGGAATCTCATAGCCTGAGAAATTTCAAATATTTTTTTTTTGGGAATATAAATTGTTTTTCTGGAAACGGGAGTTGGAAAAATATCATGTAACAAGATAGCCCTATTCACAAGAATAGAGAAAAAAAAAATAATGTTTTTGGTGAAATTTTGATAAATGTGTGTATATAATTAATGTAATTTGTACAGTTCAATTAAATTTTGTGGAAACCAATAATAATAAAAAAAAACTTATTTTGATGAATTAAAATACAAACTATAAAAGTGTTCATTTTATATTGAAACCAATTAAGATGTACAAAAAAAAAAATTGTGATTTTTTTAAATAAATATTGGTTTAATTATGTATTGCGTATGTTGATTGTGACTTATATGATTTATAATATAAACAATAAAAATAATTAAATATTGATATTAATAAATATAAGGATAATAATAAAAAGAAACTGGTTTATGAAATTTATTCATTACGTTGTTGGAGTTGTGGTTAAAAATAAAGGAGAAGCAATTAAAAATTTGCATGTGATTTTTTTTCCTGTATATGGTTTCCAATTGATTTTGTTTTCAACGTTGACATTGGCGAAGGCGGTATCTGGAATTGCGGTTTGGTCTAATCATAAACAGGCAGGATATCCACGGATACGAGCGGGAATATAAAATCAAAAGGAGTTTTAAAAAAAAAATAAGTTAAGATTTTTGTTTATTTACTAATTTTTTAAATTAATTTTTTTTTAAAAAATCTTATTGTTATTATTAATTTGTTTTAAAAATTCATTTTGTAACACAATTTTTTTTGAAGCTTCTAAATTTTATTGATAAGCAATATTTGTTGTCATAAAATTTTTTCGAGGGGGGTTTATTTTTTTTTTGTTTTCGTATAAGGTGTAACATTTTTGATTTTGTATAGGTACTAATTTATAAATATTTTTTTTTTGTGTGTTAATTAATGCTCTAATAATTTAAAATCTTGTTTGTGAGGTTGTTGCTGAGCTAATGGGTTGATTTACAAAATTTTTCTAAATTTTATTGTTAAATGCCAATCAACTCCACACCCTGATGATTGAGCTACCGGAGTGATAATATACAAAAGGTTGAGGCATGTAACAACGTCTAACAAACAAACTAACGAAATGGTTTCTGTATAGAAACATAGTAGACGTAAATTGTCATCTGGATGTCCCACTGCAAACACCAGAAGGTATCGATGCCGCGATAGAAAACTTAAGACAAATAATGGGAACGGCTGCAAAAAAAGCTACTCCGGAGTACAAAAATTCGGGAAAAAATAGTAAGCTTTCAAGTAACATTCAAAAGTTATTGGCAGATAAGCGGGCGACTCGGCGGCTATGGCAGCTGCACCAATCTCTTTTTCATAAATGGAAATTAAATAGAGCTATTAAAGCTCTAAGAGAAGCAATACGGGAAGAACACAATCTTGGAATGCAGAATTACCTAAATGAGCTCACAGCAACAGAGAAAACAGATTACTCACTGTGGAAGGCAGCAAGAAATTTAAAAAGGCCAGAGCTATCGAACCCACCGGTAAGGAAACCAGATGGTCATTGGGCCAGGAGTGATTTAGAAAAAGCTATTGCTTTCTCTAACCATCTACAAAAAGTGTTCACTCCAAACGAAAAAAATAATGACTACCACAGTTTACGAGGGACGAGTCGAACCCAAATCCAGTAAAATTTAAATAGAAATGCGTCAAAACGGTTATCAAAACAGGATAAATCCTAAGAAAGCTCCAGGCCATGATCTAATAACTGGAAAAATGATCAAAGAATTACCCGATAGATGCATAAAATATATAACATATATTTTTAATGCGATTATGAGATGTGGATACTTTCCCCAAAAATGGAAAATATCTCAAATTATCATGATTCCTAAGCCAGGTAAAGACGAAACCCAAGTCTCGTCGTACAGGCCAATAAGTCTACTTCCGATAATTTCAAAGCTCTTTGAAAAGATGCTACTAGAAAAACTAATACCTATATTAACTGTAGGTCGCATTATACCAGATCACCAATTTGGATTTAGAGAGCAGCACGGCACAATAGAACAGGTGCACAGAATTGTAAACACAATTAAGCTCTCCTTAGAAGAAAAGAAATATTGCTCGGCAGTTTTCTTGGATATTGCGCAAGCTTTCGACAAAGTATGGCATGAAGGATTAAATTACAAAATTAAAACTCTTCTGCCTAGACAATTTCATGCAATTCTTGAAAACTACTTAGCCCAAAGGATGTTCCAGGTAAAAGTACGGCCACTACTGATTTAACCGAGATAAAGGCAGGAATACCGCAAGGTAGTGTATTGGGAGCTGTGCTATACTTGTTGTTCACAGCTGACTTACCAATAACTGAAAACATAATCACTTCAACTTTTGCTGATAACACAGCTATATTGTTTTCACACAAAAAACCTCAAACAACATCGAGAGAATTACAAGAACATCTGCACAAAATAGAAGATTGGTTAAAAACTTGGCGGATAAGGACGAATGAATGTAAATCAACACATGTAACTTTCACCCTGAATAAACGCACATGTCCGGCAGTAAAATTAAACAATATCACAATTCCTCAACAAACAAACGTCAAATATCTCGGTCTTCATCTCGATAGAAGATTGACATGGAAAAAGCACATTGAAACAAAACGTAATCAACTAAAAATAAAATTTTCTAAAATGTACTGGTTGATCGGAAGAAAATCGAAACTCTCTCTAGACTGCAAGGTTCTACTATACAAAGCGATCCTAATCCCCATATGGGCATATGGTATCCAACTATGGGGGCTCAACTAGTGCCTCAAATATAGATATTGTACAAAGAACGCAAGCAAAGATACTTCGTAGCATTACAAATGCGTCCTGGTATATTCGAAACAGCAACATCCATAGAGACCTAGGAATTAAAACGGTTAAAGAGACAATAAAATCATGCAGTCTAAAATACCATCTGAAACTGGAATCACACCCTAACGAATTAGCTAGAGAACTACTAAGGCAACCGAAATACAAACGGCTTCGCAGAGCAGATCCTCTAGATTTAATCAACTGAAATATTTGATAATTACACGCATGTTGACCTAACACACTTAAATTAAGTAATTAATAATAATTTAAAAATAATAATGCATACTAATATTAAGTACTAACATAGGTTAAGGCTTAAGTATAGTTTTTAAGAATTTCACACTTCTTGTTAGTTTCGTATAAAGAAAGATTCGAGAATAAAGCCTTTGGCAATAGTTAAAAAAAAAAATAATGAAAAATTGTAGAGTTACTTGTTTCCATTTGCAACATAAAAATTAAACATTAAACACTTTTTCAGTTATTTAATTAATCAAAAACTACTAAAATGGTTTTGGGGTTTTACTAATCTAATAGAAAAATAATGCCATCTCACTCTTGCAAAGTAAAGCAAAATAAAAAATTAACGGAAAAAATTCATGAAATTAAAAAGGAAAAAGCGTTCTCATTCGCACAAGCACAAAAAGAAATATCAAAATAATTTTTTTAACATTACGTCTTCGTCGTCTTCAAAATGACGTCGACGTCGACAATAATAGTTGACGTGTCGATGCACATCCCTAGTATTTTCTACAAGTACGGACCCAAGTCTCGACGCAAAATTTACCAAGTTGAAGTTGTAGAAAGGCCAAGTTGACTGGTTCGGGTTTCCCCGTACACTCTCACGCACAGCAGCTATATTTTCAGCAGACCTTGCATTTCGGTGACGTACGAGTGTTGTTGATTATTTCAGCACTGATTTTGAAAATAAAATTTGATGATTAGCACACGTTGTTCAACGCTATAAACTTCCATGGTGATTTACCATATCATACTGAACCGTTCACAACAAATTTGACAGATGGTCGAAGACATCATGACTACTTTAACCTAACAAATTCCGAGCGCCCCTGTACGAAACTTAGATATGCGCGTAATAAGTTTTTTTTTTGAAAGTCATCATTTCCATTTATGTTCGTCTTTTATATTTCAAGTTAAGAAAAACTACCTGCTAGAGATCATATGAAACTAATTAACAGTAATTTTTTATAGAATGCATTGCTGTAATAAATATTTAATAAAATAAAATATAATTCGCTAATATAATTTATTGTCAACATCGTTCACTAACTGCAATTAAAATGGTTTATTATTATGTACGTACATATGTTTTTGCAATATGCAAATGTGTAACTATTACACAAATATGCGCCGCCGCCATTTTATTCGGATATTCGAAAACTATGTACTCGTAATTTCTAACCTCAAAAGTTTCGTGTATGATACCATAAAGTAAATATCGTTTACATAATGATTTGTTTTATGGGTTAATTTACATAAAATTACAAAATAGTTTTAATTGTAAAAAATGGGAGATTATTAGATTTTAATGATACATAGGTACATAGTACTTTATGTATTTTATAGTTTTTGTTTTTCGAAAGGTGGCTGGCTGTATTATGTTTTGACATTGAGTTAATTGGAATTTTAGTAGTATGTTAATCGCTCTAGTTGTGAGGTCAATCTTGGCGGCGATGTAATTTAGACACCTGCTTTGATTTTATAATTTAAATTAAAATTTCTATTACTATTATTTATATAAATATTTATAATTATATTCAATAAAGCTGTATCACATAATATGTATTTAATGCTAATCCTAATCGTCTACATTATTATGGTAATAATAATAAAATGAAAAGCATACGTTAAGATCACTTTCACGATCATCGCAGAAAAACACATCTCGTATACACACAAAAAGCAGATGAAAAAATTTTCATTTACAACGAAACATGATTTGAATTTAAAATTGAAATAAAATTACAAATAATTTATGAAATTAAAAGTAATTTTTTTTATTAATTTTCTTTTATTTTCTCGATTGCGGTTAACGTCTTTGTTGTGATGAGTTCGTTTGGAATTTATTATGAAAAACGCATGGCTTCTTTTATTCGCGCTATTCATTCATCTGCTTATCGATTATTTATAGTTTTTTCCGTAGCATGTAAAATCGAAAGTTTTTATTATTTCCTTGGTATCGAATAGTTGCACTTTAAAAAGTGAAACAAATTGCATTTTTGCATAGTGGCAAATTTAAACACCCGAGACTAATATTTAATTAAAATTCCCAAATTCGTGAAAGTACGTTCTGTCTTTTTGTAACTCTGTTTACGAATGCAAACATTAAAATTTAAATCTGTAATCGATTGGATCTAGAACTAAAACACATTATTGATATGTGCGTAAAACAACTACATAACCAGTGTAATGAAAACGTTAACAGATGCGCCCCGTAGTCAATATGCAGCTTTCATCCATGAAACAATCTAACCGACCATATAATCATCATTGTTCTGCGATAAATCGGTGTTAAATCGATGCGGCCACGGATATTTGAATACGATAATTTTGCTGAATATTTACACCAAAATAACCAATTTTCCTGTCACGGAGCACAAAACGAAAATGTAACAAATTTTATTTTATAATTTTTTATTTTCACTTTCTTGTCAAGTACGAATACATAACATGGCACTAAAATCCAATTTGAGCTATGGTTAAGTAAGATTTGATGACTGACAAATTATATTTATTTTCGTTTTGGTATGCACGAGTGAACCCGTTTATTTTCGTAGACCTTCGAGGTGATATATTCTTTCATTGGTTCTATCGACGAAAAATTTGTAAATTTAAAATAATTGGATATACTCGTTCTTAAAAGTAATCGTTCATCTTATTCTGTGTACAATTAAGTCGAAGGTCTTGAAACTTCTAAGGTGGTTTGGACTGACGGTCACAAACGACGAATAAAAAATTCAAATTTGTAGTGCTGCACAGTATAAAACAAATCAATACTAAAGGGGTTTTCAATTTGGGCGGGTCGATGTTGGTTGCCTAATCTGGTGGTTTTTTTTCAGTCACTGATGCCAAATCACCATGACAAGTTACACGATTGAGCAGCACGTCCAAAAGATAAAACTTTATTATCACACTGACTGTTCATTAGTACAAACATTGCGCGCGTTGCGCCCATTTTACGGCAGATGCGGTTTCCCTACAAAGTAGACTCTCCAACGTTTGGTGGCCGAGACAACCGGTTCGGTAAATAATCAACCAACACTCGTAGGTCAAAGGAATACCAGATCGCCCGTGAACATTGTCGCAGTCCGAAAAAGTGTACACTATAGCCCGAGGCAGTTAATTCCTCTTCAACTTGGCGAATTGTGCGTTATAACTTGGGTCTATATCTGTATAAGATCCAACTGATCCGCAGGAGCTAAAAGTTAATGTCTGGTTCGGAGCGTTTGGCAAAGGACCCTAATTTTGGCCGAAAAATCATCTTTAGCAACGAGGCACATTTTTGGATGAATGGCTATGTTAATAAGGAAAATGCCATATATGGGACGGCGCCAACCCACACGACGTTCACCAAGTCATTGGTTCATACTTTTTTGAAAATGACGTTGGTGAGGACATTACATCAACGGCGAACGCTACAGAACGATGCCAACCGATTTCTTTTGGCCCAAACTGAACGATATAGAGGTAAACGACTTCTGTTTCCAGCAAGACGGAGCTCCCTGCCACACAGCAGACGCAACGAAGGACGTTCTGCATATTCCATTTGGGTTAGGGTTATCTGTCACAGAGATGACGTGAATTGCCCAACAAGATCGTGCGATTTGATCCCGGCTTTTTCTTGTGGAGTTTCCTCAAGTTGCAGGGCTATACCAATAAGCCGCAAACGATCGTTGTCCTTAAAGCCAACATAACCATTATCACCGCTGAAATTCAGCCAGATCTATGCGGCTGAGCCATTGAAAATTGGACCACTCGGATCTGTGCCACCGCGAGAAGCCGCGGCGGACATTTGAACGATGTTATATTCCCTAGATAATGCCATACATGGAGCTTTCAAATAAGAAAAAAATTTCGTTAATATCTCATACACAGCTTATTTTATTCCATTTCAACATCGACCCGCTCAAATTGAAAAACTCTCTACCATAGCCAATTATTCGATTGCCAAAATATTAACTTTTTCACTCTCTCTAGATCTATAGTTAAGAAACGGGTATAGAGCTGCCTCGACAGCTGGACAACTGCAACCAAACCGTATGCTGTAAATGGCGAATGCTGTCAGAACCTTTGATGTAAAGAATAGTTTCGCAAATGTTTTCATCTGGGATTTTCAATACGAGTATATGAACTGGTGTTTATTCTATAGCGAGATTTTTAATCCATTTCAATTTAAATTGTTTCCATTTTAATAACACTGTATGTTGTCAACCCTACTAAAGTTAGACGAAAATGTCTGGTCGAAAAATGTCGATGATGTAGATTCGAACTAAGCAAACAAAAATGACAGCCGATTATTGTCGGTAACATGCCCATCGAAAACACAACCGAAAAATGTCGATAAAGCAGATACAATTTTTTCGTAAAGTAATTATTTATATAAGAAATTTTTCTTTAGCTGTTCCTAAAATACAACTAAAAAAATTAAAATAAGAATTTTTCATTAGTAACATTTAAAACTAATATACCAAACCAAATTTTTCTAAGTGCTTTTTTAGATGTTTGGAGAGGTAAAATGTGAAAATGTGAAATGTGAAACGCGTGGGACTCCCCACATCATTAAGACCTTTCATTTGAATCTATTTCCAGCCATGACACTTTAAACGGTCATTTTTTATAAATTTTCACATTTTGTGTGCGCGATATATTCAATCGAGTTTTCCCGGACTCCCCACACGAAAATTTACCTGAACATTTTTCAACTACTTGCCAGCCATGCCACTTTAAACGTCTACTTTTTAGAATTTTTCAAATTTTGCTTGATATTTTCCCACGAGTTTTCTCAGTTTTAATGAATTTAATAAAAAAAAATTTAATTTTGAATGTTAATGGAGCAAAATCAACAATTTTGATTTAAAAAGAAATTGCTGTTTAGCATCACAATTTCTTATCTGCTTTATCGAAATTTTTTGACTGTTTATTTATACGAGTCTGCCTTGCCGACCTTTACAGTTTATGTTTGAATCTGCATTATCGACATTTTTGGCTGGAGCGTCTCGGTTAACTTTAACAGAATATATTAATGGCAATATATTCTGTTAAAGTTAATATATTGAGGCTATATATTGAGGCTTTAAATTGAGCACGATTCCATTCCCTTTATTGAAATAGAAAGAAATCATAGGATTGTACTGCTAGCAATCAGAAGAAACAATCATTTTCGACATTGTTGATACCAGAATATTAATTAATAACACAGAGTAGATAGTACGACACAACACTGAACCGAACCAGAGATACAGCGACAAGCGACCTTACTTGTCCAATTGAAAAACACAACCAATAGAATGCTAACACAACCAATGCCGCTGGTTTGACGCCATTGTCGAAGGCAGTAAGAAGAGATTATTTCTTAATTTTGTCGGCAGCGCTACAGTGCTGCCAAACCAGTTTGGAGATTATTATGAAGGTTTTACATTTGGATGGAGAGAGGGGCGTAGCAGAAAGAGATAATGCGACAATCATCACCATCGACATTCAAGTAACCGTTATTTTATCCTCCCTCCGGCATGCCAGTATACCTGATCCAGGAGCAGTATGCAGTACCAGCTGCTCTGGGGCCTGGGTAGGATGCAATGAAGTTATCAACCATTAATCTGAATTTAAATTTGATAATGTAACCTCATTGGGGTGGCCCAATGAAAAAAAAAAAATTAAAAAAGAGTCTTTAAAAGATAAGTGAAATATTTTAGGGTGATGTTGCTTTTAGTTTTCATTTTTGTCGCTTTAACGTTGATGCAGTTGTGGTCGCTGTATCTTTGGTTCTGTTTATATCTCATGTTTGAAATCTAAAATTGCAGGTTGGCTATTCAAATTTAATACCATATTCGAAACTATAAATTGCATCATCTAGAAGTAAGCTTTATTTTTAGAATGCACGCACTCGCATAAATTCAACTTAATAAAATTAAAATCTTGCGAAATGTTTATACGAAATGTACGATTTCCCTAATCGTCGATGTAATTCACGTCGAGTATGTAATCGTCAATGTAATTCACGCCGAGTCAAAGAACCGGAAAATATAAAAATCATCAACGCATTTTTGAGCATCGAGCGCTGCATTGGAGAAATTAAAAAATTCAACTCTAGTCGGAATAGTCGGGGTTCATTAAGTTGTATTTTAACGAGACTAAATAAAATCGCTTGACATCCATTTTTAAAGAAAAAGGAAGCACACAGGTATAGCGGCCACATGCGTGGTACAAGCTTCATATAAATATTGGGCTATTTTAGTGGTTTTACCGAAATGATATATCTATTGTGTGATCGCTATTATTAAACATTCCTAATTTATTTTGATAGTTCTGTATTGGGTTTACAAATTTAATTCTACGGCGTTTCAAATTGGTAACTCAAAAACCCAAACGAAGTTGTTCCATTGAATGTCGGTGGTTTGAGTTTATTCGTGAGTACTGCCTGGACTACCTGCCATGTTGTTTCATTTGCTTTTAGACGAAGAAGATATTTTTCCAGACATTGAACCGCAGACTACAACTTCTGTTTAACATCCTGAATATTCGACTGCTCCTGTTGCTTGAACTTCCTTTTGTACTTTCTCTACTTCGACACGCAGTTATAAAAACTTTTGATCCACTTTCGATGGTTTCGTAGCCTATTTTGATTGGTTTAATTTCTTGTGTCATTACTCCATGGTTCTGGCTTTGTCGATACAATTTTTTGTTTAATTTTTTGCGTCAAATCTTTCTTTTGTTGATCCATTTGTTGCGCTAAAATTTGTATTGTTTTTTATTTTCTATCGTAATTTGACTTAAAGCTTTCATTATTTGCACCACAGCTTCATGTAGCCCCAATATTACTTCATTTTTGGAACCACCCGTCGGTGAATTACGTTGGTTTAATTGGCATTGGATTTCGCAATCGTCAACCCACAATTCTACAATATTATTTACAACCTTGTCGCTGTTACCAATTGTAACGAATTTGTACTACCAAATCAGGTTCTTATCACTGGATTGTGAATGCAGTTCTAAGTGGGCGATTCACAGCATCACTTAAATACCGTTAATAATTTTTCGCACTCTTCACTTTCTGGCATTCCAAAATTCTTAAATAACTCCTATTACGTTCATCTCACCCGTATTTATATACCAAGATGAACATTCCAGATTATCCGCGAACAATTGGAACGGTTCTGTTCTATACTATCTGCTCTGATAAATAAAACATACTTCAAAAATTTGACGTGTTATGTCTGGGAATAGTCTTTTTTAATGCGGACCGTAAATGGTTACATAGGGCAAAATTACCAGGTCCGGTTTCCGGTGAGGATCCCAGGAAAACTTTGGTAAATGAGACAAACATGCAAACTTTAAAAATTTATAAAACCTTAACGTTTCAAGTATTATGTGTGTAAGTAGTCTTAGTTGAAGCAGTTCGTGAATGGTTGCCTCTCAAAAATTATCAGGACAAGTTTCATGTGGGGTGTGCAAGCTTCAAAAATTATTAAACACTTAACGTTTAAAGTGTTAAGTCTAGAGTTTGTCTCATGTGAAGAGGTTCGTGAATTGTTAACCCCGGAAAAATTATCACGTTAAGTTTTAGGTGAGGATCTCGGGAAAACTCGGGTAAATGAAACTCATGTACAAACGTAAAAAATTTGTAAAACTTGACTAAAGTGCTATGTTTGGAAAACGTCTCATTTGAATCGGTTCGTTGTTGGATATACCTGGAAAATTTTCCACGTCAAGTTTCATGAAATACACGTGCAAACATGAAAAATTGGTGAAAACTTAACTTTTAAAGTTGTAATCACAAATTTTTGAAATGTGCACGTATATTTCACTCCGCTAAGTTTTCCCGAACTGCCAGCATGAAACTTAACCTAGAAAATTTTCCAGTGATAACCGTCGACAAATTGATTAAAATTAGACCGTTTCAATTTTTGAAGTTTGCTCGTGTATTTCACTCCCCCAAATTTTCCCGAATGTGAAACTTGACCTGAAAAATTTTCCAATGATAACCATCGATGAACCGATTCAAATGAGACATTCTCTGACATAACACTTTTAACGTTAAGTTTTTGCAAATTTTTGAAATTTGATTTTTATTTTTGTTCTTTGCTATTCAGTTTTGTGCAATTACGCTAACTACTATTTTTTTACATTTTCTGCGTAAATAATGTAAATAATGATTAATTATGGTAAAATATTGTAATAAATGTAAAAAATGTAATTAATTAGCGACATCTGCATAAAAATACTTAAATTAGTAAAATAGTTTAAAATGCATTATTTTCTAGTAGATAATATAACCATTACAAGTATCCACCATTACATCTATTGAAAATTTTAAATTAATACATAATATATTATTTTGTGGGCCTGACATTGCTGATTAATGGCGCTACTACCACAATCTAACGTGTAAATTATTCCATAAATATTCATTAGTTCTATAACGTTGTATACTAAATTATTTAAAAGCGTAATTCACTTGATATTTGGATAAGGAAATAAATTAATAGCAGATCCATCTATGATGACGTCCTTTAAGGACGAAACATATTGTTAATAGCTTAGGCGGCAATAATTATTTTTAGAGTACTTAGGGAGTTTATACAAATTTGATTGGATTTCTGGAAGCGCCAAATAATTATTACGTGGACGGTGGAATAGCTATTTTAGAATTTCGATTTAGATTTGAGTATCAAAATGTGGCACATTTGACTGAATTCATCAGGTAGATTGTGTGGTATGGTTATTAATGTTGGAAAAACGCTGGTGGATTTATTTAATTCGAATTAAAAAAATAGGAATCATCCAATTAAAATTTTAGAATGTATGTGTTTACAGTTTTACACTAAGTACCTGCGTTTAAAACAATTCTAAAACTCCGGATTTACGAGTATTGGTATGTAAAGGAAATTAGAAACACTAAAAATTATTTTAGCCAACAATAAAAATAAAATTCAAATGTCAAAATTTCAATAGATGTATTATAGGTGCATGCAATGGTTGTATTATCGACTAGCTAACGTATTTTAAATCATTTGCTAATTTAAGCATTTTCATGCAGATGTCGCTAATTAATTACATTTTTTACATTTGTTACGTCATGGAACGTAAAAAATCTCGCGTAATCAATGCAATTATATAAGTGTACATAACAGCGTAATTGATGTAAAGTAATTAATCTGGACAACACTGTTTGCTATGAACGAACATGCATATGTTTTCGGTTAATTTTGTAGGTTAGTTACTTTCGACTGGGATATTCCAATTTAATATATAATTTTTGTAACCTTCTGCTGATGCTGCCGCTACACATCTGCGTTATAGATGTTTTTCACTTTCGGCTAAGTTTAACAGGCTCTATATACAAAACTGTTATAAAACTACTTCTAATGCTACTACTGAAACCTAGATGTCGCAAATTTTTCAAAAATAATGTCATTAAATTCATAACCCGTAATTGTGTGCCCGCGTTTGATGCGTTGCAATTTAAAATCAGTCTTGAAGACCCTGCGCAACAAAAAAACATTCAAACTGGTTTTATTGGTTTGTTTGTGAGACCATAAAATTGATGACGTGTCAATACGGGAAATTTTTTATTCTTTTTTTGTTGATCGATAAGCGATAGTACAGTTCACTTATGGTCTGATTTTTGAAGTGGGTTAATCGTAATAAGTTTATTTCTTCCGGTTTAATTAATTAATGTAATTAAGTATATTTATTTAAAATTAATATAATAATTAAAATTGTGTGTAGTAGTAAATAAAAAACAATATTTGCCTCTTGTGACAAATAATAAATGTAGTGGTATACGTCATCGAGTGTGAATAAGGGTAGTGCATCGCCTTGCCTTAGGTCAGCATTCCTCTCGCGTTTCTTGAGTGAGGAAGGGTAGATGTGCGCCCTAAATAATTAATTAATTGTGTCGTGCAATAAATTTTAAAAATATGTGCAAAAGAAACTTATAAAAGCCTAGTATAGGAAAACACAATCTGCGAATGAACAAAGGGCAGGATGGGTCAACCTTGATATGGTATGTAAAATGTACCAATATTGTCTTCGTTTTGGAAGAAGAAATCCTTTTAGTTTTCTGAGTGATTACTAATGATTCTGCGATTATTAATTTTGGATTGCACTATTTTTAGTAGACAGTTTGGTTAATATTTTTAACACTATTATTTTCGTCGTTCGAATGAAACCGCAAGCTTAGGGAGTTGGAACATGTAAAATCTATCGAACACAAACGAGAGTTAATCTTGATTGCATTTACTCCTCCAATATACCCACAAGCTCTCCTGAGACATAGGTGGAAATATTCAATCTCTCCAGATCGTAACGGCGAACGGCTACAATATTTATGCGCGAAATAGTTGTTAATTTTCTTTACTTTAGTAATTTTTTGCTGGTATAAGTTTTTTGTTGAGCATCGAGTAATATGAAGAATTTTTGAAATTGGTCGAGTAACTATATAATTTTCCACCTTATTCTAAAAATTATACCACAAAACATCTGTTAAAATTAATTTTTTTTTATTGAATTGAACAAATTAAAACAGTTTTTGGTTATTTTTAGCTCCTCTTTTAGAGTTTTCTATGACGAGTTTTGTGATTCTGAATATAAGGGATTCTGTTACAATTTTCTATACTCTTTGACATCGAAAGCTATTGTCGAGAATCTTTTTAATTTTATACCACCGATCCTAGGGATGAGAAACAACTATGGAAAACATGCCTGGTATTTTGTAATAATGACATAATTTTTGGCTTGGTGGTGATAATTTGATCTTGTTGATTTTAACTTTCTGTTAAGTAACACATGTAAGTTTTATACTGTCAGGTATTGCGGCTTCGACACTTGAAAGGGTTTGATTGTTTTACACTCGTCATCATGTGAATTACAGTCAGAAACACTCAAACCCGTTCAAGCGTCGCAGCTATAATACTGAACCGCTGAGCAGATAAAAATAAATAAGCTAAACTTCCAATTTCAAAATCAGTCCAAGTACAATATTTTTCCGTCGAATAACAGGTGTGTTAAGTGTATTTAAAGAAATGAATTATGTCATTGTGTTGCTCTGATTTTGCCCAGCCAGTAAGAGACTTTGCGGAAAAGGCTTTGCTTGCATTTAAAGAAATGATTTATGCCATAGTTTTTCTCATTTTTTGCAAACTTATAAAGAGTTTTGTCTAAAGGAATATAGCTCTAAAAATGAAAATGAGGCAATTTTGAGTTAGAAACCTCAAATTCGAATTTAAGGGAGTGAGTTGTGACGTAATTTTTCCCAGTTTTACCGACCCATTAAACAATTTTGCACGCCCTCCAAAACCGCTTAAAAATGTAGGCAGCATACCTAAACACGAATTTAAGGACGTTATGTCCCACATGTTTCCATTAAGGTGGGTTGGCCGTACCCAATTTAAATTTTATTCGCCTCATAGAGCGATGCACAGATTTTAAACTTTCATCGAGGCTTTCAAGTTAATTTATTAGAATATTGTACAAAGCCTTCTCATGCGGATTAATTTTTCCCTACAAATAATTTAGTTTGTCCACCTCCAAAAGCTATAATTAGTTATACACACGCAAACTAAATGAATCTACCGAATCACGGACTCGGAAATTATTCAATTTATTGCGTATGAAAAGTTCTAACAGCATCAAAAACTACAGCCGGATGCAAAATGATGGTCAGGGTTTAACCAAAAGCTAATTGAGAATAGCCAGAACCATTACAATACTGTCCTAAACCATGCGTTATTCTAGAATTCATCATTGCGCATGTATGGGAAGGTGGCTCGAAATGTACTCCGAAAAAAAATTGAGTACTAAATTTGTAATATCTTAGAGAGGGCGCGATAAGTTGAGAAAACTGCTTTATCTTATACCGAATTTTTTTGCACAGCATATTACAACAAAATTTGATTATTCAACCCTGTCTCAACGTATCGGCCGGTAACGTTTTGGCCGGCATTTGCGATGTTTGTCGCTTCGGACGGCTTTTACCTGCTTCTGTTCACTCAGCTGGCTGACGTTTTGATTGTGGAGTGTAGTGGTGGATCCATGTTGATCCTGAACTATCGAGGTGTTACTGTTTTTGGTCCAGTGGGAGCAAGTCGGGTATCCACTTTGAACACAGCTTTTTCATGGATAAATGTTCAAGTAAAATCTGATATCATTCAATTATCAGCTATCTCACACAACTTCACTTTACGATCTTCCCAAACGATTGTGTGCACTTCCTTTATCTTTTGTGCAATAACTGCCGAATTCGGGCGACCAGAGCTTTTTACATCATCGGGGTTTGTACGGCCACGGTAAAACTCAGCAAACTAACGTTCGACGGATGATTTCGATGGGGCAGAGTACCTGTAACACTTATCAAGCCATTGGTTTGCTCGAATTTTTCATCAGCTGGACCATCTATCAGCCTCGGAATTTATTGACAATTTAAAAAGTTTTGTCTGTATACAAATACTGGATGCGGCAAAGCTAAACGAGAACGATTTTCTCGAACGCAAAAATCTGCTCTTTCTATGGCATTTTTCATAACTTTGAGGGGTATTTTTTACAGAAAATCAATTTCTTCAAGAATGTTTTCATTTAGTGGCTGCAAGGTTTAGGACTTATTCACGTACACTTTTGCCTTGAGATAGCCCCACATGCAAAAGTTTGCGGCAGTTAATTCAGGCGATCTTGGTGGTCATATCAAATTGCTGCGTTTTTCAAATTATCCGACGTGCAAATTGTTGTCTCAATAACAAACGAACCATTGTTAAACGTGCTGTATGGGCTGTTGCACCATCTTGCTGAAACCATATAGTGGGGTTGGCCGCAATTGCGGAAAAAAACTTTTTTCTACCATTGCCCTATAATGTTTTCCATTTATTGTTAGGCTTGCACCCTGATAATTTTCGAAAAATGGGCTTTAAATCTTGTCGTCGGTAATGCCACGTCAAACATTAACACGAATTGGGTGTAATGAGCTTTGAAGAAGATTTTTGGGATTTTCTGATCCCCAAAATTTGTAGTTTTTTTGGTTTACGAAACCTTTCGTTTTGTACCCCTTGCCTTCACATTTACTTCAGGATTAAAAAAGATCTAATGAGATAAAATGAGTTACGAGTACGAGGTAGTGTAGGTCATCTAAAATCCAATAAATTTAGCCCTATTCGTGAGGTGGATCAATATTCGCGTCACTGGGTAGTTTAGGCCCCATTTCTATACGAGCTTGAAAGAAAGTTCGTGCTAGACTCAGTATGTAACGATTTTCAACAAGAAGATTTACTAAATCTAAGACATATTCGTCTGTAGTGGTTTTTATGGGGATTACTTGACACTTCGGCCACTGACACGAGGTAGAGTAGGCCACCTGGAATTCAAAAAATGTACTCCATTTCAATACAATCTGTAAAAAGTAATTGTTTCAATACAATTGGAACTACATTTTTTGGATTCGAGATGACCTACACCATTTCGTGACAGTGGTTGAAGTGTTAAGTAATCCCTGCGAAAATCGGTATAGATGAAAATGTTTTTATACATTTCTTGTTAAAAATTGTGATATACTAAGTCTGGCACGATACTCCTTTTCAGCTTGTAGAGAAATGAGGTTACATGTTTTTAATTATAGATGGTCTACCTACACAATGAGAAAAAGATCCCAATATAGTATAAGATATAAGAAAAATTTGACAGCGGAAAATAAGAGATTACGCTACTCGCCGCAGGTGGCAGCACTATTACAAAAGATAATGTTTTTTGTTATTTAATTACCAGTGGAACTTTTTTATTCATGTTGTATCTCTTGTTCCACTAAATAAAACATCCCAGGGGAATAAAATATTAAGAGTGATCCTTACAATAGCAAATTGATTGATCTTCGAAGTAATGGAACTCGGTAAATGAAATCTTGAAATTTAACAATATTCCGTCTTTCCGCCATTTCTTAAAGAAGGACAATGAAATTTGGATAGTAGTATTGATGAGGGATTTTAAAGTAAGTTTTGGACAAAATTCTAGGATCTGTTCATGCTGGATTAAACTTGGCCTTTTCATAACCAATCCTTTTGAAAATTTAAACTTTTTTATTTATTTATTTTCAGTTCTTTCAGAAAAATTTGAGGAAAATTTATGGATTAGAATTTTCACTTTTCATTTTCTAAAAGTTATTAGATTTTCTGCGGCCACATGAGTTGCTTTCTGTTTTTGGCCAATATCTCAAAAACTTCCACTAGCTAACCAATACTTTCGGTTTTTGATTTTCTGTTAGAATAAAATTTTTAAAATTTTGAAAAGTATTGGTTATGAAATGGCCAAGAAATGAAATGTACAAAACTTACTTTAAAATTCCTGATAAATACTGCTATCCAAATTTCATTGTCATTCTTTAAGAAATAGCGGAAAGCCGGAATATTGTTAAATTTCAAGATTTCATTTACCGAGTTCGTTTACTTCGAAGATCAATCAATTTGCCATTGTAAGGATCACTTTTAATATTTTATTCCCCTGGGATGTTTTATTTAGTGGAAAAAGAGATACAAAATGAATAAAAAAGTTCCGCTGGTAACTAAATAACAAAAGACCTACTCTTTTGTGATGGTGCTGCCACTTGTGGCGAGTAGCGTAATCTCTTATTTTCCGCTGTCAAATTTCCGCTATCTTATACAGCATTGAAAACCGCCAAGTAAGAAAATGACTAAAATTTTTTGTTCAACATCGTAACTATCTGAGGCTAACAAGTCATACTTCGTAACAGTTTGCTGAAGTGTCAGATAACTCCTGTGAAAACCGTTACATATACTGAGTTTGGAACGAGCCTTCTTTTTAACTCATATAAATATTAGGCTACATTTTTTGGGTTCCAAATGCCCTACACTACCTCGTGAAAGTGGCCGATTTTCAATTTCTGCGAAAAAAACCACCACAGAAGAAAATGTCTTTGTGAATTTGTGGTGTAAAATCGTTATATACAGTCTGGCACTAAACTTCTTTCTAGCTCGAATAAAAATGCAGCTAAATTTTTGAATTACAGACGGCCTATATTGCCTCTAAGAACCATGAAAGTGTCACGTAATCCCTGTAAAAACCGCCACATAAGAAAATGTTTGGATAATTTTTGTTGGTCATTAAATAACATATGGGCCAAATACTCGATTATTCGGCAAACAGATAAGCAAATTTTTTTCCAAATTTATTATGGATATTTAATTTGAAGTAAATTGGCCGTTGAGTGTTATATGTATGTGTTCAAATCCGCTTTAAGGTAATAAAATTGTTTAGTAACCGTCAATAAATCACAAATTAGTTTGTTTATCTGGAGGTCAAGTCGCGTTCCGCGAAATAATGAAAATGAAAAGTTTTTATTACCAGTCTAGTAATTTGAATTATTCGCAGGGAATTTTAAATTTCACTGTGTGAAATCAAAATTTCTTATGGGCAAGTCTAACTTGGGGTACACGGGTGCTTGCCAAATAATCGTGTATTTCGCCCATAGTATATCAATTCGTGTAATTCTATTATATTTTTTCATAAAGGATTTAAAATTGTTAGTTTGCGTTGTGAAGTCATATCTTGTGGTAATATGCTGATGTTAAAAACTTTTCGGGATAAGAAGTCAAGATAATACAGTTTTTATATATTTTTTGTCCATCTCGAAAATATTAGGATTTATCAATTTTTTTTATATTTATTTATATTACGACTGAGTCTTCTACTCATTTCATAATTTACATTGCATAATAAAGTATTGGTCGGCGTAATCAAGTGATTATCCCCAATTACGTGTAACTGCTCAGATTTTTCGCCTCAGTGAGCCTGTTTGCATGATTTTGATATTTGCCTTCTTGGCACAATCCCAGAGTTGGCTACCATATGTCCATACAGGTTTCAGGATTTGTTTGTACAACAGCAGTTTGTTATGGATCGCTAGTTTAGATTGTTCCCCTAAGGGCCATTGCATTTTTCTAAATTTTATGTTTAGTTCTTCTCTCGTCTTTTTTATGTGTTCTTTCCATCGAAGTTTAGCACCTAAAGTCATGCCGAGATATTTAGCAGAATTTGCTTGCGGCACTACTATCGAATTAATCTTTGCTGGTATATGATTGACTTTTAAATTTATAAAGTTCACTTGGATTGATTTTGCTTCATTTAATTTAATTCGCCATTTCATTGGTCCAATTACATACCAGATAAGCCAGCCTTCTGTAATTTACTAGTGGAGCCATTGATGCTCTTTGCTGTTGCAAGTATTACCGTGCCATCGACAAAAGTCACCATAGGTGCTTCTGTAATTGGTATATCTCTAGTATATAGCAGATAAAGGATTGGCCCAAAAACACTCCCTTATGGTATTCCTGCTGTAATCCTTTTTTGTTGGGAGTATTCATTCTCATACTTTACTCAGAAGTGTCTGTCTGCTATGTTTGATTTTAGAATTTGAAAAAATTGCTCCGGAATATCTCCATGAAGTTTGAATTTTAACCCCTGGTGCCATATTTTGTCGAATGCTTGCGCTACATCAAGGAATATAGTTGAGCAAATTGGTTTGGTTTCTAGTGATTTCTCGATCACTTCAGTAATTCGATGTACTTGTTCAATTGTAGAATGTGTTTCCCTAAATTCAAACTGATGTGGGGGGATAAGATTCCTTTCTTCGATAATTGGTTTCAGTCTTTGAAGAGGAACCTTTTCAAATAGTTTCGATAATTTTGGTAGCAGAGAAATTGTCCTATATGAAGCTTTATCATACGGAGGTTTGTTGGGTTTAAGTATTATAATTACTTCTGCAACTTTCCATTGTCTTGGTACATATCTTACTCGAAATGCTGCATTAATTATATGCACTAGTTTCCTCAACGCTTTCTCCGGTAACACTTTTATTATCTGACCCGTTATAAGATCATATCCTGGAGCCTTAAACGCATTCTGATTATTCTTGATTTCCCATTTTAGGTCTTTCAATGTTACAGGTGTAATTTTCATTTCATCCTGTTTATTTATCGGGGTGATATTTTCCTCTTCCGTTTGTTTGGGGTAAGGTTGGAATCTGCTTTTTGTTTAGTATTTCGAGCCCAATTTTTTTATTTTTAATTGGAGGAACCTAAAGTTGGGGTCTTTTAAGATTCTTAGTAGCTGTCCATAATGAATAATCAGTATATTTTTGCCCAGTTATAGTGCTGAGGTATTTATTAACTGACTGATTTTTAATGCCTTTTATTAGGTACTTTAATTTGTTGCACAAATGGTTAAATACCCTGTTATTTTCCGGGTTTCGATGTTTTTGCCATTTCTTCCGTGCTTTCTCTGGATAGCTAGCATTGCGTTCATTTCCTTACTATTATTAGGAGTGCTTTCCGAAGCAGCACTTTGGATATTATGGATGAGCTTATCTAGTTCGTCTTCTATTTGGGCTGGTCCCTGTATTGGGTTCTGCAGACTAATTTTTTTGTTAAATGTGTTTGGAAGAGATCCCAATTGGTTTTGGAGCTCGTTAATTTCGGGTTGCTCTCTTTCATAATCATTGTTTGGCTTAGTTTCATAATATCTGGTGAATGATCTTACGATAGACTTTCACTGTTCTCTACATGGATATAATTATCTGAAATCCCTCTTGTAATAAAGAATTCTATAAGATCTGGAGTCTTACTGGTATCCGTAAGCCAATAGGTTGGTGTACCGCCTGAGTGAAACTCGTATTTTAGTTGTTTGCCTGCTGCGAACAGTTCTTTTCCTTTAGCAGTCATTAACCGTGATCCCCAATAGATTTTTTTTGCATTATAGTCACCTCCAATTAAGAAGACACTTCCTAGTGTTTTGGGAAGATTAGTATAATCCACTTGTTTGAGATTGTATCGTGGAGAGCAGTATATTTCTGAGATACTACAAGTTTTAATATTGTTTAATTGTATTTTGATTGTTGTGACTTGCATGCAGAGTTGCAAGCAGATTGAATGGTGATCTTTTATGAGGATAGCTGATCCACCACCAGCTTTGTTCTCTGGATGTAATGCATGGGAGGAATTATACCCTTTTATTTTACAGAATGAAGTTTTGGTGAAATGGGTTTCTGATATAAGACATATATCTATATTATGCATGTTTAAAAATATATCTAGTTCTTGAATGTGATGCAATAGCCCATTTGCATTCCAGGTTACAATTCGTATTGTTTTATTCATTTCTTTTGTTTATAATTCGATTTTATATAATTTATATTTTGATTCACTCGATGAAGGTTTTCTTCTACTCTTTTATTGAAACTAGTTTGTGATTTCATTTCTTTTAGTGTGCTCTGCAGACTCATTTCCTGCGAGATAAGTCTTTTGTTGAGGATCTCTAGATTTCTCAGTATGTCCTGTAAAACGAGATCCACTTTTAACTGTTTCTGCTCTGTTTGTTGAACTATTTGTGCATAAGTAACGTTTTCATTTACTCGCCCTCTTTGTTTGTTGAGATTAGGAGTTGACGATTTAGGCTCCGTGTTTTTTTTGTAGATTGTACATATCTGGATGTATCTGGTTTGCGTGATTTATCTCTCATTTTCTGTAGTTCTACTGCTACTTCACGAAGTAGCGAAGGTTAGCATGAAAAGTGGGTGTTCTATTCTCATGATTTCAACATTTCCTTCCCTATTTTCTCGTCTTTTTTTCTGATGTTGTTGACTACATCGATTATTTTCAGGCCTTTGTTTTGCAGGTCTCCAATAATTTCATCTTTTGAACAAGTTAGATGGAGACCTCTTGCCATTACTTTAATTGATCGATCATTTTTATCCTCGTAGGTATACCGCAGGTGACCAACAGAATTTAAATGGCTAGCTAGAGCTTTATGATCTTCAGGCGCTGTTGTGTTTATTTTCCAAATATTATTACTGAGCGATATTAACGGGTGTTTCAACAGGTGCGCTTCAACTTTTTTCCGATAGGGACGGCGAACGACGCCATATTTTTTATTGATCTTTTGTCATTTGGAAACTTCATTAGTATACATTTCATCATGGAACGCTACACACGTGAACAGTGATTGCAAATCGTGCAAACTTTTTATCAAAATAATCGTTCTGTTGCTGCTACTTTAAGAGCATTACGGCCATTTTACGGTCCATTTAACAAGCCAGCCCGTTCGACAATCGACCGTATAGTGGCAAAATTTGAGTCTACGTTTTCGCTACATAATGTTCCGGTGCCCTCGAGAGCAAGAAGTGCTCGAAGTGTTGAAAACATCGCAGCCGCCAGGGCTTCAGATCAAGAAGACGCGAATGTGTCGCTCACACGACGTTCGCAACAATTGGGCCTTTCTGTGACATCATTGTGGCGTAATTTTACGTAAAGATCTTGGCCTACATCCGTATAAGATCAAGCTGACACAACAACTAAAGCCATTTGACCATTTGAAACGACGCCGATTCGTGAATTGGGCTCAAGAGCATATCGAAAATGATGCAGATTTTCACCGAAAAATCATCTTCAGCGATGAGGCTCACTTTGGCTAAATGGATTTGTCAACAAGCAAAATATGCGTTACTGGGCAGGAAACAACCCACACGTGATTCATGAGGCACCGTTGCATCCCGAAAAAGTCACTGTTTGGTGCGGATTACATGCCGGCGGCGTCATTGGGCCATATTTTTTCATCGACGATAACGATCGCTACGTTACTGTTAATGGAAATCGATACCGCGATATGATAAACGATTTTTTTTGGCCGCAATTGAATGGAATGGACTTGGACGACATGTGGTTTCAACAGGACGGGGCCACATGCCACACAGCACACGATACAATCGCGTTATTGAAGACTAAGTTCGATGAGCGTGTTATTTCGCGAAATGGGCCCGTCCAGTGGCCGCCGCGCTCGTGTGATTTGACACCTCTAGATTATTTTTTTTTGGGGTTATGTGAAGTCATTGGTCTATGCCAATAAGCCGGCGACGTTGCAAGAGCTCAGAGCCAATATAGATCGTGAAATTGCTGGAATTTCGGCCGATTTATGCGAAAGAGTGGTCGAAAATTGGGTTCTAAGATTGGACTTCGTAAAACGTGCACGCGGTGGTCATGCAAAAGAAATCGAGTTTCATACTTAAATGTATATGTTCAAATTCGTTAATAAAGAAAAAGTTAGTTCAAAAGTCGAACAGTTTGTGTTTTATTCAAAAACAAGGTTGAAGTGCTCTTATTGAAAAACCCGTGTAGTCATTTCGTACTACTTCTTTCATCAGTTTCTGAATACTACCGTGATTTGTTATTCCTAGAATATTGATCGGATGTGGAACCTGTTTCTTCTTTTCTGGCTCATGCACTTTTGGTGTGTAATTGCACTGGCAGTTTTAATGTGGGGTTGAATTGGCTCAACTTCTGGTGATGATTCAGCTTTCCTCTTGCTTGGGTTGGTTTCTTATTTGCTCTCTTATATTCCTGTAGTCTCCAATTGGTTTCCTTTTTAAGCTCATCGTCATCCTTGTGATATTCGTCTAGATCTGTGAGTACTTGAAATTGGTTGTTCAATAATGCTGAGTTTCCTGCGTTGTTATTTTTATTTACTGTTTCCTTTAGCATAAGGTTTTCTTTCTTTAGCACGGCAACTTCATTGTTCAGCTGATCTCCGTTTGTTCAAATTTATTTATTAACTCCGCGTTGTTTATTATAACTGTTTGTGTACTGAGCGTGGCTTCAGAAGTTGGCTCAAAATGTGTATGCTTGATAGAAGAAGTATTTTTCTTCTCATTGTTATGTTCACACAGTGCGGTGCTCTCTGGCGATGGAGTTAATGGTGGTGTTCTATGAAGTGCCGTACTTCTTCTACCAAACGGCCATTCATTTATCGCTTGTTCCGTGCTTCCAGTAGTACTAGGAACAGGATCAGCCTGGTTGCCTACCGACGATTTCCTTTGCAATGTCGAGTTGCTCCTTCAGAATCCATGGAGCAGCCCGATAAATCGGAGTGGGATTTAGAATCTGAGTTCGGACCCATCTAGAGTATGGTATTGTTTATACCTGACATTTCATTTTTTTTACTATCTGCTATACTGTTTCTCTACTACGTAGGGATTGAATACCACAACCGTTCGATCTATAGCACAGTGCCCAGGATGCACTATAATTTTTATATGTTTTGGGTTACTTTTCTGGATGGTTCCCACTAACTTTATATGTATATGATTTTGTCTTTGTGTCACCGTTGGATGGTTCGGGGTGGTATAAATCTTGCGTTTTGTTGTTTGACTCATACACGCTCAGTTTAATACTTAAGCCATCGCTGTTTAAGTGTGCGCTGCCTTAGATAATAAGCACCGCATTTTGTGCCACAAAACAAAATTTTAATTATTTCAGATCAAGTGTAAAGAAATTAGGTTAATACGAGTTTATCAAGTAGATTCGCTTGATTAGTGAAATTAGAATAACACCTTACATCGGAAAATTCGGGTTCTATTATGAATTAAATGAAGTTGATACTGCATTAATGAGATAATTCGACTGAACGGGAATTTCCACAGGGTCAAAAGATACCTCGTATGAATAACTCGTACATGCCTGTTTACATATCGCTTGATTCTTTTGTACGATTCAGTATACATTATACAACAGTTACCATTAACCTAAGTCAAAAATTATTAACACGAAAAACTTAGTTAACAAATTCAGCCATGATTCTTTGAATTGTACCCCGCCCAAAAAACAACCGAAACCGAAAGTTCAATGAAACAAATACATAATTATTTGCCTTTAAAGCCAAATTCATGATCGACAAGACAAAGTAAACATATTTTATTAATTGTACAGTTTCGAAAAGGTCTCACAATAGCCACCAACCTAAATTGAAATCGACTCTCGCCGTATAGATAAATACGTGTGTATATAATTTCTGTGAGTGTCAAGGATATAATGATCACGATAATTCACCGAAATAATCGAACAACAATAAAATGTATTGAACCCACTATCTATAAAAAAATTATTGTGGACCTATGTAGCAACAGACAATTTACTAATATGACCTTGGATATACATTAGAATTGTATGCCCCCGTCTTGATCGTACGTTTTCGATACCAATTATCCAGCCCGGATACTTTTGGCATACACGACAACAACAACAAGACCACCGCTAAAAATATCGTAATATCCGTTCGCGTGTCTCTAACAAGAACAAAAATTTTATTTGATCTTGAAATTTACTTAATTTATTTTGTGGTTTTTGTCAGTTTACATGATGAATTGATTAAAATAGTAATTTATAAATTAATTAGCTGTGACCGCGCGCTCATGTTCATATATATGAAATAAAAAGAGTATCGAGTTAAATCATAAAAGATTAATAAAACATTTTTTTTTGTCGATCGCGATACACACGATCAGTTTTGATATATCTCCATTCTCCGTATACGGATCAAATTGTCCGGGTATCTTACACTACAAAATCTTTGCAACCATTTTCGGTATAGCTATAATATGTAGATTGATCGATATGAACACTTATTAACATTTCAATCTATTTTAGCGATCGCACGATCGCAGTTACACTTTGACTTCCTGTTTATTATATACTGTTTGGATACGACATATGTATAAATATTGTTAAGGTATGCAGAGTTGTTGTTTTTAATCAGCGATCATTGATCGACTAACAACATATAGGTAATATTGCATAATTCTACTGAATATACACACTCATTCAGGTGGTATGATCTCTTTATTTTTATTTTATGATCACGTTTTTTCGTTCACATTTGATTTGGAAATGCGCGTATTTCTTTCGAATCTACATAGTCTAGATACGTTTGTACGAGTATGCCTGTATCATGCATATACGAGTAGAGTATAAGAATTATAAAAATTATGCATTGTGTATTTGATTTGTCCATAATTGGAATGAAATTTCAAAATACATATAGATTTTTTTAAGAGATCAATAGTCTTGCGAACTACGATATTTTTTTCTATACAGCTTCGTTACGATTTTTGTTTGGTTTAATTTTTAAGGCATAATTCAATATAGAGAAAGCATGTCTAAACCAATGATCGATGGATGAGATCAGAATGACTGCAGTGGTGTGGTTTATTTCTATACAAAATATTTAAGAAATTATTAATTTTATTGTTTGTAGAATCCAGAATCATTTATCAAAATTATATTATTTCGCGTGTTTTGCATGTAACACCTACCGGACAAGTACATAAAAATTCTGAACAAGTATACAAGTTGTACTCGCGCGGTGAGGATTGCAAACCGTAATTCAAAGTTTTCTCGTTATATTTGGAATTGTACTGATAACTCTTCAAATTATGGCTAGAAGAAAAAACGACTGTGAAAGTAGGTTGAGTTCATACATATTTGGGTTACATAGACGGCCAAAATGATCCGGCGTTTTATTTACACAATTATTTCACTCTTATCAGTAGTAGTACTGCATCTCCTGTATTGAGAGTATTGAGTACTGTAAAAAGATCATCGTACGAGATTCGGACATTCATTAAAAACCAGCAACTCTTTGTTGTGCATTGTAATGTAAAAATATGCGTTAATTTACGATTTTTTCTCTTCTCATTTCTTTTCACTGGTGCTACATTCTGCTGCTTGACGTCATTGCTTGACCCGGTGACGATTTTATTTACGTATTTTCTCTTTGTGCCACTCATCATCGTTAATTTACCATTGGTTGTTGGTTAATAGTACATTTCCAATGTGCGGAAGTAGATCCGATGTTCATGAGTAATAAGGAACCTGTCCCTTTAGATACTTGCAATGGTTCTGCGATTAAATCTGACGTGTATCATTTTTCCTTTTTTAATTCGGGTCTTATGATGTTCCGGCGAAACTTAACTTTAAACTGCTATCAGAATAAATGTGTTGGCATATTGTAATAATTTAATAATCTGTATTGGTTCTGTAAAATTATCCCATGTGTGTAAACGGACGAGTTGGTACGACAGTTTCTCTTGATAGATCCGCCATCAGTTGTTGCTTAGTAATAGTTTTCAACTGATGGCGTATTGAGTATTTATCGAGTAGCGTTCGTAAGTGTGACCGTGTGCTTAACATGTTCGTTGGTTTTGATGTATTTCATTTCTTCCGAAAATGTCGTTCATGGCACTCGTTCATCTACTTCTTTCATTAAATCCAGAAATTTGGCTCATTTAATTTTATCCATTTTAATGGAGGTTTTGCCATTTATATTTTGCCTCCCATTATAGGTTTGATGAACGTTCTAGTATACTTAGTTCGCACGCGAATGCGTTTGTTTTGGCTGTGCAAATGGTAAGTTGATTTGAATGCTATGATGTTGATCTGTTGATGGTTTGATGTAAACATAATCACGTACATTTTTTGTTTGTAATGGGAACACCGTATACACTTTATACCTTTGCTCATTGAAAAGTGGAATCTTTAATTCGATTAATAAATTTGATGTTGTTACCCGTAATTTCGCGGTCATAAAGTTACACATGTCAGAGATTTCATTATCCACCTTTACTTCCAGGAATAGCTAATGATTTTGGACTGTTTTGAGGTATCAGGTTCAACTGTTGGTCAAGTAGAACCGGATAATTTTCGATACATTTCAAGATGTTATTTGTGTCATCAATTAGCTGTAGTTGGTCTAGCGGATGTGAGCATAATTGTGGTAGGTGCCCTACATTGTTTGTTAATATTGCTGTCCACCCAATAAAGTTCCAACTTAAACTGAACAACAACCTTCCCTTCCTCTCAGGCTAAAGTTGTAACTACGATGTTTTCGAAGTAAATACCTTGCGTAGTTTCGAATGGGAATATTTCATCCTCGAGATTGTCGTCTATGGGCAAAATTCATTTTTTTTTAATTGGTCTTATAAGGTAGTTGCTAGCCCATTGATTATAAATTTGATTCCAATTTCTATATTTGGCCTTTCTTCATGCTAAAATGCCTCGTTGTAATTTTGTTAAATATTCACACGACCACATTCTCCAGATCAACTTTTGTATCAACTCCAGTATCAACTTTTGAGTCAAGTTCAGTGGTCTATAATAAATATATGCTTCCCATTTGCCTTAACGCTGTTGACATTCCTGTGTATCTCATACACATTTTTCAAAAATTATTTTTAGGTAGTATATTTAGATGATTTAACGGCTGCCTTTCACAATCCACCGGAGGGGAATTTATGCCTTGAATTGTTTATCTGCACTTTTAAATGTTTTACCGCAATTGCTGTAGATGTGGCTGCAAAGTCCTCGATGGGACATAAATTGTTTCAGTGCGGCTATGAAGGCATCATTTGAATTAAATCACTAAAAATTCTAAATGTCCTGCCTATTTTGGCATCCAAATAAATACCGCGATGTTAGGCTTGTAAACTGTTTTACTGCGGCTCACTGAAGATTTTAGTTTGATTGGACCGGTCGAAATGGTATAATACGCGATGATGTTAATTGTCCCATTACTGAGTTGCTTCCTTTGTCTTAAACCGGTAACTACGAAAACACTAATTGTTTTTTTGTTTTGAATTTTTTTGTGCATTTATAATCCAATATGGGCTTCCGGTTTGGCTTAAAACTAATTGGCATCCTCTGTGCAACGTTTTAAATGATGATTTTTCGACACAATAATTAAATGTTTAGTCTCGAACGATGCTATCGATTGTCTGAGTCTTCCGCCTACGCGTAGGATACCTACCTTATCGACAAATAAATTTAATTGCTCTAAAAAGCGATGCTGTACAAGATAGCGGAAATTTGTCAGCGGGAAATAAGACATTCCGCTACTCGCCGCAAGTGGCAGCACCATCACAAAAGATAATTTATTTTAGGAAATTTTTATTCATTTTGTATCTTTTTTTTCACTAAAAAAACATCCCAGCGGAATAAAATATTAAAAGTGATCCTTAAAATGACAAATTGATTGATCTCCGAAGTAAAGGAACTCGGTAAATGAAATCTTGAAATTTAACAATATTCCGTCTTTCCACCATTCTAAAAGAATGACAATGAAATTTGGATAATAGTATTGATCAGGGGTTCAAAACCTAGGACAACATTCTAGGATCTGTTCATGCTGGACTAAACTTGGCCATTTCATAACCAATACTTTTGAAAATTTAAATTTGTTTATTAATTTATTTTCAGTTTTTGGCTAATATCTCAAAAACTTCCACTATTAACCAATACTTTCGGTTGTTTTTCTAATAGCTTAGACCATACTGAGACTACGAGGAAAATATGGAGAAAATTGATGGATTCGAATTTTCACCATAATTTTTTACTATAATTAAGTATTGGTCATTGAGTTGAATCAATTCCTTAAACATAGTAAAATTTTATGTTCTTTAATTCTTGTTCTTCAATCAATCGTTCCTAACTCAGTTAACTCTTTAACTGTTTATGTCGTGTAAACTCGTCATAAAGATAAAAAAATTACATTCAGATTATTATTCAACGGAAAGGAGGAAAACGTTTTACAAGAAAAATTAAACAACGAATGGTTAAAATCACCTATACAGCCTGTCGTTCCTCCCGAAGGTCGCTTTTCACATATCTATATGGATTTACTAGGTCCTCTTCCTCCGTCAAACGGTTACATTTATTTATTGACCATTGTTGGCAGATTTACAAGATTGTCCGATGGTACAATAGGTTCAATTTGAATCCAAAATGTGTAGAATTAAATAGAGTAATCGGGCGGCGGCGAATAAAAACCACAACCTATCAATCCTCCAGTAATGGAATGGTAGAACGCAGTCACAGGCAGCTAAAATACTCTTTAAAAGCTAAGTGTAGGACGGTTAATTGAACTGACAAATTACCTTTCGCTTTATTGGGAATATACGAACATCTATAAAACGCGGTTTAAAATGTTCAGTAGCCGATTTAGTCTTTGGACAAGCGTTAAAAGTGCCCGGTCAACTCGTAATAAAATCGCCAACAACTAAAACTGATAATCCATCAAACGTGGTAGACAAATTGCCAAATGTCTTAAACATGTGCGAATATGTATTGATGAGTGGATCAACCTAAAGTCGGCTTAGAACGTCCCTGCGAAGGTTATTTTTGAACTAGTTTGACGATTTCATAAATTTTTGTCATAAATGTCAATGGTAAACATCAATCTAATTCTATTGACAGATTAAAACCTGCCTACAATGAGTGTCGAGTGTGGAATTGAGTGTTCTCAACTTGGGATGGTGTTTGGAATTTGTAAAAACATTTCAATACAATTAGGATGTTGTGATTGGCGTTATGGTCCTACACGTGGAATCGCCTTGCGCCAAATTAACTTTATTCTTTTATTAGCCGAATGTGGAATTTAGTATCCTCTACTTGGAATGATGTCCAGAATTAGTGAAAAATATTCTAAACATATTTGCATGTTGTGATTGGCGACTGTTGATGAACGCCTGAGGTGGCTCAGATAATTCAGACCCTTTATTCCCCTTCGGTGTATTGAGAGCGGTAGCCCAAGTATGATTTAAACCACTTTAAAAACGGGCAGAAACCAAATTCGTACAAGCATTCAGTGGAGTCAAAGGCTTTAGCAAAGTCTGTGTATACCACATCAACCTGCTTCCGAGTCGCGATTTTCTATTGACGTTGTACCTCTATAACATAAAACTTCATTCCATGCTTTAGTTTTGACTATTACTGTTATTCTTGTTATTTTCCACTTCTGATGAAAATGCCTTGCCGTGTAAAGAAATTGTCAAATTTTTGAAGTCTTAATGAGGCCAGTATACCATCCGGACTGCATTCATCTTTAAACGTTTCTAGAGCGTGATTTATATCTTCCGTTGCAATTTGTAGGCTTTTTATGGATACATTGTTGGTGCTATAACTGGTTTTATGTATTTATCGATATCTTCTGGCTTAGTCACTGATAGGAAAAATTGGGCGAATATGTTTGATGTGACTTTCATTTCTTTATTCAAGAAATACCTTTATTCAGGTTCCATTCTTTTTTTAAGTGGAGACACTTGCATTTTTTGTCTTTTGAGTCCCTTCGTCGCCTTCCACAGTGAATAATCGCTAACTAAATATCTGTTGATTGATGCATTTTTAACTTCTTTAAGAAGAGATATGAGACTCTTACCTAAATTGTTTTTTCTCTGGTGTTCTAGTTATTTGCCAGGTTTTACGTGCCCGTCTCTTACCAACTCTCTAACTTCCATTTGGTAGGATATGATAAGCTTCTTCGTATTTGGTATAATGGAGGTACTTGCCAAAGCAGCATCGTGAATTGTTTCATTGAATCTAATTCATCTTCCAACTGGTGAGAATTTCTTATCGGTACTTGAAGATTGAGTTTTTCCTCCATTACTTCACGAAAGAGATCGCAGTTTGTTTTTGAATTTGTTAATCTCGGTGCACTCTCCCTATGAATTACCATTTCGATTGTCATGGTAACCGGGGAATGATCCAATACTAGAGAATTACTGTCTTCAATGTGACAGTAGTTCTGGGATATACCTATTGCTACATAAAAATCTATTAGGTCAGGTATCTTCGTCCCGTCACTGGGCCAGTATGTTGGGGAACCATCATAGTAAAATTCACGTATTGATGTCTACCCTGCTTGAAGCAACTCTTTACCTTTTGGCGTCGTAAGTCTAGATCCCCAATAGGAGTTGTTCGCATTACAGTCATCTCCAATAATAAAATCACGTCCAAGCGATTTAAATAGTTTAAGGTAGTCCTCCCTTTTCAAGTAAGTGGTGAAGTGAAGTCTCCCTTACAGTAGTGACTTGCATTGTTTCTTCTTTGATATTGATTCTAAATGGTGTTTTATATTTTCTTTTATTAGTAATGCCAAACTACTTCTTGCTCTTTCCGCTAGATGCATGGAGTGATATAAGTTATAACCCCGTATTTTAACAAACGAAGATTTAACTAGATGGCTTTCAGATATTAAGAAAATGCCGATTTTTGCTGAATTTAAAAATATTTCTGTTTCTGGAATATGTTGCATAATGCCATTCGCATTCCAGATTGCTATTTTGAAAGTTGTGTTCTTACTTAACATTTTTTGTTGGATTGCGTTGAGGGAGTTGCATTTTCTTCAGTTGATCAAGTATCATGTTGTTCAGATTACTTTGTTCATCTAGCAGCTTTGTAATAGCTGCAATGCTGTTCAAAATGTTTTCCAAAATTTGGTTATTTTCAGGGCCCATTTGTTTGGTTGAACCCAAACCTTTCACTACGTGGGTAAGTGAACTTCTTTGTCCTATATTGTTTGGTTGTGGGTTTTGATCCATCTGATTTGGCATTTGAACCCTTCGATTTTCGTGGTTTTGCGGTGGATTTCTTGTTTTATCTCTTAATTTTTGTAGTTGTTTAGCAACCTCATAGCCTCGATAATTAGCCGAATGTTGGCCCTTACAATTTGTACACTTGGCACATCTCTCTCTATTGTACATTGCCTGGGAAAAATGATTTCCTGAGCATTTTATACATCTTGGATCCCGCACACAATATCTTTGGGTGTGATGGCATTTCTTGCATTGGGGTATGTGTGTTGTGGTTCTCCTCATTGGATCGATTTTCACATTCATGTGAAGGATTCCTGTTATTCCATAAATGTTTTGAACATTATCTTTGTTGTCAAATACCAGCATAAAATTATTATAATTTGGTTTCCTTCCTGGATTTCTTTCTCTCTTTTTCAACAATATTCACAACATCTAGTATTTTAAGACCTTTATTTTGTAAGTCCTCCATTATTTCTTTACTTGAGCAAGTGTGATGCAAACCTCTTGCAATAACTTTTATAGATCGGGTCTGTTTGTTGTCGTAAGTGAGCCACTGATACTTTCCAGCACTCAATTTCATAGATAAGGTTCTATACGTATCTGAGTCCAGAGTATTAATTTTCCAAACGTCATTGTTTAGCGCTGTTACCTTATACTCTTTATCAGTAACCGATTTCATCACCAATTTCTGGGTAATTGGTTACACTCACAATATTTTGGTAGATTTAATACCTTTTGGTTGATTGGCTTTGGGTAGAACATCTTTTGAATCTGGACTAGATTGTCTCTACCATTTAATTGCTCAACCCAGGTGACGATGCAGTTTTTATTTTCTTACTCTTCCTGGACTGTATTTTCTTCTTTAGGATCTAGTCCGTCTCTCTTTGTAATTCATCTTCATCAGTGAAGTAGATGAGTTTGTCTGGTTCAATGCTTCCTTTATCGCAATCTTCTTTTGAATCCAGCTTCGTTTTTAGGTTTTCATTTTCTCGCTTTAGATACTCAGTTTCTTCACTTAGCTTGGCAAATAATTACTCCATATGCTCTAGTCTCGCCAAGAGATCCATATTCTCCTTTTCTAGGTTAATAGTTGTTTTACTAGACTCGGCTATTAGCAAAGTAAAATTTCCTACGGTATCACTTATTTCGTGTAATGTTTGTCCAGAACATCTAGTTATAACGTTAGGAAAAAGATCGGCTTGGTCAGCTATACCGAGTTGCTTCTATTTTTCTATATCGGTGATCTTGGTAAATTTGATCTTCTGGAACGGATTTGATGTTCCCTGATAATGCAAGAGATGGCCCTCCCCAGAATCTATAGGGCTAGTATCCACAGAGAGTGGATTTACTAATGTTGATATTAGTGTACCACCTGGAGTATTATTTCCTTTTGTTAGGACCATTGCATAGTTTTGATTAGCTTATTAGCTATTCTGCTTCACTACTACGAAGGCATTGGGTACCACAACCGTTCGTTCTACAGAACATTGCTCAGAGTAAACCCGTATCCATTTATGAATACTTCGTGGAGGCTGTCAATCCCGTAGTCCCCCCTGTTATCTGCCTGTGTTAATACCACTAAAGCATGGGGCATACTATCAAAAATTTACATTTTTAAATCCCGTAACTGCATGCAGATTACGCTAGCCGATTTCAACCTTAAGCCGCATGTATAGTCAATAGTCAATAGCTTTTTTATCGATTTTCGCGAATGTTAAATACAGTGTGTTACCGTGTGTGTAAAGAGTTCATGGTATGTAGGCTGAAGAGCGTACATAACATCAGCAGGATGTCTAAAGTTATATTAAATTTTTTTAGAGCTGGTTGTAATTTTATTAGCATCAAAATAGCGCATGTTGACGAAAGTAGTCTATCGATATAGGATATTTGGTTCTTATACCTCAGAATAAGCATTTTGCGATACTCACTTAGCAGAGCTACCACCCTTAATAGTTCTATCAATATAAACGTTGCCATATTTTTTAAGGCCGCGCAATCGTGCGATAATTTGTTTTAATATCGTCATAGTTTATCACCATAACCTTACAGTGAGACCCAACTTTGCATTTTACATCACTGATGCCATGTTTTGTAGAACTGAGGATCACATGTAAATTTCCCGCGGCGAGGTATTCCTTAGGATTGCTTTAATGTTCAGTTTTTGTTTTTCCATTGGTAAAGAAAGCGAATTAATTCTTTCAAAAATGTTGTGGTCGGTCCAGCATTAATTACTTCTGTGGAATTTATTTGTGTAATTAAATAAACAAGTTTTCGCGAGTTTCTAGCAAAATATATTTTTAGTGTTGATTTTATTGCAACTGTCGCGGCTCGTAAACATACTTTACAATTTTTTATTAAACTGTTTCGTAATTCTTTTAATGGCCAGCTCACAAAAAATTGTGTATGTTAGTCAGGAGCGGTCGGAAACTTGTAAAATGCATAATCTGCCTGCAAATTTTAATATTTACAAAATTAAATCAAGAATGGCGTATGGTAACGCAAAAACACCTTCTCACTTGATCATAATAAAACTAATTCGAATAAATTAAATATAAAATCAAAATAAATTTTATTACGAGATAAATTATAGTTATGAAAACACTTTCAATATTTATTTAGTAAAGAGGTCACTTACTAAAGTGTGCGCGCGATCATCTTGATATTCTAATAGATGTTAGCTTTAAACTCAACATTTACTTTTATCACGCAATACCTACATTATTTTTAGAGTACGATGATCACGCGATCATATCTACGAAAGAATACTACTCTGATATCAAAAATACTATAAATTTTTACTCCAACAGTTGGTGTAATCACCTGTCCCGAGTAATCTCATGATCAAGGATATGCTGAAATCATTCCATAAATGCCTTCATGTTTAAATATAACCCATTTTCATTTCCTCGAATTATTCATCTGTGTGTACACGCGGTAGACGTACCAGCAAAAAATTTGTTTTCTTCTGTTATTTTCAAGGAAAACATGAAGATCACATATTTTGTTGTTGTGTATTTGTTGTTTTGTTATAATTTTTATTTATTTTTTTTTGCTTCTTCATTGATTCATTCATTCATGCCGTTCAAGTGCAAGGATGAATAAATAAATTTACGATTGTTTTAAAGTTGTTTCTGTTTATTTAATGTTGTTATTAACATTTCCAATTCTCGCGCGCGTTGAATTTTTATTTTTATTTAATATTAAAATTATTACTGTTCGTATGCTGCTACGAGTATATGAAGATGTTGGCATTGGCGATCAAGTGATCATCATCATAATTTATTAAAAGTAAATAAACATTTATTAAAAAAAAAAAAGTATACAAGTTTTCAGGTTTTTGAACTCAAGTAGATTATGATGAATTTATTATTGGCTTGATATCTTTATTGTGTTAGGTTAGTTACATTGTGATGTGATCGCGTAATTTTATTTTTAGGGTGTTTTTGACATTGAATATATTTTTGTTGTTGTAAATGATCGCGATCTTCATAATTCATGAATATTTTATTTGGCGCTTTCTGTTTCGCTTCCAAAATGTTGATATCATCGCATTTTTTGTAGTGTGATGAGATTCACAGCACGTGGTAACCAATCTTTGTGTACAACAAATGTGTGTGGTGGTATTTATTCTTATAACAAAAAGAAAAACGTTAAAAGAGATCGCGCGAATCTGTTGTAACGAAACGAAACGGTAATCACATTAAACCAAAGTAATAAAATTAAAAAATAAAAGTGAAATGAATTTTTATTTTTTCAGTACAATTGAAAATATAACTTCACATTCTTGATGCTTGAACAGAAACATGAAAAGAAAAAGTGAAAATATTCTTGGCCCCTGACCTACATTTAACTCGCAGTGTTACACATTATTTGCGCCCTATTGACATCATATATTATAATATTAAATGTTCAATTGGATTTATCAAGGTATTTCGGTTTTGAGCGTGCCGTACAGGTAGTGTATGCACCCGTTCACTTAGTACAGTGAAAAATTTGTATCAAGGATAATTATTTTGCATTGATCACTATTTTTCAGTTTCATTTTTATTTAATTAATTACTGACATTGTAACCTTAAGAATTAAGTTAGACAGACGTATATTTGTTCAGTTAAGTACTTGGGTACATTTATTTGTGAACATAATAATGTCATGATTAGAATGGCACCTGTGAATGATGGAAATTAATTACGTTTTGAAAGCCGCTTGGTATAGAAATTTAATCCTATCGGATTAACATTCATATCAAAACAGTTAATTAGAAACTTTCCCTCAAAAATCATTAGTTGAGTGAAAATATTCTAAACGAGTTCCGAATTTTTTTTTACTGGACGTGAAAGGTTTAACAACAAAAGGGATTTTTATCGACATTTTTGATGCAGGTGTATATAGAGTGGCGCACACATGACTTATGTTTCACACTGCACGAAATCAATTAGTTTGCAGATCCCGCTGTTTAAAATTTATTATTGTATTCAATGTAGTTCCTAAGTAAATTTCAATTTCAAAACATTACCCATGTCTTGATAAGATATCTATAAATTATGCTTACGTCAAATTGATGTATGATGTCGAGCTAATTTATCTTAAACTTTCTCTTGATTAAAGTGTTGATGTACGTCTGTCGACCAATTATGATTATATATGTAATTGTTAAGTACGGTATTTTTTTATACATTGCCACCCCTTATGTTTTGAGGTATCATAATAGACTGGTTTCAGCCGTCGACTGTCACGTTAAAAGTAATTGCGGAGAAATTATGTGTTGTTCGCCGATTAGCGCTGCAATCGACTCGGGCTTACTTGTCAAGTCCTTACTTTTCAGGCATTGTTTCTCATGGTAAGGGGCAGACATATATCTATGAGGTTTCCCAAATGAGGTAATCAGTGTCCTCGCCATTTTTTTGCGTAATCTGTCCATGTAGACAAATATAAATAATTTATGTCGACAATGTAGATTATGTAGACTAGGTAAACAAAATATCGTATTTATTAAAAATAAGTTAAAGTAAAATAAATGTTTTTTCAGCAGCCTCTTTTGTACTGCTGATAACTTGATAATTGATGTTTGTGAACGGAAAATCAGCCCGAAAAAGGCCTTTTCAATTTACGCGTGTTTCTTTACTAAATTTAATACTATCCGGAAAAAATTATTGAAAATGCAAGAAAAACGCAAATTTCATCCCGAAATATTTGTGTTGTTGTATAAAAAAAAATAAAGGGTGGTCCTTTTAAAATTTATTTTTAAAAACGCTATAAAATGAGTATACATCTTTATTTTGTGGAAACTTTTTACAGGGTGGCTGAGACCAAGTGTTACCAAATGAAAACGCTGTAATTTTTTTAATTTTGATTATTTTTTATTGAAATTTCGTGGAATATGTTGAAAACATATTACATTTTATGAAAAACATGTTACTGCTCGATATGACCTCCTTTGGCTCTGATTATTTGATTCAGTCTTCCATAGAAAGCATCGCATGCTGAGCTGACCGAACGTGAGCTTGCGGAATTTTATTCCATTCTCGAACAAGAGCTGACTTCAATGCATCAACACTTTCGTATTTTTTAGTGGACACCTTACTCTTCAAAATGAACCACATGGAGAAATCCATGGGATTCAAGTCTGGTGAATATGGTGGCCATTCTTTCGACGAAATCAGCCGCGGAACGCAATTTTGTAAAAATTGCTGTGTCGCTCGAGCTTTGTGTGACGGTGCCGAGTCCTGTTGGAATGTCCAACGGTTCGTACCAAAATGTTTACGTGCCCAAGGTCGTTTAGGATCTTTTGGCGGTACACCTCTTGGTTTACCTTGACTCTATGTTCGATGAAAACCAGAGGAGTGCGTCCATCTGCAGTCACTGCAGCCCAAACCGTAACATAAGCTGGTGATTGCTTGCGCATGGCAACTCTTGTGTCCAAATTATCGTTGGACTTGTGCTCTAACCAAACACGATTATTTTGTTTATTCACATACTGTGGAATGGTGAAAATTTTCTCATCAGAAAAGACAATTTTTGGAATATCATCACGTTCGGCCAAGGCCTTCGATGCTCGTGTTCTTTCAAGCCTAACTTTTTTTTGTGCCTCCGTAAGATCTTGAACTTTTTATATCTTGTAGGGCTTCAAGTGTAGTTCATTTTTCAATATGGTTTGAATGCTGTATCGTGAAACATGTAGACGTGCGGCTAATTGATTGGCACTTTGACGAGGATTTCGTTGGATTCGTTTCTTCACATTTCGTATCATTTCTTTTGATGTTGCTGTCTTTTTAGGACCGCCTCTGTTGCGTTTAGCGATGCTCCCAGTTTCGTTGTATCGATTTATGGTTCGATACACAAACATTTTATTCACATTCAAATGCTGGAGCTGACGAACTATTGCTGTTTGTGAATTTCCACCCAAATACAGTGCAATTACACTATTACGTTTGAATTCCATTACGATTTTTTTATGAAGATATCAATTTAGAACAATTATTTGTTGACCACATGTAAACAACTACCCAAACTTCAATCTGTCAAAAAATTGACGCGCGAAAATGACAACTACACAAATGACAGCAGAGTGAAGTCAGTAACATTTGGTCTCAGCCACCCTGTATTTATTATGTAGGTTGGAGTCTCCGATTTAGGAATGAAAATCAATTTCGTTCACGTAGCTTCCTTTGCTGGCCTTACAGTAAGCCATCCGGTGAGTCCAGTTATTAAAAACTTTTTCGATGATTTCGCTCTTTCGCGAATAACTATCACAATGTTATGTTTTAAAGCTGAAATTGTCTTTGGATTATTCCCATAACATCTATCCTCAACGAAACCCCATAGAAAAAAGTCAAATGGCGACAAATTACAGCTCCGCGCAGGCTAATTTGCATCTCTAAAACAGCTGATTATTAGGTTGTGAAATTTGGCGCGCAAGAGATCGATTGTCGGTCGGTTTGTATGACGTGTGGCGCCATCTTGTTGAAACCAAAGGTTGTTCACATTCATAGCGTCGATATGAGGCCATAAAAAGTTGGTGAGTGTGGCTATGTAACGGTTACCATTGACGGTAACGAGGTTTCCAGTAGCGTTTTCGAAGAAAAATGGATCAATTGTGCCACCACTCCAAAATTCACACCAAACAGTCACTCTTGGTGAATGCACTGGCTTCTCTACGATTACGTGTGGCTGCTGCGAACCCCAAAATCAGGTAGTTCTGCTTGTTTACATAGCCCTCGATATGTTAATGCGCATCGTCTGAAAATATGGTTTTTCGACCAAAATACACGTCGTTATGAAGCTGGTCTATGGCCCACGCAGCCAACTGATATCGAAGCGGATGGTCATTTGCTTTTAACTGCTGGACCTTGTAGGCGAATAATCCGAGGTCTTTGTGCAGTATACTCTTTAGACAGTGCGACTAGTGGCCAGTTGCTGCGATCGACCTCGAGTTGAGGTCGATAGATTCTGTCCTGCACTATGGAACTCAGCCACAATATCCTCGGGCGTGTGCATTGTCCGAGCTCGGAGACCACTTCCTTGAAACACCGGTGTAAAGTTTCTAACGTTAATTAAAAGTGTAGCGTACACAAAAAACATTTTTAAAAGTGTATGAACATAATCTATATTTAACATGTATGTTAGCATACAATTAAATTAATTTGTCAGAGAAGTCTAAAGAATACTAATTTAAATAGGCTCGAGTGTCTTCTATTCGATAATAGTAGTGATTATATTGCAACTGAAACTGTAGAATAAACTGTTAATTGGGTGTGATTGATCAGCTCTCATATACAATTTTTGTCAACATATCAAATTTTGTCAGATTAGTCCAACCTTTATTTGTACGAGTTATACTAGTAACTATAATGCGGAAGCTCTAGGATGGACTGTTAATTGGGTGTGTATGATCAGCTCTCATATACCATTTTTGTCAACAGATCTAATTTTGTCAGAGGAGTTCAACCCTTTTTATATGTACGGGCTCTACTAATTTGACACGTCTCGAGTGTCTACTATTCGATAATAGTAGTGTATATTACGGAAACTCAAGGATGGACTGTAAATTGGGTGTGTATGATCAGCTCTCATATACCATTTTTGTCAACAGATCTAATTTTGTCAGAGGAGTTCAACCCTTTTTATATGTACGGGCTCTACTAATTTGACACGTCTCGAGTGTCTACTGTTCGATAATAGTAGTGTATATTACGGAAACTCTAGGATGGACTGTAAATTGGGTGTGTATGATCAGCTCTCATATAATTTTTTTGTCAACATATCAAATTTTGTCAGAGGAGTCCAACCTTTATTTGCGCGAGCTATACTAGTGGTTATATTGCGGAAGCTCTAGGATGGACTGTTAATTGGGTGTGTATGATCGGCTCTCATATAATATTTTTGTCAACATATCAAATTTTGTCAGAGGAGTTCAACCTTTATATGTAAGCGCTATACTAGTGTCTTGGAGAACTAGGAGTTCAACCTTTATATGTAAGCGCTATATTGCGGAAGCTCTAGGATGGACTGTTAGTTGGGTAAGTATGATCAGCTCTCATATAATATTTTTGTCAACACATCAAATTTTGTCAGAGAAGTCCAACCGTTTTTATATGTACGAGCTTTTACTAATTTGACAAGTCTACACTGTTTGTTGTCGACTATTCGATAATAGTAGTGGCCATATTGCGGAAGCTCTAGGATGGACTGTTAATTGGGTGTGTATAAGGACAAATTATTTGATTTGCTATTCCTTAAGTATTGTAACTTTAAATATTTTTGCGGACAATACCAACACAATGTAGTGAATATGTTGTTTGTATATTTTACATGTCTTGGACAACACCATAAATTTAAATTGTGTTGTCACACAATTTACTTTACTTTAATTTGTTGCAGTTGAACTGCAACTGAGAAGTGATGGATGTGGTCAATGTGGTCGTACTATTCCCGAATCGTATAACAAAATTTTGATTTTGGGCTCGTTATATTTAAGAACGTAATTACCGACTTCATTTAACTTTTCAAAATTGGTGGATGTGGTTGTTTGATTTTTCCAAATCGAAGATCATTTAGAAAGTCAATAAATAACCTGCCTCACACATATTTCGTTGTCCACAAATGAGTAGATGATTGCAATCTTATAGAACAGAGAGAACTGGAAGCAGAACAGTATGTTGATGTTCTAGGTTCATAATCCGTAAACAGTTTCCAGTTAGCAGTAGCATGTTAAAGCTTTTACCTTCGTTCTAAATTGGCAACTTTACCTGAATAACGAGCCAGTGCACAATGTTCATTTATTAAGTTTAGTTTGAATGTTTCAAGTGCCTGTACCACCAGTATTGAAAAACTTAATATTTTCTATCTCTGATCCATTTTGTTGTTGTTGTCTGTTAAGTTATGAAGTTCAGTCATTGCCCGCTAGGGCAAACCTTAAATAAGCAATTTTTGTTGAATTAATTGTAGATCAACCCAATAGGCGAGATCGTAACATTACCCCCACCTAAGTCTGTTTGTCCCGAATACGATCCAAACTACCATCTCTGTAGGTTAGATCGTGTAACGCATCTCCCGATGCCATTGAACCTAGTCGTTACTGTTCACAATTCATTGTATCTCAACCCTATTCTTGACGATCTTAATCCAATCCATCATATCTGGCACGCACGTCTCTTCCCTACCCGGCACCACCTGCTTATCCATTCCACCACAATGTTTTCTTTGCAAATAGCCATTGCCATTGCTCTCTTTGACCCGCATTTCATAAATGATCATTTCTGCCTCCGTATTTTCCTATCGAATTTTAGTGGCATAGAGTCAATCCAATATAACTGTCGCACCTCATAATTCAAAGTCATTTCTGCTACCACTTTGAGAGATATGTTCCACGAATGTCCCTTTTATCCATGAACCATTAAAAACACATACGGCACACGCTGAACAGCCTTCCTGTGAATTGCCAATCGCCAATCATCGCTTCCGATAATCCTTGTCGCCCTAAAAGTCACAAATGGTGGACCATCTTCAATTCTCACTTGCCTTGGCGGGTAGCTCCTCCAAATACATTTCAATGTAATATTCGACGAAACTACATCCGGTCCTAAGATGACCGCTCCAATAATTCCATATCGATCTGGCCAGCATTAGTTCAACGAGTTTCTCATTTTTCTGTAAGTTATACTTACCGACATTATCCTTGCGCTCTAATCCGTGTTTGATTTCCGCGTTAGCTTCAACATCTCCAGCATCATCATCAACACTTTCATCCAGTTTACTACACAACCCTGGGTTACTATTGTGGATGATCCATTATCATCCCCATTCTCTATGGACACTAACTCTCCTGGTTTTTTCTGACTAGTAAATGTCTCACGATGAGTCGATTCTGCAATTCAAGACATTCACTGTGAGCACGTGAAAACGATATATTTTTTCACTATTGATCGAAGTTGAGCATTGAACTCAGATAATTAGGAAACCGCAAAAAATTCAATACCCAGAATTTTCTCCGAGTTCCGTTCAATTCGTCGGATCTCTAATGTGCTATGAATGAATGTGATCTGGTATGAAACCATCCTTTGACAAAATATGATTACGATAGTTGACTATTTCAACTCGATATTGAAGTATTTTTGGTTGATTTTGACTTTGATTTCACGTGCTCTCTGAATAACAACTTCAAGATTTCTGTCATGTTCCGCTATATATATATATGTATATATACTTATATATATATACCTATATATATATATATATATATATATATATATATATATATATATATATATATAATAGGTTATCCAATTCAAGCTTGATAAAGTAAACTTAAAAAAAAACACACAAAATATTCGGAATGTATTGTAATTTTTATTTCATTTTACAGATTGATCCTTGCCATTTTTAGTTAAACAAGATATCATTCAAATGTCCTCCACGGGACTTCTTACAGGCCTTGATTCTTTTGCGGTAATTTTCAATGACTTTTCGGCACATTTCGGGCGGTATCTCGGCCATTACCTTACGAATATTAGTTTTCAATTCGTCAAGAGTTTGAGGATTGTTTGCGTAAACACGATCTTTCGCGTAGCCCCACAAAAAGAAATCCAAAGGCGTTAAATCACAGGATCTTGAAGGCCAATTGACATCCACCAAGCGAAAAATGAGCTTCATCACTGAAGAAAATTTTGTTCGAAAAATCAGCATCGACGGCCTGTTTTTCCAACACCCAATTTGCGTATGTTAAATGCTCCATATTCTTAAATGGCAGAATGTCAACTAAATAAATGACAGCGTACTTGACGTTTATCTTTGACAGATGTCGGTATACAGATTTCTACTTTATCAACCTCGAATTGGATAACCCTATATATATGCTGATGTATCATTATTAATGGTGTTAACTAAGCCACGTCGTGCTGATCTAACATTACTGAGGATGTTAATTTGTCCTTCCTTAAAAATCCACGTCCCGTGGATCAAAAATTTAGCTGAATGGGTTGAATTCCAGGTTGTTGATTGGTTGGATAGTTCCTCTTGGAGAGTTGGTTTTGGACATTAGTATGGTAAGTTTTTGATTTGCGTTTTATGAATGCGTCTTCCCGAGGTAATTGTTACAGTGCCTTTATTATCTTGTGCCACTGTTTCTGGTCGAAATTTCGGTTTATCTTTCCGTTGGATTTGTTTGATTGCCGTATAAATGGTGTCGCCAGCTTATTAGGTCTTCGGATTGCCCCTCCTACTATTCCCTCTTGTAACGGTGGAGTTCTGATTCTTGCGTAATCTCTCGATCAATCTTTTGTTTTGAAATCCGCAAGATTTTGATAATTGGTTCTCTGTCTACCAAAAAAATGTCATTAGGTTTTCATTGTGTAACCGAATGTATGGAGTCATTGTAGCGGTCCACCGCGCTATGTTGATTAGTTTTTTTTGTAGGTAGTTCCTTGTACTCGTTCTGGAGGCATCGAATTATTTCCAATATGGTAGAGCTACAAAGCTTCTTTCATCATCCATCACAGGTATGCGAGGGACAGTGGAGTAGTATAATGCCTTAATAATTTTGTCTCGAACATGGAAAATTGATTTATCCTTGATCCGAAAGAATTTTACGAATTTTGAAAATTTATCCACACAGGATAGAAAGTTTTCATTTTTTATTTCCAATATGTCTAAATGGAGAATTTATGCAGGGTATAAGGAGCGAGCAACACGATGAGGGTGTCGATCATATTTGTTTACATGGCAGATATCGCAGGTTTGGGATGTTTTTTGATCAAGCTTGTGTTCCTTTCTGATGAAGAATTTATTTTCTTCATACCGAATATCTTCGACAACTCTTTGCGTCAGGCGTATTTTGTAATTAGAAAAACTCTCCTTAAACACTTCTTGCAAAAGCTGAATGTATTCTTCCGGAATTTTGATTTCGTTGATGATGGTTGGATGCAATTTTTCCTGCGGGCCTTGCATAATCTTCCTTTATCCTTGGTAGAATCCTTCACCTCATTATGAATAGTTCCCTTAGTGAACAATGTGTTCACTTCAAGTTCCAGTCTTGACAGAGCATCAGCCACTTTATTGGTACAGCCAGGCTTTTATATAGTTGTACTCCTCAAGCCGAGCTTTCCACAGTTTTAACTTGGCATTATTATTCTTATTACTTATTGTAAACGTTAACGATTGGTGGTCCGTCAGAATTTGCATTTTGCGAGCTCCATATAAGTAGTTCCGTAGGTTGTCCAGTGCCCATATTATAGCGAACATCTCCTTCTCGTTGGCCGCATAATTTTCCTCGGTCTTATTCAATGCTCTGTAGTCAGCAGAAAAGGTTTGTTAAAGTTTGGGAAAATCAATACCACCGTTGAAACCAGAAGTTCCTTGACATTTTGAAACGCTTCTAACTCTTATTGCTTCAGATTAATTCTAACTTTCTTAGACTGCGATGCTTTGATTTGCGCATTCTCCACTCGTTAAGTTGGTTAAAGGTTTGGCTATGTGCGCAAAGTCTCGGATAAATCACCTATAATACTATGCGAGCCCCAGGAAGGATTTGAGGTCTTTCAAGTTTTCAGTTTTTTATATGTTTTGAATAGCCAATACTTTTCTCTTCTCCGGTGTGATGTGTTTGTTTGTTATAAGATATCCCAAAAATTATGTTTCGGTTTCCAGGAACTCCGTTTTATTGATATTTACACACAAGTTGGCCTTCTGTAGTTTTGAAAATACTTTCTTAACATGGGTTAAATGTTCCTCTGCAGTTCTTCCTCCGAAGACAATAATGTTATCAATGTAGACAACATAGTTCGCCTATGAATTCTTTCAGGACATTATCAATCATCCGTTGAAAAATTACGGGGGCATGATTTAATCCGAACGGGAGCCTGAGAAATTCATATTTTCTGTTCAAGGTGGAGAATGAAGTGTTCGGAATATCGGCCTCATCCATTTGATGAAATCCCGAAGTCAGCAGGTCGATGGATGTAAAATACTTTGGATTTCCTAGATTGGTTATGGTATTTGAGATATCCGGAATAGGGTGGGAATCTGAGATTGTCACTGCATTCAACCTTTTGAAGTCCACTACCATCCGATATTTCTTTTTTTTGCGTGGCATCCAATTTCGTTTCCACAATCCAAATTGGGGAGATACAATGGCTTTTAGAAGGTCGTATTATCCCATCCGCGAGAAGTTGAACAATTTGGTTATCCAGTTCTTGCCTCATGCTAAATAGATAAGGGTACGATTTGGTGTATATCGGTTCGTCACTGGCGTTTTTATTTCAACATGTACTTCTGTATCGATGGTTTCGAAGTTAGTAACAGGCCCAAATAGCGTTCCAAATTTTGAGACGACTTCGTGTAGTATTTTTTTGTGTCAAGTGAAAGATGACTTTCCGGAATCTCTATACGGTTGACTTGGCATGAGGATTTTTCTCGTAATGGTTTGTGTAGGTTGAGTGTAATGATCAGTTCGTTGTTTTTTCTATCGATAAGAGCCGCAAGGTCCTTCAGTGTGTCATCTCCTATGATACCATTCTGGTAGAATGTAGAAATCGATGGTATTATCGATGCCAATGCTTCTCAAGCACGGTCCACTAATTTTGTGACTGATTGTAATGTCACCTCCTGCTGATCTGATTTTAAATTGTTTTTCTGTTAAGGTCGACAAGGAACTTTAGTATATTTCCATTTTTAAGTCGGTACTCTAGGTATGGTACGCAAGAGAGGCTTCCATCATAAAATTTACTTCTGTATCGTCTTCTATATCTTGCTCGTCGTAGTTTATCTCGTTTTCTGTGTTGTCATATTCCAATTGGTTGTAATAGTCCTTCTCCAGTTGTGTTTTCAAATTATTGATTCGTTGTTGCCTCCTTGGCTCATGTAGAAGAGAATGTTCTCGTTTTGTTGCTAGATTGTCCCGATGATTGGGATGGTTGATATAATTTTCCTGTCGCGTTTGAATTGAAGGATCTATTTCCATCGGAGTTGGTGGTTTAGGATATTTCGGTTTTCGTGGTGGGGCATTTTTTGACTTCTGATGCTGGATATTGTATGCTATGTTTCTTCGTTGAATTGTTAGTGCGTCATTACTTTCGGGTGAGGGTAGTGCGTGTGTGTACGAAATTTGATTTATCGGAGCTGTTACAACATTGTTCACGTTTCTTATGTGAATGGCTATGTTTCTAATGTTCAAATTCTGCGCCTCCGGTAATGTAGCTGCTTTCTGGATGATCAACATCTTGGACAGGTCTCCGTTTAGCCCACCAATGAACACGTCTAGTGCCCGATTACGATACGTTTCAACTAAAACATTGATTGTTTCTAACGAATAATCTTCCGTTTATATTTTGGTGACTATTAAGGAGAATTGATAGTTCACATTCGTATAGACCTCATCTACCGTCATTTGCTTTTGTGCCAGCGTGCTTAGCTAGTTCTCCAATGTGCGAAGATCTCTTTTGCCTGCGTAATGTGAGAAATCAACGCTGAATCGGCATTACCACGAATTTTTTGGCGAATGTGCTGTAGTATAGCCCCGTATATTAGTTTGTTTTTTAGAATTTAGTCCTGAAGTATATTTTCGACATTATGCACCCATGACATAAAATTGGAAATGTTGAGCCAAAATGGATTGGAATGATAACACCCAAACGGTGTATTGAATATCGTTAGAAGCTTTGTGGGTTCATCTAACTGTACCTGTCAGAAACCATCTTTGAAATTAAGAACTGTAAAGTATTTCATACTATTCATATGAAGTCCCCGATATTAAGAATTAACAAATGTAACTGTTTCTAGTCTCTCGTATTAAGTTCCCGGGGGTCCAGGCAGATCCGTAAGGTTTTATCTGGTTTTTTAATATTTACCAAATTATTGATCCGTAGTAACGGTAAGTTTTTCCATTTCTCTCAATTTATTTTGGGTTGAATCTCGTATAGAAAATGGTATGCGGCGTCGCGGTTTAGATATTACCTACTCCAGATAAAATATTGATATTTTCCTTTCTGAATGTTGCTATCCTGAATAGCTGAAATTTTTTTAATCAGACTAAGTTTCTCACATGAATTTAGCCGTAATATAGGTTTTGTGTTCCCATTTGCCACACTTGCAAACTCTAAGAGAATTCTTTGGTCTAGGTCCGCTACACATAATGAAACATTATAACCTAAACGAATTTTCCCGGACCAAATGAAAATTGACCTGGCAACTTTCCCAGGGTTAGCCATCACGAAGACATATCGTTTGTATTCATTTCCATGGCACTTTAAATGGTCAATTGTTAGAAATTTTCAAATTTGGTGTATGCGATACATTCAATCGAGTTTTACTGAACTCTCCAGCAACTGGGATCTGGCTACGATTCAATGTGGGCCAATTATTAATTAATCTGAAATTAAAAACTGATTATTTAAACTTAGAAATAAGGCGGCCAAGCCCTTCAAGGGATAAATAATAAACCAGCACAAATGCCTTTTATTTGAATCCTTTCTCAGTCTTTAAACGCTCCATTTTTAGACATTTCAAACGAGTTTTCGAGATAAAATAATGACATTTGTTAAAAGCTCACCCTGTATATACTTGGTTTGAAAAGCAGAACGTGCCAATCAAAATCATTGTCAAAACATCGTACGTGCTACGTTATGCGACGTAACTTTGTAACATATTATTGGCCGGCATAATTTTCTCAGGACCTTGCTACACATTTAATCGTATATCTCACAACCAATCTATATTAACTGCACGATTACAAATTATGTTGAAACTGCCATATAATTAGTCATTTTAGTTTTACTTTTTTAATCATGTACGAGTACATTCAACATTTATAAATCTTGTATTATCAAGTTGACAATTTAGTATTAAAACTCATTTTATGTTTTTTTTTTTCAAATAATTGTCATACATTAACATAAATACATAGTTCGGCAGCAACACCGTCTGTAATGATATAGTAAATACATAGTTATACAAATTATTACTAATAATTCTATATATCATTTGGTTTAAATGGAATGCTTCGAAACTTTCATACATACTCTCGTATGTACATAAGCATTATGGTGGTAATTGCAAGAAAGTTAGAAATACATTGTGCATATATGCATTTTAGGTGTGAGGTGTGATGTATCAAAAGTCGTATGTTAATATACAACTTTTTTAAGATTGTAGAAAATCCTTTGGGAATGTAGCTGAGAGAGTGTTAATCTGCTTGACTATAGATATCCCCTTATTTCGAGCTCATTAGAAAATTGATGAAATGCAGCATACATCACAAGAGCTACAAATGCAGTTACTTCAGTTGTTTCATATTCAGTTGTTTTAAAGCCTCCGCCATTCGGTGGTGAGATCCCATCTAAGAATTTTACGGTGCAGTTCTAAGCGGTTGTACAGCGCAATTGTTGGGGTGCATGGGAGCAGCTCAACGCAATCATTTTGGCTCTTCGTGGGAAAGCTGCAGATGTCTTGCAAACTGTATCCGCAAGCTGGGTTGGAACTAAGATATGGGCAGTTACACGACAGAGAACTACGCAAGAGAACTCCAAAGCAAGCAACAAATTCGTGGGAAGCGCCTGCATGACCTAGTAGAAAGAGAGTATTGATACAATAAAATTGTGTTAGCTTGATTCCGATGATATGACGGAGATAAAGGCGTTAATAAGAGGCAACTCATAGCAACTAACACATAGCTATGGGAGTTTCTTCATCCGAGATTGTACACAACGGCGGAAGGATCGTTTTGCGAGGCAGCCTAATTCCAAAGATATAAGCAACTTGAAAACTGGGGAAAGGAATAGAGGCCGGGAAGTGCGAGGCTTGAGGACTCGAAGGACGAATTGGCTTACCGAATGGAGGAAGGATGATTGGAGGAGATCCAACTCATGATTGTAGTACATTCCATTAGGGTGAGTCCGACAGTATGGAGTTGATCACTATAGAGAGCGCGATCCAGAAAGCCGCGACGAAGAGACATGCTATAGTGACATACGTTGAGGTTGAGTTTGAGGAGTGTATAATGTACGCGTATTGTTCGGCGGCACCTGCATACATATATATTTTGTTCCGTGTGCCCAGGAATGGTAGGTTTCGGAGTAGGAATTGATTATTTTAAACCGCTCGTCTTATAATCAATATATTATATTTTAACATAATTATTAACCGTAGAACTATAGAACTGAACAACTAAAATTCTATGTAATAATCGAATCATAAACAAACATTAATTGCGTAAGAAAAAACATTTGTTGTGCGAAAAAGTTTGATGTGGAAAATTCCGACTGGGAATGATGGACAAATTTAGCCGCTTAACTTGCCTTGTTAAATTATAAGTTGATACGAATGCCTTATTCTGATAGGTAGTGCATGTTGTTTTGCTATACAAAGTGATTGAATCTTCCTTGAGTATGCAATGCATAGTTGAATAATCCCAGATCCTGAAATTGTTATTGGAGTGATGGTAGTCTTGCATATGCTGACGAAAATGTAGTCTCTGTTTGCTACAAATATCCAGCTGTTTGACATATGAAGTTGTAACCAGACCGTACTTGGTGATGTTGAATGGATGGCACAGCTTTTTGGAATGACAGGTTCATGATGTAGTAATCCTATGTCGCAGCGACCGCTCTTAGACTTATCCTTTTTTAACGGTTTATTTAAATCACACATGAAGTGAGCGTTTTGAATAATTTGACATGTTTGGAAGTCAAATTCTGATAGATATATTAATCATTATGAAATGTTGGTATCTCTCTATCGATCAGTGGGATTTTTGTTTCAAAAATGGCCTTTCCTTCAGAATACTTGCCTTGATGTTTAAGTCCTTGTATAGTTGGATTACCTCGCGCGTTGGTAGATCCAAATGCCCAGGTAATGCCCGTTGGATATACTGGAGTTGTTCACTTAGTTGGCTGGGTGTAAATAGAGCGGTATTGATGAGCTCGTGGTGCACATCTGAGACTACATCGATTAAAGCTTCTTATCCAATTCGAGGTTGATAAAGTAGAAATCTGTATACCGACATCTGTCAAAGATAAACGTCAAGTATGCTGTCATTTATTTAGTTGACATTCTGCCATTTAAGAATATGGAGCATTTAACATACGCAAATTGGGTGTTGGAAAAACAGGCCGTCGATGCTGATTTTTCGAACAAAATTTTCTTCAGTGATGAAGCTCATTTCGCGATTGGCTGATGTCAATTGGCCTCCAAGATCCTGTGATTTAACGCCTTTGGATTTCTTTTTGTGGGGCTACGCGAAAGATCGTGTTTACGCAAACAATCCTCAAACTCTTGACGAATTGAAAACTAATATTCGTAAGGTAATGGCCGAGATACCGCCCGAAATGTGCCGAAAAGTCATTGAAAATTACCGCAAAAGAATCAAGGCCTGTAAGAAGTCCCGTGGAGGACATTTGAATGATATCTTGTTTAACTAAAAATGGCAAGGATCAATCTGTAAAATGAAATAAAAATTACAATACATTCCGAATATTTTGTGTGTTTTTTTTAAGTTTACTTTATCAAGCTTGAATTGGATAACCCTATATATCCTTCAATGATATAACTGCTATAATGATTCGTATTATGGCATCTATGAATTCTTCTTGAAACATGATTGTTTCTAATTCATCTGGACTACCTTGTAATGATTAGTGATCAACTCTTTGTTAGGTTTATAACGTTGGTGGTTGTTTCTTTTCGGCGGCTCTTTGATCGAGTACTCCAAACAGCTCGTTTGCGATATTGCCAATAATATTGATGGATACCTCTTTTGTCTAATTGTTGGTTTACTGGTGTCCAATATTTGGTTTCTATCTTCCACTTCACTTAACAGATGACTCACTTGGTTAAACGTTGAATTTTGTTTGCACTTGGCGGATATTTGATTTTTTGCTTCTTGTAATTCATTGAACTCCATCCAATAGTAGTTGGCTCTTCCAATTACGTCAAAAAAGGTCCCTGGTTGGAATTGAAAATGAGTGACGTTCATCGCTGCAGTTGATGCTGAGAGAAGGAAACAAAGTATAGTAGTTTTATATAATCTGGCTTTCATCCAGGGTGTAATTTTGGTCTTTTGATGTTGGCGAGCTTTCTTCAGCCTTTTGCGCAATTCTTCAGTTTTTTTGGGTCACTACTGGGTTGACCATCTCGCTCATCCAATCGTGAGTTGCTGTTTTTGCACTTCTATCTTTTGTTTGAATATTATTTTCATGTTTTCCTAAAATTCTTGTTAAAGCTGTAATCGTATTAAGATTAATTGTTAATGCTGAGGATGATTTTGTTTTTATTATGGTTTTTTTGCAGGCGTTGGTGAACTTGTTTGTGGGTTATTTGCTTCCATATGGATTGGGAAAGGAGATAATTTGAGCGTGGCTACGCGAATCTTATTATCATTGCCTGGATGTACTTTAGTAATCCGTGCCATTAGCCATCTGGTTGGAGGTAATCTTTCATCTCAGTTTAATACTAATTGGCCTGATTATAGATTTTGTTGCGTATCTTTCCATTTTGCTCGTTGTTGTAGCTGTAGAAGATAGTCTGATGGTCAACTGTTCCAAACATTTTGTTTGAATTTCTACTAATTTCCATCTTGTTAGATGATTAATATTTTCCGTTTCCATTGGTTGTTGTGGAAGAGCAGTTAGGGTATCTTCTATCGAAAAATGACCTGGTGTTAATACAGCTAAGTCGGTTGGATTGTTTGTGATTGGAATTTAGACATGCTTCGATTTGTGCAACTACAGTTGATAATTCTTCAAATGTAAGAGTTTGTTCCCCAACTTTATTTTTTAAATGATTTTTTGTTGATTTCACGTCAGCTTCCCAGAGACCCCCAAAATTTGGTGCTGCTGGTGGAATTGCGTGCTAGGTTGTTCCCTGTCTAGTTAATTGGCCCTTAATTAGCTCATTTGCTTCGTTTAGTGTCCTGATATTTTTTCTGTTTGCAGCCCGTGATTTGCGCCTATGCGTGTTGTTCCGTTATCACTGTAAATATCTGTATACATAGGCCTCGCCTAGCAGTGTACCACATATAAGCTTGCCTTTCATACCATGCATATAAACATCGCTAGATAACCTTTATATGATTTGTGACCCCTTCCTTTTGTTATTCGAATTTGGAAGGGACCTCTACACCAATTTTTGACTCTAGTTCCGGATAAATTTCCCATTAGTCGATGTTTCACTATATTGTTAAACCGATGACATCTATCACATGATTTGAGTTGTTGTTGAGTGCATCTGCGTCCATTTGTTCTCTAAAACCTCTTACGGATATACGTCCTCCTAATGTTAGTTGTGTTCCTCCGTGCAGTGTTGAATTGAGTGCTTCTTGTGTTATCAGTTTTGTTACTTGATGTTCTGGAGGTATTATTGCAGGATATTTTTCTTCAAACGAGCTATTGAAATTTTGTAACCTGCCTCCTACTCTTAATATCCCTGTTTTGTTTATGAATGGGTTGAGTGAGAGTATTTTACTTTTTGAAGATATTTTGTCGTCTTTTCTCAGGCATGTTATTTCTTCCTTTTATTTGGTGCAGTGCTAGTACTCGTTGTTCTGCCGTTATGCAGGTAGTTGTTGGTATGTATCGTTTTTGACTACTCTTCACGAATGAACACCTTTTGACAGTTCACGTATAGTATTAAGATGGGATAATAATCAGCCCCTAATAGTATGTCGATCTTGCTTGGTTGATTTTAGTTTGGATTAGCCCATACTAAGTCGTTTAGGTGTTCCCACTGCCAAGCATTTATGTGTTGGTCTGGTGATATTTTAGATAATTTGTCGATTCTTAATGCCTTTATCTCCATAGAAAATTTCGAAGTAAATCTTGGCTGTATTTTGAAATCAATATAAAGGGTGTCCAGGTTTTTAGTTTGAAAGTACAATCCTTCTGGTTATTGATGGAAAATGATTTCATTCAAATGGAAGCCGCAGCTGGCCTTGGCGTACTCCATTCGGTCGATCCAATTTCTAAGCACATTTTGAATTGTGTGCGGATCTATTTCGGCAATGGTTGCTTCAATATTGGCTTTCAAATGGTCAATTGTTTGTGGAGTGTCCGTATAATACTTGTTCTTCACGGCACCCCCCAAATAAAAATCCAAAGGCGTCAAATCACAGCTCCTTGCCGAACAATTCACGTCACTAGTTCGACTGATAATGCGACCATCGAGCAGCCAATGCAGTTTCATTATTGTAACGCCCGATGAGAGACATGGCACACTATCTTGCTTCAACCAAAGGCCGTCCAAACCAATATCTTCAAGATATGGCCACAAAAAATATGTTAACATGTGGCCACCGAGATGGAAATGCGCATCATCCGAAAAGATGATTTTTTGAGCAAAATCTTCAACAATTTCGAGTTTGTCGCAGGCCCACACATCGAATCGATATCGAACCAGATGGCCACAGGGCTTCAATTGCTGGACCAATTGAACTATATAGGGCCATACACCAAGATTTTTACGCAGAATTCGTTGCATAGAGGACCGGATGATGTTCGGCCACCGTTGGGTGTGAGTCCCGTGTTCTGACCAAATTTTGTACGAAATTTTCTTGCGATTTCGAACCAATTGTCTTTGATGTGGAAGTAAATTTCCAACATTTCCCACTTTTGTTGAAGCGTTAAGCGACTTGTTTTGTCAACTAGAAATAATATACTGAGTTTCTGTCAAAGGAAGAATGACATTGTTGACATGTGTTGTCAGAGCCAAAAAAAACCGATATGTGAAATCTGAACCGGTTAGATATTTCTAGATGTGTTTTTGCCACTGCAAGTTTAACCTACTTGCTGCTTCTTTTGCCATAAATGTTTATTGTGACCCTGGATCGATTAACATACTAAGGTATTCATGTCCGTTTTTCCTTCCTTGGATTTTCACTAAGGATGTACTTAAAATTGTATGACCGTGCATTGATGGATATTCCACATTGTTTCTTTCCATTCTATTGTTGGCTAATTGATTTATTATAGTATTTGGTCTATCGTTTACTGTTGTAGAGTTGTTGTTGCTGTGACGCTGGTGAGTGTAATAAAGGATGATGCCGTCTCTTGCAGATGTAACATTTGTTATTTTTTCTGCAATTTATTGTTGGATGGTTTTGTAAAAGGCAGTTCCTACACAGTTTATGCACCAAAACTATTTGATTTCTTTCTTGATGTATTCCGTTTGTGGTTCATTTCACAGCATACGCAAATGGTTGTTGTTTGTTGATGATTTGTTATCGATATGAATACCTGTCTTTGTGATTGAACCCTTGATTGATGAGCTAATGTGAATCTGTTACCTCCAATTGATTCCAATTATTGAAATCGCTTCTCCAAAAATTTTAGGAATCGGTTAGTGGTTTCAAATTCTTTTGGATTCTCTAGCGAATTTTCATATAGGCGCATTGGTAGTCGTTAAAGATGACAGACTGAAACGATACAGTGACAAAGAACACGAAATGGAGATTAGTAAAGTTTAAAGACGCTCAGTTGAAGGCGTTATTTGACCATGATTCATGCCAAACTCAAGAGGACGATTCAAAACCGTCTCAAGATAGGTATGGTTCACAAATAAGGAAATTGGGTTCCGTATGAACTCGCCAAGAGACGTCGAACGTCGTTTTCTACGTGCCAACGACTGCTCCAAAGACAAAATCGCAAGGGTATTTTGCAGCGCAGAAAATCGTGGGGTAAGTCCGGTCTGTGCAATACTGAAATAATGTGCATCTGGTGGAATGAGTTCGAAGTGATCTAGTATGCATCCACAATATGTCAAAATACGCCATATTCACCAGACAATGCTCCTTCTACCATTTGTTCCGTTCGATGACTGGCTGAGCAGCACTTCACTGCTTACGAAGAAGCCATAAATTGGGATGATTCTTGGATCTCTTCAGAACACGAGGATTTTTTCGACACGGAATTCGTATGCTGTCTGAAAGATGGGAAAAAGTCGTAGCTAAACTATATCACGTATACCAATTTCTCTCAATAAAGCTTTGAAGTTGGGGGATATGTCTGTTAATAATTATTTAAGTAATTTTCATTGTTCGATATGTAGTGTTTTCACGTATTTTGAACAATTCTGTGTTTTATATTTACATAATTCAGTATCAAAAACATTTGTGGTCTTTTGATAATGTAAGTAACATTTTTTTACCCAGTGTACTATTTTGTTAGTTTAAATTTTTTTGTATGTACGAGGTTTGCCTTTTATAAATCGGGATTAGGCAACCCTAGTACTCCCATCTGGTAACTGACGTCACTATATCGTAAAGTTTCACATTTTTGTCGGTATATTTACTCTGAACGTAGACTAAATCAACAACAGTGCATTGATGAACTTAATTCGACTTTTGGCGAAGAAACACCATCAAGGACTAGTGGTTATCGATGATTTACAGAATTCTATCAAGACCGCAGTTCGCCCAACGACGAATTTCGTGAAGATCGTCCAAAATCGGTTGTTGTTCTGAAAAACATTGGTGCTGATCTGCAAGATCGTCATGTGTTTTTTCGTGAGATTGAGGCATCCTTGGGCATTAGTGGGGTCGGCTTACATTCAACTTTTGGCAGTCAAAAAATTTGTTCGCGTTGGATCCCAGTAATTTGACAAACGCTTACAAAAAATACTCTTGTCAATTGGTTAAAAGAAATGCTTCAAAAATATGATCGCGGTGCTTCAAAAAATGTTTATAACTTATAGAATATTTGAGCAGTCAAAACATCGAATTAATGGGTCATTCGCCGTAAAGTCCTGATTCGGAATCCAATGACTTCTTTTTATTCCTGCAAATCAAAAATAAATTGCGATGATAACGTTGTCTGATACCTGAAGATGCGTTCAAAATGCATGTTTTGTAGGTACCTCGGTCGGAGTGGAAAAGGTGCTTCGAAAATTGGTTCAATCGCATGCAAAAGTGTATTGCTCTCCATGAAGAATATTTTGAAAAACAAGAAAGCCATTTTTGATAAATAAATATTTGTTGTTGTTCTCTAATCTTGAAATATAAAAGGCAACCAATATATTTTTGTTGGAAGCTTCATATTCGTGAGAAATCATATTTTTCTCGCATAACCAATTAATAAAAATATTCGGGTTATAAATATTTTTAAAACTATTGGTCTCAAATCCCTTATATTTGAATCCATTTCTGTCCGGTACCCGGTTTTACTCAAATATCATAAAAATTGAAGGGCTTGGACATAATTTCATAATTTGCATGTAGAATTGACGACCTAGCGAGGACTCGCTGAATATAAAATCATATCGGAATGATGATACTGAAGTTAGCAGAAAATTCAGCAGGAAGAAACTGCATTATCGACACCCTTTATATACATTGGTAGAAAAAGTCAGCAGACATTTTTTGTTGTTTTTGACCGCCTAGCATAGGCGCCATTCTGCCTTCTTCCGTTATATGAATGAGTTCACTTGTATCACTGAATTTGTCTAAATTTGACCGCCATTTCCTTAAGGCCATGCCAGCTTGGGCTAAAATTGTAGAAATTTCCGTTTTTATAATGAGGCTGCTTGTATTTCGTTGTTCGCCCCGTCAATAAATCGTCGAAATAAAAGTTCCGTTTGATAATGTTAGATGTTCGGCTATTTGATGCAATACTCTAATCGCTAAAAATGGTGCTGATGAAGTGCCATACGTGACAGTTATAAGTTCGTACTGATTTATTGGATCAGTTTGAAGCTTGCGCCATAAAATTCTCGGCATCGTTGTTTGGCTTGGGTCAACTAGAATTTGGCGGTACATCTTTTCTATATCGGCGGAAATTGCTACCGTAAATCCACGAAACCGGATCAAAATAGTCCACAGTGTATCTTGTAATGTAAGGCCAACCTTCGTTTAATGATACGCCCGTCGATGTAGAAGCCGATCCGTCGAAAACCACTCTCAGCTTAGTGGTCATACTGGTTTTTTTCAAAATCCCGTGATGAGGAAGAAAGTAAACGTTATGATTGCCTTGGTTTAATTGATCCTCAGACACTAACCTCATGTGTTCTAATGATAAATACTCATCCATAAAATTGTGATACATTTCCTTAAGATCCGAATTTCTATTGAATTTCATTTCTATAGATAACAGGCGTCGCAAAGCTGCGTTATGCGACTGACCTAAATGTGGATTACCTTCTCTCAATGGTAGCCGAACTAAGTCACGTCCCTCTAGATCTCTTGCGTATGTCGCTTTGAAATGGTTTTCACAGGCTTCCTTCCAGCAATTACCAAACCAAATATCGTTTTACGAGTGATCATGTTATTAGTTAGTTGTACTTGGTTATCACGTATAGCATATGGAAGAAGTAATCTTCTCCAAGCAGAATATCTATTTTCTTTTGTTTATAAAGAGTTTGATCGGCGTAATTCTAGAAATTGATTAGTTTGATTACTAGAACCTTCGATGAATGTTGATAACGTTGTGATCTTCGGAAGCACCAGAACGTTAATCTTTAGACAATTTGTTACATCGAACTGAGATGATATTTCCAGAATGGCACTACCAGTTGTAGACACATTGAACGTGGCTAGCCCTTCGATTCCCAATTTTCCAGGTTTACACCGAATTCCTAATTGATTCATACATCTTTGTGAAACGAACGAAACTTGGGACCCAGAATCTAGCAGTACGTTATATCGCCTAAATCGTCCAAATTGATTTCGAACGTTTACAATCGCGGTTGGTAATAAAGTAACCCCACACTTACTCGCATTCGACAAAGCATGATTTAATGCTGGTTCACCTCCTCCGATTGTACTTCGAATTTCGTTGGGTACTTGCAAATCATCCGAATCTGGAGACCTAGAGCATTGGTTAACCGTGGAACCCACCTCGGTATGTAACAATGTGTGATGCTTTCGGTCACACTTGGTGCAAACTCGTTGGCTTAAGAAGCGCTTTGCTAGATGATCGGATGCTAAACAATTGAAGCATACGTGTAATTTTGCCACCTGCTCTCTTCGTTCGTCAACATTGAGATTTTTAAAGGACTCACATTGATGAAGCTTATGGGTTTCCTTACAAAGTAGACATGCTTCATTGTTTCCTGATATTGGTTTGAGGTGATGTGACCTTGTGATATAAGCCTTGGTAACAATAGGTTTCGTTGGTTCGGATGACTCGAACTATGGAAAATCTTGATTGACTGTTCGATGGGCCCATGCCTGTTGTGTGTGTAGACCCGTTTTATGCAACAGAAGCCCCGGGTTCCGACCTTCTCCTCTTAATGCATTTTTGCCTCTGTTAACTTCATCAGCGTTGTTAAACAATTGCCTGAGTTTTTTAGATGACCCTTCTTGAATAGGCGATTGATAGATGAAGCACTTAATCATGGAGTTCAATATATATTTGCGTTTATCGTAGCGCTCATACAGCTTCATCCAGGCCTGAGTATAGTTAGCCTCCGATATCGTTATATGTTTGATCAGGTAACCTGCTTCGCCTCGCAGGTAGCCACGGAAATACTGAAATTTTGCGACGTCATTTAACTCAATTTTACTATGAACGAATGCTGTATATAGGTCTTTGAAACTCAGGGACTCCTTTTAGTCGCCCTTATAGGTAGGTACATTCAGTCTCGGTAGACGTGCTGAACAATGTGGTTCATCGAGCGATTGAGAAACTGTTTGGTTTAATGATGTAGTGAATGATGATGATAGGGTTGTCATGAATTCATTCTGTTCTTGCAAAATTCGCATCACCATTTTCTCAATATGACTGGCTTCCTCCGCAATCTTTGGCTTGGTAATAAATTGAGCTAGTTTAGTTTTCACGTTTAGATACTTGGTTTCATATTCGGCCATTTCGGACTGCACCTCATGACAAGCCAATTTGGCTTCACACTTGATGAACTCGTTGAAAGCCCGTTCTCCGAGATCGGCGAACGATCCGTAACCATATCGGCATACGTCACCATCCGCGATATGCTTCCCTTTGCCATCCCTCTCTTTGCTATCAGCTCTTTGCAGGTCTCCGCCATTTTGAATAAATGCTAAATTGCGCACGTATATTCTGTTCCCTTCTAGTAACCGTCAGTTCGATACTACTCCGTTGACTGGCACCCTGTTAAATCTAACGGTACTACGACACCCAAATTATACGATAATCACACGTTCGTCCCAAATAATAAACAGCCCGTAATACAAGGAAACTGTTTCGAAAGATATACTAAATGACCACTATACACAAAAAGATTGCAACACCATTTAATAAGCTTAAAGATCACGTACCCCAGCTTGATGTCGAAATCTCTCACTCCCGCAATGGAATTATACGTCGTGAGATCCAGTTCCCAAGACCTTAATTCGTTCCCTTTAGTTCTTATGATGGTAGACTCCAGAATTATATCACCACAGCAATCAGTGTGAAGTGTTCAATATTTATCAAAAGTGTAGCTACACAAATTAACAAAAAACAAAAATGTAGATATACAATTTAACAAAAAGTGTATAACTACATAAAAAAATTGGGGCAGGGTTGAAATTGTTATAATTTTCACTAAAAATAATCTAATTTAATATTATCTATTATTTCCATTTACACTAAACCAAAAAATTTCCCGAAGGTCGCAGAGATATGCCGTGGATTAGATTAGATTATATTTAGTGAAAATTATAACAATTTCAACCCTGCCACAATTTTTTTATGTAGTTATACACTTTTTGTTAAATTGTGTGTCTACATTTTTGTTTTTTGTTAATTTGTGTAGCTACACTTTTGATAAATGTTGAAAACTTCACACCGGTATCACAGCAGTCGTTGGTTGCTTTGCAAAAACGAGTTTTTTGCAGTGGAATTACACGAATATAAATCTTCACGAAGTAGTCCGATATGTCACTCCCTCGTTGGAATTATTTGTCCTAAGATCGTAATCCTAGGATCATAATTCGACTAGATTAAATATTCACGATTATATACTTAAACACACTGTGCCACAGCCGTCACAGCTCATGCGCCAAAAATCCTTTTAATCAAAATGATACTGATTCTCACGTCACAAGCCCAACACGATTATTCATAACTATTCGAAAGGTTTTTTTATAACTGAATCGATTCATCCACTTCGCTTGTTGATGAACTTCGCTGAAATATCCGGCTCGAAGGACCAATTTTTTCTGTATAGCAACGCGACCACCACTGCACATATGATTTCGTGGACTGTATCAAAATTCGTATATAATGACTGCCTTCACTTTATTTAAAAGATGTTTGATGTTTTGTTTAATTATTAATTTATTTTTAATTATTTGATGACAATGTGTGTGTGTGTGCTATCACAGAAAAGAGCACCGAAAAAACATGATTGACTAACGTTTGTTCTTCCCCACATTTCCACAAAGTGTTACAATAATGAATTGCCAGATTAATCGAGAGTTTTGCCCAGTATAAACTAGAACGGTCATTACAAAATATAACTGAAATTTTATTTACATCTGTCAATTTGATAATATTTACTTACTAACTAATATAAACATAATTACCAACGCTAATTACTAAATACTAAATATCTATTCTAGGACATAGGTAATACTATGGTTCATTTGGATTATATAAATGGCTAATCATTGTTCAGCGAGTACAGTCGTCTTCATCCAGATAAATGTTTTATATGCTGTGGTTTAATTGTTGTTGCTCCTTCAGGTGTAAACAAACATTGATCGGAGAGACAGCAATCCACGCCAAATGATCGGATTTTACCTATATTGGGACCTATGGTCAAGTGACCATAGGTTAGCAAAATTTAAATAGTGTAGCAATCAAAACATTTATACAAACTTGTTGTTTTCTTTATTTGGCTGTGGTTATGAAGCACTGCCTAACAGGTTGCTCATTCCAGAAAATCATTCAAAACTTAACGCAAAATATTTCGGATCTATACTTACCTGATTGTCTAAATTACTTTAGCCAATGCAAGTTTAAGTGGAAAGCTCAATGCCCAACGGAATTAGTCTGCGCGGGGTCACTTAATGTCATACATACTCTTAAATAATTAATTGTACATTATCACAGTTTGGCATCACACGAACATAATTACAAATGATCTTGATAAATTGAAAACAATCGAATTGAATTCATGACCAGACCAAATTATTAAACACGACCACTTGCTCGCAAATTTGTATTATAACAATTCCTCAAGTGTCATGTATATATTCAATCAACAGCGTGCGGCTAATTTATCCGAAAATAAAAAATAAAAATGTACATAAAAAATTGCTAAGTAATTTTGTCCGAGTCCAAGAAATCAATTAGAAAAGAATTAAATACAGTTTTAAACAAGGCCACCACCACGTATGGGTGAGAGGTCTCTATTTAATCTAATTTGTGGGAGACAATTGAAATTAACATACACTTTTAATTATGTGAATAATACAATTCACGATTTTTGTTAGATTTGTATAATTTTATTATATTTTTATTCGTTCGAAGTACGTACGTAGATAGGGATTTGATATAATATTTAACCGAAAGTGCCATTACCCCTTACTTGAATATTTCAAGGTGAATATATTACGTTCGAACGTTATTATAGAAAATACTCGTACAGTTCTGATTTTGAATTGGCTTTGATTGTTCGCTATGTAGGTATACAGATGTTTATCTTAAATTATTGGTCTTATTAACGTTATTATTATACTATTTGTTATATATTGATCCGACTGATTGATTAGCGTTTTATAAAGAAAACGATAATTATAAATAAGAGTTCGCCTAACATACATAAATTAATTCTGATTATCAAGGACACTATGTGTACATATGATATGTGTACAGAATTTATTTGATATATTCTTGTAAAATTTTATTGAGATCAAAATCTTATGAAATAACATTAACATGTTTGCAAATTTACCTGCACATTCTAAATAAATATTTGGTATACAAGCAAATTTTGTGAATTTCATTTTTGCATGTTTTGATTGTCAGACACTCGCTAAATACAGAAACTATGCCTGTTTATAAATTAAATTTTAAAATAAAATTGATTATGAATGATTAATTAATGTTATATTTGGCGTGCCGATTTCTTAATTTAGTTCCCTTTAAACAATGTTTTATATAACGAGATACAAATGTTTGATAAGAGATGGCGGGGTATTTGGTGGTCGAGCAGGATATCATATCTATATATGGACTGGTTCACTTGTTAAACGCATGTACCAGTAAACTGGATTTATACGTTTTTGGTGAATGGAGATATTACATAAAACTATATAAATAAAGCAACAACTATATACAAAAAAAAAGCAATTGCTGTTTATTGACAATTCCAATTAAAAACCCAAAAATCGAAACTGTACACACAAAAAAAAATCACAAAATCATTTTTGGGTATATAACTTTTGTTGTGGTCTTAAGACATTACATATTTTTCTTTTATAATCTTTCCTTATTGTCCAAATAAAAGCAACAACACAAAAAGATAAATAAATAACACAGAAAAAATCGAAAGTGAATTTCATACCAATTTCAATAAAATATGTGTACATAACCAAAATCCATTGCAATTAAGTCATATAATAAATTGTGCCCTAAAGGTGTGACCTTCCCATGAAAATTAGAACAAATTTGCTAAATGCATATAGGTTTTGGTACAATGATTGGTCATCGCCTCGATATACATGCGTTTAATATGCCGAGGTAAATAATTCCTACACAGCCGGAAAAAATAATTTTTGTACGAATTGTCGCATTCTGTTCATGCCCGATTAAAATCTTATCCGCGCGACGAACACAAAACCGTATAACCCAAAAACATTAGAATGCGATAAATTTAATTGCATTCACTTTTTGGTTGCAACTTTTTAATTCATGTATTTTCGGCATGAATATCCGGGTTCCGTAAATATGTACTCGCGATTAGCGTTCTATGTACCGATGCATATTATATTGATCTAATTCACATTAATAATGTTACATGTTGCAATATGCATAATGCAATATGGCAATGTCTTTTATAACATACATATGTACATAACAATAAATGAAATAAAATTTATTTTGATTTAAAATGTGAATAAATTCACACAATAAAATATAATACAGTCGTATATGTAGCTAGAATTTATTTCTACAGATTTTGCTCGATTACGTAACTAAATATGTGAGTACGTTCCGTAGTAGGGCATTTAATTTATAATTGCAAATCTCCTAATAATAATTGTCAGCGGAGCCGCATGTGGTAAACATTTTCAATACTAATTGACATACATATTTGCTTTTGGCGTATTCACATTGCCTTAAGGAATGTAAAAAATGTACTAACTAGCATATAAAAAATATAAAATTATAATTTTAATGATTGCATACGGTAATAACAATAATAATAATAACAATTATTCTATTAAACAATATGAATTACCTATAGAGTTGTAATATTAAGTTAATTTTATTGCTTACACTCATGTGCAAAAGTATTCGGAACTTAGGTTTGATGCAAAATATTTTTTGAATTTTTTCTAAAACAAAATAATTTTGTAACGTTATTTGAGAACACATGTGAGGAGGAAGCAAGGATGTGTTGCGCGATACGACACGCAAATCTTTTATTTGCTTAAATTTCAATTATTCATATAGAATTTATTATACATACTCGTACAATGTACTCAATGTTACTTACATCCCGAGTCTGCCGTTAAGACTCGTAAGCAGTGTTGCCATTTGAAAAATTATGTTCCAGTCAGTTTTGACTGGGAATAATCCAGCTAAACAATTTTGAAGTTTGTCCTAACTTGCACTAAACTTTCTTGTATTGTAAGTACAAATTAAAATATTATACCTAATAACATTTAAATTAATGCAGTCAATATTCCGTATAAATACGATGCAAATAAATAAAATTTATAATAAAATTCTAACAAATAATTTATACAGCCAGCTCACGTAAAATTCAAATATAGCAAAATGCAAGAAAACACCGTTAAAATTACTAAAATGCGAATAATTTGGAAGTTCGCGGATTTACTATCAAAAATTTACCCTGTAATCCCTATTCGGATATGCAGTATAAGATAGCGGAAATTTATCAGCGGAAAATAAGAGATTACGCTACTCGCGGCAAGTGGCAGCACAATCACAAAAGAGAGTTTATTTTGTTATAACTATAATTACCAGCGGAAATTTTTTCTTCATTTTGTATCTCTTTTTTCACTAAATAAAACTTCCCAGCGGAATAAAGTATTAAAAGTGGTCCTTAAAATGACAAATTGATTGATCTCCGAAGTAAAGGAACTCGGTAAATGAAATCTTGAAATTTAACAATATTCCGACTTTCCGCCATTCTAAAAGAATGACGATGAAATTTGGATGAAAGTATTGATCAGGGGTCCAAAACTTAGGACAAAATTCTAGGATCTGTTCATGCTGGACTAAACTAGGCCGTTTCATAACCAATACTTTTGAAAATTTAAATTTTTTTATTAGTTTATTTTCAGTTTTTGGCCGATATCTCAAAAACTTCCACTAGTAACTAATACTTTCGATTGTTTTTCTAGTAGCTTAGGTCATACTGAGACTACCAGGAAAATTTGGAGATAATTGATGGATTAGAATTTTCACTATAATTTTTTGATTTTCTGCGGCCATATAAGTTATTTTCAGTTTTTGGCCGATATCTCAAAAACTTCCACTAGTAACCAATATTTTCGATTGTTTTTCTAATAGCTTAGGTCATACTGAGACTACCAGGAAAATTTGGAGATAATTGATGGATTAGAATTTTCACTATAATTTTTTGATTTTCTGCGGCCATATAAGTTATTTTCAGTTTTTGGCCGATATCTCAAAAACTTCCACTAGTAACCAATATTTTCGATTGTTTTTCTAATAGCTTAGGACATACTGAGACTACCAGGAGAATTAAGAGAAAATTGATGGATTAGAATTTTCACTATAATTTTTTGATTTTCTGCGGCCATAAAAGTTATTTTCAGTTTTTGGCCAATATCTCAAAAACTTTCACTAGTAACCAATACTTTCGATTGTGTTTCTACTAGCTTAGTTCATAGTGAGACTACCAGGAAAATTTGGGGAAAATTGATGGATTAGAATTTTCATTATAATTTTTCGATTTTCTGCGGCCATATAAGTTATTTTCAGTGTTTGGCCGATATCTCAAAAACTTCCACTAGTAACCAATACTTTCGATTGTTTTTCTAATAGCTTAGGTCATACTGAGACTACGAGAAAATAACTTATATGGCCGCAGAAAATCAAAAAATTATAGTGAAAATTCTAATCCATCAATTTTCCCCAAATTTTCCTCGTAGTCTCAGTATGACCTAAGCTATTAGAAAAACAATCGAAAGTATTGGTTACTAGTGGAAGTTTTTGAGATATTGGCCAAAAACTGAAAATAACTTATATGGCCGCAGAAAATCAAAAAATTATAGTGAAAATTCTAATCCATCAATTTTCCCCAAATTTTCCTCGTAGTCTCAGTATGACCTAAGCTATTAGAAAAACAATCGAAAGTATTGGTTACCAAAAACTGATAATAAATTGATTAAAAAATTTAAATTTTCAATAGTATTGGTTATGAAATGGCCTAGTTTAGTCCAGTATGAAGAGATCCTAGAAATTTGTCCTAAGCTTTGGACCCCAGATCAATACTTTTTTCCAAATTTCATCGTCATTCTTTTAGAATGGCGGAAAGTCGGAATATTGTTAAATTTCAAGATTTCATTTACCGAGTTCCTTTACTTCGGAGATCAATCAATTTGTCATTTTAAGGATCACTTTTAATACTTTATTCCGCTGGGAAGTTTTATTTAGTGAAAAAAGAAATACAAAATGAATAATAAATTTCCTCTGGTAATTATATAACAAATTAAATTATCTGTTGTGATCGTGCTGCCACTTGCGGCGAGTAGCGAAATCTTTTATTTTTCGCTGATAAATTTCCGCTATCTTATACAGCATCATAAAAATCGTATTGATTTTGCAAAACCAAAGTCATGTAAAACGTACTTACACACTACCATGCCATTGCACAATAGATGTCATGGCAAACGTCTATGTTTACTAAAACATATTCGTAATCGGGAGCCCCAAAATATTTTGGTGCATGTAACATCAATTTTATAAAAACCAGAAAATCCGGTTTTGGATTACTGAGTTTTTTTGGATATCGGCAAGAAGATAAAACAATAAAAGCATTTTGTTATTCGTAATTGAATACTTTGCCGGAGCAACACGCAACCGCAGCATCATCACTCACCGACAACACCAACAACTAAAAACTTATTTAATTAAATAAAAAATTTTTATTTAAATTAAAATTAAAAAAATATTGTGTTCCGCCGCTAAGTACGTTACAACTGGTGGCCCGAGACGTCGGTTATTACCGAAGGACTACTACAAGTGAATATAAAATATAAAAAAGGTGCAGTGTTTAATATTCATAAAATTAATAAATTCGGCGGGTTTTGTGATATTATGGACTAGAGCCCCATCAGTGGTAAGCGCACTATATTCACAAATCGTCCCAATCCCCTGGTCGATTTCTAGAAGCCACGTGCTAATCCCACACAAATTCTAGAAATTCATAAAATCATTTTTTAAAAAAAAAAAAAAGAAAAACCGAGTGTTTAAAATTTTTTTGGCACCTGAAAATTTTTCATAGAGGGTGTGTGACAAGAAAATTTAATAGACCCACAAAAACACCGTTTCATTTTGTTTGCTCATTCAAATCAAAACATGACAAATAACGGTGACAACAAGGACGATGCATATGAAGACGCAAATCGTCAGCAAAAGGTGGCACCCCAGCTCGAATTAGTCACGCCAAAAAATTTTGAGGCGTTTTTGGCTTTTTGAGAAGACTTGCCACTACTTCTGCAAGTTTTGGTATAAATCGGTGGGAGTAGTTTACCATGCCGATGAATTGTTGAATTTGTTTCACGTTTTGTGGTGCTGGGAATTCTCTAATTGCATTAATTCGTCCTTTAGACGGCAGAATGCCATTAGATGTAATCTTTTGACTGAGAAAGTCAAGATTGTTTGTCTCAAGCACGCATTTTGCAGTGTTGACATTGACACCGTACTTTGATAATTTATGGAAGCGTTGTTCCAAATGGAGTAGGTGTGGCTTCTCGTTTTTTGAAGCTACGAGAATGTCATCGATATATACAAAAACGAACTCGACATCTTTTACGATTTCGTTGATGAAACGCTGAAATGTTTGTGCAGCATTTCTGAGTCCAAATGGCATTCGGGTGAATACGAATAAGCCAAATGGAGTGGTGATTGCGGTTTTATGTATGTCGCCAGGAGCAATTGGAATGAGATGATATGCTCTGACGAGATCGATTTTCGAGAAAATTGTGCAACCATGTAATTGTATGTAATTTTGTATGTGGGGGATACGGTAACGGTCAGGAATTGTGACCGCGTTAAGCTTTCTGTAGTACCCACATGGTCTTCAGTCGTTCTCCTTCTTCTTCACCATGTGCAATGGACAAGATATTGCTGATGAAGAAGGTCGGCAGATTCCAAGTTCCACCATATGTTGGAATTGTAGGAAAGCTGCTTTGTTGCGAATTGGATCAAGCGTTCTTGGTTTTGAAAATGGTAAATGCCCTGTAGTCACAATGTGGTGTACTACATTGTGCTTTACCGGAGCGTTGTAGTTTGGTGGAGCTGTTAAAGAGGGGAATTTCTTTAACAGTGCTCCATAGCCATTGTTTATTGTCTAATGCAATGGTGATGGTGTATCAACGCGTGCTGATGTTGCGTTGATTGATAGTTTAGAAGATGGATCAATCAATTTATGATTTTTCAGATCCACTAAAAGACCGAATTTCTTTAAGAAATCCGCGCCTATGATGGGGCGGTTGACATTAGCGAGGATGAAGGCGTGTTTGAATGAACGTCTTAATCCGATGTCAACGTTTAGTGATTTTGTACCATAGGTGTTTATTGTGGTACCGTTTTCTGCTGCTAGAACTAAATCGGCATTGCGATTTGTTCCGAAGCAGTAGTAATTTCGATATGGGATTACGCTTAGATCAGCGCCAGTATCAATCAAAAATGTTATTTGATTCATCGATTCCCGTAGAAATAGGCGGCTGTGCTGCGGTTGTTTTAGGTCTGCCGCTACGACCTTAAGACTTACTTGTTTGGGGATGCGATGTTTGCGGATCCCGTTTGCCATGTAGCAAACGTGCTTGGTGCTGTGCATTTTTCTGCAGTGTTACCAAATCTTGTGTGATACCAACACCACTTGTGTGGAAATTGGTATCTTGGTGACTGTCTATTGTTTGGTTTTATTACTTTTCCCTTGGCTGCCTATGATGTATGTATTCTAACTGGTGACAGAGTTCGCCTCCGCTGATTTGGTCGCTAATTTGTTTTAGCGTGTAGAGCACACTGAGGTATCAGGTATCTCTGAGCTTGATATTCGCGCTTCGCGTTTTATTGAACTCAAGCTCTGAGTCCGCGTGCCAAAGATGGCATGTAGTTTATCGGCGATGACAGCTAGAACCTCTACTAGTATTTCCTGTTGAGGGACCAATGCTGTTTGTATGAAATCAAGGAGCTGCCTGATCCATAATCTTGTTATAACTTTGGCTGTGAAGTTCTTTCCGGCCAACGTTTTGATTCGGTTGTATTACACCCGAAGGGTGTAACATCCGAAGGTTTTTGATGACCAATTTCGACTTTGCTCAAGATCGTTTCTAATCGACGCTGCTCACATATTGAGTAGAGATCGATTAGGCTTTTCTTGAGTATGTCGTATTTGTTTTTATCTGGAGAGTCTTGTAGTATATACTCGACCTTCTCCTCTTGTGTTTCCGATAGGGACAACACTGTGTGCACAAACTCTTGTCTGTCGCTGGTGATCTTGTTCGCGTCGAACATAATCTCGGCTGATATGAACCAAGTCTTTGGGTTATTCTCCCAGAATGCTGGTAGCCGCGTCAGATCCGTTATATCCAGATATGGTAAAAATTGGAAGTTCGCGGAGTTACTATGAAAAATCTAGCCTGTAATCCCTCTTCGGATATTGATTTTATTTTTAGGTATTGAGTTTTACACTCCCTGCCCTATTATGATTCTTCTATCTAGGATCCGTGATATCCAGAAATGGCGCGATAATACACCGGTAAAACGATTAAAATGCGAATAATTTGGGAGTTCAGGGATTTACTATGAAAAATATGGTCTGCGATCCCTCTTCTGATATTGATTTTATTTTTGGGTATTGAGCTTTGCACTCGCTGCCCTAGTTTCATCTTTCTATCTAGGATCCGAGATATGGAAAAAATGAGATAATACGAGGGCAAATCATCCTATTAAAGTTAGCCGAAAGTTTCCAGCCGAAAGATGATAATGCAGATTGTGTCTTTGCTATCCCAGGCGAACAAATATTTTATAGCCGCTAGAAATATTACTTGATATACCTAGTTCTACTATCATCTCCAAATAACCAGAATACAGCCAAAATCGGTCTGGAAATAAACAATTTTACAAAAGTGGACCAAATCCTATGAAATGTTAATTACAATAAATTTAAAAAGTATCGAACAAAATAATTAAAACGTACTGTATTTTCTAGGTTATCCACTTTCCCGTCGATCCTACTATAGTCATTATACTGAATTCAATGGACTATATCTCGAATGCTAAATATACAAAAATTCTCAAAAAATTATTTCAAATACGGCAAGTCTTCCTCTATCACCTTATGCAACCCACTAGTCTGGCCAGCGAATAATTTCTGAATTCAATGGACTATATGGAGAATTTTTGTATGTTTAGTATTCGAGATATAGTCCATCGAACTCAGAAATTATTCGCTGGCCAGACTGGTGGGTTGCATAAGGTGATATAGAAACGTTTACAAAACGTATGTATATTTATTGTAATTTACATTTCCAGAATTTTTTTTGCTGTATTCTGGTTATTTGGAAATGATAATAGGACTAAGTTTATTAGGAAATATATCTTTCGGTTATAAAATATTTTTTCGGCTGGGATAGCAAAAACAATATCTGCATTATCATCTTTCGGCTGGGATAGTAAAGACACTATCTGCATTACCTTTCGGCTGGAAACTTTCGGCTAACTTTAATAGTATGGGCAAATCAATATATTCGTAGTATTGGTATGTAATTATGGAGTGATAGTGAAAACCATAATTTTTTAAATTTTTTTTTCATATACAAGAAACATCTAGAAACAACTTTTGTTTTATTTTGTTTAATTTATTTCTGGACGTCGATATTCCAACTTGTGTTTAGACAAAAATAGAAAATGAATAAAATCGAATATCGTGCGGTAATTAAATTTTTTTGTAAATATGAAAAATGGCTAAATTTATTTTTGATTATACGTCAAAAGTTTATGGTGAATCTGGACCAAAATATTCTACAGCAACGAAGTGGGTTAAATTATTCAAAAATGGTAGAGAATATCGCTAGAAGATGATGAGCGCCAGGGAAGACCTCAGGACGCCATCATGCATGAAAATGTTATTTTGGCAGAAAATTTTGTATTAGAAATATTGCAGAATTATCGAGAAATCTCAGGGTTTCTTTTGGTACCACATTTACAATTCTGCATGATCATCTTTCAAAGGTTAGTGCAAGATGGGTTCCTCGTTTGCTAACCCTGGAACAGAAAAAAATTCGTGTCGAAATTTCAAGCAACATTTTAAATATGAAAGAAAATTATCCTGCAAATTCCATAAATAGTATTGTGACGGGCGATGAAACATGGATTCATCATTGGGATCCGGAATCTATGCAATGGAAAAAATGCGTTGAACCTCCCCCTAAGAAGTTTAAGACTCAACAGTCAGCTGGGAAGGTTATGGCCACAATTTCTGGGATGCAGAAGGAATTTTGTTAATTGATTATATGCCACAAAAGACCACTATTATGCGGCAACTACATCCGGGAGATACGGCATGGTAAAGTTAGAAGTAAGATTTTACTTCTCCACGATAACGCGTCTGTTAAGGATATAAGGATAAAATGGCACAAACTGCTCTGATTGAATGCGGCTTAGACGAAATCCCTTACCCATCTTATAGTCCAGATTTGGTCTCTAGTGATTTTTTTCTGTTTCCAAATTTAAAAAATCAATTAAGGGGCCGACAATTTTCAAATAATGATGAAGTCATGTCCGCTTCTGAAGGTTATTTTGAAGACCAAAACAAAACTTTTTTTCTTCGACGGTTTAAATAAATTATTTGAAAGATGTAATAAATGCATAAATGTTGGAGGAGATTATGTTGAGCTCTTTTGTATCGATGCTACGAATAAATTGATTTGCCCTCACATCGCCAAATGCGAATAGTTTGGAAGTTTGTGGATTTACTATGAAACATTTAGCCTGTGATCTCTCTTCTGATATTCATTTTATTTTTAGGTATTGAGTTTTACACTCCCTGTCCTAGTTTGATTCTTCTATCTAGGATCCGTGATATCCAGAAATGGCGCGATAATACGCCGGTAAAACGATTAAAATGCGAATAATTTAGAAGTTCAGGGATTTACTATGAAAATTCTTACCTGTGATCCTCTTCTTATATTGAACTTATTGTTAGCTGTTGAATAGAAGGATAGATGGATGAAACTAGAGCAGGGAATATAGAACTCAATACCTAAAAATAAAATAAATAACAGAAGAGGGATCACAGTCTAGATTTTTCATAGTAAATCCCTGAACTTCGAAATAAAAATAAAATAAAATTTTATTAGATTATTTTCTTACTTTCATACACTCGAATAATAATTTCGCCTAAATGTTTTCATAGTCAATATATATTTTTACCAATACATTGATAATAATTGTAAAGCTAGTACAATTTTAGTAAAAACTTCCTTACCTTATATAGGCGATTGAAGTTTTATTGATTGATTGGATTGTAGGACCAAGTGCTGGACAAGTAACCCGGATAACGCCGGGCCTATTGCTACAGTCTGTTTACACATAACAATAGGAAGGATAGGAAAGGTTTTTTTTTGGGACAGAACGACCGTACGATCGTACAAGTCCAATCTACTTCTAATCTACTAGAGGAAGGAAAAAGGCCTAATAGGTTTAATGGATAACGATGGTATTGGTCTTCAACAATTGCTTCTTTAAATCAGCAACCTGAGAACAAAATATTATTATGTCACGTACATCTGAAAATTTCCTGAAATTTAATTTTGCATTAATAATTTCCAGCTTCCTAAACAAAATTGATTGATTGAATCGGCCCGGTTACAGACACCTAGATAAAGTCGTTAGTTAGTAATATAATGACAATTTAATTCTAATTTACACAATCAGCAATTAAAAATACAAAGAAATATTATTTCACATGAACTAGAATAACCTAGAAAATAATTTAATTAAAAAGTGCATGATCCCGAAAAACTTTCTAAGTACAACAAATTTGACTGCATTTCAAATTTACTCCGCAAACCCAATAGCCATTATGATTCCTAACTTGTTTGCTCCCGTAAAAAGTATTATTGTATGCATCATATCACATAGACAGCTTAGTGTTACAAAATACAAAACCCAATACGAAGCACGATGCAATATCACGCAACATGGTGCAACATCATGCAACATGGTACACATAAGCAACATCCCACAACATGATGCAATATTATGAACATGACACAATATAGTGGAACGTCACACAACATCCAATAAACAAAATGCAATATCAAAATAGACGGCCCAACATAAAGCAATAAGGTACAACGTGACGGTCTTCTCGCGGACTTCTAACTAAATTTTGTGGATATCATAACTCCTTGTAATCGATTCCTTGCAACTGAAAATTCTCTCCCAACCGAGAACTCCCGTGAACAAAGCTCGTAATCAAATACTGAAACTCGAAAACCACCCCTTACCAATTTCTATGGAAACCGTTCGTAAAAAGGGACCCGATACCCACCAGATGACCCACTAAATTAATTTTTCGAAAGTTAGCACCCATCGAAATCCTGAAATTTGAAATCTCCCATTTCACAAATCGCAATTCATTCCTGCCATTTCAAATGGCAAATAAATTTTCCGGAAATTCGAACTCCTTGGAATCGTTTCCATGCAATCGAAATCATTTTCTCGACAAATTTTATCAAGATCGTTCAGGCAAATAAGATGTTAAAAGTGAGCTAAAATAGCCTTACCGGATGACCTACTAAACGAATTTTCCGGAAAGTAGCATTCATCGAAACCGATTGCTGGCATTTAAAATCTCGTTTTCACCAATTTTTGTTAAAATTGTGTGAATCGAAAAAAATTAAATAATGGAATCTGGCCTTTCACGATTTTCCCGAAATTAGCACCCGCCACAATCGACTACTGGTACTGCAAAATCGCCCCTCACCAATTTTTGTCAAACGAGCGAGGTGAAAAAAATTAAAGAAAGGACGAAACTTGGAGTAACATCGCGCAATTTGATGCAACATGACGGGCTCTTCGTAGGACCTCTAAATACATTTTCCGGAAATCACAACTTGTTGTATTCGTTTCCTTGCAATCGAAATTTTTTTCTCGCTAACTTTTGCCAAAATCGTTTAATCCAAAAGGGATGATAAAGGCCACAATCCTCACTAAAACTTTTCTCTTAATTGCTCGAGCAAACATTTTTTCCGAGAAACTAACTAAAACGCGCAGACTAGGATAGATTCTCCAGTCTGCTTGTAATAAACCAATTAAATTTATAATCGACTTGATATATAAAGTATAGATTGAGTTATGAACCAAACACTAACTAGTGACTGCGACAAATGCATGCCGCGCGAACCTGTTAACAAATCTGAACAACCGTGCTTCTCAAACTATCATCTTGCCATCAAACGAAAAAAAGTTCTAAAGCTAAGAAAGATGTATCAAACAGAAGCAGATCAAACGGATCGTAATAAATATATTAAAAGTATTCATGTATCAAGTTGTTAGTATGAAGACGGTGGTGGCCAAGCCACAACAGTCCGACTTGAGAGAAAATAGGTCCACAGAGAACGCTATTGTGATAATGACCAAAATAGTAAAATAATCAGAGCAAAAGTACTTCCTGAGAATTTTGTCCTACTAGTACGAACCAATTAAAGACGATGGATTACCCATTTAATCTTTACTCGAAGTTATCTCTGTTTGCTGGAAATTCTGATGAAAGCGCGGAACTCAATAGACAAAAGAGTAGGCTCAAAATAATATTTGAAAAGCATCCATCGGAACTTGATAAAATAGATGCCAATCGCTGAAGCACTCATAGAATAGTTACACGCCAAATATAGCAGAAAGACTTGAGAATAAGATTTGCATATGCGTTCCGTTTACGCAAATGGTAACGGGGCAAATTATATTTGCAGTAGGTCAGTTTCGTATAGCAACCAATTTAATGTGGCCAGCCAGTAATACACCTGTAGTTGGCCATAAATTCCAAAACCTTATATAGGCGATATAGTGCTTCTGTATGTTGGTTGAACACGAACTAATTTTTTTAATAATTTCATCAGGAGTCGGAAAGTTGTTGCAGCATTTCCCAAATCGCCTTTTGTTGCGAATTATTAGAATGCTATTGAGGTTAAATAAAATTAAGGTGGCTAAATATTCGCTCAACCTCCGCATTTGAAATTGCAAGAGCTAAAATAATTAAAGCAAAGTGTGCTAGGGTTCCTCCCACTTGCATCTTTATGTGGATATACTTCGATCCAAAAGTTATCCGTGGATTCTATATTTTTCCATTGCGTGAGAAAATTTTCCCATTGTGCTTTAATTTTATCGGATGTGTGTGGATCGATCTGAGCCTTTTCTGGACAAAACCTAAATATGTCTCGAAACCTAAATATGTCTGGGATTGTAATTCCGCGTTGCTTATGTTCATATCATAATAAATACGACCAGTACCACCACAATTAGATATTCTAATTCAACCGGGACTTTTATGAACTCGGCCGTTTCACTTTCAAATATTTTGTTCATTTTTTGCATGCCATGAGGAATAGGTTTTAAGAAACATAAATATGCAAAATTAATTTCATCGTCGTACATTTTTGCAAGACTAGAAATTTTGAAGCAATTTTCTTCAATCTCGCAGCAATCTGAAAATACGTTTTAAATTCTACATATTGGCGGTGAATTCTGATAACGACAGATTCGATTGACATCCACCGAGTGGCACAGGATTGCATCATCAAGATTTTGATAATTTAATTGCCGACTGCTTGATCTGGTAAACCAATTGTAAGATCCACTAATAATAAATTCAATTTCCTTGGGAATACATGAAGCTGCCGCAGCAGGTATTGCTAATTGTAGTGAGTGACAAACACATGGTATCAATACCAATTTAGGATTTAGAGCCTCTAACTTTGAACTTCTTTATGAATGTCAGTCATTACATTTGCGTTATCTGTACCTAAACCAACCATATTTTGAATTTTAAGATTATATTCACCAACTACGGATAGAATTGGTTCAACTATTCCACCAGCATCATATGAGTCAAGTGGCTCGAGCTTTAAAAGGCATACCGGACTGTCGGAATAATTTTTTTGAAGTACCGAAAAATAATAATGCATTAGTTACAAAATTACAAGCTGTTTTGGTTATATAAATAAACCTGATGGTAATGTGGTGGACTGAGCTAATTGACATATGCTTCGCAATATAGCAATATAGAGGCTTACACGAGCTTCTGCTTCATGGATGGCCGTTAATGTAGTTCGTGTTTGTCTGACAGTTGGAAATGGTTCAGCAGCAGCCATATGCTTTTTCGTATTGGCATGATCTTTCAAATTGGATAATTTCGGTTGGTTGAAATAGTTCGGCAATATTTACATTCAACAGCATTATCTTTAAAAATAATCCATTCTTTCAAAAGTGGATCGCTGCTCCAAGCTTCTCTAGCTTTCTGGCAATATTTAGTTTTCACTTTCAGCCCAACATTCTCGTTCGAACTAGATTTTCCACCATGTAATTCACTTGAATTGCTGTTACAATTACAACTAAGAGTTGCGCATGAATCGCTGCTTGAAATTAATATGCATTTTGATTTATCGCTAGCGCTGTCAATGTGAGCCAATTTCACGGCACGTTGAATATTTCAGTAACCACCAACAGCAGTTAGACATACACAGATGATAAAATCCCCCATTTACATGGGAAGAGGTCACCAGTGCTCTTACTTCCTTTAAGCTTAACAAGTCACCGGGGCTTGACAACTTGAACGCTGAAATAATCCAGCTGGCATGGCACATCATAGGTCCTAGCATAGTAAAATTATTAAACAGCTGATTTAAATTTGATTACTTCCCTAATGTTTGGAAAACGGGTTCAATGATTGTAAGCAGGAAACCTGGCGATAGGGATCCACTTTCTTCGAAATCTTATAGTCCCATAATGTTGCCATCGGTTATGGGGAAACTCTTAGAAAGGTTATTAGCCATTCGTATTACACCGCGAATTGAAGAGAGCGGACTCTTCTCGGACAAACAATTAAGTAACATGTCTATTGAAGATGCGATAGTCCGTCTAATCAACTGTGTCAAAGCCCAAAGATCGAAATATGTTATGGGTATGTTCTTAGATATCAGCGGAGCATTTGATAACCTAACGTGGCTTAGTGTCATCATAAGTTTATCGGTCAGCAATCTCCCGAGAAATACTATGAATGTTTTTAGGAGCTGCATCAGTAACCGATCCGCATATAAGAGATAATACTAGCGAAGTATATTAACAACGGATGAAGCACTGTTAAAGAGATGGAAAGAATATTTCGAGGAAGATGTTATCAACAGCATCGAAAATCTCTGGTCACCAATTGGTGAAGCCAATAACGAAACTGGCAACACAGTATAACTCGCCGAAATATTTTCAAACAAGGATTCATATACAGCTGCAAGCACACTAACACCAACAATCCTAGAAGTGTGTGGAAGTTTGGCCGAACTACCACCAAAATGGAAAGAAGGCTTGACAAATTACAATTCCTAAGAAAGGTGACGACCTAAGAGAATGAAAATAATGGCGAGGTATTTCTCTCTCTCTCCTCAACAAAAACAATAAAGATAATAAATACACTCGCAATGACCATCCTTGACAGAAGTTGCACTGAACACATCAACTCAATCCGTATCACCAATGAACAATCCAATGAATGGAATTCACCACTCTACCTGCCCTTCGTCGATTTCGAGCGCGCATATGATACGATAAATAGGAGCTCAATATGGCTGGCCACTTTGTGAAATGGGTATCCCAAAGAAATTGATTGAACCCATACAAGAAATGTATCGGGATGCTGGAAACCGAGTTCAAAAATAAAGCCAAACAACGCGAAAAATTACTACAACACTCGAGTAGGGAGGTATGATAAGGTTTGCATACTCTCTCTCACCAAAATGAATGCTGTTCCTGATCGTATTGGATAATGTAATGCGGATGTCACGTTCTCCATAATGGCATACAATGGGGACACTAACATGTAAACTCAAACTGGACTATGCAGATAACATGTGCCTGCTCACACACAAACGCTCAGACATGCAGCAGAAAGTACACAACAGCTATCATATTTAGCTAACTAACGATGTTGGTCTCGAGATCAAAATATCAGTAAAACCAGGCGATGAGACTTAACAGAAATATGAAAAAAAAGCCAGACACAAAACATTCAACATATGTTACATAAAGTCTGAAATTCTTTTGTTCTGTCACGCAGGACCAAGATATGAAGGTGTGAAATCGAATACTACTGTGTGAGACATGGAAACACACATGAAAAGTCAGAAAGAAGTTACAGGTGTTCGCAAACAATATGCCTTGGACGAATACTGACATATGTCTGGCCTAACACCATCATAACGAACAAACTGCATAGTGAGAGGATACGAGAGCATACGGTGAGGAAATCACTAAGTGAAACGAGGATGTCATTAAACTGTAACCCTATGACACGGAAGAGAACAATGCTGCTTCAAGCGAAACAACTCGGTAAATCATGGGAAGAGATAAAAGCTTTAGCCAGCTCATAGTGTGGATGGCCCTATGCTCCTAAATTGGAGACAGGAAAAAGAGGTATAATGCTGCTTGAATGATTTTGACAACCTATTTAATGAGGTTGTTTTCCCCACAGCTTGTGGAAAAATTCGTGGTTTTTAAATGTACACATAAAATGATTTGTTTTCTAAAATGTAGCTGAATCAATGTGACCAGTTGGTATTATCAATGCATAATTCCAAAAACTTTTACTCATTTATGCGCATTCAAATGCACATATTTATAGTAAATTATATAACTTATTTTTCAGTGATACATGTCGTTAAATTACTGCAGATTAATGTCTCATTTAGATTCAAAAGCATATATCGCACCCCAGTATACTTGGACAAAAAAAAACGCGCAGTAAATCACTCAATTTTGTGTTTGAGACAATTTGTGATCGTTACCTTGATTTTTTCTTACAATATGTTATGTTTATATATTACAATTTACCTTATAATTAGGACAATCAACTTAAAAGCATTATTTTTTGTGTTTGTCGTTACGATATTGCCGCAGTACTACAGTAACAAATAAATCCACCTTGGATAAATTAATTAAAAACTAAAACAAATAAATTTAGAAAGCAATCGAGAACTAAATGTAAATAACTTCCAGTTCTCTAAAACTATATAAACAACAAAAAATTATAATTTATCACTGTACCAGTCTCGACATGATGTTTATTAATTCTGAAGCATTTAAATCAACCAAACACTGGGTTAAACATTTTTAGTTTGTTGCTGTTGTTGTTGCAAACCATTCAACTGTTACAAACTACTATAAATTGTGTATTGTTTGACTTAGATGTATAAATATGGTATGGATATGCAAATTTTTGTTTGCGAGACCAGTAACGGGCAAAATACTTTTTCACTACTTTTCAACTACTTAAGAAAATTATTTAGGTGTTAGGCGTGTACTGAATAGGCTCAGTATGTTTCAATGCCAATTGATCTAACCAAATATGTGCCCCATATTTACCAAGTCGTGTAATTACAATTTACTAAATCACTAAATCACGATTATAAACCTAAAAAACCACAAAAACACTTTGCATTCCGCACATGAAATATGCGATTATGGGAGAGGCGTTAAACAACCATTCAACGATAATTATACATGAAACCGTTATAAAAGTCATGTTGCGAAATTAACGAAAAAAAAAAAACATTTCAAACTACTTAACACCAAAAAAAGCAATTGATCAAAATTGCGAAAAATTATAATTATCTAGAAAAACTTTTAATTGGCCGGCTGGGAGTTATGCATGTAAATTAGCTATTTGTAGTTAGTTTTTCATATTTATTTCCACTTTGTGTACATATCGATCGAATAATACAGTATGCGCTAAAGTTTCAAAAACGGTTTTTAATTATGGAAAAACAACAATTTTTAATACGTTTTGCTTTTGTGTTATTAAATTGTATAGTTGTATGACTTAATAATTAACTTTATATAATTAATATTTTTTATATTTTAATTTTATGCAATTTCTGCTCGCGACGTATATGAACGCGATACACATATATAGTTTGTAAAAAATAACATAAAAATGCGGTAGGCAAAGAGGAAGTAGTCAGACGATTTAAGGAAGGTAATAAACCTGGGACCGGTTACTTTAAATAAGGCCAGGTTAACTTGCAACAGTCTCACCTATACTTGCTAGCTATCCAAATCGGAAGAGAAGCTTGGTATGTTGGTGGAAATCCTGTTTTTAAAATGTATGTGCAACCCTGAACCATTTCAAATTTAACTTCTTTTTAGTGAAAAGTTCAACCTAAAGTTGATAATAAAAATCAGTTATAAACATAATCTTAAAGTTTAACATTATATCTTAGGCTTTAGAATAATCTTATTGTTTATATAGGGTTTTCCAATAAGAGTGATATGATTTCTTTAAAAAAACACGCTAATTGTTAAGGAAATTGAAATGTTTTTTATTTAATGTAAAGTACAATCGATACAATTAAGTTCTGAATAAAACGTCATTCAAATGGCCCTCACGACTTCTTCTGCAGGAACGAATTCAATGAACCCAATTTCCGAGCACTTTTTCCACTAAATCAAGCCGTATGTCATGAATAGCACGTTCAATATTGACTTGTAAAGCTTGAAGAGAGTTTGGTTTATTGCTAAAGACCAATGACTTCAAATAACCCCACAAAAAATAGTCTAATGGTGTTAAATCACAACTTCTTGGAGGCCATTCAATATCACAGTTTCTTGAAATAATCGAATCTCCAAACTTTTCTCGCAATAATTCGTCTTGTTGGAACCAAATGTTGTCAAGATCAACTTCTTCCAATTTCCATATACCGATCTCCATTGGTATATGGAAATTGGAAGAAGTTGATCTTGATTGTGATGATTCCACCAGACCAAAAACCACATCAAACTGTGAATTTAGGTGAATGTAATGTTTTTTCATGAATAATTTGTGGATTTTCTTCGCACCAGAATCGACAGTTTTGTTTATTTACCGCACTACTCAGATGAAAGTGAGCCTCATCGGAGAAGAACATTTTCTTAAAAAAAATCGTTATCGTTTTCAAGGTGTTCCAAGGCAAAATCAGCAAATTCACGACGTTTACGGTGGTCCAATGGCTTCAGTTCTTGAGTGAGAACAATTTTATACGGATGCAAACCCATATCCTTTCTCAAAATCCGCCAGGTTGTGGTTTGAGACAGTCCCAATTCTTGAGAACGTCTTGGAATCGACAAATTGCGGTCTTCAGCAACACTTGCCTGAACGGCAGCAATATTTGCATTACTTCGAGCGAATCTTTGTCTTATTGGCACTTCAACATTATGTAAAGAAAATGTACGCTCAAAATTTTCAACAATTCGACGAATAGCGAGCACACTTGGACGATTATTACGACTATAAAATGGCAAAAGCGCACGAAAAGTTGCAATTGGAGAACGAGTATTTTGATAATAAAACTGAATAATTTGTAAACGTTGTTCTTGCGTATATCTCACCATGATGAAATTGTAAACATCACTGAATACAATAAAACAAAAAATGACAGATCATGACTTATTACAAATGTTTCGGCCATTTGTCACTTAAAAATCATATCGTTCCTATTGGAAAACCCTATATATCGCAAATTAGTTTTTTAAATTTATTTAAAGAAATCTATTCTGTGATTTACCTGTATGATTTCAGATAATTTAATGTAAAACAAAAATATTAAAAATTCAAATAGAGAACTTTAAACACAACAAATTGAACAATTAAAAATTTGAAAAATAATCCTTAAGGATATTTTTGAAGTTGTCCTTTGATAAATTAAAGTCAAATAGGTCCTCAATGATATTGAATGATTTAACCAACCTATTAATGGAATTATTTTCTCCATAGTTTGTGGAATGGTGTTCTAGTGCTAAAAACTCATGATTTCGAAATGTTCTGCAAGGCACATGAATTGATATGTTTTCCAAAATGTGAGCTTAATCAATGTGACCAAGCAAAACGTTACCAATAAAAGCCGCGCCAAAGAGAAGTCGTCTATTTTCAAGCGTGCATAGTTTGTAATCCGCGTATCTTGTTGAGTACGGAGGTAACCGAGCCACATTTTCATGGAATGGTAAATTGTGGTCGTAATCCCAGTCACTTTTTTAAAGAAAGTCAGAAACTTCTTTTGAATGGCATTCGCTTTCGCAATAAAATTTTCAATGTGCCTATTGAAACTAGAATTTTCGTCAAATGTAACACCTAAATCTATGATCTCATTGATTCTTTGCGATACTTTGTATGAAGTAATTAACGGATTTCTCTTATGGAGCACTATCCGGTGCCGAAAGAAAATTTCTATTGAAACTGTAGCTATTTATTCACTGATGTCGCTATACCATAAAAATGAAAAATAAATTCATCCATAAAACAAAAATTTAACGACCTGAAATATACCAATTAACATTTATTTTGACATGACGTTATAAAAATTAAATCATCTTGCTGCGTTTTAAATTTTTATTAGCGCCCGAAAGCTGTATCCGGAGCGCGAAATGTTTTATGTCCAAACTTATATTTTGCACGCTATTTTTGCATATAATTAATTTACTTAACTCTACACTAAAATTTTTCATTCAACTGTTTAGTTAAAAATCGATAAAAAATATCTTGCTCTACCTATTTATCGGGAGCCGCTATCGGGAGCACTATCATTTCAAAGGGAAATTTTAAATTTCCTTTGTTTGTACAACCCTTAAACCATTAGAAACTTATTTTTACAAAAAAAAAATTTAAAACGCAGCAAGATGATTTATTTTTTATAACGTCATGCCAAAATAAATGTTAATTGACATATTTCAGGTCGTTAAATGTTTGTTTTATGGATCAATTTATTTTTCATTTGTATGGTATAGCGACATCAGTGAATAAATAGCTACAGTTTCAATAGAAATTCTCTTTCGGCGCCGGATAGTGCTCCAATAAAAAAACATGGCTAATATAAAAATAAGTTTCTATTTCTAATGGTTTAAGGGTTGTACAAAACAAGGGAAATTTATAATTTCCCTTTGAAATGATAGTGCTCCCGATAGCGGCTCCCGATAAATAGGTAGAGCAAGATATTTTTTATCGATTTTTAAATAAACAGTTGAATGAAAAATTTTAGTTTAGAGTTAAGTAAATTAATTCTATGCAAAAATAGCTCCCTAAATATAAGTTTTGACATAAAAAATTGCATGCTCCGGATACAGCTTTCGGGCCCTAATAAAAACACGGCTTACGTCTTCTTGAAATTTCTTCGTATCTAATATTCCATTAACAGTTCGAAAAATTTTCACGTCATCAGCAAATATGAGCACGTTTAAGTTTTTGATTATCTCGGTTATTTGATCTATTAAAACAATAAATATCCATGCTGTATAAGATAGCGGAAATTTGTCAGCGGAAAATAAAAGATTTCGCTACTCACCGTAAGTGGCAGCACAATCACAAAAGATAATTTATTTTGTTATATAATTACCAGCAGACATTTTTTATTCATTTTGGATCTCTTTTTCACTAAATAAAACATCCCAACGGAATAAAATATTAAAAGTGGTCCTTAAAATGACAAATTGATTGATCTCCGAAGTAAAGGAAAATCTTGAAATTTAACAATATTCCGACTTTCCGCCATTCTAAAAGAATGACGATGATATTTGGATAATAGTATTGATCAGGGGTCCAAAACTTAGGAAAAAATTCTAGGCTCTGTTCATGCTGGACTAAACTTGGCCATTTCATAACCAATACTTTTGAACATTTAATTTTTTTTATTAGTTCATTTTCAGGTTTTGGCCAATATCTCAAAAACTTCCTCTGGTAACCAATACTTTCGGTTGTTTTTCTAATAGCTTTGGTCATACTGAGACTACGAGGAAAATTTGGGGAAACTGATGGATTAGAATTTTCACTATAATTTTTTTGATTTTCTGCGGCCAAATAAATTATTTTTAGTTTTTGGCCGATATCTCAAAAACTTCCACTAGTAACCAATACTTTCGATTGTTTTTCTAATAGCTTAGGTCATACTGAGACTACGAGGAAAATTTAGGGAAAACTGATGGATTAGAATTTTCACTATAAGTTATTTTCAGTTTTTGGCCGATATCTCTAAAACTTCCACTAGTAACCAATACTTTGGATTGTTTTTCTAAAAGCTTAGGCCATACTGATATTACGAGGAAAATTTGGGCAAAATTGATTGATTAGAATTTTCCACTATAACTTTTTGATTTTCTGCGGCCATATAAATTATTTTCAGCTTTTGGCCGATATTGGTTACTAGTGGAAGTTTTTGAGATATTGGCCAAAAACTGAAAATAAACTTATAAAAAGATTTAAATTTTCAAAAGTATTGGTCTAGTTTGGCCTAGTTTAGTCCGGCATGAACAGATCCTAGAATTTTGTCCTAAGTTTTGAACCCTTGATCAATACTATTATCCAAATTTCATCGTCATTCTTTTAGAATGGCGGAAAGTCGGAATATTGTTAAATTTCAAGATTACATTTACCGAGTTCCTTTACTTTGGAGATCAATCAATTTGTCATTTTATTGATCACTTTTAATATTTTATTCCGCTGGGATGTTTTATTTAGTGAAAAGGAGATTCAATAGTAGTTTAGGAAAGCAAAATTATGAATGCGAGACAATTCAATTGATCTATAATTCAATCCTTCTGGTTTTGATCAAATCTTACCCCCAAACACCCAAGAAATTTTCTTGAAATTTTTTGCAAGGCTTAAACTGACCAATATCTATCTACAAATATTTGCTTATTGACGACTTTGAATTCTAAAGTAGTTTAGAAAAGCAAAATTATGAATGCGAGACGGTTCGATTCAATTCTCGGGGTTTTGATCAAATCTTACCCCCAAATCCTTATTGATTTAATATTTGATTGCTAACCAGAAAATGTGCAAGTCTTCGTTGAATTATTTTTTCAAATACGGGAACAATTTTGGCTGACAAGTGGCAAATTCATCTATTTCTAAATAATTAGTTAAGAATTTGGTAACAGATCGGCCAAATTTCCCAACAAAATATTTAAGAACTTTTGCCGAATTTCCATTCAAACCGTTAGCCGCTTTTGTCTTTAAATTGTTAATAGTTGGTATTAACTCGGCTGCTTCAATAGGTTCAGGACTAAAAGGACTAAGAATATCATAATTTATACTAGCAAAGTTTTCAGTGCGAGGAGAATACCTTCCAGTCATTAACTTTTGGGCTACAGTAGTATATTGGTTTCTAGAACACTTTTTGTCAGAAAATTGTTCATTCAACGGTCGTTGTTGTTCAATGGGATTGGGCCAATTATGGATTAGCACAAATTCAGCCACTATATTTTCCGGATGGCAATGAACTTACCTGACAGGAATATGCTATCTGAATTTCTTATGACTTGGATTTTAGAACATTTTATTTCTATTGTTTAATTTGTTGTTCAACACAAATATTATTGAACGATATACCTCTGTATTTTGTTGTTTGCATATAGTATCTTTCAGGGGCTGGTTTGGTTTTCCTCGATTTATGAATGAAAATGTATGAAAATTATATTTCTATGATAAGCAAAAATTTCATTAGTTTACCGGCCTTTAGAAAGTTATAAAATTAGGCTTAAATTATTTCTGGTTTTTTGTACAAATCGGGTTTTATTTATTCCGTCTTTCAGGCGAAATTTTAAATTTTCTGTTCCCGTTTTTTCGGCTCCTGGACTAGGACTAAATTTTTTCCGTGAGCACTAATTAGCACAAATTGGGCTTACTCGGTATGCAAAGTTTCATTTTGAAATTCGAAAGTTTCCCTGCTGCAGTTACCCAAGTCTACTGGGGCAACCGGAATTCGGGTTACACGGAGGTATTCACTTAAGCTCACAACATATATAAAACCAAAACCGGAGTAGATAGTTGGAATTATTCAAATTGGGTGATTGATTGTAACGTGCAAAAAACCAAGCTGATATTAATTTAAAAATGATCGCCTCATTAGCCAAATCTGTTCGGTTTTTGAGTTAGTTTTATTCTGTGCATGTCCTCATTTTTCAGCTGCAGGATCTGGCAATCCTAAAGTGATCAATCCATACTGAATTGGCGCCCACCAGACCAATAGTCGAGATCGTAACAATTTATTCGGTTGAGAAAAGCTGTTGTAATTAGCAACATGCCTACAACTGATAAAATATCCGGGCTTTGGGAGATAGCATGACAAAACATTGAGGACTGTCTAGCAGGGTTGGTGAAATAAGAACGTATCAAATTATTAAGTTCAAATAATTGAAGATTTGAACGAAGTGGTGGAAAAGTGGTTTTGGATTGTAAGCCCAGAAAAACGTGGCAACAACATATACAATTTACCAGAAAAGGGCATACTCGTACATTCGTATTTATACCAAAATTGTATTAATTAGTTTAATATTCACGCCCAAATTTTTACTTTGTGATTTATCTAAAAATATGTATTCAAAATAATAAAAAAAAATTGCAAATACAGATCATTAAAAATTACACCATTAATCTTAAAAGCCAGCAAATAAACAACCAATCACTGTGCTATTGAACTTTCAACTTAGAATTGTAACATTTCCGTGGTTTCAAGCACTTGTTATATACGGATACAGAACTTTCTATATACAAAATTTAATAAACATTTTAAAATGTTCATAAAGGTCGATTGGACAGCTCGATAAGTGTATTACGAGTATTTAGCTTTAAAGTTCTCAGCTATTAAAATAATTATGATTATTAAAATATAAATAATATTCGGAAATGTACAAAAGAATTTTTATTCAAATTAGTTAAAAGAAATCAACGCCCAAATAACCTCGATCGTTACTTATACGATAAAACTGTCAAAATTTTTGAAATATCGTAGAAGCTGAATGTTTTCAACCGCCTGATACAAGAAAAGTTCTTTATATAAATTTACGTTGCGATCTACCTAGTTTTACTATACTTAAGTAGTTTTACATTAGCGTTCATAATCAATCTACCGATCACTATATCATTATGTATATTAATAGCAATAAAAGTTGTTTTAAACTCATAAAATCTAAGTGCAGTGTAACAGTAGCACTGATAAACTACTTTTCAAATACAAATTTAAAAAAAGCGCGCAGTTGCATAATTTGCTTATTTAAAATCATAAAATTACATCAACAGCGCGCAGACTACTTACAACCAGTTCAATTTTTACATATTTCGCGTACATATTCAGGTATCCATGAATGAATCAAATTATCACACAAAATGGAATTTCTCACCTGAGTGTAAATCTATAATCAAACAAACAATAATAATTATTATCGCTAATTACAATAAAATAAGCGACTTTTTATATTTACGCATATGCACATGTGTGTGATCGCTTGAGAGATCTTGCTGCATTTGATCCAATTTCCCGCAACTAATTCACACCGCCAAACACAATCAATTCCATGTGAAATATGCTTTAGTTGCATATCATCCGAGAGTGCGAGAGATTATTTTATTGAACGTGTGTGTTTTAACCGCGAAGTATTATGAATGGCGAGTAAAACGGTTGTCTCAACAAAATTGCGCGTATTCTATGTGTAATGTACGACGTATGTTGCATACGTACGTATATATGTAAAATAGAGCAACCGTAAAATCGGATTAAGATTAGATAATTTCTTATTGCAATGCAAGTCTTATTATTGTGTGTACTTAGTTTTGTTTTCGTAAAAGTAAATTAAAAGTCATTACACATAATTTTCTAGTTACCGTACACCTACACCTATTTTTTTTTTATTTTTTGTTTTTGGTGTATAATTTGTACGGGTAAGTATACGTAAATACGCGAAAAAACTCATATATCAACTAAGAAAATTAGTTGGTAAATTTTCTTCAATGTTTATTTGGTCTTAAGAGCTAAACGTTTTACGAGTGCTTGTATATATTCTTATACAATGGCTTTAGAGGTATCTTTGAGAGAAAGTATATTAGCTATTTAAATTTGAGTTAAGTATTTGTGGTTTATTGTGAAATAATTAGAGTATATAGTAAAATGTTATTGCTGTGTATTTTCTTAAGATAATTTCAGAAAAATAATCTTATTTGTCTTGCTTTATATTGTACCAAAGCATAAAAAATTTATTCATACTTCCGTAGTATTTAACAACAAATTAGAATTGGTTTTCGTGTCAAATTTAACTGCGGTTTTTTTATTAGGTCTGCATTGTTGTTCTGTGAGACGCAATTAAAAACTCCGAACCGGAGACTCTCAGTCGCTATGGCTATACAGCAACTAATATGTGATTGTAGTATCTCCGAAGATGCATTAACGTTCGTTCAATTTTAGAATATTAATTAGGTTGAAATGGTCAACGTAAGAAGGTAAGTTATAAATCTTATAAAATGATGGACGCGGTTGAAGTTGGACCTAACTTAATCCTAACCAACAAAAACAACCGAAAATTTGTATGTATTGGTTAAAATGTAAAACAAGAATGTCATTTAGGCGAAATATTTACTGGAACTAATATTTCAAATTAACTTGGAACTAATTCCAATTGCAATTTATAATAAATGATTAGGCTCAACATTTATTAGGATGGGATATAAGAATTTAATATTTTCTTAAGAAATTGAATATTTGAATATTTCGAAACCTAATATGTTTATCAAAAATGTTTTTTTATTTTTCTGATAGGTCTAGATTAGGACTATATATATTTCAAGCCATTTGAAGAGCTAATAATTTTTGCGCGATCAAATTAATTTTTTGTTAGTCTTTACTAACTTGAGAAGTTAGGATTTTCTTAAGAAATTGAATATCTCGAGACCACATAAGTTTATCAAGAATGTTATTACGTTTTTCTGATAGGTCTAGACTAGGACTATCTATATTCCAAGCCATTTGGGAAGCTAATAATTCTTGCGCGATCAAATTAATTGTTTGTTAGTCTTTACTAACCCGAGAAGTTAGTTGGCTTGGAATATAGATAGTCCTAACCTGGATCTATCAGAAAAACATAACAACATTCTTGATAAACATATTAGGTCTCGAGATATTCAATTTCTGAAGAAAATCCTAACTTCTCAGGTTAGTAAAGACTAACAAAAAATTAATTTGATCGCGCAAGAATTATTATAGCTTCCCAAATGGCTTGGAATACAGATAGTCCTAGTCTAGACCTATCAGAAAAACGTAATAACTTTTTTGATAAACATATTAGGTCTCGAGATATTCAAATATTCAATTTCTTAAGAGAATATTAAATTCTTATATCCCATCCTAGTAAATGTTGAACCTAATTATTTATTATAAATTGCAATTGGAATTAGTTCACAAATTCAATATTTCGCCTAAATGACGTTCTTGTTTTACATTTTAACCAATAAATACAAATTTTGGTTTGTTTTTGTTGGTTAGGATTAAGTTAGGTCTAACTTCACGCGCGTATACAAGCATGTGAAGTTTGTGCTAACTAACTTCACATTCTCTACAGTCGACTTAATTGCTGCACATCTGCCTAGAACAATCCAATGCCGCTAACCATTTCGACCACCTATACTTCCAAACGGCCATTCTCGTCTAGATGCCACTTCATGCTTCGCACCAAGATCTCAGTTGGTTTACCTCATTCATACTTAAAAACACCTTACTATACCGCTTGCTTCATTATGCTCTATCACTACCTTGATTGATATTTGCAATTTCTCTTTGATCGATTAGTTCAAATCGACCTGCAGATATATGGTAGTGCCGTTTCTAACAATTAACAAAAATAAATGTGTATTAGTAAGTACACTTATAAGAATTTTGAGTGAAATAAAAAAAACTCATGTAGATAAAAATTATCTTTTCCTTATGATAATTAAAAGTAGCACACCGTCCTTTCTAATTATCTACGCTTCCAACGCCTATCTGGTTTCGTTGATGCTGCATTCCTATTTAAATATTTGTGGTAACATAAGATTGAATTAATCAATTTAAAAGAAACTAAAATATTAAAGAAACTTAATATCTGTAAAAAAGATATTAAAATGTAAGAATACGTAATTTGATGTAAATAAACATAATATGTGGATGATTTCTATAGGCTTAAGCTTTCAAATGAAATAGGTTAGATTTCGAAACGGATTGGTCGCGATAAATTTTTTTGAGTAAAACTCTTACATTGAATTTGTTGAGTGGTCCACATTGAATGATCAATAACAGAACATCGTAGAGTTTGTACCAAAACTTCATTTACTGATGACACCATTGGACTTAACCTTTCAAATGACATCAGTCACATTCCAAAACGGATTGACGTCGGAAGATGTTTGAGTAGAATTTATTCTGTACACTCATGGAGTCTGAGTGGAATACATTTAACGTCCAATAACAAAATGCCACTATTATCGGATGATTTCTAAAGGCTTAACATTTCAAATGAAATAGGTTAGATTTCCGAACGGATTGGTCGCGATATTTTTTTGAGTAAAACTCGTTTGTTGAATTAGTTGAGTGACACACTTTAATGAAAATCAAACCTATTTCACTTAAATCATTTAAAAGGATAAGTCTATAGAAATCATCCTATGATGGTGGCATATTTGTACAAATACAGCGATATCTTATTATTGGACGTTAAATCGATTCCACTCAGACTCCATGAGCGCGCTGAATAAATTATACTCGAAAATCTTCCGACGTCAATCGATTTTTGAGTAGAATTTATTCAGTGCGCTCATGGAGTCTGAGTGGAGTCCAATAGTTAAATCTATTTCACTCAGACTCCATGAGCGCACTGAACAAATTGTACTCAAAAATCTTCCGATGTCAATCCGTTTTGGAATGTGACTGATATCATTTGAAAGGTTAAGTCCATAGGTATCACTTTAATGATATTTTGGTACAAACTCTACGATGTCCTGTTATTAGGCATTCAATTTGTGTCACTCAATAGATTCAATGAACGAGTTTTACTCAAAAAAATCTAGAGCCACCAATCCGTTGGGAAATCATACCTATTTCATTTGAATATATAAATCATCGACAATAGTGTCATTTAGTAATAAACTCTGCGTTGACTCGTCATTGGGTGTTAAATGTATTCCACTCAGACTCCATGAGTGAACTGAAAAAATTCTACTCAAAAATCGTCTGACGTCAATCGATTTTGGAAAGTCACTGATGTCATTTGAAAGGTTAAATTCATAGGTGTTACCAGTATATGATGAAATTTTGGTGCAAAGTCGTCATTTAATAAATTGGCGTTTCATAAATTCCACTCAGCCTTCATAAGTGCACTAAATAAGTTCTACTCAAAAATCTTCCGACGTCAATCCGTTTGGAAATGTCACTGATGTCAATTGAAAGTTTAAGTCCACAGATGTCGTTTGTATATATTGAAATTTTTGGTACAAACTCTACGATGTCTTGTTATTGGTCATTCAACTTCCGCCACTCAATGAATTCAATGAACGAGTTTACTCAAAAAAATCTATCGCGGCCAATCCGTTTGGAAATCAATCCTATTTCATTTGAATATATAAATCATCCGATACAGGTGGCATTTTGTTAGAAATTCTGCGATGTCTTGTTATTGACCGTTAAATGTATTCCATTCAGACTCCATGAGTGAACTGAAAAAATTCTACTCAAAAATCGTCTGACGTCAATCGATTTTGGAAAGTCACTGATGTCATTTGAAAGGTTAAGTCCATAGATGTCGTCTGTATATTCTGTTACTAGTAATTCATCATTCATTGAAAGTATTCCACTCAGACTCCCTCTGGGTGCACTAAGCAAGTTCTACTCAAAAATCTTTCTGTACCAATTTTTTAGAATATTCTTATTGGATTCGTATGCATTTGGCTGTTGTTATTAGAAACAACACTTTCGTGCCACCACAGTTCGTTATTGATTTGGTTGGTGTAAAACTTCGAAAGATAATCTACCTTATATGAATTAGAAAATTTCATAAAGTGTAAAATAATGATTGCCTTCTTCGGAATAGTAGGTGGGAATTGCGCGTATCGGCGCATTTTTGGAAATTTTCAAATTCGTAGAGGTTAGAGGTTTCAAATTCGTTAGAGGAGGTAAATCGATCTTAATTGTTCGCGTCGATCTTAATTGGTCTAATATTTTCATATATTGGACGGTGTTTTATCATCGGGTAATTATTATACGAATTATAATTCTGTTCTCAATTTCTTTGGTTTATTCAATGTTGAATTTCATTAAATTGGTATTAGTTAACTTTTACGGTTTGGGATTTTTTATGTTTTTAACTAATGTAATAATGATTGGATTTTACTGTTTATTTCATTTTATTGGCTATGAATAAGTTTAGTAGTATTCTAAAACAATATTGTCACAATGAGGATTTTGATAATGTTGATGATTTTAAAATGAATTCAAACGGTGATTTTGGAAATAACACGGAAATTATCGTATGTTGTTCCTAGATGGGTGTTGTTTAGTTGTGTTATAACTGAGAATATAAATAAATAAGTCAACAATCCATTTTGATGATAAAACTCTTTTGAATTAAACTATATCATTAAATGGGACCATCCAATAATCCAATTGACGTTAGGAGATTTTATATTAGTTATTTAATTAATTACATTATCGCGCCGGTCAGCAAAGCAGGAAACGTGAAGAACATTTTGAAATACCTGCGGTTTTTTAAATGAGGAGAATATGTGACTAACATGCGCACTACGCACTACGCTATGAGTTTTCTCTTCACGTCTAACCCCTTTTTTGTTCATTCATTAACTTTTGCTTGTGAATGTGCTCCCCAACATTTTTTTAAACTAAAAGTATAAATCATCCAATGGATTTAATATTTCGTTTTAAGGTGAATTAATACGCGCTTTTTCAACCACGCGTACACCACGCATACACCTCTACTCACACACTTATAGTACCTGCACGTTGCATGCTCCATGTCAACTTGTACACTAACATCGACGGCGGATCGGCTGCGAATTCCGCACTACAACAGAAGGTAATAGTTGTGTTTTTATTAACGTCACCTACCGTAATTGATGAGAAAAATTTACTTTTGCACCCTGCCTCTGGTGGGATTCGAACCCAGTAGGTCTCGGTTCAAGTGCTGAAGCTTTAACCACTGTACCACTGGGCCCTCCGTTTTCCGTAGGTCTTTTCTTCATTTTAAGCTTGTAGTCTTTTTTTTTGCAAATTGTGCAACATCTGTAAATCCATTGGGCTGTTTTTATTACAGCTAGTTGTTATGTTTTTCTGCAAAATGTTTAAATTCCTCCGAACCAAAAGGGCATCCATTATCAGTTACTATCGCATTTGGCAGCCTAAAGGTTGAGAATATTCTTATCAATTCTTCAACCAAACTATTCGCATTGGTTTTTCTCATTTCAACTACATCTAAAAATGTATTGTTTTGGAAGTGCAGAAAATACATGTGTATTCTCCCAAACGGTTATTTTGCTTCAGGCCATGAACCTTCAAAACTTCGTTTCTCCTATTCTAAGTTTATTGGCATTCAGGACATTGACTTACAAATGTTTCGAGATCCTTATCAATTTTCAACCATCATACGTACGATCTGGACACCATTTTCATTTTTACTATTCCTAAATGATTTTCGTGTAATAGTTGTAAGACTTCCTGTTTAATGGCTTCAGGAATTATGACTCTACTCATATATAACAGACAATTGTTTTCACAAGGCAGGTATATTTTTTTATTGTGATATTCTTTGACGTCTTTGGGCATCTACTACTTTATCCGGCCAAACGTGTGTTACAAAATAATATACTTGATTTAGTATTGGAACATTTTTTGTAGCCTCAATTAGTTTCTCTAAGTTAATAGAATATTGAATCTAAGTCAATATCTGTCAATGACTCTTTTGGCAAACGCGATAAAGCATCTACATTTCCCATTTTATTGCCTGGTCGGTATTCAATCTGATAATCATACATTGATAATATGATTGCTTGTCTTTGTAGTTTTGCTGCTGCTACTGATGGTGTGGATTTTTAGGATCAAATATTTCACGTAACGCCTGATGATCCTTATATATTTTGAAACGTAAGCCAAAAATATATTTATGGAATTTTTTGACGGCAAAAATTATCGCCAATGCCTTTCTGTGAAGCTCATTGACTATATGTGCGACGATATTGCACCCACTTCGTATGGACTTCCATTAGCTGCAATAAATATAGGCTGCTCTGGATCATAAATTTCGAGTAAATTATTTTGTAAAATTAATTGCTTTGAATCATCAAAACATTTTTGACAGGTTTCTGACCACTTGAAATTTACGTCTTTTATTAACAATCGGTATAATTCCCGCAGATCTATAGATAAATTTGGTATAAACTTACCATAATAGTTCAGCAGCCTAAGATACGAATGTAATTGGCTTATATACTTAGGAGTTAGAGCACTTAAGGTAGCTGTAATTTCTCAGGATTTGGACATATTCCTGTTTCTGGTACTAAATGTATTCTCGTTTAATCGCGTTGAGACCTTATGAAGATTTTCTTCACAATCTGATTTGGTTTGTCCCCATTGACTTCTTTATCACCAAAGGTATAGACGAAAACTACATATACCTAGAAAGCAGCGAGGGGATTATGTCGGATCACACGCCTGTTATTATGACAATCAGTGCAACGATTGTTAAAAAAAATAGTCCACCTTCGCTAACGAACAAAAAAAACCTGCTGGGAGAAATTCCAGAAACTTGTTGAGGATAATATTGAGCTTCAGGTGCCAATTAAAAACCCGATAGAGCTAGAAGAACTAGAACAACTCAACAACAGTATACAAGAAGCGGCGTGGAGTAGTACTCCCTTAAGTTCAAAGGAAATGCGCCGAAATGCTATTTATCCTCTGGAAGTTAGGGAACTGGTTACAGCAAAACGAAAAGCAAGAAAGGCCTGGCAAAGGAGTCGAGCACCAGAATATAAAACAACTCTAAATTTTTTATCCAATAAACTAAAGTTGCTAATTAAAGAAATCAAAAACGAATCCATTAATAAATACTTGAGTGGCCTTACTGGGGAAAAAGATATCGAGTACTCCCTTTGGAAAGCGACAAAAAGTTTAAAACGACCTAAACTACAAATTCCACCAGTAAAAAAAGAAGATGGCACATGGGCTATAAGTGCAAAGCAAAAAGCTTCGTTGTTTGCAACCCACCTCGAGAACACGTTTCAGCCTCTGCCTAGACAAACTGCAGAGGAAATCATACCACCAGTATATAAAATGGATAACTGCAATATATCTCCTGTTACATTACAAGAATTAAAAGAGGAAATCAATCTCAACCTAAATACAAAGAAATCTCCAGGATATGACTTAATTACAGGACAAATAGTAAAAGCTCTTCCTGAAAAAGGTCTACGTAAACTACTCCAAATAATTAATGCAGTGTCCAGACTTAAACACGTTCCAAGTCAATGGAAAGTAGCAGAAGTAATTATGATACCTAAACCAAACAAACCACGTAATGACAAAAATTCCTATAGGCCGATTTCCTTACTCCCAATAATTTCAAAATTATTCGAGAAACTACTAAAGAGACTAAAACCAATAACAGCAGAAATAAATCTTGTTCCTCCACATCAATTTGGTTTCAGAGAAAACTATTCAACAATAGAACAAGTGCACCGAATTACAAACATAATTGAAGACGTACTTGAAAGAAAGAAAGTATGTTGAAGCGTCTTCTTGGATGTAGCACAGGCCTTTGACAGTGTGTGGCACAAAGGTTTGGAATATAAATTACAAAGAGACTTACCAAAGCAGTTTTATGAAATTCTAAAATCTTACAAATCTAACGTCACTTTTGAGTTAAATTAGATGGCGAATACTCAGAAATAAAGAAAATATCAACAGGGGTACCACAAGGTAGCGTTATGGGACCAACTTTATATGTTCTATACACCTCGGACCTGCCAACGATAGAGGAGACTAACATAGCGACGTTTGCGGATGATACGGTCGTCTTAGCAGTTGCTAATTTCATAGAAGAATCTACAAGCAAATTGCAGCTACTAATGTTGTTAGTACCTGGACCAAGAGATGGCGCATACAACTTAATGAAACAAAATCTGTCCACGTAAACTTTACCAACAAGAAGGTCAACTGGGTACCAGTAGAACTAAACTCCAGCAAATTCCCTATGCAAATACGGCAAAATATCTTGGCATGACTCTATAGGCGAAACTAAAATGGAAAATGCATGTAAAAAAGAAAAAAGATGAGTTAAACATCAAATACACAAAGATGGATTAGCTCTTAGGAAGAAATTCCTAGCTAACTCTACATAATAAATTGCTACTATACCGGCAAATCCTAAAACCTGTGTGGACTTACGGTATTCAGCTCTGGGGCTATACAAAGAAAACCAATGTCAATATCATCCAGTCATTCCAAAGCAAAGTTCTTCGTGGAATAGTTAATGCACCGTGGTACATAAGAAATGACAACCTCCATAGAGATCTGAAGATGGAAATCCAGTTGGTGAAGAAATAAGCAAACACGCAAGAAAACACATGCAACGTATTAGTCTACACCAAAATGCTGAGATACGTCGTATGTTGGATGATTCAAACCCAGTAAGACGGCTGCGAAGGAAGAAACCGCATGATCTACAAGATCCAATCTGGATCGACTAAAAATATAATAAAATTGTAAAGGGGACTAGCCAAAGGGCTACAACCCTCCAAACAAGAATATAAATTATGAAAGATAAATTGCCTGATACAGAATTGAATTGCTGCCGATACAGCATATCCGACATTAAAATATTTAGTTTTGCAATTTTCAAAGAATTTGTCATTTCCAAGTAAACACTATGCCATTATTTAGTTATTAAAAAAAATTAAAGGGTTGTTTATGATTTCAAGGGTGAGCTCTACAAACTAGGTTAGATTAGATTTAAAACTCATATTATATATCTTCTAAATCTAATTCCACATACAAATTTATTTTAAATTTTTTTAGTGGTGTGGGGTCAATGTTGGCTCAAGCCCCTCCCTCCGTCCCGCCCCCACTACAATCCTGTAAAATCTTGCAAACCTGATCGAGCTCAAAATTTTTGGTTTGCGAATTTCGAGGGCCTTTAAATCGTTAAACTTATGTGGTTTATAATTGACCATTAATTTACAACTTGTCACAATCATTGTGTGTTACAATAGCCAGCATAACATCCTGTAATGCATGCTGTTCACTATAGATATTACTAATGCTCCCCAATACTAATCAAATTATAATTGATCGAAACACGTATATTCTAATCCGGTAAGCGAAATAATATGTGAATGGACAGATATGTGAATCAGATCCTTTTTATATGTCACGCAAATTATAAACAATATTGAACAATCAAAACGTGTGGGTGATCGATATTAGCTTATTTCATTATAATCCAAAACTAACACAAAAACTATAATTAATGTTACGATATGTTGGTTAAATATAAAAATTAGGAATGCAAGGTCGCAAATTTTAAACTGTTGCGGTATGTTATTGGCAAAAAGCGCGCGCACGAACTGAAATATAATAGTAACAAGTAGTTTTTCTTATGTGCACAGTCTTTTTACAATCTTGTATGTTGGGAACTTAATTTAAATAATTTTAATCGTTGTTTGATTTAAAATTTTCCAGGTACATGTTTAATTAATAAATTTGCTGATTCATTACGACAACGATTGGGTGATTAGCGTCCACGTTTTTAGATCCTTGTCAGCGAATAGTTTTTTTGAAGCTGATTAATTTGATGATCTCTTAAGTACACTTCAGCGTTGGGGTGCTGTGTTATATAATTTGTATAAATCGTTGTATTGGTTTCGTTTCCATATAGCTTTCAATCAGGTAATACTAATATGATGATGTAGCAACTATTTTTTATGTATTTTTTTTAACATATAATACAAAATAGTTGTTTTGTTTGTCTAAATATCTGTAACAAATCTGATGGCGGGTTTGTACATATAGCTATACGATTTTGTAAATATTTTTTGTTTATTAGCTGTTAGGTGATTATGGGATGAAGTGAAAGAGAGATACCGGAATGTATGTTGCGCGCCACAATACGATACGAATAGGTGCGGTTTACAATGTGTTCGAAGAATGACACAATTTTTGGGATTTTAATTGGAAATGAAAGTGCTTATCGAATTGAATTAGTTTTTGAAAGAAATATTGATACATGTCGCTACATATGTTTGTAGATATTATATTGATCAGTGCACGGTGATAACCGAAATCAGTCACGATTATCTACAGTTTTTTATAATGAGTATTTTAACGGTAGTTTGTTTAATTTATAGATTGTAACCGAAAAGTAGTAAATTACAAGTTTATGTTTGTAGATTCTCGATAAACATTATTTTCATTTCCTCCTTTAGTTTTAACACTTCTCATGTTACTTTAACGAACTGTAACATAACCAATTTGCTACGCTACTATGGAATTTGTTATGTGTCATAATTTTATGAGTTCTGATAAATATAAATCAAAACATTTTGTTTTGTTCGTAGGTAGATTTGCATCAACGGTAATACACTGAAACTATAATTTCAAAACTTACCAAAGAATTCAAGCTGCTTTTGTTCAAAGTGTGATAAATGTAAATTTAAATAATTTAATTTCACAAGCTAAGATTAGTTCACCAAAGTGTTAGTAAACCCACCCATTCGTATGGAATATCAAATAAAATCATTAAATTGTAAATAATGTTGTTAAAACTAAAAATTAGGTTTTTTGCGACGAGCTATATGTATCTCTGAGTCAACCGGCAATAATTCTAAAGCGATCCGACAAAACTCGTTTTATTTAAGTTAAATTTTATACAAAAAATTTCGGGTACCATTTTATCCCAACGTCCCAAACTAAAAGGTGATCGGCTCCTGACGAAAATTCCTTCTCCCTCAAGAAACGCTCTCAAAGAAGTGTGGGGCAAGGCTACATCGGGAACCAAGTGAAGCGATTGCACATTCATCTTTTATAAGATACTGCCTACAAGTAGAAGACCAAGCACAATGAAAACGAAAGATCAAAAGATCAAAGTGCACCAACATCAACGCGATTACTTTACTATTAGATGAATATAAAGTTTCTGCACCATTCGTTAGAGATTCCTCTATAAAATTGCCCTTGAAGTATACTCGACGCCTCCGACGTGCCCGAAAAATAAAATCATACGTTTACACGTTTACCGCAGTTATGCTCGACGATTATCGAGTAAGCTAAAGCTGCATATATGCAAGATATCGTTTTTTATATTTGAGGGAGTCTCAGTCACGTCGAGTACGAGTATATGGGTATTTCAAAAGCAAAAAAAACTGAATTTTGGCAAAAACTGTGTTATACCGGGTGATTTTAAGCTGAAACGTCCAAATATCTCGGAAAATCAGCACTCTACGAAAAAAATGTCCATCGTCAAGATTTAATCATTCCGAGGGGGGGGGGGGGGGGGGCATACATTACTAACATTAGTACTGCTTATCCCCCTTCTTGTAAGTGGGGCGGAGGGTAACTTTGAAATTAAAATAGGATCCCCTATTTTCTATTGCAGATTCGGATTTTACGGCTTAAAGGACGTAGAATTTCTTTGAAACTTTTCGATTCATGATAGATGGCGCTGTAATAACGATTATTATTTTTTGCTCGATTTCTCCTATTGAGAACCTATGCATACGATTCTGTAATACATTTAAATTCAAATTAACACTTTTTCAATGTAAATATTCGAAATTTGTCTTATTAACAATTTTTTTTTTAAATTTGTATTTACTGCAAATGACTTGTCAATAAACTACTATTATCGTAACCCAGGAACATTTGATTAAATCTGCTTCCAAATAAATAATTTTTGTTGTATTTTGTTTTAAAATGTTGTTTATCTGAATAACTGGGAAATTGCTACCTGTAGAAATGTAATTGGCTAAACGTAAACATATTGCAGAATCGTATGCATAGGTTCTCAGTAAGAGAAATCGAATACAATTTAATATCGTTATTACAGCGCCATCTATCATGAATATCATGAATTGAAAAAATGTTTTAAAGAAATCCTACGTTAGTTTCAAAGTTACCCCCGCACTACCTACATGAAGGGGAGGAGGGGTACTAATTTTGACACTACTGTATGTTTCCCCCCTCCCTTCGGAATGATTAAATTTTGATAATGGACATTTTTTTCGTAGAGTGCATATTTTCCGAGATATTTGGCAGTTGTCTGAAAGTTTCGGACCTAACAAAGATACAAGACATTTTTCTTGGAATTTGTTTTTATTTCTCTACATAGTCTCATGGTAAGTCTATACATAGTTCTTTCTGAAGGTAATGGCCTCCTCATTCGACGAAAATCTCTGTCCTTCTAGCGCAACTTTTAGCTAAGGAAACAAAAAAATGTCGCTTGGTGCTAGATCTGGTGAGTATTAGGAGGGTGGTCAATCAGTTCAAAATGTAATTCGTGGATTTTTGTGAGACGGCTCATTGTCTTGTGGAGCAAGATTTTCTTTTTATTCAAATGTGGCAGGTAGGGCCGTTTTTCCGCAATTTCTGCCTTCAGCTTGTTAAGTGATAATGCGTAGTATGATCTTGTAATGGCTTTCCATTTTTGAAGATAATCGATTAAGGTATGATCGTTCCAGAAAACAGTCTCGCCATCACTTTTCCAGCCGAAGGCAAACCGCTGTTTTGACCGTATTTTAGATTCTAGAGTATAATAATGTATCCAACTTTCTTTTCTTGTGCCTAAACTGCGCCAACAGAGCATTGGAAATGTTCATTCGAAGACGCTTCTGGTCCAAGATGCGCGACGTTCAACGTACGGGCAACTTTATCATGCCTAAATCTTGATTCAGTGTACGACAAACACGTTATTTGGACATATTTATCGCCTCTTCTATTTCTTCTGCTTTAATTCGACGGTTGTCTAGCACCATTTGATGAATTTTAGCAATGTTATCGTCAGTGGTTTTAGTTTTTGGACGTCCCGAAAACAGCAGCCAAGCTGGTACGGCCTCCTTTAAATTCAACTTCCAAAATTCCACAGTGGTAAACAATTTTGCAGAGTCCTCGTACACAGCTTCCAATTCGTCTTTGATTTGCTTAAGCGTATAGCCTTTCAAAATTGCATATTTATTGACTGCTCGATACTTGATTTTTCCATTTTCACAAAAGCACTCACACCGACTCACTCAAACGATTGTTAAACAACAACTGGCATCTCCATGTTGAGGGTAGACATTTTTCAGAGAACGCTCGTAAATTTCAGAAAATACCAAGAACAACATTTAGTGAAAGTTTTACTTTAAATTTAATAGAGTTTTTTCTGTCTTGTTTTCTATCTTGTACATAGTAAAATAAAGTATAGCAATCATGAACAAGTTAGACCTTTGAGACTTTCGTATATTAGCCATTTTGTGAAATATTGCACATTTAATTTAAAATCTTTTACGAGGTAACTGCTTAATTTAAAACTCTGAAAGCTGATAAAGAACGGATCGGCCAAAAATCACTGGAATCTCCAAATTTATAGAAAAAGCTTAAGTATGAAGTTTTATAAAGTTCCGTCAATTCGTCTGAGCTGTAGGGAACTGCACACATACAAACACACATATACGCACACGTAGATAATTTTTGGAAACTTCTTTTTTCACTTTGGCGATATAGTGGCCAAAGTGAAAAAAGAAGTTTCCAAAAATTATCTACGTGTGTGTATGTGTGGGTCTATGTGTGCGGTTCCCTACAGCTCAGACGAATTGACTGAACTTTATAAAACTTCATACTTAAGCTTTTTCTATAAATTTGGAGATTCCAGTGATTTTTGGCCGATCCGTTCTTTATCAGCTTTCAGAGTTTTAAATTAAAAAGTTATCTCGTAAAAGATTTTAAATTAAATTTGCAAAATTTCACAAAATCTCAGCCCCTGGGCTGTGCAGAGGGATGGATTAATCAGGATGAAACTGCATAATTAAGCTTTTTTCATAAATTAAGAGGTCCTAATTGGTTTAACTCACCCAGATCATATGACCTTTAAACATTCGAATTATGTGATATTGATTTTTCAAATTTTTTCGGCCAAAATTTACTGCTAACTTCAATAACATGTCATTTTCGGCTAATATCAACATAATTTTGTACCCACCTGATACAAAATATGCCGAAATGCAGATTTTTTCGGCTGAAATTTTCGTCTGAAATGTGGTTTGGCGGTAGAAATTTTTAAAATTCGAAATAATAATGCGTCATATTATGAGTTTTGAATATAAATGGTAATTTATAGTGAGCTGGCAGTGATAATCGTATTTTAGGATAAGCACAATCATCTCGCTTCGATAAGGACCAATATAATTTTATATCTGAAAATCGACTACAACTTCCAAGATTTTCCTGGACCGGAAATGGCGATTGATGTTTTGAGATACGTTAGGTACGTTATATAGGGTGAAGTACGTTATACAGGGTGAATGGTGACTAAGTGCCCAGCACCAGCTGTATATATTTAAAATAGAGTAAATGGTCAACTATAAAAATCCCAGATGAGGTTAAACAAAAATTCGGTTCTGTTAAGAACTTCCTATGTTGTTTACCCAATTACCAGTATATTGCTCCATACAGTATCGCTCAAAAGTCACTAGTGCAATTTTCATCTGAGATTTTTTAAGTTTGCAATTTACACAAATTTCAACGTACGGCTGGTGCCGGCCACTTGGTCAGCATTCACGCTATAACGTACCATCTCAAAACATTAATCGTCATTTGTGGCCCAAAATGTTCTGGAAAGTTATAGACGATGTTCATATACAAAATTATGTGAGGTCATATCGAAGCTGGAAGATTATACAAATCCTAACAAGCGGCTGGTGCTGGGGAGCTAATCATAGTTTGCTCTATCATTACCAACTTAAAACATAAAAGAACAATACCGGCCTAGGAAGTTCTTAAGAAATACAAACTTTTATTTAACTTAACCTGAGGTTTTAGAACTTTTACCAATATACTCAAATTTGAACATATGGCTGGTGCTGGCCACTTGGTCAGCATTCACCTTTTCTCGTACCATCTCAATCGCTATTTCCAGCTCAGGAAGGTCTTGGAAGTTATAGACAATTTTTATATCTAAAATTATATGGGGCCATATCGAGGCTGGAAGATTGTGCCAATTCTAAAATACAGCTATCACTGCCAGCTCCCTAAAATTTGTTCAGATAATTTTTTTTAATTTTACCGAAAATGACGAGTTTTGATAAAAAATATATTCATTTCACAGATATTTGACATCTCTACAGTCCAGGTGATTTGAGTACTCGAAATCAAACTTCATATTTTACTTTTTCCCAGTAATTGGGAAATCCTTGCGAAATTCGATGGCGATCTGTGTACCAGAAGTCGCCTTCCATAGGAGCTTTACCAATTTTTGCAATGGTGTTGAAAAAAGTTTAGCATTTAGAAAATATGACAAAGAATTTAAAAATTCAATTAAATTTTCAACAAGGATTGCCCTTGTTGGTTTTCTAAAATTCAAGTAGGAATAGTGATTTTTGGTTATACAAGACTGGTTTACCGAAAGGCCGATACGTTTAAATTTTCGCTTAAGAAACTAAAATAAAATTATGGTGTATTCGAGATCTATGTATACCCATTCATGGTACAATAAAAGAAATTCTGATGTAATTCTGTCCATAACATATTCATCTCGGAATTTCTCTTTTTACTGCTTCTATGAACCTTGGTAATGTAATCCGGTAGAATATGGGATAAACTTGCGTTGACACTAGGTTAAGTAATCAAATCCTCCGACTGTAGATTTTTTAAAATTTTTTTAATTATATTTATTTATTACAACAGATTCACAAATCATCTAGTAATTTATCGTACATAATTTATATTATTGTTTGGAGGGTTGTAGCCCTTAGGAGTTTTATTATATTTTTAGACAATCCAGATTTGACAATCCGAATTGGTTATAGTACCAGTCTAATGATTATTGATCATTGGAATGGTAGATGAGATGTCAATAGTTTGCCAGAATGAATTCAACTTTTGCTAAAATGTCTCATTTTGACGGATAATTGAAACCGAAAATAAAACCAGGAAAAAGAATAATTTTTAATTCATAATTTCTATTTTATTTTTATCTGAAAATGGTTTTATTTTATTGTTTATTCTCCACCATTACTATTTATCTTAAACTGGCACAGGCTGGTGCAGTTTTTTGCTTTGTGCACGAAACCGATTGTGCCATGTTTCGTGGTCGCCGTGCTGCCGCGGCCTGTAGTGTTGAATGTTAAACTCTTTGAGTTGGCATTCATGGACGCGGCTGTCCTATTTCCTTTTTGAAGACGATTTTTTCCAAACGCTCTAATCTATTTTTTAATGATTGGGTCCTTGTTATTCTGTTGGTGGGTTGGGTGGCCGTGTTTTGCACTCTGGTTGTGGTTGCTCGTGTTGGGTGACTTCAACCGGATGGTTGCGACGTCCCGAATGATTGTATTTCTGGTAATTGGGCATTTTTTGTATGGCCACGTCGTTTCGATGTGTTGCAACCCGGATTTAATGGCCATGCGTATGTCCTTGAGCAAGGAATTAGTGTTTTGCGTCTTCTCTGATTTTATGGCTGCTTCTGCCATTCTGTGAATGAAAAATTGAGTTGATTTTTTTTTGTATTAGGTTACCAGAACGGGTCGTGTATATATGTTATACTTTTATGAGTTCACCTTGGTTTTGTGTGTCCTATCCAATGATGCGGACATTTTTCTTCGCCCCTGATATTTGATCGGCTGAAGTCAGTATTCCATAGACCGGTTTGAGTCTATCAACAGAGACAGATTGTTGCTTATCTCTGATTTGTAATACAAAGTGCTGACGAAATCATCATATCACTTTGTATGGGCCTTCATAAGGTGGTATGAGGCCCGCACGTACTTTATCTATTCGTGCGAAAGCGTGTTCACAGGTTTGCAGAGATTTTGGTACGAATTTGTCGCTTTGCTTTGATTTGCGCGTGTCCGTTGGGATGATTTTGTTAATGGTGGAGCGCAATTGAGGTATTACCGTGTCAGTGGTAGTTTAGAGTGTAAGTGGATGTTTCACAAAGAATTCCCTTTGTAATTTAACCGTAAACATTTTAGGTCATCTTTGACTGTTGCTCGGATTCCCAACAATATGATTGGAATCTCTGAGCTTCAGTTGACGGTATTTGCGCGAGCTATGAGAGCTGTTTTAAGTTGGCGGTGGAAGCCGTTTGCTTGTGGGTGATAGGCAAGTATTCGTATTCGACGTGAGCCTAAGAGTTGCATAAGCTCAACACCCGAGGCCTCTAGATTTTTCAATGGAATGGTGTTTATCTGTTAGTTTTAATCCAGAACAACTGAAAAGTGCGCTTAGTATTTGGTAGCGGTGTTTCTGGAATTGGGAAAAATTCTCGGAAAAACTCTTTGATTTCAAATTCTTCATCACCGTACTTACTCGTATTTGTATTTTTTCATGTAATTTATAATTCACTCGTTTATACGAAGTTTTACGAATACCAAATTATACCGAATTAAACCAAAAATGGCGGATTTAAATTTTTAGGAAAGTTTATGAAATACTTCACTATTACTGATTTTTGTGAATATCGTGCAGCCATGTAATTGCATGGAGAAATTTTGGATGTTGGAGATAGGGTAACGGCCTGGAATTGTGACTGCGTTAAGCCTTCTGTAGTCCCCACATGGTCTTCAGTCGTTGTTCTTCTTCTTTACCATGTGCAATGGACACGATATTGCTGATAAGAAGGTCTGCAGATTCCTAGTTCCACCATGTGTTGGAATTGTAGGAAAGCTGCTTTGTGGCGAATTGTATCCAGCCCTGTAGTCACGATGTAGGGGAGCTGTTAATGAAGGGAATTTCTTCAACAGTGCTCCATAGTTACTGTTGATTGTATAATTCATTTATGATAGTTTATCAACGCGTGTTGTTGTTGCGTTGATTGAGAGTTTAGTGGATGGATCGATCAATTTGTGACTTCAGATCCACTAAAAGTCCGAATTTTTCCAGGAAATCCGTGCCAATGATGAAGGCGAGTTTGAATGAACGTCTTAATCCGTTGTCAACGTCTAGTAATTTGGTACCATAAGTATTTATAGTGGTACCATTTGCTGCTGCCAGAACTAAATCGGTACTGCGATGTTCCGAAGGGTACGGGATTACGCTAAGATCAACGCCGGTGTCAATCAGAAATGTGATTTAATTGACCAAATCCCGTAGAAATAGGCGGCTATGCTGTGACGCCTATTGGTTTAGGGAACCGGTAAAAATGATTTGTGAAACCACGCGTTGTTAATCGAGGAATTGTATGAATTTTTAGAATTCGTGTAGTAATGGACACGTGTTTTCTAAAAATCGACCAGGAGATTCTGACGATTTGTGAATATAATGCAATTACCACGGGGTGGATGCTTGAACCACTATATCACAAAACTCGTTTTGTAATTTTAAATTTAATAATATTAAAACACCATGCACAAGATTTTCTTTTAAACAAAATATTTATTCACTTGCACTTTTTTTAAAAAAAAAACCGACGCCTAGGGTCACCAGATGTAACGTACGATGAAGCGGAGCACTTTTATAAAAATTAATAATAATAAATACAGGGTGTCCGCCGGGAAGGTATACTACTTTGTTTGTTTATGATTTTTGATTAAATGAAAGAGAATGGATCTTATATTGATAAATGTTTTATTTAATGTCGGCAATTATGTATGGAATACAATATCAGATAAATGTCCGCCTCTGTTAGCCTCACAAATGCGAGCCCTTTTGAGCACCTTTTTCATTACATTCTGACACATTTCACGGGGTATTTCATTAATTTCATCACGAATATTTTGTTTGAGTTGCTCAAGCGTTTCTGGTCTGTTTGCATAAGCCTTGCTTTTTAGATATCCCCACAAAAAGAAGTCAGGAGCAGTCAAATCAGGCGACCGTGGAGGCCAATCAACATCACCATTTTTTGAAATAACTTGTTGTGGAAAGAGTTCTCGCAGTAATTCCATTGTAATCCTGGCTGTATGCGATGTGGCACCGTCTTATTGATACCACATGTTAATCAAGCCCAAAGTGTGCAGTTGTGGCGTTAAAAAGTTTTCAATCATATCATGATATCGCTCCCAATTCACAGTTACCGTTACGCCGTTTTCATTTTCAAAGAAGTAAGGTCCAATGATTCCTCCTGACCAAATTGCACACCAGACTGTCACTTTTAATGGATGTAAAGGTGACTGATGAATAATGTGAGGGTTTTCCATTGCCCAGACCCGATCATTCTGTTTATTCACATATCCATTTAAATGAAAATGTGCCTCGTCACTCATTATGATTTTTTCATGAAAATCGGGGTTGTCATGGGCGAGCTGTAACATCCTATTGGCATATGTACGGTGGCGTAAATGGTCTTGTGGAAGAATTTGCCACGTGTCTACTTCATGACTGTCAAGTATGAACTGTCAATACTAATATTCGCCTAAATGGCGGCAAAACAAAGTAGTATACCTTCCCGGCGGACACCCTTTAAAACTTTAATTCAATTTAAAAAAATTATTATTAAAAATTAATTTTTTGACGTGGTGATTGATGTTGAGGTGCTGCGTGCTGCTGCTCCGATATCTCAAAACTGAATACATGCACCAAAACGTTTTGGTGGACCCTTTATAAAATATGTGCAAATGATTTGATTGTAGAGATATTGTCATGAAATTGTTGTGTAACCAAAACATGATTTTACAATCATAATTCGCTTACACAAATTTCGTTATGTACAAGCGTTGTTACGTACAGTTTACGTATACAACATTGTTGTATATTTTGGAATAATTCTTTATATGAAGAATTGTCAGTTTATAAAGAATTGTGTACACGGAGGATTGTTCGTTGAGCATTAATTATACGGAGTTTCTTATAGTAGTTGACGCAACTATCTGTTACAAACCCCTGACGTAAAATATATTCAAACCAGTTTAACACTATTTTAAATGAAAAGTAATTAAATCTCGAAATTTTACTAAACATTTTTAACTCGCAATCGTTTTTCCTGTGGGCTGTGAGCTTGGGAAAAAACTACATCTGTATGTTTAGATTTTAGTTTCGCCCATTTAATGTCTATATATTATGGATTATGCAGAAAACCCACATACAAAAAAATTATTTTGATAAAAACTACATTACATAATTTTGCAATAAAATAATTTATTATTATATCGCATTACGTTCAAAGTTTTTTATTATTTAATTATTACATTTAATTACAACAAACCAATGAATACAAGTTCGTAATTCATAATTAACTGTGGCCGCTTTTAATACAGTTGAAAGAGAAATTAAAAAGCGTATAATCAAAACTTTGCAAAGGGATTAAAAACGTAACGAAACTTTAGGCAGTGAAAATTTTAATTTGGTAAAGCGGAACATAAAAGCACAATGAACGTGCTTTTATTCTTTTTGTAAATTGAAAGCTCTCCTACCTCTAACTGAAAAGGGTTAATTATGTTAAACGAAATATTTTGAAGGATTTGGTGTAAAAATAACACTTGGGTTGGTATATGATTACGCCACACTTCATTTAAATTAAGAACGTCGAAAATATCTTAAATGCATTTAGACCACCGTTTAGCAAAGAACCGATAAAAACTCAATTACACCTACCTAGCCGACCACAAACCAAACACCCTCGTATGTATATAACAAAAATATGAATTCTAAAATCGCGTGAGACCCAAATAGATAACTATCGTAAGCCAATTAATTGTTGCTTGTTTCAAACGTATTTTTGGCAAGAACACAAAATAAAAATTCGATTTAATTGATTTTTATGTAATTTTCGAATTGTATCGTAATGCAATCAAATACTTAAACATACACAAGATTAGCGTCGTTATGATATTTAGTCCAGTCGATAATACTTCGGTCTGCGTTTATAGATGACTTGCGATATTACGAAAATAAATATGTAATGTACTCGTACATACCGATAGATATCCATTATACGTATGCTGTACTTACTCTCTAAGGTATTACATAATAATTGCGCTGCTCGACATCGATCCATTTGAAATATCTGTGCTATGGGTGTCAATAACTCTTTGAATGATGTATGTTTATCATTTTGAAACGATCTCACGAATTTCAATTTGAAATCGAATATCGTTTACAACCAAAACACATTTTTTTTTAAATCGCTTAAAAATAATTTTCTTGTTTAATTAGATTAACATTAGTATTATGTTATAAATGTAATTACAAGAAGGCTAGACATCTACAAATTTATTAAATAAAAATATGATATAACTTGATTCATGTGTGTATGGACTTTTGATGGTCAATAAGTGGATTATCTGCTTTGAACGCGATAAATGATTTATAATACCTTTGAATCGTATCTAGGCAATTAGCAAGAAACAACATTTTACACTTTGCTGTTTTGCATAAATTCTCAGATTAATATTAAATACGACGATATTACCCAACTGAATCAACACAATATTTTGTAATAGTCAATCGCGAGTATAATCACCCCATTGTGGGTGTTATATATATATATATATATATATATATATATATATATATATATATATATATATATATATATATAGCGCGAGCGTACCTAATTTCAAACAATATGAATATACCGTCCCAAGACAATAAAGATGCCCTTTGGGTACAAAACCAGAAAATAATGTAAAAATTACAACATAAATTGTATAATTATTATGCTTTCATTATTATGCTGAAGTAAATTAGAGAAAAAAAAATCATTTCATAGGCAACAAAATGAAAAATAATAAAAATGTCGAGCGCGCGCGCTCTGGTCCAACCAACCAAATCTGTAGACCTTAAAAACAAATATTCATAAGAAATTATAAATCGCGCGAGCATTCAAACAAACAAACGACTCACACGATTTTATAGGTGAAGTGTGAAGTCGTGATTAAGATTTATGAGTCCACGATTTGACTTTTATTGTACACCACGATGTAGACATAGTTTAATGCTTGTGACAATGAAATGCATTCTACTTGCTGTGCGAGCCGAGTCATATGATTTCTGATTAAGGTAAATATACTTAAATATAATAAAGTCCAAATGGTGTGTTGTTGCCTAAGAGTATCGCGGTCATACTTGAATGATTGATTGTAGAGTATTTAACGTAAATTTTTATGATTTAAATCTAAGTTTAAACAAAGCAACGTAGAGCATTTGAACAAACTAATTAAACTTTTGAACTAGATCATTAAAAATGTGTATGTATCTAGGCAGTTAATATTTAGTTCGTCACCTTAATTACTAAGTAATGTTGCAGTCGCGTGTTTTTGAAATATCGGCTTATTTCGTTTCTTAACTTATATATTTAAACGATTTGAAATGATTAGAACTGGTGAATTCAATAACAGAAGAAATAGGAAAAACATTGCATAGATCAGTTTTTACTAGAAAGCTCCGTTAACCCAATGTGTGGCCTGATTTGTGCTTATGTATGTGCTTCCTAATATCCATTGATATTTTAAAATGACATAGCATTTCAATAGAAGCGCCTTTTAAATTTTACTGATAAACTACAGTGAGCCTATCTCAATTGACTGCCAAAAGTTGAGTTTCTTGGTCAAATTACGCAAGCGATCAAGTTATTTTCAACAACAATATACAATCCTGGTAACCTGACAGGTTGTACTATCTAGAATCTAGATCATAGATCTACCCACCACACCTGATTCCTATTCCTGATAATTAAAAAATCATTATTCCAAATTGCTCAGCCTCAGGCCTGAGGCCGCATTAAATTGTAGGGGAAAATCTAGTCCAGATTCAAAAGATGTTCTACCCAAGGCCAATCAACTAAAAGGTAGTAAATCTATCAAGAACATTCCAAATTTGGTGCAACCGAAAGAAAAATCACCCCACCAATAACCAAGTGTGGGTGTAACCAGTTACCCAGAAATTCAGTCACCGATGAACTCGGTTACTGATAAAGACTATAAGGTAACAGCGCTAAACAATGTCATGGCAAAAGGTTTGCGTCACACTTGCTTAAGCAAAGAAATACTGGAAGACTTAGAAAATAAAGGTCTTAAAAAACTAGATGCTTTTAATATTGTTAAAAAAGGAATGCAGGACGGAAACCAAATTATCAGTAAAAGGGGCTCCCTCTTTTTATGCTGGTATTTGATAACAAAGAGAATGTTTAAAACATTTAAGGAATAAAAGGAATCCTTCTTTGAAGGTGAAAATCGAACCAATGGGGAGAACCACAACACGCATACCCCAATGTAAGAAATACCAGACATTTAATCACAGCCAAAGATACTGCGGCCGGGACTCAAGATGTGTAAAATGCTCAGGTAATCATTTTACCCAGGCATGCACAATAGAGAGAGATGTGCCAGCCAAGTGTACAAATTGTAAGGGCCAACATCCGGCTAATTATCGAGGATGTGAGGTTGCTAAACAACTACAAAAATAAAAAGATAAGACAAGAAATCAACCGCAATATCATGAAAATCAAAGGGTTCAAATATCAAATCAGATGGATCGACACCCACAACCAAGCAACACAGGATCGACACCTACAACCAAGCAACACAGGACAAAGAAGCTCGTTTGCCCAGATAGTGAAAGGTTTGGGTTCAACCAAACATATAGGCTCCGAAAATAACCAAATTATGGAAAACATTATGAACAGCATTGCAGCTATTACAAAGCGGCTAGATGACCAAAGTAATCTGCACAACATGATACTTGATCAACTGAACTAATATCTGAAAGCCTAGATGGCTTAAATCTTCGTTTGTTAAAATACGGGGTTGTAACTTATATCACACCATGCATCCAGCGGAAAGAGCAAGAAGTGGTTCGGCATTACCAATAAAAGAAAATATAAAACAGCATTTAGAATCAAATATCGAAGAAGATCCAATGCAAATCACTACTGTAAGGATACAAATTAAACACAGACAGCTTACTGTCTCTGCAATATATTGTCCTCCCCGGTATAACTTGAAAAGGGAGAACTACCTTAAACTATTTAAATCGCTTGGACGTGTTTTTATTATTGGGAGTGACTTTAATGCGAAAAACACCTATTGGGGATCTAGACTTACGACGTCAAAAGGTAAAGAATTGCTTCAAACAAGGCAGACATCAAAATGTGATTTTTACTCTGGTGGTTCAACAACATACTGGCCCAGTGACCGAATGAAGATACCTGACCTAATAGACTTGTATGTAGCAAGAGCTATGTCCCAGAACTACATTCATATTGAAGACAATAATTCTCTAGTATTGGATCATTCCCTGGTTATCATGACAGTCAGTGAAATGGTAATTCAAAGGGAGAGTGCCCCCAGATTACCAAATTCAAAAACAAACTGGGACCTCTTTCGTGAAGTATTAGAGGAAAAAATCAATCTTCAGGTACCGATAAGAAATCCCCACCGCAGTTGGAAGATGAATTAGAACAACTCAATGAAACAATTCACTATGCTGTTTTGGCAAGTACCCCCATTATACAAAATAAGAAGAAGTTTAACATATCCTACCCAATGGAAGTTAGAGAGCTGGTAAGAGAAAAACGACGGGCACGTAAAACCTGGCAAATAACTAGAACACAGAGGAACAAAACAATTCGTAACAATTTAAGTAACAGTCTCAAATCTAACAACAGATATTTAGTTAGCCTAACCGATGAAAAAATTCTGAGTATTCACTGTGGAAGGCGACGAAGGGATTCAAAAGGCTCAAAATGCAAGTGCCTCTACTTAAAAAGGAGGATGGAACCTGGGCAAGAGGTCCTAAAGAGAAGGCTGATCTGTTTGTGTAACTCAGTAACTCTCAAAGAATTAAAGAAAGAAGTAAAAAGCAACCTGAATGTTAAAAAAGCCCCAGGCGATGACCTGATTACTTGCCAAATAATCAAGGTTCTACCAGGTAAAGGATTTCGTAAGCTATTACACATAATCAATGCAAGCTTTCGGTTAAAATATGTTCCGTGACAATGAAAAGTAGCAGAAGTTATCATGATAGCCAAACCTGATAAACCACCTAACGAGATAAAATCATACAAGCCAATTTCATTGCTGCCAATTATGTCAAAACTTTTTGAAAAATTATTACTAAAAAGACTTAACCCTATAATTGAGGACTTTCAGGGAAAAGCCCTCCACAATTGAACAGGTGCCTAGAATCACCAACATTATTGAAAGAACGTTAGAACGCAAAAAACTGTGATCCATTATATTTCTGGACGTCGCCCAGGCATTCGATAAAGTCTGGCACAGTGGACTGAAATTCAAGTTACATAGAGATCTGCCGAGGCAATTCTATGCCAAACTAAGACATTATTTATCCAATAGACATTTTCGTGTGAAATATGAGGATGAATACTCCAAACTAAAGAAAATCTCTGCCGGTGTTTTACAGGGGAGTGTCTTAGGGCCAATCCTGTATTTATCATTTACAAGGGATATTCCAACAACAGATGAAGAAACCATAGCCACTTTTGCAAATGACACAGCAACGAGCAAACTCCAAAAGATTACCAATGCAGTTTGTAACCGGACTAAGCGCAGGAGAATCAAGCTTAATGAGACGAAATCAACGCATATTAACTTTACATATCAAAAGGCTTCCCATCTTCTGATAGAAATTAACTCACGACCGGTACCATATGCAAACAAAGCTAAATACCTTGGCATGACACTCGATGCCAAGCTCAAGTCGCGAGAGCATGTCAAAAAGAAAAAAAAAAGAACTTCATATTAAGTTCAGAAAAATGTATTGGCTCGGCTCATAGGTAGAGGCTCTGAGCTGACAATACACAACAAGCTGCTGCTATATCGGCAAATACTGAAGCCGATATGGAGCTACGGTATTCAACTCTGGGGAGGTACTAAGCAAACAAAAGCAAAAATGATACAGACGTTTCAAAATAAGGTTCTTCGAAGCATCGTAAATGATCCGTGGTACACAAGAAATGAAGACCTTCACAAGGACTTACAGATGGAATACATCAAAGATGAAATAAAAAAGCATGCCGCCAAACACGGAATAAGGCTCCAGGAACATGGAAACCCCTCGGTGATAACCCCTGTTTGGTAAACGGATGTTAAAATTATATTTTAAATAGGTTTAATTAATTTTGGGACTAACCCGGGTTACACCCCAGCAAATCAGAATTGTTTAAGAAATATAAAATTTGTAAATTTGAAAGAAAAAGTGCTAGACGAGCACAGTCTCAGTTGTAATTAATAAAGAAAATAAATATTCCAAATTTGAAAAATTTAGCAACGTCAACCCCCTAGTTGAAAATTTAATGTTTTTTGTAGATGCTAAACTTTTCAACATCGTTGCAAAAATTGAGAAAGCTCCTACGGAAACTACCCGGAAGTGGTACACAGACCACCACCATATTTATGGAAAACCCTCCGATTTTATGGAAAAAGCTTTAGTATGAATTGTCAACCTAAATAATCAATCCATCTGGACCTTAAAGACGCCGAATTTTGGTGAAATAAAGTTTTTTATGAAAACTTATCAATTCCATTAAAATTTTAAATCTTTTTATTTTAATCGTCCTTTTCGTAAATGTTATATAACTTTCAAAATAATTCCAAAAAATGAAAAGTTCATATGGAAGCTATCACTTCGATGGACCGATTTCGGCCAAATATCATTGAGACTTAAGTATGAAATTTTATCCCAATCAGTCAATCTGTCTGGGCTGTACAGATCCCTAATAATTGTGGATTTAAACAGTTTTTTTTGTCAAAAACCGTTTAAATTCTGGAAAACTGACGTGGACCGATATTGTTGAAAGTTTAATTTAGAATCGTTTAGTGCATAATCGTTTTTCTCATATACTCGTATGATATACTTTTTAAAAATTTTGCTAAAATCTAAAACGCTTCTTAGGAAGCTAAACTTTCAAGTAAATATTTGGGGCACATATTCAGGCTTCAGCCACTAATTGATATTGTATTTACAAGTGACTGTTCTATGTAGAAGAAATAAAGAGCTGAGGAATTCAACGATTTCATATCAAGCAATAACATTTGATGAAATGCAGGTATACAACAATATGCAACAATATGATTTAGATGAACAATGCCAACATACATTGCCAAATAATATAATGGACAGAAAAACTTGCTAATAATCTTGGAAGAACTCGGTTGTAAAGAACTACCACATTGTAGTACATATATCTAACGCTTCAATAAATACCCAACCCACAAGTAAATATCCAATAGAATTTAAGCTATTTTAAGCTATTGTTGAAGTTTGATTGTGTCGGGGCCAAGTTGGCAACACTGTTTTGTTTGATAACCGATTTGATAGCTGAAATTTGCTTTGTCATTAGTTAGATTTGCTATTTCATAATGCATCGACTCACACCAGAGCAATGCTTGCAAATTGTTGAAATTTTTTATCAAAATAATGGTTCTGTTCGCCAAACTCGCCACTTTTGTACCACGTATATATTCTAAATGATAATACGCATCCAGTAAGACGTCAAACAGCGCGTCCCGAACGAGCGATAGACGCTGTACAGCGTAGCATTGAGGAAGACCCAAATCAATCAATTAGACGTCGTTCTCAGCAACTGGAAATGTGTCCATCCACTTTATGGAAATGCTTACAAAATTGAACTTCTACAGGAATTAAAGCCATCCGATAACCCTAGTTTCAAAAGATCATTATTCAAAAATTGTATATGGGTGATTTCTGAAATCCCACAGTTTATTAATGAAATCAGTTAAACTAGTTGAAATGAACATTCTGATCAAATTTCATGATTGTGCCTACTCCCCATCAGCCAGAATCCCACATACAAGACTCTACCGTCAATCTCTAAAAAGGTGGGATTTCCTGAATTTTTCAGGTAATCGAGAAAATTTTACCAAATATCAGCTAGTATAAAATTGTTAACTTATAACTGAAGTAAAAATTAAAAATTTAATTGATAAATCAGGAAGAAAAAAATATTATAGTAACATAACCTTAAATTTTTAACCAATTTTCATGATGATTGGAATATTTTGTAAGATGAATTTTCTCGTCAAATGATGTTCCAAAATTGATAAATAGAATACTTTTGAACAATATATTTCGCTTCATACAAATGACCACTTTCATAAAATGCCTCAAATGATTGCCCAGCTTTGGGTAGTTTTTCGTAATTTTAGGCGAAACTGATGCCCTACGAAATTGCTCAGCATGTATAGAGAATACCCAAGTTAATTTCCATGTTAATTGGAACATTTTTATAAAATAGTCATCTGTATGGGAAAAAATATCGCTCAGAAGTATTTTTAAGTAAGGGAAAACTGGGTTAATCGGTTACAATCGATGTAAAAACCCTTTGTCCCATTATACTTCTCAGAGATTACAACACTTAGGATAGATGTTTTCACTTTGTACTGAAAACACGATATTTTTGGATAAACCAGAGAACAATGTCTGTAATTTCCAAGTACAATCCAATAGAACAACACGCCTTTTTAGGGAGAACTATGGGAACCAATTGTTTAATATTGAAAACCCTTGGTTCTAAGATACATCTAAGATGTTACAACTCCTGGGATAGATGTTTTCACTTTGCACTATACCCAATCCAGCTAAAAGTCGCCACTAAAACACTTTGTATTAAGCCAATCCAACTGTACAGCACTACTTTTCCGGAAAAATTAGGGGAATACTGGGTTTAATATTCAAAAGTTGTACTAGTAAAAATTTACATCGATTTTGAAAATAATTGCTCAAATGATTTGCCCTATGGTACTTGTAAGTGAAGAAAAATTCAACTGAACAAATCGACTTTTGCGAGAAAAACTAGGGGAAACTCGGTTTAATATTCAAAAGTTACATAGGTAAAAATCGATATAAAAACTCTTTTGTCCTAAGGTACTTCTAAGACCTTACAATTTCAGGGAGAAATGTTTTTATTTTCCACTAGGTCCAAGCCAGCGGAATAACTCGACTTTTCCGGAAAATTTAGGGGAACATTGGGTTTAATATTCAAAACTTCAAAAATCGATGTTTAAACCAATTGTGCTAAGACATTTTCGAGAGCTTGCAACTCTTGATTTAAATGGTTTTCCTTTGTACTAAACCCAATCCAACTATACAACACGATTTTTCCGGAAAAACTAGGGGAACACTGGGTTTAATATTCAAAAGTTGTATAAGTAAAGATCGATGTAAAAACTTTTTGTCCTAAGTCTCTCCTAAGATATTACAACTTTTAGATGAGATGTTCTCACTTCGTACTAGAAAAAATTCAACTGAACAAATCGGCTTTTCTGGAACAACTAGGGGAACACTGGGTTTTATATTTAAAAGTTGTATAGGTAAAAATTGATGTTAAAACCCTTTATACTAAAATACTTGCAAGAGCTTACAACACTTGGGATAAGTGTTTTCACTTTTTAGTAAGCCCAATCCAACTGAAAACACAATTTTTCCGGAAAAATGATGGGAACAGTGGGATTAATGTTATCTGTAATGTTTTTCCGTAGTTTTTCCGGATAAGTAGTGTATTTTAGTTGGATTGAATCTAGTTCAAAGTGAAAACACCTATCCCAACCGGAGTGAAATATCTCCTAAAAAATCCTAAGTAAGAATTGTGCGTTTGTATTTGTAATACACACTAAAAAAACATTCAGGCTACATTTAAATTTATTTTACTTTTTTCGACTTCAACGGAATGCTAGTCGAGATTATGCGAGGTGATCATCGATCTCAATATGTTTTTATGTAAAACCTATCAAATGCTCATATCCACGACAATTTTTAGAATTTTATCATAGCTGTGGAATGGCCAAACATGGCCCAGAAGCGTATAACTTCTGCTTTAAGAGTTTTTCCGACTTCAACGGAATAGCAGTCGAGATTTTGCAATGTGATCATCTATCTCACTATCTTTTTATGTTAGATTTATCAAATGCTGATATCCATGATGATTTTCAAGATTTTGGTATAGTTGTGGAATGGCCAAATATGGTCCAGAAGCATATAACTACTGCTGTAAGAGTTTTTTCGAATTCAACGGAATAAAAGTCGAAATTTTGCTAGGTGATGTTCGATCTCAATATGTTTTTAGTTAGATCTATCAAATGCCTATATTCATGACAATTTTCAGAATTTTGCCATGGTTGTGGAATGGCCAAACATGGTCCAGAGACATATAACTACTGCTGTCAGAGTTTTTGCGATTTTAGCGGAATACTAGTCGAGGTTTTGCGATGTGATCATCGATCTCACTACGTGTTTATGTTAGGTTTATCAAATGGTCATATCCATGACGATTTTCAGAATTTTGACATAGTTGTCGAATGGCCAAATATGGTCCAGAAGCATATAACTACTACTCTAAGAGTTTTTTCGAATTCAATGGAATACTAGTCGAGATTTTGCTTGTTGATCATCTATCTCAATATGTTTTTATGTCAGATTTATCAAATGCCCATATCCACGACAATTTTCAGAATTTTATCATAGCTGTGGAAAGGCTAAACATGGCCCAGATTTATCAAATGCCTATATTCATGGCAATTTTCAGAATTTTTCCATAGTTGTGGAATGGCCAGACATGGTCCAGAGACATATAACTGCTGCTGTAAGAGTTTTTCGAATTCAACGGAATACTGTTCGAGATTTTGCGAGGTGATCATCGATCTCACTATGTTTTTATGTTAGATCTACCAAATGCTCATATCGACGACAATTTTCAGAATTTTGTCACAGTTGTGGAATGGCCAAACATAGCTGAGAAGCATATAACTATCACGGCTATGACTGATTATAACAACAACTGAATAACACTGGTAAAAATCATAGTGAAACGCAATGAGATGGAAGATCACTACTTAAAGCATTAGTTATGTGATTGTGGGCTATGTTTGGCCATTTCACAACTATGACAATCCTGAAAATCGACATGAGTATGGGCATTTGATAGATCTAACATATAAAACATGGATAAATCAATGATTACTTCTCAAAATCTGGTTTTGTATTCCGTGGAATTCGAAATCTGCATTTACTCGTGTGAATACATCAAATTAATTAATTTTTATTTGTTTTCTTGATAAATTTAAGATCAATTGATTAAAATTTGTATTGTGTTACTAAACAAATAATTTTATACACTTTCTGGTTTGATGAATTTTTGTTCTACGTTTAAAATGGGTTCGCCTAAATGGTTACTTTTTCGATGTATAATTAAAATTCATACACAAAATTTTTATATAGGATTTTTAGGAATTATTTCATGCTTGTGTACAGGAGAGAGTTAGGAAATATTTCACGCGCATCTATCCCAAGTGTTGTAAGCTCTTACAAGTATTTTGGGTCAAAGGGTTTGGCCTCATGGGCGGAGTACGTCAGTACTGTAGGTTGACATGGAGCTATGCAAATGGTTCTTCGTAAATCGGACCTATAACAGTACATCCTCGTTTGGGTTACTCCGGATTTCACGCTACTGCGTAAGGCAGGACGTGAAAAGGGAACTGCGGCAGAGATGGAAGTGCTTCGGCCCCAGAACATATTACAAAGATTAAAAAAAAACTTTTGAGTATTAAACCAAGTGTCCCTCTAGTCTCTCTGGATGGGTAACGAAATAACCTATCCCAAGTTCTCTAAGCTCTTATAAGTATTTTAGGACAATGCGTTTTGTATTATATTTTATATTGTTTTGTAATATTTATTAGTTTGTATCACCGATCTAACTTTATTTTAAATTTGTCTAAATATCATCGATTCAAACAACACATAAATTAATGAATAGTGTAACTTCTAAAAAGTGTAGCAATTAAAAGTGTAAATAGTATATTTCATACAAATATTGAGATCAAATTTTATCAAATCACTCTAGTGTAAAAGTTGGGATAATTACGAGTAAAAAAATAATTCTTTAATTGTTTGAAATGACATATGTACGAGTATGGCGACACTATGGCCGATTAAAAAAATACTCCGAGATGTTACCAAGTAAAGGCATATGACGTCTAATAGTAAACAACTTGAGCTCTCCAAGACAGTAAACTAAATTAAAATAGATTGTTTTGCGATGGTTCCAGACAAGTTTTAGGACGCAAATTTCATATAAAATCACTTATTCCTTAAAAGACCTGTTACACTATGGCCAATTCCAGAAAACTTAGAGATGTTACCAAGTGTGGCCATATATTTTCTGAAAGTGGATGAATAGTCTAGTGGAGCATTGGAATATTCATTAAATTTACCGATACATAAGTTGTCGTGAAGCAACCCCAAATCTTTTTATTTTTACGTGGTTAACTGTTTTGAACAGAACGATTCGATTCATCCACTTTCAGAAAATATATGGCCACACTTGGTAACATCTCTGAGTTTTCTGGAACCGGCCGTAGTGTAGCATGTATTTTGCCGAGTATTAGAATACACTGGTGTGAAGTACTTAACGTTAATGAAAAGTGTAGCTACACATTTTAACGAAAAGTGTAGACTCAAAAAGTGTTGATACACAAATTATCCAAATACGTAGCGGGAAAGAAAAAAGATTTTGAATTCGAAATACATGGTTTAATTAAAATTAATAAAAATAAACAAAAAATATTGGGAATCACAATACTACAATAATAAGATTTAGTAATACCTTTTGTATAAAAAAAATAATTTTAAAGTCTTTTTAATTCAGAAAATCTTCGGAACAATGTGTGCCGAGTGTGGAATTTAGTGTTCTCAACTTGGCATGGTGTCTAAAATGTGTACAAAAAATTTCAACAATAAAATCCACACTCGGCACTCATTGTTCTGATGATTTTTTGAATTAGAAAATAATTAATTGAATTTGGCCAAATACGAGTCCACGTATAGCGCCATATCGCCAATCACAACATGCATATTATCTTGAAATTTTTTGTACACATTTTAGACCACGCCAAGTTGAGAACATTAAATTCCACACTCGGCACTCATTGTTTCGATGTATTTTGAATTATGAGGGAATTAAGTGAATTTGGCCAAATACTCTTCCACGTGTAGCGCCAAATCGCCAATCACCAATTATAGTATTGTGATTCTCAATATTTTTTGTTTATTTTTATTAATTTTAATTAAACCACGTATTTCGAATTCCAAACATTTTTCTTTTCCGGCTACGTGTTCTGATAATTTTGTGTATCTACAATTTTTGAATCTACACTTTTCGTTAAAATGTGTAGCTACACTTTTCATTAACGTTAAGTTCTTCACACCGGTTTAGAATACTCATTACATTTTTCGATTTTAAAATTGTCATGAAGCAATCCCAAATCTTTTTATTTTAATGTTGTTAATTGTTTGTAACAGGACGATTCATTCACTTTCAGAAAATATATGGCCACACTTGGTAACATCTCTGAGTTTTCCTGAATTGGTCATAGCAAGTATTTTGAAAAATATTTGAATTTTAATCAAATTTATATCCTAATTCTTGTGTGGAACCATTCGATAACTGATTGCTACACTTTTCGTTAATTTGTGTAGCTACACTTTTCATTAATTTGTGTAGCTACACTTTTCGTTAAAAATTTCACACCGGTTCCGTTCAAAACTATAATATTGGGCGAGCTCCTGTCATAGTTGTTTGAAGTTGTGGCATAAAAAGATTTCTACGTTTATCGTATAGAAATGGAAAACGTATAGATTTGGCCTTAAATTTCCGGAAAAATTTTTTAACATACGATTATTAACACTAAAATAAACATTAAGGTGCAACAATTAGTATTGCTGTATTTACAAATTACAAATTGAATATCGAGTAATAGCTAATGCATTGATTGTAGCAAATACATATTTACAAGTTAAATTAACCATAATTAATGTAGAGGTTTTGAAAAAATTTTAAAAAATTATTTGTTATTATGCTTGTTAAAAGTAATTAACTTGCATTCGAAATTGATAAATTTTAATCATCACAATATTTGAGGAATGCTTTTAACGGCAGCACATGGCTAAACAACTTCTTCGCTACCAAATAAACGTTAAGATTGTAATTAAATCTCATATATGCTTAAATCATTAACGTCATTAAAATTCTATTTTGTAAGTCCATTGCATATAATATCTTGTTATTTACAATTTATATACAATTTTATTTAAGTAATTACATTGATATTACCTTGCTCTAATTATCAATTATCGTGATTAGCTTTCTTTTTAAGTTATACAATAATATTGTAAAACCAATATATACGATCGTACATTATATGGAAATATTTTTTTTTTATACAAATACTTCTCCATAATAAATAATAGTTTAATTAGAATTTCCTATTTGGAAGTAGTAAACGTAAAAAATTGTAAAGATCACCGCCGATTGTATGAGACACGGTATGAGTGCAATGATCAGTCATCTGTTTTATAAAATATCGATTAATTGTCTAGACTAAAATAATTTGAATAACAAATTAACGAAGAAGCATAAATTAAAAAATATTGCATAATAATGAAGAATGGCAGTTATCTCTTTTTGGCTTATGTATAATGTACCGCGTATAACGCATGATCGTTTAATTAAAATACTTGGCTATTATTACTGTTTAGATCTAGTAATCGTCCTTGATTTTGTTTTTGTTCGCTATATAGAAAAAAAAATGTAATGCACGATTTGATATAATTTTGTTTAAAGTATATTATATAATATAATATGAACAAAATGGTGGCGAGATTATATTAATCGATTTAATTAATAATAATCATATACATTTTTTTTAAACATTTGACTTGGTGTGTGAACTGTGCCACTGAGGTGAAGTTTTTAAAATAGAATATTTTCGAAAATTCCAGCTATTACGAAAGTTATTTAATGTACAAAATTTGAGGTGGACCAATTTCATATACACGTCATTTAAAATGGTGTAGTTTCTATTTTCGTTTTTAAGTAATTGCCTTGCCATTGCCCTCGATTTTTCGTATACACAAATAATTTTAACCCAAATTTATACCACTAATAATACAAATTTAATTTTTTTTAGCAAATTATTAAGAAATTTTTGTTTTATATAAATTTCTCGTACACAATTTGACATTGAAACAAGCGATCAATCAATAAATAATAATAACAAATAACACCATGTATAGAATCGAATTCGATCGAAAGTGATCTTGGAATTTTGCCTATGTATTATGTACTTTCTTTTAACATAACCAAAATATAAATCGGTTGTTGTCTCATTTATTGCGGCGTGGGTACATAATGTAACGTACAAGTAGATTTATAATGTACATGATTTGTTATTTTAGGTTTTATGGTTTTTTATTTTTACGAGTTTGCAAATTTCATACCTTTATGATCGAAATCTTGACAGTTAATTTTTATTTTTAAAGCAAATAGTAATGTAAATTGAAATAAAAAGCGAAATTGAAAGTTAAAATTTTCGGCAATAAAAATTGATTACATATTTTAATTTATAGTCCAATATAGTACTCGGGGAGTTCTTTCGTTAAGTCATCAAAATAGTTCCAATATATGTATAGGTATATTAAGATCGCGTTCATAAGATGTCGGGTCGGTGACGTGCGGTATAAATTTATTAATATTTTTATTTATTTATGATCTTTTGCCGACTCAACAAATTAATGATAAATTGAAATTGAAATTTTATCTCAAAACATAATGCCGGAAGAATAATTTTATTTTTTCTACCTTTATAAATTATTTTTTTTCTTCAGTCACATGCAAATTTCAGTATATAGTTGTCGTCACGTAAGACATTCCAAAATATAAAATTGTTACTATCAGTTCTTTAAATCTGAACATGGTACTCGTATATGTGGTTGGTCAACACGGAATTTTAAAATTATTTGATTGTAAGAGTACATAGCTAGCATTTAAGCAATTTAAAACAGTTCGTGTCAAACGCATGTTTAACAGGCATTAAAACATTGTAAACTCTATTGATTGGAGGCCTAACATTATCACAAAATTGATATGCACAGTGATCATAATTTTAATTTGAATAATTATTTTTTATTTTTATGTTTCTGGGTTGTAATTAATTTTAATTATCATTTAATTAAAGAAATTGGTTTTAATTAATAAATGAAATGCTTGTACCTGATCGTTAGTGGTATAGGAGGCCGGCCCATTTAATTATAGAAATTGCTGGGTATATGCGACTTTATGAGTGATCGTTTATACGGCATTGTAGGGATTATAGATTTGAGGTTAACACGGAAGTTCAATGTTTCTTATAGATTATAGTTATTATTTGTGGGGTTGGATTATTGGCATTGGAAACTGAATCGCACTGGATATTTTATAAACTGTCAAGTTGTTAAGTAATTTTCTTAGAATAGAGAGACACACATACGTACCTATAAAAATCGAGGCTAAATTCCACTAAAATATGCTTGTTCGTACCGTATTATTATGTTATTAATTTTTATTTTTTAATTAAACTGAAATAAGTGTTTACGAAATGCTGCGAGCTATAAATTCTTTACGTGTGAACCAAATTTACCTAACGCAAGCACTATCAAACCCGTAAAATGACACTTCCAATCTTAACGCATTTTGTAATGAATCCCAGAATAAATGTTCTATGGGAGAAAACGTAACACAATCTTTAATGGGTTGATTAATTAATAAAAATGATGGAAGTAAAATGAAAGTGAAATAATTTAATGTGTGTAGGGAGGTTGAATAAAATAAATACAATAAATCGTAAAAGTGTGAATACTAGTGTCGTTGTCACCTCACGTCACCATATACGAAATGAGAAATTTTGACAAGTTGTAAAATTGCCTTAATAGAAGCGTTGCGGTCCACACCATTTTGATCAATTACTTTCAACAGAAATTATATTAATACTTCAACAGATCCGTTTACAGGATATGGTGTTCTGATCTAATATGGATATCGGAACCCTATTCTGCAGAAACTACTCTGTTGGTAATCACCGCTGGATTTGGTTAAAACCAAGTGATTTTAGTAATGCGTATAGCTCCAATTTTTAACAATTTTAAAGAATTTTAAAGAAAGAGGCTAAAATTTTCAGAAAAATTTATTCGCCTAATGAATCGCCAACTGACCCGGAATATGTCAAAAAAACTTCAAACTTCACTTATATAACAATTCCGAAGAAAGGCGACCTTAGAGTTAGAAGATAATGCCAGAACTGGATATACGAGTACATATCTCCCTCCGCAACAAGTGAAAGTTTTAGCCATGATCATTCTGGAGCGGATATCACCAACGGTCAACCAAGCATATTAGAAATGAACCGACTGCATGTTTAAGCATGGTATAAATTAGACCACATCAACTCAATTCGTATCACCTTTGAACAATCAAACTGGAGCTCACCGCTGTATCTACTCTTCGTGAACTTTCAACGCGCATTCGATTCCATCAGTAGATGTGTGATCTGGAAAAATGCATGTGAAGTTACTGCTAAAGTTTTACTAGTAAAAAAATTAGCAAAAACTTCACATGTTTATACAGCAGTGTGAAGTTTTTACTAAGTCTTATATGTGTTGGTGCATATCAAAATGATACCTGTACAAAGCGGAAATAACGTAACTTACATTATTTTAGCTATTTTACAGTTACGAGTATTTTTAAAAAAAAACTCGAACGAAATTAAAATATCATTACCATTTCATTAATCAATATTCACCAACACGAATATTGCGGTTAATAAAAGTTTTACAAAAATAACTATAAAATCAGTATCCGAAGCAGATTAGTAACAAACACTACACACTGAACTACATAAGGAAGAATTATTGAAATCAAATGAGATAACCGGAGAAATTTTAATTCATACTCGGGTAAACTGGGTGGGGCAATACACTTGGGTGCAAAAAATATGCACATTGAGCAATTTTCAGCAATCGGGATTGAGGACCCCTCCATCATAGGAACATCCACTTATTGAAGGTACTGGTACACTAGACCAGCCATATGCAGTCTCGGTTTATCCTGCATGAACAGGAAGTTTTCACCAATAAACCCGGCAAAAGGTACGACGTAGTCCTCGAGTATTTCCTCAATGTACCGTTGAGAAGTCACTTTACTTGATCGGCGGCCAGTATTCGCTCCAGAGATGAACGCAAGATCTGTCTTCGCCTCCAGTGACATACCTGCTCAGAACGTGCACGATCCACCACCATACGAGACACGTTCTTCAATACAACATTATAGCAAATTCAATAGGAATTCAATACAGCATTACAGAAAATTGCCCTCCTAATCTTCTGTACACTCTTCTTCGTCCATCGTTGCCATGTAAACACATCCTGCACTCGTCAGAGAACAAGATTTTTCTCCATTGTTCTTTTGTAAAATCCAAATGATCTCGAGCGAACTGAAGGCAGCCTAGCCGGTGGTCTGGGATCAATTTCATCTCTGCTACACTCGACGAACGGAGAATCGGCTCAAATTTAGTTGTCGAGCCACTTCACTTTGGTTCTACTCCGCATCAGTTAGTGCAACCACTTGAGCAGCTACCTCTGGTGTGGCACTCATTTTCTTGTTCCGGATGAAGAAAAAAAATGCAACTGTGGAAAATTTTAGCACCCAAGAGTAAAAAAATTAGAAAAATAATATCAAGCTCCAAAGCCAGGGAACTCCTATTTTTAGAAATCCTATTTTAGAAATGGTATACTGAGATAACCCTAGAGTTCTTAACGCAACCTCAGGTATTTGGCGTGTTAGTTGGAGACCATGTCAGTTAAAAAATATATTCAGTTGCTTATCATCAAGGGGATCATAGTTATTAGAAGACATAATCAGGAGCTCCCCATCCAGGGGTGAAAACAATTCATACATTTTAGCATTATGACCAAATATAATACAAATTGATAGGCCAACTGAGATATCCCCAGAGATCTTAACACAACCTCAGATATATATGGTGTTAGTTGGGAACAGTGTCAGCTATAAAAAATTATCAGGAGTCTCCCATCCAGGGGTGGGAACAGTTTAGAGGGTTTTGTAGTACAACCAAATATAACAAAAGTTCTTAAACCACATGAGATATCCGTAGAGATCTTAACACAACCTCAGGTATATGGGGTGTTAGTTGGAGGCCTTGTCAGTAAAAAAACATATTCTGCTGCTCCCTATCCAGGGGAGGGGACATTTAATAAAAGTTTGTATTATGACCAAATATAATAAAAATTATTAGGCCAACTGAGATATCCTTAGAGATCTTAACACAACCTCATGCATATGAGCTGTTAGAAGGGGACCATAGTTATTAGAAGAAATATTCAGGAGCTCCCCATCCAGGGGTGGAAACAATTCATACAATTTAGTATTATGACAAAATATAATAAAAATTGATGGGCCAACTGAGATTTCCCCAGAGATCTTAACACAACCTCAGGTATATGGGGTGTTAGTTGGGAACCATGTCAGTTATAAAAAATTATCAGGAGCCTCCCATCCAGGGGTGGGAACAGTTTAAAGGATTTTGTATTATGACCAAATATAACAAAATTCTTAAACCACATGAGATATTCCTCGAGATCTTAACACAACCTCAGGTATATAAGGTGTTAGTTGGAGGCCTTGTCAGTAAAAAAATATATTCTGTTGCTCCCTATCCAGGGGAGGGGATATTTAATAAAAGTTTGTATTATGGCCAAATATAATAAAAATTATTAGGCCAACTGAGATATCCTTAGAGATCTTAACACAACCTCATGCATATGAGCTGTTAGAAGGGGACCATAGTTATTAGAAGAAATATTCAGGAGCTCCCCATCCAGGGGTGGAAACAATTCATACAATTTAGTATTATGACAAAATATAATAAAAATTGATGGGCCAACTGAGATTTCCCCAGAGATCTTAACACAACCTCAGGTATATGGGGTGTTAGTTGGGAACCATGTCAGTTATAAAAAATTATCAGGAGCCTCCCATCCAGGGGTGGGAACAGTTTAAAGGATTTTGTATTATGACCAAATATAACAAAATTCTTAAACCACATGAGATATTCCTCGAGATCTTAACACAACCTCAGGTATATGGGGTGTTAGTTGGAGGCCTTGTCAGTAAAAAAATATATTCTGTTGCTCCCTATCCAGGGGAGGGGATATTTAATAAAAGTTTGTATTATGGCCAAATATAATAAAAATTATTAGGCCAACTGAGATATCCTTAGAGATCTTAACACAACCTCATGCATATGAGCTGTTAGAAGGGGACCATAGTTATTAGAAGAAACATTCAGGAGCTCCCCATCCAGGGGTGGAAACAATTCATACAATTTAGTATTATGACAAAATATAATAAAAATTGATGGACCAACTGAGATATCCCCAGAGATCTTAACACAACTTCAGGTATATGGGGTGTTAGTTGGGAACCATGTCAGTTATAAAAAATTATCAGGAGCCTCCCATCCAGGGGTGGGAAAAGTTTAGAGGATTTTGTATTATGACTAGATATAACAAAAATTCTTAAACCAACTGAGATATCCGTAGAGATCTTAACACAACCTCAGGTATATGACGTGTTAGTTGGAGACGATGTCAGATTAAATATATATTCTGTTACTCCTCATCCAGGAGAGGGAACATTTCCCTGGATGTGGAGCAACTGAATATATTTTTTAACTGGTATGGTCTCCATATACCTGAGGTGGTGTTAAGAACTCTCTGGCTATCTCAGTTGGCCTAATCATTTTTATTATATTTGGTCATAATACAAACTTTTATTAAATGTCTTCTCCCCTGGATGGGGAGCAACTGAATATATTTTTTAACTGACAAGGCCTCCAACTAACACCCCATATACCTGAGGTTGTGTTAAGATTTCTAGGAATACCTCTTTTTCGAGAATTCCTTAAAGATTGTGTTATCTATTATATTGTATAACTTGTTGGTTAGAATTATGAACATCTTTGAATCAAATGAAAAATTTAAGTAACTGGTCGAAATAAAGCGGTTAATTATTATTATTCAATTAATTTTAATAGGATTTAATAAATACGTCCAAGAAAACTCTAATCTTCGATAATGTTCCGTCTTACTCAGGTAATATCACTAACACAATCACAATTAATGAAACTAGCAAAAAATTAGCATTTTCTTCACATTCGTTCTGGAAAACACTCACCCAAATGGGCATTCCGAGAAAGGTAACTGAATTCAGTAAGGGTACAGGGGAAGTAGAATGATGAACCCAGAAGGAAGAACCCAGAATATCTTGGCCTGTTAAGGCCACTGGGATGACTTGATCTTGAGTGCTAGTATAAATATCATACTGCTTTCTTACCAACGCTCCTATCAGAGCTGATGGCATGTTACATTTTTTAAAAGAGCTACTCAAAGTACGACTTTAAATTTTATGCTACCACACATCAAGAATTCTAATATTACTAGCAACTTCTTTGCCTCTCTATCGTTAGTGAAAATGACGGGACTTAAAAAGGTTGTAATTTATTTTATGGTTACAAGCAGCATATAACAGTGGATAATAAAAAGGGGTTGGTGTTGGTATTGGCTCTAAGTACTACACCGACTGCTACTTCACCGACTGCTACGGCCGTTCTTTCAAAAGTGGGAAGAAGCCAAAAATTAGTTATAAACTGCATGCCTGTGTGTTATGATGATGGTACTGCGAGGACTAAGCGGGCTATTTTAAAACTATTTTACTTCTAGAGTCAGTACGTTTATAAGCGACTGTATGTATTATTTGTAAACATACATGTCCAACCCAATTTTCCTTTATTATGGCTCGTTTCATCTATATGAACTAATTCGGTTTGTGCTAGCCCCTGCTCTAAAGCTTGATAAAAGGATTCACATTTAGCTGATACCCTGCTTTCAGTGTTAATAATTCTGCCAAGGCTAATATTTAAACTAAAAAAATATTTGAAAATCTGAGTGACTTCACGTTTAGAGTTTTTGTAAAAATCAGTTTAAGTAGATATAACTTATGTCTAGGACCAAAAGTATCATAGCTAACACCTGCTGAAAGTATAGCGCTTTTTCTTTTACCACATTGTTTGCAACGGCTATTTGCTAGATGGTACGTCACTACATAAGGTTTAATTGAAGGAATATCTACTTTCTGATGCGTTCGCACGTAGTGCCAAGGGATATATTTACCACTTCATCTGATTCCATTTAATCGCGTGGTTTACCTGTATGGCCGGGCTGAAGCTCTTGGTTGCGAGAGCTACTTTTAGGATGTACCTTTTTTTCTTTTATACAGCTCTTTAGAGCTGGGAATAGATGAGTTTTTAGTTGTCAAACCCAGTCGATCACCCTCTATTAGTAGCCTCTAATTTAAGTGCACTATTCTCTGATATTAGGCATTCAATCTGGTTGGTGTACACAAAATCTTCCATAAAAACAATTTTCGGAAAAATAGTCTTTCTAAGCATATATTTCTACTACGAAGTATTTTCTTTTTAGCCACACACGTGAACGGATGCCACAATATCAGTAATTTTACGTTCCGATAAGTATGCCTGTATCTAAGCCTAATACAGAAAATATCTAAGACCTCCTTGTTTTTTCAAATAGAGTCTCTGTATATTTTGAATCGTTCTAGATGCAAATTCAATAAGATGCACTCTCGGCACCTCTAATAACGCATATCATTTATTATGTTTGTCTGTCCACATTTAAGCATTCTACTAATGCCCCCAACACCTAGTTGGAAGGCTAACTTTATACACCTTTCGGCCTCTATTACATTCCCTGTAAAGCAAAGAATCACACCTTTAAGAGACTTATCTTGTTTTTTTTCTACTATTTAGATAGAATGGGGACGGATGGTTGTAATTTTTCACTAGGTTAAGATGTTTGCTAAATGCTTTCTGCTGTTCTATAGATAAGTAAAGTAAAAGTCTATACCAACTTCTCAGTAGCAAGCAGCTTTTTTAGCAATATTTCTATTGGTATGTCTTAAGACTTCACTCAGTGGAATAGGCCTATTATTCCCCATGGCAGCATGGTTAACTACCACCTTTTCGCAAGCAGCTGGTCTACTAGCGCTTCATGTCCATATACAGCCGCCAAAGCAAAGACTGTTTCACCATTTCACACATTAACAAGCAGTCTTTGCTTAATGGGCACCGTTAACGCAGTACCTTGTTCTTTGGTTGCAAAACCCAAATCAGCTCCAGTTGTTATCAATTTGCCAACGAACTTATATTAATTTATAGATTTATTTATTTATTTATTGATTGGTTGACATAACAATTTTAGTAGAGAAAAAGCGCTTGCGCCACGCTAAATAACTCGTTTTAAAAGATCTAAGCGAAGCCGATCTCTTAATAACGAAAGGAATGGAATTCCAAAGAGAAATACCTCTAACAGAAAACGAAGTATTTAAAGAGACCTGCACAGATTTATAGGGGGAAGTAAACGTAAATTTGAAGAATGGGACCTACTGAACAATAACTTATTATATAAATAAGGAGGTTGCTTAGTCCTGTAAAGCTTACAAATGAAAAGATAAACGCGAAGTTCATAAAAGTCAACTAAATTACAACCCAGAATCAAATTCAAAAAAGGAGAAATGTGATCATATTTCCTAATACTAAAAACGAAACGAGTACAAGCATTGAAACATCTGTGGATAACATTCATGTTCTCCTGAAGCATACCAAACAAAACAACGTCCCCATATATGTAATGTGGAAGAAGGTGCGAGAGGAATGTACGCTTTTTAAAATTACTATCAGTGAACCCAACAACTTATACAAACAACTAAGCCCTCCAAAAACCGTTTTGCTAACTTTAATCAAATGATTACCCCAAGTAAGAATTTTATTGAAATTTGACCGAATCACCGAGAAAAAATCCAGGAATAGAGGAAGTATCTATAGATTTTTTATAAATTATAATAGACTGAGATTTACTAGCATTAACAGCGAGTCGGTTAGATAATGACCAATTATAAATTCTTATCAAATCATCATTAACAAGAGAAATATTAGAGTTAATGGAATCATTATCTAAGCGACTACACCTATAAATTTGCACATCACCAGCAAAAATATGAAAAGATGAATGGCGAATCGAACATGCAACGTCATTAATATATATTGAGAATAGTATATTGAGAATAGTAAAGGACCAAGAACCGACCTCTGAGGAACACCAGAAGAGACAGATAAGAAGCCAGAAAAATAATTGTCATTAAAGATTGTCTAAAAGCGACCCGAAATATAGCTTAAAACCAATTTAGCAGCAGAGAGAGAAAAATTAAAGTTCGAAATTAGCTTTTTAAACAAAATTTGGTGATGAATGAACGCTTTAGAAAAAGCCTACAAAGTCAGGCAAGTCATTTCCCTTTTACTCTTACTACGACGAATATCATCACAAACATTCAGTAAAGCAGTGGTAGTACCGTGGAATCTTCTAAAACCCGATTGAAAAATACTAAGCAAATTAAACCTATTGATATGAGATTGAATTTGGTTTGTTACTACCAATACAAACGCCTTGGACAGAGAACATAAAATACTAATAGGGAAAGAACAGAAGGATTAGGAATAGGAATAATTTTACTCAACTTCCACTGAGCGGGGTATAAAGAGGACGTTAAATAGAAGAAATACGATTAAGGAATTTTGAACTAACCATATGATCAGTGGATTGCGATTTAATTTCCCAAATTGCAGGATGCAAACCCGTAATAGATATATTTGCAAACGAAAAATAATTTAGGGATTCTACGGATACTAAATCAATAATTCAAATATCATGGGTAGAAAGAACTATAGAGTTAATTAGGTAATGGTTTTTTTTTAATTTTTTTTCGGCCCACATCGATCCCCTTTCATACTTCTATCTGATTCATTCTAATAAAATCATACACATTCTTATATACGTTCGTTCTTATTCGTAATAATTCAGTCAAACTACTTGCACTCAATAGAACATCGAACATTTGTCTGCTTTGGTTAAATGCAGAACATTTCATTCATTCAATCTCACTCGTTCCATGGTTCGTAACATTCTTAGTATCTTCTTTGAGCACCTTAAAGAACGGTTGCCTCAAAGGAGACCTAACCAACTCAAACTACATCTTACCTTTCACCTGACATTTTTCAACAAACTTTTCCTCCCATTTTCTCCACAGATTCACCTGAAACATGCGAAGTACATCTCTTGCATCCATGAATTCATATTCATTTACATTCTCAATCAAACAATCCCGTTTCGCAAGCATATCGGCTCTTTCATTACCTTTAATCTGTAGGTGTGAAGGTATCCATTGAAGGATGACTGCATTTCTACATACACATTGCCATGAGTTCCCCCACCCTTACTAATTAATTCCAGCTCACTACGGGAGTCAGAGAATAACACTATTCTCCTTCTCCCTTGTGTCATTGCCAAAATCAATAAATTCCCACACCTACTCGATCATCATTTACACTTGCATCTGTATACACTTCCACATGTGCAACATAATTCATACGCATTTTGCAAAATTCACTCTTCTCACCAAACTTCAACCGCACTATTAGAATGCTCGGAGGGACTTTCGGATTTGCCGGACGATTCTAGCAGAATATGTTAATATTTTCCAAGATTACCTGTGGTCTTGTTGTCTTTTTATAAACCGTCCCTCTTTGCAATCTCTCTTTCATTTCATTCAACAATTTATTGTCCTTAGTTAACATTCGCAAAGTCTCTCGCACGGTGATCCATTTCCTCTTATAATTAAGAGGCGGATCAGCCAATTCAGACCACAGAGCGTGTATTGGTGTCGAATTGATCGCTCCCAATACCACTCTCGCGCACGCATTCTCCACAAGCATCAACTTTTTAAACCCAACCTTGGACCCATCACCATATATACTCTTTCCATACGCCTTACGTAACATATCAGTCACACCCGGATGAGCTCGCCATTTCGGTTTGCTCACTCTTGTAATCACGTTAAATCTACTGTTACAATTGTTGGATAATTTTTCCATATCCACTTTAAAACTCATTCTTCTGTCAATCAAGATTCCCAAATATCTAGTCAATTTCACACTTTCAATCCGCTCATTATATACTCGCACAACCATCCGATTCGTTCTAAAAGCCATACTACAACATTTACTCGATTTTACCCTCAAATTCAATTCACTCAAACATTCGATTACCTGACACATTCTTGAGCCCATTTGAAAACCTCCTCAATGGTCCTCCTCTTGCCCATGAGGACAAAGTCATCTGCAAATTGCAAAATGACTTTGCCCGAGGAGTTACAGGTTGAAGAGAGTCGGTGAGTGTTTACTGCCTTGGGGGAGGTCTATAGTCGCCTCTCCTTCCAACCTATACCCTTTACCACACAAAACTAACTTTCTCTCATTCATGAGAGAAAAGTGATACACCCAGTTGCAAATTTTCCAAGGAAACCCCAAGTCCATAACGATTTGATAAAGTTTCCCTGGAACCACGTAACCATATGCTCTTTCTATATCCAAAAATACCGCCACAACATACTTATTTTCCTTTTGTACTTCCCACACAAACTTTTCTACACATTCATTAGCAGAGTGGTTGTGACGGAACCCAAAGGTGGTTTCCGGCAACAAATTTCCCTCATCCACAAATTTATCTATACGACCATTCACAATTTTAACAAATACATTTAACATACATATTCCCCTGTAATTTGTTGCCCTATTTCTATCCCAATTTCTTTTAGGAATAGGTACCACTCTGTTCCCATTCCATTCTTCCGGTATCTGAATACTCATCCATACTTGATTGAAAATTCGAAGCAAGGCCATTTTGGCTTCGAATTCTAATCTACTAATCATTTTATAACTCACTCTGTTAGTTCCGGGGTTTGTAGATTTGGATATTTCTAAAACCCCTCGAAACTCCTCCCATTCAAACTCTTTACACACATCGTTCATAAATTCATTTTCATTATCAGGTAACAAAACTTCATACCTATCGCTCAAATTGCTACGTACGTCCGTAATCATTTGTAAAAAGACACCTCCATTCTCTCTGTCATCTAACACACCACCCATTTCTTTATTTTATATACCTCTCTGATGCCTTGGTCCTTAAGCCCTTCTTTGATTTCCTCCACAGTTAAACTTTTTAGGGCTTGGCAGAATATGATGCATTTGGAACTGTTTAATATTGGGTGTTCCGTCACTTTTATTTTGGCCAATTGCCCCAGAGATGTGATTTTCAGAACCAACAGTTCTTCAGCTCTCGAGCGTTGCGTTTTAATGATACCTTTGGTTATCATATGAAAATTTTTACAGATTTTGTCCCTCCTGGTCCCTGCTCATGCTTGATTATTAGATATTTTTCATTCACTCCATTGCAATCCATTATATCTGTACCGAATCCTAATCTCTTTGTTCGCATTTCTTCGATCTTTTTCCTTTTGGAGGGTTGGGTATTATTTTCCAACATCCTCAACGATGCAAATCTATTTGGGCTTTCAAACATCCCACTTTTTTGGGGCCGAAGCCCTCCTTTTGCCCACACCTGACTTTGCTTGCTGTCTAAAATCACGCCGCTTAAAAATGTACAAACACTTGTTGTTGTTGCCAGCAAACATTAATTCACTTAAAACACTATACATTTGCGTCCATCACCTTTTTAATACTATACAATTGTTCTTACACCACTATACAACTATTTTAATTTAATGAAAACCCAAAACCACTTAAATTAACTGTTTATCAAATGAAAAAGGAATTTTGCACCGAGCTGTCGAAAATTTTTATGTGTACGAAGGTGTAGGTAATGATTAAAATCATTAGATTTGAAATCTACCGACGCATCCCTTTGCAATTACACACTCAGAAAGTTTGTGGCATTTTTAAATGTATCCTTTGCATCTCGGCCCATACGAAGGAATCGTGTATTACGTTTAGATACGCAGCATGCATCTTATCTATTTGCGATGCAATTGCGTCTAAAACTAATGCAATAGTTACATCGAAGGGAAATTTCAATGTAACCCAAGGTTAACTATTGTTTGGCGAATTTAAAATAATTCGCTAAGATATTGTGTTGATACTTTGTATGTAAGATCAAAGTATTTTTCGTAGATTTTGTAGTATGGCCAGCAGAGCAGTTTGACGAGACATCTGATTTTTTTTATTAGCGATTTTAAAATCTGTTAAAGCATAAAATATAATTCAACAGATTGTGTTGATATCAAAATAGGTAGATTTTAATTGGGGGGAAAATCTACAAATTTGCTTGAAACAAAAAAGGAAATGTTCGATATTATTTCAAAGCAAATTTTAATCTTACACTCAACTCACTTTAAGATGCAAGTTGTATCGTTACAATTTCAATGTACACCAGCTTCAAAATTAGTCTTACATTGCATCAATTTGATTTAAATGTTATTGGTTACATATTTTGATGTAGACTATAACGCTTTTGTTATGATTCAAAACTTACTTCTAAAAACGATGAACTTTTGCGCTGGAACCATATACGTAATTATTTGCGTCGCATATCAAATTTTTTCTCGAGTGTGTACCAAGGTTCAAATTGTGTACGTTACTATATCTTAGAGGGAAGTCAGGGATCTAACTTATCCTTGAAAAAATTTTGCTTAGCGATACGAATTAAACCGAATTAAATCTAATAAAATACCAAGAATTACGGCTCATTTTCCATTGACGATATTTGGAAACACGAACAAAAATAGTATGCAAAATCTCTTGCGTCTTCCAAGAGGGGGATCTAGGTCTAAAATAAACAGTAGTGAGAGAAACGCAATTATTAAATACATAATTAATAGAGGAATTAAAATAATAAATTTGATCGGCCGAAGTACTAAGAGAAAAAATATAGTCCCAACAAATAGAGCCACAAATTGATGAAAGATGAGATTCATCAATTTTCCAAAAATCCCTTAAGAGTAATAATTGACAGAAAAAACAAGGAAATCATGATGAGGATGAGAGCCAATAATCAGCAGAAGCGGCAACGTGATCAATGAGAGAATAAGAACCACCACTTGCGGTTGCATACAAGTAAGTGGGCGCTTCAGTATTATAAACTGAAAGGTTAATGCTATTTAAGCTATTTAAATAGCTACGAGAAAATAAAGTCTTTTGAGAAATCTCAAAATTGAAATCACCCGAAATGAAAACCTCATCATACCAGCAAGAAGAAATAACTAAAACGACACTCAATGTCTAAAAGCGATTTTTTAAATTGAGCATACGACCTCTTGTTCGTTTTAGGTGGATTATAAACCACGTCAAAAAAAAATTTCCGCTTATTCACGAAGACATTTATAAAAAGAAACTCAAAGTCAGAAACGAGCCTTTGAAGGGGGAATATCGGACGATAAAAACGTTTCCGATAAGCAAAAGCCATCAATTGGGACCTCATTAAAAGTATGAGTTCATCAGTATTTCAAATTAGATTCTGGACGTTTAAGCTAACCACATTAAGCAAGTTGGACCTAGACCGAAGCATGAATTTTAATATTTATTTATTTATTTATTTATTTTATTTATTTATTTATTTATTATACAACAATTTTATTAACCATCGCACCCCTTTTGAGCATATATGCTCGTTTACGTATAAGAGCGTGCGTGGTTCATAAAATCCAAATACAGTTTGCCAATATACTTTCTTTGCTATGCTTCATGCATATTGCTTGTGTTCATGCTGTATCCAAAGTTTCTATCTTTTCAGTTACTGCATAACCTAGTTTTTTCCTGATCCATTAGATACCACAATCGTCCAACAAACTGAAGATTTAAACTTCATATTGCACACAAAAGTAATTCTTATAATTATATTTAAAAAGAAAATTTAAATTTAGATTTTAAATTTTTTCAAATATCCATAACAATCTGACACGATAGCGACCTATATCGTTAGGGGCTATTTTAACCAAGCTATCCAAAAAGTACCGATATAGGTCGCTATCGTGTCAGATTGTTGTGGATATTTGAAAAAATTTAAAATGTAATAAATGTCTTCATATGAGTAATGAGAAAATTTTTCGGAAATGCCTTGTCCTAACTCCTGGCAAGACTCTTTTTTCTCAAGAGTTGGTACTTTTAAGATAGCTCAGTTAATATAGCACCTAACCATATAGGTCGGTATCGTGTCAGATTGTTGTGGATATTTGAAAAAATTTAAAATATATTACATTAATGTAATAAATTTTAAATGTAAGTTTAATTTAATCGTTTTTATGAATTATGAGACAAATATTTGTTCCTACCATGACCGGCCAGGATAGGAGGTTAGAAAGTTTTTTCAGTTTTTGTTTTTTGATGATAGTTTGTTTGCGAAATAGGTTTATCATGTCAATGTCAAAAAATTTATAAAAATATTTGAAAATAATTACAAATTAATAACGAGCAAGAAATATTTGGCAACTTTCTGTCAAACAGATTAACAAATGCAAGTTTCCACCTGTTTAATCTAATATTTATAATTAATTTAGAGTAGATCTGTAATTAAATAAAACTGCTAAATAATACTTTAATATCACTAAGCGTGTAATGTTAAGGTAAAAACTTGATGAGACATAATATAACGTTATTAACTTAATAAAATGCCATTTAGGAAAGATCACATAAATGGCCATCATACACAAATTAACCTAAGAGTCTAGGCAAACAAACAAATACTTTAGGTTCTGGAAATATAGTGAAGGGAAGCGGCCGCGTGGCTTTAAATACAAATAATTTACAATTATAACGTTTATTAGAAGTTTAATAGGAATTATAAAATTTTTTAAAAAGTTGCCAGATACTTCATTTTCGTATTTAATAAAATTCGTATAATCGAATAAAATTGAATGGTTTACCATTTAAACCATCCAACCACCCAACCAGTTTTATTCGTTTATACGAAAGAAGTATATTATATTCACTTGTACATACACAATTTTTAGGATTTAGGATAAACTTCACGCATTTGTACAGAACCCTGAAGTTTGTCCTAAACGAATCTTATTTTTTTTAGGACAGATTTAGGATAAACTTCACGCGAATATACTAGCGCATAAACACGCATACAGGCAACATAAAGCCCAGAAATGCTAATTTGGCACAGGAAGTCGGGCTTAAAATTAACATCAGAAAGACCAAACGACTACACGCATTACCATCAACTAAGGATCCATCGAGAATGTTGTCCGTCCTGTCACGAACTACAAAGCTACGAATGTTCAATACCGGTGTGAAATCAGTACTGCTGTATGGATGTGAAACATGGAATCACAAGCAGAGGATCACTAGAACACTCCAGGTAATTGTAAGTAATTGCTTTAAGCGTCTAAGAAAGTGCTTCTAGTAAAAACACGATCACAAACGAAGAACATCTGCGGCGAACCAGGCAAATCGAAATTGCCCGCAAAATTAAGAAACGAAAGTGGAGATGGAATCAGTAAGGGAGGAGGAAAGTAGAACAGCAGTGACAAAACATGGAGAGAACTGAAAGCAATAGCTCCGAATAGAATAAGTTGGTCCAGTCTAGTAGACGCCCTATGCTCCTCAAATAGGCGATAAAGAAAAAAAAAGAATCGTTGGTTGCAAACCAGTTTCGTTGTTATACCGCAAGTAGAAAAAAAATGTATCAACTGAAATCGAAACCTAAACGGTAATAATTACATTTAATTTTGCGATCGATCAACGTTAATTTAATTTTTAATTGAAACATTTAATTGTAACTCCAATCATTTTTTTAATTGTCGCTGCTCTTAATAAATTGTGTTTTAGGGTTAAAAATCTCGTGTCAAAAAATTTCCGGGAATTATATGCCCATATTTTCTTGTGTGATTTGTCAATTTAATTGTGTGCTGTGTGTTGTAACAACCAGAATTTATTAATAACAAAACACTTTCTATTTTCTTTTTATGGTGTTTAACGAGACAATTAACAGTCGTAAAGAGAGATATGTACGATTTAATTTGTTTTTTTGCCGGGCGAATTATATATCAGCAATATACGCTTGTACCTACCTGAAATAATAATGAACGACATGGAGACTGTAATTTACAAAATATTCTAATCAAATTATTAAATCAATAAATAAAGCATTTTTTGTATTACAAATATTTTAGTCGCGGCTCAAGCTGAATTTTGTAATATTATCACGTAGCTGTCATTAATTTTTTAGATGTTTTTTATTTTTTGCTTGTTTATTTATTTATAATTAATTGAAGTCGGTATATAAATACACAGTCGATACGAGCTGTATTTGAAAATTTACCACGCAATGATTTATTAATGGTTTATTGAAAGAATGGCACTGAAATGTGGGATTTATGAAGAATTTTCGATGCGATTTCAGATAATTGATATTGTATTATGTGATTTATATAATAATATTTATATAGGTGATACATATATTGAACAAGTTATCGCATTTTAATAAATCAGGTGTGATAAACAGATACAATTTAGTTATTGCTCTACAAAAATTGTAGTTGCTAAATTTTGAACGACAAAACCCACATTAACATAACACCCAAGATTTCTGGTTAGCTGACAAACCGCATGTATCTACAATAGGAATTTTCACTATACATAGTAGAAAAAACACACATACGTGTGACTAATATGAGAAAGTAAAAGGGATCTACTTTTCAAATGGTGATGATTCCAACTTTCAAAATTTTGTAATAAACTATAAAAATTAAATTATGCGTTTTATGACAACCAAATGTAGAATGGCCGTTTTTACTGTCAATAAATCAGAAATTATCATCGTCCCACGTAACTGAAATTAACTGAAATTTCTACTATTTTTAATTTATATTTGTAAAATAAATTAATCGTGGTGGTGGTTGGAGAATTGACATTTATTTATCCCGGTCATCGGTGTAGAACGAAAAATCGATTCATGAAAAACCTCTTAATTACAAGCGCATTCTTTTGAGTGACTCGCTCACTGTGTTCGCTGCACTCGTATTTATATACCGAAGGCTAAATTCTATCGGCTGAATTTATACAGATGTAAATTCTCGATGGTTGTTGTAAACAACAATAATATGATAAGAGACGTACCGGCCATCCATGATGGCGATCCTAGATATGTATAACACATTCCTGGAGTAAGCGTAATCAAATGTGAAATGAATATTATATGAATATGAATATTATATGCGGGCTCAGGCCCTGCCTGCATCCTCACATTGAATGTAATATGAGGTAAGGATTAGTTAGTCACAGAAACGACTAGGATTAGTAAATTATATATTCGACTTGTTGATTATTTACTATTAATCAACCTATTGGCCTATTCCTACAGCCTGTTTACACATAACAATAGGAAGGATAGAAAAGGTTTTTTTGGGACAGAACGACCCGGTTTCAGACACTTAGCGATCGTAACCTTAATAGGTTTAATGGATAACGATGGTATTAGTCTTCAACAATTGCTTCTCTAAATCAGCAACCTGAGAAAAAAATATTATTATTTCACGTAAATCTGGCCTGTTACATCGGCCCGGTTACATACACCTAGAAAAAGTCGACGGTTAGTAACACAATGACAATATAATTCTAAACTACACTATCAGCAATTAAAGTACAAAGAAATATTATTTCAGAAGCATCTGCAGGTTTCCTGAAATCTAATACTAAATTAATAGGTTCCTGCTACCTAAATCATATAAAAATGTATTAATTTAATTCTCTCCTTTGTCCTTCGAAACAGGACAATATACGATATAATAAAATTATACTTGAATAAAATAAATGTAATGTAATGATTAGTATTAGCTAAATTAATTTGGTTCTCTCAGGAAAGGCACGCACAGCCTTCCTAATTTCTAAGTTTGGTGATTTGATGGATTTATTTATAAAAAAATATTTATGAAAGTCGCTTGTCCTTGTCATCCCTAATCTAATACAAATATTATTTACAAATTTATAAAAATAGAAATGACCAAACGAACACTGGTTCCAAAAACATTTATTCTGGAATCTGTAAGGTAATGTGTTAATAATGAATGTTTTTCACAGCTTTAGATTCCCCAATACCTTAACAAATTAAAGCAAAATTAAATAAAACTATTAAAGTAATCAGGAATCTGTAAGGTGACAGAAATAATATTGTTTAATAAAATTGTTTAGTTAAAAAGTATAAACTGGGTCTCGTGGGTGCTTAAGGGCCATTAACACTTATTTCTAGAAATGACACCACAATTCTGAGTATAATGGCATTTCGGGGACACTCCCTACAATTTGTGTTGATATGCAACATATCACTGCGACCTTCGCGGAATTTTTTGTGTTTAGTTAAAAAGTGTAAACTAGGTCTTGTGGGTGTTTAAGGGCCATTAACACTTAATTCTAGAAATGACACCACAAATTTCGGGGACACTCCCTATAACGTTTAGTGATATGCGGCATATCAGTGCGACCTTCGGGGATTTTTTTTGTTTGCTGTAAATGGAAATAATAATATAAAAAGTGTGAACCGAGTAACGCCAGTATACTCAGATTTGTGGTGTCATCTCTAGAATTAAGTGTTAATGGCCCATAAACACCCACAAGACCCAGTTTACACTTTTTATATTATTATTTCCATTTACACTAAACAAAACAAAATTCCCCGAAGGTCGCAGTGATATGCCGCGGATTAGATTAGATTAGATTTAGTGGGATAAATAACCAATTCAACCCTACCATAATTTTTTTATGTAATTCTACACATTTTGTTAAACTGTGTATCTACATTTTTTTTGTTACTTTGTGTAGATACACTTTTGATAAATGTTGAAAACTTCACACCGGTAGTATAAGCTTCAATACCATATTAGGAATATGATATCTAAATTTCATTATATGTATCTAACGTTCTCAGGGGTTATCTAATCGTGTATAGCACGGCTGGTCTCACCGCATACCCTAGACCAATTAACCCGTGGGATATTTGTTCGTAACGATTTGATAGCATGTCAATTATTGATTGATTGACTGATTGATTAGAATGTACGGCCAAGACTAAGCAGGGACCATGGATGCGCCGGGTCTGCCGTACATCCTTTTACATATAACAAGATGGAGGGACAGGAAAGGTTGTTAAATATGATAGATTTAACCCGGTTACAGACACCTAAGTAGTCAATAGTTAGTAAATTCTTAGTTAAAAATATAATGTAAGGCAGGTAAGCACAAAACAACACAATTATTTTTGTTTTTTTTGGATATAAATAATCAGCAATCAGCATCCCAAAAATTAATTAATTAATTAAATTGCCATTATAACGGTAAATTTCCTGAAATAAACCTTCATTATTTTGATTGATTGATTCGGCAGTAGAACCAAGTACCAGACCAGGATGTGCCGAACAATGTCCCATTCCTACAGGCTGCTTACCGATAACAATAGGGAAGGATAGGAAAGTTTTTCTTTTATTCCTTTGTAGGACAGAATGCCCGGTTCAGACAGCCAGCGATCGAGAAGAAAGGATAAATAGGTTTAATGGTGAACAATGGCATTGATCCCCAACAATTGCCCCTTTAAATCAGCACCTAAGGACAAAAAACTATTAGTATTATTGCACAGGCATCCGGAAATTTCCTGAAATTTGACTCCAAGTTATAACACCTTTCAGCCTCCTAAATAATATAGAAATTCATTGATTTATTAATTTTAAAAAACTATACCAATCATCGCAACATAACAATTCAATAGTGAGTCCATTATTAGCTGCAACTGCAAGCTCGATAATTTCCTGAGATTAGTAAATCATTACATTTTATGCTGCCAGTGAATACAACTATCAATGAAAATACAACTGTAAACTAATTATTGGGTTTAAACTAAAATGTATTAGTAGAATTATAATAATGTAGATACTTCTATGAACTAGAAACACGCAAAATTACGCCAAAGCGTAGAAGCTATTCTAAAAATTTGAAAAATAGGTTCAAAAGATCCTACCAAAATTAGCCTTAATTAAAACTCTTAACCAGCCCCCTCCCATCAAACAACCCCCACACTACCAACTTTTACCGGAAATACGAATAATTATCATGGTTTTACACCGTATCAGACTCACACACTGAACCAAAATTCGAAGAACAAAACGAATTACAACCACCACCATTCACCCAGTCCCATTGTAACTGAAACTAACCTCACCGGTGTTGAGACAATGTGGTATTTAGTTACATATTCAAAGTATAACCTAAGTCGGCCACACACCATCCGAACTCGCTGACAAATGCAAAATTTTATAGAAAATACCAAATTTCGTTTTAATACAGCTATCAGGTTATACAACACTGTAACACACCCCCACAACCCATATACCAATATGATCACGATTATTTTCTAGAAGGCACCCAGTCGTAGCTTTCCCAGCGCGGAGACAGCCAGAGTGCTCCCAGTATCGCGAGGCAACCATTTTTCACGAGGAATTTTGGTCCCTCAAAGCATTGACATTCCATCGGATGACTCCCTGTGCTTGTCTATTGAACGTAGGTGACAGTTTGACCTATACAAGATCCAACGTCGAATATGCTGGGAGCGCCTTTTAGTCACCATGACGTGATCGAACCGGCCTTTGGTTCTTTCATCATTGGATCTCCACGTTACTTTGTGGATTCCTTATGTGGGAAAACGTATACTTGAACAACTAGGTTGTACATTGTAGGTGCAGGCTGTTAGGACCAATGTGCGATGTACCCTCTGCACTCCAACTGACCTTCGCATTAAAGTCGCCCACGATGATTTCAATATCGTGGTGCGGCATGCTATTGGTGACCTCTCCCAGCTCGACAAAGAACAGATCCTTGACGTCATCGGATCCATCTTTGGTGGGTGCATGTACATTAACGATCACGATGCTAAACTTCTTAGTGCGAAGTCCGACCGTGCATATCCGCACTTTGAGAGGGCGGAAGTCGATGATGGCGCTTCACACGCCGATGGGATGAGAAAGCCAACTCAAACTCTCCTCCACTCTGACGGTCAAACCTTTGCAGTACAAGCACGCCCAACAAGCAACTCCCTGCTTGTTTCGAAATGTACTGGAGTTCCCATTCCCCAAAGTCCGTATACAACTTCCGAGGTCGAGCCTGTGGCGAGTCCGATACAGCAATCCGAGGCCCCTAACTAGGGTTCATAACCCAACTGTTTTCATGAAAGAAGGTTGATGGCCTGCCACTAAACCCGCTTTTTACGTGTGTCGGCATCCAGTCCCATCTTGGACACACTTATACGCGAACCGCCTGATACAAAACAGACGCCCGCCTCATCCGCCAAGGACCCGCCCTACATGTAGTGTCCATGATTATAAATAAAAATTTTCCTGCTCGTCTCCACTACACCACCCGATTCATTAGAGTTACCCAGAGAGCACCACGAAGAGGTATGAATCTAGGAATTCTCCCCCTCATCTGACAGCTTATCAATTATTATATTTTAATTCAGTATTGTCATATATTTAACTGCCTTATTAATTACCAATCATTGAAATACTCGGATTCATATGTAGACTATACCTCTAATGTTACTACATAAATGTAGATGCCACAAATGTCACAAACATATTTTAAATTTTAAAACGCGTCTCTCTCGCGCCGTATTGTTTATTCATCAAACCAATAAGTGAGATCGTAAAATTATCCCCAACTTAAGCCTCTTCAACCCGAACAGAGTTTAAAATACCACCTCTGAATATAGTGAAATAACCCGTTTCTTCATATTGTAGAGCCAAATTAATTGTCCTTCTTTGAAAGTTTTACTACTTGCACTTATGCCATACCTAGCCTTCATTCAATCGCTTGTTGACTGAATTTCTTCTCGTATAAATTTGTGAATCTCATCAAGTTCTTCTTGCATTTTATCGACGTAATCTTGACCTAAACGCTGATAATATAATAACATCAAACTAAATATCTGCTGAAGTAATCTCGGTCGAGTTGTGTACTGCTACGATCCCGGTCGCACAGATTTTTATTCACAAGCTTTACTAAATGTTTCTCCAGTGTACTATTAAATCTTTCCACCTTGCCATCTGGTTGTGAATGCAAAGGCGTTGTTCTTATCTTATTTATGCCAAACAACCGAAAAATTTCCGGGAATATCAACGGAATCACAATTTTTTCCTCGGCCCGAGTGAATTTGAACCGGAACTCCATAGCGGCTAATCCAGTTGCTAATGTTGACATTGTTGTTTCCTGATTCGATATTGGATACACGTGCGAACCATTTTCGTGTAGGTCCTTTCACCGTCACTCTTTGATCATATTTTTTACAGAACTCTATACTACCGGCTGTTTACATCCGGTCCAATAAAATCGTTGACGAATATTTGTGAGTGTTTTATTAGTTCTGAGATGGCATTCACTTACTTTTCGATGATACTCGAACTGACATTTTTAAAAATTGTTTAACTTTGCCATCCACGAGTTCTACCATATTCGTTTTAAACAGCCATTCTCTAACAAAAACCTTTCCCAATATACTTAATAGGCCTTCACAAAGGGTGTCTTATCTGAAATCTTACTCCATCGGTCGACGATCTTCTTCCTTAAAATGCAATATTATTGTTAAATCCGCGTCTAATAACTGCTCTGTCCGGATTAATTGATCCGCCCAGTCCTCATCAGGTAGCAAGATGTACATCGATTCGACATCTACATTCAACTCGGCAATTCCGCCTTGATAAAGCGCTTCTTACTTTAACAACAACATTTCGTAAATTACGTGAGAGTCGTTTTAGTCGAAATGGACGTCTTATTGAGCGTGCAATTTGCAAAATTATTGTTCGTTTTGAAGAAACTGGTTCAGTAGAAGGTCGTAGACCGTATCAACATGATCATCCATTCGTACTCCTGATGCAGTGGCAGCTGTTAGTGAAAATGTTCGTAATGAACCAAGCATATCAACCAGGCATCGTCTACAAGAACTAAACATTTCATGAACCACAATGGATGTTTGAACGAAATGAAGGTTTTTCATCAAAAATCATCTTTAGCGATGAAGCTCATTTTCATCTTAATCGATACGTCAATAAGCAAAATTGTCGAATTTGGAGAGCGGAGAATTCTCATGTTAATCACGAAGCAGAAGTTCATCCCCCAAGAGTCACTGTTTGGTGTGGTGTATGGGTAACTGGTTTTTTGTAGCCCAAAAAGAATTAATGGCGTGTCAACGACCTTTGGTATCAACAAGAAGTCGTGCAACAATCCATTTATTGTCGAGAAAATTTACTGATCGCGTAATTTCAAGAAATGTGAAATTCCTTGAAATTACCATCAAGATCCCAAAATGTGTGTTTTATTTACAAATCAAAAAGGACTAATAGATGGCCCACCCTGTATTTATGGAAATGTTTCACACATTCCACTACTATAGCCCATAATTCTTTTCGCTTCACACAGCTGGTTACGCTCCGGTTTCGATAGGATTTTTGAGTAATATGCAATGACTCACTCTCATTTACCATGCTTTCTTGCATCGGTAGCCAAAATAAATTTCACGTTAAGTTTAGATTACGCTATCGGTGTTGTACATAGCCGTTTCCTCTTCATTATTCCTTACCATTGGTATTTTTGCTCCGTCGGTATGAATTCCATTGGCGGTTACTTTGTGGTCCAAATACTTAACCTCTGTTCTGAAGACTGAACAGTATAGGACTTAACTTTAACCTGGTATTCGTTCGAAGACTTTAGCTAGGTTCCTCACGTGCTCTTCGAAAGTGTTTCCCATGACGCTAATAATCCATTAATCGTTCAAAAGTTGCTGGGGCATTACATAATTCAATGGCATTACATAAATTTGCCATAACCCTTCACTAACTATCGTTTCGCACGCAATAGCCACTTTGAAGATCCACTGTGGAGAACTTTCTATCGCTCGGTAATGTATCTATAATGTGTCATCGATCCTTGGTAAATGATAGCTATCCTTTTTCGTCACACGACTAAATTTTCGATAATCTACACAAAATTTCATCATACTCGAAAAACTCCTGAATCATGGTGGATCTTTACCTTTTTTCAGAAGTACCACAAAAATAAACTTGTTTCGTTCTAGTAATCGCTGCGCTAGTAATCGCTGCTGTGTAGCCTTTTTTCACCTAATATGCTGTTTGCATTTCACTATGGCACATATATGTGTACCTCTAGATATACCTCTTCATATTTCCAATGATTGTCACTTTCTTGATTGTTTTCCTACTTATCGAGAGGTTTAGCTTTTTCTATTATTACTACTTAATTTCATGTTCTGGTTCATTTGATGCTACAAACCACAACTTCGGTGACCAAGAAACTCCCTCAATCTTCTCCAAATAATTGTTTCTGTATTTGGTGACGGCATTTCTCGGTGGTTCAGCCGCTGAGCCAAATTGCATCTCGACATTACCGTGGCTCAGGACCCTTCGTCCAACATGGCTTTGTATGTGCTTTCATTGATGAAAGTCTTTTGAAATATTGTGTGTGGTGCGCTGTGTCTAAAGTAATCCACAACTTTCCTCATCAATAACCTCTTATTCGTTAACCTGTTACCACTTCGTTTTAATCAGGAAATAGAAATAGAGATTATGGGGCAATCAGTGTGGGAGCCAGCTTCTGCCACTTTAAGCTGACTCGTTGGAATTTAATAACAGTTTACTTGTGGCCAAAGCTTTGTCTTCCTTTGATTTGCGCTGCATTGGAGTTATAGTGACTTTCCCCACTTTCGTCGGTTGTCCGTAACTCCTTGTCACTTATCCAACACAAGTAATCCTACTGTCACGGAATCTGGGTGCTGCCAACTTAACAATCCTGTCGGTGTTTATTTCAACCTGCCATGCTTTAAGTGATAGCTTGGTAATATCTTTTGTGCAGTTTCATTAAAGCATAAGCAATGTTTGCAGCGAAAGTTACTTTCGGAGACAAAATCACCTTGTAGAGTAGTCTTGAAGAGCTTCTCCGTCCTTCTGGCAGTATTCCTTCATTTCTATGCGATATAGTTCTCTAGCGGTGCCTTCATTATATCACCGAAATTGTGGCGACCCTTTTCGGAAATCGTTTGGAATGTTTCGGCCATCGTTAAGGGCTATTATTAATTCTGCGACACGACTCTCTTCATCTCATGAATTTCTATTGGCAGTCGTTTCAAATCGAAAATCCCGAACAAATTTGTTCCTTCGATATCCGTGGCTTGAATTTATTCAAGTCTACTGCCTGGACTAGCTTCGACATTGTTCTATTGGTTTCAGGTAAAGTACGTTTGACTGCAGCTGTTGAACTTCGTTCTCTACTTCTCCACTTCTCCGACAGTTTCTCGTCTCAAATCTTGTACTGTTTGTCGCGTCTCTTTACTTTATTGATCAAATTTTTGATTCAGTTCTTGTATTACTTGGTTGATTTTAACAGCCAATAATTGCATCATATCGAAAGTTCCAGGTGGCCGGAAACTGCCGTTTATCATCTAGTTTTTCTTTTATTATCTCTTCGAACTCATATTTATGCGGGTCTAATCCACAAAATTAATTAATTTTTGCAACCCTTGTAGGTAAATTTTGCAGCTCTAATTGGAATTTTAACTACGTAACTGTTAAATCCTTAACACAGTCCGATCGCTATCACCAATTGTTACGAATTTACCCTGTCATATCCGGCTTGAATTACCGGACTGTGAATAACGTTATAGAATGATGGTTTGAAACAATATTCGTAAATCACAGTGCTTCCGGAATATTCCTAAGAATACTAAAAAGAGAGAAATTAGAATAATTTTCCAAATATTTGCGCCTAAAAAAACACAACAATAAAAATTTTTCCACTGTTACTTATTATTAATTCACTTTCCACTATTTATAGAAATCACTCAATTTTACTTTCACTTTTTATCTTTCGCGTACCGCATCTCCTGAACGACTCGCCCATGGATTCGCAGCTTGGATTTCTACAGAAGGAACAACTTAAAATTCAATAGATTGCCGATAGGTGGCTTGAAAAAATGACACAATAAAAAATGTGGCAAGTATCCGCAAGTGTTTTCCGCAGGTATGTTTCCACCTTGGTGCATGAATGGTTTTTAAGGATTGTAGTAAACAACATGGGTTGCGATTTGAAAACGGAGTTCACGATGTAAAACAATCCGGTGGCGATTTAGAGTTGTGCCATTAATTTAGTTGAGACTGTGAAATGCTACATTTGTGATATGTACGGTTAGAATATTTCTAACCGAGAAATATTAACCGCCACAAACTCCTAAATTATACTCTTTTAGTCTTTATCAAATTTGGTTAAATGTGAATTGACGTTTGAAAATGCCGGGAAAATACTGCCTATAGGAATAAGTTACAGTTGTGATTCCACATACAATTTGTCTAATATCTAGGCTTAAATTTGTTACGTTTTAGAACTTATCCAAAATATAAAGGGATACATTTTTCGCGAATTTTGATAATTCAAAAAAGCTATATTTTACCTTGTTTACGAATTGTCTACATACTCTACTAATAGCCGACATTGATTACGCCAAAATTAATTGTCTACGCTATTGTCTACATCAACATGTCGATAATTCCGAAATACGCGTAGACGCATAGCAATGCTCGATTGTATTACATCAATATTTGTTGGCGTCGTGTCGAATAACAGTTGGATTTGCAGTTTAATCAGCAACTTTAATTGCTGGTATATTATCGGTTATCTTTGACGTAGTTTCCTCTCGAATATCCTCTCAAAAAACAACAAAAATAAATTTTTATTTAAAATTATGTAAGAAGAAAACGTCATCTGTGATACTGTTAAAGTTAGCCGAAAATTTCCAGGCGAAAGGTAATGCAGATAGAGTCTTTGCTACCACTGCCGAACGGTAATGCAGATAGTGTCTTCGCTATCCCAGTCGAAAGATGCAATGCAGATATGCAGATATTGTTTTTGCTATCCAAGCAATGCATCCATTGCTACCCAATTTGCATCCATTTAGCATCCATTTTGTTGAGAAAATTCTGAAGGGGATGCAGGGGTGTAATTATGCAAAAATTCGCTAATTCAATATATCGAAAATGCATTGAATGGCCTTGTCGTTCAAGATTAACGTGATTTGTTATTGATGCCACTCTGGTTATTTGGTAGGCCATAATGTTGGTCAACTTCAGATTAGGCCGAAGTTGACTTACATTGTGGCCTATCAAATAACCATAGTGGCATCAACGACAAAGCACGTTAATCTTGAACGACAGGCCATTCAATGCATTTTCGATTTATTGAATTAGCGATGAATTAGCGAGTTTGTGCTAAATTACACCCCTGCATCCCCTTCAGAATTTCTCCACAAATGGGCCGAAGTTGACCAACATTATGGCCTATCAAATAACCAGAGTGGCATCAATAACAAATCACGTTAATCTTGAACGACAAGGCCATTCAATCCATTTTCGATTTATTGAATTAGCGAATTTTTGCAAATTTACACCCCTGCAACCCTTCAGAATTTCTCAACAAAATGGATGCTAAATGGATGCAAATTGGATAGCAATGGATGCATTGCTTGGATAGCAAAAACAATATCTACATTGTCATCTTTCGGCTGATGTAGCAAAGACACTATCTGCATTACCTTTCGGCTGGAAACTTTCGGCTAAACTTTAATAAGGTTCATCTGTGTATGAAAATTGTAACTTGTGCTAGTTTATACACAAAACAAATGAGATTTTTCATTATTGCTTGTCTAGGTCTAGAACCCACGACCTTAACCACTTTAAGTCATCAATTGTCTATTAGAGAATGCAACATAAATGATAATGAAATCAAGTGTGGTCGAATAAATTTGTCGTAAATCGATTCTCCGACCTTCCTCGAAATTATCTTGACGGCTTTAAACTTTGCTTAAAGACATCTCTTTTACAACCCAAATTCAAGTTTTTACCGTTTATAGATTTAAGTTGAAAAAGGACAACAGAAGGACTGACATCATGGCGGGAAAATAAAGCTTGTTCTTACATTGTAAATGATATAGAAGCTAAACATTTTGAAGAATCTCGAGAAGTTGTTAGAAATAGTAAATGTTTAAAAACACAACCCCTTTATATTGTGTGCAAAACGTGCTAATTTGTGAAAACATCACCTAATGCTAATAAACGTCTTACTATTTAACGTACTGGACATTAAAGTCCGGGAGTGTGAGATCAGATTTGAATTATAAAATCGATAAGTAACAGCAAGTAAAACCCAATGTCACATTAAGGCTAATTAATTAGCTAGATTATGTGCATACATTAATTAAACAGTAGTTTTTATGTTAGAAACGATTTTCTTAACATTTTGTAAATATTAAAAAATAATAAATTTATTATCTGTGCTATAAATATACTCGTAAATCATTGTATTTTATTCACCTCAATAGTTTTGTAACACAATTTCTCACATATTTTATACAACTTTGGGTACAAACAAGTACGATACGAATACGGCGAGTATATTAAATTTCTAGGTAATGAAACATACCAAATTACTCTGCTGCCACTGCTAATTAAGCCGTACATATGTAATTCGAAAATGACATCAGGTATTTTGTTATGTGTGTTTACGGTTAATTTTCGATCATATTTCTATAATAATGTACACAATTCACAATATTATTGATTTTAAATGAACGGGTTATAAATAAATAATTATTTGTTGAAAGGTTTATGACTTAATTAGTGGCGGATAAAACCTTTTGGAATATTATGTCTAACTTAAATGTGCAACTACAAATTTGATGATAATGCAACAGTCTTTCTAATCAAAATGGTGGTTTTATTGCAAGTCGTTGGTTTCTTTGCGGTAATACGGTAACGGTATTTTCAATCTAATTATTTATTCAGAGACATATATAACCTAGATCTTGAAACTATTAATACGGTTGAGTATTGTTGGTACCAAGGGTCCTTTAGGTCCCAATTGGGCGCTTTGAGGATCAGTTGTGAACATGTGGAGTAAAATCGAAGCAAACTTAAGAAAATGTTTAGCACTATAACATTTTCAAATAAAATTGGGGATGATTTTACTAATTCATGATAGGGGGTCTGAAAACGCCTAAAGTATTGTTTCGATAGGATTTGGATTCCTTGATCTCTTATCCTTAAATCGGCCCACCGGAAGCGGCAGCCCGCATAGGTGCTTTCTCGCTTTGACAAATATTTTGAAAAGTATTTATGTCATTTACGAGAAAACCTATTATAAAGTGAAAGATTCGTAATTAGGTCAGCAACAATACCTGACCATATAATTTTTCCAAAATTTAAGAGAAAATTCAGTTTTTTGACAAATAACCGTTTATTAACAAAAATGCGGCCCTGTACTGCCCAGCCGGATTGATTGACTGAGATAAAACTGCATACTTAAGCTTTTTCCATAAATCGAGAGATCACAATTTTTTTTTATATCACAACTGATTTACGTATCATTTAGTAATTTATCTTTCTTAAATAAAGATTCACATTTGGCGGGTAGTAAGCCAATGGTTCCTCCCGTTTGAATTTACATAATTTATTATATTTCTATGTCCTAATTAAATACAAGTGCCTAGTTCTAAAGGTTCCTGCCTTTGAACTGTTCTTATTGCATTGGTGGTGTGGAACAAACTTCATATGTCTGCATTTTGGTGCCGAGATATCCGCGAAACGTGTTTCTTTGCATGATTTTTTATTTCTTCACTGACATACTCCATATTTAAGGCCCTATATAGGTTATCATTTCTGGTGTACCATGGTGCGTTTATAATACCACGCTGCACTTTGTGTTAAAAACATTGTATCATTTGTGTATTTGTCTTCTTGGTACAACCCCAAAGTTGTATACCATAGGTCGAGTGGTTGTTCATTGAATTTCATGTCGATCCGACTGAAATTGTTTCTCGTCTACATTTTGAAAATTTGAAAATTTTCAAAATAAAAAATAGATATTTTAATCTTTAAAATTCGTGGGCATCCTTGCCTGTACCTAATATTTAGTGTTAAAATAAGATAAAGAATATATTAAAAAATAATAATCTAAAATTATTTCGGGTGGCCATTGGCCTGTTTCGCGGTGAGCCTGGGATCTCTCGAATGTAAATACGGTTCGTAGTGATTCAAAAAGACAATTTTAGTGAAGTGATTATTGGTGGTGCTTCTGTGTCTGGGGCACCAAAATTATTAACGTTATACAGGGAAGTGTTATGGAAATTGGTACTTTAGTATATGGGGCTACTAAAATTTGAACGTAGTGAATAAAAAGTGGAGTGAGAGTAATCGGTAAACTTCGGTTTTTTTTTTTTTTTTCTAGTAGGGGGAAAATCCTCATGGACGTTGTGCCGGACTTCTACCGACTAAAAACCCCCTACCTCACCTCCTCGCAGCGACCGGTACCACAAATTTGTTGCATTTCTTCGACCGCGGGATGTCTATTGGCCTCTAGTTTTGTTCAGAGCGACATGGTCGCTTGTTCCCTCATTTTTATGGTTAGTATTACTCTAATCATCCTACTTATAGCATACCAACCATTCTCGTCCGCCAGCATCCTCGAAATGATTGTACCTGGTGTTGTGGCTCCTACAACATCTGTACACTGCTTTCGCACTTGATCCCACCTTGCACCGTATAATATCGTGTGCTCTGGTGTATCCTCTTCGGTACAGTATAAGCAATTAGGTATATCCTTGATATGCACTCTGAATAGGTAGCTGTTGAAACAACCGTGACCTGACAAGAACTGAGGGAGATGGAAGTTCACCTCGCCATGTTTACGCTTCACCCATTCCTTTAGCCTCGGGATGAGCCCCTCGTCCACGATCCAGTATCAGCGTTCTCCTATCGAGTCTGCCATTCTTGCATTAATTCTGATTTGGCCTCAACGCTTGGGCTTCCCTGAAGAACTGCTACTCTATATTTCGCCAGCACCGTGATCGGCGGCATATTAGCTATCACGAGAACTGCTTCCTTTCCAACTGTTCTGTATGCACTGCATACACGCAGTGTTAGGGTCCGTTGCACACACTCCAACTGTTCACGCGCCTTTGCAGTAGGCTCGTATCCAGATGGGTGCCCCATAAAGTATTGAGGGTAAAACCACTGATGAGAGCAATTTTCTTTTACTAGCGCTTGGTCCACCAACATTCGTCATCAATCCGATGAGCCCTTTTGTCGATGAGCCTTTCTTGAAAACAGCGACGATAGTCTAGCCATATACCCAGGTGTTTAATGTGTGTAGTCGGCTTTACTTTGATTCCATCCACGTTGAAATCCATCGAGTTGAGAACTCTGCGGCCTGTCATTACCACTGCTTCAGTTTTCTCTGGGGCCAATTGCATTCGGTGATTGTGAAGCCACCTAGAAATCACCTCTATTGCTGCATCCACTCGTTCCACTAGTTGTAGTTCATGTCTGGCGGAGACAACGAGTGCCAAGTCATCTGCGTAGCCCACTAATTTGGCATCTTCGGGCAAAGGAATTCGAAGAATGCCATCGTACAAGATATTCCAAAGCATCGGTCCCAATATGGAACCTTGGGGAACCCCGCTCGTGACATCCATTTGAGTAGCAACACCTCCAGCTTCCACAATGATTCGTCGCTCACTCAAGTAACTTTGAAGTACCCTTCTCAAATATGGACTAACTTGGAAATTATTAAGTTCTTGTAGAATTAACTCCAATGATGCGCTATTAAAGGCGTTTCTTATATCCAGTGTGATTACTACTGGGATACGCCGCGTATATTGTGTACCATTAGCGGCTGAATCTATAAGCTTCATAACCTCCACTATAGCATCTATTGTGGAGTGCCCAGCTCGAAATCCAAACTGATTATCAGCGAGTCCACCTGCCCTATCAATTTTGTCGATCAGTCTGCGTAATAGCAAATGTTCGAAAAGCTTTCCGAACGTGTCCAGCAGACAGAGTGGCCTGTAAGATGTCGGTACGCCATCCGGTTTTCCATCTTTCTTTAACAGCACCAATCGCGCTGTTTTCCAGATGCGAGGGAATTCCCCCTTCTCTAGAATGGAATTCATCACGTCTAGCACCTTTTTTGGGTGGGTTTCCGCCGCGATCCTAACGGCCTCTGATGGAATTCCATCTGGCCCGGAACTTTTCTTCGTTTTCAATTTTCGCCATGCCATCTCGAGTTCCTCAGTTGTGAAAGGTGGAATCTCTACCGGTCGTATGTTTTCATGTTCCACTTGGTCGTGCGTTGGAAAGAGCGAGGCCACGACGGTGTTAGTGATATCTGCGAGTAATGTAGGCGTTTTTCGTCCGAATTTTTTCATCACGATCTTATATGCATCTCCCCAAGGGTCCTCTTCGATTGTATTACAAGAGGAGTTTCCAGCAGTTCTTTTTCGATTTCGTGATCGCCTTTCTCATGCAGGTGCGAGCGCTCTTCAAATTATGGTGAAAGGTTTTGTCTGCTCGACCGCTAGTGCGCCCGTTCTCTCTTGTAAGCCTTCGCCTGTCGTGATTGCAGCGTCTGCGAAGTTCAGCGATTTCTGGAGTCCTCCAGTAGACAGCTTTTCGTCTATTTCCACTTCTAGATTCTAGCGCCTCTTCGCATATTCTTCTGACAGTTGTTACTAATTGTGTCGGTGTTATTATGCTAGGGGCGCCAAGGTGCTGATCCATCGCGCTACGAAGGCGCGTCTGGCTCCTTTCCCCAACCTACCAGCCTCGGTTGACTGGAACGCTGGTCCCCTGAAGTCTAGCTGGTGTCGCTGTGTTTATTTCGAACATAATATATCGGTGGTCACTAAGACTTTCTTCATCCAAAACTTTCCAGTTTTGGATTCGATTTATGGTGTTTTGTGAGACGAAGGTTACATCTAGGAACGAGCCATAGTTTCCTCTTTCGTATGTAGGTGATTGCCCCGTGCTGACACTGCTAAGGTTACAGGATGCAGCCCAGTCTGCCAGTTGCTGACCTCTAGTGTCTAATATATCTCGGGAGCATCCTTACCCATCCGTAAAGTTTAGTAGTGGCAGAAGGTGAATCAAACCTTGAACGTTAGTGGGGTTATTTGTGGGTGACCGTTGACCTATGTGGTGATAGAGTAGAAGGGCTCTTGGGGTTCTCTTTTTTCATAGTATGTAGTGTTTTTGTTTATTTTTTTTTCTGTTGTTTGTTTTTGTTTTTCGATTGTGTGTATGACATACTGTGATTGATTTTATTTTTGTTTGGGAATTTAATTAAATAAGAGTGAAGTGTCAAAAGGGTCAAATAATAAAACGGTTTCCCCCGGTGTGTAAAATAATAAAACTAAAGCTTAAAAGGCAAAACATAGTGAATAAGGATAATTCAATTAGTGTCCTTCCAGTGGATAATGTTGTCATTAATAAAACTCCTAAAGTGACAACTTCTCGAGCAATTAAACGATTGGTACTCAATCCAAGTTTAGCAGGTGAGATTTGTGGCCTAAAAAATACTATTAAAAATTTAAATAACAAAATAAGGCTATTAAAAAAAGAATTAAAAGAATCAACTAAGGACGACTTGGACAATTACAACAAATAAAAGTCAATTTTCGATGACGTAAACACAAAATACTTTACATATAGACCAAAACTATTGAAATTAAAATCATTAGTGCTATGAGGACTGACAGAGACGGAAGATTTGACTGAATTACAGACGGATATTGAATGTGACACGGAAATTAAAGTGGAAAAAATTATTCAAATTAAATCAAACCTGCCGGATGAATCTATTAGACTACTACCATTGTACATTGTACAATTCAATACCAATACGCCGTTGGCTAAACTATACAATATAACAAATTTACATGCGATAAAAAAAAATTGTCAACGATATGGACATACCGCGGTAAACTGTAAATTGGATTTTAGATGTGTCAAATGTGCAGAACATCATGAACCAGGAGATTGTAAAATACAAGAGCAAGCAACAAAAGAAGATATTTATTGTATTAATTGCAATAAATTGGAACATTCAGCATCATATAATGGCTGCCTGGTATATCAGGCAATGATGCTGAGATTAAAACAAAAAAATCCAAGAGAGGCGTCAACAAGCAGCACCAGCACCGAGATTGTTTACATCTATACCGGTAACCAAGAAAAACGGAACAATGGCCGGTAGATTAAAGGCCCCGACCAATCTTATTACAACAACAACAGAAGCAAGCAAATAATGGTGCACAGTGTAATGTAACGATACGATAGTTAACATTGAGAATGGATGATATGGCTTGTACCATACAACAACAGAGTGAGCAGATTGCTCAATTACTTCTTCACATACCATGAGGCGTATATAAATTCAAAATTATAGCGTTAAATGCAAATTCGGTTGTTAGCTTCCAGAGGAGATTAAATTTATTGACAGTTTTAGAACATCATTCACCAGATTGCCTACTGGTGAACGAAACAAAATTAAATTCTAGACACAAAATTTAATTCAAATATTATGAGGTGATACGGCGGGATCGGGTGAATACTAAACAGGGTGGAGGCACAGCCATACTAATTAAAAATGAATTGGGATATAAAATAATTGCGCTGCCAGAAATTAGTAACTGTGTGGGCATCAAAATTGCAATAATAAAATTAAAAATTAAAAGCACATTAAATCATTTATTTTTGATATCAATTTACTGCACGGGCAATCCAAGTAAAATTTCAGACGAATGTTTTATTGAATAGTGGAGAAAAATTGTCCAAATTCTAAATTTACATAATCCAATTAATTTGTATATAATAGCGGGAGACCTGAATGCCAGACACCCATATTGGGGCAATGTAACAAACAATTCAAGGGGGAACCGACTCAATTGATGGATGCGGGAAAATGAGATGGAATTTAGGACAAGGGTTTACAACAGTGACACACCATCCATGATACGATCCGGGAATTATTTAGATGGGCTGGAGACGGGCACAAGTGAGGTGGAGGGAAACGATTGTGGTACAATTTTACAGTCACAAATTCGATGGCATGGTCCGAACAGTTTGAGAAGACACATATCGGTAAGCAATCATAGAAGAAGGGAGACATGGCGAGGACAATGGTGATTCAATGCAAACATTGATGCCAAATACAAGAAATCTGGACGAGGAGGAAATCAAAATTTATATTGGAAAAAATTACTTTTGGCAAATATCAAAGAAAACGAACCGAAGCAAAGGCGGTGTAACAAAATGAATGGTTACACGAATGAAACAATTGAGGGGCTACATAAGCATAAAAGTTTATTGAGTACAAAAATTAAAACGTTTCGGTGGAATTTGGAATGGAGTTAAAGAAATTATGACACATTTAGGACAAGGGCAATGCAGCAACAAACACATATTTGGAAATTGGAAATTAAACGGACGGTGCAATTGGTTGAGCAAAATATGCAAATTCAAATTGAAACATATTGGATGAATAGGATGAAAAACATAAAGGGATCAAAATGTGGGCGGAAATCAAAAAGATGGCAAGACAAGAGCAAGAGGTTGAGGAATATGAACAACTAAACATACCGTGGGATGAGATCACACGTAGAGAAAATAAATTTCAAATTTTGGACGAACAAATAAATTTAGATATAATTGGCCATCATATTAAAAAACATACGCAGCGGAATCCAGCACTAAGCGAACCAGAACATGAATGCCAAGTAAATGAAACGGTGGAGCCAATCAAGCGGAAACATGAGGAGGATAAATTAGCAAAACGTACCAAGACACAATTCACGGTAACGAATCGAGCTGAGACAGCGGAACAACCAGCCGACGATCCACAATATTACATCACAATTAATTATTTGGCACACATTTTGAACAAAGCAAACAATAAAAAAATCTTTCGGCTTCGATCTAATTCCAAACATAATTATGAAACATTTGCCAAATTAAATTATAGTCGAAATTTGTATATTATTTAACATTAATTAGCTGGAATATTAATTAGCTGGATAGTGGCTCGCATATTTCCAATATTAATAAAAGATAAAAATGCAAAACATCCGAAAAATTATCGGCCAATCAGTTTATTGTCAAATTTAGGAAAACTTTATGAAATTATAATTTTTCAGAAAATTTTAGAGCACGTTCAGATGAGAAATTTGATGCCCGATAATCAATTTGGGTTTCGGCACGAGCATAGCACTGTGCATGCAATCACAAAATTATTTTCGAACGTATGCCACAATCTAAGTTTAAACATCCCACAGGCGCAGTAATGATTGACATCAAAAAGGCATTTGAATCAATTTGGCTAGATGGTTTGCTGACAAAATTAAAACAATTGGACTTTAACGGGGATCTCATCGACATTATTTATAAATTGGGCGGCGTACATTCGACCAGAGAGTTCAAAATTTTAAATGGCGTACAACAGTGGTCAATAACAGCACCAATTTTGTTCAACTTATATACGGCAGAAATGATTGGCAGTGCAATTCTAAATTCACATGATGTACAAACGTGCGCATTTGCAGATGACATGGTGTTATATAGTAGTAAATATCTGGTCGGTGATATACAAGCTTAACTACAAAAGGCATTCGATTATGTGCAAGATTATTTACATATCTGGCGCATCCAAAAGAACGTGGCTAAATGCGAAGCAATACTGTTCCGAGGTCCATTACGTAATGCCAACCGCGACCTGAAGAGGAATTGGAAAAACTTCAAAGTTACAATATATCAGCAATCAATTGTATTAAAGGAAACGGTAAAATATTTGGGCATCAATATTGATAACAAGTGTTACAGGGCAACGTATGATTACGACGATTCAATTGGAGAAGGCGAGCAGAGCATTTATGGGGGCGAAACGACTCTTCTATAGTAAACATATAATGGAGCGAGTTAAAACGATCGCATATATGACACGTGATGTCAAGTGTGGTACAATCAGGTGCCACGTTATATGAAGAGGTTGAGAGTGTTTGGGAGAAAGTGTATCAGACATTGTCGTAGCATGTATAGAAAGACAGAAACTGATTACAAACACTACATTTCAAATAAAACACACTACGATAATTATGATGCGGACCGCATAGATATTCAAATATTAACACTAATACGAAATCATATAATTCGAGCGTGCCGAAACACGGAAAATTCTTTAATATACAGACCGTATCATGTGGACATGGCTGTGACAGAACAGTACCTGAGGGAGAGATTAATACCAGGTCCAAATTTATTTATTCGTCTCGATCGCCGAGTATACATTCAGGATAGGACGGATATCCCGTTAATATACCATATACAGAGGCGACCAAATGAAATGGTTTTCGGGAGAATGGTTTTCTCTGAAGTCAAATTGATGGTCTCTTGAAGAGTAGTTTCTCGAATAATTTTGAAATTATTGACCGATGTGAAGTTTCTAAAAAAGTAACAAAAAACCAAATTGTATATGTGTTAATACTACTCAATATTAAATTATTAAATTGAGTGTGATTTATTACACTGTTAAATTATAGTCCGAATCAAGTATATTTAAAAATTAAACTTAAAATGTTTAAAATTATAAAATTTATTTAAAAATACAAATTTTAATGAAATACAATAATTATTAAAACAGATACGCAATAAAACAAATTAAAATCAAGTGTGAATTAGTTAACAAATAAATAAAAATAAAAGCTTTAATAGAAAAAATATCGGAATCGTTTATTGAAATTTTTCGATCAAAATAATGCGTATTTTATAAATCTGGGCCAATAGCAAGACACCTCCAGAGATTAGGGCTAGATACCACTATATAGGTTATTGGCCGAGATTGATAAAATACTCAAAATTTACGATGGAAAATTGCTATTAACGAGGCTACATTTTCTCCGCTAGGAAAAACCTTATACCGAAAAATCTACCGGACAGGCAAATGTCCTCCGGTTAATGTGGTATCTTTCCCTAATCTATGGAAGTGGCTTGTTGTTGGTCCAGATTGATAAAATCCTCTAAATTTACGGTGGAAAATTGCTATTAACAAGATTACATTTTCTCCGCTAGGAAAAACATTATACCGGAAAATGTTCTCTATATAGGCCAATTCAACCTATACAATGGTATCTTGCCCTAATCTCTGGAAGCAGCTTGTTGTTGGTCCAGATTGATAAAATCCTCTAAATTTACAGTGGAAAATTGCTATTAACAAGATAACATTTTCTCCGCTAGGAAAAACATTATACCGGAAAATGTTCTCTATATAGGCCAATTCAACCTATACAATGGTATCTCGCCCAAATCTCTGGAAGTGGCTTGTTGTTGGTCCAGATTGATAAAATACTCAAAATTTACGGTGGAAAATTGCTATTAACAAGATTACATTTTCTCCGCTAGGAAAAACCTTATACCGGAAAATCTACCGGACAGGCAAATTTCCTCCGGATAATGTGGTATCTTTCCCTAATCTCTGGAAGTGGATTGTTGTTGGTCCAGATTGATAAAATCCTCTAAATTTACGGTGGAAAATTGCTATTAACAAGATTACATTTTCTCCGCTAGGAAAAACATTATACCGGAAAATGTTCTCTATATAGTGTAGCGTATTCTTAAATACAACATAACATATATCAATCCGATATAATGTATGCACACGCAGCATAGTGTACATACATCGTATGCGATTGTTGTACTCAACAAATTGATAACGGGTACAACGTAATCGCGTGGTATTATATTGCAAGCCAATGTAATATAGCGCGATGCGATATTATAAACATAATATAAAGTGAATGACGCGCTATATGCCGACTAAGCACAAACGCGCTTAGCAATTGTAGATTATTAAATAAATAAATCAGAAGTAATAAAGACAAGAAAGAAACAAGACGTGTTTCATTTATACAGCTATAAGCATTACCCAAAAACGAACATAACATGGCGATCTTGCCAGCGTATTATCGTTTAATAAGTGAAAAAATAAATTTAAAAAAAAAAAAGTGAATCGTGTGAATCGTGTGATAACGTTATGTATCATAACGAATAAATAAAAAAAAAAAAAAATTAAAATTAATAAATTGATAATAAACAAAAAGCGAATACGTTGGGTGCCCGTCGCACCAACAGAAAAAAAAATAAATGACGAGAGCCCACCACTTAAAAAATAAATAAAAATTTATCATTAATTTTTACTGGGAAAATATATACATATGTGCAAACAATAAAATGGGAAATAACAACGTAAAAGATCATAGTGATAACTTGGTGGTACCAAAGGAAACTGGCGAAATATTCAAAGAAAAACTGCTATCTAATCAACGGCAGGAAATACAGTTACAACAGTTGGTGGCAAACCAACAAATCGTCGTAGTCATCATGGGAATATTACTCGTGGTAATATCATTAATAATACTGCGGAAATTTGTGATTACAACCATAAATACAGCAGCAGACAATACAATAAGGGCCTAAGGTAAAATTTTTAAGTTTACTTTTATTATATTTAAAATCATTAAAAAGAATTAAAATGCGTAGAATTAAGTTTAGTGATAAAATAAAATCAATTTTATATACAATTTATTAAAAATTTAAGAGACAAAAAAAATGTTTTATTCTTTTTACGTGTAATATTGTATCGAAAAGGGAAATTCCTTTAAGTCAATTTAAATTTAACTCAATTTTTAATGGGTATATTTTAACGTAATTATATCGATATAGAACTATTTATATATGTCATTAAGAAGTGGCACAAAATATAGAAAATCAATATTACCCTTATTAAATATCGGCAAACCGGTAAAATTAAAGAAAAAGGTGAATAAAAATAAAAATATGGCTTTAACGGCGGATAAGGTCATAGACATAGTGGCTAAAGTCATGCCACATGACTACAACGGGTGTCCGTTAACATTAAATAATATTATAGATAAGTTAAAAATTTTGCGTGATTCCGTTAATCACGTAGAAAATAACAAGTTGTTAATCTCTTTAGTAAAGACAAAATTAAGTGGAAAAGCGAGAGATGCTTTGAGTGAAAAAGTGGAAACCATGGACGACATAATAAAGGCCCTGCAGCAAAATTGCAAAGGCCAAAGTTCATGGCAAATTGCCACTACGTTAGAGGGATTGCGAGCAGGCAATCGCTCGAAATATATTGTAGATATCAACGAGATATCAGAAAAATTGAAGCAAGCCTACATAAATGAAGGAACTGGTAGGGAAGCTGCAAAACAATATACAATAAATGCAATCACTAAAAACATTAGAACAAATTTCGCGACAAATCCGGTTATGGTTAGTGCCATGACAGGAGAATTTAACGACATCAATGCTGTTGTCCATAAGTTTGAAGCAATTCAAATAGATAAAGAGGCCAGCATAATGATGATGTGTAATAATAATAATAGCCATAGTAATAAAAACAACCATAATAACGGTAACACCAGTAAATAGTTACAATAATAGTAACAATTTTAGAAAATTCAATAATTATGCTAAAAATTATAATAATAATAGAAATTACAATAGACGCAATTTCAGTAATAGCCAACAATACTCCCAAAATAATAAACCATTCAACAGAAACAATGGAAATATAAGGGCCTTAACGGTCACGAGAAACGACCAGGGCCCAGATACCCTGGGCTATTCCACAAGCGAAAACTCGATTCAATTTCCACAGAATTAAATATATTAAATAGCCAAACGGCAAATGATCTCTCAGATCAAACATTATTTCATGAACCAAAAATTTTTTCATTTAACCTTAACCTTTCAAATTTCGTGCAATTTAAGATTAATGATACTAATAATTCTCCAAATACATTTTTAATTGATACAGGGGCTGATATTTCAGTAATTAAACATAGTCATGTATCAAATAAAATAAACAGGTCGAATTTTATAAAAAATACAGGTATAACAGCCGGTACTGAAAGTACTTTAGGTACAACTAAAATAAAATTATTTCATGAATTTCATAGTTTAGATATGATATTTCATGTGGTGTCGGATGATTTTCCCATACCGACCGATGGACTGTTAGGAGTAGATTTTTTCAAGAAATTTTCTTCCATTATAAATTACGAAAATTTTACACTTTCGTTAAATAATTATAATCAAAACATTTGTGTTCCAATCAGCAACCATATGGGGTGCAATACGATTATGATACCTCCACGCTCTGAAGTATACAGAGTTATACCAAATATAATATTAGAAGAGGACGCAGTAATATTTAATGAAGAAATTAGTAACGGAGTTTTTATAGCTAGTTCAATTATGAGTAAAGAATTCCCTGTCGTTCGTTTACTAAATACTAACGCAGAAGCTGTAATTATAAACAACATAAACCTTAAACATAAACCTTTAAGGACATTTAGCATAAATAGGGAAATAAATGTAGCTAAAAACAAAGAACTGCATAAGTCGATTAAGACAAACACTTCTCATGTCCCGGAAAACACAAAGAATAAACTAATGGAGTTAATAAATGAATATGCGGATATATTTCATGATCCCCTGAGCAAAGATACTTTAAGTGTCAATAATTTTTATAAACAAGAATTAAGGCTCAATGATCAAACACCAGTGTATGTAAGGAATTATAAACTTCCACATGCGCATAAAGCAGAAATTCAGAGTCAGGTGGAAAAAATGAAAAATGATGGAATAATTGAAGAGAGCTACTCTAACTATAACTCTCCAATTATCCTTGTGCCCAAAAAATCATTACCCGGTTCTGATCAGAAAAAATGGCGCTTAGTTGTGGATTTCCGTCAATTGAATAAAAAAAAAATAAGACGTATTCCCAATCCCTAGGATAGATGATATCTTAGACCAACTCGGTAGGGCAAAATGGTTTTCGGTTTTAGATCTCCAAACAGGATTTCACCAAATTGAATTAGATCCTGCATCAAGAGATTATACTTCGTTTAGCTCTAATCTAGGTAACTATAGATTTACCAGAGTACCATTTGGTTTGAAAGTAGCACCAAATTCATTTGCGAGGATGATGCAAATGGCCTTCTCGGGATTATCACCCGAAACTGCTTTTCTTTATATGGATGACATTATTGTTATCGGATGTTCTGAAAAGCACCATTTGGAAAATCTAAAAAGTGTTTTCGATGCAGCTAGAAAAAGAAATCTGAAACTAAATCCTGAAAAATGTGTATTTTTTAAACGAGAAGTTACTTACCTCGGACACAAATGCACTGACAAGGGAATCCAAGTAGACGACTCTAAATATAAATTCGTCAGGGATTATCCAATACCAAAAGACGCAAACGACGTAAAACGGTTGGTAGCATTCTGCAATTACTACAGACGTTTCGTTAAGAATTTCGCAGAAATTTCCAATTGTCTAAATCTACTAACAAGAAAAAATCAATCATTTATATGGACTTCTCAATGTCAAACAGCCTTTGATAAGTTAAAAACAGTTCTAATAAACCCTCCTATTCTACAATACCCAAATTTCGAAAAACCCTTTATCCTAAGTACGGATGCATCGGATATAGTTTGCGGAGCAGTGCTAAGTCAAAATTATGGAAACATAGATCTTCCTGTAGCATATGCATCCAAATCTTTTACTCAAGGAGAAAGTAGAAAATCTACGATTGAAAAGGAGCTAACTGCTGTTCATTGGGCAATGAATTATTTCCGTCCGTATCTATATGGACAAAAATTTATTGTTAAAACAGATCACAAACCGTTGGTGTATCTGTATTCATTAAAAAACCCATCATCTAAACTCACTAGAATGCGTTTAGAATTAGATGAATTCGATTATGTTGTCGAATATATCAAAGGAAAAGATAATGTCGGGGCGGACGCGCTCTCAAGATTATCTACCGATGATTTAAAATCTATTAGATTAAATAACATATTTGTTTTAAACGTCAAAACAAGGTCAATGACAAAAAGTAATAATAAAAATAGCGCTATAATAAACGATAATAATGAAAATTTGAAAAAATGTACGTACGATAAAGAAAACAAGGAAGAAGTTAAGCAACCCAAAATTCATGAGGCATTAGATAATGCCATTATAGTAGGAATTCCATATGTAAAATTCTTCATAAAGGATCATAATATTAGAATTGTGATTCATAAGAAGAGTAAAAAGCTAGCAAATATAAATAAAAATATGCCAGGTTTCAATTCAAAAGGCATACTTGTATTCGAACAAGTATTATCCGAATTAGAAGACCTATGCAATAAATTAAAAATATATAATATAAAGGTATACCTCAACGACGAAATTTTTAATTATATAAATGTTGTTGATTTTAAAGAAATAGGGTTGAAAAAGCTTAACAAATTAAATATTATTTTATGCAATATACCGAAATTAATTGTCAATGAAATAGATCAAAAGAGAATAATAGCTAAATTTCACAATGATCCTCTAACAGGTGGACATTCAGGAATACGGAGAACGCTTAAGAAAATTAAATCCATGTACATTTGGGAGAACCAAAGAAAACAAATAACGGATTTTATTAACAACTGTAAGCAGTGTAAGTTAAACAAGCATAATAAGCATATGAAATCACCTCTCATAATCACAAATACTCCTCAATTGCCATTCGATGTAATACAGATAGACACAGTAGGACCTCTGCCATTAACCGAAGATGGTTATAGATATGCTGTTACAATGCAATGCCAGTTAACTAAATATATTATAACGGCAGCTGTAACAGACAAAGAGGCAAAGTCTATTGCGAAAGCGATTTACGAAAATTTTATCTTGATATATGGACCTATGAAGGTACTAATATCAGATAAAGGAACTGAATACGTAAATAATTTAATGAGTGAGTTAAGTAACACCTTAAATATCGACAAGAGAGTATCAACTGCTTATCATCACGAAACATTAGGAGCCATAGAAAGGAATCACAGGGAACTAAATGTTTATTTCAGAACATACCTAGGTTCGGAAATGTTTGAATGGAACAAATGGTTACCAGTGTATACTTTCTGTTATAACACAACTCCTAGTATAACACACGGATATACTCCATATGAATTAGTATATGGAAAAAAGGTTAATCTAGCCGACTCTTTTGGATCAATCGTTGAACCACTATATAATGTGGAAAATTTTAATAAAGAAATGAAATATCGTTTGCAAACAGCCAGGAATAGGGCTCGAAAATTTATTGAAAATGCCAAATTAAATCAAAAAACAAGATATGATAATAAACTAAATCAGTTGAATGTAAAAGTAGGAGATAAGATAAAAATAACAAACCCAGCGGGGCATAAATTGGATCCCTGTTATTTGGGTCCCTTTACAATAATAAATTTATTAGATAATAATAATATAGAAGTCGAGGATGAATTAAAGAAAAGACAAGTTATACATAAAAATAGAATTCATAAATATTAATTAAATAAAAATTTTAATACATGAATAAAATAAAGATAAATAAATATTTAACAAAATTTAGAATAAGAATCATCATACAAACGGTACATTTTAATTTTAAGTATTTTGTATTTTCATATTAATAAAGTTTAACATATTCATATATAATAATAGTAATAATAAAAGATAGATGATAATTAATTTTTTTTGGATAAGTACTAAGTATATAATTAACATTTATTAAATCTTTTAAAAATATTAATTAATTTAATATAAATTAATTTTGTAAGGTCATTCACATCAAAAACAAATTATAAGTCAAACAAAAATAAATAAATAAATACAATAAGTATAAAATAAATTAATAATAATAATAAATATATAAATTCAAATAGAATAACATATACTTAATTGTTATTTAGTATACGTCATTCTCCTAAAAAGGGAGGTGTAGCGTATTCTTAAATACAACATAACATATATCAATCCGATATAATGTATGCACACGCAGCATAGTGTACATACATCGTATGCGATTGTTGTACTCAACAAATTGATAACGGGTACAACGTAATCGCGTGGTATTATATTGCAAGCCAATGTAATATAGCGCGATGCGATATTATAAACATAATATAAAGTGAATGACGCGCTATATGCCGACTAAGCACAAACGCGCTTAGCAATTGTAGATTATTAAATAAATAAATCAGAAGTAATAAAGACAAGAAAGAAACAAGACGTGTTTCATTTATACAGCTATAAGCATTACCCAAAAATGAACATAACAATAGGCCAATTTAACCTATACAACGGAATCTAGCCCTAATCTCTGGAAGTGGCTTGTTATTGGTCCAGATTGATAAAATCCTCTAAATTTACAGTGGAAAATTGCTGTTAACAAGATTACATTTTCTCCGCTAGGAAAAACCATCCCCAGAGGTGGTGATTCAGGTTTTACTGATGCTGGGCATATATCATTACATTACCTTTTAGGAAAACTAAACAAATTGATAGGTATCTCGGACAGTTTTTTAGCTACAAGCCGTTTTACTTATATTTGAAGAGGTAAATTTTAATCAATGTTGAACGGCCATTATCGGCCATCTCCAGAGATGGTGATTCAGGTTTTGTTGATGCTGGGTATAGATCATTACATTACCTTTTAGGAAAGCTAAACAAATTGATAGGTATCTTGGACAGTTTTTTGGCTTGTAGCTACAAGCCATTTTCCTTATATTTGAAGAGGTAAATTTTACTCAATGTTGATTGGCCATTATCGGCCATCCCCATAGATGGAGATTCAGGTTTTGTTGATGCTGGGCATAGATCATTGCATTATCTTTTAGGAAAACTAAACAAATTGATAGGTATCTCGGACAGTTTTTTAGCTACAAGCCATTTTCCTTTTATTTGAAGAGGTAAATTTTACTCAATGTTAAATGGCCATTATCGGCCATCCCCAAAGATGGTGATTCAGGTTTTGTTGATGCTGGGCATAGATCATTGCATTATCTTTTAGGAAAACTAAACAAATTGATAGGTATCTCGGACAGTTCTTTAGCTACAAGCCGTTTTACTTATATTTGAAGAGGTAAATTTTACTCAATGTTGAACGGCCATTATCGGCCATCCCCATAGATGGTGATTCAGGTTTTGTTGATGCTGGTCATAGATCATTGCATTATCTTTTAGGAAAACTAAACAAATTGATAGGTATCTCGGACAGATTTTTAGCTACAAGCCATTTTTCGTATATTTGAAGAGGTAAATTTTACTCAATGTTGAATGGCCATTATCGGCCATCCCCAGAGATGGTGATTCTGGTTTTGTTGATGCTGGGTATAGATCATTACATTACCTTTTAGGAAAGCTAAACAAATTGATAGGTATCTTCGACAGTTTTTTGGCTTGTAGCTACAAGCCATTTTCCTTTTATTTGAAGAGTTAAATTTTACTCAATGTTAAATGGCCATTATCGGCCATCCCCAGAGATGGTGATTCAGGTTTTGTTGATGCCGAGCATAGATCATTACATTACCTTTTAGGAAAACTAAACAAATTGATAGGTATCTTGGACAGTTTTTTTTAGCTACAAGCCGTTTTTCTTATATTTGAAGAGGTAAATTTTACTCAATGTTGAACGGCAATTATCGGCCATCTCCAGAGATGGTGATTCAGGTTTTGTTGATGCTGGGCATAGATCATTATATTACCTTTTAGGAAAATTTTATAGATTGATAGGTATCTCGGACAGTTTTTTTTAGATTTAAATAGGTAAATTTTACTCAATGTTGAAAGTTCGGGTCCCAAGGCGAAGATAGAGAATAATGATTTATTATTAAAAAACTATTATTAATCGCTCTATCACGAGAATCGAACTTCACAGCGTTTTCTTTGAATTGCTGTTGAATTATTAACAATAATAAAGAATTTTGTAATAAATTGTTTTAACTGCCCTGTCCCATATTTAAAATTATTTCCGATGCGTGTGAATTAACACCTTACGACAATCAGTTTATACCAACCACTTAAATCGGTTACCAAAGCATAATACAAATCCTACTTGCTCATTAACATACAGATATATTGAAATAATATTGCAAAATGACATTTTACCGATTTTAAAACTAAAAATATAATGAAAAATATATGAAATGTACAAGGAAAATCATAATTTCGCTAGTTGTTGGATCCAAACTTGAGATTTTGCATTTCAAAGTGTGTCATGCTATTAACCACGCAATTTACTAGGTTTAGAATAAAGGGAGAAATGTAATCTTCTTTGTAAATTTAAATTTATTTTATAAATCACAAATGAACACGTTTAAAACAGGGACAAAAAATTCACAAATTAATAATTTTCACTCCAAATTTTGAAGCTAAAGAACGGACGGATCCCGGTCGAATTGCATATTTAAATTTTTCAAAATGGTGTAAAGTTTAAAAATTATAAAGTTCGTTATGGCACTTTTTAAAATAGGATTGTTCAAAAGACATAAGTCTAAAAAATATTAGATTTACATTGTTGCTATTATCGGGCATTTCCAAAATTAGTGATTCAGTTAGTGCATGATCACGAAATCTCTTTTAAGGAAGAAGTTCAGGCACTGGCGTTTTCTAAAATAAAACAATTTCTGAAAATACAAATTCTTCTGAGATTTCCGTGAATTATTTCGAAACATTTTGCTTTCAATGTTGAATGATATAATTATAAATATTTTTGAGTCGTTTTTGAATTAAATTTTAATATTCATATTGGAATTTTTTTTAATGTGTACTAATTGGTTTGTAACTTTGGTCAACTGATTGCCGTCTTTACTTTTTTAGTACTATTTCTTTACAGGAATGAGACAAAAAATAAAAACCAATTTAGTTTTTCGCATTTTTATAACAAAAATTTAATTATTTTGCTTAAACTATAGTTACATTAATATTCAGCTATTCATTTTATTTTAATTTGACTTAAATCTTACACATTAATTAAATAAAAATGCATGGATATTTCTTATTCAATATAAGTTTCATGATAGCTATATCTGTCTCTTATTGCTGTTTCAATTTTACATGTTTACATATTTGTGAATAAAAATGCTCGATTAATTATCTAGTTTATATTAAAACATGTTCTTTGCTCCAATATTAACATGTTTGAATTAAAATCCATTCGATTAATTTACATTTTTATTAAACATCTTGTAAATTAAAAATCATAACAGTGTACAATACACCAATACTTATACATGCAATAAGAATTCAATTGGATTGAACGAAATTCCAATTAGAATTGTATACGTATAGCCGTGGAAAAATCCGTGGAAAACTTCACGGGCTCAAAATTTTGACTAATTTGCATTTATAAAATATTAACAGTGCAAATCACCAACACTAAAACAATTCAATATGGCGGCTATTGGAATCTATTTGAATCCAATAAGAATTATGTTTCCGACATGTTTTCCAATTGGAACCGTATACGTATACGTATAGGGTTTTCCAATACGAATGGTATGATTTTTAAGTGACGTTTCGGCCATTTGTAATATGTCATGATCTGTCATTTTTTGTTTCATTGTATTCAGCGATGTTTACAATTTCATCATGGTGAGATATACGCAAGAACAACGTTTACAAATTATTCAGTTTTATTATCAAAATAATCGTTCTCCAATTGCAACTTTACGTGCGCTTTGGCCATTTTATAGTCGTAATAATCGTCCAAGTGTGCTCGCTATTCGTCGAATTGTTGAAAATTTTGAGCGTGCAGTTTCTTTACATAATGTTGAAGTGCCAATAAGACAAAGATTCGCTCGAAGTAATGCAAATATTGCTGCCGTTCAGGCAAGTGTTGCTGAAGACCGCAATTTGTCGATTCCAAGACGTTCTCAAGAATTGGGACTGTCTCAAACCACAACCTGGCGGATTTTGAGAAAGGATTTGGGTTTGCATCCGTATAAAATTGTTCTCACTCAAGAACTGAAGCCATTGGACCACCGTAAACGTCGTGAATTTGCTGATTTTGCCTTGGAACAACTTAAAAACGATAACGATTTTTTTAAGAAAATGTTCTTCTCCGATGAGGCTCACTCTCATCTGAGTGGTGCGAAGAAAATCCACAAATTATTTATGAAAAACCATTACATTCACCTAAATTGACAGTTTGGTGTGGGTTTTGGTCTGGTGGAATCATCGGTCCGTATTTTTTTTTCGAAATGAAGTTGGTAACACCGTTACTGTCAATACAGATCGACATAGATCGATGATAACCAACTTTTTATGGCCGAAATTGGAAGATTCCTTGTTCCACAAGACGGAGCTACGTGCCACACAGCAAGTGCAATAATTGAATTATTGCGAGGAAAGTTTGGAGATTCGATTATTTCAAGAAACTGTGATATTGAATGGCCTCCCAGAAGTTGTGATTTAACAGATTTCATTAGATTTACTTTTTCATTAGACTATTTCTTGTGGGGTTATTTGAAGTCATTGGTCTTTACCAATAAACCAAACTCTCTTCAAGCTTTACAAGTCAATATTGAACGTGCTATTCATGACATACGACTTGATTTAGTGGAAAAAGTGCTCCAAAATTGGGTTCATCGAATTCGTTCTTGCAGAAGAAGTCGTGGAGGCCATTTGAATGACGTTTTATTCAGAACTTAATTGTATCGATTGTACTTTGCATTAAATAAAAAACATTTCAATTTCCTTAACAATTAGTGTGTTTTTTTTAAAGAAATCATATCACTCTTATTGGATAATCCTATATTATTTTTTGTTAGAAACTTCACGGGCTCAATTATTGGGAGTAACGATATCGGCCTATACGAATTTTTGTCATTAAGTGGTTTGTTTGGTTTAGGTATCATAACACTTCTGCGGCTTTCCATTGATTTGAACGTGTTTAAGTCCGAACACTACGTTAATTATTTGGAGTAGTTTACGTAGTCCTTTTTCAGGAAGAGCTTTTACTCTTTGTCCTGTAATTAAGTCATATCCTCGAGGTTTCTTTGTATTTAGGTAAAGATTGAGTTCCTTTTTTAATTCAAGTGACAGGGGATATATTGCGGTTACTCATTTTATATACTGGTGGTATGTTTCCCTCTGCAGTTTGTCTAGGTAATGGCTGGAACGTGTTCTCGAGGTGGGTTGCAAACAACGAAGCTTTTTGCTTTGCACTTATAGCCCATGTACCATCTTCATTTTTAACTGGTAGAATTTGTAGTTTTGGTCGTTTTAAAGTTTGTGTCGCTTTCCAAATGGAGTACTTGGTATCTTTTTCCGCAGTAAGTTCAATCAATTATTTATTAATGGATTCGTTTTTGATTTCTTTAATTAACAACTTTAGTTTATTGGATAAAAAATTTAGAGTTGTTCTATATTCTGGTGCTCGACTTCTTTGCCATTACTATAAATTAATTTAAATATTATTTCGGCCTATTAATTAATTAATTATGCGTCCATCTAGCTTCCTGGTACACGCAGATTGTGTTCTACATATAAAACAACCTAACTGCTATAAAATGTTTACAAATTGCTAAACTGTTAACTTTATTCATTAATATAATCACTAAAAGGCCAAGGTTTTACCACAAAAAACTATTTCCCTACTAAAATTGTATCAATCACCACTAATGATGTGTGACGTCATGCCACCATTTAAATAAATTGTATTTGTTTGGTGTATGCATACTCCCCTGAACCTGAACGCAATTTATATGCTGCAAAATAGAATTTTTTTTACAAACGTTAATAAATAACTCTATAACTAACTGCAATACCATAATACAATTTCCCAAGTGCACACATTGCATTCGGTTTACAAAAATATAATTTCGTTTGAGAAAATTTATGTGAGAATTTAATTGGAAATGAAACGAAAACTGTTGTACACATCGTATAACGATGAATGAACAAATAAAAAAAAAATACCTTGCAATTTCATGTCTGTCTGTTGCATATTTTTAAGAAAGTCGTTGTACTCTGCACGTTGTCCATTTTAATTTGTACGGGACAAGATATTACGCCCACACGAATTATTTATTTGCCCGATTTCTATACAAAATATAATAATTTTTTAGTTGTTAGCTGCTATAAAGAACAAGAAAATTCTTATTTTGCTTTTCACAAAACAAATATTTGATTTTGTGATATTTTTTACATTACAGCATATCACGATATATTTCCGGGATTATTTAACAAAACAGTGCAGTACAATATTGGCAATGGTTTTGAAATAATTTGTGTATGGATATGGACAGATAAGTTTGTGGGTGGAGCGCACAAATTTAACCACCTACAAAATGTTGCCTTGCAATGCCTGTTATTAAATCGCGCAATAAATCATGTATGCCAATCATACATATATATGGTACACGGAAATTAAATCTCCCTTTCCAAAATATATTCATATGGAAAAACATTTTAGATACAAATCGAAAATATGCGGGCTCACTGCCTACAAAATCCTATCCTAACCAGCAACGTACAAACAAAAAAAAAATAAACGCGCAAATTTCAATTAGTTTTCAATTTCATGGCATTACCGCGAAATTATGAAATTTCAAATGAAATAATAATAAATTGCCTAGCGAACTCAAAAACACCTCGTCTCGCTAATAGCTGTTGATTTTATGATTATTAACGGATGCAAAGTAGTTTGGTTTTGTAGACAAAGATAGACATTTTATGATCTAATTTTTTTCATGTCACTTTATAACTTTATATATTTTTTATATGATTTATACATAACGTGTGCGCAAATTATTTTATAATTTATTGATATACAATGTTGGCTACATTTACGTATACCTGGCTGAGTTTGATATAAAAAAAATTATTATTGTTGCGTTTGTGTCTTAAAAGATGTCTTATGCAATTTGCGGGTTGCTGTCATAACTGTGAACAAGTTTTTGAATTAAGTCAAAAAAATAAATAGATATTTAATGTAATTAATAAAAATATATAATCTTTTTTGGTTTGTCATTTAATGCATTAGGACGGAATTTATCGAGTCGGGGGAAAATCGTGTGGAAAACAAAATAAAATTATAAATATGAGTAGCGTACTTTATAAAGAGACACCTGTATCTCGTATATGTACCTATACGCGATGGAATGCGTACCAATTTAAAATATTGTTATTATTATTATTATTAATTATATCGTTGGTTTGTTTTGGTTATTTGTATTATTTGTCTTGCGGTATAAGAAATGCATCGCGTAATGAAAGGTTTTATGCATAAAATATGAATATGTATAAGATAAACCAGTTCGGGTAGGAAAAAAAAATGTCAACAGCAGCAGAAATTTGTATCGAGTTATGATAACTACACGGATGACATAATGTTATAAAGTGGAGTATCGTTATGTTATCGAGCAACAATTTGTTTGTGTCATTCCATCAAATCACGTCTAATATCACTTTCGCTATGGTCAAAATTCGACGGTCGTTATATAAATTCCATTTATGATGAGCGTCTCGTAAATAAAATTTGTTTTACTTATACAGATTAGATGAACATTAATTTTAATTATTAAATTATTTCTATATTTTAATTTTTCTAATTATTTTGTAATATACCCAAATTAGGTGACTCGTTACAATGTTAATTAATTTTGCCAATTAAATTTGATTTGGTGCTTTTTAATATAGCAACGTTAATTAAAATACCATGTTAAACGTGACCAATTTATATAATGATGGTGTTAAGTATTACGTAAAATTTACCAATTACTTGTATAGATGCAGGTATGGTGGGTGTATGCGCAGAGTTACTCATCATTTAACACCACATAATCTCGTTCCATGTAATGTCCTTGCAGTTCCACCCGCATCGCGATATAATATCATTATACCCAAACAATCGTGACATGGGTACCTATTTAACAGTTAAGCCCTTCGGACTGCATTCCAATAGTATTATAAGATTAAATGATTTAAATCAAAACAATACAGAACTATATATAATCACCCTGCGGAGGTGGTATACCAATTATACAAGACATTTCAATTAAAATCCGAATCGGAATTTCGATCATAAAAACTGAGCGATTGTCATTGAAAATGGGTAATTTTAACGTCATTATTAAAATATTATGGACTTTTCTTGGCAAGTTTAGCTATCCCAAAAGTGGTACACACAATCTGTATAAGGAAATCTTTTACTGCGAGTTTCAAATATCTAAGTATATATACACAGAAATCGATTCACCTTGTCACACACTATTTGAGGTCAAGTCGTTCCGTTGCTTTGTATTTTCATTTCTTCTGTATAAAACCGATATAACTCTAATTATTTTGTTGATATATATTGACGCTGTAAATTACCGACACATAACATTTCATTATGTTTAGATGTAAAATGGTTTGCTAATACATGATTTATGATTGAAAATTATTTTTAATTAGAATTATGAATGACGAAATGTTTTATAAATGCTATGCATTGTGCAAATAAAATAATTGATCCGCAATCGGAATATGTATTGCATTGTAATGCGGATAAAAATATAATCGGTAAGTGGACAGTATTTACGTTACCAGAATATAAATCAGAGCAACACATTTTTTAAGAGATTTTCAATTGTGGATTAATTTCTGTGGTCGTCTATTTGCGTTCCAAATGACTATTCTAGTGGTTTAATTAGTACACCATTGATGTTAGCTCAATCGTAGCCCTTGCCTTTCCAGGCGCTTACACGCTTAGCAAAACTTGATAGTAGTATATTTAATTACAAGCGAATTAAAATTCATTACAATGTAATGAAATGGTTTTCTATATCTGTAGCAAAATTAACTGGAAGCTGATGAAATGTATTAGCTTCTTAGTAATATCTTGTAGTGAAACTTATTACCACCGATGTAAAATATATTACGATATAATGAAATGGCTTTCTATATTTGTTGTAAAAGTTATTGCAATTGTAATAAGATATACTTCCAAACTGTAGTTTATTACATTGAACTGCAGCCGTAATAAAACTGGGATCAAATAAAATAAATCATCCGATGTAAAAATTTAAACTGAAACACACGATTAATTTTTAGCTTTTATTGATAACAAAAAAATTCATTATTTAACCTAATTTTATAAATTAAATTATCTTAAATTTAAGGGCCAGTCTACCATCAGTTCAAATTTTATATAAATTCATTTTTTTTAAATAATAGAATATAAATTTAAGTTATTTATAACTGAATACGTTCATTAGAGCAATTATTGCTGAATTTAAATTGTCGGACTCTAAATTAAAAAATACTTCTGCATAAATATCCAAACGTTGGCTCTTGGTTTAGGATATTCTAAATTGAATACGTATATTAATTTGAAAATACTATCAAGTGCGGATAAAAAGTTGTCGGTTTTATATAATATATTATCAGCAACAATATAATATGAAAGCTGGCATACCACGATCATCGGTTGCAACGTCAATTTACATTCTTTGAACGTGTTACGGGTAAGCCGCTATTATTTATAGGGCAAACCCAATTACATTTAATTGCCTCTACCCTATTACGCCCCCCATGAGGCGGCATTAACCCGCTAGCTCAGCGGAAAAGGTTAATTTGGCCGTGGGGATAGGGAGGCTAGGGTAGCGGCCTAGATTACCGCCTGCGGTAAAAATAAACTTATTACGGGGATTGGGTGGGAACACCGGACCCCTGAACAGTTAATTAGGCCAGCAGCCCATTTAGGGAAGTAGGCCAAACGCTACTGTGGTTGTATTGTCTGGTTTTCTAGCCAGACATTTTATAATAAAACACTTTTATTCACTTACCTTGCCGGTTGATCTCAATCTCTCCAAGATGTAATTACTTGTGTTTACCACACAAATACAAGATACACACAATACAAAACAAAAGAAGTTATAAAATAAATTTTTTTATGTATTTCCTTGCTGCCTTAACAACTTCAAACCACGTCACAGGTGTAAAAACAACTTAGTATAACGCTAATACACTAATACCAAATAAAAACTGATCTTACATTCACAATCAAAAATTACTTAATTAATTTACGAAATATATGTATACACACCGGTGTGAAGTTTCTAACAAAAAATAACCAAAAAGCCAAATTATATATGAGTTGGTAACACTCAATATTAAATTCTTATTAGAAAAAATTGAGTGAGATTTATTACACTGTAAAATTATTTTCCGAATGAAGATATTTTAAAATTAAATTTTCTTAAATATAATTTATTCAAAAATACAAAATATTAATGAAATGCAATGATTATTAAAACAGATAAGAAAAAACAAATAAAAATCAAGTGAGAATTAGTTAACAAATTAATAAAAGTAAAAGCTATAACAGAAAAATATCAGAATTGTTTATTGAAATTTCTCGATCAAAATACTTTGTATTTTATCAATCTGGGCCAATAACAAGCTACTTCCAGAGATTAGGGCAAGACACCACTATATAGGTTGGATTGGCCTATCTCTAAAGAACATTTTCCAGTATAAGGTTTTCCCAAGCGGAGAAAACGCAACCTTGTTAATAGCAATTTTCCACCGTAAATTTTGAGTATTTATCAATCTGGGCCAATAACAAGCCACTTCCAGAGATTAGGGCAAGACACCACTATATAGGTTAAATTGGCCGACCTCTAAAGAACATTTTCCGGTATAAGGTTTTCCCAAGCGGAGAAAATGCAACCTTGTTAATAGCAATTTTCCACCGTAAATTTTGAGTATTTATCAATCTGGGCCAATAACAAGCCACTTCCAGAGATTAGGGCAAGACACCACTATATAGGTTGAATTGGCCTATCTCCAAAGAACATTTTCCGGTATAAGGTTCTACGGTGGAAAATTGCTATTAACAAGGTTGCATTTTCTCCGCTTGGGAAAACCTTATACCGGAAAATGTTCTTTAGAGGTCGGCCAATTTAACCTATATAGTGGTGTCTTGCCCTAATCTCTGGAAGTGGCTTGTTATTGGCCCAGATTGATAAATACTCAAAATGTACGGTTGGAAAATTGCTATTAACAAGGTTGCATTTTCTCCGCTTGGGAAAACCTTATACCGGAAAATGTTCTTTAGAGGTCGGCCAATTTAACCTATATAGTGGTGTCTTGCCCTAATCTCTGGAAGTGGCTTGTTATTGGCCCAGATTGATAAATACTCAAAATGTACGGTTGGAAAATTGCTATTAACAAGGTTGCATTTTCTCCGCTTGGGAAAACCTTATACCGGAAAATGTTCTTTAGAGGTCGGCCAATTTAACCTATATAGTGGTGTCTTGCCCTAATCTCTGGAAGTGGCTTGTTATTGGCCCAGATTGATAAATACTCAAAATTTACGGTGGAAAATTGCTATTAACAAGATTGCATTTTCTCCGCTTGGGAAAACCTTATACCGGAAAATGTTCTTTGGAGATAGGTCAATTCAACCTATATAGTGGTGTCTTGCCCTAATCTCTGGAAGTGGCTTGTTATTGGCCCAGATTGATAAAATACTCAATATTTTGAGTGAAAATGTTCAATAAATATATTTGATATTTTTTTGTTGTTAAAGCGTTAATTTTATTTATTTGTTAAGTTTTTTTAAGTTATTTAAATATTTCTTTAATATCTTTTGTATTTATTATCCTTTTTCTATTTTATTTTGTAAATTTTGGATTTATTTAATATGATAATAATTTTTAATAAAAATTTTTCTAATTTGCATTTATAAATATTAACAGTGCAATTCACCAACACTAAAACAATTCAATATGGCGGCTATTGGAATCTACCAAAATCCAATAAGAATTATGGTTCCGCCATGTTTTCCAATTGGAATCGTATACGTATACGTGTTATTTTTTGTTAGAAACTTCACGGGCTCGTATACACAAACATGAATGCACACATGCAATCATCATACAAAATGTTGCCACTTGAAGTTGGCGGAATGCCCAAAAAAAAAAAAAAATTGTTTTTACACACCGACTACTATACACCCTTATAATGGGTAAAATGAAATTCACCAAAAAAAAAAAACTTATACTTAAATTGGACCTGAACGCCGGTCCGTCCAAAAACTAACTCCTCGCTACACACCATGCATAAAAACAATTTTTCGAAAATTTTGTGAATTCATCACAAAATGCCATGGTGGTGCACGAAAACGTGCCATGAATTTTGCTTATTCTTGGCCACGCGAAAATTTTGAAACAAAAAAAATGCTGAGGAAAGACAAATTAATAAGTGCAATTTCCCTCGGTCAATACATAGTTCACCTATGTCATTTACCTAACATTTATTGCAAACAAAATGATCAAATTACATTTAAGTGTATGATCGTTCAACCACAATATGAATTTGTATTCATACCGTAATTTGATCGCCATAACACAGAAATGTTGAAGTTTAACATGACGGAGAATTTTATATTTGGAATGTTAATATTTTTGGAGAGGTTAATCTCAACGCGGTCATGTTAATGAGTAATACAAGGTTATCCAATTCAAGCTTGATAAAGTAAACTTAAAAAAACACACAAAATATTCGGAATGTATTGTAATTTTTATTTCATTTTACAGATTGATCCTTGCCATTTTTAGTTAAACAAGATATCATTCAAATGTCTTCCATGGGACTTCTTACAGGCCTTGATTTTTTTGCGGTAATTTTCAATGACTTTTCGGCACATTTCGGGCGGTATCTCGGCCATTACCTTACGAATATTAGTTTTCAATTCGTCAAGAGTTTGAGGATTGTTTGCGTAAACACGATCTTTCGCGTAGCCCCACAAAAAGAAATCCAAAGGCGTTAAATCACAGGATCTTGGAGGCCAATTGACATCAGCCAATCGCGAAATCAAACGTCCAGGAAATTTCTCTTGCAAAAGATCTCGATTTGCTCGTGTTACGTGACTGGTTGCTCCATCCTGCTGGAACCACATATCGTCAAGATCATAATCTTCGATTTTCGTAAAAAAATAATCGGTTAACATGCGGCCATAGCGCTCAGAATTGACGGTAACGGTTCGTCCATGGTTGTTCTCAAAAAAATACGGCCCAATCACACCACCAGACCACAATGCGCACCAAACAGTGACTTTTTCCGGGTGTAATGGCTTCTCTACAATCAATTGTGGATTTTCTGAGCCCCAAATTCTACAGTTTTGCTTATTAACGTATCCACCAAGCGAAAAATGAGCTTCATCACTGAAGAAAATTTTGTTCGAAAAATCAGCATCGACGGCCTGTTTTTCCAACACCCAATTTGCGTATGTTCTTCGTTGTCCATGGTCAGCAGGCTTTAGCTCTTGTGTCAAATGGACTTTATACGGATGAAGATGCAAATCCAGATGCAAAATGCGCCATAATGAGCCATAAGATAGGCCTAAATGTTGACCTCGACGAGGAATTGACAAATTTGGATCTTCTTCCACACTTTCAGCTACAGAAGCGATATTTTCAGCATTGCGAATGTTTCGATGATGCACAGACCTTACAATATCAGTAACAGATCCAGTTTGTTCAAATTTATTCACTGTATTCAATATGGTTTGCTTTGTAGGACGATTATGACGACCATAATCTGCTCGTAAAGCGCGAAATGTGGATACGGCAGAATCACTATTTTTATAATAAGATTTAATAATTTTAACGCGTTGGTCGATTGTTAAAAGCTCCATATTCTTAAATGGCAGAATGTCAACTAAATAAATGACAGCGTACTTGACGTTTATCTTTGACAGATGTCGGTATACAGATTTCTACTTTATCAACCTCGAATTGGATAACCCGTTACTAAAATAAAGAATGTTGGGATAGGTTAGTAACGGAATTAGGTGGAATTCCGTTACAAACGTCTCCATAGTTTTCCTATATTGCGTCAAAATATCAGCTTGGGTATGGGCCTCGATGATGTTTCTGTTTATTGCATCTAAGATCGATACATGCCAGCGTTTGTCATCTTTAAGAACTATTTTCTGGGATGGAAGGAGCTTTAAGTGTAACAGCTTAAACACACACAAATCCTTATGATCTTGAAAAATATAAGATGAAATTTTTTTTTTAATATACATACACATTTTAGAAAATAATAAAATTATACCTTTCTCGACTTTGAGGTCAGACATTTCGACTAGTAAGGACTTGACCTGCTTACTGGCCGATTATTTTTGGTCCACTACAATTTTAAGAAGCTTTGTTTTAAAATTCTCCCAGTTTTTCCTTGGACACAAAGCTGTTTCTTCTCCAAAAAGCTGACTAAAATCCAAATCAATATATTAAGAAAGAGAAAGATTTCCAATTAGAGACGTTTTAATTTTTGTAAGGCAAGTTATTTACCAAATGTAATTCGTTGGATTGACTAAAAAGTGAAAAATCATTAAACATTTCTACAGCAGTCTTGGATAATATATCGCTTCGTCTTAATGAGAATGCCTTTTTCCACTATATCTGCACTATTTCTAGCGGTTGGGAATTATACTTAAGCCAACTCTTGTCAATTTCACCTAGGAGTTCAAAAATATTTTTAAATTTCATTATAGGCTGTGATAAACATGGAATATATATATATATATATATATATATATATATATATATATATATATATATATATATATATATATATATATATATATATATATATATATATATATATATATATACGTCTAATTCGCTAGCGTTGTCGGACGAAGATGGCAATGGTGATTGTGGTGCAGAAAGGACCGATGGTTCAGAAACCAGTGAACTGTGGCTTTTTGGACGGCGTTCAACTAGTCCTTTTCTCCTTAAAGTTTGTAGTGTGTTATTGTACGTGGTATAGAATTGACCTCGGGCTCGGCCACCGTTGCCACTTTCAACAAAATAACAGTTCTGAAATATATAATATTCATACAGTTAATACATAATTTAAACGTTTTTGTAAAATTTTAAAAATAGAAAAGACACACACTTTTATTTCAAATAGAAACAATTTTACTATATCATTAGCAATGATGTTACATTCTTTTGCGCCAATTAGAATATCATTGAAAGTTGCATATTCTACGATTATTCCTACAGGTTTTTTTCTCTCGCTGGAGTTAAAAGGAACCGTTTTCTGAAAAAAAGGCTGCTCCTTAAACATATTAAGAATTCAATTTCTGCTTAACACACCGTTTATGATACTAACCAATGTAGGCATTTGTCGTTGATGAAACCCAATCCATAACCGATAAAGATCCGATCGAAACCGTATCCGCCAATGATCTTGCGGGAAAATTCTACAGAATCAAATAATTGGTTGAGAAGACTATAAAGAGCTGCAAAATAATACCTTCGAAATTCTCCAGACGACTAATTTAGATTTAAATTAAATTCTGGCCCACATTGGTGATGGTGGTATCAGAACATCAATGTCCGAGAAAGTGATGTGTTTTAGACAATCATCATCTAAATTTTGGTCTAATTAATTTTAAAAAATAATGCTTATTGCTTATTCAATTTTAGGTATGCGTGTAGAAATTGGTTTAACAGTTACCATGAAAAATTTGATATAGTTCTGGAAGATTCCATTTTAATAAAATGTGTTTAACAGCTTCTACTCCACCTTCAGTTAAAGCATCACTACTCGGCGCCTGGTGGTTTAGTTCTATCTGGTGTATGGTGTATGGACTATCTTCTGCAGATCCATCCGCTGCCTCAATTTGAATAGGACTTACTGGGCTTAATATATAATAACTGGTTTCTGACTCGGTGATCTCGTTAACCCTCTCACCAATGCCATCAACACCGCTTTCGTCGTTGAGTTTCTCTATTTAAAATTTTGTGGCTTACAAAGTATTTAAAAATTTCAAATATTTCATTATTTATATATAATAATTTACGTGTAGTTTCTTATATACATTAAAATTATACGAATTTTTTCATAATGCTTGTCGTTGTTATTTATCATCCGAATCGTCGTATGATCGCTACAATTCCATTGTAATTATGTTTCACTACACTCGTAGTAACTATTACTACATTATTTCGTATTTTTACAACAGGAACTAAATTTTATTACATTGGTAGTGTATGGTGGTAAATTTGTGAGGACATACAGAAAATTGCGCTAAATTGGTCAATATATTGAATGAAAAATATATGCAGTAAATCCCGACTATTACACACATTAAATAAAAGTCCTAAAAACAGTGTAATTATAAATAATTACATATTTTTATAAATTATTATAGGTATATGTATTTCTAGTAAAATTTAAAGTTACGGATGTTAAAAGAACGTAGGATTATTGACAGGTTGAACAAGTTGGACAAGTTGAAAAATCGACACGCCTCAAGAAAAAATTCTTTATAGTATAAAAGCAAAACTATACACTTTAATTTTTGTTTTAATGTTTATTAATCTACAAACGTGTACTTACCAAGACTAATTCACTCACTGCACAAGTATAATTACCGACAAAAATCACGCAAACTAAATAAATAATAAAATAGGTATTATTAATCCTTACTATTCGAGAAACACCCTCATAATGAACAATTTACCGCAGTTCTCTTTATTTGCTCTCAATTTACTATCAAATACTACAAATGTAATAAATAAAACTATTCGACCATGAAATTTACTACACCTGTTGTAAAATGTAAAATAACGTAGTAATAGTTACTGCGAATGGTAGTTAATTTTACTACGTTATGTAATATTGATGTAGTAACAATTATTAGATGTGATTACAACTCAATTTTACAACGAACGCAGTTAATTTTACTACGTCATGGAAACAAAATAAATGTTCGGGTGGTAGAATCTGAATATTTCTACTACAAAAGTACTACACCTATTCTAAATTGTTCGGTTTTGTAATGAATTTTACTACTAATGATTTTTTCCTAAATCATTTCTCGGTTTTGTAAATTTTACTACAATTATTTTTCTCTGTGTACATACAAGGGTCAGGCCAAATTACATAGATCTCAGTAATGGAAATACTAATCACTTTCTAGTCATCACATTTGACTCAAAATGACAGGTTTTAATTGTTTGCTTGCGTGTTTAATTGCGCATTTGGTTAGACCTTAATGAGCTTAAAATTATTTGTATGTTGAATGACCTTGCTTTGTGTTCTTATTTCGGGTTTGATCCGATTTTGGTTCTGCTAGCTTCAAATTGAATGATCTAAAGTTTGGTCAAGGGCGAGTGTAGCCAAAAAATTTTTATTTCGCATTTGATTAGGCCATAATGAGCCTAACATTGTTTATATGTCAATAGATCTTGTTTGCGTTCTTTTAGTTCGAGTAGCTTTAAATAAAATAACTTAAAGCTTGGTCTTAAAGCTTTTTCTGAACGGGCCAAAAAAAATTTAGTGGAGCATTTAAATAACCTAAAATTAGCTTTTAATTTTCCAATCGTTTTTAAATTATTTTTGATATCGATTTAGTTGGAAGGGATGTAGCTAGAGCATTCAGTCCCGAAGTCGTACAAAATAAAAATTTAATGTATCGCTTTTTTTAACCTCATTTTTATGTCAGGTGTGGCTTCCGTTTTAAAATGAGATATTAAAAACCACAAGATGTTCAAACTTTCATCAGTGATCAGATCGAACTTTTGTGCAAATTTTTCTAGAACTGGAAAACACGCGTTCTGATTCTAACCTCGTCGGTGGCATTGATTGCAGATTGCATTTTCATAGCATGTCTCTAGATCCTTTCCACGATTTTTTTTATAATGTTGGTTATATCCTTTATAGTTTTTGTTGATGAGATTATCGTAGAATTAACCTCTCGGAGTTCGATTCAGATGTTTGTGGCGTGTTGCTGTCGAGTGGATGTGACACAGGAATGATGTCCATGATCTTGTTAATAATCGCTGTCTTTGTTAAACGTTCAAAGTTTAAGACAGTCTGAGTCCAATTCCGCATAATCTTGTTTGTCTTTATGTAGTATTCCCTGCGCCCCAAGTTGTTTATCATAAACGAAATCGTCGTGTCAGTTGTAAATAATGTCGTATCTAGGGCGGCATAGAGCTTCTGGAGCTAACTTTATTGGTTTACTCCACCTCATCGAATGAAAATAGTTGAATTGAGATCGAATAAAGTCTTTAGAATGCTGCGTTTTACTTTACGAAATCGTTCCATCTTGTCTTTACATTCCATATTGTCTTTATATCAATCAGCAATTGCAATTCTTTTCTAAATTCTTCTTTGATGGAGGATATTGTCGTTCTTAGTTGGTAATTTGTGAAATAGCTTGACCACAGTTCTTTCTTTGCGCGTAAGGGCATCCAGAGTATCAGTCAGTTCTAGTTCTTCCTCATTCAATTCCATTTAGAACCCTTCGTCTTGATCATTACCACCATCTGAATCACAGTCACTATCTTCATTACCAGGTGTGCTTATCCAGCGTATGTTGGGTTTCTTATAGAGAACATCTAACACTCCTAAATGAATTGCGTGATGCATATATGTCTTCTTGCAAGTTCAACCCATACATCTGCATCCTTTCTTCAATAAGCTTAACGCAGTATTCTGCGGGCTTTTATATTTAAATAGCGTCGGTGAAGTCCACTCATCTAAAGTGAAGCTAACTAGTCTGCCTTGGGATTCCAATCCTTGTAGGTCATTCTTATACTTTTGCCGAACAGTTTGTCCATATTTTATCACCATGCCTGGAATTGTTGCAGCAATTGTTGAACATCAAATCCACGAGCTATCAGCGAATTTCGCATCTCAATTTAAGTAGGTTAGGTTTCAGTGGTTGCTTACTGCACACTTAGGCCAATTTTAGGCCCATTGTGATACCACTCATTCACTCCACATCATTAACCCACCTAGTTCACCTACTCACACAACTACAGTATACCACCTGCACATTGCAAGCTCCATGTCAACCTGTACATTGACATGGAAGGTGGGTCGGCGCGTGACTCGGAATTCTGCACTCCATCAGAGGGTCTTAGTTGTATTTATTAGCATCACCGCTCGTAATCGATGATGAAAATTCGATTTGCATCTAGCCTCTGATGGGATTCGAACCCAGCACCTCCCGGTCCAAGTGCCGAAGCTTTAACCACTGTACCACTTGTCCGGTCTCAATTTAAGTAACGAATATTCTGGACGGAAAACCATGACTGGCTGTCATACGAGATAGTACTGTTGCAAGAGTATTGTCACGATCAATTAGGTAGTTGGCCATGGATATCTGATTTGAAGAACTTTGTACATTGTTTCGTTTTTCTGGTGGTACTGTTGTTTCTGGACTTTCAGATACAGATCTCTTCACAGGTTTTATTATAATATTGTGAGAATATGTTTGTGGCGGAAACATGTTGATCCATCTGTTGTCTTGTCGCGTAGGAAATACTCCCATACTGTAGTTCTTTCAATCAGCCTCTGGCTGCATTCTCCAAATTTGATTGTGGCGGACATTTCTAGATGGGGGTTCAGTAAAAATTTACGGCGACTTTATGACTTATGTGTTTTCTATAATTCTAAATTGTCGCTCTAATAAAATTAAATTCATTTAGTAACTTAGTATAACTGTAACTTAGTATAAATTTTGGCGTATTTTAAATATTCAATTTTTTGCACTTCAAAAGAAACCTTTCAAATGTGAAATGTTACAGCACCGAAAACCGGAAATTTTGCTAAATTTAATCCCATATTTCGATTACGGAAAATGCCTGAGATTCCCGAAGACCCGAGTTTCGATATCCCCATATTGAATGCATTTAATTTGCCATAGTATCGAGCTGCTGGATGGCTTGTGGTAGCTTTAGGGGCGTAAATATATGTTACAACTAAATTACAAAAATTATGTATTTGCTAAAAATAATTGCCGACGCGCTAGGTTGACGCACACAACACAACTTAGTTATTCTTCATCCAGTTTTTAAACTTAATTCAATTTGTTTTAATCCACCTGAAAAACTCCAAATCGACTATATTTCATTCAGTGTTTTTAATTTACTAGAAACTATTTTTCGAAATTTGTCCTCGAATGCGCTGTAAAATATTAGGTGATTTTTCAGTAGTATTAAAGCGACTAAAAGCCATCTGGCGGAAAATCACGATAAAGCGAATAATCATTTCGGGCGGGTGTGAAGTATGTCCTAACTTTGTCCTAACCTTTTGAAATTTGTATGTTTTGGTTAAACTCTCGTTATAACGAATTTTAAAATTTAAAATAATTTTATATGTAAATTGGGTATAAACGTAGTTATAAAATCGTATATTACCTATTTAATCACAGAGGAATATTTAATGACCAAGGGATGATATATGTATTGTACGTAAAATTAAAATAAAATACAAAAAAAATTCGCGAATCAACTAATATAGAAACACTTGATATGGACGAATAAATAAGAACCTTTTAAAAATGAAATTTAGGGCATTGCCAAAGATTTTAAGTGAAATACTAAGACGTAATCTTTCCAACTCACAGAAAAATGTCATAATACTTATCGAAAATATCTATTTTCGAGTAATCTTCCGTGCGATTTATGAGTGGTGCTGATATTAATGTTAATAGCCATTAATGGTGCCGTGACACATATCGTTAGATTCGTTGGAGTGTCTTTTATAACCCGACCAACATACAGAAAAATTCTATGACCTTTTACGGACAAATCTCATTATCAGTAATTTTTTTTGTACTAGCTCCAAAAATTTGGTGCCATATGACCCGTTTCTAAATTTACAATTTTTTTTTTTCATTTTTAAACATAATAATTCCGGAGGGCGGAGTGGGCGAAGAGCTGCGTCGCCAATGTTAGCAAGGCTAAGAAATAAGAGCTTGGGTCGAAAAGACAGAGGTCTGGAGAGTAAGAGCAGGGGAGTTTGGATGCCGAAAGAAAACGGGCTAAGCTCCAGGCGGAACAGTCGAGGAAGGGGCCTAAGCTCTTCAGCGACGTTGTGAAGGAGGGGGAGGTGGTGCTAGCCGTCGTGGACGAGAGTCACGAAGATGGGAGCATCACCGGGGCAAAATGGAGGTTGGTGTTTAATGCACTGAACCTCGTTTTCCTCCAAGTCCTTGGACAACATCCAGGACCACCGCCAGTTTGCAGGGACGCGGGTTGGTATCAGCGACGGCTGAAGCTGACCGCGTGCGCGGATCAACGGTCGGCCTTCTTGTATAGGAAGGCGATCGAGGAGGTAGGCGAGATATGGCCAGGAGCTAAGCTCAAGGCAATTCCCAAGGAGGAAATACCGAGCAGACCAAGAGCAATGGTCTGGCTCCCCACGGAGCCGGCAAGCCTGGATGAATCCCTGAGGATTATCCAGGTTTGCAATCTGGATCTTCCGACAGGAAATTGAAAGATTGTGAAGCAGGAGGAGCCTAAGGGCAATTTCAGATCATCAATTATGGTGATAAATAAGGAATCCCTGGCTCCCCTGTAAAAAACTAAAGGGGTTATAAACTTCGGCTTCGGTTTTGTGACACTTAAGGTGTTCAGAAAGGATGAGGTCGGAGTCAAATTAGTTACTACACAGCCCGAGAAGGGGGTGGAGGAGGTCCAGCCTGCTATGGGAACCGCGAGGAGCAGTATCTCTTCAGGGGAGACACTGCCGCTAGTGACGAACCCGAGTGAGGGGCTGTCTAGCGAACTAAGGGACCGACTATCCCTTGGCAGGGGGATGAGGGATGCATCGGATTCCGAGGGGAGAGATGTGGATCTCCTTAGTTTTAGGGACTGCGGAGGGAGTGAGACGGAGGATACCGTCGACTCCGTCGGGTCCGTATAACCGACGCAGCACTGCTGTCGCAATTATATAAGTGAATACTGTTATCAATGATTAGGTTTGTGCAGATAAACTTACATCACACTAAGGCGGCTTCGGCAGCGCTACTTCTCAGACTTGCTAAGTCGGGCGAGGAGATAGTGCTGATCCAAGAACCTTGGAAGAACAATAAGATCTGAGGTCTGCGAGCGAAGGGCTACACCCTTATTTATGCTTGTGAGGCTGAGAAGAGCAGATCATGTATATTGGTGGGAAATAACATAAATGTTTTTCTACTTCCACAGTATAGTAATGGGGACATTACTGCGGTCTGCATAGAGACGAAGGGGAGAAGATTCTGGCTTGCAGCCGCGTATATGGACCGGGAGATGCCAGTGCCGCCAGACGTACTGGGGGCACTGGTTGCTGACGCATATAGAAGGAAGGTGGGAGTTATCCTGGGGTGCGACGCCAACGCACACCATACCATCTGGGGTAGCTCGAATATAAATGACAGGGGTGAGTTACTTTTTGATTTTCTCTTAAGAACTAACCTCACTATTAGCAATATAGGCCAGGAACCCACCTTTATTATTAGTAATAGACAGGAGGTTCTGGATATTACTCTGGTCTCCGAATTTATTTCACCGATGATCAGAGAATGGAGGGTGGCGAAGGAGCATTCCTTCTCCGACCACCGACACTTAACGTTTAAACTTAATCTCAACATTACAAACCAATAGGTGTTCAGAAATCCCCGGAGAACAGTATGGCATGTATATAGGGAGGTATTGGAGGGCATCATTCCATCCAGAGCTCCAGGACTTCCCGACACGGGAAGTGAACTGGATTCAATGGTGAACACTCTAACTAGGGCTTGCAATACCTCTATGAGGGTAGCCTGCCCTTTAACAAAGCTTAGGGGGAAGCGAAAACCTGTTTGGTGGACCCCGGCACTTGCGGAGTGCCGGAAGGTCTGTGGGTCTGCCTTTAATAGAGCGAAAAGATCTAGAGACAGTCAAGACTGGGACTTCTATAAGGAAAGCCTCAGAGTGTACAAAAGGGAAATAAGGAAGGCGCAAAGAAATTCGTGGAGGCGCTTCTGTGAGAGAATGGAAGGGGTCTCGGAAACTTCGCGCTTAAGAAAAATTCTGTCTACCAATCCAACTGTTCCAGGCTATCTGTTAAAAACGGATGGCGAATGGACGGTTTCTAGTGAAGAGACACTTGATCTCTTGATGGAAACACACTTCCCGGAAAGTGAGGACGTGACGTCTGCGAATCCTTTGGATGACCGTGGGTCAGGGGATCACGGCGGGGTCCAACCGGTGTGTACAGAGGCTATTCTGAACACGCGAAAGCTAAAATGGGCCATTAATTGGTTCAAGCCGTTTAAGTCAGCTGGTCCGGATGGGATTGTACCAGCAGAAATTCAGAAGAACTCGGAGATCTTGCTTCCCTGGCTGGAAGTTATCTTCAAAGGGTGTCTGAAGCTGGGGTAAACTCCCAAGAAATGGAGGGAGGCTAGGGTGATCTTCATCCCGAAGGCGGGAAGAAGTTCGCACAGCAACCCTAAGGACCTTAGACCTATATCTTTGTCATCTTTTCTGCTGAAAATCATGGAAAGGATGCTGGATGTGTATATTCGTTCGAAAATTGGACCCACTAACTGGGCTCAGTCGCAACATGCATATCATAAGGGTAAGTCCGTGGATACGACATTACATACCCTGGTTCGGGGAATTGAGAAGTCACTGGATTTTCAGGAATTCTCGCTGGTTGCGTTTCTCGATATCGAGGGCGCATTCAATAACGTAAAGATGGAAGCAATTTTGGAAGGATTGCTGCCACATGAGATTGTAGACCCTATAACCAGGCTAATTACTCATCTGCTGGGCAGCAGAAGAGTCATAGCAGGGATGGGGGAAGTTTCCGTCAGAAGACGGGTCGTTCGGGGAACCCCTCAGGGAGGGGTCCTCTTCCCCCTTCTCTGGAACTTAGTAATCAATGGACTACTATTGGTACTGGAGAGAGAAGGGATAGGTGTGGTTGCTTATGCCGATGATGTGGCGATAGCTGTCTCGGGAAAGCACCTGGAAACAGTCAGGGATAGGATGCAAAATGCGTTGTCAATCACTGCGGGTTGGGCCAGCAGATGTGGATTGGGGATTAACCCATCAAAAACAGAGCTGGTTCTTTTCACTAGGAGATACAAAATTCCGGCAATTGTTCCACCGAGCCTGAATGGTACTACGCTGGTCCTTACTGATAAGGCGAGATTCCTAGGGATTCTCTTGGGCAGTAAGCTCAGTTGGAAGCCAAACACGATGGAGAGAGTAAAGAAGACCACTGTGGCACTCTAATCTTGTAAAAACGCCATTGGAAGGAAATGGGGCCTGCAACCTGAGCTGGTGCACTGGATTTACACGGCGGTTGTAAGGCCCATACTGCTGTATGGTGTGAGTGTGTGGTGGCCAGCTCTGGAGAAATCATCATATACTAACATGATGACGAAGGTGCAGAGGGCAGCCTGTTTGCTCATTAGTGGGGCTCTGAAAACCACGGTAAGCAAATGGCGGTTAATACGGCCGCCCGGCTATCAGCGACCTCTGGTTGAAAGTGCCTGCAAAAGGGGCACTCAACTATAGTCAATTCGGTGAGGCATGACTTGGAGAATTTAGATTATAAAATACCCATGTTGTGCTTCGACAAGTGTTTTAAGGTGATTCTCCCCTCTCGGGAGGATTGGAACAGAGGTCTACTTATCGAAACCGGGACAGTTAATTTCTTCACCGACGGCTCCAAGCTCGATGGTAGAGTGGGAGCGGGTGTGTTCTGTGGGGAATTAAATGTCAATTTATCTTTTCGTCTACCTGATTACTGCAGCGTGTACCAGGCTGGAGTTATAGCGATCGAAGAAATCATGAACTGGTTGAAGCATAATGTGATATCGTGCATTGATATCACTATTTATGTGGACAGTCGGGCGGCCATTCTTTCGCTGGATTCAGTTTCCCTGGCGTCACGGGAGGCATTGAATTGTCACACATCTATTAACGAGATGAGTGAGCATTTCAATATCCAGTTGGTCTGGGTTCCGGGTCACTCTGACGTTGAGGGGAATTGCAGGGCACACGAGTTAGCCAGGTACGGTACAACTCTCCAACTGGAATCAGGCACAGAAAAAAATAACTTAGTAAAATTGATAAAATATTAGTATTATTGATAAAAAACGCAACCCATAAGTAAAATTGACAATATTGATAATTTTTTTCATCGGTTTAAGGGGAAAAGCAAATGTGGTAGAAAGTATGAACTGGTTATAGTGTTTATACGAAAATTATGAATATGATAAATAGTTTTTTTTAAATAAGTACTAGTGGTTCATCACTTTGATAAATCGATTTATGCGAATGTTACTAATATTTTCAAACTGTAGTTCAGATTCAGTAATCTATAATAATCCTGTTTGCTTATAATGCAAAATTAATCATTTTAAAGAAACTCCTTATTGATACGATAACCTGATTTCATGAAAACTATATCTTTCGTTTTCTAGTTTATAAAAAATGTATTGTCAACATACAAACCTCTTTCGATTTAATAACTCAATCTTAATGAAAATATAGAATTTGTATTTAATTTTATGAATTTATTTTTTATTTTTAACTTAGATTTTTTTCAAACAAACATAACTTTTAAAATTAATGAAATATTTTTGGTTGATAATTGCAACAATTTACGCTGGATTTCCAGGAGCACCCCTTGTAATGAAAAATTCTGCCGGCACAAGTTTCCAAAAACCTGTAAAGTGAAGTGATTAAACTATTATCGCAAACTAATAATTATTTTCCATTAAACTCACCAGTTGGTTGCGGCATTTTCGAGTGTTGAGTGGGTTGATAAGCATCGTACAGGTATACACTAGATGATCCAATCTATTTTTGACCAAATGGATGGGGTTGCTCTAATTAGCGATTTTACATGACCTTCATTATTCTCGGATATTTATCTGCATCACCATCTGTAAGTGATAATTTGAATGCATATATTAAAATATCTCGAATTTCTCGATGTTTATTTTACCTGAATATTTATCCTCCAATATGGCGAAGACAACAATTTCAATTTTGCATTTCTTTAGAAGAACCAGCCATTTTTTTCGCTTTTTGGCGCCAGCAAAAAGTTTTTGTTCATTTATTACTTTTTCACTTAACACTTTAGAAACTACTAGAATCACACAATATTTTTCAAAAACTTTATAATTTATAATAATTATAATTAATAAAAAAACACAAACTTAGTTAGTGACATCCTGTCGGCATAAAATTTCGATACTGAATACTAGAATAAATGTGCTTTTGTAAACGCCAATATTTCGGTTTTCTGATTTTTACAAAATGTATGAAAATGATAACTTATTTTTGAAAGCCATAATTCGATGACATAAAAACATGTAAGTCATAAATTCCTGAGTCAAGTTCATAATTCGACTTATGATTATTAATATCTTTACCAATGGTTTTATAATTTATGAACGATTGTAATAAATTGAAAACGAGGTGTATAATTTATGAAATAGGAGGAACTCATTTGCCTTAATGCACGGTTAAATGATACACAATTTAAGAAAACGATCAGCGTGCGCTAATGCTAACTCTTACTCAATTTCTCCTAACTAATTTTAAACAAAAATCCATTTTCTAACTCGTAATTTGGGACCCCGTACAAACAAATACTTATAAGACTATCAAAGCAAAACTGTAAGATGAAATAGTGATCCATCTTCGAATTACTTTGCAGAAGTTTCGCGTTTTCCAAATAATTTTTTGCAAGTACTTTGTATCTATCTGTTTACTGAGTCCGAGTCTCTTAAGCCAGTCAAATTTGGTTTTAAAGGGTTATTTGTGTGCTTTTAATCCCCGGAAGAAAGTATAGCTAAACATACCTAATGGTTTTTTGTGAGCTAATTTTTTTAAGAATTGATCTTATGATTTAGTGTTTCGATCGAGTGTTCAACAGAGTGTTGAAAAATTTTTTAAATTTTTCTCTGTAACTACAGACAAACGATGAAATTTTTAAAGTAGGATTCATACAACGATAACTCTTAAATTTTCTCATGTGAGCCTCAATTGTGAACTCTAAAAAATTTGAAATTCTGATATTATATAAATGATGTATATGAAAATAAAATTTTCTAGGAGCAATGACGTACTCGTATTATAACAGTATATAAAAAAAATATAAATTATTTGTCAAGCCAGTACGTAAATTTTATAGACATAAAAGCAAATTTATACATTTCTTACTTTTTGTATAAAATCGCTAATTTGAAAATCTTATTTTGCACATTTTAATTTAATTTGTCAAATAAAAAACTTTATTTAAAGGCTACTGCTTTTTATACAAATAGTTATTGCAAGTCTTACGAATTTTATCAAATATATAAAAAAAAATTATACAAAATTGAAAACCAGTAATTTATCAATTTAACAAAATTTATTTTTTTCTGTGGGGAGAGAATGTTTAGGGAGACCTATGTCTATGCTGAAAACGGCAAGCCATAGGAAAGCAGTTGCCTTGGCGAATGCTAGGTGGCTTGAGAGTCCAACCGGTAGGATAGCGAAGCAAGTATGGCCTGTGCTGAACTTGAAGCGCTCTAAGATCTTAATCACACTAGGGAAGCGTGATTTAGGTAGAATTGTAAGGGTACTTACCGGACATTGCCTTTGCGGAGATCATGCGAGAAGGCTGGGTCTAGATTCAAATGATTTCTGCAGAAGCTGCAGGGACGAGGAGGAGGAAGAGACTCTTGTTCACTTTCTATGCTCATGCCCTGCGCTGGCTGGCAGAAGACATGATCACTTGGGCAAATATACCATGGACAGCCTCTCTGATATCGAAAGCTGCAATGTGCGAGATCTTTTAGGATATATTAATAGCACTAAATGGGTTTAAGGAGTTTGATGATGTCGGATCCTGTGGTATCACAATGGGCCATAACTGGCCTAAGTGTGCGATGGCAGCCACTGAAACCTAACCTAACCTAACCTTAACATAATAATTTAATTTTAATTTTAATTTTAATTTTAATTTTAATTTTAATTTTATTTTTTACACATCGATCCCCTTTCACACTTCTGATTTGTTCTAATAAATTCATACTCATTCTTATATACGTTCGTTCTCATTCGAAATAATTCAGTCAAACTACTTGCTTTGTTAAATGCAGAACATTTCAGAATCAAATGTTCGATGTCCTTCACAACCAAACAGCTTTCACATAATTCACACACAACCAAATTGCGTTTCTTCAAATATTCTGTCCAATTTCCATGATTCAATCTCACTCGTTCCATAGTTCGTAACATTCTAGTATCTCCTTTGAGCACCTTAAAGAACGGTTGCCTCAAAGGAGACCTAACCAACTCAAAGTACTTCTTACCTTTCACCTGATATTTTTCAACAAACTCTCTCTCCCATTTTCTCCACAGATTCACCTGAAACATGCGAAGTACGTCTCTGGCATCCATGCATTCATATTCATTTACATCCTCAATCAAACAACCCCGTTTCGCAAGCATATCGGCTCTTTCATTACCTTCAATCTGTAGGTGTGAAGGTATCCATTGAAGGATGACCTCCCTTCCAAAAGATTGAAGATACTTATATAGCATTTCCACATACACATTGTCATGAATTCCCCCACCCTTACTAATTAATGCCAACCCACACCGGGAGTCAGAGAATAACACTATTCTCCTTCTCCCTTGTGTCATTGCCAACTGGATCCCTTCCATAATCCCTATCAATTCTGCATTCATTATACAGATACTGTCATGCACTCTTACCATTTTCTCTTTCCTCATTTAAGGAATATAAATTCCTACACCTACACGATCATCATTTACACTTGCATCTGTATACACTTCCAAGATTACCTGTTATCTTGTTGTCTTTTTATAAACCGTCCCTCTTTGCATTCTCTCTTTAATTTCATTCACCAATTTATTGTCCATAGTTAACATTAGCACAGTCTCTCGCACGGTGATCCATTCCCTCTTATAATTAAGAGGCGAATCACCCAATTCAGACCACAGAGTGTGTATTGGTGTTGAATTGATCGCTCCCCATACCACTTTGGCACACGCATTCTCCACAAGCATCAACTTTTTAAACCCAACCTTGGACCCATCACCATATACACTCATTCCATACGCAATTCTAGTTAACACTAGCGCCTTACGTAACATATCGGTCACATCCGGATGTGCTCGCCATTTCGGTTTGCTCACCCTTTTAATCACGTTCAATCTACTTTTACAATTATCGGGTAATTTTTCCAAATGCACTTTGAAACTCATTCTTCTGTTAATCCAGATTCCCAAATACCTAGTCAATTTCACACACTCAGTTCGCTCATTATATGTTCGCACATCAACCATCCGATTCGTTCTAAAAGCCATACTACAACATTTACTCGAATTTACCCTCAAATTCAGTTCACTCAAACATTCTGTTACCTGATTCACACATTTTTGAGCCCGAATCGAGGCCTCTTCGATGGTACTCTCCTTGCCCATCTGGACAAAGTCATCTGCAAATTGCAAAATGACTTTGCTCGAGGAGTTACACCTATGTATCGATCTCGTGTACAGGTTGAAGAGAGTCGGTGAGATTTTACTGCCTTGGGGGAGGCCGATAGTCACCGCTCCTTCCAACCTATACCCTCTACCACATAAAACTAACTTTCTCTCATTCAACTCACCCACCCATTTGTAAATTTTCCAAGGAAACCCCAAGTTCATAAGGATCTGATCAAGTTTCCCTGGAACCACGTAATTATATGCCCTTTCTATATCCAAAAATACTGCCTCAACATACTTATTTTCCTTTTGTACTTCCCACACAAACTTTTCTACACATTCATTAGTGGATGTAACGGAACCCAAAGGTGGTTTCGGGGTACAAATTTCCCTCATTCACAAATTTATCTATATGACCTTTCATCATACCATTCACAATTTTAACAAATAGATTCAACATACATATTCCCCTGTATTTTGCTGCCAGAGTTCTATCCCGATCCCTTTTAAGAATAGGTACCACTCTGCTTTCGTTCCATTTGTCTGAATACTCATCCATACTTGCAAGTATGATTGAGAATTCGAAGCAAGGCCGCCTTGGCTTCGAATTCTAATCTACCTATCATGTTGTAACTCACTCTGTTAGTTCCGGGGGTTCTATATTTGGATGCTTCTAAACCCGCTCGGAACTCCTCCCATTCTAACTCCTTACACATATCGTTCATAAATTCACTTTCATTATCAAGTAACAAAATTTCATATCTAGACAGACAGACATATCTAAAAAGACACCTCCATTTTGGACACATAGTACCGTCAACTTTTCCTTTTCGCTCTACGGATAGCCTTTTTCAATCTTGCATTCATCCTTGCATAATTTATTCTGCATTCATGACATATACACCTATTGAACTCTCTCAATGCTATCCGTTTCCTTTCATATCAATACTGGATTTCATTGTTCCACCAACCATTCACCTTATATTCATTCCCTCTTGCATTTATAGTGCACATTTCATTCACTCTCTCCATTTCATCCTCAAGTTGGTTAACCTCATTTGCTTCTTTCGTTATGAGAGTCTCATTCATACGTTCGACCAATTACTGACCAATCATAATGACCTCACGGCCTATGTCAACATTTACTACTGTGGGCAAAAAGTAATAAGACTTTTTAATTTAAATTTCGCGCGGAAAACCATTCGTCGAAATATTTAGTTTTTTTTCTTTTTGTTTCTATAAAAATATTTTTTTTTCTATGTTGGTATGACTGTCAGTGACATCTGTGCCAAATGTCACATCAAAATAATGATTACTGTTTATTATAAGCTTGTCTCTCTGAAGTACATAAAGTGCATTCGGCGATTTTTACAATGAGTGAAATTATTCAACAAAGAAGTTCCATTAAATTTTGTGTGCGGAATCAATTTTGTGGTGCCGAAACGTTCAGAATGTTGCAAAAGGCCTTCGGTGATAATTGTATGTCGCGAGCAAGTGTTTTTGATTGGTACAAATTGTTCAAAGAGGGAGGAGAACGTGTTGACCACGAACCACGTCTAGGACGGCCATTAACATCAACTGATGATCAACACGTTAATAAAATCAAGGAATTGGTGCTCGAGAATCGACGATTAATAGTCAGAGACCTTACTAGCATCGTTGAAATATCGGAAGAATCAGTGAAAACTATTTTGAAAGATCACTTGGGCCTATGAAAAGTGAAAGCACGATTGGTTCCAAAATCACTCAATTTTTTGGAAAAACAGCGTCGCGTTGACGTCTGTGAAACAATGCTTTCCGACTACCAGGATGTCATGAAACGTATTATAACTGGCGATGAGTCTTCGATCTATGCTTACGATCCGGAAACAGTCGATCAATCGGCCGAATATCGTGCCAAAGGTGAGCCGAAGCCGAAAAAAACACGTCAAAGCAAGTCAAAAATCAAGGTGATGTTGACAGTTTTCTTCGACTATCGAGGTGTGCTGCACTCCGAATTCCTTCCGACCGGCCAAACTATCAACAAGGAATACTATTTGAGAGTTATGCGTCGTTTGCGCGAAGCTATTCGTAAAAAGAGGCCGGAATTATGGGTCGGCAACCCTTGGTTTTTGCACCACGATAATGCACCTTCTCATACTGCATTGGTTTTACGTGATTTTTTCGCCAAAAATTCCACCCATATCGTTCCGCAACCACCGTATTCGCCTGATTTGGCTCCGTGTGGCTTCTGGCTGTTCATCAAACTCAAACGACCGCTCAAGGGAAACCGTAATTTGAGTCAATTGAAGACATTAAACGTGAATCGCTAAGCGCATTTGAGGCTATTCCGGAAATTGACTTTAACAACTGTTTCGAGGATTGGAAAAAACGTAGTGCCAACGTTTATTGAGGCAGGGGGATTACTTTGAGAGAGACGAAATACATTTGGAGAAATAAATAAAGAATTTTAAAATTATGAACAAAGTCTTACTATTTTTTGCCCACAGTATTACATGCCAAGAGCTACCTCCTTCTTTAAATACATCATTAATATATTGAATATTATCTCCTCGTATTTCCTTCAATTTTCATATCACTAGTATACGCAGTTTTTTTAGTGCATCTTCATCATTTGGTTTATCTCCAGAAAAAAAAAATGAAAAGCAGACATAGGACAAATTATTTTTGGAAGTACCATCAAATTTTTCTAATTTTCTCGGAAAAACAGTTTTTATCATTAAAACTTGTGAGCTAAAAATTTAAGTTAAATCACGATCTATTAGTAAGTAAAGTTGGAACTGGTCTTATTGATAATTGGCGTTAATGGAGTTAATTTTTAAGAATATCTCGAAATCAATAAAATGGTAGTTACACAAAGATAGAACTTCGGCGACGATATGACAATAAATTGTAAATTGCGTCTAACTGTTCAATCAAGAACTAAATTTTATTCATCAACATAATTTCCTTCTAGAGTGATACAAACAGTCCAACGACGCTCTAACATTTCAATGCCTTTTTTGTAGAACGATTTACCTTTGGCTTCAAAATACGCTTTAGTTTCGGCAATCACTTCTTCTTTGGAGCCAAATTTATTTTTTCCAGGAGCTATTTTAGAGGTCTGCAAACAAGTAATAATCGCTGGGGGCCAAATCTGGCGAGTACGGTGGATGCGGGATTCAATGTGAAATTTTGCAATTTTCGTTGCGTTCGACTTGTGACATGGTGCATTGCGTTGGTGAAAGAGCAAGTTTCCTTCTTTATTTGAGGTCGTTTTTCAGCGATTTCTTCCTTAAAACGCACCAATAACCCGATATAATATTCGCTATCAATCTTTCTTAAGGTAGCCAACGAAAACTATACCATGGACGCATGTCGGTGTCGATCTATTGTGAGCGAACGGGTACGAACTTCGAACACAGATTTCTCATGAACAAACGTTCGTGCAAAATATGACCAACATGCTCCATTGATATCTTTACAAAGTCATACTATTAAAGTTAGCCGAAAGATTCCAGCCGAAAGATAAAAAAATCGGTAATGCAGATAGTGTCTTCGCTATCCCAGCCGAAAGCAAACAACATGGACAATGTTAATTGATTTTCTTCAGCCGAAAGAAATATATATATATATATATATATATATATATATATATATATATATATATATATATATATATATGTATTGTTGTTTAACTTTGGTTTAAATGTGGAGAAAATCCGAAGGATATTCGGGGTTTTTTTTAGGCAAAATTTCCATTTTCACTGTATTGAAAACTAATTGATTGCTCTGGACTTAACATGGACAATGTTATATTTAATATATATATATATATATATATATATATATATATATATATATATATATATATATATAAATATATATATATATATATATATATATATATATATATATATATATATATATATATATATATATATATATATATGTATATATACATATATATATATTTATATATATATATATATATATATATATATATATATATATATATATATATATATATATATATATAAATAATTTCAATTTTCAATGTATTGAAAATTCATTGTACGCTGAGTTGTTCAAGAAAAACGACCTAGGCCATTAATGCCGAGTTTATCTGGGGCAACAGAGCGTTCAATGAATTTTTCAATACATTGAAAATGGAAATTTTGGAAAAAAACCGCCCTGTATCTCCTTCAGACTCACTCCACATTGAGACCAGAGTTGAACAACAATATGGCCTATCAAACAGTCATAGTGGCATTAATGGCCTAGGTCGTTTATCTGGAGCAACAGAGCGTTCAATGACTTTTCAATACATTGAAAATTGAAATTTTGCAAAAAAACCACCCTGTATCTCCTTCAGACTTACTCCACATTGAGACCAGAGTTGAACAACAATATGGCCTATCAAACAGTCATAGTGGCATTAATGGCCTAGGTCGTTTATCTGGAGCAACAGAGCGTTCAATGACTTTTCAATACATTGAAAATTGAAATTTTGCAAAAAAACCACCCTGTATCTCCTTCAGACTTACTCCACATTGAGACCAGAGTTGAACAACAATATGGCCTATCAAACAATCATAGTGGCATTAATGGCCTAGGTCGGTTATCTGGAGCAACAGAGCGTTCAATGAATTTTCAATACATTGAAAATGGAAATTTTGGAAAGAAACCACCCTGTATCTCCTTCAGATTTACTCCACATTTAGACCAGAATTGAACATCAATATGGCCTATCAAATAGGCATAGTGGCATTAGTGGCCTAGGTCGTTTATCTGGAGCAACAGAGCGTTCAATGAATTTTCAATACATTGAAAATGGAAATTTTGGAAAAAAAACCACCCTGTATCTCCTTCAGACTTACTCCACATTGAGACCAGAGTTGAACTACAGTACGGCCTATCAAACAGCCATAGTGGCATTAATGGCCTAGGTCGTTTATCTGGGGCAACAGAGCGTTCAATGATTTTTCAATACATTGAAAATGGAAATTTTGAAAAAAAAAACACCCTGTATCTCCTTCAAACTCACTCCACATTGAGACCAGAGTTGAACAACAATATGGCCTATCAAACAGTCATAGTGGCATTAATGGCCTAGGTCGGTTATCTGGAGCAACAGAGCGTTCAATGAATTTTCAATACATTGAAAATGGAAATTTTGAAAAAACCACCCTGTATCTCCTTCAGACTTACTCCACATTGAGACCAGAGTTGAACAACAATATGGCCTATCAAACAGTCATAGTGGCATTAATGGCCTAGGTCGTTTAGCTGGAGCAACAGAGTGTTCAATGAATTTTCAATACATTGAAAATGAAAGTTTTTGAAAAAAACACCCTGTATCTCCTTCAGATTTACTCCACATTTAGACCAGAGTTGAACAACAGTATGGCCTATCAAATAGGCATAGTGGCATTAATGGCCTAGGTCGTTTATCTGGCGCAACAGAGCGTTCAATGAATTTTCAATACATTGAAAATGGAAATTTTGCAAAAAGCCACTTTGTATCTCCTTCAGATTTACTATACATTGAGACCAGGGTTGACCAGGGTTGACCAGGGTTGAGTATGACCTATCAAATAGTCATAGTGGAATTAATGGCCTAGGTCGCTTTTCTTGAGCAACTCAGCGTTCAATGAATTTTCAATACATTGAAAATTGAAATTATATATATATATATATATATATATATATATATATATATATATATATATATATATATATAACATTGTCCATGTTGTTTACTTTTGGCTGATATAGCGAAGACACTATCTGCATTATCGGTTTTTTTTATCGTTCGGCTGGAATAGTTCGGCTAACTTTAATAAGGTAACGTTTAACGTATTTGGGATAATTTTTTGGGAATTTTTATATGTTTAGTATTCGAGATATAGTCCATTGAATTCAGTATCTAATGGCTATAGTAGGATCGATGGGAAACTAGGTAACCTAGAAAATACTGAACGTTTTAATTATTTTGTTTGATACTTTTTAAATTTATTGTAATTAACATTTCATAGGATTTGGTTCACTTTTGTAAAATTATTTATTTCCAGACCGATTATTTATTTCCATTTGGCAGTATTCTGGTTATTTGGAGGTGATAGTAGAACTAGGTATATCAAATAATATTTGTAGCGGCTATAACATATATTTTCGCCTGGGATAGCAAAGACACAATCTGCATTATCATTTCGGCTGGAAACTTTCGGCTAACTTTAATAGGGTTACAAAGTCAGCTATTTCACGTAACTTCACTTTACGGTCATTAAAAACATTTTCGTGGATATTTTTTTATGTTTTCTGGAGTCACAGCATACCAATCAACGTTGGTTGGTTTTCGTGGTGCAGAGTCCGGATAACACTTATCAAGCTACTGCTTTGCTTGAATGGTACTCGCGAGTTACGAACATATTCTTGTTAAAGACAGTTTGATATTATCCATAATTTAAAAACCCATTCATATTTTTAAAATCATTTACGATATTGCTGCTTGGTCAATAAATAAGTCGCTGAATTGGAAATGGTAATTAACGATTTTTTCACTATTTCCAATTTGTTTGTTCAAATATTAAAAATATGATAATTCATTATAACGAGACATTAACTAATACAGATTCATGATAAAATAGTCAGGACAATTTTGTTTTTGGAATTTTAAGTTAGGACAAACTTCACGGGAATCATTTCGGGCCAACACGATACCCTTAAAAAATTCTAAAAATTAGTTTTAAAATTAAATGCTTGGCTTTTCGAAAGGGTCTCATAAGATTGTGCTTACTTCGTTTATATACGTTATCTCCGTTCAATCACCAATGAAATGGATGCAAGTAACCCCAAACAATTGTTCTCAATCAAATCGAAATCTTTATTTTCATATTCTCTATTTAATCAATATCCTTAATAGTAGTAAATAATTAACTAACAATGCAAACTAAAAATATCACTTCTTTTAATTTTTTAAATTAAATTAAGACTAAAATTAATTAACAATTTAAATAAATAATATATAATAAATTAATAATAAACAAGATGATCAAATGAAATTTTGTTTTTGGCGGGAATTAAACATTTGGTTTTCGGGTGCTGTTTGCGAGTTTTATGAGTTTAGTTTTAGCCTGCGAAACAATAAAAATTTTAAAATATTTCATTTTATAAATTATATTACGACAATACAGAAGGATTGACAATATATTAATATTATTTAAAATTTATTTTATTCTTTATATAAAATGTTTACCTAGAATTAGATACATAAAAATATTTAGTAAAGTGTGAAACCCCAAATATAGTAGTTTTTGGTGGTAGGTTCAGTTTTTTATCGAAATTATGTCGAAAAACCACCTTATACACGTACACATTTTGTATTAATTATCTAACTATTAAAAAAATCAGAAATTTGTTTGGTTATTTTGGCTAAATTATAAAAAAGGAATTAAGTAAATAACTAACCTTGCATTACTTCCATGAATTCTAAAAAAAAAAATATAATTTCATTAGCGATCAAATAAATTATGCTAAAATATTTTTTCGTACCATCAAAATCGACGGTGCCTGAACCATCAGCATCAATTTCATCGATCATTTGATCCAATTCATTCGGTGATAATTTATCATCCAACTCGTGTAGAATATCACGAAGTACTTCAGTGGTTAAATACCCTTTGCCCTCCTTATCGTATAGACGGAAAGCTTCTTTTAGTTCGCGGGCAACCGCATCCGCATCCTCTTCAACCTCCACGAATCGTGATGCAAGCGTGGCAAATTCTTCGAAATCCAAAAGACCAGTACCATCAACATCGACCTCATCAATAATTCCCTTTAATGTTTTATCATCTAATTGATGACCTAACATTTCCAAAATTGTGCCAATAAGATCGGTTTGGATGAGACCTTTCTTTTCTTGGTCGAAGGCGTCGAAAGCATTTTTAAGTACTAAAAATTGAAAATATTATTTGGTGCGGCGCTTTGGCTAACCTCCAACAATAAAGTTGGGCAGTCGATCGGGCGAGAAACAAAGGCGCTTTACATTATCAAGTTATAAAATTCCCTGCGTTCGACGCCACGCTTTTCATTTCATTATAAAGATCAATCAAATCTGACATTCGGATATATATTTTATTTTTATTTTGAAAATGTAATTTACATGTCTATATCCAATTAATTAAATTTTAACACCATTATTGTTGAAGGTCAAAAATGGTGTTAAATTAATTAAATATAATTATTTTAAAACAAAAAAAAAATTTTGTTCAAAGTCACCTTGAGAAAAAACTAACGTTGATCGACATTTTTTTGTAAAATCTACTCACGCTTAAGCTGTTCCTTATCCAATTCTTCCTGAAATGTATAATAACGGTTTTTATTAATTATGATATCAATTCACATATCCCGCACACACTAATTAAAATTAAACCAATTTGTTATAACACGATCGTCACTTTAAAAAAATAATTTTTATGGTTATTAGTTTAACTCACCACCATGATTATAAAATTTTAAATTACTTTGACAAAAAAATGTATTCGTTCAACCGTACGACCACAGAGGATCTAATTAAGTGGCAAATTAAATTTACATTTCAATTGAGATTTTAATGATCGTCGCCGATTTTTTTTATTTTTTTGGTTATGTCGATTGAAAATTGTTTTACGATCGAATTGTATATAGTGTGTAGAAAATTAAAAATAAATTATAATTGATTTTCATTCAATTACTATAAAAATAGTATTTGCTAAATAGGGACAAATCGTGCTCGAATGATCATCGATCGGGCGGACGCATTTTTATCAGATGTGATGCTTTTCTGAATTTTCATCATTGAATAAATTTCACTTTTATTTGCATTAAGACAATTTAAAATCTTTATGCATTTTACGATCGTACAATTTAACGTCTTATTTAACAACATGAGACCTATTCTATAAGATCCTTTCTCCAAAATCAAAACACACGACCACAAAACAGTAAATAAGGTATTAAGAAGATGAAAATAAAATATAAGATCAAAACACAATCACTTTAAATGGTTTGATAAACGAATTAGTTCATAACACATGATACGAGAGTAAGTGAAGTTAAATCGAGGAAAGATGTAAGTACTCATTCGTATAAATAAAATATTTATTGATCGCCAAAAAATAACATAAATATCTAGGTAAATCAGACCAATCTACCAACAACAATAAATTTATAACAAAAAAAAATCTGAAAAAGAGAAAGATTTGGTTGAGTCTGCATCTGTAATGTTCTGTTTGGTAGTTTAAGTTTTACCGGCGTTTCTGTTTTGTCAGGTGAAAGGTGTCTGATAAAATGGTTTTATGTAAATTTAATTTAATTTTTTGTTATAAACGTATTCAGCCCGAAGGCATAGAAATTGAATGCTGTTGCCGGTATGATCATGTGATGGGGTCTTCCAAACAAACTATGCATCATTACTGGTAGTGGTATTATGTAATTGTTGTTCAAAAGTATATGGGTGGTTAATCTACAACAAGATAAATTTCAGGCGTCCGTAGTTTAAATGATGTTGGTGGAATATTTTTTTAACGAGTACCCGGCATGCGCTCCAATGCCACTTAAAGAAAGGAAGTGTTTTTGTTTTAATTCTATTTATTGAAGTGCTTTTGGATACACAATATGTTTCGTTTCTGCGTCTGGTGCGTACACAAATAAATCAGAAGGTCTTCAATTCGGTTCCGGTTCGGGTTCAAAACCTGCATATATAGGGTGGGCCAAATATTTTTTTTTAGTGCGATAAAACAAAAAGTTCTCAATATTTTTTCAAATTTATTTTTTCGTTGTAAAGAACAATCCTTCCGATTAATTATGGAATACTATTTCATTCATATCATTGCCTCGGCTGGCCTTGACGTACCCCATACGGTCGTGAGAGCGTCAATCGTTGCTGGTTTATCGGCGTAACACTTATCTTTGACGGCACCCCAAAGATAATAGTCCAACGGCGTCAAATCACGGCCCCGAGGCGGCCAAATGACTGATATTGACATCAGCATTTCGGCTGATAATTCGTTCTTCGAAGACAGTGCGCAAAAGATCAATTAAAAAGTGTGCTGTGGCACGGAGCTCCGTCTTGTTCTTGCCAAATGTCACCTATGTCTTCCTCTTCACGTGCCGGGAACAAAAATCGTTTATCATGGCGCGGGCGGTAGCGCTCACCATTGACAATAACGGCGGCTCCTTGCTCATTTTCAAAGAGAAATGGCCCAATGATGCCATCGGACCAAAATCCGCACCAAATAGTCACTCATTGAGGATGTATCGGCTTCTCTACGATCACGTGCTGGTTCTCCGTGCCCCAAATGCGACGTTTCTGCTTGTTTACATAGCCGCCAATATGGAAATGCGCCTCATCCGAAAATATGATTTTTTTGGCAAAATCGGCATCTTCTTCAAATCGATCGCAAACCCGCTCAGCGAACCGAAAACGCAATGGGTGGTCTCTTTGCTTCAATTTCTGAACCAATTGAACTTTATACGGTGACATACCAAGGTCTTTATGCAGAATTCGGCGCAATGTTGTGCGTGAAATGTTCAATTCTTGAGCACGATGAGGAGTTGACGTTCTCGGCGACTCACGCACATTCTCAGCTACAGCAACAACATTTTCGGATGTACGCTTGGTTCGTGTTGGTTTATTCATTAGCAAGCCTGTTTTTTTAATTTTATTCACAAAATAACGCACATATGGAGCTCCTGGCGCTTCGTTTCTTCCGAAAACCGCACGCGATCTTCGCACACATTATGCAACATTACCATGATTTTCGAAGTAATGTTTCAATATTTCCCAGCGTTGTTCAAACGAATACACAACCATTTTCGTTCAGCGGAAGGATAAAACTAACTTTCTATCATATCAGAAGTGATATAACCCTTACCGTACTCAAAATAACCGCTAATTCAAAAAAAAGTTCAAGTTCAATAAAAAATATTATAAACAGTTAACAAATAAATCTATTTTGATAATATTTCAAGAAATATAGATAAAATAATAGCATTTAAATGGTAATTTCATTTTTAGATCAATAGAATTGTTTAATTTTAAATATAAATTGCATTACGTTAGTAACGTGCATAAATACGATGTACGTAATTTAATCACATTAGGAATTAGAGCTTGCTATTCAATTTACACATTAGAATATTTTCTAAATTACTTGCTGTTAAATTTGTACGTTTTTCAGTCAATATAAGTTTCAAAGCGGAAAAGTTCCGCTCAACGCTTACTTACGTTGAAGGGACAGCGAGAATAACTTTAGCAATCTCTGCCAGTTCTGGGATAATACTGCATTTCGATTTCCAATATTTGAGAACATCGATGCTAGCAAATTCTCGAGCAGGAGCAAAGGCACTAATTTGGGAAGTTAAAACTGCTGTTTTTTCTTCATATGTATCATACATATTGTCTTTATGCAAATTCTTTTCTTTTTCCTTTTGGAACTGAATTGTAATAAAATTGGCCAACTTTGGCTATAATTTCACGTGCTCTGATCTTTTGCGCCACCGTAAGTAAAAAGTTATAACGCGGATCAAGGTAAAGTGCGGATACAACGTAATCGTGTTCAAGTAACTTTATTTCCCGATTATGTATTGCTTCTTGTAATGCTATACTTGAAGCGGAATTAATTTTTTCAATTTCCAATTTCAGTTCTATTCAAAAACCATAAAAATCTCCAATTAGCTGTTGCTATCTTCAATGGTTTAAGTAATGACACAAATTCATCAACAAACTTCCATTCTGCATCGGAAAGCTTCTGAAAAGGATATGTTATTTCGACTTGTTGGCAGAAATCTTTCAGCTCCAATAAACGTTCAAGCATATCATAGGACGAATTCCAACGCGTTTGACAATCGATTCTTGCAATCTTTTTCTTTAGAGCTTTGGTTAGCACTAGCATATTGTTTGTTCGCGGCTCTTACATACAAATCGACATTTACTTAATTTATTCGAAACGGTTCTGTCTTTAATCACATCGTGTATTGCTAATTGCAAAGTATGTGCAGCGCATCGCACAGAAGAAATTACAGTCGTACCATTTGTAAACTCTAAATCTGTTGGATCATTGCAATTTTCATTGGATATTATATGAATTGCTAACAAACCATTTTCATTTACAAGGATGTCATCATCATTAAACTCTCCGTCAATATCACTAGTTTCTTCATGATTCTCAACATTATCGTCACTAACCGTAACATTAACATCACACTCGTTTTCTAAATCTAGCTCAAGAAGCCACATAATCTTAACCATATTAGATCCGTTGTCGGTCGTTATATGTAGTATAAATTTGTTTCAATTCGATTTCATATTTTTCTAAAATCTTAAGAACAACCTCTTTCATTTCGATTATGCCTAATGTGCGTAGTACTATCTTGTCGTCTAAAATGTATTGAGCGTTTATACCTAATATAGATCTATTGCAACGAGTTGTGATATCAAGTTTAATACTGATCATTTTTTCACGAACCTCTTTTCTAATGTTGGCTTTTATTTGTTCTGCAAACTCATTGACTTTTTCTCGGATATTTTGTGGATTTATTTTAATGTTTAGATCCATTCTCGAAATGAACCTTTATTCAAGAATTTTCATGAAACCGGAACTTCGTAAAATATTAAACGGATAGCCATTTTTAGTTACTAATTCGATACACGCCGTTCAGGCGAAGGGACTGAAGAGATTCTTCAGTCATATTTACTAAAACTTTTGCGGGTTTAATACATTCTATTTGGTTCTCCACTCAATATTTTTTCGTTTTTGTGAATTTCGAATTGGGCTACGTGATACCTTTCATCATGTCTCTCAAAGTTGGCCGCATGATTGCCTGCTATAATCGCACCACCATCTATTTTGTTTATTTTTAAAAAAATTCTAATTTTATTTTTAATTGTTCTTCCCATTGTCATTGTTGTTGTTTGTCTAAAAAATATATGTTATTTTAGGTTAAGTTATAAAATGTTTTAATGGAAAACTTACCTTACCAATGTGAATGGATGAATACGCGTGTTAGTCTATAATTGATATTTTTTTAAGATAATTTCCAACGAATTATGTGGTTACTTTAGTTTTAATTTTATAAAATGACCCGTATTTAAAAAAGTGGATGCCCGTTCGAATTAGTTGAACACACATAATAATTTTGACGTTTACCCATTAGACATATGTATGAAAACCCCAACATGAAATTTGACGATTACAAATTACCGAAAAAAGTAATAAACCCACGTAATCAGAAGATGATAAACGAATGGTATAAATTAAAATTGTTATAACTTACAACAAAAAATTTCAAACGCGAACCGAAACGAAAAAGAACAAAATGAACCGAAAAAAATTGCGTTTCGGTTACGGTTTATGTTCCACCCTTTATAATTATTTCGTTACCGTTTCCGGTTTCAGTTCAACAAAAATATCGTTTAATGCCGGTTTCCGGTTTACGGTTCAGTTACGGTTTGAATCTCTGCTTCAAACCAACACAGAGTTGCAGGGGAAACCGCAATGGTAACTTCAATGAGATTGTTTATCGAGTTTTTCACTAAAAGCCTAGTGTCGTTGCAAAATTAAGGTGGAGAAGAATGATAGGCAGGTCAATTTACAATATTTAAACTAGCGTCGGTATGCCTTGCAAATCAAGTGAATTCAAAAATTTAGTTGAAAAATTCACATCTTATGAATGATGAATTTGATGGCGTTTACAACGTTATTTTTGGATGCTAATATAACAAGTACACTGAGCCACTGATGATTTTTGTAATTCTGTGCGATATTTGCGAAAACTTTTTGAATCAATTCGTTTGTGGTTGCTATGATTTAAGAGAAGTTTGTTTATCATGTGATACATTCTGATGATGTATAAGATAGCAGAAAATTTCAAGCAGAAAAATGTGTTTTCGCTATTCACCGCTAGAGGCAGCACTCAGAAAAAGGAAATTTTTATGCTGATATTTTTTGAAACCAGCAGAAATTTTTTGAAATTTTTAAGCAAATCAATAATTCTGAGCAGAAAGTTTGATGAAAAATCAAATAATTAATGAAAAAGAAGAGAAAATATATGTTTAAACTTTTTGAAACGAAAAAAGGACATTTTCTTTAAAGAACGATTTGCGGTTGTATAAGGACTCTCAAAACATTAAAATTATTATAATCATCACAATGCAAATACAAGGCAACACAAAAAAAATCGCCTACGTTGATAGTACTCCATTCATTTTTGAAGTCATTTTAAATGTGAAATGTTTTCAGTTTTGTAACAAAAGTGAAAAATCCCCCTGTAACTACCATGTGTTTATGTTTTTATGGTAGCTGAGATCATAATCTATATACATGAGCAACATAAGAATCATAGCTGGCGACAGTAGCGTTCCATAAATTTTTGAAGTCAATTTAATGTGAAATGTTTTCAGTTTTGTAACATAAGTGTTAGAAAAACCCCCCCGTAACTACCCTGGGTTTATGTTTTTATGGTAGCTGAAATCATAAACTATGAACATGAGCAATATAAGATTCATAACTGGCGTCAGTAGCATTCCAGACATTTTAAATTCTCTAATGTAGTAAATATACTAATTTGACAATATACAATGACATTACTACGTAGGGATTGGATACCACAACCGTTCGATATACAGTACATTACTCAGGATGCGCCACGAGGAGGCTGTCAACTAGCACCCCATTTGAATATTCGAATAAATTTTAAAAGGATGTATTTTTTGATAATTTAACCACGAATAATCAAGCAGCAGTAGTTAAGCAAGCATGACCTAATTTCTTGAGGCCCTCGTGATGCAACAGTTTCATTCCATACACACATTGTTACGTAGTTATTTATAGCATTGTGTATAGGTCCACAGCTGCCTTTTATAGTAGCCAATACTTGTTGATATCACAGGTGTTGGTAAGGTTTTCATTAAATCAAATATAATTATAGTGCCATCCCGATTTATGTTAGCAAGTTCTTTGGCTGTGGTATAATTAATTCTGGCAGAGTCTACTTTTGCCAAATGAATTTGTTTCTGTGTCGTAAGCTGATATTTTCTTCTACAGAATCGGAAGCTTTAATTTTTATTTCAAGGTTGTCACATTTTTTTCAAGAATCGGGTATTGGTGGAAAGGTTGAAGTTTTCATTAAATATTTTTCTCGGCATTCGGCATTTTGATAACAATACAAATAATACATTTTATTTACATTTAAATCAGGGGCTAAACATTTTCATTCAGTACTTTTGTGTAATGCGATTCATATCTAAGAAAAAGTTCAATGAACGTTTTAACACCTTGGAATTTTCCATCACTTGTTTTATATTTAGGATTGTATTTTCCCCTTTTATCTGATGGCGGCGTAGGCAGTTCAAGAATTTCTTCTTTAGATATGGTGAGCAAATTAAACATGAGAATACGAACCTAAATTACCAAAAATATTAAATTCCAATTTAACGGAACTTATATGAGATGCTCACACACTTCATATTTTTTAGTCCGGCTTGGTACATTTTTAATGCTATGGAAATTGAATGTCATAGTTGACAGATACATGAAAAAAATCAAAAATTCTCTAAACTCTTTCTCCTATTCCATATTTTTAGATAGAATTCTCTAGTTAATTAACGATTTTGAATTAATTTAAAATATTTATTTAAATAATGCTTTTAAAAGTTAGAATTAGTTTTGCAATTTACAAATATTTTAACAGTACACAGCTTATTTTCTAATGCAAAATAGAATCAAATGAAAAACATCTCTAGTTGTCCACTTTGTTTCGTGGTAGTAGGAGACGGTACTTATACTGACCAAGCAATTGTCCGAATTAGAATCAAAATCTTATTTGACCCCTAGGACAACTAGACGTAATAGCTAGATGTTTAATCGAATAATCGGGCGCGTTTAGAATACCCAACAGTTGGGAACACGTTGAGTAAAATCAAAGCCAACGTTATGAAAATGTTTAGTACTATGAAATTTTGAAATCAAATTGGCGATGATTTCACTAATCATGATGCCAACAGTTGGCGGTCCTGAGCGCGCCCAACGATTACGTTGTCGACTTTGCCTACATTGTCGACATCGGGAAAGTAAAAAATCACTAAATAGTCTACCTCGCCTATCACTGTAACGTCAATGTGCACGGCTTTTCTAGCAAAGCATATAAAGTTGCACATGTAAATTTTTGTGGGCCGTTATAATTTAATTTTTTTAACAAGAGTGGGTTTGTTTAGTAGAATGAATTATTGGATGTTATCTGTTATAATTAACGGTTGTATTTGCTATTTGGCCACCGACTCTTAATAAATACTCCGTGGGAACACTCAGTTTGAGTTACAAACTTTATTTTTCAACATCTTTCATTTGTAACTTTCACTCGCACTGTTCACTGATTCGCTTTTAGTACACAATGCTCACTTTAAACTGTCATAATTATCACTTTTTACTTTTCGACTTGCACTGTTCACTGTTTAATTACGACTGCCTGCGTCCCAAATTGCTCGCCTTATATACTTGTCGATCACTGTTCGATGGTGTTCTTCTTATTGGGTCTGGCAATGTATGTGTGTTGCGCAATTGTAAGTCACTTTCATATACGTCCTTTAAGCTAGCAGAACTCATACAGCAGAACATTACAATTGCTAGCTTTAGAAAAAGTTAGCAGAACCTATATCAGAAAATGATTTAAAAACAATTGGAAAATTAAAGGTTAATTTTACGCTAATTAAATGTCCTATTTAATTTTTTTTTATTCTGCTCATTCTAGAAAAACTTTGACAAACAAATGATTTTAGACTCATTGTAGCTCATTAAAAAATTTTGCGCTCCACTCGTTCTTGGGCACACTTTATGTCATCTAATCAAAAGCTAGCAGAACCCAAATCGAAAATCGAAACAAAACCGCAATTAGAAAGAAAAATAAGACCAATTGACATACAAATAGTTTTAGCTTCATTATGGCCTAATCAAATGCCCCTTTAAAAATTGTGGGCTCTTCTCGTTCTTGACGAAGCTTCAGGTCATCTAATCTAAAGCTAACAAAACCCAAATCGAAAGACGGACCAAAATCGAAATTAGAACGTAAAACAAGATCAACTAACATACAAATAATTTTAGACTCATTGTGGTTTAATCAAATGCCCTATTAAAAAAAATTAGGCTCCACTCGTTCTTGACCAAACCTCAGGTCATCTAATCTAAAGCTAGCAGAACCCAAATCGAAAATCGAACCAAAACCAAAATTAGAACTCAAAATAAGATCAATTGACATTCAAATAATTGTAGGCTCATTTTGGCTCAAAATTTTTAGGCTCCTCTCATTCTTGACCAAATTTCAGCCATCTATTCTAAAGCTAACAAAACCCTAATCGAAAGTCGGACCAAAATCGAAATTAGAACCCAACACAAGATAATTGACATACAAATAATTTTAGGCTCATTGTGGCCTTATCAAATGCCCCTTGAAAAAATTGTGGGCTCCACTCGTTCTTGACCAAACTTCAGGTCATCTAATCTAAAGCTAACAAAACCCAAGTCAAAAGTCGGACCAAAAACGAAATTAGAACGAAAAGCTTGATCTACTTACAAACAAATAATTTTAGGCTCATTGTGGCCTGATCGAGCCCAAAATTGTTTAATGGGGTATTTGATTAGGGCATAATGAGCCTAAAATTATTTGTTTGTCACTAGATCAAGTTTTTCGCTCTAATTTCGATTTTGGTCCGGCTTTCGATTTGGGTTTTGTTAACTTTAGATTAGATGACCTAAAGTTTGGTCAAGATCGAGTGTAACCCAACATTTATAATGGGATTTAATTAGGCCATAGAGAGCCTAAACTTATTTGTATGTCAATTGATATTGTTTTTCGTTCTTATTTCGTTTTTGGTCCGATTTTCGATTTACGTTCTGCTAGCTTTGAAGTTATAATGCCTTATGCCTTTTCTAGAATGAGCAGAATAAAAAAAAATTAAATAAGGCGTTTAATTAGACTAAAATTAACCTTTAATTTTCCAATTGTTTTTAAATCATTTTTTGATCTGGGTTCTGCTAACTTTTTCTTATTATTAGTTGGAAGGGGTGAAAACTTTTTTTAATAGATCATTTAATTAGCCTATTATTAGCCTATAATTATTCATACAATCTTGTAATGTTCTGCTGTATGGGTTCTGCTAGCTTAAGGGACGTTTTCATATAGTAGTGTAAGCGAATTTTCCACGTCATTATTTTCCCTGTCTTGATGGTTAACGTCTGTTGTTTGTTAACTCCAGTATTTTGCATGCTGATTATCGCCTCCGTTTACAAGTGCTTTCGATATCTGCATATTCTCCTACTCTACTTGGAGTGCCAATCTAAAATCCAATTCCCAACCAGTATTGGAGGAATACTTGATCCGACAACATCGTTGATGTCAAGAGCAATAATCGCTTAATAAAATTATAGTCGTCAAACTGGGTTCGAACTCCCGAATTTTGGGTTGAAAACATTAGTGTTGTATAACTTTACAATTCGACCACCGTGTGATATACATGTATACAGGGTGGCTGAGACCAAGTGTTTTCAAATGAAAACGCTGTAATTTTTTTAATTTTGATTATTTTTTATTGAAATTTCGTGGAATATGTTGAAAACATATTATATTTTATGAAAAACATGTTACTGCTCGATATGACCTCCTTTGGCTCTGATTATTTGATTCAGTCTTCCATAGAAAGCATTGCATGCTGACCGAACGTGAACTTGCGGAAGTTTATTCCATTCTCGAACAAGAGCTGACTTCAATGCATCAACACTTTCGTATTTTTTAGTGGACACCTTAAGTGGGAATTTCATCACGTTCGGCCAAGGCCTTCAATGCTCGTGTTCTTTCAAGCCTAACTTTTTTTTGTGCCTCCGTAAGATCTTGAACTTTTTGTATCTTGTAGGGCTTCAAGTGTAGTTCATTTTTCAATATGGTTTGAATGCTGTATCGTGAAACATGTAGACGTACGGCTTATTGATTGGCTCTTTGACGAGGATTTCGTTGGATTCGTTTCTTCACATTTCGTATCATTTCTTTTGATGTTGCTGTCTTTTTAGGACCGCCTCTGTTGCGTTTAGCGATGCTACCAGTTTCGTTGTATCGAGCTATGGTTCGATACACAAACATTTTATTCACATTCAAATGCTGGAGCTGACGAACTATTACTGTTTGTGAATTTCCATCCAAATACAGTGCAATTACACTATTACGTTTGAATTCCATTACGATTTTTTATGAAGATATTAATTTAGAACAATTATTTGTTGACCACATGTAAACAACTAACCAAACTTCAATATGTTAAAAAATTGACGCGCGAAAATGACAACTACACAAATGACAGCAGAGTGAAATCAGTAACATTTGGTCTCAGCCACCCTGTAGAGTAGAATTCGTAACAATATTCTTCTCAGCTGCTGGATGTATTTATAAATTACGTATGCTGCATGATAAATATCTTTGGTTTTAACCGTGCAGCAGCGATTCATCGTTGGCTGTCTCGCGTTTGTGCCCCATTGTTTTATCCGAGCTATAACCTTAACAATCCTTCTAAATCTCAACAAACGTTGTGATAATTCGTTCAAACATGAATCATTAATATGCTTTGCTTGTGCAAAATGTATTACGTTCCGACAACCAAGTTGGTCCATATCCCCATAATTGAAATTGTTTAAGTAGTTGTGGTGGTCTTCCTCTTGAAAGTAGGTCAGTGGGGTTGTCACTCGATGGTACGTGATTCTAAGGATTGCGGCAGAATATATCCAAGATTAACGCACCCCTATTTTTAACAAAAGCATCCTTTCTCCGTGTTTACGCCTGCCGATAACGAATCGAAACATAATTATAGCATATTCAATAGACCAGAGGAGCGAGGTTAAATACGGGTGGGTTTTCATATCTGCTTGAAGTCACGGGAATGTGGTTCACTATATCCTTGAATTCCCTAAGAAGAAATCACAAGAAGAATTTTTAGTATCAATATTCACACGAAATACCTTCCTCATCTTCATTTTGGTGAGTCAAAGGAAGATAATCAACGAAAGCATTCCACTTAACCTTCTAAGTTTACATAACATACCGATCTGTAATGTGGATAAACGACAGTTTGCTCAAGTAGATTTTCTCAAAGTTAGAGCATTTCATACATCGTTATTCTGTAGTATCGTGAATCGTGAACTGTGCCTTATGTAGCAGATTTTTTCGAATAATTAGGTGATAATCGGTTTGTGAACATCTAGACATTGGCATACTTAGCATGAAACATCTTATCTTATCTTAGAAGCACGGGCCACAAAATATTAATCGCGGATCTTATGGGGCCCGCGCGCCTTCCGTTGGCCACTGCTGTACTACAAACATAAATCATATAATTTTACCTAATTTATTATCATCACATGGTGCAAGCTTTTCATTTTTGATTTTAAATTCTTTCCTTTCTCATTTCGTATAGAAAACAAGGATGCTTTTGTAACCGTCTTCTCACCGGTTCTGTTTCTTTTGCGAACAAGAAAGTTTAAGAAAATAATAATTCAGGTCACATAGCAAATATTTCTTGTATTTTTCATTTTAATTGTGTACCTCTCTATATAAGCATTTTATAACTTCGGTTACAATAAACATTTTTTTTGGGGTGCCTTTCTTTTTTCCAAATTTTTTTATTTTGTAGTTGGACCATGCCCATGCCTTATCCAAAACTTATTTTTTTTATAAAAATTGCAAAATATTTTTCACTCTCATACACAATTTGTATAATCTTATGGAACCGAATTGAAATTACTTCATTCATGTACAAGAAAATTGTTAATAAAGGGAATGGTTTAATTTGAAAGGTAGATGTGTATATCGCCATGTACATGCATATAATACATAATAAATAATAAAATCATAAAACGTGCATGTGATTATATTCCGTATGACGTGCATGCATATGAAATTTCTAAATTCTGCCTTATTTAACGCTGCCTGCACCGTATTGCATTTTGTGTTGAACATGGTTTTGTAAAATGTCACATACTCGTGCATACAGAGACACCAAGCATAATGTTCAAAATGAAATACTGGGAAATTCTAAACTATTCATCGACTATAAATTTTTATAGTTAGGTGAATTTTTCTAATATGTCGGGCGCACACTGAATACAGATACGAGAACAGAGCGTAGGGGGGCACAGAAGAACAAATTTAATTAATTTTTACTTTATTTTATTTTTTGTTTAGAATTTAAAATAAATATATTTATAACAAGTTGTTGGTATTATTAATATTATTTTGTTACACAATACATGATTGATTTGTTGTAAGGTTTATTTTTATTTAGCTTAGATATTGTTCGGTGCTTAATCATCGCCACCGGTCATGACTTCCATGAACTCTGTAAATTGAAATAAAGTGAAAGACATATTTAGAGTAAATTTTTTGTGTTGTGTACAGCGAAATAATAATATTAAGGTTACCATCAAAATCTACGGTGCCCGAACCATCCGAATCAATTTCTTCAATCATCATGTCTAAATCATCATTGGTCAATTTGTCGTCTAATTCCCGTAAAATTTCTCTTAGTACGCCTGTGGTGATATATCCGTTTCCCTCTTTATCATACAAACGGAAAGCTTCTTTTAATTCCTGTTGCATAGCTTCTGCATCTTCTTCTACTAAGAACCGGGCGGCTAGTGTAACGAATTCTTCAAATTCTAATTGTCCTGAACCATCGGCATCGACCTCATCGATAATATCTTTTAGGATTTTATCGTCCAATTGATGGCCTAACATACTTAGAATTGTACCAATCATGGCTGTGTCGATGCTGCCCTTTTTCTCTTGATCGAAGGCGTCGAAGGCATTTTTGAGGACTGTAAAATTAAGAAAAATACTAATTACAATCTTATAATGTAAACAATTATAAATTTTAGTAAATCTGTATAACAATGAAATGAATGTGTTCACGTGTAAGAATTTTTTTTAATTTTTTATTAGTTCTTGGGTCTAGATTGTGTCTAGGGTTATAAAAAAAGTTTACAATCATCACTTTGCTTCTTGCAAGATATTAAAATAGCTCAGTCCACCCCTAACATGGCATCGGAATCAGTACAAAATGTTGCCAAATACGACTTGTTGCTTGAGGATAAAAGGACTCAGCTGACTTTATCGACTATGTCGTATTTATCTTTATCGTTAGATTTTATTTTAATTGTTCTAACAAAAATTTATTAATTTTACTTAATTAAATATTAAAAAAAACAAGAAACAACTACTTTCTTTATTTGTGATACAATTTAAAAATTTATTTTAAAAGAACAACGGGTTCGGAATGTTTTCCTTTGTCAGAAGTTTACAAATTACTGAATCTATGCCATTAACCATATCCTTTTCATGACCAAATCGCACATTTGCGGCTGTGTGTCCTCGATAACTTCACGAATTCCATCTTTAAGGTCTTGAATTAATTGTGGACCATTGGCATAGACCTTATCTTTCACGTGGTCCCAAAGAAAAAAGTCTAAAGGTGTTAAATCACAAGATCTCGGTGGCCAATTGCGATCACCTCTTCGAGAAATAACACGGCCAGGAAACTTTTGTTGCAAAATTGTGATTGTTTCGTTGCTTGTGTGGCACGTAGCGCCGTCTTGCTGAAAACAAACGCCGTCCACATCAATATCTTCCAATTCTGGCCATAAAAAATCATTAATCATAGCTCGGTTACGCAATCAATTCACCGTAACAGTTGCACCAGCCTCATTTTCGAATAAGTAAGGTTCAATCACACCGCCAGCCCAAAAACCGCACCAAACAGTGACACGTTGAGGATGGAGAGGCTTTTCAACAATCATTCTTGGATTTTCTGAGCCCCAAATGCGACAATTCTGCTTATTGGCCTCATCACTGAAGATGATTTTTGGTTAAAAATCCGGATCATTTTGGTGCATTTGAAGGATCCAATCAGCGAAGATACGACGTTTATGGTGATCGACCGGCTTGAGTTCTTGTGTTAACTGAACTTTAAAAGCCTTAAGACCTAAGTCTTTATGCAAAATACGGTGTAATGTCGGTTGTGGAATGTCTAATTCCAAAGATCGACGAGGAATCGACAAACCTGGGTTTTCGTCAACACTACGGGCTACAGCAGCAATATTCTCAGTTGTTATTGAGCAACGCACACGGTTTGATTCTTCACAGCACTAACTTGTCCCAAGAGCTCAAATTTTTCCACCAGTTTCACTATTGCCGGCCGAGAAGGTGCTTCACGACGACCCAAAAGTGCTTTAGTTTTGCGAACTGTGACTGAAAAAATTTCAGCATTTTTGTAGTGAATTTTAACAACTTTAAACTCAAAACTGACAGCTGCCCAAATAGCAGGCTCTTCAAAATGAAACTCCTTATTGGAAAACCCTAAATATAAAAATGGATGGTGGTTTGTTCGAATGCTTAAAATTTTAAAACGACTGAACCAAATTGGATAGTTCCTTCTGCGGGTTTGTTCGCAATTGCTACGCAAAGGTTTAGGAACAAAGAAAAGTCGAAAAATTCTCAACAGGTGGCGCTGTAGGCACACATTTCGTTTTTCAGTCCAATTCAATTACAGTTCAACAGGTGGTTCGACGCTGTAGGCGGTCATTCCGTTAGACAGCTTAGCATATTGTTTGTTCTTTCTGATTTGATAATTTGAGCTGTACGGTCACAGTTAAATAGACTTTCCGATATTTTTATCATTTTTCATTGATTTTTCGAGTGAATTAGTTTACATTTGTGAAATATATCATTGCGAATCTGTGGATTATCTATTTCTGGGTGATATTATTGATATTTCGATCAGGAAAAAGCATATTCATTGTTTTTGTTTTTTTGGCGAAAAACTAACCCCATTTCCTTTGCAATAGATTGGTGGTATCTTTTTAGTTCGTTGCTTTCTTTATTTTGGCTATTTCAAAGATAAATTATTGATTAGTGAAAACTTTATGTGCGATTTATACAAAGTGATGGTCATTTACAGTTCGATAATTGTTTCGATGCCAAGAAGAGGTCATGGTAACATTGGTCGGCGGTTTCAGAATGCAACGCGACACCGAAATATCGCAGCACGTCGAACAGAAGAGGAACATGCTATTGAAAGGGATCAGCTCAAATCAGAATGATTGATCGTGAATCAGAATGATTGAAAAGCACAATGATGCACAATCCATCGTGCTACTTGTGTCATAGTTGGTTTGGCTGTAGTATGGTTCTGGCTGGCTTTAACAGGTTTTGGTTGGAATTATAAGGTTCCGGGGGAAAAATCATTTAGTGCACAATCCATTGTGCTACATGTGTCAGACTATGACACTGCTGTATATAAGAATATCATCGGTTTCGGCTGGAATTATAAGGTTTCTACTGGAAAATCATGTAATTCCGGATTTATAATGTTCCGGCTGAAGAATTATATAGAGCCCAATGATGTACAATACATCGTGCTACTTGTGCCATAGTAAGTTTGGCTATGTATAACCATACCATCGGTTCTGATTGGAATTATAAGGTTTCGGCTGAAAAAGCTTATAGGGCACAATGGCTAATTGAGCCATAGTTAGTTTGGCTGTAGATTGAATGGTTTCGGCTGAAATTATAAGGTTTCTACCGAAAAATCATATAGTGCTAAATTTATGAGGTTCCGGATATAAAATTATATGAAACACAATGATGCACTATCCATCGTGCTACTTGTAGCATTGTTGGTTTGACGGTAGTATGGTTCTGGCTGGCTTTATCAGGTTTTGGTTGTAATTTTAAGGGTCCGGAGGAAAAATCATATAAGGCTGGATTTATACTGTTCCGGTTGAAGAGTTATATAGTGCTCAATGATGCACAACGCATCGTGCTACTTAGGCCATAGTACGTTTGACTGTAAATGGAATGGTTCCCGAATACAAAATTATATGAAGCACAATGCATCGTGCTACTTGTGTCATAGTTGGTTTGGCTGTATGATTCTGGCTGGCTTTATCAGGGTTTGGTTGGAATTATAAGGTTCCGGAGGAAAAATCATATAGTGCACAATCTATTGTGCTACTTGTGTCAGACTATAGGGCACAATGATGCACAATCCATTGTGCTAATTGAGCCATAGTTAATTTGGCGGTAGATGGTATGGCTCCAGCTGAAACTATATAGGTTCTAACTAAAAGGCATATACTGGATTTATAATATTCCAGCTGAAAAATTATATAGTGTTCAATGATGCACAATGCATCGTGTTACTTGCGCCATAATATGTTTGGCTGTGTATAACCATGCCATCGGTTCCGGTTGGAATTATAAAATTTCAACCGAAAAATCATATATTGCTGGAATTATAAGATTCTGGCTGAAAAATCATATAGTGCACAATGATGCAGAACCCATTGTGCTACTTGTGACATATTAAGTTTGGCTCTATATAACCATACCATCGTTTCCGGCTGGAATTATAAGGTTCCACCGAACAATGACATAATGCTGGATTTATAACATGCACAATGATGCACAATGCATCGTGATACTTGTGTCATAATTGGTTTGGCTGTAATACGGTTTTGGCTGGATTTGTTAGGTTTCGGATGGAATTATAAGGTTCCGAAAAATCATATAGTGCAAAATGATGCACAATTCATTATGATACTTGTGACATAGTTAGTTTTTCTGTATATAACCATACCATCGTGTCCGATTGGAATTATAAGGTTCCAATAAGTATACAAAATCATATAATGCTGGATTTATAATGTTCCGGCTCAAAAATTATATAGTGCGCAATGATGCACATGCATCGTGCTACTTGTGTCATAGTTCGTTTGGCTTTACTATGGTTCCCACTGGCTTTATCAGGTTCCGACTAGAATTGTAAGGTTCCGGCTGAAAAATAATAGAGTACACAATAATGCATAATGCATCATGTTACTTGTGTCATAGTTGGTTTGGTTCCGGCTGATATGATTCCAGCTGGCATGACGGATACCATAACAACATATTTTCGATTCCTTAAATAATTAATATAACCATTAGAAACTCCCGTTTTAACGAAAGGCAAACACAAAGATTAGATCATGTAATAAGAATGTGTCCACACCTCTTCTCTGACCCCAAGGAGAAATTAACTTTCACAACAACAGTGAAGGGTGAAATACGTATTACCAACACCGATCCCGTATATTCTCGCCCCTAACCCTATTCGATATGTTTGAAGGACAAGGTGAAAGGACGATTAGACATTTGTTGGAAGATGGTGTGGTCAGGCCTTCCAAATCCCAATAGAATTTGGGTGAAAATAAGTATTTTACCGTTATAGATCTGAAAAGTGGCTTCCATCAGATACCGCTAAGAGAAGTAGATATTGAAAAAACGACTTACTCCGTAAATCATGAAAAGTATGAGTTTACTCGCCTCTCATACGGGCTGAAAAATGACCTAACGCGCTCTAGATGACTCTCTCCGAGATCACATCGGAAAGCGCTGCTATGTATACATAGACGATATTGTTATATTTGGCAAAACAAAAGAGGAACATTTCGAAAGCATGAAGATAAACTTTAAAATTCTGGAAGACGCCAACATGAAGGTACAACTCAACAAATGCGAATTTCTACAAGAAGAGGTAGAATTCTTAGGATTTTTCATATCTAATGATGTGACAAAAGTAAATCAAAAGAAGGCCAAAGCGATAGCAGATTTTCCGATACCTAAAAACTTGCAAGAACTTATCCTTTACCCTATCCTTTGTGGGAATGGCTGGGTTTTTCCGTCGGTTCATTCAGGGAAAACGGGCACGTGTCCAACGCCCTCTAAAAAACAAGCAAGTAAACGTACGTCGTATTGTCATTTTCGAAACTGACGCGTCCAATTTCGCACTAGATGCCGTGCTCTCACAGGAAGTAAGATCAATTACATTTATCTCCAAAACTCTAGATAGAACGGAAGAGAACTATGTGGCCAATGAAAACGAAATTGGCCATAATATGGGCATTAACTTCCTTCAGAAATTTTCTTTACGGATCAAGGAAGATGAAAATATTCACTGACCATTAACCGCCGACATAAGCCCTCATCAATAAAAACAATAGTTCTAAGATGAGACGCTGGAAAGCCATTTTAAAAGAGTATAACTTTGAATTAACATATCAACCCAGTCATCAACCCAACACAGCGACGAAAGCTCTTCAAACGGTCTCATTCCAACAGTTAATGCATTGAGAAATCAACTGATCTTAAACATATTCGAGGACAATTCATACCAGATACTAGAATTTTTCCCAAATCACAATAGGCACACAATTACATCGGTTCAGATAGCATAAACCTATTTAAACGGTACTTCAATCCACATAAGGTTAATGGATTTAAGACTGCGGAGTCGATAATGGGAAAAATTAAATAAATATATCCCATACATTTCAGTTTACTCAAAGATGGTACAGCACTTGATCGATATAAATCCACAAGCAGATAAAATACTAGCAGTTCATCGACGAGCACACTGTAATGCTCAGAAGAATCGAGACCAAATAATAAAGCTACCGTCATCCAAACAAACCGATCCTCAAACCTACACCTATCCCAAACTACCCTGGACACGCTCTCCACTTAGACATCTATTCGAAATAAGGTAAGCTTGCACTAACGACAATCGACAAACTGAGTAAACTCTTCTTCTGCAGTGTACCCGAAGTTGGAGTAATTGACAACTAGAAGTCTCTCAACTCGAGCTCTATAACGTCAATGATAGAAGACGGATTAAATATAAAAATCTTCAAAATACCTTCCTACACAAGTGAGATGAACGGTCAACAAGAAAGATTTCATAATAATCCCACAGAAATAATGAGATGTCCCATGGCTGATGGTACAGAACGAAACTTTCAAGGACTACTAGAAAGATCAGTCAATGAATACAACCATTCAATCCATTCGACAGCAGGGAAACGAATTATAGAAATATATTTCGGTAGAATACCCAACGCAGACTCTGAACAGCTTGAGCATATAACTCTCAGGTCGTATCAATCCAGGAAGTAAACTTTAAATTAATCCATGTTCTAGAGTTGGATAAACACCAAAATTTCTTAGACTTTATAAAATCAATACTAGACAAAGAAGTGGCGACAGACCACCCACTGCATCCTTACCTGAAACACGAACTCGACGAATTACAAATCTCGGGAAGAAATCCCGCTCATGACGATTTTGAAGTAATTAAATATAAGATTAATAATTTGTTAGAGAACAACAAAGAAGTACTGCTTAACTAACTGTACAATGAGAGGATTAATAATATCACGAGAATGTCCACAAAAAGAAAACAAAATAACGATCAATTGACAACGAACATCCAGTGTAAACTAAGACTAATCGGAGAAGAAATAGTGAACGTTAAACAGACGATTCATTGAGCCAAGGTGAGAATTATAAATTCACTCATTTTATCTAACACTGAAATCAATCGAGCCATTAATACTATAGAATCCGAGAATTTACCATACAGCACCTCAGAGGAGGCATTAGACTTCGCGAATATTAAAATTAATAGCAGTAAATTTTGTTTGCTTTATATCGTTTATATTCCCCTGGCCACTCTAGCACTATAAAAGGAATTATTGGTCAAACCCGTTAAAAGAAATAATAAGATTACAGAGATCAAATAAGTAAAGCCGTTGACTATCGATTTGCAATCAAAATAGTATTTTAGGCAAAAATGACACTTGCTTGCTCAACTTACTCAAAAGTCGCTCTTCAAGATGCAACCATACCAACGACCAACACATACCGACGGTCAACGAAATCTCAGAAGGCCTGGTACTACTTAACCAACTCGATGGAAATATTACTATGATCAAAATCAACAACACCACAAATAGCAGTTAACGATAATACCACCATTTCAAATTAAGGATCTACATTCCAAGCATTACCAGCTATTCTCCAAACCACACATGAGGAAAGCGAATTCAAAGAGAAACTGTCACTAGAAGAGATTCACAGCAATAACACAAATTAGTCAACAATTCCTAAACAATAAAATGCGAATCATGAATACGACGAAGATAGAAAACTCAGCCATACCAGAACCGCGCAATAAAAGAGGGAACATTAGTCCTGAAATAAATCAAAATAAAAACCAACTGCAACAAACATAACACATAACAGCATTCGAATTTAAAGCCGAAGAGTTAACGTGGCAAGTAGCTAGATTCCCACAGAAAACCCGTGGCATTGTTCACGCTGCATTAACATCATATACTCGCGCACCTGGTATAGAGCTCGAATTTTGTATGCTAATATTTCTTAGCTTTAGTTCTAAGTTTTAATTTAAATTGTTTTTTCGCAATCATAGAATTAACTCCTGTGCTCCATCTCTTAGATGAAAAAAATACAATTATTGTGTCTTAGCTAAGAAAATTGACCACGTGGTATATTGAGCCGGAGCGTTAACAGTGTAATACTCACACATTGATAAATCTGTGGAAGACGTGAAAAAGCCACATCCGTTACATTTGTGTTGTTTTTCAATGGATTATTAATTTGGTTCTCTTTGCTTACGAAAATAAATTTGTCATTTATTAATTTTTCATTCACGCACGCAACACACTCCAAAAAATCAAAATGTGATGCAAGCAAATTTGATCCAAACAGAATTAAAACTAACAAAATGATAAAATGATAACAAAATAAACAGTGATGGAGGTCAGTGTTTAGTGCAAACGGGTTTAGACAGGTGTACCACTGTGCAACCCAAACGAAAGAGGAGCTCTAGATCAGCGGCCAATACGAGCGTGAATGAATTCACTAAGCTAGCCACGGTTGAATTGGCTCATGGCAATCGGTTTTCTACACTTTAACGGAAGGTAACTTTTATATTTCCGGGGTTAAACAGGGTTAAAATATAAAAGAAACCAAAATTCAGCCGTCAAGTATTGAGGGATACAAGGCCTTGATAAATCATTTTGATGAAATGAGAAAACACTGCTATACTTATCAATTAAAGAGCCAAAAAGGGTTGGTTATGATGTTAAAAGGAATTGCGAGCTTCGTTGAACCAAACGAGATACAAGCTGCTCTCGCTGAAAAAAACTTGCCACAGCCAATGTTCCGCCTGGAATTAGAACCAGATAAAAAAAAACAAAGGGAAGCATGAAATATATGATCTAAAATATCTTCTACATAGAAGAATTACTGTCAAAGAACCCAGAAAAAGAACTGGATCGGTACAGTGTATTAAGTGCACCGCATTCAACGAAATGTGATTCAAATAAAACTCAAGCTTCTGTCATAAAATGCAGTAACTGCGATGGAAACCACACAGCGAATTACAGAAGTTGCTTATAAACTGAATTGAAAAGGAGAATTAATCCTAGGCAGCGAGCTGAGCAACAATTGCTTAAATTACATTCAGAAGCTAAAGTTCAAAATGGAAACCAGAATATAAATGTAAACAGTAGTGTGCATCACGGGGTTTCGTACACAAGTGAACTTAAGGGTACCGTTCCAAAAGTGGGGGCAAGTGAGGAAGGTAACATCACATCACCTTTATCCAAGCTATCTGGCATGATGCAAAGATTTATGGCGATGATGGAGAGAACTATGAACCTAATGATGCAGAATATGAACACGCTGATGCAAATAGTTGTTAAAAATCAAAAACGACTCTCCTCAAAATATCAATATGGAATCAAATGGCCTAGCGCAGCATAGAGCGGAGGTTCAAGCATTTCTCATTGAGCACAATATTGACACAATGTTAATATCTGAAACACCCGTATTGATTAAGAGAAGACTAAAATATTATGAACTTATGAAATATGAGAAAGATCATATCCAATCAACGAGCATCTGTCTGCAGGAATGGTTTGGAAATTATGTGATTTCAGCAGTGTACTGCCCTCCAAAGCACGCTATAAAAAAATGCAGTTTATTGGAGGAACAGTCCCTGGATTTTTTATCTACCGGTCATCCTACTTTCTGGCCCACGGATAAAAAGGAAGTACCTGATCTAATTGATTTATGCATAACCAAAGGCATTACGCGTACGTATGATAAGGCCATTGATTGCTTTAATCTATCGTCTGATCATTCACCGTTAATAGTAACAATGAGTACTGTTGTCTTAAAATCAGAAACACCGAAACAAACAAACGAACTGATTGGAATCAATATAGAAGACTAGTCGAACAAAATTGTCATCTTGATATACCAGCAGATATTGATGTGGCTGCAGAAAAGCTAAAAGAGGCGCTGGAAATATCAGATAAAAAGGCTTCACCAATCATCAACAGATCTGAAAAAATTGATAAATTAGCACATAATATCCAGTCACCAATCCAGGAAAAGCGGAAAATTCAATGGCAATGGCAACAAACAAACTCACCATTGTTGAAATGCAAATTAAATCGGGCTATCCAAACCCTGAAATGTGCACTGCAGGAAGAAGAAAACCAATGTGTCCAGAATTATTTAAGTGAACTCTCGGCAACGGAGAAGACGGATTATTATTTGTGGAAGGCAATAAAAAACATAAAAAGGCGTACAAAGTCGAATCCACCGATTAAACTACCAACTGGAAATTGGGCGAGAGACAATGAAGAAAAAGCGAATGCTTTCGCTGCACATCTAAAGACGGTGCTTTCACCACACCAAGGAACTAATATATCGTGCTGCCTCACCAGATGGATGTCGATTCATCCTTTAAACCTATAAAGTTTAAATTGAAGAAAGTTAAAAACACTATCAAACTGCATTAGCCCGAAAAAGGCGCTAGGATATGACCTTGTTACAGGAAAAATGATAAGGGATATAACAGACAAATGCCTAACACTAATAACCCACATTTTAAATGCGATCATGCGAACTAGTGACATTCCTCAAATGTCTCCCACAAACCTAGGAAAAACGAAACTTAAATCTCTCGATGAGATAAACATGCTTCCCACAATCTCAAAGCTGTTTGATAGACTGCCAATAACAAAACTAAAACCAGTATTAGAAGAAAGGCAAATCATTCCAGACCATCAATTTGGGTTCCGAAACCAACATGGTACCATAGAGCAAATGCATAGAATTGTAAATGCAATCAGACAAACCTTTGAGACAAAGCAATACTGTTCTACTGTCTTCATGGATATAAGCATTTGACAAAGTTTGGCACGATGGACTAATATTCAATCTTAAAGCGCTCCTGCCGAAGAATAGTCACTCAGTTCTGGAACACTATCTCCTCCAAAGGAAATACATGGTCCAACAAAATGGTGCAACCACTTCCCTAAATGATATAAGTGTAGGAGTCCCACAAGGAAGCGTTCTGGGACCTATTTTATACTTGTTGAACATGGCGGACTTACCTGTTACCGACAATGTAATAATATCAACATTTGCTGATGATACAGCCATCCTGGTATCACACGAAACGAGCAAACAGCCTCAAGAGAAGGTCAAAGTCATCTGAGCAAAATTGAGGATTGGCTCAACATCTGTTACATTCACGCTAAACAAATGCTCCTGCTCACCAGTACAATTAAACGGTGTATATATTCCTCAACAAACCAAGGTCAAATATCTAGGCTTACACCTGGATAGACGGCTAACGTGGAAATAACATATTGAAGCAAAGAACCTTCTTCGATAGGAAGGAAATTGAAGTTATCATTAGACAATAAGGTCTTTCTATACAAAGCGTTATTCAAGCCAATATGGACATTTGGTATTCAGTTATGGGGATCCACCAGTGCATCAAATAGAGAACTCCTGCAACGAACTCAAGCGAAAATACGGTAAATAGCGGTATATCCGAAATACTAACCAAAACGACCTTGGTATTAAAACGGCTAAAGACACAATCAAGGAATTCAATTGGAAATACTACTCAAATCTTCAGGGACATCCCAACGAATTGGCCCGAGATATACTAAAACAGACGCGATTTAAACGACCGAGAAGAGCAGATCCACACGGACTAACGAACCTGTAAAATCATTAAATGTGTAGATTACGCTTATACCGGGTGACTGACACGAAGTGTTACCAACTTCAGACTGTCATTGCTGTCAAGCCAGTGATGACAGAGCGCTCAAATTTACACTAATGACAGTTCATTCCATTGTTTAGAAGCGTACAACAGCATTTTAGTTAAGCGTAATAGTGTGATTGCTCTATATTTGGCTGGAAAACTACAGCCGCAGATTGTTAACCAGTTAAAACATCTGCATGTAAATAAAATGTTTGTGTATCGCACCATAAATCGTTATAACGATACTGGCAGCATTGCAAAATGCCATGGTGGTGGACCGAAACACACTGCAACATTGCCGGATATCATTCGGAAGGTGAAGGCCAAATTGGCTCTGAATCGTGAGGCGAACATTTCGCTCGAACGGATGCAGCACATATTGAAAGATCATCTTGGACTAAAGGCCTTGAAATTTCATAAAACGCATGGTCTCACCGATGCTCAAAAAAAAGTTAGAGTGGAAAGGGCAAAGAAGTTGTTACGCTTGCACGAAAGTGGCGATTTGCCGAACTTGGTTTTCTCCGATGAGTCACCGTTCGTTATTGAGCAATATATGAACAAGTATAACGACCGGATTTACTTGCCCGGCCGTTCTACTGAAAATTTGGATCAACGGATTGCCACTCGAAACCAAGCGCTGTCGATGGTGATGATTTGGGCCGCCGTAATGGCCGACAGCCGTTCACCACTCGTTTTTTTGGACCGTGGCATCAAGATAAATGCTCAAATTTGTCGGGATCATGTGTTGGAAGGAGCATTGAAGCCTTGGGCACAAAAACATTTCGGCCGCAGAGCCTGGAAATTTCATCAGGACTCGGCGCCGAGTCTTAAAGCACGCTTCAATCAAGATTGAATTTCCGCTAGATTTCTGCAAGGTTTGGGGTATTTTGAAGAGCAAGGTTGGGACAAAAATATACCAAAGTGTCGATCATCTCAAGCAAGCGCTTTGCCGGGAACGGGCCAAAACACCGCAGAGCTACTTTCGTGCTGCATGCAATAGCTTTGTCGGCCGTTTGAAGGCCATAGTCGTAGTTAAGGGTGGCCAAATCGAAAACTGCTAATGCAATTCGAAAATTTAAATTTCTGACCATTTTTTACTTTGATTCAATAAAATTCATCAAAAAATAAAAATTCTGTGGCGTTTTGTTTTGGTAACTGTTCGTGTCAGCCACCCAAGTAGGATCTAAATTAAATTGTGAACACTAATATTAACATTGGTTAAAACTTAAAAAATGTAATTAGCTTAAGATTTTTTGTTTTTTTTTGTTTTTATCCTTGCTATCTGTTCTGGGGCCAAGGCTCTCCCAACTCTTTCGCGGTTCGCTTATTTACGTCCTTACTTTTCCGCCAGTGTAGGGGCCAATTCGAGGACGTACGGTTATAGGTCCGATTTTATTATCATCTGCACATTGCATAGCTCCATGCCAGCCTATACTGGCATGGAAGATGGGTCGGCCCATGAGTTTTTGCACTCCGACAGGGGGTCATAGATGTGTTCCTTTTCATCACAAATCACAATTTGTTGATGAAAATTCCCTTTGCATCCTGCCCCTATCGAGATTCGAACCCGGTACCTCCCGATCCAAACGCCAAAGCTTTAACCACTGTGCCATTTGGTCGGTAGCTTAAGATTTGCGCCATTGGCCAAGCCATTAGCAATTAAAAAATTAATTTTGAAGAACCGATACTGATACATTTATTTGGTGTTTTAATTTTTTTTTTTTTTAATTTCATTGGCACTTTTCAAATTTAATAGTTCAGTAGTAAAAATAATATGTAAACGTATACGTGTCCTAGTTCTTCCTCGACCTTGCAATACTTCCTTATAACTTTGTAAAGTCAATGTTATTACGCCTTAGCCGACGATAAGTGGCCGCATCGAGTGTGGTGTTGTTACAACTCGTATAGTTAACACAGGCAATACCATAAACTATTGATTTTTACTATATGAACTCAACAATATGCTATAGATATGTAGCATATATGTTAGTAATATAACGTTACACGTTATGTAACAATTTGTTATACGATACGCTTGTAATAGTTTTCTAAACTTATAAAACTTTAAACTCTCCGGCATTCACTCAATCAACATAATATAGTTTCACAAAAATATTTTATATTCTGTTCGTTAACATGAGTTCCAACGCATTAATTAATAACACGATAATTACACTAATTAATCCTACAACCGAAATTATAAAGAACGAAAAATTGAAAATCTTGAACGTTACGCCTCGCATTCAACCCATTAAACTCATTTTGTGTATACACGAACGTAATTTTTGGTAATTTTGTTAATTTAAATTTTTTATGTTTTCTAAATTATTAATTAATAGTTTTAAAAAAATTCGTTACAATTTTAATAGACTTACGTTGAATTTGTTCTTTCCCTAGCTCATCCTATATATACATAGACATGTAACATACACATATAAGCACAAGTGTATATAAAAATTCACACACGTTAAATTGTTGTTGTGCATCCCAAAAAAAAAAACAGAAATAAATAATACATTAATTAATTAATTAATTAAATGAAATGTATGTATACGTTTTTATAGTTTTAAATTTAAATTAAGTAATTAAATCAATTGCAGTTTAAATATGGAAATTGCTGTTAAATGGTATCCAACGTATAAATTACATAACTACATATATTAAAACACATTAATTAAAAAAAAATTATTACACCAACCATTTTAATTAAATTTTTAATAAAAACTTTGGACAAAAAAAAATGAAATTAATTTTAAAAATAAATAATAATTATTATGGTACACACACGCGGAGTCTTTTACACGGGGAGATAATTCACTCCTCGCCACAATTGAAGAACTGAAGTTGTACAAAATTTGGATTTTGCTTAAAAAATTAATTTTTTTTGTTCGTTCTTAATTATTAATGTGTGTGACGTCACATATATCTTAATTTTTATTTTTTTATTTTGTTTGTTTTAATTTTAATTTTATTGTTACAGTAAGAAAAAACCTTTAAGTATTTTTTCACTTTTTTTTATAGCCGTTTTTGAGTGAATTAAGAAAAAAGATACAAACAACAATTTGAGATGAAAAAGATGAAAATTATTTTTATGATATTTTCCCGGTTTTTGTTTTTCTTTTACGTATTATTATTCTTTTTTAGTTAGATGAGTTTTTTTTTCACTTAATGCAGTTTTTCATTTTTTATTTAAATTTTTTTTGTAATACACGAAAATATAAATTGCATACCACGTTTTGTTTTGTTGTTTAATGTACATAAGGTATGTATATAGAGGTAGTTCAAGGAATAATATACATTTTTGTTCCGGCAGTTGGAAATTAGATGCTAGTACCCAATTCAAACATATTCACATACAAAAATATTGACTGCATAGATTTTATTTAAAATTTGAATTGTAATTTTATTTGGTTTTTATAGCACTGCACCACATTTGCACATTAAACGTATTAATTAAAGCTATATATGGAATATCATCATTAAAAATTAAAAAAATTGCATTAACATATCATTTATGAACTGGAAGTTAACGTTTGTAAAAAGCTGTTAAACATCAAACTAGTTATTTTTATGCAAATCGATTAATTTTACATACGCACGTTTATGCAATTTTATTAACATTACCTCATAAAATATATAATCAATACGTCACAAATTATCAAAGCTAATGGCCTAGTTTAGTGTTCTTAAGTTCTTATCTGTAGGAACATTTTCTTCTACAGTTTTTTGATATTCACCAGCTATTGTGAACAACTCGTCCTTAGTCTTTTCCTTTTCTCAAAATTTTAGGTTAATGTTTTGTTATATGAGCTCTCAAACTTGGAAACGTTGTGCAAGCTCGATCGGAATATACTAGTTAGGGATGGGAAATCTAAACCTAGGCATAAATATTTAAAGAGCAACACTCACCAACAAAGATTAATTAGCGACCAACTGTTGTTATGCGTTTATAATTCAATACTATATTATTACCTTGATAAACCGGGCTTTTTATACATGAAAATTGCTTACGCTTAAAATCAAAAATATTTATATACAACAAAAACACACAATACAAAATACAAACAATTAAAAACTGTTGAATTTGCAACAATATACAATATTCCACTCGTGTCGATACTGTGTCATCGACCGCTTGGAATATTGTATTATTGGGCTTTACTGATGTCGCACATCTGTTAAATTATGCTTTCGTTGGCTCTCGCTAGAGGAGACGGCGGACGGTGGTTTGCAATGCATCTTCCTCTTAATTTGTTTGCAACCCAGATGTGATGGGATATGATGAGCACTCTGATGATGGCAGGTAATCTGTTCACCATTTTTCAATGATTCAAGCTGATCATCCAATCCGGTTGTTTCTGGCGTGGTTAGTAAATTCAATTGATCCACCTCGTTCGCTTTATTTTTTACCACAGCACTGAATTCCCGTAGTTTGTTAGCTTTATGCATTAAATGAGTTGCGTGCTGAGCCAATTTATTGATATTGGGTTTGTTTTGACGTCAGAGTCTCTGAGCACGCAGCCAGATTCGATTTCCACTATACCGGAACCTACGATGGTGTAAGATTGGATTAGACCCATATATAACATCGATTGTGATTTCGTTGGGTATCACATATATCTACTGACATTTGATTTGAAAGAGTGTTGATAATTTGTGATACTTCGCATAAGAGATATACAGGCTTAAATACCTGACATGTATGTACGTCTTCTCTGGTTAATAATGCGAAGTGTTCACGCCGATTGTCCATTGCTATATAGTCAGTGGAGCTAATGATTTGTGACTGAGTGCCTCCTTGGTTGATGGTGGGAGTTGGGACTACATATATTAGTGTATAGTCCCACACGAACGACAGTGGTAAAGTGGTTTAAATTATTACACTTTTTTGAGTTACTCGGCTGCGGATTTGCATGCTTTCATACACATGGTGGAGGTCGTGAATGTCGTGTCCTGGTAGAGTAATGGTCACCGACACGTGTTGTCGAATCAATTGTATCTCTTCTTCCAACTGACTTGGGGTAAGTATGGATGGATGCAGGACGTCTTGATGACCATGATAAATCACATTGAATAACCCTTGTTGAGTGTCTTGGAGGCTCTTTAGAACTAGCATCATTTCAAAAATGCTCATTAGCGTTGATCGCACTCTGTCTTCGTCCATTCTATATTCTTTTAACTGCAACATTTCCTGCCGCAAACGATGTTGGTCCTTAATTAAGTTGTTTATAGATGCCGTGGTGAGGTTTGTATTATGTTTTACCAAATTGATGGCATTATCCACAATAGTTGTTTGATTTTTGATGAGAGTCAAGAGATAATTTCCGCCACTGTTAATTTGTTCAAAATAGGATTCATACTTGTCAGCTTCTCGTTTACGGCCTCGCTTCATTCGTTTACGATCCTTATTACTTTCAAATAATAGCTCGTTGTCTGCTTTCAAATAATTATATTGAAATAAGAGTTGGTGAAGAATGATGTCGCATTTTAAACCGGACAGCTCCTTACAAACTGATTGTAACTCTGTGTGGGCTCTTTTAAAGTTGTCAATTTCCTCCCAGTAAGAAGATAAATTGTATTGAACAACTAATGTCCACAATCTCCAACTTGCCCAATTCATCGAGATGTATCCCAATGGAATGATTGAACGGCCTTATTTCGATGTTGGTGCTCACGAATCCACATAGGCAACACAGTGAAAGGATGGCTAGTGCCATGTGGTTTATTTTTCTGATCGTTTTGGTTCGACGGTCAGGTTGTTGCAACCGGCTTGTTGTTTTGAGTTGTAATTGCACTGGCCTTCCCGGTGGTTGTTTCTCACTTGCACAGCTTTGTTATTGGTCGCTTGTAGATTGCGTCCTTACACTTTACTGTTATTATTCGTACCAAGTCGTCTTTTCCGGCGTGAGTGTCTGTGATCCTTTACCAATACTAGATCGTTTATTGCCAAATTTGGCTGGGAGGTTTTTCACTTGCTCCGTTGTTGAAGTTGGTGAATGTATTCAGAAGGCCATCGCTTCCAAAAGTCTTGCGCCATTGTGCCATCTCGTTCTTAATCCTATATTGCTGGTTGTCGCTTCCGGCATCGCCTTAAGAGCATCTCCAACCTGAAAAAGTGTTCTGGTGTTAGCGCTGTTGTATCCGTTGTGTCGTTGGCTAGTGCAACCAGGGGCCGAGAATTGAGGACCGCTTTGATTTGAGTGGTGAGAGTGGTTAATTCTTCGAATGTTAGAGCTGAATCTCCTATTGCTCTCTTAAGATGAAATTTCACGGATTTTATTCCTGGTTCCCATATTCCGCCAAAATGTGGGGTATGAGGTGGTATGAAGTGCCATGTCGTTTCATCACTGGCTAACACAAAATAGGTTCCGTTGTCAGAGACTATATCAGTACAAAGCCCTCGTCTAGAAACGAATCTTTTGTAGGCCGCTTTGAATGCCTCTGTTGTTAGGTTGCTCACTATCTCAATGTGTATGGCCTTGGTTGTCATGCATAAGAATAGGGCAATGTATCCTTTGTAGGATTTGTTACCCCAACCCTTGGTGGTTCTTAGCTGGATGGGTCCTGCATAGTCGATTCCCGTTTTACAAAACGGTATTCCCGGGCTCACTCTTGCTGATGATAAACTACCCATTAGTTGTTCCATGTGTTTTTTGTTGCGAAAGCAGGTTATGCATTTTTGTATCACTTATTTTACAGTTCGTCTCCCATCGATGATCAAATATTTCTGTCTCAGCATTGCAAGGGTAAGCTGTGTGCCACCATGTAATGTGTTTTGGTGGGTTTCCTCAATTATCCGTTGAGTAATTATGTTGTTTTTGCTTAGAATTACAAACTGTTTGCTGGCGGTTGTCAGATTGGAGTTTTGGAGACGTCTCATCACACGGAGTAAGCCTTCGCCGTCTAGGAAGGTGTTTATGAACCTAGCTTACTGTCCTTTTCTATCTTAGGCTCTCTATCGGGTCAACAGAAAAAGGTAATGATCCTCGGAGACTTCAATGCAAGAAGTAAAATGTGACATGACCGTTTAACCGATGAAAACGGAAGAAAAGTAGAGGACTTCGTGTCTAGGAATGACCTCTTCATAATGAACTTGCATGGGCACCCAACGACGTTCTCGTCTAATGGGAACTCCAAGACTAGACTCGATAGTTGGGTGGTGTGTCAGAGAAAGTTGGTCAACTAGTGACCATAGAGTCATTACGTTTAACTTATCAAACTCGCCTCAGAGCAGTCCACTTGCAAGTAGCAAAACTCCGAGATTCGCCATTAAGATATCTGACTGGGGTCTATTTGCTAGACACTTGGTTAGCTCTTGGGACAGTGTAGAAGCACTTCCAGAAATAGATTCGGTAGATGAAATTGATGCTCGTGTGGAGCTGATCTCAGCACAGTTAGCCAGTGTCTGCAACAACTCAATTCCTAAGAAGAGAGTTGCGAAGAAACAGAACAGTTGGTGGAACTCTAATCTAAGGAAACTTAGATGTTATATGTACAAGCTTAGAAGAGCCTACCAGGCGGAAAAGAACCAATTAGCAGAATAGCTAAAATTGTCTCGCTTTAGAGTAACAAGAAATAAATACTTCCATGAAGTATTTATTGCAAAACAAAATAGTTTCCAACGGTACGTCACGGAAATGGTAATAAAGATCCATGGGGACTTGTATATAAATTTGCCGCTGGCAAAGCAAAATCCCGAGAAGTAACTTACTTCTTCTGGACGAAACGCCAGGCGAAACTGGGCCTCAAGCAGAAATGCGCGAGATCGCTACCGACAATAGTTGGAACGATGCGGAAGACCCCTATTTACATGGGAGGAGGTCACCAGTGCTTTAACTTGCTTCAAGCGTAACAAGTCCCCCAGACTGGATAACTTGAACGCTGAAATAATCCAGCTGGCATGGCCCATCATAGGGTCTAGGATAGTAAAATTATTAAACAGTTGCTTAAAATTTGGTTACTTCCCCAAGGCGTGGAAAAAGGTTGAAATGATCATATTCAGGACACCTGGTGATAGAGATCCACTATGTTCGAAATCTTATAGACCCATAATGTTACTACCAGTTATGGGGAAGCTCTTATAAAGGTTGCTTGCTGCTCGCACTATACCGCGAGTTTAACAAAGCGGACTTTTCTCGGACAAGCAATTCGGATTTCGACGTAGCATGTCTAAGGGGGTTGCGATAGTCCGCCTAACCAACACTGTCAAAACCCTAAGTTCTAAATATGTTATGGGTATATTCTTGGACATTGCAGAAGCATTTGATAATCTTACGTGGCCTAGTATCATTGCAAGTTTATCGGTCTACAATCTCCCTAGAAACACGTTGAATGTTTTTAGGAGCTACTTCAGTAATCGATACGCAATAATCAGAGACATGTATGGTTCTGTGTCAAAGCAAGTTACAAAAGGATCTCCTCAGGACTCTATTTTGGGTCCTCTAGTCTGGAATATCGTGTTTAATACAAACATGATCGACGACTTTGAGGAAATTGCTTTCGCGGATGACAAAGTCATTCTGATACATGGCAACTCGAGACACGAACTTCAGCGCCGAGGTGAAATCGCAATAAATAAAATGATCCAATGGTGTGAAGTAAATAAGATGTCACTATCAGCAGAAAAAATAGTGATGCTGCAACTAAAGGGCAAATTTGACTCTAGTCGACCACCAACGATATCACTGAACGGTAAAAACATGAAAATGGTGCGTTAGATATCTAGGTGTTGACCTTAATGAACGAATGGGCGTAGCATCCCACGTTCTGAGAGTCTGCGAAAACGCTAAGAAGCTATTCCACTCTTTGGCGAGAGTGTCAAGAGAAGGATGGGGACTTAATCACAAAACACTGAAGTTAATATACAAAGGTGTGGCGGAGGGGCTTTTCCCGTATGCGGCGGCTGGTTGGTATGATAGGTTAAGCTGTCACCATATCAGGTCACTAGAAAGTGCTCAGAGGAACACCTGCTAGGAGTAACAAAAGCTTACCGAACGGTATCTAAAGATGCTGTAGTGGTTCTGGCTGACGTACTCCCGGTTGATATTCTAATCAAAAAACGAGCGAACTTGTACCACCTAAGAAGGCGTGGCCAAAATAATATAGATGAATATGTACATGCTGCTGATAGTAGGCAGGATCAATATAATAGTATAAATGATATAGAAGCGATGGCGATTGACCTCTGGCAACGAAGGTGGAATGAATCAGCCAATGGAAGGCATACCTTTGGCTTCATTCCTGATATTAAAGAAAGACTAAAATTGAAAGATAACGAACCAGTGTCAATGTTTATGCGGATCGGAATTAGAAGACGTTAAGCACCTACTTTTTGAATGTAACGAGGTGACGGTTTTGTCACTAAAACATAAGTGGCTTGGTAACATGAACATGCATGAATTACCACTGCCTATATTACTATGCAACGACCTACTCCCGAAGTGTCAGCCATATTGTGCTGAACTGATCAACGTCTTAAAAGAACGGAACAGTGTACAATAGTAGACCGGTAAAACGGAATGTACATGTCTCCCCGTGACTAGGGACGGTAACGTTATAATTTTTGAATTATAACGGCTGAAATGTACAAGCACTGGTATCGGTTGACTGCGCTAACTGATTTACATGAAAATTGGCTAAGTAAACCGATACAAATTTGAATAATTCTTAGTTTAAGGTTATACCTAGGTATAACTAGGAATTGGCGAATGAATGAATGTCCTTTTCTAGTCTTCTGTCCTTGTTCATGCGGGCGATTTCTGGTCCGAAATCTTGCTCTTGTGTTATTTTTATAATTGTTGTTTCTGCTGCCTTAAGTTCAATACCGGTCAGCCAACCCTTGTTACGATTTTCATGTTTCCAGTTATTTATGAATCGTAGACAGTATGCGACCGTGCGCTTGATTTTGCTGTATGTAGACAGTCTGCTAAATAACTGTGCAAGTATGTGCGACCTTTTTATTACAGTCGCCAGCACTCTTTTTTCTTCCAGCTCTGCTTGTAAATCTGATGGTGGATCCGGTACGGGTTCTTCATTATTCAACTGCGGTGGCATAGTTGTTAGGAAGCTTGGTTCATGCCACCATAAGTTGTCGTCAATGAGCTGCTTGGGTGTTATGCCACGTGAGGCGACATCCGCGGTTTTTTCCTGAAACTTCACGTGATGCCAAGTTGCTGTTTTGCTGTTGGTAAAGTCTTCTTAATCGTCGAGATTCTATTTGCCACAAACGTTTTGAAGCGGCTTGGGTCTCCTTTAATCCACCAGTGTTATTGTTGAATCTGACCAAGTGTATATATTAACGTTTTCAAGCTTCATGGTATCTTGAACGTGCTTCATTAATTTTGCCAATAATAAGGCTGCATTTAACTCGAAGCGAGGGATTGATATCTTCGTTTTGATTGGTGCAACACGCGTTTTGGACATTAATAGTTGAGCTGCTGGTTTACCGTTGTCATCCACTATCCTACAATAAACCACTGCGGCGTGCTCTGGCGTATCAGCAAAACCGTGTAGTTCCGTTTTGCATCTAGACGTTGTACTGAGCCATCTTGGAATTTTTAATCTTGATATCTGATTCAGGTAATCTTTGTAGTTCTGTCATTTGGCACTTGTTGTTTCTGGTAGTTGTTCATCCCAGCTTATTCCCATTTTCCAAACATCCTGCATCATGATCTTGGCCATGATTGTTGTCGGCGATAGCCATCTTATGGGATCAAAGAGCTTTGACGATTAGCCATCTTGCATTTGGCTATTTTATTTGCCGGTTGTTGTTTGGTATGAACTGTGCTTTGTTTCGTTCTTGCTTTGTTTACCCGATGTTTTGTTGCCGATTATTTTGTTCGAAGTAGCGCTTTGTTTGCCCGTTGTTGTTTGGCTGCAAGCTGCCTTGTTCCGTTTTTCTTTTGATTGGCTGTTGTTCTTTGGCTGCTTTTGCCGGGATCACAAGCTTAGTTGGCTTACCACCGATGAGGGCCAATTAGCTTGTGATCCGGCTCGAAGGACCATGCCTCTGCCTTGATTTCTGTACTTAGGTGAGTATTTGGTTTACCACTGGTGAGTTCCAAATATTCACTGAGAATTAAACCAACTGTTGTTATGCGTTTATAATTCAATTCTATATTATTACCTCGATAAACCGGGCTTTTTATACATGAAAATTGCTTACGCTTAAAATCAACAATATTTATATTCAACAAAAACACACAATACAAAATACAAACAATTAAAAACTGTTGAATTTGCAACAATATACAATATTCCACTCGTGTCGATACTGTGTCATCGACCGCTTGGAATATTGTATTATTGCGCATGTTGACATTGATTCAACATATGCCATCAAGTCAATAAAATAGTTTCAAGTGATAAAAGCTAACAGGCCCATATGCCGTATAGGTATATCGGGTGTTTCTTTTAAACTGAGACGATCAAATATCTCGAAAAATAGCCACTCTACGGAAAAAATGTCCATAATCAAAATTTAATCATACCGCGGGGGAAATACATTAGTGCAAAAAATAGTACCCCACCCCCCCGCTTTGTAGGCGGGGCGGGGGTAACTTTTAAACTAAGATAGGAAGCCATATTTTTTATTGCGGATACGGATTCTACGACTAAAAGTACGTATGATTTGAATGAAATATTTTGTTCGGTTCATGATAGATGGCGTTATAATCGACGAAATTCAATTTTCAATTTCCCCTTCTTAGAACACACGCAGTCGATTCTGCAATACGTTTGAAATAAAAAACATCTCGTTTTCATTGGAAATACTCGAAATTCGTCATCAAAACAATTTATTAATGTAAATGGCAGGTGAATAAAATAATTTTAGCTTAAAATAAGTCTTCAAAATGATGGCCTGCGACTTCAATGCACTTATTAATATGCATTTCAAATGATTGTACACAACTGAGAAGTGTGTCTGGTTGAATTTCAGCACACGCATTTCTGATTCGCTCAATCATGTTCTCACGTGTTGTTGGTTCTTGTTTGTAAAATTTGTCTTTGAGATAGCCCCACAAAAAGAAATCTGGCGAAGTAAGATCTGGTGATCTGGCAGGCCAATTTACCGGACCAGCTCTACCAATCCAGCGACCATTGAGTGTGCAGGACAACCACCATGTTGAAACCACATGTTCCGTCTCACTTCTAAGCTCAAATTTTTGAAGTAATATTGGCAGTTCATTTTCCAAAATGTTTCAGTACATTTGACCATTCAAGTTGCCTTCAATAATGTGGGGGCCTATGAGTTTGTTGCCAATTATTCCACACCACACGTTGACAGCATGTTGTGTCGATTAACCGTTCCTTGGTTTGTAAAAGACGATTCGTCAGAGAACATTACGCAACGAAAAAAATTGGGGTTTTGTTGTATTTGTTCACGTGCCCATTGACAAAAAGTTACCCGATTTTGGAAATCAGCGCCATGAAGATCTTGGTATAAAGACACATGATATGGATGATACTTGTGCCGTTTTAAAATTCTCCAAACACTGGTGAGGGACAATCCGGAATCGCGAACTATTTCTCGTGTACTAACATGAGGGTTATGAGCCACTGCTGCCAATACAGCCATTTCATTATTTTCTCCAGTGACTGTTGCTATACGGGTCCTCTTTTTCGGTTGAACATTTCCATCAGTAATAAATTGTTTGATAGTGCGGCCAAATGAAGCACGTGAACGAATCCTATCCGGAAAACGTTGAGCGTAAATAGCAACAGCATTTTCAAGATTTCTGCCAGCTTCTCCATAAACCAGAACCATTTCAATTTTCTCTGGCACAGTTAAACGCTCCATTCTAAAGTATTTTATCGTTTATTTTGCAATTACGAGAAACATGAAGATAAGAAATAACACAAACGTTAAATGTGATTTACAAAACTGAATAAATTGTTTTGATGACGAATTTCGAGTATTTCCAATGAAAACGGGATGTTTTTTATTTCAAACGTATTGCAGAATCGAATGCGTGTGTTCTAAGAAGGAGAAATAGAAAAAATTGAATTTCGTCGATTATAACGCCATCTATCATGAACCGAACAAAATATTTCATTCAAATCATACGTACTTTTAGTCGTAGAATCCGTATCCGCAATAAAAAATATGGCTTCCTATCTTAGTTTAAAAGTTACCCCCGCCCCGCCTACAAAGCGGGGGGTGGGGGACTATTTTTTTGCACTAATGTATTTCCCCCGCGGTATGATTAAATTTTGATTATGGACATTTTTTCCGTAGAGTGGCTATTTTTCGAGATATTTGATCGTCTCAGTTTAAAAGAAACACCCGGTATAACGTTTTTCCGAACGTTTTATGTAATTTGTATGGTATAACGTTTTCACCTGCTTGAGTAGTTTACTTACTATATATGTCGACTAAGATTATGAGGATCACAGGGATTCTTCTAAAACGTCATCAGGAGGTTACAATACCTCTATGTACTAATTAATAAACAGTATGGATGTCAGGCCCCGGAGTTACGTATTGCTACTACACTGGCAGGCAACATCGCGTCACAGCAGAAACAACAACAACAATGCAGCATGTAGACCATTTGCTGGATAAGCAAAGTACAATTTCCACACTTGTGTTTCAATTTAATATGAAACAAGATGCACAGTATTTTTCCATTCTCAAAATGTACAATATTCATTTTTATCATTTGGCAGAAGTGCATAAGTGACGTAAAATAAAATAAGTAAATTCATTCTTCAATCAATTCAGTGTCAACTCTCGAATAAGTAAAACCTAACTCTTTAAATAAATTTGTTATATTTTAAAATTTAAATAAACGAAGACTCGGGATAATTCCCAAGTTTAAAAAATTTAAAGTTTATTAAATACCTAAAACATAACTGGCGCAGTGTGGTAGAGGATCATTTTAATGATCTGTCCCTACAAAAGAAAATCAACTGCATAATAAAAAGTGAATAGTTTAGTGATCTGTTAAAGTGCTTTTAATGTCCACACAGAGTTGTAGAAAGTCAAATGAAAATTGACTAATGTATCAGAGAGATATTTTCCTATTCGGGTAACAAACATGAATTGAAAACTTTATAGACCACGTTGACGAAGTGATAAGCATCTGCGATCCACTATACCCCGACGTAAACCAAAGAAAAATCATAAAAAGAACGCTGCGTAGCAAAATAATAGGCGACACAGGCAATGTTTTAGAAATGTACAGTGCCAGCGGCACATGGTAACTAATGAGGCAGTGTCTAATTGATCACTACACATACGAAGAAGATAAGAGAACTTTGATTAAAGAACTTAACTCATTATCACAAATTATGATATCGACACATATTTCGCAAAGATAGCAAGCGTAGTAAATAGGTTAAATTCGTGGCTAGTAAACAACACAGTAGCAGAAACACTAGCAGTAGTTACACAAGCTAAACGCGAATGGTATTTGCAGTTAGCGTTAACAGCATTTCTAACTGGCCTCAAGCAGCCTTTGGCCACGAATATTCGAATCAAAGACACTAAAACTCTACAAGCTGCTCGTAGTTATTGCTTGGTAAAGCAAAATTATCACTTTAGGAAGAAATATCACAATAAGTGATGCTTACAAAAAACCTGTATTACCACCCAAACCAATCCAAAATTCATACCAATATTAAAAACCAGTTCAAACTAATCTCAATTATTATTATAAACCACCTATATCCGTCAGACACCACAATATTTTAGCCATAGACCCTTAAAGAATTTCAATAATCATTTCGCTAACAATAGAGGGTTACCTCCAAAACCTCAAGAACCAATGGATACCACCAGTGTCTCCAAACAGAATCCCTACCATGCACAGTCAAGACCTCAACAAAACCAACAAAGACAATTTAATCAACAATACATGTCCAGATATCACTTTCAACCAAATGGACCCTCACGATTTCACTCGGAAGAGCTATTTAACATAGAACCTGAATACGCGGAATACAACGACTATTACGACCCATACCCTGAAGATTATTATTAATCTCAAGGCACTGAATATCAAAATAATTATTCCGAGAAACCTGACAATGTTTCACAAATAGAAATCCAAGGCGAAGATTTTTGCCTAGATGACTCAGGAAACCCTACGGATACATAAATATAAACAATCACCAATCAGTTTACCAACTTCCATATATCGACATCAACCTTAACGTTCAACTACGAACCAGGTATAATATATTCCAAATTTAGCCGTAAAATAAAACCTACAACTATCAGAACATTATTCAACAAACACCCCGTTGATGAAGCAGTAATATTGAAGGGTCTTTCTGAATTCAAAAGTAAAGAAGATCTAGAATTTCTAGGGCTAATTGGACTTGAAATGATGCAACAGCTTCAAATAACTCTTAACGTTGCTCAATCATATTTGTCTACACCCAATATTAAAATTCCCTTAAAAGTCAAATTAAATTTCATGCCAAAACCCTATACTATACGAGTAGCTCCACGTAGTAAAGTATATACACAAGCGACAAGCGTTAATAATTACGCAACGGTCGAAGTCATCAATTATTCGCCTCGAGCACAAAATTTCGTGACCAAACATCCAGTCGAGTGTCAAGAAATTTTTAAAAATCACTTTGAAATAAATAACTATACAATGTACTTAAAGTAGATGAAGGAAGCATCTACAAGAATAGATCCATCACCGATCTAATACGTACTAATCATTTAAACCCCGAAGAAAAACAGTGCATCGAAAGTTTATGCTACAATTCGAAGATATTTTCAAAAAAGAAAACAATAAACTTTTATTCACCAACGCCGTGAAGCACAACATCGACTTAGAAGATAAGTAAAAAGTTATCGATATCACCATATCCATAAACCTGAAGTTGAAAGACAAATCAACGAAATGTTAAACCAAGGTATTATACGACTGTCATTCTCACCTTGGTCATCACCAATATGGATCGTCCCTAAGAAAAAGACGCCAGCGGTCAAGTGAAATGGCGCATGGTAATAGATTACCGAAAACTCAATGGCAAAACCATATCGGATAGGTGCCCATTACCTAATATAACCGATATACTGGATAAACTAGGAAAGTGCATTTACTTTACAACAGTGGATTTAGCCTCCGGCTTTCACCAGATAGAAGTAAACCCTAGAGATATCCCAAAAACGGCCTTTTCTGTCGAATTCGGTCATTACGAATATGTCAGAATGCCGTTTGGACTTAAAAACGCACCTAGTGCATTCCAGAGAGTAATGGATAATGTACTAGGGGAGCTTCAAGGCAAAATATGCTTGTGCTATATGGACGATATAATTATATTCTCCACATCGCTCCAAGAACATATAGAGAACTATAGTCTTGTTGAAACTGCAAGAAGCAAACTTAAAAGTCCAACTCGACAAAAGCGAATTCTTGCATAAAGAAGTTGCATTCCTCGATCACATAGTAACAGCAGAGGGAGTTAAACCTAACACCGACAAGATTGCTGCTATCCAAAAGTTCCCCATTCCAACTACGGAAAAGCAGATCAGAAGCTTTTTGAGACTACCTGGATACTATCGGAAATTCGTCAACAATTTTGCAAAACTGACGAAACCAATGACCGAATGCTTAAGAAAAGATAGTAAAATTATCATAGATGAAAACTATAAAAACTGTTTCGAGCAGTGCAAAAAATTATTATGCAATGAACCCATCTTACCATACCCAAATTTCAAGGAACCCTTCATTTTAACAACAGATGCGAGCAACATCGCTATACCAGCCATTTTATCCCAGGGAACAATAGGTAAAGATCTACCAGTGTGTTACGTATCTCGCACACTTAGCAAAAGCGAGCAAAACTATACCACTATAGAAAAGGAATTACTTGCCATCGTATGGGCAACTAAGTATTTCCGACCTTATCTATTTGGAAATAAGTTTACGATCGTAACAGATCACAAACCCCTAACATGGCTTTTCTCCCTAAAGGAGCCAAATTCTAAACTCGTAAGATGGCGGCTCAAACTCGAAGAGTTCAATTATCAAATCGTATATAAAAAGGCACCCTTAATGCTAACGTCGACGCATTATTCCGTGTTCAAATTCCTTGGAATAACATCGAAATACATAATGCATCAACTTCTTCAGAAGAAGATATATCCAGCATGTTGTCTTTACCCATAGATCCAATACCCGCAACAAAAAATAGTATCAACACATTCGAAAATCAAATTATAATATATCTATCCGACACTTTAAAGGAACCGTCAATTAAACGAGAAACAATATTCGAAACCAGAAAACGTGTAACCGTACACATACCCCGGAAATTATAGGAATTAAGCAAACAATAAAAGAGGAACTTAGAAAATTATTTGGACTGAATAGGAAATTAATATGCACATACCCATCTAGCGAATGTAAGACGAAACGGAACAAATGAAGGTAATAAAAAACACCCATGAAACAAACGACCATCGTGGCATTGTAGAAAATTACGATAATATTAGACAAAAATATTACTTCCCACATCTCAAAGAAAAGGTTCGAGATTTCATAAACAAGTGTCGACATATCAAAAAATAAAATACGATAGACAACCACCGCAACTCCAGTTCCAATTGACAGAAACTCCAAAAAGACCGTTAGAAATTATACAGATCGACCTATTCCAAATTCAATCAAATACATTCCTAACAATAATAGATACATTTTCTAAATTGGCAGCAGCGTATAAAACAGACGACAACACTGATAAAACAATCCTCAAGAAACTAACTCATTTTTGTAGCCTTCACGGCAGACGTAACACATTAATCTCCGATAATGGAGTATGCTTCACAAATAGACGTGTAAAACAGTTTCTTGATAAAAACAATATTCAATTCCATACAACTAGCCCACACAACTCGACTGGAAACTCACCGATTGAACGCTTACTTTCGACATTAATCGAACTATCCAGCGTTATAGTATTAAAAAAACCCCGACTACTCTTTTTTTCTTTTGTTTTTTGTTTTTATTCTTTGCAATCTTTTCTGGGGCCAAAGCACTCCTAACTCTTCTCCGCCAAATCGAGGACGTACGGATATATGTCCGATTTGTTGCCATCTGCACATTGCATAGCTCCATGCCAGCCTATACTGGCATGGAAGATGGGTCGGCCCATGGGTTCTGCACTCCGACAGGGGGTCATAGATGTGTTCCTTCTCATCACAAATCGTAATTTGATGATGAAAATTCCCTTTGCATCCTGCCCCTATCGGGATTCGAACCCGGTACCTCCCGATCCAAACGCCAAAGCTTTAACCACTATGCCATTTGGTCGGTAACCCCGACTACTCATTAGAACAAGTAATGAACCAAGCAATTTTATCGTATACTAATTCAATCCATTCCTCGACCAAACTAAAACCAATCGAATTATTGTGAGGACATATCTCTGACAAAACACTTGACTTTGAAAACGAAACGGACTATCTCGAACAACATAAAGCAAATTATGAGCAACTGTGTAACGACATCTACGAAAAATCACTTAAGAAAAAATTAATCTTAATAAATAAACTAAATTCTAAAAGGAAACCAATTCTAGCTATCAGACCCGAACAATACGTGTATGTAAGGGAAAAAGGAGAGGAAAAATTAAACCTGACTATAGAATCAAACGGGAAAGTGCATAAGGCTGAAATTAAAAATCTTTTCCTGGTGTGCAACCGTAATGACACAACAAATTAAGCTAATATCCCTCGAAGAAAATAATGGTGTCATTCCGATAAAATTAGGGAGCGCAAGAATAATTAGTGGTCATAAAAAACTAATGCATCTAATCAACTTAGATCCCTACGAAAATTTAATAAACCATGATTTGGTCTGGCAACAAGACGGACATTTTAGTAAATGCAATCAATCAGGACCTTAAATACCATTAAATATCAGTACGAAACCAAGCTGCCAACAAGAGACCTAAGGAAGTTCTCATTTTGTAAGGGTTTGGGTATCTTTACACCAGAATCCTGCGATTAAAAATGGAGGGGGGGTCAATTTTTATACTTTTTGTGGTAGATATATAGTGGGTAAATGGCCTCGTTGTATTTCTCTAATTAGAAAAGTCGTAGACCGTCGTCCGAAAGCCGCAAAAAATCTTAAATAAAATAATATTACGGACGATTATAAAAAACTTCCTATTCATGGATGTTGTTCTGGCTTTGTTGATTTGTTTTTTATATCTGTCGGTGCCACCCGTTTTGGCTAGAGTACAAGCAAGGTATATAAATTCATTGATCTATCTGATTGCGTCTGTACTTTATGTCGTATGCCCGCGTGTTTGTGTGTTAGCAGGCTCTGTTAAGTTTCTCTGTTAATCCGCATCACTATCTTATGTTATTAGGAACATAAGTGGCCATAGTACGCATCATACTCTTTCTCCTTTGCTATTACAGTATGATTCACTTTTCTTGCTTTTGTATTGAACTCGATTACATTTTCGGTTATGAGTTAGTGTAATTTCTTTGGGATACACATTTCACAAAATGGCGTCCATACTGCGTTCCTGTGTATTGTGTCGAATGAACGTTCGAAGTCCACGGAGAGTAGGTGTACTGGTGAAATCCAATCGTTAGGCTGATATGATCGGTGAAACTTCACCTTGGTCTGAAGCTAGCTTGTTTCTTTCTTAATGTTCGGTTGACTGTTGGTGAAATTTTATGTAGGATGATCATTCCTATATCTTTATGGTTATGTTGAGGAAGGATATATCGTGCCAATTTTTGCATTTTTTTCTTAGGAATTGTTATAGTCAAGCCTTATATTTTTTCACGGTATTAGACCAGAATTCCACGCTTCTGTTATTACAAGTGTTACAGCTTTAGCAATTTCCGACCTGACTCCTTTCGTATTTCAGCTTGTATATGACACGTCCTTGTTATTTCTAATTTTAGCAATGACACCGCTAGCTTTCCGCTCCATTGGTGGATGAGTGTTCGTTATTAACGCCAGTTTTTAATTCGAAGATTTGTGTATTTGTTTCAGACGCAGAGCGTTCTTCAATTGTCTTCCTAATTTTATTATTGATCCAGAGATTACGTCTGAATTCTTGATACTCGTCCGAGTGTGTTGGTAGATGCTTCGATATAGGGTTCTTCGATTTATTTACACTGTTGCTGCTTCTTTATTGGTTTGGATGCTGAGCTTGAGCACTTCGCAAAATTTGATTCTTGTGTCGGCATCTTTTCATATATCGATGTTAGATTTTTTTTCTTGATCCGTTTTATACCATCAGGCCTTATTTTAAATTGTAATATTGTTAGTTGGTAGTCACTTTGAATGTCTGCACCATTACCACTAGGCAATGAGTGACATTTTGCAATGCCGTGAGAAATTTCTTATTGATCATTACGTGATCTACGAGGATGGAGTGAGAAGTCTGGTAAAAATGAAACAAGGAATAATATTTTCGACCAAAAAAGTTTATTTTTCAACCTAGTCGCCTTTTAGCTCGATATACGATTTCTCCGTCTCCTCATTAGAGCCGAATCCCTTTCCGCCGAGCCATTTCTTCAAGTTCAGAAATAGTAAATAGTCGCAGGGGGCTAAGTCTGGAGAATATGGCGGATGTGGAAATAATTCGAAGCGTAATTCATGGATTTTGGCCATGGCAACTACACACGTCTTGATGGAAGATACCTTTTTTCTTCGCAAAATGCGGTCGTTTTTCTTTTAAAACGTTGTCGAAACGGTCCAATAAGTTGCAGTAATATTCGCCGTTGACTGTTCTCCCCTTTTGAAGGTAATCGATGTTGATTATGCCGCATGCATCCCAAAAAAACTGTGGCCATGACTTTGTTGGCCGATAAAACCGCCTTAGCCTTCTTCGGCGCAGATCCGCCAGTAGAAATCCACTGTTTAGACTGTTTTTTGATCTCCGGTGTATAGTGATGGATCCATGTTTCATCCACAGTTATGAAACGACACAAAAACTCTTTTTTATTTCGCTTAAACATCGCCAAACCTGCCTCTGAAGTGGTCATACGTGTGCGTTTTTGGTCGATTGTAAGCAAACGCGCGGATAGCATTTTCATATTGAAATATTCGTGTAATATATTGCGCACACGTTCATCTGAGATACCTACTATTTCAGCTATCTGAACGACCACAACGAAAATCAGTAAACCACTTGTGAATCATTTTAATCGATGGTGAAGAGTCCCCATAATATTTATCAAGCTTTGTTTTGGTTTGCGTAATGGTTTTTCCACTCAAAAAATAATGTTTAATTAACACACGAAATTCACTTTTTTCCATGGTTCAATGCCTGTCAAAACTGAACTAAATGACAGATCTGTCTGAAAATTTTAATTTGGTCTAGTGACAGATGGTATTGACACATGACATCTGGGATTTGCGATTGTGGCGCCCTCTGTTGCAATTTAACCAAACTTCTCACTACACCAACGTATTTGGATCGTTGTTCTGGCATCATTTGATGTCCATTTGTATTCGTGTATATTTTTGTGTAGTTTTTTTGTGACGCAGACGTCACTGCACGTCGTTCTCCAGTATTTATTGCGCACAGAGTATAATGAATGTTTACCCAGGCTGGTTGTCAGGTTGGTGTTATCGGTTCCAATTCTCCCATTGAAATTTCGTTCTTCTATTATCTTGTTCATTTTCTGTGGGTCCTTGTGATTGTGGCTTGTAGTTGTTTATGGAACTCATCCTTAGTTGTTTCATTGAGGCATTTCACTGAATATTAGGCTGCGTTTCGTAATTTTGAATGCAATCTTGTTACGATTCTACGATTATTCTGCTATTAACTGGTTTCTTTTCCACTAGTGCCTTCTCCGCTTTAGCTGTTGTTAATATGCCCACATCTTATTCATAGCGTCAGAGTATATAATCAGATAATTTACTTTGCTTGTGTTTATTTCTGTTTCTCCATCTCACTTCACTGACACCGATGTTTTCGATTTTGTAACGTTTCAGTTCTTTCTTTAACTGTGCTATAGCCTTGTTGCTACTATTAGAGTTTTGATGATCTAATTTCCGATTCGTGACCGTGTACGATAGCCAAGGGTCGATATTTGCATTTTATATTATTTATTGTAGTATTCGTTTTTGTCATCATTTTGAATTCGGATTAATGAATGATTTTCCCAATCCAAGACAGGGCTTCAGAGCAAGGTATACTGGCATACCGGGGAGGGACATTTCGTTCTATTAAATTTTTTACTTTCTTCTATGATCTTCCCAAAAGGTGACCCAAATTTGTACTAACCCAAGCAATAGTTGCTTGATGTTAGCGATGAAGTTGTTGTTGTCTTATCTACCTCCGCCACACGTCCTACATTTCAAGCAAGAACACTCCTGTGAAAAAGGACAAGGAAAAATCTGAGCTAACCTAAACAAAATGGGTATCGCTTACATTAAAAAATCGCCACCTGTATACTGGTTCAAGATAACATTTATCACAGTTATCGGACAATTTTAGTCTGGAAAACCCACATTATCAGCAAATGTGACAGGATCGTATAAACGATCGTAGTGACGAATAACCAAGATAATTCAATCTCACCTATTTGTTTTACAAAAAATTGAATTTTAACTGCCAAAATATAGGTAAACCCCAATTTACACTGGAAAACTATAAGATGGCGACCTGATACAGAAAAGGGATGGAAATATTTTTTTTTATTTGGCTCTAGCTCCAAATGTGGTGCCATTTGGCCCCATCTGGCCCATCTGGCCAAGAATGATGTGAATGTAATGCTTTTGTGTGAAACTTGGGAGCGTGAGGGTAAGACGTTTCGTATAAGTGGGTACAATTTTCTGTCGAGGTCCGATGGCTTCGACGGAGTGGCGATATTGGCACGGATCAATATCAGCATCAAAACTCGAAATCTGGTCAGAAATTTGTTATTTGTGAGTGTATATTTCAAATTACAATTTTTATTTAAATAATTTTTCAATCATTCACCTTTCACTAATCGATCTCCTTTCATACTTCTATCTGATTCCTTACGTCAACTCTTTGTTTTTTGAGTAACAGGATGTCCCTTCACCAGTACCTTACGTCAATTCGTTTGTTGAGTGACAAGGTATACCTACACCAGGGAACCGAAATTTAAATTTTACCTGACAACTGCCTACGGGCAGGATGTCGTTTACAAGCAAAAACCGGTTCTAGCCTCTCATGAATATGAGGGGAAGCAGCAGTTCTCTTCAAATAGAAGAAAATAAAAACAAAAAAAAAGTATGTAATAGTGAAAAAGGCTGATAGTGACGACAGTTTTCAAGGAGTATCGACTTTCTTGATTGAAAAAGGCTTATCAATGAGCACGTCGCACATCAAGGAGACGCAGCAACTACGTAGCGGGGATCTTTTGGTGTTGACAAATAAAGACGAAGGATTTCAACCTTTAATGCAAGCCACTAGCAGACATACCGGTCAAAGTAGAAGAACACAATTTTTTGAACATCAGTAAAGGTGCTATTTATAGTCATGATTTGATGTATGTTGAGACCGAGGAGATCGAAAAAGAATTAAAAACTATTACATATCATTGCCATTACATATCATTGCATTCAATACAATCGAGTTACCGAACCACATCAAAGCGGTTTTTTTGAGGTTGGATGTACGGTTGTACATCCCAAACCCAATGAGATCCCACAACTGCCAACGGTACGGGCGCACGAAAACTAAATGCTTCCGTCCAAGAACATGTCCTAAATGTGCGAAAAATGTGAACGATGGACACGACGAAGAAGTTTGCGAACCCGTAAAATGGGCAAATTGTACAAACAATCACATCGCGTTTGACAAAATCACTTATTTTAAAGCATCAGAAACTTATTATCGCGAAAACGCAAACACCACTCCAGCAGCGATGGTCGCACATAAAAAAGAAACATATAGTGTTAATGCTAAAAAGAAACAAAGTAAATGTGGATAATGACACCAACAGTAACAACAATACAAACAAAAAATATAATAACAATAACAATAACAATAAAAATAGAGATAAAACGTCAGTACTGGAAAACAAAGAAATGACGAAACAAAAATTAAACAACATTACAACACAAGATCCAGGATCGAGCACCACTAAAATTATCATCAAACCAGTGGCAGAAAAGAACAACGAAGATGTATTATCACGGAGATATGTAGTGTTTAATCCTTACGACGGGCAGATTATACAAAACAATGATCAAGGTATGAGTGATGATAATTATTAGAGGGAAGGAGGGAAAAAGCGTTACTTGTTGGTTTAAATTGTTTTTTTTCCTTCTTCCTTTCCTCTCAAGGGAAGTGCGATTGATAAGATCCAATGCATGCGTGACAATTGGTCAGATAAATATCCGCAAGCATATAAAATATGATTTTGTGTCAAACTTGGAAGCGTGAGCGTAAGACGTTTCGTGTAAGTGGGTACAGTTTTCTGTCTAGACCGAGGGCCGTTGGCTTCAGCGGAGTGGCGATATTGATGGTGCGACACACCGTTATTCGAGCGCATCGAAGTCGTCGCAGCCAAAACTCGAAATCTGGACAGAAATTTGTTATTTGTGAGTGTATATGCAACTCCAATTGAATGAGTAAGCGATAGAGAAAAAAACCTGAGAGATTTTCAAATTTTGTTTGACTGGGTAGAAGGAAAAAGTGACGTGATTCTGGGGGGTGATATGAATGCGCATTCAAGAGTATGGGGGTGTAAAAGAAATGATGCTTGGGGAAACTTGTTGACTCTCCGTATTTTGGATTCCGTTCTTGTCATCCTGAATGATGGTGGGCAACTAGGTTGGCGTGTGTGGGGCCGACAGCCAGTGCGATAGACTTAACATTAATGTCTAGCGGGTTGGCAGCCCAAGTCACTTGGAATGTTTCAGATGAGAATTTGGGTAGTGATCATTATTTGATCAGGATGTGTTTAGGTGGTATAAATGTTGATATAGACCGTAGTCATTATGAATGGTAAGAAATGGGTCGAACGTATGAACGAGATTTTCATAATGAACGAGGTTAACTCACTTGAGGATGAAATAGAGAGAGTGAATGAAATGTGCACTATACATGTAAGAGGAAATGAATGAAAGGTGAATGGTTGGTGGAATAAAGAAATCCAGTATTGGTATGAAAGGAAACTGATAGCATTGAGAGAATACATTAGGTGTATATGTCATGAGTGCAGAATAAATTATGGAAGGATGAATGCAAGATTGAACAAGGCTATCCGTAGGAGTTGGCTGGACTATGTGTCCAAAATGACACATAGAACCACAACTAAGGATGTATGGGATAAGTTTAACAGAGTGAGAGGATATAGAGCGCAAGACAGAAATGCAGTGTTAGATGACAGAGAGAATGGAGGTGTCTTTTTACATATGATGACGGATATATGAACTGATAATGAAAGTGAATTTATGAACGACATGTGTAAGGAATTTGAATGGGCAGAGTTCGGAGAGGTCCTAGAAACATCCAAAACTACGACCCCCGGAACTAACAGAGTGCATTATAAAATGATTGGTAGATTGGAATTCGAAGCCAAGGTGGCCTTGCTTCGAATTCTCAATCAAGTATGGATGAGCATTCAAATACCGGAAAAATGGAAGGAAAGCAGAGTGGAACCTATCCCTAAAAGGGGTCGGGACAGAAATCTGGCAATAAATTACAGGGGAATATGTTTGTTAAAATTGTAAATGGTATGATGAAAGGTCGTATAGACAAATTTGTGAATGAGGGTAATTTGTTGCCGGAAACCACCTTTGGGTTCCGTCGCAACCACTCTGCTAATGAATGTGTAGAAAAGTTTGTGTGGGAAGTACACAAGGAAAAAAAGTATATTGTGGCGGTATTTTTGGATATAGAAAGGGCATATAATTACGTGGTTCCAGGGAAACTTTATCAGATCCTTATGGGCCTGGGGTTTCCTTGCAAAATTTACAAATGGGTGTGTGAGTTTATGAATGAAATAAAATTACTTTTGCGTGGTACAGGTTGGAGGGAGCGCTGAATATAGGCCTCCCTCAAGGCAGTACAATTTCACCGACTCTCTTCAACCTTTACACGAGCTCGTTACATAGGTGTAACTCCTCGGACACGGTCATTCTTCAATTTGCAGATGACTTTGTCCTGTGGGGTAAGGGGAGGACCATCGAGAAGGCCTTAAGTCGGGCTCAAGAATGTGTGAATCAGGTAACCTAAAGTGTATAATGAGCAAATTGAGTGTGTAAATCTGAATAGGTATTTGGGAATCTGGATTGATAAGCGATTGGGTTTTAAAGTGCATATGGAAAAATTAGCCGATAATTGCAAGAGTAGATTGAATGTAATCAAAAAGGTGAGTAAACCGAAATGGGGAGCTCATCCTGGTGTGTCTGATATGTTACGAAAGGCGCTAGTGTAATCCAAAATTGCGTATGGACTGAGAATATGGTGATGGATCCAAAGCCGGTTTTAAAAAGTTGATGAATGTGGAGAATGCCACACTTTGTGGTCTGAATTGGGTTATTCACCTCTTAATTATAAGAGGGAATGGATCACCGTGCGAGAGACGGTGCTAATGTTGACTAAGGACAATAAATTGGTGAATAAAATGAAAGAAAGCTTGCAAAGTGGGGCGGACTACCAAAGAACACAAAGATCACGGGTGATCTTGGAAAGTATTAGTTATTTTCCAAAATTCGACCTGTAAATCCAAAATTCCCTCCGAGCAATCTAATTGTGGGTTTAAAGTTTGGTGATACAACAAAAGCCATGACGAATGAGTTGTCGGTTAAGAGTGAGTTTTAAAAATGCGAATGAATTATTTTGCCCATGTGGAAGTGTATACAGATGCTAGTGTGAATGATGATCGAGTAGGTGTAAGAATTTTTATTCCGTCAATAAGAAAAGAGAAAATACTACGAGTATTATGCCATATAATGAATGCAGAGTTGATTGGAATTGCTACTGTGGGCAAAAAGTAGTAAGACTTTTTAATTTAAATTTCGCGCGGAAAAACATTCGTCGAAATATTTTTTTTCCACGTTGGTGTCATGTCAGTGACATCTGTGTCAATTGTCACATCAAAATAATCATTAGTGTTGCTTCCAAGAAGTTCCATTACATTTTGTGTGTGGAGTCAATTTTGTGGTGCCGAAACGTTCAGAATGTTACAAAAGGCCTTCGGTGATAATTGTATGTCGCGAGCAAGTGTTTTTGATTGGTACAAATTGTTCAAAGAGGGTCGAGAACGTGTACGACGAACCACGCCTAGGACAGCCATCAACATCAACTGATGATCAACACGTTAATAAAATCAAGGAATTGGTGCTCGAGAATCGACGATTAACAGTCGGAGACCTTACTGGCATCGTAGAAATATCGGAAGGATCAGTGAAAACCATTTTGAAAGATCATTTGGGCCTATGAAAAGTGAAAGCACGATTGGTTCCAAATCACTCAAATTTTTGGAAAAACAGCGTCGCGTTGACGTCTGTGAAACAATGATTTCCGACTACCAGGATGTCATGAAACGTATTATAACTGGCGATGAGTCTTGGATCTATGCTTACGAGCCGGAAACAGACGATCAATCGGCAGAATATCGTGCCAAAGGTGAGCCGAAGCCGAAAAAACCACGTCAAAGCAAGTCAAAAATCAAGGTGATGTTGACAGTTTTCTTCGATTATCGAGGTGTGGTGCACTCCGAACTCCTTCCGACCGGCCAAACAGTCAACAAGGAATACTATTTTAGAGTTATGTGTCGTTTGCACCTTCTCATACTGCATTGGTTTTACGTGATTTTCTTGCCAAAAATTCCACCCATGTCGTTCCGCAACCACCGTATTCGCCTGATGTAGCTCCGTGTGACTTCTGGCTGTTCAGCAAACTCAAACGACCGCTCCGGGGAAACCGGACTTTAACAACTGTTTCGAGGATTGGAAAAAACGTTGGCACAATTGTATTGAGGCCGGGGGGGATTACTTTGAGGGGGACGAAATAGATTTGGAGAAATAAATAAAGAATTTTAAAATTATGAGCAATGTCTTACTATATTTGCCCACAGAATTATAGGGGTAGGGGGTAATGTAGAGGTGAAGGAACTCATGGTAATGTGTATGTGGAAATGTTGTATAATTACCTTCAATCGTGTGGGAGTGAGGTCATTCTTCAATGGATACCTTCACACAAGGTAATGAAAGAGCCGATATACTTGCAAAATGGGGTTGTTTGGTTGAGGGCGTAAATGAGTATGAATTCATGGATGCAAGAGATGTACTTCGCATGTTTCAGGTGAATCTGTGAAGAAAATGGGAGAGAGTTTGTTGAAAAATGTCAGGTGAAAGGTAAGAAGTACTTTGAGTTGGTTAGTTCTCCGTTGAGTAAACCTTTCTTTAAGGTACTCAAGGAAGATACTAGAATGACAAAAACAATGGAACGAGTGAGACTGAATCATGAAAATTGGTTAATTATGTGAATTATGTGGCATCTGCTTGGTTGTGGAGGACATCGAACATTTGATTTTAAAATGCTCTGCATTTAAGAATGGAAATAACAACAAAAAGGCAATAATCTACATTATCTACGAATTGTATACATATTCTACCAATTCTCGATATTGTATGACTAAGAATGGCTGATTTAATTGACTACCAAATGTAGACAATATAGAAATACGCGTAGACGCACAACACTGTATTCGGGTAGTTGACCTTTGCTTCGGGTATTAGACGTGAAAACTATTAGATGACTTGTAAACGCCGAATCTCAATAATCTACATTGTCCAATTGTCGACATTGTCCACGAAAACATTAATTTTCTACGCTAATTTCGTCACCACCATGTAAACAATTCGGAAATACTCGTAGACACACAACACAGCCAGTTTACATCAACGGAAACATTTTTCTAAACTGCAAAAGAAACTTAAAGCAGACTGGGACCATAGTAATTTTAGAGTTCTGTTGTGTGAGTATTCCGGGTCGCGGAACTATGATTTCGTTAAGTGTAAGTTTACATATTTGGCTATAAAAATCATTCATACAGTTTTTAATGAGTACAAAAGGTAATGTCATCAACTTGTTTCGTTCATCGATTTGTAATTTGGTTGAATGCCATGCCATTAACTGCCAAAAAATTGTGTCAACAAATAATTTTCTAGTTTTATTTATTAAGATTAACCATTCCGAACAGTAAGTTATAAAATCAGATAAAAGTACGCTACAAACAACAATAATCCGTATTATAAATTGTATTTTCGAAAGTCACAACAAATGTCACATCATTCGCCATGCCAATAAAATATTTTACATGATGACACATTATTTATGTTGATTTCCCGATTTGTGCGCGGCTGTCATTTCCTATGCATATACTGATACTGTATATGTAACCTGCACATCTCGTGTATAATCTCCTCATGTAATTTAACCGCGTGGAATTTTTTTTTAACTTAAATTCGGTCGAAAACTCGCAAAAATTTCATAAATTTTTTTTTTTCGTAATTGTAAACAACAGAAGTAAAGATGTGCATTGAAAAATAGCAACACGGAATTTATTACGTTTTCTGTGCGATATCCATCCAAGTACAACTTAAAATAATTAAAATGAATTAAAGACGAATTATATATTTATATCAAACAGGTGTATTTGTACTCGTATATAGCGGAAAATATTTGAGAATCTTCGACCAAATTAAAATTTATAGTCGATTTTAATGTATAAAGAGTTAACAGGTACATGCTCGTTAATTAAACAAATTTGAAAGTAAATTATGCGTTCTTGTATTAAATTGAAACGTCAGGAAAACGATTTAAATCCCTCGTTAAGGGCTTAAGGTAACCCATCTAAAATTATAAAATCTACTTTGTGTGTAATTTTATAACCGATTACAAGAAAAAAAAATTTTTTTTACTGGTTAGAAAAAATTAAAATTAAAATTCACCTGATTAACGTGAATTAAATTAGTTGTCTGGGGATCATTTTGGCAAAAAATTTAAACAATTAACATATTTGTTTGTTTTTGTTTTTTTACGTACATACGTATCAGAAAAAATATATAAACTTAAATTTTACTTAAAAAAATTGTTTTTTTTTAATTCAATGTCATCATCATCATCTCATTCGAAATTATTTTTAGAATCGAAATAAATTTATCTTGATATAAAATTAGATGTGCAATAGAAAATAAACTAAATTAAAATTAGATAAATAAGTAGAAATAACTTTGCAAGTTGATTGAACTACTTATGATGTACAGTAATTTTTTTTTATTGCCCTCTCAACAAAACGGCGTTTTATATTGTAGCGTAGTTTTTTGTCTAAAAAAATTTTCATCTTTTGAAGTATAAAAATATTGCATAGTTTTTAAAAATAGTTATTTTGCGTATCGCATACACCCGTAATCTAAAACACCATAGTCTATATAAACATAATTCTATTTACAGTTGTTTTCTAATAAAAGATTTTCTGTAAAAAAAATGATTTTTCCTATTTGGCATTTAATCTTATTTTGAGTATTAAGAAAATGGGTGACAGTATAAACTTTCTTTATAAAATATTGCATTCACAAATTATTACAAATTTCAATGCTTCTGTATTGTCTTAAACGTATGCATACATGTCGTTGTAATCAGGCGATGCCAATCAAAAATGTCGACCAACAAATTCACTTACCGCAGTATCTGTCGAGGCAAATGGATGCACCAAAAAATAACTAACTACAACTATAATTAAATAAACTATAAACATTATTTTATTATACTCTAATTTATAAGTTTATTTGTTTAAATTTGTATTTGAAACTAGAACTATTTTTTATATTCATTCTCTATTTATGGATATTTGAATTCAACATAATTTGCCAAATCAACAATAATTTGAAAAGTTTTTGAAATAATCGCGATGAAAATAATATTGGGGCGAGATATACTTGAATGAAAATAAAATAAGCATTGGTTGGGTTGGGGACAATTGCAAAGAAGCTAAATTTTGAAAAATCGCCAACTAAATTTTTTCAGCTTCGTTTACTCTCACAATAAATTTAGTGTAGTTCAGTATACGTTTAGTTTGTGTTAATAACAAAAATGTCCCTACCGATGGCCCACATTTGAGTAGTTTCAAATAAATGCTCAGGATCACATACACACGTAAAAAATTTGTGATGCAATTAATAACGTATATGAGTTCAGAGCAAATTTGAATCATTTTTAGAACCAAGTCTATCATCATAAAAAATAGTATGCGTCGATATTCGATGAAATTGCATCTAAATTATAAAAGACGCACTATGCAATTATCTTTACCTCTGTGAATTTTGTCCGAAAAAATATGTATATGAAGATAGCCCGAAATTACATCCCCGGAAAACGCGATGGCAATATAATTGTTGCTATCATGACACATATTAATGTCAGCCCTAAAAATCTTCAAATTTTTACTCTCAGCCCCGAAAATACTTGCTATCGCGATAGTAAAAAACTGTCATGGCAGCTGAAATTTTCGGGGCTGTGAGATGTATGTGATGATAGCCCAAATTCCATCCCCGAAAAACGCAATGGCAATACTAATTGTTGTTATCATGACACTTTTTACTCGCAGCCCAAAAAATCTTCACATTTTTACTCTCAGCCCCGAAAATACTTGCTATCACGATAGTAAAAAACTGCCATAACAGCTGAAATTTTCGGGGCTGTGAGATGTATGTAATGATAGCCCAAATTCCGTCGACGAAAAATGCGATGGCAATACTAATTGTTGCTATCATGACACTTTTTACTCTCAGCCCAAAAAATCTCCACATATTTAGTCTCAGCTCCGAAAATACTTGCTATCACGATAGTAAAAAACGGTCATGACAGCTGAAATTTTCAGGGCTGTGAGATGTATGTGAAGATAGCCCAAATTCCATCACCGAAAAACGCGATGGCAATACTTATTGTTGCTGTCATGACACTTTTTACTCTCAGCCCAAAATATCTCCACATTTTTACTTTGAGTCCCGAATAAACTTGCTATCACGATAGTAAAAAACTGTCATGACAGCTGACATTTTTGGGGCTGAGAGTATATATAATATGTACTTATAAAAACATGTTTGTGAAGTAACACCAATTTTCATATGTGTGAAGATAGGCTAAATTCAGTCTCAGATGAATGCGATGGCAACAAAAGTATTGCTATCATGACATTTTCTACACTCAGCTCAAAAATCACCACATTTTTACTGTCAGCCCCGAAAATTGTTACTATCATGATAGTTAAAAACTGTCATAACAATCGAAATTTTCGGGGTTGAGAGTAAAAATGTAGAGAATTTCTTGTGCGGTGCACATCGATTGATGGATGAATGTTTTAACAACATTTATGATGGTTTTAGAATTTTTCTATGTCTAGAAGTTGAGAAATAGTCCATAGAAGTCTACTATTCGTTGGCCTAACCAGCGGTGCACATGGATTGTGCACGATTTTGTGCGGTCAGAACTATTCGTTGGCCTAACCAGCGGTGCACATCGTTAGATAGATGAATGTTTAAGAAGCACGTGCGATTTTTTTTAGAATTTTTCTATGTCTAGGAGTTGAGATGTAGTCCATAGAAGTCAGGAACTATACGTTGGCCCAACTAGCGGTGCACTCTCAGCCCAAAAAATCTCCACATTTTTACTCTGTGCCCCGAAAATACTTGCTATCGCGATAGTAAAAAACTGTCATTACAGCTGAAATTTTCGAGGCTGTGAGATGTATGTGAAGATAGCCCAAATTCCATCCCCGAAAAACGCAATGGCAATACTAATTGTTGTTATCATGACACTTTTTACTCTCAGCCCAAAAAATCTTCACATTTTTTACTCTTAGCCCTGAAAATACTTGCTATCACGGTAGTAAAAAATTGACATGACAGCTGAAATTTTTGGTGCTGTGAGATGTATGTGAAGATAGCCCAAATTCCATCCCCGAGAAATGCGATGGCAATACTAATTGTTGCTATCATGACACATTTTAATCTCAGCCCAAAAAATCTTCACATTTTTACTCTCAGCCCCGAAAATACTTGCTATCACGATAGTAAAAAACTGTCATGACAGCTGACATTTTTGGGGCTGAGAGTATATATAATATGTACTTATAAAAACATGTTTATGAAGTAAGACCAATTTTCATATATGTGTGAAGATAGGCTAAATTCTGTCTCAGACGAATACCATGGCAACAAAGTATTGCTATCATGATATTTTCTACACTCAGCTCAAAAATCAACACATTTTTGCTCTCAGCCCCGAAAATTGTTACTATCATGATAGTTAAAAACTGTCATAACAATCGAAATTTGCGGGGTTGAGGGTAAAAATGTAGAGAATTTTTTTTGCGGTGCTCATCGTTTGTTAGATGAATGTTTTAACAACATTTATGTTGGCTCAACTAGCGATGCATATTGTTTGATAGGTGAATGTTTAAGGAGCACTTGCGATTTTTGTTAGAACTATTAAGGACTAAATCTCAACTCCTAGACATAGAAGAATTCTAAAAAAATCGTACGTGTTCCTTAAGCAATCACCTATTAAACGATGTGCACCGCTACTTGAGCAAACGAGTAGTTCCTAACTTCTTTGGACTATATCTCAACTCCTAGACATATTCTAAAAAAAATCGTACGTGCTCCTTAAACATTCACCTATCAAACGATATACGCTGCTAGTTGGCCCAAAGAAAAGTTCCTAACTTCTATGGACTATATCTCTACTCCTAGACATAGAAGAATTCTAAAAAAAATCGTACGTGCTCCTTAAACATTCACCTATAAACGACATGCACCACTAGTTGGGCCAACGAGTAGTTCCTAACTGCTTTGGACTATATCTTGTAATGGAATTAAACCTAATTCCGTTATCAACCCATCCCAACAAAATCTATTTCCTCATCGGCATGACCTCGAAGATAATATCTTCAACTACATTCCATTCAAGCAAACTCATGCCAGCCTTCTACATTTCTTCTTTGCCTTTATTTATAGTGGTATCATATGATTCATTCACTTTAGAATTTTTCATATGTGCCACAGTTAAGTAAACGCAGATATGTTCATCAACGTAATTTGATTACGTTGCCTATGTACATAATAAATGTACTTGATCTATTTATTAGGTGAATGACAATGACCGATGCAAATATTGAAAAGCATTGTGGTTGTTGTTGTTCGAACTTCCTCAACGGATGAATTGAAGAAAAACATATTTGCGCGTGGATCGATTCAGCAAAATCGATGTCACGTTGCTGTACAATTTTCATAGGAATTTTTGTGATGAGATCGCATAAAATTTCCTATGAAACTCAAAATAGGTACAATATTTTTCTTGCTTTTTGGGGACAGTTAGTTTTTAGACAGACCAACCGGTGGTCGCTTAGTTTTTAGTTTTTCTACACAGTCAGTTTTTGATATAGACCAACGCTAGGTCGACTTTTGGAGTGCGCGAATAGGTGTATAGCAATAATAAATTCAATAATAATAATTTTGGTGTTTGTTAATAAGTTTTTGATTTAATAAGTTTGTTAATAAGTGTGCATAATTGTTTTGTTGCTGTTTGGTGTAAGGAAATAAACTTAATTATAAAGAACTTTTTTCGTGTTTAGTTATTTTGGTGCTCAATTTGAGTTTTTTAGTGTGGTGCAGGAACATCTATCAGGTAAGTTCGAAGTGTGGAGGCGTTACTAACCTAATAAATAACGATAGTGGGTTGACGTCGGCTGCCGGCGGAAAGAAAATTGTTGACGCTAAGCGGCTCTTTTTCTTTCTGCTGCCATCGATAACATACCACTATCAACCCCTCCCCTTACTAACACCACCTTTTAGGGCCCATGGGCCAAATTGTTTTAATTAGGCTAGTTAGGTTAGGGTAAAATGTTATTCTAAACATTTTACCAATACAACCACGGTTGATGCTGCCCGCGTAATGGGCAGGTCATGTTAACCACTACTTCGGGGTCCGATACCCCACTTTTTCCTTTTTTTTGTATGTTTTTTTTTTTGATGCGGTTATCTAGGCCATTACCGATGCATCCCCATCCCCACGACCGATTAACCGCTCCCGACTGAGCTACGAGTTAATGCCGCTGGGGATGAATACAGGTAGCGGCAAATTTCTGTGAAACCGGGTTGACCTTAGCAGTAGCTAAAGTTTAACCCGTTACAATCTCAACTCCTAGACATAGAAAAATTCCAAAAAAATCGTACGTGATCCTTAAGCAATCACCTATCAAACGATGTGCACCGCTAGTTGGGCCAACGAGTAGTTCCTAACTCTTTGGACTATATCTCAACTCCTAGACATAGAAGAATTCTAAAAAAAATCGTACGTGCTCCTTAAGCAATCACCTATCAAACGATGTGCACCGCTAGTTGGGCCAACAAAAAGTTCCTTACTTCTATGGGCATCTGAACTCATTTTAAATTCAAATAAGCATAGAAATTATGATCATATAATCCCCGACACTTGACAGTAACTTTTTTATTTAATATAATTTATTTAGTAGCTCAAAACGTTGTACATGTCTTGAATGTCTAGTTTTATTTATAAAATTCCATACGCAAACTTTTATCACACATTTTTAAATTTTTTAAAAGGTTCTTATAACTTTTATTTATTAAATTTTTGACATATAAATAGTATAAAGTATAAGGAGAGAGCAATAATTATAATGAAGTGTCGTAATAGTATAAATAGAGTTAAATAGTATTGCCATATGCACCTTTTATTATTTTCGGGGCTGTAATTTTGGGCTATCTTCACAAAGGTAAAAAAACTCCCGAAATATGATTATAGTATGATATATGATATGACCGAAATATGATTATAGTTTAATATAAACTGAGAGATATGTAGACAAATTCTATCTGCAATTATCTGGATATAGTCGTTTGATTCTAGTCTCACAAGCAATTCTCGAGCACTTGGCATATACCGCCGGATTCGTTGAAACTTTTTCTACAAACGCAAAGATTTACAGAAAAATTCTATCTGGAATTATCTGGATATAGTCGTTTGAATCTCAACTCACAGGCGATTCACGATTGGCATATACCACCGGATTCGTTGAGGTATTGACTACAGACAATGAAGTTTTAAGAAAAATTCTATCTGGAATTATCTGGATATAGTCGTTTGAATCTCGTCTTACAGACAATCACCTGAATCGCCTGTGAGTTGAGATTCAAACGACTATATCCAGATAATTCCAGTTTTAATTTTTCTACATATCTCTTGTTTGTAGACAAAACTTCAACGAAGCGGTATATGCCAAGTCCTCATGAATCGCCTATGAGACGAGTTCAAACGACTATTTCGATGACAGTATATCATGATACCTTTTACTGTCACGATAGTGACATTTTTGGGATGAGATAGTAAACTCTCACGATAGTGATAGTTTAGTGTTGCCATCGCGTTTTTTCGGGCTGAGTACCGGGCTAGCTTCATTTACATGATATAGTGCCTTGAAGTCGATCGTACGAGTAGTTATCAATTAATGAGCACGGCTTTATGCGCTTTTCGTAGATAATGAAACCACCTAATTGACCTGGATAATAGATTTTTTCTTACTTTGCTATTTCAAAGCTGGTTTCATTTTGTACGAAAAACACTTCAGGGCTCTATATCTGACAAACGGCTAATACAATTTTTTTCTTACTTTACTATTCCAAAGGTGGTTTGATTATCTGCATTATCTGCTAAAGGTGAATAAAGCCGTGTTCGTTATTTGATATCTAGGTCGACTTCAGGACACTATATTTGACAAAAGGCTATTAGAATTTTTTTCTTTCTTTGCCATTCCTTAGTTGGATGCATTGTCTACCAAAACCGCAATAATATGAGTTTGTTGTTTGTTTACAAACAGTTAATAGAGCTTTTCTGTGGATATTTATTTCGTTTGTGTAATCGTGGATTCATTTACTACACAAAACTGCATAAAATGTTACTTGTTAATTAGAAATATCGGATGCTTTTTATATAATTATGAATTTATTTAGTTATTTCTTTTTTATGATGTGAACTATCGTGACATTTTTTTTCGGGATGACTCGGTAAAAAATCTATTGCGATAGCTGATATAAAAAATGTCACGATAGTGAAATTCTTTCCGCGATGATATATAAAATCCTGTTTTGGATTTTTTTTTTGAGGATAACAAAAAAAAATATCATGATATTAAAAATGTCATGATAGTAAACAATTTTCGGGATGACACTCAAAACTAGCGTAATATAGTAAATTTGTCGGGATGACAATGAAAAATGTTGTTTTTAGTGTTGCCATCGCACTTCTTCGGGATATTTTTCGGGCTAACTTCACAGACATATTATTTTTAATAGAATTCGCAGTAAAAAATTGTTTGATGCAAGATACATTAAAATTTGAAGGAGTTACAATTAATTGATTAATGATGCACCATGCAACCAATTTTAAAAGGGTGAACATCAACATTTTTTCGATGCATTTTACATTAAAAATTATAAGAAAATGTGTCTTGTCCAAATTTGATGTAGGAAACATCGAAATCTAATTCAATGTTTTTCTTAATTATTTTGATACCTTAATGCATCGTTTAGTAACAGTTTTAGAAATAAAACTTACACATATTGTTATAAATCAAATTAATTTATTTATTTGTTCACAATATAGAAATTGTTTTTAACTTAACCTAATAAATTTAATAATTAAATTTTTTTTATAAACAATACTAAATTATGTTGGCTTCCACTACACAAATTAATGAAAAGTGTAACTTCTACAAAGTGCTGCAATTAAAAGTGTAAATAGCACACCTTTACTAAAAGAAGATCGTCAAAAATGTATATTTCATGCAAATACCAATTTATCATAAAATTTCTATGCTACTGAAGTTAGCCGAAAATTTCAGCCGAAAAAAATCTGCGTTATCGATATATTTTGTATCTGGTGGTAGTACATGCTAATGAAGTTAGCCGAAAATTTCAGCCGAAACCCCCCTGCATTATCGACATATTTCGTATCAGGTTTTAGTACAAAATTCTGTTGATATTAGTCGAAAATTACATGTTATTGAAGTTAACAGTAAATTTTCGCCGGAAAAAATTTGAAAAATCCATATCACATAATTCGAATGTTTAAAGGTCATATGAACTGGGTGAAGTTAGACAGATTCGTAATTAGCTGGATCCCATATTTATAATTTGTCGTGTTAGGGGCCAACGAATTTGAGTTGTGGCACTAACAGTGAACACCTGTGCCCCAAATCGGGCCTCGGGCCATATTTTATGATGCTACATAGTGAAATAAATTAAAAGCTGGACGCATGATTAGTGGTAATTTGTACTGGGAGAAGTTAGACAGACTCGTAATTAGGTGGCTCCCATATTTATAATTTGTCGTGTTAGGGGCCAATGAATTTGAGTTGTGGCACTAACAGTGAACACCTGTGCCCAAAATCGGGCCATATTTTATGTAGCATCATAGTGAAATAAATTAAAAGCTGGACGCATGATTAGTGGTAATTTGTACTGGGTGAAGTTAGACAGACTCGTAATTAGCTGGCTCCCATATTTATAATTTGTCGTATTAGGGGCCAATGAATTTGAGTTATTGACTGGCACTAACAGTGAATACCTGTGCCAAAAATCAGGCCATATTTTATGTAGCATCATAGTGAAATAAATTAAAAGCTGGACGCATGATTAGTGGTCATTTGTACTGGGAGAAGTTAGACCAATTCGTAAATAGCTGGATCCCATATTTATAATTTGTCGTGTTAGGGGCCAACGAATTTGAGTTGTGGCACTAACAGTGAACACCTGTGCCAAAAATCAGGCCATATTTTATGTAGCATCATAGTGAAATAAATTAAAAGCTGGACGCATGATTAGTGGTAATTTGTACTGGGAGAAGTTAGACAGACTCGTAATTAGCTGGCTCCCATATTTATAATTTGTCGTGTTAGGGGCCAATGAATTTGAGTTGTGGCACTAACAGTGAACACCTGTGCCCAAAATCGGGTCATATTTTATGGAGCATCATAGTGAAATAAATTAACAGCTGGACGCATGATTAGTGGTAATTTGTACTGGGAGAAGTTAGACCAATTCGTAAATAGCTGGATCCCATATTTATAATTTGTCGTGTTAGGGGCCAACGAATTTGAGTTGTGGCAAATCAGGCCATATTTTATGTAGCATCATAGTGAAATAAATTAAAAGCTGGACGCATGTTCAGTGGTAATTTGTACTGGGTGAAGTTAGACAGACTCGTAATTAGCTGGCTCCCATATTTATAATTTGTCGTGTTAGGGGCCAATGAATTTGAGTTATTGACTGGCACTAACAGTGAATACCTGTGCCAAAAATCAGGCCATATTTTATGTAGCATCATAGTGAAATAAATTAAAAGCTGGGCGCATGTTCAGTGGTAATTTGTACTGGGTGAAGTTAGACAGACTCGTAATTAGGTGGCTCCCATATTTATAATTTGTCGTGTTAGGGGCCAACGAATTTGAGTTGTGGCACTAACAGCGAACCTGGCCCAAATATCAGGCCATATTTTATGTGACTATGATGCTACATAAAATATGGCCTGATTTTTGGCACAGGTGTTCACTGTTAGTGCCACAACTCAAATTCATTGGCCCCTAGCACGACAAATTATAAATATGGGATCCAGCTAATTACGAATCTGTCTAACTTCACCCAGTTCATATGACCTTTAAACATTCGAATTATGTGATATGGATTTTTAAACATTTTTTTCGGCGAAAATTTACTGCTAACTTCAATAACATGTAATTTTCGGCTATTATCAACAGAATTTTGTACTACCACCAGATACAAAATATGTCGATAATGCAGGGTTTTTTTTCGGCTGAAACTAACTAACTAACTTCAGTAGCATAATAATTCTAGTCTAAGAATTGCGGTTATTACGAGTAAGAAATTAATTCTTTAAATCTTTGAAATGACATACATATGCGACACTATGGCCGATTAAAAAAAACTCAGAGATGATACCAAGTAAAAGCATATGACGTCCAATGGTAAATAACTTGAGCTGTTCAAAACAGTTAACTAAATTAAAATAAATAGTTATGGAATGGTTCCACACAAGAATAAATTTCATAAAAGTTCAAATATTTTTCAAAATACTTGCCAGAGATGTTACCAAGTGTGGTCATATATTCTCTGAAAGTGGATGAACCGTCCTGTTCGAAGAATTTAACCGTATTAAAATAATAGGATTTGGGATTGCTTCACGACAATTTTTACGTAGGTAAATTTAATGCCGATCGATGTTGTCACGATTTCTATTTTGAACTTTTTTCCCAGCTCTAGTTACAACTAAGGGAAAATTTTCCCCGATGGGGGGTCCAAGTTAATTTTTATCGTTTTATCTCCGCTCGTTCTTTCATTTTATTCTCAGCAAATCGAATACCTGGAATTGGTTGCGATGGGCTGAAATTTCCGAAAAATTCGTCGGGTTCTTCGATGAAGCCAAAGTTTTGCTTTATAATCTTCTCTCTCAGCACAACCTCCATTCAATAGATGAATGTTGTAAATTTTTTGAGTGTCAGAAATCGATTGCGGTGTGTCCGTATTCTCCGATTGAGGACGGTTTTTAAATTTTTTTTTTTCATATGACTTTGAATTTTTGAGCAACATGTAGAAGCATATTGTACCATGTTGTAACTACTTGCATCATATTTCAACATGTGCATCGTCAGCGAGTCTCTTAAGGACAGTTCCCCAGGGCCAAGGAACAGTTGTCACTCGAACCTTATTATCGCTTCCAAGTTGTACCTCGGTTATCCAACCCAACAAACATTTTATTTGAGGTTCATCTCAGATTAAAACTAACTGACCTGGTTGTAGATGTTGTTCCGTTTTTTTCCCTTGCTGTTGTAATTGTTAAAGTTATTCTTGTGAACATCTGTTTCAGAAGTCCTGTTTTAACTTCTCTATTAGTTTCCAACGATTTAGATTCCCGAATTTTACAGCTTTCTTCGTAAGAAAGAGTAGGAGAATTTTGATGGTTTGCAGAGTACAGCTGCCTGTAGATCTTTTATAATTTTATTAGCGCTAATGTAAGTTCTTCTAAAGTGATCTTTATTGAATCCGGCATGTGTTGATTTTTCATACTCCTTGTAAAAACCCTCTGTAATATACTTGAGTCAGTATTGTTGGATACACCTCGATAGTCAATACTTTTGTTGATTTGGTTTTCTGTTCTGAAGGATTGCTTAAATCGAGTGAATTGTTTGGTATTCACATGTCAAAAGTGTGTAACCATTTTAGCCCATGCCCCTATAGTGTGCGTGTTTAAAGTTGCGCCTGGTTTTACGCCTCTGTTGACGCAATCTGCTGTATGGTCGGTTGAGCTTTATAATTTCACTGTGACGGTTGATTTTGTTTTTGTTGTTGTGAAACTCTGTTTGCGAATAATGTCCAGGATTTGGCTTTCCTTCTATCAAGCACAGGGTTACCATTGGATATGTCGAAGTGTATGTAGGTGTGTTAATGAAACCCGTATTTGTTTAATATTGATTGTAATAATTTGGACAGGGATAGAGCATCACAAGTCTTGGTACTGATAGCTTGATTTAATAGGAGCCTCCTTTGTTTATAGCAGTGCGGTTGTTGTAACGCTACCATGTACATCAATGACGAAGTACCATGCTTTTCGGATGCGTCCCAAAATCCATGATTCTGTCCCAGCTCGTTGAAGTATTTTTATGATCTTCCTTGTGTTTTCACAATTACTTTCAGATTATCTGCCTCCATAAAAGTTTTTTCACAGTATTTTTGCATCTTGAGTGTATTTTTCTGTATCATCTTAGGCCAATTGTTTTAACGTTCTTATATTTAAATGTGGCTGTACAAAATGTTATAGTTCTTAGTTGATAATCTTTGATTAGCATTGTTCATGAATGCCTCCATACGTCCTTCATATGTCCTGATTTGTCGATACATTTTTTCGATGTCTGTAGAAAACGCTAATTTATACTTTCTAGATCGCATTATAATTGACATAAAGTCGGTGTGACTTGTACCATTGCACGTCTTTGCTGAGGTGTCGAAAACTACTCTAAGTTTTGTTGTTAAACTGGGTCGTCATTTGTTACTTCACGGTGATAATTTAAATTTACGAATTGCATGCATATACTGTGCATTTCTTGTAGTCACCTGCCATTCTGTCTTATTTATTTAGTTTCCTCTCCATGGCATGAATTTGGCTATAGCTTGATATCTTGAATGACCTTATGGAGTGGTGTGTTGTTTGAACGGTAGACTAACCACATATCTACATCATGAGTCTCTGCGATGAGCTCTTTTATTATATTTGGTTTCCTCTAATTCCCAGAATTGTTTATGATTTCATCAATCACTGTTAGTGTTATCAATGAATGAATTTTGGTAGTTTCGATATTTATCAGGCCAAATATAATTCACCCAAATTCCGGTCGCTGTGCGATTGGCTTTGCGCTCCGTCCTTTTACTGTTTCATTCAAATCTAAAGAAGTCTGCTTCCAATAGTACAGCCTTGGCCAAAAGAATTGAGCACCCTATAAAATTCGGGCGTACACGATAAGTATAGCAGAAAACAACCTCTATTGTTTATTGATTATTTTTTCGGCATCTAAAAAGGGTTAAAACAATGACTCACACCGCAAGTGTGTTATTTTTTCATTTTGTATTTATTCATCAGTTCGCTACTTTTGCTCATTGTTTACAAGTCCAGTGCCGAAACAAAAACAGTTAAGTTTAGAACAACGTGTGCAGATAACGCTTCTGCGTGCGCAAGGGAAATCTCAAGTAGGGATTTCTAAAACTCTGAAATGTTCACGCCGAAGTGTGCAACATACTGTTGAGCGATTCTCTGCTAGTGAATCACACAATAATAGATGTAGAACGAGCGCCAATGCATCACCACATACCGTGAGGACCAAAGAACAGTGAAGCTTTGAAAAATAGGAAAAAAACTTCTTCAGACCTCGCTGCTGAGTTGTCAGTAGAAATTAAAAACCAATCTCTGCTCGCACCACTCACAGGAAGCTTCTGGTCTGAAAGGCTGTAAAGCCAGGAAGAAACCATGGCCCTTCGAAAAAAATACGAAGGCTCGATATGAATGGGCCCTAAAATACTAACGTTTCACCGAAGAAGATTGGTCAGATATCGCGTGGTCAGACGAATCAAACTTGGAAGTAAGTGACAATTCTATGCTCTAGTTTTTCGAAGTCTCTATACATTTTCTTTATTTCAGATTTTTGGTACACCTAGTGTGCCTTTTGTGCGTCGCCGGGTAGGCGAAGTATTTAGTCCAGAGCATGTGGCGCAACAACCGTAAAACACGGCGGAGGCAGCATAATGGTCTGAGGCTGCATGACTAATTCTGGAGTTGGCGAAATGTTCGGGTGTGAGGGCCACATGGCCTCTTCAAAATACATAAACGTCCTAGAATCTGCATTGCTGCCTTCATTTTTATCACTTTTTGGTGATACAAACATGGATGGCGTTAAATTCCAGCAGGATAACGCGCCATTTCATAAATCTGCCCGCACAGTAGCATGGTTTCGAGAGGTTCTGGAGTGGCCTGCCCAGTCACCGGACCTGAATCCCATAGAACATTTATGGAGTTTATTAAAATCCAGAGTCAGGCGCCACACAATAAATAACAAAGAAGACCTAAAACGCTGTATGCACCAAGAATGGAGCGCTATACGTCTTGCAGAATGTAAAAAACATGTACGCTCTCTACCCAAAGAACTTCTGCCGTAATTAAGGCAAATGTGAACCTATAAAAATTGTTTCAACTTATTTAAAATTGATACTCCCAAAAAATGGTAAGGCTTCATGGGTGCTCAATACTTTTGTTCAAGGCTGTATATCGATTTTTCTGTCCATAACAAATCATTTTTGTACGAGGGCGTAGTGGGAAGTCTGGTAAAATTGCAACAGAGGGCGCCACAATCGCAAATCCCAGATGTCATGTGTCAATACCATCTGGCACTAGACCAAATTAAAATTTTCAGACAGATCTGTCATTTAGTTCAGTTTTGATACCTATTGAAAACAGACAATGATTCACAAGTGGTTTGCTGATTTTCGTTGTAGTCGTACAAGCACAACTGATGCCGAACCACCACACCAAAATTGTTTGACAAAATCGATGATACGGTATATTGCAAGACCGCAGAGTGAAAGTGCGCGAGAAAGCTGAGATAATAGGCATCTCAGATGAACGTGTGCGCAATATATTACACGAACATTTGAATATGAAACAGCTATCCGCGCGTTTGCTTACAATCGACCAAAAACGCAAACGTGTGCGTTAAAAGGGGATGAAACATGGATCCACCATTATACACCAGAGACCATAGAACAGTCTAAACAGTGTATTTCTACTGGCGAATCTGCGCCGAAGAAGGCTAAGGCGGTTTTATCGGCCAACAAGGTCATGACCACGGTTTTTGTGAATCGAATTGCTACCACATCCGCCATATTCTTCAAACTTAGCCCCTTGCGATTATTTCCTCTTACCGAACTTGAAGAAATGTCTCGGCGGAAAGAGATTCGGCTCTATTTTGGAGGGTTGGAGAAATCGTGTAATTTAGCAGGGATCGAAAAATTGGAATAACGTTGGACTAAGTATCGAGCTAAAAACGACTACGTTGGAAAATCAATTTTTTTTGGGACGAAAATATTATTCCTTGTTTCATTTTTACCAGACTTTACACTTCGCCCTCGTATTTGCATTACCAAACGTTGATTTGTTTATCTGACGTTATTTTAGTCAAATTGTTTATGACTAACGCTTTTATTTGTACTAAAAAAATTGACGTGGACCTTGGTTCTAAATTACAATTGACGAATTTATTTATTATTCTCGCCGTAGTTTCCCTACTTCCTACTAATTCTAGGAGCGTAAGCCCTTGACTTGATAAGTTTTCTATTTCATTCTCTTTTATGTTCTTGACAGCTAATTGTGTTGTTAAAATTTGTTAAAGTTTTGTTCATATTGGTTGCCACGGCATCTAATGCATCTTGTTGTTAACTTTAGAAAAACAACGTCTACATAATTAGAATTAATTTACTAACTGATTCCTGTTTAAAAGGGATATCTCCCTGAAGTGCATGCTTGTTGTTATACAATGTGGCCCCCCACATTGTTTGCATTGTGTCTTTGTGTTGACCAAAAATCCTTTGACTTTGCATGGTTTTAGTAAACCAACTGTGTTTTATTCGTTTTTCATCCGCAACTGTGTGTAGTCCGTTGAATCGCTTTTCTTAAACTTATAAATCCTTTTAGTGTTTAAAATTCTTTGGGATCTTTTATTGATGTTTCGCTGTCTAGTTGCTTTAACAGTAGGGATATGATTATTGGATCCCATGTGGAGGTGTCCACATCCAGTGTTTGCTGCCTTTGTTTTTTTGATGAGTGGTCTAGCAAAGTGGATATTTGAGCGATCAATCGCCTGTTGATGTATCTCTCTTTGTTGATTTACCATGCTTTGGAGTAATTTTTCCCGGTATATTGTAATGGTTAATAAATTTCACAGCTTCTCCTCCTATACACTCGCTTGCAAGTTTTTTGAATTACTCCTATTTCAGATGTCACTTATGGTGGACTGATTTTGACCAAATTACACTGGGATCTCCAAATTTATATATACAAAATCTTAAGCATAAGTTTTCATTTCGACCAATCAACCCGCTTCTGGTGAAAAAAAACCCTCCGCCAAATCTCCCAAAAATCTAGTAGAAAAACCTTAATCAGGAAATTTCATCCAGATAAATTCATTTATCTGGACTGTACAGGGACCAAAGTTTTATCCAAAAACAGATTTTTTTTTGTCTAGAATCGCTTATATTTTGGAAACCTGATCTGGACCAATATTGTTGCAAATTTAATTTAGAATCATTGAGTTCATAATTATTTTTTATACCTCTCAAAATATTTGTAAAAAAACGAAATATGATGTCAAAGTTCATCTCGATCAATCAAACCATCTTGGCTGTACAGAGTCCAAATGTTTGTTGAAAATCCTTTGTTTTTTCAAAAATGTCATATTCCATTAAGTTTTGAAAACTGATCTGGACCCATATTACTTTAGTTCATCATCGTTCTTCTCATAAATGATTTACTTTTCCGAAAAATTAAAAAAACCAAAAGCTTCTATGGAAGCTGCCACTTCTGGTGAACCGATTTCAGACTAAAATCGCTGGGATCTCCCAATGAATAAAAAAAACTAAGCATAAACTTTTACCTCAATCAGTCGCTCCAAGACTTTTCGTCTGCATAGATTAGTCAAAAAATAAAACTTCCCGTTGACCAATTTTGGCCAAAAATAACAGAGATCTTCAATTTATCGAGAACGCTTAAGTATAAAGTGTGACTCCGATAAGTCAGATTGACTGAGGCATAGAGAGTTCACAAACTTTAAGTCACACACAAATACCCAAATCGAATTTTTTGACTTTGGCGATAAAGCGAATGGTAAATCTTCTTCAAAAATTTCTAGAAAATCAACTAACCTTCTCAGTAGCACTGTTTCTAAGATTTTATAATAACTCAATAATTTCTGAAACCACTTTTGTCAACTTGCTTAACAAAGGTATTAACTTTGGCAATTTTAACCGAATTAGGAATGTACCGCCTCTATTAGATACTACTCGTAGATCGGACTTAAACGCATGTTTTACACGCATTGACATATAATTATAACCACAGGCGCAATTTTTATTCAAATTAGAAATAATATGACAAATTTCATGCTCACTGGTCAGGCCAGTACTAAATTGATAATTGCTTACAACCTCAAAGTGAGAGTAACTACTATAAGTATAAACTGAGGATGTGAGGCTTCTCTACGTTATACAATCGAGATTATATAAGCACTTTTCTAAAATTTGAGGAGCTGTACCTTTCGAATTTGTACATGACAATCACACCGCCTGTCTCATTTAGGGTTATCAAAATAGCAGTGCAAGGGGGTTCGTGACTAGGAGTTTACTCAAACTTGCATCTTTCGTAAAGTTATTAAATTCTTTAATTACGCCACTGGTAATAGATTTACTTTGCAACAGATGACTAATCACAGATTTTATGAACTACACGCAAATTATAATTAAATCTATTTATTGAATTGAGTAACATTTGTGCGAACATTTTTGCAATACCATTTAATGAAATCATACGTAGTTTTGACCTAATCGAAATTTATACAAAATAGCAAAGTTGCTCGATTCAAGGTAAATGGCCATAATGTGATTTAAATTACTTTATTAAATAATGACAGTAATTCAGAATTCATTGGGTCTAATTGTAACAATGCGGTATGTGTTCTACTTATTTTTCCGGCACTCCTTCCTATAAGACGCGATGCGTAATTCCGAAACACTTGTGTGAAATGTACTTCTTGCACTTTTGATTTATTACTACTCGCACTTGTGACAAATTATCTGATTCGCAATAAATTAATAAATTAGCAGTTACCTAAACCGCAACTTACAAATTAATAAATTAATTAATCAATTTCATTTGTAATAGTTTATTAAATTATAGAGTTCGGAATCTATGAGCAAGTAGTGTTTTGATGTAAATAAATTGTTTTGTCTAATTTACATTTCTAAAATTATTAATAACTGGAAATGGATTTTCAGTTCCTTCGTCATGTAGGCGGCAGATTCTGTTCAGTTAGCCAAAAATGTTCGCATAAAAAATCAGTGTGATAGTACAGGATAGTATCATCAATATTCCACGATATCAACAAACGGCTTACTGTTTCAGATAGCGGAAGAACCACAGCATATCTATATACCTGGAACTTACTTTGATTTTTTAAAAATGGGCGATCGAACCGGCGCAAGCTCGAACTAGTGTTATGCGTCTAAGCGTCTAATTTGCTTTTTAGTATGGGGACGCCATCTTACACTTTTTTTTGCAAACAGATGAGATCAGTACGCTTAATATAATTCATCAATAATGGAAACTCATTCGCTAGCACTCGCTAGCACTTCCAACAATCATTTACAGTCAATATGAAGCACCTATATGCAATACTGTATGATATTTTCATATCACCATTGTGTACTAAAATTTGTTTCTGCCTATCGACTGAGCACCCACAGCAAACTCAAATGATCACCGTTGACCACTATTATAGAGCGAATTTCGATTCTTCAGAATATTTATATTTTTCACTGACCATGGGGTAAATCCGTGTTCATGAGAATATGAAAATTAAAGTATTTTGATTAACAAACGAGTAGGTTTGAATAGCCCGTCAGAAAATTTGATTTCTGACAGTGAAATAAAGTGTGAATAAATCAAACAAAGGCCAAAAAATTGAAGCCTGATTGACAAAACTCATCAAAAACGGAACAATAAATTTTTAACGGGTAAAAGCCAGTAAGACTGAATCAGTAATCGAAACTTGATAGCAGGCGAACGAGGCAAGATATTTCAACACAATAAACGCATCTCTACTCGAAATGCCCACATTTATCCAAAATGACAGAAACTTACAGAATCCACGACAATAAATTCTTCCCGGTAAAAAACAGTAAGGCTAACTTTCGCAAAAAAATTGAAACATTTTATTGTTGATTTTTCGGTTCAAAATGATTATAGGTAATGCGAATAACACGTGGAGCAAGAAACAATCGGTAATATACACCTGGAAAGCGCGGTTATTGGAAGTATCGTGTTTTGGAATCCGGTTCCATTTTGTAATCGATTCTTGATTGCAGGCGAACGAGGCAAGATATTTCAACACAATAAACGCATCTCTACTCGAAATGCCCACATTTATCCAAAACGACAGAAACTTACAGAATCCACGACAATAAATTTTTTTCCGGTAAAAAACAGTAAGGCTAACCATCAGGGATTTTCGCAAAAAATTGAAACATTTTATTGATGAATTTTTCGGTTAAAAATGATTATAGGTAATGCGAATAACACGTGGAGCAAGAAACAATCGGTAATATACACCTGGAAAGCGCGGTTATTGGAAGTATCGTGTTTTTCAAAACATCCGGTTCCATTTTGTAATCGATTCTTGATTGAAGGCGAACGGGGCAAGATATTTCAACACAATAAACGCATCTCTACTCAAAATGCCCACATTTATCCAAAACGACAGAAACTTACAGAATCCACGACAATAATTTGTTCCCGGTGAAAAACAGTAAGGCTAACCATCAGGGATTTTCGCAAAAAAATTGAAACATTTTATTGTTGATTTTTCGGTTCAAAATGATTATAGGTAATGCGAATAACACGTGGAGCAAGAAACAATCGGTAATTTACACCTGGAAAGCGCGGTTATTGGAAGTATCGTGTTTTTCAAAACATCCGGTTCCATTTTGTAATCGATTCTTGATTGCAGGCGAACGAGGCAAGATATTTCAACACAATAAACGCATCTCTACTCAAAATGCCCACATTTATCCAAAACGACAGAAACTTACAGAATCCACGACAATAATTTGTTTCCGGTAAAAACAGTAACCATCAGGGATTTTCGCAAAAAAATTGAAACATTTTATTGTTGATTTTTCGGTTCAAAATGATTATAGGTAATGCGAATAACACGTGGAGCAAGAAACAATCGGTAATTTACACCTGGAAAGCGCGGTTATTGGAAGTATCGTGTTTTTCAAAACATCCGGTTCCATTTTGTAATCGATTCTTGATTGCAGGCGAACGAGGCAAGATATTTCAACACAATAAACGCATCTCTACTCAAAATGCCCACATTTATCCAAAACGACAGAAACTTACAGAATCCACGACAATAATTTTTTCCCGGTGAAAAACAGTAGGCTCACCATCAGGGATTTTCGCAAAAAAATTGAAACATTTTATTGTTGATTTTTCGGTTCAAAATGATTATAGGTAATGCGAATAACACGTGGAGCAAGAAACAATCGGTAATTTACACCTGGAAAGCGCGGTTATTGGAAGTATCGTGTTTTTCAAAACATCCGGTTCCATTTTGTAATCGATTCTTGATTGCAGGCGAACGAGGCAAGATATTTCAACACAATAAACGCATCTCTACTCGAAATGCCCACATTTATCCAAAACGACAGAAACTTACAGAATCCACGACAATAAATTTTTTTCCGGTAAAAAACAGTAAGGCTAACCATCAGGGATTTTCGCAAAAAATTGAAACATTTTATTGATGAATTTTTCGGTTAAAAATGATTATAGGTAATGTGAATAACACGTGGAGCAAGAAACAATCGGTAATATACACCTGGAAAGCGCGGTTATTGGAAGTATCGTGTTTTTCAAAACATCCGGTTCCATTTTGTAATCGATTCTTGATTGAAGGCGAACGGGGCAAGATATTTCAACACAATAAACGCATCTCTACTCGAAATGCCCACATTTATCCAAAATGACAGAAACTTACAGAATCCACGACAATAAATTTTTTCCCGGTAAAAAACAGTAAGGCCATCAGGGATTTTCGCAAAAAAATTGAAACATTTTATTGATGATTTTTTAGGTTAAAAATGATTATAGGTAATGTGAATAACACGTGGAGCAAGAAACAATCGGTAATTTACACCTGGAAAGCTCGGTTATTGGAAGTATCGTGTTTTGGAATCCGGTTCCATTTTGTAATCGATTCTTGATTGCAGGCGAACGAGGCAAGATATTTCAACACAATAAACGCATCTCTACTCGAAATGCCCACATTTATCCAAAATGACAGAAACTTACAGAATCCACGACAATAAATTTTTTCCGGTAAAAAACAGTAAGGCTAACCATCAGGGATTTTCGCAAAAAAATTGAAACATTTTATTGTTGATTTTTCGGTTCAAAATGATTATAGGTAATGCGAATAACACGTGGAGCAAGAAACAATCGGTAATATACACCTGGAAAGCGCGGTTATTGGAAGTATCGTGTTTTGGAATCCGGTTCCATTTTGTAATCGATTCTTGATTGCAGGCGAACGAGGCAAGATATTTCAACACAATAAACGCATCCCTACTCAAAATGCCCACATTTATCCAAAATGACAAAATCTTACAGAATCCACGACAAAAAATTTTTTTCCGGTAAAAAACAGTAAGGCTAACCATCAGGGATTTTCGCAAAAAAATTGAAACATTTTATTGATGATTTTTTAGGTTAAAAATGATTATAGGTAATGTGAATAACACGTGGAGCAAGAAACAATCGGTAATTTACACCTGGAAAGCGCGGTTATTGGAAGTATCGTTTTTTGGAATCCGGTTCCATTTTGTAATCGATTCTTGATTGCAGGCGAACGAGGCAAGATATTTCAACACAATAAACGCATCTCTACTCGAAATGCCCACATTTATCCAAAACGACAGAAACTTACAGAATCCACGACAATAAATTTTTTCCGGTAAAAAACAGTAAGGCTAACCATCAGGGATTTTCGCAAAACAATTGAAACATTTTATTGTTGATTTTTCGGTTCAAAATGATTATAGGTAATGTGAATAACACGTGGAGCAAGAAACAATCGGTAATATACACCTGGAAAGCGCGGTTATTGGAAGTACCGTGTTTTGGAATCCGGTTCCATTTTGTACTCGATTCTTGATTGCAGGCGAACGAGGCAAGATATTTCAACACAATAAACGCATCTCTACTCGAAATGCCCACATTTATCCAAAACGACAGAAACTTACAGAATCCACGACAATAAATTTTTTCCGGTAAAAAACAGTAAGGCTAACCATCAGGGATTTTCGCAAAAAAAAATGAGACATTTTATTGATGATTTTTTAGGTTAAAAATGATTATAGGTAATGTGAATAACACGTGGAGCAAGAAACAATCGGTAATATACACCTGGAAAGCGCGGTTATTGGAAGTACCGTGTTTTTCAAAACATCCGGTTCCATTTTGTAATCGATTCTTGATTGCAGGCGAACGAGGCAAGATATTTCAACACAATAAACGCATCTGTACTCGAAATGCCCACATTTATCCAAAATGACAGAAACTTACAGAATCCACGGCAATACAATTTTTCCGGTAAAAAACAGTAAGGCTAACCATCAGGGATTTTCGCAAAAAAATTGAAACATTTTATTGATGATTTTTTAGGTTAAAAATGATTATAGGTAATGTGAATAACACGTGGAGCAAGAAACAATCGGTAATATACACCTGGAAAGCGCGGTTATTGGAAGTACCGTGTTTTTCAAAACATCCGGTTCCATTTTGTAATCGATTCTTGATTGCAGGCGAACGAGGCAAGATATTTCAACACAATAAACGCATCCCTACTCAAAATGCCCACATTTATCCAAAATGACAAAATCTTACAGAATCCACGACAATAAATTTTTTCCGGTAAAAAACAGTAAGGCTAACCATCAGGGATTTTCGCAAAAAAAAATGAGACATTTTATTGATGATTTTTTAGGTTAAAAATGATTATAGGTAATGTGAATAACACGTGGAGCAAGAAACAATCGGTAATATACACCTGGAAAGCGCGGTTATTGGAAGTACCGTGTTTTTCAAAACATCCGGTTCCATTTTGTAATCGATTCTTGATTGCAGGCGAACGAGGCAAGATATTTCAACACAATAAACGCATCTGTACTCGAAATGCCCACATTTATCCAAAATGACAGAAACTTACAGAATCCACGGCAATACAATTTTTCCGGTAAAAAACAGTAAGGCTAACCATCAGGGATTTTCGCAAAAAAATTGAAACATTTTATTGATGATTTTTTAGGTTAAAAATGATTATAGGTAATGTGAATAACACGTGGAGCAAGAAACAATCGGTAATATACACCTGGAAAGCGCGGTTATTGGAAGTATCGTGTTTTGGAATCCGGTTCCATTTTGTACTCGATTCTTGATTGCAGGCGAACGAGGCAAGATATTTCAACACAATAAACGCATCTCTACTCGAAATGCCCACATTTATCCAAAATGACAGAAACTTACAGAATCCACGACAATAAATTTTTTCCGGTAAAAAACAGTAAGGCTAACCATCAGGGATTTTCGCAAAAAAATTGAAACATTTTATTGTTGATTTCTCGGTTCAAAATGATTATAGGTAATGCGAATAACACGTGGAGCAAGAAACAATCGGTAATATACACCTGGAAAGCGCGGTTATTGGAAGTATCGTGTTTTGGAATCCGGTTCCATTTTGTAATCGATTCTTGATTGCAGGCGAACGAGGCAAGATATTTCAACACAATAAACGCATCCCTACTCAAAATGCCCACATTTATCCAAAATGACAAAATCTTACAGAATCCACGACAAAAAATTTTTTTCCGGTAAAAAACAGTAAGGCTAACCATCAGGGATTTTCGCAAAAAAATTGAAACATTTTATTGATGATTTTTTAGGTTAAAAATGATTATAGGTAATGTGAATAACACGTGGAGCAAGAAACAATCGGTAATTTACACCTGGAAAGCGCGGTTATTGGAAGTATCGTGTTTTGGAATCCGGTTCCATTTTGTAATCGATTCTTGATTGCAGGCGAACGAGGCAAGATATTTCAACACAATAAACGCATCTCTACTCGAAATGCCCACATTTATCCAAAACGACAGAAACTTACAGAATCCACGACAATAAATTTTTTCCGGTAAAAAACAGTAAGGCTAACCATCAGGGATTTTCGCAAAAAAATTGAAACATTTTATTGTTGATTTTTCGGTTCAAAATGATTATAGGTAATGTGAATAACACGTGGAGCAAGAAACAATCGGTAATTTACACCTGGAAAGCGCGGTTATTGGAAGTATCGTGTTTTGGAATCCGGTTCCATTTTGTAATCGATTCGTGATTGCAGGCGAACGAGGCAAGATATTTCAACACAATAAACGCATCTCTACTCGAAATGCCCACATTTATCCAAAACGACAGAAACTTACAGAATCCACGACAATAAATTTTTTCCGGTAAAAAACAGTAAGGCTAACCATCAGGGATTTTCGCAAAACAATTGAAACATTTTATTGTTGATTTTTCGGTTCAAAATGATTATAGGTAATGTGAATAACACGTGGAGCAAGAAACAATCGGTAATATACACCTGGAAAGCGCGGTTATTGGAAGTACCGTGTTTTGGAATCCGGTTCCATTTTGTACTCGATTCTTGATTGCAGGCGAACGAGGCAAGATATTTCAACACAATAAACGCATCTCTACTCGAAATGCCCACATTTATCCAAAACGACAGAAACTTACAGAATCCACGACAATAAATTTTTTCCGGTAAAAAACAGTAAGGCTAACCATCAGGGATTTTCGCAAAAAAAAATGAGACATTTTATTGATGATTTTTTAGGTTAAAAATGATTATAGGTAATGTGAATAACACGTGGAGCAAGAAACAATCGGTAATATACACCTGGAAAGCGCGGTTATTGGAAGTACCGTGTTTTTCAAAACATCCGGTTCCATTTTGTAATCGATTCTTGATTGCAGGCGAACGAGGCAAGATATTTCAACACAATAAACGCATCTGTACTCGAAATGCCCACATTTATCCAAAATGACAGAAACTTACAGAATCCACGGCAATACAATTTTTCCGGTAAAAAACAGTAAGGCTAACCATCAGGGATTTTCGCAAAAAAATTGAAACATTTTATTGATGATTTTTTAGGTTAAAAATGATTATAGGTAATGTGAATAACACGTGGAGCAAGAAACAATCGGTAATATACACCTGGAAAGCGCGGTTATTGGAAGTACCGTGTTTTTCAAAACATCCGGTTCCATTTTGTAATCGATTCTTGATTGCAGGCGAACGAGGCAAGATATTTCAACACAATAAACGCATCTGTACTCGAAATGCCCACATTTATCCAAAATGACAGAAACTTACAGAATCCACGGCAATACAATTTTTCCGGTAAAAAACAGTAAGGCTAACCATCAGGGATTTTCTCAAAAAAAATGAGACATTTTATTGATGATTTTTTAGGTTAAAAATGATTATAGGTAATGTGAATAACACGTGGAGCAAGAAACAATCGGTAATATACACCTGGAAAGCGCGGTTATTGGAAGTATCGTGTTTTGGAATCCGGTTCCATTTTGTACTCGATTCTTGATTGCAGGCGAACGAGGCAAGATATTTCAACACAATAAACGCATCCCTACTCAAAATGCCCACATTTATCCAAAATGACAAAATCTTACAGAATCCACGACAATAAATTTTTTCCCGGTAAAAAACAGTAAGGCCATCAGGGATTTTCGCAAAAAAATTGAAACATTTTATTGATGATTTTTTAGGTTAAAAATGATTATAGGTAATGTGAATAACACGTGGAGCAAGAAACAATCGGTAATATACACCTGGAAAGCGCGGTTATTGGAAGTATCGTGTTTTGGAATCCGGTTCCATTTTGTAATCGATTCTTGATTGCAGGCGAACGAGGCAAGATATTTCAACACAATAAACGCATCTCTACTCGAAATGCCCACATTTATCCAAAACGACAGAAACTTACAGAATCCACGACAATAAATTTTTTCCGGTAAAAAACAGTAAGGCTAACCATCAGGGATTTTCGCAAAACAATTGAAACATTTTATTGTTGATTTTTCGGTTCAAAATGATTATAGGTAATGTGAATAACACGTGGAGCAAGAAACAATCGGTAATATACACCTGGAAAGCGCGGTTATTGGAAGTATCGTGTTTTGGAATCCGGTTCCATTTTGTAATCGATTCTTGATTGCAGGCGAACGAGGCAAGATATTTCAACACAATAAACGCATCTCTACTCGAAATGCCCACATTTATCCAAAATGACAGAAACTTACAGAATCCACGCAATAAATTTTTTCCGGTAAAAAACAGTAAGGCTAACCATCAGGGATTTTCGCAAAAAAATTGAAACATTTTATTGTTGATTTTTCGGTTCAAAATGATTAAAGGTAATGCGAATAACACGTGGAGCAAGAAACAATCGGTAATTTACACCTGGAAAGCGCGGTTATTGGAAGTACCGTGTTTTTCAAAACATCCGGATCCATTTTGTAATCGATTCTTGATTGCAGGCGAACGAGGCAAGATATTTCAACACAATAAACGCATCTCTACTCGAAATGCCCACATTTATCCAAAATGACAGAAACTTACAGAATCCACGACAATAAATTTTTTCCGGTAAAAAACAGTAAGGCTAACCATCAGGGATTTTCGCAAAAAAATTGAAACATTTTATTGATGATTTTTTAGGTTAAAAATGATTATAGGTAATGTGCATAACACGTGGAGCAAGAAACAATCGGTAACATACACCTGGAAAGCGCGGTTATTGGAAGTATCGTGTTTTGGAATCCGGTTCCATTTTGTAATCGATTCTTGATTGCAGGCGAACGAGGCAAGATATTTCAACACAATAAACGCATCCCTACTCAAAATGCCCACATTTATCCAAAATGACAGAAACTTACAGAATCCACGACAATAAATTGTTTCCGGTAAAAAACAGTAAGGCTAACCATCAGGGATTTTCGCAAAAAAATTGAAACATTTTATTGTTGATTTTTCGGTTCAAAATGATTATAGGTAATGCGAATAACACGTGGAACAAGAAACAATCGGTAATATACACCTGGAAAGCGCGGTTATTGGAAGTATCGTGTTTTTCAAAACATCCGGTTCCATTTTGTAATCGATTCTTGATTGCAGGCGAACGAGGCAAGATATTTCAACACAATAAACGCATCTCTACTCGAAATGCCCACATTTATCCAAAACGACAGAAACTTACAGAATCCACGACAATAAATTTTTTCCGGTAAAAAACAGTAAGGCTAACCATCAGGGATTTTCGCAAAAAAATTGAAACATTTTATTGTTGATTTTTCGGTTCAAAATGATTATAGGTAATGCGAATAACACGTGGAGCAAGAAACAATCGGTAATTTACACCTGGAAAGCGCGGTTATTGGAAGTATCGTGTTTTTCAAAACATCCGGTTCCATTTTGTAATCGATTCTTGATTGCAGGCGAACGAGGCAAGATATTTCAACACAATAAACGCATCTCTACTCGAAATGCCCACATTTATCCAAAATGACAGAAACTTACAGAATCCACGACAATAAATTTTTTCCGGTAAAAAACAGTAAGGCTAACCATCAGGGATTTTCGCAAAAAAATTGAAACATTTTATTGATGATTTTTTAGGTTAAAAATGATTATAGGTAATGTGAATAACACGTGGAGCAAGAAACAATCGGTAATATACACCTGGAAAGCGCGGTTATTGGAAGTACCGTGTTTTTCAAAACATCCGGTTCCATTTTGTAATCGATTCTTGATTGCAGGCGAACGAGGCAAGATATTTCAACACAATAAACGCATCTCTACTCGAAATGCCCACATTTATCCAAAATGACAGAAACTTACAGAATCGACGACAATAAATTTTTTCCGGTAAAAAACAGTAAGGCTAACCATCAGGGATTTTCGCAAAAAAATTGAAACATTTTATTGATGATTTTTTAGGTTAAAAATGATTATAGGTAATGTGCATAACACGTGGAGCAAGAAACAATCGGTAATATACACCTGGAAAGCGCGGTTATTGGAAGTATCGTGTTTTGGAATCCGGTTCCATTTTGTAATCGATTCTTGATTGCAGGCGAACGAGGCAAGATATTTCAACACAATAAACGCATCCCTACTCAAAATGCCCACATTTATCCAAAATGACAGAAACTTACAGAATCCACGACAATAAATTTTTTCCGGTAAAAAACAGTAAGGCTAACCATCAGGGATTTTCGCAAAAAAATTGAAACATTTTATTGTTGATTTTTCGGTTCAAAATGATTATAGGTAATGCGAATAACACGTGGAGCAAGAAACAATCGGTAATTTACACCTGGAAAGCGCGGTTATTGGAAGTATCGTGTTTTGGAATCCGGTTCCATTTTGTAATCGATTCTTGATTGCAGGCGAACGAGGCAAGATATTTGAACACAATAAACGCATCTGTACTCGAAATGCCCACATTTATCCAAAATGACAGAAACTTACAGAATCCACGGCAATACAATTTTTCCGGTAAAAAACAGTAAGGCTAACCATCAGGGATTTTCGCAAAAAAATTGAAACATTTTATTGATGATTTTTTAGGTTAAAAATGATTATAGGTAATGTGAATAACACGTGGAGCAAGAAACAATCGGTAATATACACCTGGAAAGCGCGGTTATTGGAAGTATCGTGTTTTTCAAAACATCCGGTTCCACTTTGTAATCGATTCTTGATTGCAGGCGAACGAGGCAAGATATTTCAACACAATAAACGCATCTCTACTCGAAATGCCCACATTTATCCAAAATGACAGAAACTTACAGAATCCACGACAATAAATTTTTTCCGGTAAAAAACAGTAAGGCTAATCATCAGGGATTTTCGCAAAAAAATTGAAACATTTTATTGTTGATTTTTCGGTTCAAAATGATTATAGGTAATGCGAATAACACGTGGAGCAAGAAACAATCGGTAATTTACACCTGGAAAGCGCGGTTATTGGAAGTATCGTGTTTTTCGAAACATCCGGTTCCATTTTGTAATCGATTCTTGATTGCAGGCGAACGAGGCAAGATATTCCAACACAATAAACGCATCTCTACTCGAAATGCCCACATTTATCCAAAATGACAGAAACTTACAGAATCCACGACAATAAATTTTTTCCGGTAAAAAACAGTAAGGCTAACCATCAGGGATTTTCGCAAAAAAATTGAAACATTTTATTGTTGATTTTTCGGTTCAAAATGATTATAGGTAATGCGAATAACACGTGGAGCAAGAAACAATCGGTAATTTACACCTGGAAAGCGCGGTTATTGGAAGTATCGTGTTTTTCGAAACATCCGGTTCCATTTTGTAATCGATTCTTGATTGCAGGCGAACGAGGCAAGATATTTCAACACAATAAACGCATCTCTACTCGAAATGCCCACATTTATCCAAAATGACAGAAACTTACAGAATCCACGACAATAAATTTTTTCCGGTAAAAAACAGTAAGGCTAACCATCAGGGATTTTCGCAAAAAAATTGAAACATTTTATTGATGATTTTTTAGGTTAAAAATGATTATAGGTAATGTGCATAACACGTGGAGCAAGAAACAATCGGTAATATACACCTGGTAAGCGCGGTTATTGGAAGTATCGTGTTTTGGAATCCGGTTCCATTTTGTAATCGATTCTTGATTGCAGGCGAACGAGGCAAGATATTTCAACACAATAAACGCATCCCTACTCAAAATGCCCACATTTATCCAAAATGACAGAAACTTACAGAATCCACGACAATAAATTGTTTCCGGTAAAAAACAGTAAGGCTAACCATCAGGGATTTTCGCAAAAAAATTTAAACATTTTATTGTTGATTTTTCGGTTCAAAATGATTATAGGTAATGCGAATAACACGTGGAACAAGAAACAATCGGTAATATACACCTGGAAAGCGCGGTTATTGGAAGTATCGTGTTTTTCAAAACATCCGGTTCCATTTTGTAATCGATTCTTGATTGCAGGCGAACGAGGCAAGATATTTCAACACAATAAACGCATCTCTACTCGAAATGCCCACATTTATCCAAAACGACAGAAACTTACAGAATCCACGACAATAAATTTTTTCCGGTAAAAAACAGTAAGGCTAACCATCAGGGATTTTCGCAAAAAAATTGAAACATTTTATTGTTGATTTTTCGGTTCAAAATGATTATAGGTAATGCGAATAACACGTGGAGCAAGAAACAATCGGTAATTTACACCTGGAAAGCGCGGTTATTGGAAGTATCGTGTTTTTCAAAACATCCGGTTCCATTTTGTAATCGATTCTTGATTGCAGGCGAACGAGGCAAGATATTTCAACACAATAAACGCATCTGTACTCGAAATGCCCACATTTATCCAAAATGACAGAAACTTACAGAATCCACGGCAATACAATTTTTCCGGTAAAAAACAGTAAGGCTAACCATCAGGGATTTTCGCAAAAAAATTGAAACATTTTATTGATGATTTTTTAGGTTAAAAATGATTATAGGTAATGTGAATAACACGTGGAGCAAGAAACAATCGGTAATATACACCTGGAAAGCGCGGTTATTGGAAGTATCGTGTTTTTCAAAACATCCGGTTCCACTTTGTAATCGATTCTTGATTGCAGGCGAACGAGGCAAGATATTTCAACACAATATACGCATCTCTACTCAAAATGCCCACATTTATCCAAAACGACAGAAACTTACAGAATCCACGACAATAATTTTTTCCCGGTGAAAAACCGTAAGGCTAACCATCAGGGATTTTCGCAAAAAAATTGAAACATTTTATTGATGATTTTTTAGGTTAAAAATGATTATAGGTAATGTGAATAACACGTGGAGCAAGAAACAATCGGTAATTTACACCTGGAAAGCGCGGTTATTGGAAGTATCGTGTTTTTCAAAACATCCGGTTCCATTTTGTAATCGATTCTTGATTGCAGGCGAACGAGGCAAGATATTTCAACACAATATACGCATCTCTACTCAAAATGCCCACATTTATCCAAAACGACAGAAACTTACAGAATCCACGACAATAATTTTTTCCCGGTGAAAAACAGTAAGGCTAACCATCAGGGATTTTCGCAATAAAATTGAAACATTTTATTGTTGATTTTTCGGTTCAAAATGATTATAGGTAATGCGAATAACACGTGGAGCAAGAAACAATCGGTAATTTACACCTGGAAAGCGCGGTTATTGGAAGTATCGTGTTTTTCAAAACATCCGGTTCCATTTTGTAATCGATTCTTGATTGCAGGCGAACGAGGCAAGATATTTCAACACAATATACGCATCTCTACTCAAAATTCCCACATTTATCCAAAACGACAGAAACTTACAGAATCCACGACAATAATTTTTTCCCGGTGAAAAACAGTAAGGCTAACCATCAGGGATTTTCGCAATAAAATTGAAACATTTTATTGTTGATTTTTCGGTTCAAAATGATTATAGGTAATGCGAATAACACGTGGAGCAAGAAACAATCGGTAATTTTCACCTGGAAAGCGCGGTTATTGGAAGTATCGTGTTTTTCAAAACATCCGGTTCCATTTTGTAATCGATTCTTGATTGCAGGCGAACGAGGCAAGATATTTCAACACAATAAACGCATCTCTACTCGAAAATGCCCACATTTATCCAAAACGACAGAAACTTACAGAATCCACGACAATAATTTTTTTCCGGTAAAAACAGTAACCATCAGGGATTTTCGCAAAAAATTGAAACATTTTATTGTTGATTTTTCGGTTCAAAATGATTATAGGTAATGCGAATAACACGTGGAGCAAGAAACAATCGGTAATTTACACCTGGAAAGCGCGGTTATTGGAAGTATCGTGTTTTTCAAAACATCCGGTTCCATTTTGTAATCGATTCTTGATTGCAGGCGAACGAGGCAAGATATTTCATCGCAATAAACGCATCTCTACTCGAAATGCCCACATTTATCCAAAATGACAGAAACTTACAGAATCCACGACAATAAATTTTTTCCGGTAAAAAACAGTAAGGCTAACCATCAGGGATTTTCGCAAAAAAAATCAGACATTTTATTGATGATTTTTTAGGTTAAACATGATTATAGGTAATGTGAATAACACGTGGAGCAAGAAACAATCGGTAATATACACCTGGAAAGCTCGGTTATTGGAAGTATCGTGTTTTGGAATCCGGTTCCATTTTGTAATCGATTCTTGATTGCAGGCGAACGAGGCAAGATATTTCAACACAATAAACGCATCTCTACTCGAAATGCCCACATTTATCCAAAATGACAGAAACTTACAGAATCCACGGCAATACATTTTTTCCGGTAAAAAACAGTAAGGCTAACCATCAGGGATTTTCGCAAAAAAATTGAAACATTTTATTGTTGATTTTTCGGTTCAAAATGATTATAGGTAATGTGAATAACACGTGGAGCAAGAAACAATCGGTAATATACACCTGGAAAGCGCGGTTATTGGAAGTATCGTGTTTTGGAATCCGGTTCCATTTTGTAATCGATTCTTGATTGCAGGCGAACGAGGCAAGATATTTCAACACAATAAACGCATCTCTACTCGAAATGCCCACATTTATCCAAAATGACAGAAACTTACAGAATCCACGACAATAAATTTTTTCCGGTAAAAAACAGTAAGGCTAACCAGGGATTTTCGCAAAAAAATTGAAACATTTTATTGTTGATTTTTCGGTTCAAAATGATTATAGGTAATGCGAATAACACGTGGAGCAAGAAACAATCGGTAATATACACCTGGAAAGCGCGGTTATTGGAAGTACCGTGTTTTTCAAAACATCCGGTTCCATTTTGTAATCGATTCTTGATTGCAGGCGAACGAGGCAAGATATTTCAACACAATAAACGCATCTCTACTCGAAATGCCCACATTTATCCAAAATGACAGAAACTTACAGAATCCACGACAATAAATTTTTTCCGGTAAAAAACAGTAAGGCTAACCATCAGGGATTTTCGCAAAAAAATTGAAACATTTTATTGTTGATTTTTCGGTTCAAAATGATTATAGGTAATGTGAATAACACGTGGAGCAAGAAACAATCGGTAATATACACCTGGAAAGCGCGGTTATTGGAAGTATCGTGTTTTGGAATCCGGTTCCATTTTGTAATCGATTCTTGATTGCAGGCGAACGAGGCAAGATATTTCAACACAATAAACGCATCCCTACTCAAAATGCCCACATTTATCCAAAACGACAGAAACTTACAGAATCCACGACAATAAATTTTTTCCGGTAAAAAACAGTAAGGCTAACCATCAGGGATTTTCGCAAAACAATTGAAACATTTTATTGTTGATTTTTCGGTTCAAAATGATTATAGGTAATGTGAATAACACGTGGAGCAAGAAACAATCGGTAATATACACCTGGAAAGCGCGGTTATTGGAAGTATCGTGTTTTGGAATCCGGTTCCATTTTGTACTCGATTCTTGATTGCAGGCGAACGAGGCAAGATATTTCAACACAATAAACGCATCTCTACTCGAAATGCCCACATTTATCCAAAATGACAGAAACTTACAGAATCCACGACAATAAATTTTTTCCGGTAAAAAACAGTAAGGCTAACCATCAGGGATTTTCGCAAAAAAATTGAAACATTTTATTGTTGATTTTTCGGTTCAAAATGATTATAGGTAATGCGAATAACACGTGGAGCAAGAAACAATCGGTAATTTACACCTGGAAAGCGCGGTTATTGGAAGTATCGTGTTTTTCAAAACATCCGGTTCCATTTTGTAATCGATTCTTGATTGCAGGCGAACGAGGCAAGATATTTCAACACAATAAACGCATCTCTACTCAAAATGCCCACATTTATCCAAAACGACAGAAACTTACAGAATCCACGACAATAAATTTTTTCCGGTAAAAAACAGTAAGGCTAACCATCAGGGATTTTCGCAAAAAAATCAGACATTTTATTGATGATTTTTTAGGTTAAACATGATTATAGGTAATGTGAATAACACGTGGAGCAAGAAACAATCGGTAATATACACCTGGAAAGCTCGGTTATTGGAAGTATCGTGTTTTGGAATCCGGTTCCATTTTGTAATCGATTCTTGATTGCAGGCGAACGAGGCAAGATATTTCAACACAATAAACGCATCTCTACTCGAAATGCCCACATTTATCCAAAATGACAGAAACTTACAGAATCCACGGCAATACAATTTTTCCGGTAAAAAACAGTAAGGCTAACCATCAGGGATTTTCGCAAAAAAATTGAAACATTTTATTGATGATTTTTTAGGTTAAAAATGATTATAGGTAATGTGAATAACACGTGGAGCAAGAAACAATCGGTAATATACACCTGGAAAGCGCGGTTATTGGAAGTATCGTGTTTTTCAAAACATCCGGTTCCATTTTGTAATCGATTCTTGATTGCAGGCGAACGAGGCAAGATATTTCAACACAATATACGCATCTCTACTCAAAATGCCCACATTTATCCAAAACGACAGAAACTTACAGAATCCACGACAATAATTTTTTCCCGGTGAAAAACAGTAAGGCTAACCATCAGGGATTTTCGCAATAAAATTGAAACATTTTATTGTTGATTTTTCGGTTCAAAATGATTATAGGTAATGCGAATAACACGTGGAGCAAGAAACAATCGGTAATTTTCACCTGGAAAGCGCGGTTATTGGAAGTATCGTGTTTTTCAAAACATCCGGTTCCATTTTGTAATCGATTCTTGATTGCAGGCGAACGAGGCAAGATATTTCAACACAATAAACGCATCTCTACTCGAAAATGCCCACATTTATCCAAAACGACAGAAACTTACAGAATCCACGACAATAATTTTTTTCCGGTAAAAACAGTAACCATCAGGGATTTTCGCAAAAAATTGAAACATTTTATTGTTGATTTTTCGGTTCAAAATGATTATAGGTAATGCGAATAACACGTGGAGCAAGAAACAATCGGTAATTTACACCTGGAAAGCGCGGTTATTGGAAGTATCGTGTTTTTCAAAACATCCGGTTCCATTTTGTAATCGATTCTTGATTGCAGGCGAACGAGGCAAGATATTTCATCGCAATAAACGCATCTCTACTCGAAATGCCCACATTTATCCAAAATGACAGAAACTTACAGAATCCACGACAATAAATTTTTTCCGGTAAAAAACAGTAAGGCTAACCATCAGGGATTTTCGCAAAAAAAATCAGACATTTTATTGATGATTTTTTAGGTTAAACATGATTATAGGTAATGTGAATAACACGTGGAGCAAGAAACAATCGGTAATATACACCTGGAAAGCGCGGTTATTGGAAGTATCGTGTTTTGGAATCCGGTTCCATTTTGTAATCGATTCTTGATTGCAGGCGAACGAGGCAAGATATTTCAACACAATAAACGCATCTCTACTCGAAATGCCCACATTTATCCAAAATGACAGAAACTTACAGAATCCACGACAATAAATTTTTTCCGGTAAAAAACAGTAAGGCTAACCAGGGATTTTCGCAAAAAAATTGAAACATTTTATTGTTGATTTTTCGGTTCAAAATGATTATAGGTAATGCGAATAACACGTGGAGCAAGAAACAATCGGTAATTTACACCTGGAAAGCGCGGTTATTGGAAGTATCGTGTTTTTCAAAACATCCGGTTCCATTTTGTAATCGATTCTTGATTGCAGGCGAACGAGGCAAGATATTTCAACACAATAAACGCATCTCTACTCGAAATGCCCACATTTATCCAAAATGACAGAAACTTACAGAATCCACGACAATAAATTTTTTCCGGTAAAAAACAGTAAGGCTAACCATCAGGGATTTTCGCAAAAAAATTGAAACATTTTATTGTTGATTTTTCGGTTCAAAATGATTATAGGTAATGTGAATAACACGTGAAGCAAGAAACAATCGGTAATATACACCTGGAAAGCGCGGTTATTGGAAGTATCGTGTTTTGGAATCCGGTTCCATTTTGTAATCGATTCTTGATTGCAGGCGAACGAGGCAAGATATTTCAACACAATAAACGCATCCCTACTCAAAATGCCCACATTTATCCAAAACGACAGAAACTTACAGAATCCACGACAATAAATTTTTTCCGGTAAAAAACAGTAAGGCTAACCATCAGGGATTTTCGCAAAACAATTGAAACATTTTATTGTTGATTTTTCGGTTCAAAATGATTATAGGTAATGTGAATAACACGTGGAGCAAGAAACAATCGGTAATATACACCTGGAAAGCGCGGTTATTGGAAGTATCGTGTTTTGGAATCCGGTTCCATTTTGTAATCGATTCTTGATTGCAGGCGAACGAGGCAAGATATTTCAACACAATAAACGCATCTCTACTCAAAATGCCCACATTTATCCAAAACGACAGAAACTTACAGAATCCACGACAATAATTTTTTCCCGGTGAAAAACAGTAAGGCTAACTAACCATCAGGGATTTTCGCAAAAAAATTGAAACATTTTATTGTTGATTTTTCGGTTCAAAATGATTATAGGTAATGCGAATAACACGTGGAGCAAGAAACAATCGGTAATTTACACCTGGAAAGCGCGGTTATTGGAAGTATCGTGTTTTTCAAAACATCCGGTTCCATTTTGTAATCGATTCTTGATTGCAGGCGAACGAGGCAAGATATTTCAACACAATAAACGCATCTCTACTCAAAATGCCCACATTTATCCAAAACGACAGAAACTTACAGAATCCACGACAATAAATTTTTTCCGGTAAAAAACAGTAAGGCTAACCATCAGGGATTTTCGCAAAAAAATCAGACATTTTATTGATGATTTTTTAGGTTAAACATGATTATAGGTAATGTGAATAACACGTGGAGCAAGAAACAATCGGTAATATACACCTGGAAAGCTCGGTTATTGGAAGTATCGTGTTTTGGAATCCGGTTCCATTTTGTAATCGATTCTTGATTGCAGGCGAACGAGGCAAGATATTTCAACACAATAAACGCATCTCTACTCGAAATGCCCACATTTATCCAAAATGACAGAAACTTACAGAATCCACGGCAATACATTTTTTCCGGTAAAAAACAGTAAGGCTAACCATCAGGGATTTTCGCAAAAAAATTGAAACATTTTATTGTTGATTTTTCGGTTCAAAATGATTATAGGTAATGTGAATAACACGTGGAGCAAGAAACAATCGGTAATATACACCTGGAAAGCGCGGTTATTGGAAGTATCGTGTTTTGGAATCCGGTTCCATTTTGTAATCGATTCTTGATTGCAGGCGAACGAGGCAAGATATTTCAACACAATAAACGCATCTCTACTCGAAATGCCCACATTTATCCAAAATGACAGAAACTTACAGAATCCACGACAATAAATTTTTTCCGGTAAAAAACAGTAAGGCTAACCAGGGATTTTCGCAAAAAAATTGAAACATTTTATTGTTGATTTTTCGGTTCAAAATGATTATAGGTAATGCGAATAACACGTGGAGCAAGAAACAATCGGTAATATACACCTGGAAAGCGCGGTTATTGGAAGTACCGTGTTTTTCAAAACATCCGGTTCCATTTTGTAATCGATTCTTGATTGCAGGCGAACGAGGCAAGATATTTCAACACAATAAACGCATCTCTACTCGAAATGCCCACATTTATCCAAAATGACAGAAACTTACAGAATCCACGACAATAAATTTTTTCCGGTAAAAAACAGTAAGGCTAACCATCAGGGATTTTCGCAAAAAAATTGAAACATTTTATTGTTGATTTTTCGGTTCAAAATGATTATAGGTAATGTGAATAACACGTGGAGCAAGAAACAATCGGTAATATACACCTGGAAAGCGCGGTTATTGGAAGTATCGTGTTTTGGAATCCGGTTCCATTTTGTAATCGATTCTTGATTGCAGGCGAACGAGGCAAGATATTTCAACACAATAAACGCATCCCTACTCAAAATGCCCACATTTATCCAAAACGACAGAAACTTACAGAATCCACGACAATAAATTTTTTCCGGTAAAAAACAGTAAGGCTAACCATCAGGGATTTTCGCAAAACAATTGAAACATTTTATTGTTGATTTTTCGGTTCAAAATGATTATAGGTAATGTGAATAACACGTGGAGCAAGAAACAATCGGTAATATACACCTGGAAAGCGCGGTTATTGGAAGTATCGTGTTTTGGAATCCGGTTCCATTTTGTACTCGATTCTTGATTGCAGGCGAACGAGGCAAGATATTTCAACACAATAAACGCATCTCTACTCGAAATGCCCACATTTATCCAAAATGACAGAAACTTACAGAATCCACGACAATAAATTTTTTCCGGTAAAAAACAGTAAGGCTAACCATCAGGGATTTTCGCAAAAAAATTGAAACATTTTATTGTTGATTTTTCGGTTCAAAATGATTATAGGTAATGTGAATAACACGTGGAGCAAGAAACAATCGGTAATATACACCTGGAAAGCGCGGTTATTGGAAGTATCGTGTTTTGGAATCCGGTTCCATTTTGTAATCGATTCTTGATTGCAGGCGAACGAGGCAAGATATTTCAACACAATAAACGCATCTCTACTCGAAATGCCCACATTTATCCAAAATGACAGAAACTTACAGAATCCACGACAATAAATTTTTTCCGGTAAAAAACAGTAAGGCTAACCAGGGATTTTCGCAAAAAAATTGAAACATTTTATTGTTGATTTTTCGGTTCAAAATGATTATAGGTAATGCGAATAACACGTGGAGCAAGAAACAATCGGTAATTTACACCTGGAAAGCGCGGTTATTGGAAGTACCGTGTTTTTCAAAACATCCGGTTCCATTTTGTAATCGATTCTTGATTGCAGGCGAACGAGGCAAGATATTTCAACACAATAAACGCATCTCTACTCGAAATGCCCACATTTATCCAAAATGACAGAAACTTACAGAATCCACGACAATAAATTTTTTCCGGTAAAAAACAGTAAGGCTAACCATCAGGGATTTTCGCAAAAAAATTGAAACATTTTATTGTTGATTTTTCGGTTCAAAATGATTATAGGTAATGTGAATAACACGTGGAGCAAGAAACAATCGGTAATATACACCTGGAAAGCGCGGTTATTGGAAGTATCGTGTTTTGGAATCCGGTTCCATTTTGTAATCGATTCTTGATTGCAGGCGAACGAGGCAAGATATTTCAACACAATAAACGCATCCCTACTCAAAATGCCCACATTTATCCAAAACGACAGAAACTTACAGAATCCACGACAATACATTTTTTCCGGTAAAAAACAGTAAGGCTAACCATCAGGGATTTTCGCAAAACAATTGAAACATTTTATTGTTGATTTTTCGGTTCAAAATGATTATAGGTAATGTGAATAACACGTGGAGCAAGAAACAATCGGTAATATACACCTGGAAAGCGCGGTTATTGGAAGTATCGTGTTTTGGAATCCGGTTCCATTTTGTACTCGATTCTTGATTGCAGGCGAACGAGGCAAGATATTTCAACACAATAAACGCATCCCTACTCAAAATGCCCACATTTATCCAAAACGACAGAAACTTACAGAATCCACGACAATAAATTTTTTCCGGTAAAAAACAGTAAGGCTAACCATCAGGGATTTTCGCAAAACAATTGAAACATTTTATTGTTGATTTTTCGGTTCAAAATGATTATAGGTAATGTGAATAACACGTGGAGCAAGAAACAATCGGTAATATACACCTGGAAAGCGCGGTTATTGGAAGTATCGTGTTTTGGAATCCGGTTCCATTTTGTACTTGATTCTTGATTGCAGGCGAACGAGGCAAGATATTTCAACACAATAGACGCATCTCTACTCGAAATGCCCACATTTATCCAAAATGACAGAAACTTACAGAATCCACGACAATAAATTTTTTCCGGTAAAAAACAGTAAGGCTAACCATCAGGGATTTTCGCAAAAAAATTGAAACATTTTATTGTTGATTTTTCGGTTCAAAATGATTATAGGTAATGCGAATAATACGTGGAGCAAGAAACAATCGGTAATTTACACCTGGAAAGCGCGGTTATTGGAAGTATCGTGTTTTTCAAAACATCCGGTTCCATTTTGTAATCGATTCTTGATTGCAGGCGAACGAGGCAAGATATTTCAACACAATAAACGCATCTCTACTCGAAATGCCCACATTTATCCAAAACGACAGAAACTTACAGAATCCACGACAATAAATTTTTTCCGGTAAAAAACAGTAAGGCTAACCATCAGGGATTTTCGCAAAAAAATTGAAACATTTTATTGATGATTTTTCGGTTCAAAATGATTATAGGTAATGCGAATAACACGTGGAGCAAGAAACAATCGGTAATTTACACCTGGAAAGCGCGGTTATTGGAAGTATCGTGTTTTTCAAAACATCCGGTTCCATTTTGTAATCGATTCTTGATTGCAGGCGAACGAGGCAAGATATTTCAACACAATAAACGCATCTCTACTCGAAATGCCCACATTTATCCAAAACGACAGAAACTTACAGAATCCACGACAATAAATTTTTTCCGGTAAAAAACAGTAAGGCTAACCATCAGGGATTTTCGCAAAACAATTGAAACATTTTATTGTTGATTTTTCGGTTCAAAATGATTATAGGTAATGTGAATAACACGTGGAGCAAGAAACAATCGGTAATATACACCTGGAAAGCGCGGTTATTGGAAGTATCGTGTTTTTCAAAACATCCGGTTCCATTTTGTACTCGATTCTTGATTGCAGGCGAACGAGGCAAGATATTTCAACACAATAAACGCATCTCTACTCGAAATGCCCACATTTATCCAAAACGACAGAAACTTACAGAATCCACGACAATAAATTTTTTCCGGTAAAAAACAGTAAGGCTAACCATCAGGGATTTTCGCAAAAAAATTGAAACATTTTATTGTTGATTTTTCGGTTCAAAATGATTATAGGTAATGCGAATAACACGTGGAGCAAGAAACAATCGGTAATTTACACCTGGAAAGCGCGGTTATTGGAAGTATCGTGTTTTTCAAAACATCCGGTTCCATTTTGTAATCGATTCTTGATTGCAGGCGAACGAGGCAAGATATTTCAACACAATAAACGCATCTCTACTCAAAATGCCCACATTTATCCAAAATGACAGAAACTTACAGAATCCACGACAATAAATTTTTTCCGGTAAAAAACAGTAAGGCTAACCATCAGGGATTTTCGCAAAAAAATTGAAACATTTTATTGATGATTTTTTAGGTTAAAAATGATTATAGGTAATGTGAATAACACGTGGAGCAAGAAACAATCGGTAATATACACCTGGAAAGCGCGGTTATTGGAAGTATCGTGTTTTGGAATCCGGTTCCATTTTGTAATCGATTCTTGATTGCAGGCGAACGAGGCAAGATATTTCAACACAATAAACGCATCTCTACTCAAAATGCCCACATTTATCCAAAACGACAGAAACTTACAGAATCCACGACAATAAATTTTTTCCGGTAAAAAACAGTAAGGCTAACCATCAGGGATTTTCGCAAAACAATTGAAACATTTTATTGTTGATTTTTCGGTTCAAAATGATTATAGGTAATGTGAATAACACGTGGAGCAAGAAACAATCGGTAATATACACCTGGAAAGCGCGGTTATTGGAAGTATCGTGTTTTGGAATCCGGTTCCATTTTGTACTCGATTCTTGATTGCAGGCGAACGAGGCAAGATATTTCAACACAATAAACGCATCTCTACTCGAAATGCCCACATTTATCCAAAACGACAGAAACTTACAGAATCCACGACAATAAATTTTTTCCGGTAAAAAACAGTAAGGCTAACCATCAGGGATTTTCGCAAAACAATTGAAACATTTTATTGTTGATTTTTCGGTTCAAAATGATTATAGGTAATGCGAATAACACGTGGAGCAAGAAACAATCGGTAATTTACACCTGGAAAGCGCGGTTATTGGAAGTATCGTGTTTTTCAAAACATCCGGTTCCATTTTGTAATCGATTCTTGATTGCAGGCGAACGAGGCAAGATATTTCAACACAATAAACGCATCTCTACTCGAAATGCCCACATTTATCCAAAATGACAGAAACTTACAGAATCCACGACAATAAATTTTTTCCGGTAAAAAACAGTAAGGCTAACCATCAGGGATTTTCGCAAAAAAATTGAAACATTTTATTGTTGATTTTTCGGTTCAAAATGATTATAGGTAATGCGAATAACACGTGGAGCAAGAAACAATCGGTAATTTACACCTGGAAAGCGCGGTTATTGGAAGTATCGTGTTTTTCAAAACATCCGGTTCCATTTTGTAATCGATTCTTGATTGCAGGCGAACGAGGCAAGATATTTCAACACAATAAACGCATCTCTACTCGAAATGCCCACATTTATCCAAAATGACAGAAACTTACAGAATCCACGACAATAAATTTTTTCCGGTAAAAAACAGTAAGGCTAACCATCAGGGATTTTCGCAAAAAAAATGAGACATTTTATTGATGATTTTTTAGGTTAAAAATGATTATAGGTAATGTGAATAACACGTGGAGCAAGAAACAATCGGTAATTTACACCTGGAAAGCGCGGTTATTGGAAGTATCGTGTTTTTCAAAACATCCGGTTCCACTTTGTAATCGATTCTTGATTGCAGGCGAACGAGGCAAGATATTTCAACACAATAAACGCATCTCTACTCGAATGCCCACATTTATCCAAAATGACAGAAACTTACAGAATCCACGACAATAAATTTTTTCCGGTAAAAAACAGTAAGGCTAACCATTAGGGATTTTCGCAAAAAAATTGAAACATTTTATTGTTGATTTTTCGGTTCAAAATGATTATAGGTAATGCGAATAACACGTGGAGCAAGAAACAATCGGTAATTTACACCTGGAAAGCGCGGTTATTGGAAGTATCGTGTTTTTCAAAACATCCGGTTCCATTTTGTAATCGATTCTTGATTGCAGGCGAACGAGGCAAGATATTTCAACACAATAAACGCATCTCTACTCGAAATGCCCACATTTATCCAAAATGACAGAAACTTACAGAATCCACGACAATAAATTTTTTCCGGTAAAAAACAGTAAGGCTAAAACAAACAAAAAACATCCGGTTCCATTTTGTAATCGATTCTTGATTGCAGGCGAACGAGGCAAGATATTTCAACACAATAAACGCATCTCTACTCGAAATGCCCACATTTATCCAAAATGACAGAAACTTACAGAATCCACGACAATAAATTTTTTCCGGTAAAAAACAGTAATGCTAACCATCAGGGATTTTCGCAAAAAAATTGAAACATTTTATTGATGATTTTTTAGGTTAAAAATGATTATAGGTAATGTGAATAACACGTGGAGCAAGAAACAATCGGTAATATACACCTGGAAAGCGCGGTTATTGGAAGTATCGTGTTTTTCAAAACATCCGGTTCCATTTTGTAATCGATTCTTGATTGCAGGCGAACGAGGCAAGATATTTCAACACAATAAACGCATCTCTACTCGAAATGCCCACATTTATCCAAAACGACAGAAACTCTCAGAATCCACGACAATAATTTTTTCCGGTAAAAAACAGTAAGGCTAACCATCAGGGATTTTCGCAAAAAAATTGAAACATTTTATTGTTGATTTTTCGGTTCAAAATGATTATAGGTAATGTGAATAACACGTGGAGCAAGAAACAATCGGTAATATACACCTGGAAAGCGCGGTTATTGGAAGTATCGTGTTTTTCAAAACATCCGGTTCCACTTTGTAATCGATTCTTGATTGCAGGCGAACGAGGCAAGATATTTCAACACAATAAACGCATCTCTACTCGAAATGCCCACATTTATCCAAAATGACAGAAACTTACAGAATCCACGACAATAAATTTTTTCCGGTAAAAAACAGTAAGGCTAACCATCAGGGATTTTCGCAAAAAAAATGAGACATTTTATTGATGATTTTTTAGGTTAAAAATGATTATAGGTAATGTGAATAACACGTGGAGCAAGAAACAATCGGTAATATACACCTGGAAAGCGCGGTTATTGGAAGTATCGTGTTTTTCAAAACATCCGGTTCCATTTTGTAACCGATTCTTGATTGCAGGCGAACGAGGCAAGATATTTCAACACAATAAACGCATCTCTACTCGAAATGCCCACATTTATCCAAAACGACAGAAACTCTCAGAATCCACGACAATAATTTTTTCCGGTAAAAAACAGTAAGGCTACCATCAGGGATTTTCGCAAAAAAATTGAAACATTTTATTGTTGATTTTTCGGTTCAAAATGATTATAGGTAATGCGAATAACACGTGGAGCAAGAAACAATCGGTAATATTCACCTGGAAAGCGCGGTTATTGGAAGTATCGTGTTTTTCAAAACATCCGGTTCCACTTTGTAATCGATTCTTGATTGCAGGCGAACGAGGCAAGATATTTCAACACAATAAACGCATCTCTACTCGAAATGCCCACATTTATCCAAAATGACAGAAACTTACAGAATCCACGACAATAAATTTTTTCCGGTAAAAAACAGTAAGGCTAACCATCAGGGATTTTCGCAAAAAAATTGAAACATTTTATTGTTGATTTTGCGGTTCAAAATGATTATAGGTAATGCGCATAACACGTGGAGCAAGAAACAATCGGTAATTTACACCTGGAAAGCGCGGTTATTGGAAGTATCGTGTTTTTCAAAACATCCGGTTCCATTTTGTAATCGATTCTTGATTGCAGGCGAACGAGGCAAGATATTTCAACACAATAAACGCATCTCTACTCAAAATGCCCACATTTATCCAAAATGACAGAAACTTACAGAATCCACGACAATAAATTTTTTCCGGTAAAAAACAGCGAGGCTAACTAACCATCAGGGATTTTCGCAAAAAAATTGAAACATTTTATTGATGATTTTTTAGGTTAAAAATGATTATAGGTAATGTGAGTAGCACGTGGAGCAAGAAACAATCGGTAATTTACACCTGGAAAGCGCGGTTATTGGAAGTATCGTGTTTTTCAAAACATCCGGTTCCATTTTGTAATCGATTCTTGATTGCAGGCGAACGAGGCAAGATATTTCAACACAATAAACGCATCTCTACTCGAAATGCCCACGTTTATCCAAAATGACAGAAACTTACAGAATCCACGACAATAAATTTTTTCCGGTAAAAAAACAGTAAGGCTAACCATCAGGGATTTTCGCAAAAAAATTGAAACATTTTATTGTTGATTTTTCGGTTCAAAATGATTATAGGTAATGCGAATAACACGTGGAGCAAGAAACAATCAGTAATTTACACCTGGAAAGCGCGGTTATTGGAAGTATCGTGTTTTTCAAAACATCCGGTTCCATTTTGTAATCGATTCTTGATTGCAGGCGAACGAGGCAAGATATTTCAACACAATAAACGCATCTCTACTCGAAATGCCCACATTTATCCAAAATGACAGAAACTTACAGAATCCACGACAATAAATTTTTTCCGGTAAAAAACAGTAAGGCTAACCATCAGGGATTTTCGCAAAAAAATTGAAACATTTTATTGTTGATTTTTCGGTTCAAAATGATTATAGGTAATGCGAATAACACGTGGAGCAAGAAACAATCGGTAATTTACACCTGGAAAGCGCGGTTATTGGAAGTACCGTGTTTTTCAAAACATCCGGTTCCATTTTGTAATCGATTCTTGATTGCAGGCGAACGAGGCAAGATATTTCATCACAATAAACGCATCTCTACTCGAAATGCCCACATTTATCCAAAATGACAGAAACTTACAGAATCCACGACAATAAATTTTTTCCGGTAAAAAACAGTAAGGCTAACCATCAGGGATTTTCGCAAAAAAATTGAAACATTTTATTGTTGATTTTTCGGTTCAAAATGATTATAGGTAATGCGAATAACACGTGGAGCAAGAAACAATCGGTAATTTACACCTGGAAAGCGCGGTTATTGGAAGTATCGTGTTTTTCAAAACATCCGGTTCCATTTGGTAATCGATTCTTGATTGCAGGCGAACGAGGCAAGATATTTCAACACAATAAACGCATCTCTACTCGAAATGCCCACATTTATCCAAAATGACAGAAACTTACAGAATCCACGACAATAAATTTTTTCCGGTAAAAAACAGTAAGGCTAACCATCAGGGATTTTCGCAAAAAAATTGAAACATTTTATTGATGATTTTTTAGGTTAAAAATGATTATAGGTAATGCGAATAACACGTGGAGCAAGAAACAATCGGTAATATACACCTGGAAAGCGCGGTTATTGGAAGTACCGTGTTTTTCAAAACATCCGGTTCCACTTTGTAATCGATTCTTGATTGCAGGCGAACGAGGCAAGATATTTCAACACAATAAACGCATCTCTACTCGAAATGCCCACATTTATCCAAAATGACAGAAACTTACAGAATCCACGACAATAAATTTTTTCCGGTAAAAAACAGTAAGGCTAACCATCAGGGATTTTCGCAAAAAAATTGAAACATTTTATTGTTGATTTTTCGGTTCAAAATGATTATAGGTAATGCGAATAACACGTGGAGCAAGAAACAATCGGTAATTTACACCTGGAAAGCGCGGTTATTGGAAGTATCGTGTTTTTCAAAACATCCGGTTCCATTTTGTAATCGATTCTTGATTGCAGGCGAACGAGGCAAGATATTTCAACACAATAAACGCATCTCTACTCGAAATGCCCACATTTATCCAAAATGACAGAAACTTACAGAATCCACGACAATAAATTTTTTCCGGTAAAAAACAGTAAGGCTAACCATCAGGGATTTTCGCAAAAAAATTGAAACATTTTATTGTTGATTTTTCGGTTCAAAATGATTATAGGTAATGCGAATAACACGTGGAGCAAGAAACAATCGGTAATATTCACCTGGAAAGCGCGGTTATTGGAAGTATCGTGTTTTTCAAAACATCCGGTTCCATTTTGTAATCGATTCTTGATTGCAGGCGAACGAGGCAAGATATTTCAACACAATAAACGCATCTCTACTCGAAATGCCCACATTTATCCAAAATGACAGAAACTTACAGAATCCACGACAATAAATTTTTTCCGGTAAAAAACAGTAAGGCTAACCATCAGGGATTCTCGCAAAAAAAATGAGACATTTTATTGATGATTTTTTAGGTTAAAAATGATTATAGGTAATGTGAATAACACGTGGAGCAAGAAACAATCGGTAATATACACCTGGAAAGCGCGGTTATTGGAAGTATCGTGTTTTTCAAAACATCCGGTTCCATTTTGTAATCGATTCTTGATTGCAGGCGAACGAGGCAAGATATTTCAACACAATAAACGCATCTCTACTCGAAATGCCCACATTTATCCAAAACGACAGAAACTCTCAGAATCCACGACAATAATTTTTTCCGGTAAAAAACAGTAAGGCTGCCATCAGGGATTTTCGCAAAAAAATTGAAACATTTTATTGTTGATTTTTCGGTTCAAAATGATTATAGGTAATGCGAATAACACGTGGAGCAAGAAACAATCGGTAATATTCACCTGGAAAGCGCGGTTATTGGAAGTATCGTGTTTTTCAAAACATCCGGTTCCACTTTGTAATCGATTCTTGATTGCAGGCGAACGAGGCAAGATATTTCAACACAATAAACGCATCTCTACTCGAAATGCCCACATTTATCCAAAATGACAGAAACTTACAGAATCCACGACAATAAATTTTTTCCGGTAAAAAACAGTAAGGCTAACCATCAGGGATTTTCGCAAAAAAATTGAAACATTTTATTGTTGATTTTTCGGTTCAAAATGATTATAGGTAATGCGAATAACACGTGGAGCAAGAAACAATCGGTAATATTCACCTGGAAAGCGCGGTTATTGGAAGTATCGTGTTTTTCAAAACATCCGGTTCCACTTTGTAATCGATTCTTGATTGCAGGCGAACGAGGCAAGATATTTCAACACAATAAACGCATCTCTACTCGAAATGCCCACATTTATCCAAAATGACAGAAACTTACAGAATCCACGACAATAAATTTTTTCCGGTAAAAAACAGTAAGGCTAACCATCAGGGATTTTCGCAAAAAAATTGAAACATTTTGTTGTTGATTTTTCGGTTCAAAATGATTATAGGTAATGCGAATAACACGTGGAGCAAGAAACAATCGGTAATTTACACCTGGAAAGCGCGGTTATTGGAAGTATCGTGTTTTTCAAAACATCCGGTTCCATTTTGTAATCGATTCTTGATTGCAGGCGAACGAGGCAAGATATTTCAACACAATAAACGCATCTCTACTCGAAATGCCCACATTTATCCAAAATGACAGAAACTTACAGAATCCACGACAATAAATTTTTTCAGGTAAAAAACAGTAAGGCTAACCATCAGGGATTTTCGCAAAAAAATTGAAACATTTTATTGTTGATTTTTCGGTTCAAAATGATTATAGGTAATGCGAATAACACGTGGAGCAAGAAACAATCGGTAATTTACACCTGGAAAGCGCGGTTATTGGAAGTATCGTGTTTTTCAAAACATCCGGTTCCATTTTGTAATCGATTCTTGATTGCAGGCGAACGAGGCAAGATATTTCAACACAATAAACGCATCTCTACTCGAAATGCCCACATTTATCCAAAACGACAGAAACTCTCAGAATCCACGACAATAATTTTTTCCGGTAAAAAACAGTAAGGCTAACCATCAGGGATTTTCGCAAAAAAATTGAAACATTTTATTGTTGATTTTTCGGTTCAAAATGATTATAGGTAATGTGAATAACACGTGGAGCAAGAAACAATCGGTAATATACACTTGGAAAGCGCGGTTATTGGAAGTATCGTGTTTTTCAAAACATCCGGTTCCACTTTGTAATCGATTCTTGATTGCAGGCGAACGAGGCAAGATATTTCAACACAATAAACGCATCTCTACTCGAAATGCCCACATTTATCCAAAATGACAGAAACTTACAGAATCCACGACAATAAATTTTTTCCGGTAAAAAACAGTAAGGCTAACCATCAGGGATTTTCGCAAAAAAATTGAAACATTTTATTGTTGATTTTTCGGTTCAAAATGATTATAGGTAATGCGAATAACACGTGGAGCAAGAAACAATCGGTAATTTACACCTGGAAAGCGCGGTTATTGGAAGTATCGTGTTTTTCAAAACATCCGGTTCCATTTTGTAATCGATTCTTGATTGCAGGCGAACGAGGCAAGATATTTCAACACAATAAACGCATCTCTACTCGAAATGCCCACATTTATCCAAAATGACAGAAACTTACAGAATCCACGACAATAAATTTTTTCCGGTAAAAAACAGTAAGGCTAACCATCAGGGATTTTCGCAAAAAAAATGAGACATTTTATTGATGATTTTTTAGGTTAAAAATGATTATAGGTAATGTGAATAACACGTGGAGCACGAAACGATCGGTAATATACACCTGGAAAGCGCGGTTATTGGAAGTATCGTGTTTTTCAAAACATCCGGTTCCATTTTGTAATCGATTCTTGATTGCAGGCGAACGAGGCAAGATATTTCAACACAATAAACGCATCTCTACTCGAAATGCCCACATTTATCCAAAACGACAGAAACTCTCAGAATCCACGACAATAATTTTTTCCGGTAAAAAACAGTAAGGCTACCATCAGGGATTTTCGCAAAAAAATTGAAACATTTTATTGTTGATTTTTCGGTTCAAAATGATTATAGGTAATGCGAATAACACGTGGAGCAAGAAACAATCGGTAATATTCACCTGGAAAGCGCGGTTATTGGAAGTATCGTGTTTTTCAAAACATCCGGTTCCACTTTGTAATCGATTCTTGATTGCAGGCGAACGAGGCAAGATATTTCAACACAATAAACGCATCTCTACTCGAAATGCCCACATTTATCCAAAATGACAGAAACTTACAGAATCCACGACAATAATTTTTTTCCGGTAAAAAACAGTAAGGCTAACCATCAGGGATTTTCGCAAAAAAATTGAAACATTTTATTGTTGATTTTGCGGTTCAAAATGATTATAGGTAATGCGAATAACACGTGGAGCAAGAAACAATCGGTAATTTACACCTGGAAAGCGCGGTTATTGGAAGTATCGTGTTTTTCAAAACATCCGGTTCCATTTTGTAATCGATTCTTGATTGCAGGCGAACGAGGCAAGATATTTCAACACAATAAACGCATCTCTACTCGAAATGCCCACATTTATCCAAAATGACAGAAACTTACAGAATCCACGACAATAAATTTTTTCCGGTAAAAAACAGTAAGGCTAACCATCAGGGATTTTCGCAAAAAAATTGAAACATTTTATTGTTGATTTTTCGGTTCAAAATGATTATAGGTAATGCGAATAACACGTGGAGCAAGAAACAATCGGTAATTTACACCTGGAAAGCGCGGTTATTGGAAGTATCGTGTTTTTCAAAACATCCGGTTCCATTTTGTAATCGATTCTTGATTGCAGGCGAACGAGGCAAGATATTTCAACACAATAAACGCATCTCTACTCGAAATGCCCACATTTATCCAAAACGACAGAAACTTACAGAATCCACGACAATAATTTTTTCAGGTAAAAAACAGTAAGGCTAACTAACCATCAGGGATTTTCGCAAAAAAATTGAAACATTTTATTGTTGATTTTTCGGTTCAAAATGATTATAGGTAATGCGAATAACACGTGGAGCAAGAAACAATCGGTAATATACACCTGGAAAGCGCGGTTATTGGAAGTATCGTGTTTTTCAAAACATCCGGTTCCACTTTGTAATCGATTCTTGATTGCAGGCGAACGAGGCAAGATATTTCAACACAATAAACGCATCTCTACTCGAAATGCCCACATTTATCCAAAACGACAGAAACTTACAGAATCCACGACAATAAATTTTTTCCGGTAAAAAACAGTAAGGCTAACCATCAGGGATTTTCGCAAAAAAGTTGAAACATTTTATTGTTGATTTTTCGGTTCAAAATGATTATAGGTAATGCGAATAACACGTGGAGCAAGAAACAATCGGTAATTTACACCTGGAAAGCGCGGTTATTGGAAGTATCGTGTTTTTCAAAACATCCGGTTCCATTTTGTAATCGATTCTTGATTGCAGGCGAACGAGGCAAGATATTTCAACACAATAAACGCATCTCTACTCAAAATGCCCACATTTATCCAAAATGACAGAAACTTACAGAATCCACGACAATAAATTTTTTCCGGTTAAAAACAGCAAGGCTAACCATCAGGGATTTTCGCAAAAAAATTGAAACATTTTATTGATGATTTTTTAGGTTAAAAATGATTATAGGTAATGTGCATAACACGTGGAGCAAGAAACAATCGGTAATATACACCTGGAAAGCGCGGTAATTGGAAGTATCGTGTTTTTCAAAACATCCGGTTCCACTTTGTAATCGATTCTTGATTGCAGGCGAACGAGGCAAGATATTTCAACACAATAAACGCATCTCTACTCAAAATGCCCACATTTATCCAAAATGACAGAAACTTACAGAATCCACGACAATAAATTTTTTCCGGTAAAAAACAGTAAGGCTAACCATCAGGGATTTTCGCAAAAAAATTGAAACATTTTATTGTTGATTTTTCGGTTCAAAATGATTATAGGTAATGCGAATAACACGTGGAGCAAGAAACAATCGGTAATTTACACCTGGAAAGCGCGGTTATTGGAAGTATCGTGTTTTTCAAAACATCCGGTTCCATTTTGTAATCGATTCTTGATTGCAGGCGAACGAGGCAAGATATTTCAACACAATAAACGCATCTCTACTCGAAATGCCCACATTTATCCAAAACGACAGAAACTTACAGAATCCACGACAATAATTTTTTCAGGTAAAAAACAGTAAGGCTAACCATCAGGGATTTTCGCAAAAAAATTGAAACATTTTATTGTTGATTTTTCGGTTCAAAATGATTATAGGTAATGCGAATAACACGTGGAGCAAGAAACAATCGGTAATATACACCTGGAAAGCGCGGTTATTGGAAGTATCGTGTTTTTCAAAACATCCGGTTCCACTTTGTAATCGATTCTTGATTGCAGGCGAACGAGGCAAGATATTTCAACACAATAAACGCATCTCTACTCAAAATGCCCACATTTATCCAAAATGACAGAAACTTACAGAATCCACGACAATAAATTTTTTCCGGTTAAAAACAGCAAGGCTAACCATCAGGGATTTTCGCAAAAAAATTGAAACATTTTATTGATGATTTTTTAGGTTAAAAATGATTATAGGTAATGTGCATAACACGTGGAGCAAGAAACAATCGGTAATATACACCTGGAAAGCGCGGTAATTGGAAGTATCGTGTTTTTCAAAACATCCGGTTCCACTTTGTAATCGATTCTTGATTGCAGGCGAACGAGGCAAGATATTTCAACACAATAAACGCATCTCTACTCAAAATGCCCACATTTATCCAAAATGACAGAAACTTACAGAATCCACGACAATAAATTTTTTCCGGTAAAAAACAGCAAGGCTAACCATCAGGGATTTTCGCAAAAAAATTGAAACATTTTATTGATGATTTTTTAGGTTAAAAATGATTATAGGTAATGTGCATAACACGTGGAGCAAGAAACAATCGGTAATATACACCTGGAAAGCGCGGTTATTGGAAGTATCGTGTTTTTCAAAACATCCGGTTCCATTTTGTAATCGATTCTTGATTGCAGGCGAACGAGGCAAGATATTTCAACACAATAAACGCATCTCTACTCGAAATGCCCACATTTATCCAAAACGACAGAAACTCTCAGAATCCACGACAATAATTTTTTCCGGTAAAAAACAGTAAGGCTAACCATCAGGGATTTTCGCAAAAAAATTGAAACATTTTATTGTTGATTTTTCGGTTCAAAATGATTATAGGTAATGTGAATAACACGTGGAGCAAGAAACAATCGGTAATATACACTTGGAAAGCGCGGTTATTGGAAGTATCGTGTTTTTCAAAACATCCGGTTCCACTTTGTAATCGATTCTTGATTGCAGGCGAACGAGGCAAGATATTTCAACACAATAAACGCATCTCTACTCGAAATGCCCACATTTATCCAAAATGACAGAAACTTACAGAATCCACGACAATAAATTTTTTCCGGTAAAAAACAGTAAGGCTAACCATCAGGGATTTTCGCAAAAAAATTGAAACATTTTATTGTTGATTTTTCGGTTCAAAATGATTATAGGTAATGCGAATAACACGTGGAGCAAGAAACAATCGGTAATTTACACCTGGAAAGCGCGGTTATTGGAAGTATCGTGTTTTTCAAAACATCCGGTTCCATTTTGTAATCGATTCTTGATTGCAGGCGAACGAGGCAAGATATTTCAACACAATAAACGCATCTCTACTCGAAATGCCCACATTTATCCAAAATGACAGAAACTTACAGAATCCACGACAATAAATTTTTTCCGGTAAAAAACAGTAAGGCTAACCATCAGGGATTTTCGCAAAAAAAATGAGACATTTTATTGATGATTTTTTAGGTTAAAAATGATTATAGGTAATGTGAATAACACGTGGAGCACGAAACGATCGGTAATATACACCTGGAAAGCGCGGTTATTGGAAGTATCGTGTTTTTCAAAACATCCGGTTCCATTTTGTAATCGATTCTTGATTGCAGGCGAACGAGGCAAGATATTTCAACACAATAAACGCATCTCTACTCGAAATGCCCACATTTATCCAAAACGACAGAAACTCTCAGAATCCACGACAATAATTTTTTCCGGTAAAAAACAGTAAGGCTACCATCAGGGATTTTCGCAAAAAAATTGAAACATTTTATTGTTGATTTTTCGGTTCAAAATGATTATAGGTAATGCGAATAACACGTGGAGCAAGAAACAATCGGTAATATTCACCTGGAAAGCGCGGTTATTGGAAGTATCGTGTTTTTCAAAACATCCGGTTCCACTTTGTAATCGATTCTTGATTGCAGGCGAACGAGGCAAGATATTTCAACACAATAAACGCATCTCTACTCGAAATGCCCACATTTATCCAAAATGACAGAAACTTACAGAATCCACGACAATAATTTTTTTCCGGTAAAAAACAGTAAGGCTAACCATCAGGGATTTTCGCAAAAAAATTGAAACATTTTATTGTTGATTTTGCGGTTCAAAATGATTATAGGTAATGCGAATAACACGTGGAGCAAGAAACAATCGGTAATTTACACCTGGAAAGCGCGGTTATTGGAAGTATCGTGTTTTTCAAAACATCCGGTTCCATTTTGTAATCGATTCTTGATTGCAGGCGAACGAGGCAAGATATTTCAACACAATAAACGCATCTCTACTCGAAATGCCCACATTTATCCAAAATGACAGAAACTTACAGAATCCACGACAATAAATTTTTTCCGGTAAAAAACAGTAAGGCTAACCATCAGGGATTTTCGCAAAAAAATTGAAACATTTTATTGTTGATTTTTCGGTTCAAAATGATTATAGGTAATGCGAATAACACGTGGAGCAAGAAACAATCGGTAATTTACACCTGGAAAGCGCGGTTATTGGAAGTATCGTGTTTTTCAAAACATCCGGTTCCATTTTGTAATCGATTCTTGATTGCAGGCGAACGAGGCAAGATATTTCAACACAATAAACGCATCTCTACTCGAAATGCCCACATTTATCCAAAACGACAGAAACTTACAGAATCCACGACAATAATTTTTTCAGGTAAAAAACAGTAAGGCTAACCATCAGGGATTTTCGCAAAAAAATTGAAACATTTTATTGTTGATTTTTCGGTTCAAAATGATTATAGGTAATGCGAATAACACGTGGAGCAAGAAACAATCGGTAATATACACCTGGAAAGCGCGGTTATTGGAAGTATCGTGTTTTTCAAAACATCCGGTTCCACTTTGTAATCGATTCTTGATTGCAGGCGAACGAGGCAAGATATTTCAACACAATAAACGCATCTCTACTCAAAATGCCCACATTTATCCAAAATGACAGAAACTTACAGAATCCACGACAATAAATTTTTTCCGGTTAAAAACAGCAAGGCTAACCATCAGGGATTTTCGCAAAAAAATTGAAACATTTTATTGATGATTTTTTAGGTTAAAAATGATTATAGGTAATGTGCATAACACGTGGAGCAAGAAACAATCGGTAATATACACCTGGAAAGCGCGGTAATTGGAAGTATCGTGTTTTTCAAAACATCCGGTTCCACTTTGTAATCGATTCTTGATTGCAGGCGAACGAGGCAAGATATTTCAACACAATAAACGCATCTCTACTCAAAATGCCCACATTTATCCAAAATGACAGAAACTTACAGAATCCACGACAATAAATTTTTTCCGGTAAAAAACAGTAAGGCTAACCATCAGGGATTTTCGCAAAAAAATTGAAACATTTTATTGTTGATTTTTCGGTTCAAAATGATTATAGGTAATGCGAATAACACGTGGAGCAAGAAACAATCGGTAATTTACACCTGGAAAGCGCGGTTATTGGAAGTATCGTGTTTTTCAAAACATCCGGTTCCATTTTGTAATCGATTCTTGATTGCAGGCGAACGAGGCAAGATATTTCAACACAATAAACGCATCTCTACTCAAAATGCCCACATTTATCCAAAACGACAGAAACTTACAGAATCCACGACAATAATTTTTTCAGGTAAAAAACAGTAAGGCTAACCATCAGGGATTTTCGCAAAAAAATTGAAACATTTTATTGTTGATTTTTCGGTTCAAAATGATTATAGGTAATGCGAATAACACGTGGAGCAAGAAACAATCGGTAATATACACCTGGAAAGCGCGGTTATTGGAAGTATCGTGTTTTTCAAAACATCCGGTTCCACTTTGTAATCGATTCTTGATTGCAGGCGAACGAGGCAAGATATTTCAACACAATAAACGCATCTCTACTCAAAATGCCCACATTTATCCAAAATGACAGAAACTTACAGAATCCACGACAATAAATTTTTTCCGGTAAAAAACAGCAAGGCTAACCATCAGGGATTTTCGCAAAAAAATTGAAACATTTTATTGATGATTTTTTAGGTTAAAAATGATTATAGGTAATGTGCATAACACGTGGAGCAAGAAACAATCGGTAATATACACCTGGAAAGCGCGGTTATTGGAAGTATCGTGTTTTTCAAAACATCCGGTTCCACTTTGTAATCGATTCTTGATTGCAGGCGAACGAGGCAAGATATTTCAACACAATAAACGCATCTCTACTCAAAATGCCCACATTTATCCAAAATGACAGAAACTTACAGAATCCACGACAATAAATTTTTTCCGGTAAAAAACAGTAAGGCTAACCATCAGGGATTTTCGCAAAAAAATTGAAACATTTTATTGTTGATTTTTCGGTTCAAAATGATTATAGGTAATGCGAATAACACGTGGAGCAAGAAACAATCGGTAATTTACACCTGGAAAGCGCGGTTATTGGAAGTATCGTGTTTTTCAAAACATCCGGTTCCATTTTGTAATCGATTCTTGATTGCAGGCGAACGAGGCAAGATATTTCAACACAATAAACGCATCTCTACTCAAAATGCCCACATTTATCCAAAATGACAGAAACTTACAGAATCCACGACAATAAATTTTTTCCGGTAAAAAACAGCAAGGCTAACCATCAGGGATTTTCGCAAAAAAATTGAAACATTTTATTGATGATTTTTTAGGTTAAAAATGATTATAGGTAATGTGCATAACACGTGGAGCAAGAAACAATCGGTAATATACACCTGGAAAGCGCGGTTATTGGAAGTATCGTGTTTTTCAAAACATCCGGTTCCACTTTGTAATCGATTCTTGATTGCAGGCGAACGAGGCAAGATATTTCAACACAATAAACGCATCTCTACTCAAAATGCCCACATTTATCCAAAATGACAGAAACTTACAGAATCCACGACAATAAATTTTTTCCGGTAAAAAACAGTAAGGCTAACCATCAGGGATTTTCGCAAAAAAATTGAAACATTTTATTGTTGATTTTTCGGTTCAAAATGATTATAGGTAATGCGAATAACACGTGGAGCAAGAAACAATCGGTAATTTACACCTGGAAAGCGCGGTTATTGGAAGTATCGTGTTTTTCAAAACATCCGGTTCCATTTTGTAATCGATTCTTGATTGCAGGCGAACGAGGCAAGATATTTCAACACAATAAACGCATCTCTACTCGAAATGCCCACATTTATCCAAAACGACAGAAACTTACAGAATCCACGACAATAATTTTTTCAGGTAAAAAACAGTAAGGCTAACCATCAGGGATTTTCGCAAAAAAATTGAAACATTTTATTGTTGATTTTTCGGTTCAAAATGATTATAGGTAATGCGAATAACACGTGGAGCAAGAAACAATCGGTAATATACACCTGGAAAGCGCGGTTATTGGAAGTATCGTGTTTTTCAAAACATCCGGTTCCACTTTGTAATCGATTCTTGATTGCAGGCGAACGAGGCAAGATATTTCAACACAATAAACGCATCTCTACTCGAAATGCCCACATTTATCCAAAACGACAGAAACTTACAGAATCCACGACAATAAATTTTTTCCGGTAAAAAACAGTAAGGCTAACCATCAGGGATTTTCGCAAAAAAAATGAGACATTTTATTGATGATTTTTTAGGTTAAAAATGATTATAGGTAATGTGAATAACACGTGGAGCAAGAAACAATCGGTAATATACACCTGGAAAGCGCGGTTATTGGAAGTATCGTGTTTTTCAAAACATCCGGTTCCACTTTGTAATCGATTCTTGATTGCAGGCGAACGAGGCAAGATATTTCAACACAATAAACGCATCTCTACTCGAAATGCCCACATTTATCCAAAATGACAGAAACTTACAGAATCCACGACAATAAATTTTTTCCGGTAAAAAACAGTAAGGCTAACCATCAGGGATTTTCGCAAAAAAATTGAAACATTTTATTGTTGATTTTGCGGTTCAAAATGATTATAGGTAATGCGAATAACACGTGGAGCAAGAAACAATCGGTAATTTACACCTGGAAAGCGCGGTTATTGGAAGTATCGTGTTTTTCAAAACATCCGGTTCCATTTTGTAATCGATTCTTGATTGCAGGCGAACGAGGCAAGATATTTCAACACAATAAACGCATCTCTACTCAAAATGCCCACATTTATCCAAAATGACAGAAACTTACAGAATCCACGACAATAAATTTTTTCCGGTAAAAAACAGCAAGGCTAACCATCAGGGATTTTCGCAAAAAAATTGAAACATTTTATTGATGATTTTTTAGGTTAAAAATGATTATAGGTAATGTGCATAACACGTGGAGCAAGAAACAATCGGTAATATACACCTGGAAAGCGCGGTTATTGGAAGTATCGTGTTTTTCAAAACATCCGGTTCCACTTTGTAATCGATTCTTGATTGCAGGCGAACGAGGCAAGATATTTCAACACAATAAACGCATCTCTACTCGAAATGCCCACATTTATCCAAAATGACAGAAACTTACAGAATCCACGACAATAAATTTTTTCCGGTAAAAAACAGTAAGGCTAACATCAGGGATTTTCGCAAAAAAATTGAAACATTTTATTGTTGATTTTGCGGTTCAAAATGATTATAGGTAATGCGAATAACACGTGGAGCAAGAAACAATCGGTAATTTACACCTGGAAAGCGCGGTTATTGGAAGTATCGTGTTTTTCAAAACATCCGGTTCCATTTTGTAATCGATTCTTGATTGCAGGCGAACGAGGCAAGATATTTCAACACAATAAACGCATCTCTACTCGAAATGCCCACATTTATCCAAAATGACAGAAACTTACAGAATCCACGACAATAAATTTTTTCCGGTAAAAAACAGTAAGGCTAACCATCAGGGATTTTCGCAAAAAAATTGAAACATTTTATTGATGATTTTTCGGTTCAAAATGATTATAGGTAATGCGAATAACACGTGGAGCAAGAAACAATCGGTAATTTACACCTGGAAAGCGCGGTTATTGGAAGTATCGTGTTTTTCAAAACATCCGGTTCCATTTTGTAATCGATTCTTGATTGCAGGCGAACGAGGCAAGATATTTCAACACAATAAACGCATCTCTACTCAAAATGCCCACATTTATCCAAAATGACAGAAACTTACAGAATCCACGACAATAAATTTTTTCCGGTAAAAAACAGCAAGGCTAACCATCAGGGATTTTCGCAAAAAAATTGAAACATTTTATTGATGATTTTTTAGGTTAAAAATGATTATAGGTAATGTGCATAACACGTGGAGCAAGAAACAATCGGTAATATACACCTGGAAAGCGCGGTTATTGGAAGTATCGTGTTTTTCAAAACATCCGGTTCCACTTTGTAATCGATTCTTGATTGCAGGCGAACGAGGCAAGATATTTCAACACAATAAACGCATCTCTACTCAAAATGCCCACATTTATCCAAAATGACAGAAACTTACAGAATCCACGACAATAAATTTTTTCCGGTAAAAAACAGTAAGGCTAACCATCAGGGATTTTCGCAAAAAATTGAAACATTTTATTGTTGATTTTTCGGTTCAAAATGATTATAGGTAATGCGAATAACACGTGGAGCAAGAAACAATCGGTAATTTACACCTGGAAAGCGCGGTTATTGGAAGTATCGTGTTTTTCAAAACATCCGGTTCCATTTTGTAATCGATTCTTGATTGCAGGCGAACGAGGCAAGATATTTCAACACAATAAACGCATCTCTACTCGAAATGCCCACATTTATCCAAAACGACAGAAACTTACAGAATCCACGACAATAATTTTTTCAGGTAAAAAACAGTAAGGCTAACCATCAGGGATTTTCGCAAAAAAATTGAAACATTTTATTGTTGATTTTTCGGTTCAAAATGATTATAGGTAATGCGAATAACACGTGGAGCAAGAAACAATCGGTAATATACACCTGGAAAGCGCGGTTATTGGAAGTATCGTGTTTTTCAAAACATCCGGTTCCACTTTGTAATCGATTCTTGATTGCAGGCGAACGAGGCAAGATATTTCAACACAATAAACGCATCTCTACTCAAAATGCCCACATTTATCCAAAATGACAGAAACTTACAGAATCCACGACAATAAATTTTTTCCGGTAAAAAACAGTAAGGCTAACCATCAGGGATTTTCGCAAAAAAATTGAAACATTTTATTGTTGATTTTGCGGTTCAAAATGATTATAGGTAATGCGAATAACACGTGGAGCAAGAAACAATCGGTAATTTACACCTGGAAAGCGCGGTTATTGGAAGTATCGTGTTTTTCAAAACATCCGGTTCCATTTTGTAATCGATTCTTGATTGCAGGCGAACGAGGCAAGATATTTCAACACAATAAACGCATCTCTACTCGAAATGCCCACATTTATCCAAAACGACAGAAACTTACAGAATCCACGACAATAATTTTTTCAGGTAAAAAACAGTAAGGCTAACCATCAGGGATTTTCGCAAAAAAATTGAAACATTTTATTGTTGATTTTTCGGTTCAAAATGATTATAGGTAATGCGAATAACACGTGGAGCAAGAAACAATCGGTAATATACACCTGGAAAGCGCGGTTATTGGAAGTATCGTGTTTTTCAAAACATCCGGTTCCACTTTGTAATCGATTCTTGATTGCAGGCGAACGAGGCAAGATATTTCAACACAATAAACGCATCTCTACTCGAAATGCCCACATTTATCCAAAACGACAGAAACTTACAGAATCCCCGACAATAAATTTTTTCCGGTAAAAAACAGTAAGGCTAACCATCAGGGATTTTCGCAAAAAAGTTGAAACTTTTTATTGTTGATTTTTCGGTTCAAAATGATTATAGGTAATGCGAATAACACGTGGAGCAAGAAACAATCGGTAATTTACACCTGGAAAGCGCGGTTATTGGAAGTATCGTGTTTTTCAAAACATCCGGTTCCATTTTGTAATCGATTCTTGATTGCAGGCGAACGAGGCAAGATATTTCAACACAATAAACGCATCTCTACTCAAAATGCCCACATTTATCCAAAATGACAGAAACTTACAGAATCCACGACAATAAATTTTTTCCGGTAAAAAACAGCAAGGCTAACCATCAGGGATTTTCGCAAAAAAATTGAAACATTTTATTGATGATTTTTTAGGTTAAAAATGATTATAGGTAATGTGCATAACACGTGGAGCAAGAAACAATCGGTAATATACACCTGGAAAGCGCGGTTATTGGAAGTATCGTGTTTTTCAAAACATCCGGTTCCACTTTGTAATCGATTCTTGATTGCAGGCGAACGAGGCAAGATATTTCAACACAATAAACGCATCTCTACTCAAAATGCCCACATTTATCCAAAATGACAGAAACTTACAGAATCCACGACAATAAATTTTTTCCGGTAAAAAACAGTAAGGCTAACCATCAGGGATTTTCGCAAAAAAATTGAAACATTTTATTGTTGATTTTTCGGTTCAAAATGATTATAGGTAATGCGAATAACACGTGGAGCAAGAAACAATCGGTAATTTACACCTGGAAAGCGCGGTTATTGGAAGTATCGTGTTTTTCAAAACATCCGGTTCCATTTTGTAATCGATTCTTGATTGCAGGCGAACGAGGCAAGATATTTCAACACAATAAACGCATCTCTACTCGAAATGCCCACATTTATCCAAAACGACAGAAACTTACAGAATCCACGACAATAATTTTTTCAGGTAAAAAACAGTAAGGCTAACCATCAGGGATTTTCGCAAAAAAATTGAAACATTTTATTGTTGATTTTTCGGTTCAAAATGATTATAGGTAATGCGAATAACACGTGGAGCAAGAAACAATCGGTAATTTACACCTGGAAAGCGCGGTTATTGGAAGTATCGTGTTTTGAAATTCGGTCGCGTTTGTTATACTTTTTTAACACAAACTTCTAGAATGTTTTGGTGCCTGGTGACTTTTTGTTTACATTTTGAATGTAAATTGGGCAGCTTTTTAATTTTTCGAAGCATGCTTTTACTTATTAGGGTAATTACCGGCAATTTACCGGAACTTTACGAAATATAGGACGCATTTATTCAATGCACGGAATGAAATTGCACAATGGGAAATATTTTCTGGAACACTTACCTGAATGACGTATGATATCTGTTGGCATGGTGTCCATGTGTAATAGAACAGCTTGATTTTCAGCTTCATCATTGCCGGTATATTGGTATTAGTGATGTAGTATCCTCATGAACAGCCGGTGATTCTATCACTTTACTTGTTACAGATTGCGGTGTTTTCCGCAAATCTTCTAACACTACTTGGTGAATGAGACGGTCTGGTTCATTCGTAAAGTGTGGATATATCACATAAATCTGGAATCTAATGAACAAATTTGTCCATTCTCAGGGACAGCAGGTACATAATCAGTCATATTCGTGTATCGAAGGATTAATATTGTTTGAGTAAAATACCATAACTGTTTATTTTCATTTTAATTATACATTTATATAATTAAATAATATTAATTAACAAGATTTAATCGTTCTAATTATTCACATATCTCGATTATGCATAACTCTTTGTGTGACATCGATCGGGATCATGTTGTACCCGATACGATATCGAAAATAATGGATCACTCGATGTCGATGAATTTGTCGATTGATTTGATGATAAATTCGATTGATTTGAACGACGATTAGGATGTGGTGGTAATGGTGGCGGAACATCTGGAAATTTGTCCAAATACAATATACTGCCGCGTGCCTCATCGTACGTAACCTCCGATTTATTCGAGCTCATGCGTAATTTTTGTTTATTATTATTCATGCGAAATGAGATGATATCGAATGGGGATGGGGTCACAGCGGACACATAACTTCTGGCACTCCCCACACTAGTTTCAGAAAATCGACGATTGTTTAAAGTTGATGAACTAAATTAAAAAAATTGAATAAATATTTTGCAACATTCAATACATTTTTTTAATCTCACCGTTCCGCTCCAATTTTGGTTGATCGCCTAGCCGGCGATGGTGTGATATAATTCGGGGGTGCATGATATTCTGTTATTTCTTCGTGTTCCTGTAGCCATGGTCTACTTGTTTTTCGTGGTTTTGTGTTTGTAACAAAAAACGGAAATCTCCTCAGACAGCAATACATTATTAGTGCACCACTAAGCACCGCCAAAATCATAGACGCCGAAATAATGGCAATTACCATCACCTTATCACTTTTATAAATCCATGTCTTATCGTAACTATTTTGATTCTCTGGCGTTATTTCGGTTGTCGACGAATCGCAAATCAATCGAAATGCAGCACAATTAAACGGCAACACTCTACCGTCATTTTGGTCAACAATACAAAATATATACAACGTGTTATGCCTCAGGTTCTCGATTTTGACGCGTGGTTTAATGTGTTCTGCACATTTGTATTCGATTGCGCCCGCGTCATCAGCTTGACTGGCTCCATCGACGGCAGATAGGATCGAATCGATAGGCGTATTATTTGTAAACCAAAGCAGAGTCGCATCGGCGTAATAAACTTGAACCAATTCGATAAATATGTCAAAGTTACTGTCTTTGATAATAATGAACTCGGCCGAGCGAGCTTCAATACTGATTGGCAGTACGTAACTTGCTACGGCAACGTTTGTATGATTTTCACAGTTTAAATAAATTTCATTTTCTGGTTCTTTGGTGCTTGCCGTAGTCGTAGTACTTTCAGTGGTCGGTCCATCTTCAGTAGTCGTTGTTATATTCAATGTTGTTTCTGTATCACTTTTGGTAGGCTTTGAATGATAATCCGGGGTATTTGTACCGAACTTAGTCGTAGATGTATTGGGTGCACAATAGATTTTAACATTTTGTATCAATTCATTGCTCAATTCATCTGGGGTATCACATTTTATATCTTCTAAAATGGTAGCTGGATATGATTTAACGTATTCTTGTAAATACAAAATTCCTTCATTACAGATGCAATCAAAACCGTTGCCGCTTAGATGTATTTTTTTCGGTACCACAACATCAAATATTCCACTGGGCACAGTCTGTAATAGATTATCGTTTAATTGAATTAATTGCAATTTTGATAATCTATCGAAGACACCGCTAGGGAGCGACGTAATTTTTGAATTCCGCAAATATAATGAAATAACGTCTTTTAATCCAGAAAATGAGTTTCTCGTAATTCTATCACCAAAACTATTATATTGTAAATTGACGATTGTACTTGAAAGGAACTGGTATCCTGTCAGGTTGCCGATCATTAAAACTAATGGCATAGTATGTACCGAAAATGATTCAAGAGTAAATTGCATTGGGATCATAACTCCTGCTTCAATTTCACTGACCGCCGGAAATTTTTCAAAAACGACTTCGATTACACTTTCCAGGCCAACAAACGCATTTTTAGTAATTTTTTTCAACGAAAGCAGCTGGATAAGCTTAAAGAGTGTAATTGGTTGAAATTGAATACCACTAAATGCATAATCTTCAATTACTCGAAAATATGATTCGTGAATTTCAAGTTCCTTCACAGGATACGGTAATGTATACCAGTCTTTGTACACCGTTCCAGTTGTGCTGTTGTAATTGTACAACGAAAGTCTGATTTCGCCACACGATGACTCACTTGTAGCGTACACTTGCTCAATTTCCTCGTTCACTGTATCCAGAACATCATTTTTACATTTCACTACACAATCAGAAATCGTGCAACTGCCTTTGACCGATGATTTTGCAATCGAAAACGATTTCTCTTTCCCATCATAATTTTCATCCACCAAACTCGTAATCGTTGATATTGTTTCATCATAAAGAATAGTCGTTGACATTGTTCCATCTTCGGTGGAGATGGTGCTGGTGCTGGTGTTTCACGTAACAAAAAATATTAAATCTTAATTTGAATCAACGATTCTTTGTACACATAAATAGATAACGTGGAAAATTTTACTCACGACTTTTCCATATGAATCTCCTTTGTTTCGATTATGTTAACGATAACAATCGCAAACAGCAATATAAAACATAAAATACAAAATATCGATGCTAATATGCGGTTCCATTTGCGATTCCATTCTTGAAATTTGGCCCATCCCTCGCTACGTTTTGGTTTGTCAAGCGTAAATGATTTGGTCATGTTTGTGGTCACGCTTGAACTTGACAGTGGGAGGATTAAAATTAGACTAAAACTCTATCTATCTACAGTCTGTTGTATAGTTTTTTTTTGATTTTCTTTTTTGTGCTAGCGCGACTAATAATCCAATAATGTGTGTATGCGATATGAGGAATTCAATTTATTTGCTCATTCATTTATCAGGAAAATTCACAAAAAATAAAAAAATAGATTACGATTGTAATTTTGCAAATATACGATATGAACGTAGAATTGTTGATTTTCCATTTTGATCGAGTGGCGTAGCCGATAAGTAGTATTCTTGTTGGGGCACGACTCGAATGATAATGCGACGAAACGAATTTTTTAAGACGATTTCGTCTATAATTGTGGTAAACATTTAATTCTGTGCACGCTGACGATTCTCAAATCTGTCAGGAAAATTCTGTTACATAAAAAATTTAAATGGAGCTACTAAGAAGGGGACTAATTCAGCGCTTAGGATTGATGCTGTGATATTGAGGTTTTAAGATTTTCTTGTTCCTAAATAACCTACATTTGTTTGAAAGAAGTTTGGTGAATTCATAAACAAACTCGGAGCACAAAATACAGATTCGTACAATTGAATAGGCCATGTATATATGATTATTACCTGACCTGATAGTCTTATTTTTAAAACATACTCAGTGTATTGATTTGAGATTAGTGCGGTCGGAGCTGGTCCAATAATTATAAACAACACATTTATTATCGAATGAGAAGCGATATCTTGACTGGTTTTATAACTTCTCTCTTTATTATGAAGATTTTACAGTTTACACAGTACAAGCTGACCCGGTGAACGTCGTACCGCCTCAGAATGAATAAATGTTATGTTAACTTATTAGCAGAATTAACGTAGGTTACTGCAGCAGGGAAACTTTCGAATTTCAAAATGAAACTTTGCATACCGATTAAGCCCAATTTGTGCTAATTAGTGCTCACGGGAAAAAATTAGTGCTAGTCCAGGAGCCGAAAAAACGGGAAAATAGAATTTCAAATTTCGCCTGAAAGACGGAATAAATAAAACCCGATTTCTAGAAAAAACCAGAAACAATTTAAGCCTAATTTTAAAAGTTTGTAAAGGCCGCTAAACTGATGAAATTTGTGCTTACTATAGAAATATGATTTTCATACATTTTCATTTATAAATTGAGGAAAATCAGACTAGCCCCTGAAAGATACTATATGCAAAAAACAAAATACAGAGGTATATCGTTGAATAATATTTGTGTTGAACAACAAATTAAACAATGGAAATAAAATGTTCTAAAGTCCAAGTCATAAACAATTCAGATAGTATATTCCTGTCAGGTATGTTCATTGCCATCCGAAAAACATAGTAACTGAATTTGTGTTAACCTAGAATTGGCCCAATTCCATTGAACAACAACGACTGTTGAATGAACAATTTTCTGACAAAAAGTGTTCTAGAAACCAATGGTTTTGGCACTTCTGATTGTATATTCCGATCAGGTATATTCATTGCCTTCCGAAAAACATAGTGGCTGAATTTATGCTAACCAAGAATTGGCCCAATTCCATTGAACAACAACCACCGTTGAATGATAAATTTTCTGAAAAAAAGTGTTCTAGAAACGGTCGTTGTTGTTCAATGGAATTGGGCCAATTCTGGATTAGCATAAATTCAGCCACTATATTTTTCGGATGGCAATGAATATACCTGATCGGAATATGCAATCAGAAGTGGCAACTTCATTGGTTTCTAGAACACTTTTTGTCAGATAATTGTTCATTCAACGGTCGTTGTTGTTCAATGGAATTGGGCCAATTCTGGATTACCACAAATTCAGGCACTATATTTTTCGGATGACAATGAACATATCTGATCGGGATATGCAATCCGAAGCCAACTTCATTGGTTTCTAGAACACTTTTTGTCAGAAAATAGATCATTCAACGGTCGTTGTTGTTCAATGAAATTGGGCCAATTCTGGATTAGACCAAATTCAGCCACTACATTTTTCGGATGGCAATGAAATATACCTGATCGGAATATGATATTTGAATTGCGTATGACTTGGATTTTAGAACATTTTATTTCTATTGTTTAATTTGATGTTCAACACAAATATTATTGAACGATATACCTCTGTATTTTGTTTTTTGCATATAGTATCTTTCAGGGGCTAGCCTGGTTTTCCTCGATTTCTGGATGAAAATTTATGAAAATCATATTTCTATGAATTCGCTGGTAAATTTGGCCTTGTATTGAATCTGTAAAATCGAAGGCGAAGTCAGAACCTTGATTGTTGGATTGAATCCGCTTTCTTCGATAATGTCTGCTCCAAATGAAGTCATTTGTAAATATCCGTTGTAACTTTGAGTGTTCGATAGAAAATGTCGTGATCCTGGTGTTTCGCCACGAAGCAGGCAGAAGCAATAATGGCAATTTCACTTTGCTCAGAGACAGCACAATCCAGGTGTTTCTCCAGCGAACGCCAATGCACGGCAATGGTGGCACACAACCTCAATTTAGCCAATTTGAACGAAAGGATGTGAGCTGTAGTCAATTGTGCAATCGATTTGAAAGAAGATTATCACGTTGTTGAACTGTGCGATAAGCTCGACGAGTCCTCATTACCAACTGAGCCGTTTGACGTAAGGCCTCTCTTTGTTCTTGTGTATGTGAAGCACGAAATCGGGCCATACTAACACAGCGCTCTTTTCATGCTCTTTGCTGTTCATCTGCAGTGAAATGATTCGCAATATTCCAGAGTCTGGTTGCATTATGACTTCGTTGTGAACGATTAGATCTTCTGGCTCGCAACATTGTAAATAACACTGGAAACTTAATCACACAATCACAAATGTGATAACCTAGCAAAGTGGACATCTTTAAAGGCAACTTACCGTTTGAAATTTACGATCGAAAATAGAATTCCACAGAAATACGAACGAAGCCGACTGGAAAATCAAACCGACAAAGTACATGCACCTTTTGCAATGTGCGATTCATCAAACTGAGCTCACCTCTTTGAAATCACTTTTCGCTGATGAATTTCGTCGAAAACTGAATGAAAATTGGTGAAAACTCGAGGAAAATGCTGATAAATTGCGTTGCACGCGTTCAATGGTATGCAACAGAGACATGAAATACTTTGACCAGAAACAAATGAGAACAACAAAAAATTTCCATATAAAATCTTTTTCAAACGTGGACCGTTGGAGAGAGATGAATTTAGACAAATAATATATGGTTGCCTTTTTCATACTTTTGCAATGCGCAGGGAAACTTCTCGCGGCCGAGACGAACAAAAAAAATTCATTGAAATCGAGATATCATCAAAAAAGCCGTTCCATACAAAATGTTTGAGAACATGAATTTTCTTTCGAATTTTGCTAAAGTTTTAATAGTTATTCTGCTATTCAGGGCGGAGACAAATCCAACAAATCAAAGATTATAAAAATCGGTCTAACTCAGCGCAATAAAAACGATTATGTGATAATGGATGAAACTTGGATCCACCACTACACACCAGAGTCAAATCGGCAATCAGCTGAATGATGAGAGACCGATGAACCTCGTCCGAAGCGACCAAAAGTACAACAGTCGGCTTAAAAGGTTATGGCGTCTGTTTTTCGGGATGCACATGGTATAATATAATGAATATTATCGACTACCTTGAGAAAGGGAAAAAATCAATAGCGAATATTATATCGGGTTATTGGTGCGTTTAAAGGAAGAAATCACTAAAAAACGACCTCCAATGAAGAAGAAAAAATTATTCTTTCATCAAGACAATGCACCATGTGCATCGAAAATTGCACGAATTACACATTCAATTACTTCCGCATTTATCGCATTCGCCATATTTGGCCGCAGCGAGTATTACTTGTTTACAGACCTAAAAAAAATATCCAGGGAAAGAGATTTTTTCCAATGCAGAAGTGATTGCCGAAACTTATTACGGGTGGCACGAAGCCAACTCGCAGTTTCATCTAAATATGCAGATGCCTCTCAGAAAGTTGAGGCTTGCATATTCTCGCCCTACACCGTGGAACAGAAAAAAATAAGAAGTAAAAAACTGAAAGTAAATTACGCCAAAATTGTATCGACCGAAATTTGAGGAAAGTGAGTAAAAATAATAATAACCGAGTGTGTCTATCCAGGGACGACCGGATCTCCTCGAATAACAAGTGCAATATCTGCTGAATAGACTCCCCGAATGACCCATCGATGCCTAGAGGCCGATGTCCAGCCACAACGCAGCATTAGAGGGTAGGGACGTCTCCCCAATAGACAAAGCCTCTCTTTACTCGGAGAGACCTCTAGGCATTCTCCCACATTACACATTTCGACGCTGGATACTGTAACTCACCACTCCGACCCTGTGGATGTCCTGCCAAGGGGATGACGAAATAAGATTCCCTTTCCCAACATTCCAATCCGAACGGTTTTAGTAATTCACCTTATAGAAAGGGAAAAACCCAAGAATAGGTATAATAACAAAAGAAAATAATAACTAGAAAAATAGATCGAGGCCGAGGGATGAAAAAAAATAAAACTGAATGCCAGGAACCGCCGTGCTATTTTTATGCACACGATTATAACGAAATTAAAAATCCTAAACAAAATTACAAATGAAATCATGTTATGGCCCCTCACGGAGTCGTAACAAACTGAAGCTTATTTTGAAGGCAAAGATAAATCGTTCTACAAAAAAGGCATCGAAATGTTAGAGAGGCGTTGGACTGATTTTATCGCTCTAGAAATTATGTTGACGAATAAAATGTATTTTGCCCAAAAAATTGTGTTTTCTTCGTTAAACCGGGAATTTTTCAGGCGATGTGTTATCTGTGTTATTAACGGAATGATTGGAAAAATTCAAATTTTTTGTATGTTTTAGCTGGTTTAGGACAATTTCGAATGTATGGACTCCTATCTCATCAATGGCAACTTCGATTGGATGTTTCAAGTCTTGGATAGTCTCTGGGTGGTTAGCGTAACACATACCCTTAACGGTTCCCCACAAAAAGAAAATCCAACGGAGTCAAATCGCAGCTGCGTGCTGGCAAATTGATATCTCCTTTACGGCTGATTATTCGATTCCCGAAGGCAGTGTGCAAAATACCGATTGTTGAATTTGCTGTGTGGCAAGTTGCGCTGTCCTGTTGAAACCAAATGTTGTGTGTGTCGTTTTTTTGAATTCTGGGTAACAAAAACTCATTAATCATGACTCGGTAACGCTCCCGATTGACTGTAAAGGCGACTTCTTGCTTATTTTCGAAAAAAATGGACCTGTGGCGTGTCTATTGCATTTATACGCGCTAATCCGACTCCAATTAATAATCTACAAACTGTGCACACTAAGATCCGATATGATCCGGACTCATGCAAGACAAAAACGATAAATTCAATTGCTGTAAATGACTCTAGCTGCCGTGTCTGATTTAATATCAGGTTTTGGACAAACTTCAGCCCAGCGTGTATAACGATCAGTTATAGTTACATAAAGTTTCGAACCTTCAGAATCTGCTAACGGGCCAATGGATTTGATCAAAATGATTTGCTGCCAGTTGGTAATTCCGTGTAAGAGAACTAACATGTCTCGTAATTTTTAATTTCTGACAAGGTTGACAAGGTTTTGTGAACGATCGGATATCCTTGTCCATATCAGACCAAACATATTTCCGTTTGATCATTTTGACCGTGGTTCGTATGCTAGGATTCGATAATCCATGACAATCGACAAAAATTTGGTAGCGAAATTGATCAGGAACGTATGGTCGCATTTCACCAGATGAACCAGTTTTATCAGAACTAAACAAAGGTATATTACTGAATTTGAAATTTGGTTTGGATAACATCACCAGGTTGACTTTCAGCAATTCTCTCAAAAATTAACTTTGATGGTAACCGAATTTTCTCAACACGCGACAAGCCATCAGCAACAATGTTTTCACGACCAGACATGTGACGGATTCCGGTGGTTAGTTGTGAAATAAGATCTAAATACCGTCTTTGTCGGAGCGATACCTTGTCTAAACTCTGTTGGAAGGCATAAGCAAGCGGTTTATGATCAGTGTAAATCAGAAAAACACGATCCTCGAACAAATACCTGAAATGCTTCACTGCTGAGTAAGCGGCAAGAAGTTCCCGGTCGTAGGCACTGTACTGAGAAAAATTTTAAGGTTGCCACACATTGTTAACAAACTGTTGAAATATTGTAATTTGAACAGATTCGCTGATTGAGAGTTTTGTTTTTTCGAAAGCTTGCAACGCTTCTTCTAGCCAAGTAATCTTGGTTTATCATTTTTACGGTTGCTACCGATAAAATAACCGATAATTCAAAATTCTCTGACATTCAGCAGCATTGGAAATTACAGATCGGTAAAAATTGACCAGACCCATGAATTTTCATAATGGCATCAATTTTCTCTTTGGAAGTTTGAGATTGTTTGGGTGAAGCGAAAACACATTTACTGACGTTAATAACAAAACTAACGTCTTGTAGACCACAGAATAAAACTTCTAGACGATTCAAATGCCGTTCGAAATCTTTGGATGCTGTCAAAATATCGTCCAGATAAGGAAACGCGATGCAATGTTGGAGTACAAATAGAGGTCTTCGGAACATCTGATTCTTCAGCCGGAATCTGGTGTAAAACCTTAATCAAAACAACTTTGGAAAAAATTGTGCATCCATCTATTGTAGTTGTGAATTAAAGTCTCGTAATTTAGGCACAGGGTAACGATCTGGCTTAGTTAATTTATTGAGTGCACGGCAATCGACACTTTTCTTTACCAAATGAAGTAGACTTGACCACTCACTACACAATGGTCTACATATACCTTGACGAATTAAAGGCTCGAATTCAGCTTTTGCAATACAACGCTTGTCAGGTGCTAGACTATACGCGCTTTCTCTGCTCACGGAGGACCTACAGTGACAATAGTATGAGTCATTTGAATTTCTGTAGAAATTTGACGATGGCTTGGTTAAGACCGTTCGGAGAAATTGGACTGGTCGCACAAGTATTTGTGTTGTCTTCCAAACCAAATAAAGCATTCACTCTCAACGACGTTGCCGAGTCAATGAGTTCCCGATTTTTGAGGTCAACTAACAACCCATAATTAGACAAAAAATCAGCTCCAATAATTGGTTTACTAACGTTAGCTATAATAAACTTCCAATAAAATTTGCGTTGAAGGCCCAAGCTTAGATTGACGACATGTGGTACCAAATGTATTGAATTTTCGTGGAACGACAATTTTGACGACGAGAGGGTGGAATCACCGACACATCGCCGCCTGTGCCAACTAGAAATTGAACTTAAGTAACACGATCTGTAATAACGAGACGACTATTGATTGAAGTAACAGTATTGCTAGTCGCCATACGCGATACTTTACTTAGTTTTTTGCCTCGTTAGAGGCTTTGAAATTGGCGTAGAACTTGCAATACGGTTTGGAATTACGAGCCTTATGCTTGTATCGATTGTGATAATAACAAACTGATCGTCGTTTGAATTACGGCTTTTAAATTCCTGACGACTTGGATAAAGGTTTCGGGAAAGACTACGACTGCGCGATTGTAAGAAACTATCAAACTTCTTTGTTAACGCGTCAACTTGAGCAGCTAATTCACTGTCACCTGCTTACATCTAAAGGCTTATCTACCTTGTAAATACAGGGTGGGCCATACGTCACTGAACGTTGTATTTTTGATATAATTTGTTTATTTTGCATTTATTTTTCTCTTTTTATTTTTCAGTATTAGAAATAACGTTTGGGAGATTCAGTAGCCATGTATACGATTGAGGAACGAGCAAAAATTGTTGAATTTTATTTTGGTAGTCAAAATGCAATAATTCACACCCAAAGAAAATTTTGTATTTTTGTTAACACCAGAAATGCACCATCACGAAATCAAGTACGCAATCTAGTTGCTCGTTTTCAGTCATCGGGATCTGTTAGTGACTTATCTCGAAGTGGAAGACCGCTTGAAACACGAAGCCAAGATAATATCGAACGAGTTCGGGAGAGCGTAACTGAGAACCCTGAAACATCGACTCGTAAACGTGCCACCCAGCTTCAAATGTCCAGAACTTCACTGCGTAGAATAATGAAAATACATTTATTGCTGTTTCCGTACAAGACACAAATGATACATGCAATTTTGCCGCAAGACTATGCAACCCGCTTAAGATTTCGTGGCAAGTTGAACGAATTATTATCGGATGGTCATTTCCATTTAAGTGGTTATGTTAATAAGCCAAATTTTAGAATCTGGGGATCTCAAAACCCAAGAGTGATTCAACAGCTTCCACCAGATTTTCTTTGTAGGGATTTTTGAAATATCGTGTATACGCAAATAAACCGCAAGGACTGCAACAACTACAAGACAACATAATAAATGAAATTATTACGATTGATCAACCAGTTTGGGCTTCAGTTACGGACCAGATACAGCAAAGTTCAGCACCTTGCGCAGAGGCTGATGGCAGGCATCTAACAGATATTATTTTTAAAATTTAATTTTTTTAAAAACTCTTCATGATTAAAACTATCTTTTGTAATCAAAATTATTCATTTTCAATAAAAAAAATCTAAAAAGTTATATCAAAAATACAATGCCCAGTGACTTATGACACACCCTGTATTATCAGCTGCCAGGTCAGTTTCTAAACTAACCAAAATTTTCTGGGTGACGTGTGGTAAACGTTTCAACTATATTTCTTGGAGGACATTATCCTTCATTTGATCACCAGCCAAATTTCTCATCTCTCGAAGTAGCTGTATTGGTTTTATCTCCTAATTGTTACCCGTTGAGCGATTGATCTAATTTCTTGCTGATTCGGCCTTTTTCAAACCAACGTATTTATGTGTCTTAGCCGGTTTAATAATTTTATCGCGAACTTGCTTCACGATATCAGGCTCGAGAGCGGACAATAAATGACTACACATATTCAAATCGGATATTAGCAATATTGAACTGACGGAGATACAATTATTGATTTAAAAACCTTGGATACAAATCATCAAGGTACGTATGCGAACAATTAGATACAGGCAATGACAATTCTATTCCGCCACAGGCCAATGATTCCACCGGTCCAAAATCCACATTCAACAGTCACTCGTTGTGGATGCATCGGCTTCTCCATGGTTACGTGTGAATTTTCGGAGCCCCAAATGCGACAATTTTGCTTGTCGACGTAGCCTCCGAAGTGAAAATAAGCTTCGGAGGAAAAGACTACTGGAGCTCCTGCACTAATTCAACTTTGTACGCCTTATAACGAAGTCTTTATGCAACATTCTAAACAACAATGACAAATTGATGTTGATGGATGCCCAGACACATTCTGAGCAACAGCTGCAATGTTCTCGGCTTTACTCAATTTTCCACGTAAATTTCTTATAGTTTGAGTAGAAGACTGACAACTAAGAAAGTTAGTTTTCAATATTTCTAAATTTCGAGGGTGACAACACTTACGTCATTGGTAAGTGTTATCGCACTCGAAATAACCGGTAGTTGAAATTGCAAACGTTAGATGGGCCACCCGTCATCTACACTGGTTCTAAGGTACGTTACCGGGGCAACACAGAATGGAAAACTCGATTTGCAACATAGATATGCCCTTATGTATTGAATCCGAGACATTTTCAGGTTTCAGCCAATTTTAATATTTTAAATAATCACAAGGCTATGGTACAATTAGAAACGAAACAGAGTGATCGATCAACTCTAACCATGACAGATAGTATACAAGTGAAAATAGAAAAATAAAATATTTACAGTTTATCTACATAAAAATCGCAAAATACTGTGAAATGGATAAACTTTGTTGGCAATCTCTCATTTGTTCTACAAACACCTGATACCAAAAATGTACTTCACATTTATGCAACACAATGTTAATAATAGTCCATTACCATGCTGATCTACTATGATATGCAATAAAATAATTTTGCACAGCTGTGTTGCAAGTGTAACAATCCAAATCGCAACGTACAAGCAAATGTTACACGACATCTAAACTAAACTGTTTCAACTACGCATTCAACATTACTTGCATATATATCGGGCGCCACTGATCATCAAACCAAACCAATATCACAATAATTATATTTCGTTTGTTTTTTGCGTTTGTGTTGTTGTTGTTTTAATTTTTTCATTAATAAACGCGAAACGAATTTATATTGTATGTATAAAATTGTCACCATCGCAACATTATCAAATCAAAGCTTAATTGGAAACGAAATTACACAGAGTTCGTCCGACGTCGATTTATTTGCCATTTTAATTAGAATTTTTTGTAATCGTTCGTAAATGTCGTTTAACATTTGTGTTGTTGTATTTGCATAATATTTTGGTTCAGTAATTAATTCATGTATGACGATCAAATTAGTAAACATTTGGGCGATTATCGTTTTATTTATTAAAAACATTACAACAGCTAATTTTACAACAGAGATCACATTGTGTAAATGTGTGTAGTGTACATTTGTTTTTGTGTACGTACACATTTTATTTTTTTGCTTTCGTATCGAAAGTGCTGAAAAATCACAAAATCTAAAAATTTCATTTTATCTTACGGTGTGTGCCGTCTTATCGCATCGAATGGGGGTGTGTGTGTGTGTGGAAAATTCGAACATAATTTATAATTTTCTGATTATTAAACTTCATTAGTTTATATCGTATGTTGTTGTACATATTTGCATAAAAGATTATGATTATGATGATAAGGCAATAACGAGATAGCGCGACGAATCATTATGTGTTGTTTAAAAAAAAATGAGATTACACAAGAAACGAACAATTTTTTGTTTTGTTTAATCAAATTACAGTGAATTATTGTAATTTATGAGTTTTGTTGATGTTGTTGTTGGGGTTCGAATAGGTGCGATAAGAACGTGTACGAGAAAATGAAAGAAAAACAAAATATTGAATGTTATCAATGTGTATGGAAATGTCTTAATAGATAAATTGTACATTTCGATGCGATATCGGTTTTTATGAAATTTGGATATCGTTGAAGATTAGAAAACATTTAAGATCCGCTGGAAAGTTTAATGTATTTATCTCTTTTTTTGCGGCTCCACTGTCTCAGGTATACATATTAGTTAGCGCGTTAATCCTAAACGTATGTATATACAGGGTGGCTGACATGAAGTGTTACCAAAACAAAACGCCACAGAAATTTTATTTTTTGATGAATTTTTTTTTTTTTTAATTTTTTTTTATATATTTATTTATTACAACTGATTTACAAATCATCTAGTAATTTATCTTTCATAATTTATATTCTTGTTTGGAGGGTTGTAGCCCTTTGGCTAGTCCCCTTTACAATTTTATTATATTTTTAGTCGATCCTGATTGGATCTTGTAGATCATGCGGTTTCTTCCTTCGCAGCCGTCTTACTGGGTTTGAATCATCCAACATACGACGTATCTTAGCATTTTGGTGTAGACTAATACGTTGCATGTGTTTTCTCGCGTGTTTGCTTATTTCTTCACTAACGAAATCCATCTTCAGATCTCTATGGAGGTTGTCATTTCTTATGTACCACGGTGCATTAACTATTCCACGAAGGACTTTGCTTTGGAATGACTGGATGATATTGACATTGGTTTTCTTTGTACAGCCCCAGAGCTGAATACCGTAAGTCCACACAGGTTTTCGGATTTATAGTATATACCGGTATAGTACCAATTTATTATGTAGAGTTAGCTCAGAATTTCTTCCTAAGAGCCAATCCATCTTTCTGTATTTGATGTTTAACTCTACTTTTTTCTTTTTCACATGCTCTTTCCATTTTAGTTTCGCGTCTAGGGTCATGCCTAGATATTTTGCCGTATTTGCGTAGGGAATTTGCTGGGAGTTCAGTTCTACTGGTATCCAGTTGAAATTCTTGTTTGTAAAGTTTACGTGAACAGATTTTGTTTCATTAAGTTTTATTCGCCATCTCTTGGTCCAGGTACTGACAATATTAGTAGCTCTTTAGCACAATATTCGTAGCAACTACGAAGATGGCCGTATCATCCGCAATCGTCGCTATGTTAGTATCATCTATCGTTGGCAGGTCCTAGGTGTATAGAACATATAAAGTTGGTCCCAGAACGCTACCTTGTGGTACCCCTGCTGATATTTTCTTTATTTCTGAGTATTCGCCATCTAATTTAACTCGAAAGTGTCGGTTAGATATGTAAGATTTTAGAATTTCATAAAACTGCTTTGATAAATCTCTTTGTAATTTATATTCCAAACCTTTATGCCATACTCTGTCAAAGGCCTGTGCTACATCCAAGAAGACGCTTGAACATACTTTCTTTTTTTCAAGTACGTCTTCAATTATGTTTGTAATTCGGTGAACTTGTTCTATTGTTGAATGGTTTTCTCTGAAGCCAAATTGATGTGGAGGAACAAGATTTCTTTCTGCTATTATTGGTTTTAGTCTCTTTAGGAGTAGTTTCTCGAATAATTTTGAAATTATTGGGAGTAAGGAAATCGGCCTATACGAATTTTTGTCATTAAGTGGTTTGTTTGATTTAGGTATCATAATTACTTCTGCTACTTTCCATTGACTTGGAACGTGTTTAAGTCTGAACACTGCATTAATTATTTAGAGTAGTTTACGTAGACCTTTTTCAGGAAGAGCTTTTACTATTTGTCCTGTAATTAAGTCATATCCTGGAGAATTCTTTGTATTTAGGTTGGGATTGATTTCCTCTTTTAATTCTTGTAGTGTGACAGGAGATATATTGCCATTATCCATTTCCATTATTATCCATTTTATATACTGGTGGTATGTGTTCCTCTACAGTTGGTCTAGGCAGTGGCTGAAACGTGTTCTCGAGGTGGGTTGCAAACAACGAAGCTTTTAGCTTTGCACTTATAGCCCATGTGCCATCTTCATTTTTTACTGGTGGAATTTGTAGGTTAGGTCGTTTTAAACTTTTTGTCGCTTTCCAAAGGGAATACTCGGTATCTTTTTCCCCAGTAAGGCCACTCAAGTAATTATTAATGGATTCGTTTTTGATTTCTTTAATTAGCAACTTTAGTTTATTGGATAAACAATTTAGAGTAGTTTTATATTCTGGCGCTCGACTTCTTTGCCAGGCCTTTCTTGCTTTTCGTTTTGCTGCAACCAGTTCCCTAACTTCTAGAGGATAAATAGCATTTCGGCGCATTTCCTTTGAACTTGACGGGATACTACTTCACGCCTCTTCTTGTATACTGTTGTTGAGTTGTTCTAGTTCTTCTTTTAGCTCTATCGGGTTTTTAATTGGTATCTGAAGGTCAATATTATCCTCAACAAGTTTCTGGAATTTCACCCAGCAGCCTTTTTTGTTCGTTAGCGAAGGTGGACTAGTTTTTTTTATTAATCGTTGCACTGATTGTCATAATAACAGGCGTATGATCCGACATAATCCCCTCGCTGCTTTCTAGGTATATGTAGTTTTCGTCTATACCTTTGGTGATAAAGAAGTCAATGATATCGGGTATTTTGTTTCTATCCGTAGTTCATACACTTAATAGAAAAAACTTCAAGCTTTATGAAACTAAAACGAATCGTAAAGAATGTAAACATCTTATCAAAAGATGCAAAAAAGAGAATGTAGACGAGCATGATCTACATGAAGCAGAACGTATTATCATAAAACAGACTCAGCGTAGTCTTTTCAAAGCGGAAATAGAAGAATTGCTGAAGAACAAGTCAGTCAAGAAAAAGAGCAAGTTACTACAACTAAACCCTTTTTTGGATCAATATGGAATTTTGCGGGTAGGTGGAAGACTTCAGAATTCATTGCTAAATTATGAAGAAAAACATCCTGCGATACTTCCTTCTAATCATCAGCTCACTAGAGCAATAATCAATTACGCGCACTTGAAAACAGTACATGGAGGAATCCAACTTACCCTAAAAAATGTCACTAAAACGTTAATTTCAAAATGTGTCACTTGTCATAGATTTGAGCTCATCAAGGAAGTAACCAAATAATGGGAAATCTGCCATCTCCAAGGGTGCAACCGTCAAGGCCATTCACTCATACTGGCGTTGATTATGCAGGTCCTCTACAGTTAAAAACGAGCAGAAGTAGAGGATATAAAACTTATAAATATCGCTATATAGCGATTTTCATCTGCCTTGCTACCAAGGCAATTCACATAGAGGTAATAACAGATCTTACTACTGGGGCATTCATTGTAGCTTTCAAGAGATTCAGCTCTAGACGAAGATTATGCAGTGACATGTACAGCGACAACGCAACAAACTTCATTGGAGCCAACAACCAGCTGAAAAAAATGAAAAAAGAAGCTCTAGTGGATTTTAACAAAATCGAATCAGAAGAGCTAGCTTCAGAAGGTATAACATGGCATTTCCAACCACCAGCATCATCTCATTTTGGTGGATTATGGGAAGCTGGCGTGAAGTCTGTCAAAACCCACCTGAAGAAGATTTTGGGAAATACCACACTAACCTACGAAGTATTGACAACCGTTTTAAATCAAATAGAGGCAGTGCTAAATTCTAGACCCCTATGCCCAATAACAAATGACATAAATGATCTAGAGGTACTCACACCAGGTCACTTTCTAATAGGCTCAACAATAACAACAGTGCCCGAAGGTGATCTAACGACTTCAAACATTAATAGACTGTCAAGGTCGCAGCTACTGGAAAAATTAAAACAAGACTTTTGGAAGAGATGGAGCAACGAATATCTTCGAAGGCTACAACAACGTCCAAAGTGGTTACATACGAAGCCACAAATCAACATAGGGGATCTCGTTCTTCTAATAGAAGATAACTTATCTCCTTCTACATGGATGAGAGGTAGAGTAGTGGAAGTACATCCACGAACAGATGGACATGTACGAGTCGTCTCAGTACGCGATGCAGGAAATTCTATTTACAAAAGAGCCATCACAAAACTCTCAGCTCTGCCAAAAGAAGAACCACTAACAACAGATAGGTGCGAAGATACAGTTGTGGCCAGCGCCGAAAATAATCAATCGAATTTACATAGACGAGTGACAAGAGCAAGTACCAACCCAAGGCCATTGCTGTATACACTCTCAATAATCTGCATGCTGGGAGCGGTAGTAGTCCAAGGAACAACAATGAAATACAACATATCACGATTCACCGCTCATCCTGGGATTTACTTTGATAAAATTGGTCAAGGTAATCTAATCAACGGTGAGTGGAAGATCATAACGTACTTTAATCGTACACAATATATGGCTGAACTAGATTATCTAGAGCACTGTACTCGTCAGCTGGACAGATTATGCATAAACGGGACTAAGCATGGGGTTATGCTGATAGCTCCGGCCCACACGGATACCATGAAACATTGCGAAACTATTGTATCCCAAATAAAATCGTCCCACATTGAGTTAAAGGAGCAAAATAATATAATAAACTCTTTAGGTGAAAACAAAATTGCTCGCCAAAAACGGTCTCCTTTCGATTTTATTGGCACGATTGCTAATGAATTATTCGGCGTGCTTGACCAACGTACTGGTAACCTTGTTGTACAAGGATAGCATCGAAAAATTAAATGCAAATCAACACCGCCACCAGAAATTACTACAACAACAGATGTCGATATTGGAATCAACGATCAATTTGATTAAGCACAATTATGAAGAAACCAGTCGAAAGTTCGAGACATTCACAAATATTCTGGATAATATAATGTTTCATGAAGAGTTTACTGATTTAGCTCTTCACACTATGATGGAAATAATCAAACTCCGTACGTTTCAATCCACAATAATCGACACTATCACAGAGATTCATCAAGGAAGACTAGACCCTCTCATACTAACACCGCACCAACTCCAAGGGCAGCTGGGGCAAATCATTCAAGGCCTGAAACCAAGTCAAGACCAGTCAGTCAAGACCTTTTCGAACCAATGACGTAGCTGCCATGTACAAGATTATTCAAACCAAAACAATAAAAATAGGAGATATATTGATATTCGAAATCAAAATTCCACTGGTTCCAGAGGGCACAATTTCATTTCTATCAAGTCATACCAGTGCCTACCATTCATCAGCTGGAATATGTATACATCAAACCAACTTCGAACTACCTGATGATCACATTACAACAAAATCAATACATGGCACTTTCGCATCAACAAAAACCTTATCGGAAATTGAAGTTATAGAAACCTCAATTCAGCAGCAAAAGCGACTGTTAGAGGCATCAACAGCCGATGTAAATGTGCATGACTATCATCATTACGTGGCAATATACTTGTCCTTCCCAGTAATTCTTGCGGTTATTACTTGCATAATGCTTAGAAAAATAAGACATCATGCAGTCACCTCCCAGCAGGCTGACCCACTACCGGATACATAAGGAATACATGTTGTGAATACAACATGTATATACATCATCAGACTGCTGCACATTCAGATACCATATGTACCGTGATATTATTGTTAAAGTATTGGTACAGAAGGTAGCTGGTTAGATATCCGTGGTATATGGTAGTTTATGTTTAATCAGCTGGTTTCACAAAACTCAATTTACAATTACTGATATAAATTCGGTTTATTACAACAATAATTATTATTTAACTACAGATGTTCACTCGCTGATGGTTGGATGTCAAGAGAATGATTTACAATTTATATTTTATAATCAACAATTTTGATTTTCTTAGTTGGTAAGCTTTATAGTTCATCGGTTTTGTAACGACTAATAGATGTCGTAATGGGATGAACCATAAAGCATCAATCGCACTCATTATGTGCACTTGTGTAGTTGTGTTTAATGGACTTAACAAATATAAACAAGTGTTAAACGTCAAGTGTTTGCGATCGGAGTAAATAAATTGGTAAGTACAAGTTTCGGTTTTTAAATTACATAATTCTTACAACTAATTACTTTTAATTATTTCAGAATTCCATTTTAATGATGGGTTGGACTAACTTGAATTGAGATAAGTATTAATTATATGTTATACAGACTAATTATGCTAATAATATTCATTTCTATGTGATTCTAGGTTATGTCAACATAAATAATTTAAATTGGAGGATAAGTTAGTTTAACATTGCAATGAATTCGTTTTATTCTAATTCTAATTTTTGTATTTGCAGATGCTGAATTAAATTCTAGTGGTTAGTGCTCAACACCATATACCATCGGATCTAATTTAATTTTAATTGTAATATAAACACTTTTTGCATTTACATACTTTTGTGTTTTATTTATGTAAACTGCTTAGGCAGCAGTAAATTTTATATAAAAAGAGCTGTAATGTAATAAAAATGCTAGAATAAAGTAAAAATTCAACTTAAACACTTGTTCTCATTAATAGGCCCCACCAGTGGTAATCTATTAATAAGTATTATATTAGACGACACCAGACATAGCTCATGCGAATATAACCGCAAGCTGTCTAGTCATAACAACTGGTTTTTGTTCCAGATTACATCATGATTAAATTGAGATTATGTTGAAGATTCTGAAGATTAAAATGATTATAAATTAAATTTGTACACCGATTGTGAAGTGTTGTGTACCCCTTGCATGCGCTCATTCATTTTTCTGTGTCAACGTATTAAAACTATTGTCGATAACGCTAGTGATAAACTAATGCAAATATCAGCAATTTACTTCCAGTTTATCAAACTTGTGGCTTGTGGACACTAAACAATCGATCTAAAATTATAAATATTTAATGCTTTGTCGTACACTCCCCACATTCGATCAAATAATTAATTTTCATTTACTTAAATACTCACATTATTTTCGCTTAAGTCATTCGTACAAAAGACGAAATTTTAAAACTCCGTTCAACGTTCGGTTTTTTGTAAGTTTTATTGAAATTTTTTTGTTTTGGTTTTACATTTTTCAAATTTTTTTGAATTTTTTTTATATATAATTTTTAATGATTTTTTGATATAATAATTAAATTAATTAATTAATAATAGATCTTAATTTTTTTTTATTATTAATAATTTTAAAAGTAATATCTTTCTTAGTAATATCGTTAGGTTTTATTTTTTTAATACACATATAATAATATATTTGTTTTTAATTTTAGTTTTTATTTATATTTTTATTAGAAACATTTAGAGGAAAAAATAGTAAAATTATTATTTTTTTGTTAATTTTAAATTTTATCAATTTTATTTATTTATGTTTAGAAAGAATAAAATTGGATTTTTAGTTTAAATGTAAAATACATAAAATAAAATATATTTAATATGTAAAATTAAAAATAATTAATTTTTGTGTTTTGGTCTTAATTAAATTTAACGTCAGTTATTTATTTATTTAATATTTTTATAATCTCTTCTGGTATTAAAAAGAAAAGTAGATTCATTGCTTGTATGGATATATATTTCTTCATCAATATTTTTATTTAAATTTAAAAATAAAAAAAAATGATAAAATATATTTTTTGTAATAAAAAAAAATTTAATTAAAACTTTTTAAATTTATTTATATATTTTGTATATAATTTTTGATGTAAAATTGACCCCATATGTATTTTTAATTAAACTTTTTTCTATTCAATATTTTTTCTTTTTATTTTTAAATTTAGTTTTAATTTAATTTTAAATTTTTCAACAACATTTATAATATATTTTCCTTTTATCATTTTTTTAATTAAAAAATAAATTTGGATATGTATTTTGATATGGTTTTTAGTTTCATATTACTTTTTATTAATTAGTAGATAATTAATTTTTTTGATATGTAATTGTTTCTAAAATTTAATTTTTAATTTCAATGTATTATTTTAGTTTGTTTTTATCACAAATATTTTATAATTATGTAAATAAAAAAAAAAGTTTATGCAAATTTAATAATTTTTTTTTTTTGAAATTTTGGGAAAAAATATAATTTGGCGTTACAACAACAATATATGTACGTGTATAAATATATTTTTAAATATTAATAATTTATTAATTATTAATAAATGTTTTATTTTAAATCTAGTGATATGATTTTTTTTTGAAAGCTCCTTAAACACTAATCACGATTTCTTTTTTTATATTTTGTTTAACAAGCAAATATTTAATATTATTGACGAGTTTAATAAAATTTGAAACATAAAATTATAATTTAATTTGGAAAAATAGGCAGACTGTATTTTTTGCATTATTTTTGCAATAATTGCAAGAGTTTTGTAATAATTTGATATGATTGCAAATTTCGCTTAATAATTATGTATTCATTAATAAGAAAAGTAAAATAACAACAATACATAGTTAGTGAGATACTTATCCTTAGGGAATTAACTAATTAAATTAAAATAAATGAACAGAACGTCAGTAGCGATGATAGAGTTTTATAATTTAATTTATTTGAGCTGTTTGGACCTGTGATGGCAGATCGACGAAAATTTTTACCAATACAATTCATACGTTCCAGTGGCATGTCTTGTACATAATATTCGCGATGCTCATTAAGCATGGTGCACATCGGACGTTTCTTTTGTTGCATCTCATCGTCACGGTTTTTAAGGTCCTGTAGAAGATCCGGGAACCATAATAGTTCACATGAGCAGACTAACGGATTATCTGGAATTATCCAAATAAAATATCATAGTTAGTTATACAGTTCACTGGTTGTATTGGTTTTAATAAGCAGAAAGGATGAATCCAAGTACCATCGAGTTAGACGGCATGCCAATCGATGAAAAAATAAATAAATAAATGTGTATGCGAGTGTTTGTAAATGTGCCGATGTGAACTTTTTTACAAAAGTGTACCTACACAAATTAACGAAAAGTGTAACTACTAAAAAATGTAGTGATGAAAAAGTGTAAATGTCAAAAAACCTTTACTAAAAAGATCTTCAAAAATGTATATTTGATGCAGATATCGGGACAAAATTTTATCATAATAATTATAGTCTAAAGGCTGTTAAAATATTAATTCTTTGAATTTTTGAAATGGCATATGTGACACTATACCAGCTTAAGCACTAACAACGCACTAACAACGAATTACGAAATATATAAAAAATTCATTTTTTCTTTTTGAAGGCAGAGCTCTGTGTGAAGTCATTGGAGAATGTTCCAAATAAAATTACATAATTTTACTAAATCAAAGAAAATGGCATTTTATTAAAAGCAAAAAAAATAAAATAAAAAACTTAAAAGTAAAAAATAAAAAATAACTTCAACGGAGAAAATTATAGCACAAAAATAATAAAACAGCAACGATAAACATTTTGGTCCTTCGAGCCGGATGTTGGATAGCAAAACACGTATAAATAGGTTAAAACTACACGTAAAAAATCTAACCTAAATTGGAAAAGCCACGAGCATCACTAATGGTGAATAACGAGCCATCAAACAAATATTAAAAACATGTGAATAATTATTGAATTGTTATATCCCGCAACGGCATTTCATCATCACAACGATATTTCTATTTTATGGAACTAATGGATCGGTGTTTCTGTCCGGAGTTAAAATACATGTAAACGTTGTAGCGGCCTGTTTCTTCAACTACAAGAAACACCGCACAATACACAAACGGACAATTCTCCGTAGACTGAATTATTTATTAACGGACAATTCTCCGTATAAATAATTATATTCCAAATGAATATGCAACAACAGTCTTGTTACATAAAATCGGTACATACAACAAAAACAATTTTGTACACAAAACAAAATTAGTAAATCTCATTATCATGCCGATTTTCATATCAATAAAAATCGTTATCAATAATAACTTATCATTGAAACGAACAGTATTGCAATCGTATCATAGATGCCACCATCCATTTTGTGACAACCAAGACACAAAATATTTAAATTAAACGATGGCACGGTAGTTGTTAAAATTGTATTATAGATGCCCCCCATCATCATTAAATAATTGTGATAACCAATGACACAATCATTTAATACCTAAGTTAAATGCTGTATAAGATAGCGGAAATTTCTCAGCGGAAAATACGAGATTTCGCTACTCGCCACAAGTGGCAGCACAACCACAAAAGAGAATTTATTTTGTTAGATAATTGCTAGGGGAATTTTTTTTACTCATTTTGTATCTCTTTTTTCACTAAATAAAACATCCCAGCAGAACAACATATTAAAAGTGATCCTTAAAATGACAAATTGATTGATTTCCGAAGTAAAAGAACTCGGTAAACCAAATCTTGAAATTTGACAATATTCCGTCTTCCGCCATTCTAAAAGAACGACGATGAAATATGGATAAAACTATTGATCAGGGGTCCTACACTTAGGACAAAATTCTAGGATCTGTTCATGCTGGACTGAAGTAGGCCATTTCATAACCAATACTTTTGAAAATTTTAATTTTTTTATTAGTTCATTTTCAGTTTTTGGCCAATATCTCAAAAACTTCCACTAGTAACCAATACTTTCGGTTGTTTTTTTAATAGCTTAGGTCATACTGAGACTACGAGGAAAATTTGGGGAAAATTGATGGATTAGAATTTTCACTATAATTTTTTGATTTTCTGCAGCCATATAAGTTATTTTCAGTTTTTGGCCGATATCTCAAAAACTTCCACTAGTAACCAATACTTTCGATTGTTTTTCTGATAGCTTAGATCATACTGAGACTACGAGAAAAATTTGGGGAAAATTGATGGATTAGAAATTTCACTATAATTTTTTGATTTTCTGCGGCCAAATAAGTTATTTTCAGTTTTTGGCCAAAATCTCAAAAACTTCCACTAGTAACCAATACTTTCGATTGTTTTTCTGATAGCTTAGATCATACTGAGACTACGAGAAAAATTTGGGGAAAATTGATGGATTAGAATTTTCACTATAATTTTTTGATTTTCTGCGGCCAAATAAGTTATTTTGAGTTTTTAGCCGATATCTCAAAAACTTCCACTAGTAACCAATACTTTCGGTTGTTCTTCTAATAGCTTAGGTCATACTGAGACTACCAGGAAAATTTGGGGAAAATTGATGGATTAGAATTTTCACTATAATTCAAGTTATTAGAAAAACAATCGAAAGTATTGGTTACTAGTGGAAGTTTTTGAGATATTGGCCAAAAACTGAAAATAAACTAATAAAAAAATTAAAATTTTCAAAGGTATTGGTTATGAAATGGCCTAGTTTAGTCCAGCATGAACAGATCCTAGAATTTTGTCCTAAGTGTAGGACCCCTGATCAATAATTTTATCCAAATTTCATCGTCATTCTTTTAGAATGGCGGAAAGACGGAATATTGTCAAATTTCAAGATTTGGTTTACCGAGTTCTTTTACTTCGGAGATCAATCAATTTTTCATTTTAAGGATCACATTTAATATTTTATTCCGCTGGGATGTTTTATTTAGTGAAAAAAGAGATACAAAATGAATAATAAATTTCCGCTGGTAATTATATAACAAAATAAATTCTCTTTTGTGATCGTGCTGCCACTTGCGGCGAGTAGCGAAATCTCTTATTTTCCGCTGAGAAATTTCCGCTATCTTATACAGCATCCAAGTTAACATGATGGCGTGGCAATCAGAACAAATAAAATTTATCATTGCAATACTGTTCATAGGCGTACGTACGTCTATAACACAAATAAATTGGTAACCAGCTGAAACCAGATTTGGTGGATGCAATTCGGATTTTTATTGTCTTGATTACCAAATGCAACAATACTGGATCAATCCAACTTTCACGATCCAAATTGCATCACAAAATTTTGTATATAAATTATACAAAATTTCAATTTTTTCTATTCAGTTTTTGGATTTTCGAGGTGCAGCAGCTCAACAACCAGCAGCCGAAATTATTATTTTTTTTAAATAAAGTTTTTTATTAATTTTAAAAATTAAAATTAACTATTGGTTTTCATTTATTTATTATTATTTTATTATTAACTTATCCAAAGTGCGGCATTTTCACTTCACATACGGCATTTCAACCTCAACAACGTTAACAGTGCGTAAGTGTACAATAGTAGAAAACTAACTAAATCACATTGTTATTTGTTGTATATTAGAATAATATTGTAATTAACTGTTAAAACAAAATATTTGTGTAAGCGAAATTTAAATTTGTAAACGCGAAGCAATAAGTTCAAAATTAATCTTCATTATTATTACACACCCCTTTGGTGGTGAATAGCGAAACTTTCGTTTATTCCAGTTCTGAACCATTTCGGATATTTTTTATTCGAGTTCTGAACCATTTCGAATATTTTTATTTTTCATTTATTGAATTTCTGAACTATTTCGTATATTCAATAGTGACAGCCGGAAGTTTGCGATAACATCAAACTTTAGTGTGGATATTAATTTCTAGATTACGTATTAGGGTTAAAATTAATTTAACTTTTTGTTTGTGCTTTGGCAAAATGAGTGAACAGGAATTAGCCAAGAAGAAAACAACTTGCAACAAACGATTGGGTTATTTGAAAGGACGACTAACAAACATTGAACATTTTTTAATCACAAACAAAATTTTGGGTTTAAACGAACTCAAGACAGGATTAGAATCGCTTGAAAAAGTATATAGAGATTTTGAATTAATTACAAACGAAATTTTAGACGATCTTTCAGAGGAAGACTTTAATGAAAACTGTGAGGGTCATGTTGAGAAATTTAACGATAGGTATTGGAAGTTGAATCCAACCATTTTGGATCGATTCGAATCAACGCCTAATTCAGATGACATATCGGTCATAAAAAAAAAACTGAAACCTCTGAAACAACAAGTATTAAACCACTAATTAAATTACCAGAATTGAATATTCCGCATTTCGATGGTGATCCATTAAAATGGATTACTTTTAAGGATATTTTTGACGCGGTCATTAATAAGAACACAGCACTTACTGATATAGTAAAATTTACGTACCTTCAAAATAGTCTCAAAGGGGATGCCAAGCAGTCGCTTGGACATATCGAACTGTCTGAAGCAGGTTATCAACGTGCCTGGTCAGAATTAGTTCAACGATTTGATAATCCGAGATTGATTATCGAAAGACATATTGACGCACTTATTGAGCTACAACCAATTCATTCTTCGAATAATTTGAATGAATGATCTACGACGATTTACCAATACGGTGCTTTCCCATGTTACAGCATTGGAAGCATGTGACATAAACTTCGATGAATGTTCGGAAATTATCGTCATGCGACTTGTTATACGAAAATTAGATAAAGAATCGAGTAGGGACTGGGAGAAACAAAACTCTTCTAAAGAATTACCTACCTGGAAAATATTTCGGGAGTTTCTTGAGAACAAGTGTTCTGGAGTTTTGGATTCTATAACAAACGCGGGTCAGTGTAGTACCAAGTCAATGTCAGGTAACACACATAGACAAAATAAATCAAGTAATAACTCCAAAAGTCATACATTCACGATTCCCAATTCAAGCATAAATAATCAAAAACCAAATTGCAATTTATGTCGTGGTATTCGGCATGCATTTTTTAATTGCCCTTCTTTCCTAAGCTTGAACCCAAAAGAGCGGTTCAATAAAATTAAGGATATGAAAGCTTGTATCAATTGTCTTAACTCACATCATACAGTATCGGACTGCCGATCTTTAGGGTGCAAATTATGCAAGAAAAGGCATCATACTTTGTTACATCTTGACCAAAAGTATTCTTCCTGGGAAAATACAAATCACAATCTTAAGAATCAGGGGGACAACATCCAAGCAAAGCCATCCGTTTGTATCATCCGTTACAAAACGAACCATTGCTACACCGATGGTTGATCATCCAATCGAGCAAAACTTTAGTATGCAAAAGAATCCAGTTAGGAGAAGAATAATATTGCCAACGGCAATTGTATTATTAAAACGTGCAAACGGAAGTTACATGGAATGTCGAGCATTGTTAGATTCTGGTAGCGAGTCCAATTTCATAACGAGTTCCATGGCGCAAAAGATCCACGTTGAAATCAGTAGCATTAAATCAATTGACGTCACTGGAATCAGTTCAACTTCTACTAAAGTTGATGAAATCAACATCAACATTAATCGCTGGTCTATACCATCTCACGTAAAGTTGGCCGACCCCAATTTTAACGAAGCACGTCCAATTGACGTGCTATTAGGCGCAGAACTATTCCCAAACATTTTAATGTCAAATAAAATTTATCTAAGGCAAAATTTGCCAGTTCTGCAAGAAAGTTTGTTTGGATGGATAATTTTTGGTAAGGAAGAACGTCATTTGAACCATAATGTCAATTTTCATACCTCATTTATTCAACAAGAAAAATAATCGATTTCTCCATTACTGACAAAGTTCTGGGAGGTAGAAAATCTCCCACCCAGGAAATTTTTGTCAGCCGACGAAGAGAAATGTGACAAGAATTTCCAGGATACACATTATAGAGATTCTAACGGAAGATACAATGTGTTCCTGCCTTTGCATGAAAACGTGACATTAGGTGACTCAAAACAGATGGCTGCTAAACGGTTTTCGTATTTGGAAAATAAATTAAATTCCAACCCTGAACTAAAGGAGCAGTATATTTCGTTCATGCGAGAATTATTTAGGTCACATGAAGGAGATTAACGAAAACAACCAAACTGATTCATTAATCTATTACATTCCGCACCACGCAATTCTCCGCCCAAACAGCTCATCGACTAAGCTAAGGGTCGTTTTTGACGATTCGGCAAAAAGCACGAGCGGTGTTAGTTTGAATGATGGAATGCTGATTGGAGCAACCGTTCAATCAAATTTGTTCAACATTGTATTGCGTTTCCGGCGATACCGATATGCCATGACCTCCGACATTACGAAAATGTACAGACAAATGCTGGTCGATCCAAGCCAAACTTGTCTTCAACGGATTATATGGAGAGAAAACTCTCATGATCCATTAAAAACATTCGAACTTGCAACGGTCACATATGGGACTGCAGCAGTTCCCTTCTTAGCGACCAGGTGCATCAAACAACTAGCCCTTGATGAAAATTTGAGATATCCTCGTGCATCAAAGGTTTTAATTAACGATATTTACGTTGACGACATCGTTACTGGTGCCGATACATTATCAGAGGCACAGAAGCTTCAGGCTGAATTATGTAAATTGACACAAAGTGTTTGTTTTCATCTGCATAAATGGTATGCGAATGATGGGTAGATCGTGGATTTACAACCTACGATCAAATCTACCAGATTTACATGGTCCTTCGAGCCATTCGAATACGTATTGGCATAGTACATCTATAAGGCGTCTGTATAGGCCAAAACATAGACAGAGTTCAAATAAATAAATAAACGGCGTAACACCAGCGTTTAAAATAAGGCTGCAATAAAAACATCGTACCATCACCAGCAGCATCAGTGAAATCATGGACGCGTTACTTAAGGCGCAAAGTTCCAGGGGCCAGAAATTGTTACGACTAGTTGCTAACGTGCGACGGGATGACGGTAGACGTAAGATGAGGTCTTACTACGATCAAAGTCGAAAGGACATCATAGCTGTATACCACAAATATTGTGAAGATGACGAAGAAATCCGAAGAAAGTAAGGAGATGCAACGCGCGTATAAAAAGCAATTGAGGGCATCAATAATTGCGTTACTGTTACACAGCTGTCAATCTGCCAAAAGTTACACCATCAATCAGTTCAACAAAAAATACATCGGAGCACGACGAACAACGAGATAGGTTAGAACAGCCAAAAGAGGATCAATTGAACATCGGATCTGGTGAGTCTCTGGAAAAAGAAGAACACGATTCAAGTGATGCCGATACGCCATCATTCACGAAGAATGATTCGATTCCCAGAAATGAAAGTATAAAATGGACCGATACACACGAGTCAAAACAAACATCAAGTTCAGGAGACCGCCAAACTAATTCATCGGGATCTGGCCTAAATTTATCGCAAAAGCTGTTCAAATAACAAGATGTCAGCATGCGGTTATTATAGCGGAAAATAAATGGTATAAAGGCGAAACTGGCGTCAAAGGAATACTCGGAAGAGTATCTAAAGATAAAAATCGATCAGATCAACCATGATATCAAAGAAGTTGATCAAATACACAAAAACCTCCTCATGGAAGTCGAGGATGAAAATAACCATAAATACTTCACTGAAGATTACTATGGAACCCTAACAGATGAGGTAGAGGCATTAGTAATAAAATTACACCAGCGGATCAATCAGGAGAAGGTAGAGCCAGCAACCACATCATCAATACAATCATTACAGCTACCAATGGTGGAAATACCAACGTTCTACGGTGAATACGAAAACTGGCATGTATTCGAAGATATATTTACAAGGCTCGTTCATCAAAATAAGCAACTATCAAATACACTGAAGATGACATATCTAAAATCCCATCTGCAGAAGGGAGCCGCGCAGCTAAGCAACCATTGGTGATAACTATGTGACGGCATGGGAAATCATACAGGCCAGATATGACAACGAACGCATATCATTGCATAATATACAAAATGCAACAGCATCCAGCATCAGAACGCTACACGATACGGTGGGGCAGATGTTGCACAACATCAAAAACTTGAAGCTAGACAATCCCTTTTAAGCCCTAATCATGCACCTCGTAATGAAAAGTTGGACACTGTAGAAATATGAAAGCAGCCTGGTCCGCCCACGCGAGATTCCTAAACTGGACTATTGCTTGGAATTTTTGACGAGAAGATTCCAATCGCTGGAGGCATTCGGAGGACAAAAACTGAACATTGCACGGTTGGCCAAACCAGAGAGATCGCGTGACACGGAAAAGTTTCGTAAACTCTAAGAGCCTCAGCAAATCGGCGGAGAAATACAATGCGACTGATTGCAGGTATTGTGGAGGACGACATCATTCTCTCAAGGAGTGCATCCATTTTCAAAACATGTCCATCAAACGAAGAATCGATTTTGTGAATCGTTGTGAAAATACCATGCAGCGAGAAACCCGGATGCACCAGCTGCAGTAACCGACATCACCACTTATTGCATGAGCCAACGCCAAGGCTTACAAAAACGGTATCTGTCAGCACGTTGGATGGCAACCAAACAACACTGTTTGCAAGGGATGTTGTAAAAATCAACTCTATCTGCGGTAAGCCGCTCAATGTACGAACGTTAATAGATCAGGGATCCCAGGTTTCTCTAATTACGGAGGAAACAGTGCAACAGCTAGGCCTACCAATACAGCAAACAACGGTTAGGATCTCAGGAGTTGGAGCTAATACAACTAATAAAGCAAATGCGAGTGTCCAGATTTGCCTTCAACCTCATTTTGATTCCTCATACAGGTCGAAGCATACGTGTTACCACAGATCACCACAAATATCCCGGAACAACCGATCGCCAGAAGGTCTGACGATAAATGGAGTAGATTACGTTTGGCGGATTTGATCGCCCGGCACCAATTAGCCTACTGTTAGGGGAGGACGTTTACAGCGACTTCATCGGGAACCGAATAATTAGAGGCAGACCAAGCGCTATAAGCACAAGCTTGGAATGGATAATCTCATGGAAAAACATGGAGAAATTCTGGGAATTAGAAGAGGTTCTGAAAGACAGTAAAAGCTGGTCGGTAGAGGAATCTTCATGCGAGACACTGTTCAAACACACCACCAAGCGAGGTAAAGATGGCCGATATAGGGTACAATTACCCTTCAAAGAGAGCCAATTGGATCTATTCGGAAGTTCTTGACAGCGAGCACTACAACGATTTCTACACCTGGAAACAAAATTCAGTAAAGATCCAGAATTGAAATCACTATACATAAACTTCATGCGAGAGTACATCCAGATGGGTCACATGAAACAGGTTGACCAAGGCAGAGGGAAATTTTATCTAGCCCATCATGCAGTGGTTAAGAAAACAGCAGACGCTACCAAAATTCGCGTAGTGTTTGATGCCTCGATGAAAACATCCACAGGCATCAGACTGAATGAGGTCTTATGTGTCGGCCCTCCACTACAGAATGATCTATGGGCGGTCCTTCTCAGATGGAGAAAACATCAGATAGTGTTCTCTGCAGACATCAAAAAGATGTACCGGCAAATACTGGTTCAAGAGGAGCATCAGTAAATATCAACGAATTTTATGGAGAGAAAGCAATCGTCATCCAATAGGTGAATATCAATTAACCACAGTAACATATGGAACATCTGCCGCACCATATCTGGCGATTCGTACATTACATCAACCCGCTGAAGATGAACACAGCAAGCACCCCAAGGCAAGCCATATCCTAAAGCACGACTTCTATGTTGATGACGTCTTGACCGGTGCAGATACATTGGAAGAAGCAGTACAAGTGAAAGCACAGCTTATCGCGCTACTTTATCAAGGGGGAACGGAATTGGGTAAGTGGTCAAGCAATCATCCTAACATATTAAAGGGATTACACAAGGATGAGATCTTGAGCGGCAATCTTACCATCGCCGATGAGCAATCAGTCAAAAGCTTACTTATAGTTCTATAGTCCGTCGGCCGACTGCAACATATTCCAAGTACGGTTACCACCCAATGACAAGAAAATAACGAAACGCCGATTCTTGTCGGAAATGTCGAAAATCTTTGACCCTTTGGGATGGCTGGCACCAGTAATCATCGTTTGTAAAGTAATGTACCAAAGGCTATGGAGTCGCGACCTATAGACTGGGACGAAGAGCTACCAGCAGAAACAGCTAGACGATGGGATCAACACAAGCTCGAGCTGAATTCCGCGCGACAAATTAAAATACCGCGCTATCTCAAGGATCTACGCGAAGGACAACTGTACGAACTTCTAGGATTCTGTGATGCGTCCGAGCATGCTTACGCGGCAGTACTTTACAGCAAAACCACCATCAATGGGCAAAGTACAATCCGTCTTTTGAGTGTGAAAAACAGGGTAGCACCGGTAAAATCGAAATTGACGATACTTCGGCTCGAGTTATGCGGCGCGGTACTGTTGAGTCGGTTAGTAAGTGCAACAACCTTATGGTCCGATTCCATGATTACGGTGGCATGGATTCAAAAACCATCATCATCTTGGTAATCAATTGACGCACATCGAGTGGCAGTTCAGAAGACAATCCAGCCGATTGTGCTCCCCGCGGAGTAGCCTCAAACAAATTAGCGACACTCCAGAGCTGGTGGAATGGCCCGGAGTTCTTGCAGCACGCGTTTACAACAAGCGAAGATACGGAATACGAAACAGCCGAGAAGAAGAAAAACGTAGTCACCACAAATCGGCACGTGAAAAAATAGAGTCTCCAATTCAAACCTTAATTCAAAGACAATCATCCCTCAGGTCGCTCATACGAATAACAATTCAGATATTAAGATGGCGAACTAAACGAAGATGACTAACCGACCAGGAAGAGTGGGACTTAGCCTTGTCACGGCTAGTAGTAGCAGTTCAACGCTAGTTTAGACGATTCACCTCTCGTCGAACTAATTTTGTGGAAGCGCAGAAGGTATTACAACCGCTGACGTGGCATTTCATTCCACCAGCATCACCACATTTTGGTGGACTATGAGAAGCAGGGGTGAAATCTATAAAACCCCATTTGAAGAAGTGCATAGGCGACACACCTCACCTTTGGGGAAATAACAACTTTGCTGAATCAAATAGAAGCATGTCTGAATTCATGGCCGCTCTGCCCTTTATCTGAAAATCCCGAATCCTTATCCGTACTAACGCCAGGACATTTCCTGATTGGAGATACCTTATTAGCGCCACCAGAAAAAGACCAGCTAAACCAACACAGAAGTGACCTGTCCCGATGGAAACTCGTTCAGAATATGCGTACTGAAAGTGGATATCCGATTATTTACATCGTCTGCAATAACGGCCCAAGTGGCAACAAACACGGACAAACCTGAAAGTAGGATGCTATTGCGAGACGAACTAAAACCACCAAAGGGATGGCCGAATTCTAGAATTGCTGCCCGGCGGCGATGGGCAGACCATGATAGTAAAGCTCAAAACAGCGGGTAGTTCAAACGTCAAGGGATCAATAAGCAAGGTAGCAGCTTTGCCTAGTCAAGAGCCACTGATAGAAGAAGAAACTCGAGAACAAGAACATCAAGCCGAGGAGCATGTACCCATGTCTCAAAGGAGAAGGCAACAGCCCCATCGGAAGAGGAGGCAAGCCTCAACTACTAATCAAATAATTCAACATACCTGCCTCTTACTGAGTATAATAAGCCTGGTAGCCGTCAACCGGTGGTCTGAAGAATTAAAATTAGTCTAAACAAATCCGTCCGTCACTGTCACTACATGGAACAACTCGGGTACTTTGACAATATTGCCAAAGTAGAACTGCTTTCGACTAAATGGAATCTGGTAGTTCGATACAACTTGTCGAGTTATTGGCAAGAGTTAAATAACGTGGAGAAGGGCTTGAACTTACTTGACAGAGCCTGCAAAGATGTACAACCAATTAAATGTGATATCATCCTACAACAGTTACAATGGCAGTTTAACAATATTATCCAAGACAACGAGTTGTTAATGCATAGCGACGTCAGTCAACGTAGGACGAGACGTGGAGTAGGCGATACAATAGGGTACAAAATGGGGAACATGTGCGGGCTATTATCGCAAAGAGAGGCAGAATAGTACGAAAATCAGTTCAATCAGATACAAGAAAACGAAGCATACACTTTAAAACTTCTGAAAAATCAAACCTCGATTATTGACAACACGTTAAAACTGTTCAAACACAGCAACAACATCACTGCCCAACAATTGAAACACTTAATGGGGGCACAACAACAGTTCGACGTCGAGTTAGCACTCCTCAATGAATACCGAACCCACCAAGATAAAGCATTAGCGGTCATTCTTTTATGAAATTAGAGTTGGTGATCAAACATCTTGAAGATACACAACGAGGATTATTGGACGTACTTATATACTGTTAAAGTTAGCCGAAAGTTTCCAGCCGAAAGGTAATGCAGATAGTGTCTTCGCTATAACAGCCGAAAGATGAGAATGCAGATATAGTTTTTCCTATCCAAGCAATGAATTTTTGCAAAATTACACCCCTGCATCCCCTTCTCAAATTTCTCAATAAAATGGATGCTAAATTAATACAAATTGGGTGGCAATGGACGCATTGCTTGAATAGCAAAATCAATATCTGCATTATCATCTTTCGGCTGGGCTAGCGAAGACACTATAGTCATTACCTTTCGGCTGGAAACTTTCGGCTAACTGTAATAAGGTCGTACGTCTTTAATAGGTGCGAAACACCGGATTATTCATCCTTCGCTGATATCTCCGTGGCAGCTGGAGCAAGAGATATCCACTATACTTAAACATCTTCCGAAGATCTGCACTTTGCCAGGGCATGGGCTTTTAGAGTTACACAACCTGTATCGTCTATTGACAATAAGGACAAGAGTAACTAAAGCCAACGTCATAATCGTGATACAAATCCCATTGGTGCAATCATGGGACTACCAGCTCTACGAGGCCATCTCTGTGCCAATTTTCCGCCACGATTCACAAATAAAAATAAAACCCACCACACAGTACATACTTGTCAAGGAACAAGAAATTACCTGACGGTTTGTTGATATGTGACTTAGCGACGTTGTATACTCAACAAAGCGAGCAAAATCAATGTGAGATATCCATGTTTCTCAAGGCAACTGTCCCCCATCCAAGCGGCAGCCCCGAGGTAATGGAGGCTGAAAGCTACTTCATCAAACTACAAGCTGCAAATCAATGGATTTTCGGAGTCAAGCAAAGGATCACAGTGGATATAGTTTGCAAATCCAGAATACAAACTATCGCATTAGAGCATTATGGCTTCATAAAACTACAGCCAGGTTGTATTCTTAGAAGCAATGTTGTGTACCTCTAGATCATCCATACACCAACCAAAAAGTTACAGTGGCGGCAACATACAAACAATTTATAGAAGAAGTGCGCCAGCGATTAAACAATCCAACACCAGCGTGCAGCATGGAGCCTAACAGGCGATTCTAATAAAAATCCCGTACAACAAACCAACACACCGATAAATCAAAGCAACAACAGCACGCTCAACCAAATGTTACTACGACAAGGTTTTAAAATGGATGGATGTTTTCATGAATCAAATAATTGATAGGCATGAAGAGCTTTGTCTCAGACGATGACCATGAGAGGTTAGAATACTTCATCAGAGGGGATTATGAAACGTTAAAAGAAAGTTACACAAAGATTTCTTTTTTTTATTTGGCACTAGCTCCAAACATTTGGTGCCATATGGTCCGTTTCAAAATTTACAAATTTAATTTTTACATTTTTTAACATCATAATTTAACTTTAATTTCTTTTCATACACCTAGCCCACATCGACCCCCTTTCACACTTCTATCTGATTTGTTCTAATAAATTCATACACATTCTTATATACGTTCATTCCCATTCGTAATAATTCAGTCAAACTACTTGCACTCCATAGAACATCGAACATTTGTCTGCTTTGGTTAAATGCAGAACATTTTAGAATCAAATGTTCGACGTCCTCCCCAACTAAACAGCTTTCACATAGTTCACACACAACCAAATTGCGTTTCTTCAAACTTTTTGTACAATTTCCATGATTCAATCTCACTCGTTCCATAGTTCGTAACATTCTAGTACCTCCTTTGAGCACCTTAAAGAACGGTTGCCTCAAAGGAGAATGAACCAACTCAAAGTACTTCTTACTTTTCACCTGATATTTTTCAACAAACTCTCTTTCCCATTTTCTCCACAGATTCATCTGAAACATGCGAAGTACGACTCTGGCACCCATAAATTCATATTCATTTACATCCTCGAGGAAACAACCCCGTTTCGCAAGCATATCGGCACTTGCATTGTGTTAAGGTATCCATTGAAGGACGATCTCCCTCCCACAAGATACTTATACAGCATTTTCACATACACATTGCCATGAGTTCCCCATCCTCACTAATTAACTCCAATCCACTCCGGAAGTCAGAGAATAACACTATTCTCCTTCTTCCTTGTGCCATTGCCAACTTGATCCCTTCCATAATCCCTATCAATTCTGCATTCATTATACAGATACTGTCATGCACTCTTACCATTTTCTCTTTCTTCATTGAAGGAATATAAATTCCCACACCTACGCGATCATCATTTACACTTGCATCTGTATGCACTTCTACATGTGCAACATAATTCATTTGCATTTTGCAAAATTCACTCTTAACCGATAACTCATTCATCATTGCTTTTGTTGTGTCACCAAACTTCAACCGCACTATTAGATTACTCGGAAGGACTTTCGGATTTGCCGGACGAATCTTGGAGAATATGTTAATATTTTCTAAGATTACCAGTGATGTTGTTGCCTTTTTACAAACTGTCCCTCTTTGCAATCTCTCTTTCATTTCATTCACCAATTTATTGTCCTTAGTTAACATTCGCACAGTCTCTGGCACGGTGATCCATTCCCTCTTGTAATTAAGAGGCGAATCACCCAATTCAGACCACAGAGCGTGTATTGGTGTTGAATTGATCGCTCCCAATACCACTCTGGCCCGCGCATTCTGCACAAGCATCAACTTTTTAAACCCAACCTTGGACCTATCACCATATATACTCATTCCATACGCAATTTTAGTTGACATTAGCGCCTTTCGTAACATATCAGTCACACCCGGATGAGCTCCCCATTTCGGTTTGCTCACCCTTTTATTAATCACGTTCAATCTACTCTTAGAATTATATTTTTCCATATGCACTTTGAAACTCATTCTTCTGTCAATCCAGATTCCTAAATACCTAGTCAATTTCACACACTCAATTCGCTCATTATATACTCGCACATCAACGATCCGATTCGTTCTAAAATTGGCCATTAGGACAAAGTCATCTGCAAATTGCAAAATGACTTTGCCCGAGGAGTTACACCTGTCGAGCTCGTGTACAGGTTCAAAAGTGTCGGTAAGATTTTACTGCCTTAGGGGAGGCCCATAGTCACCGCTCCTTCCAACCTAGACCCTCTACCACACAAAACTAACTTTCTCTCATTCATGAACTCATACACCCATTTGAAAATTTTCCAAGGAAACCCCAAGTCCATAAGGACAAAGCTGATAAAGCTTCCCTGGAACCACGTAATCATATGCCTTTTCTATATCCAAAAATATCGCCACAACATAATTATTTTCCTTTTGTACTTCCCACACAAACTTTTCTACACATTCATTAGCAGAGTGGTTGTGGCGAAACCCAAAGGTATGGTTTCCGGCAACAAATTTGCTTCATTCACAAATTTATCTATACGAAGTATAGGTAGAGGTACCACTCTGCTTTCCTTTCATTTTTCCGGTATCTGAATACTCATCCATACTTGATTGAGAATTCGAAGCAAGGCCGCTTTGGCTTCGAATTCTAATCTACCAATCATTTTATAACCCACTCTGTTAGTTCCGGGGTTAGTAGATTTGGATATTTCTAAAACCCGTCGGAACTCCTCCCATTCAAACTCTGTACACATATCGTTCATAAATTATTTTTCATTATCAGGTAACAAAACTTCATATCTATCGCTCAAATTACTACGTACGTAAGTAATCATTTGTAAAAAGAAACCTCCATTCTCTCTGTCATCTAACACTGCATTTCTGCCTTGCGCTCTATATCCTCTCACTCTATTAAATTTATCCCATACATCCTTAGTTGTGGTTCTATGTGTCATTTTGGACACATAGTTCCGCCAACTCCTACGGATAGCCTTGTTCAATCTTGCATTCATCCTTCCATAATTTATTCTACACTCATGACATATACTCTCTCAATGCTATCCGTTTCCTTTCATACCAATACTGGATTTCATTGTTTCACCAACCATTCACCTTGTATTCATTCCATCTGACATTTATAGTGCACATTTCATTCACTATCTCTATTTCATCCTCAAGTTGGTTAACCTCATTTACTTCTTTCATTATGAGAGTCTCATTCATAAGTTCGACCCATTTCTTACCATTCATAAAAACCTTACGGTCTATGTCAACATTTATACCACCAAAGCATATCCTGATGAAATAATGATCACCACCCAAATTCTCATCTGTGACATTCCAAGTGACTTGGCCCGCCAGCCCGCTGTCGACCCCACTCTCGCCATTCTATCAGTCTTCATTCAGTTACCTCTAGCATCAGTTCTTTCACTCGACCCATACTCTCTTCTCTCTATTTCTCTTTCACCCATATTCTCGAATGCCCATTCAAATCATCCGCTAGAATCACGTCACTTTTGCCTTCCACCCATTCAAACAAAATTTGAAAATCTCGTTGGCTCTTCTCTCTGTCAGACGTAGACGACACTGGAGTTGCATAGATACTAACAAATAACAAGTTTCTGTCCAGATTCCGAGTTTTGGCTGCGATGACTTCGATTTACTCGAAAAACGGTATGTCACACAGGACCAGGCTGATATTGGCACGTGCCAATATTGCCACCCCGCCGAAGCCATCAGCCCTCGATCTGGACAGATAATTGTATCCTTTCACACGAAACGTCTTACCCTCACGCTCCCAAGTTTCACACAAAATCATCACATTCACAACGTTATTGGTCAGATAATTCCGTAACATGTCGACATTGGCATATATACTGCGAATATTTTTCTGGCCAATTTTCACTAGGATCGCTTGTGTATCTCTTTTTTGTGTGGCCAAATTTGTGACATTCGGTGCACTTCAACGGATTTGAAATGTTCTACCGAATACTTAGTTGTAGAAAGCCTGCCCTCACATATTCCGGTTACACTGATGAATTAAAAGTCAGGATAATTGCTGCTGTGTCCATTAACTTGTTTTCCACCCATTAAGCCCTTTGATTTCCTCCTCAGTTAATCTTGTTAGGTCGTGGCAGAAAATGATATCTTTGGAACTGTTTAATATTGGGTGTTCGGTCACTTTAATTTTGGCCAATTGCCCCAGAGATGTGACCTTCAGTAATGCATCCGTCGCTGCCTGATTTTTTGTCAGAACCAACAGATCTCCATCTCTCGAGCGTTGCGTTTTAATGATACCTTTGGTTATAATATCTAGCGCTTTTAGTATTCCAAAAGGTGAAAAATTTGACAGGTTTTGTCCCTCCTGCTCGTGGTTGGTTATTAGATATTTTTCATTCGCTCCATTGCAATCCATTATATCTGTACCGCCACCGAATCCTAATCTCTTTGTTCGCATTTCTTCGATCTTTTTCTTTTTGGAGGGTTGGGTATTATTTCCCAACATCCTCAACGGTGCGAATCTATTTGGGCTTTCAAACATCGCCCCTTTTAAGGGCCGAAGCTCTTCTTTTTCCCACACCTGACTATACTTACTGTCTAAAATCACGCCGCTTAAATATAAACAACACTTGTTGTTGTTGCAACCAAACAATAATCCACTTAAAACACTATATATTTGCGTCCATCATCTTTTTAATATTATAAAATTGTTGTTACACCACTATAAAACTATTTTAACTTAATGAAAACCACTTAAAGTAACTATTTATCAAATGAAAAAGAAATTTTGCACCGAGCTGTCAATTTTTATGTGTACGCTTGCCAATCTATAACACTGGAATGTGTACACAAAGATGACAATCGAAATCACCACTGCGATGGAAGAAACGTCAGCTACCAATTGCACAACATCTGAAATTAACCTGTTGAAACCTGAAATATTCAAGTGTCTGAGACCAAAACGAAACGCTTTCAGACACAAATAGAATAAACTATCTGAAAAACCATCTTAGTGGAGCAGCAGCGAAACTAATAGGCCACTTGGAATCAACTGCTGATAATTATAAAATGGTCTAGAGTACCTTAAAACAATAGATACAACAACAAATACTTAATCATATCAGCTTTCCTAAATACGTTACTAAACCAACCAACAACTAATACAGAATCATCAACCGCAACACGCAATCAGAAGCCTAGGAATAATCGTCAAATACTGGAATTGATTTCTAATTTTCACATTACCCAAGTAATTGGACAGTGAAACACGACGATTATATGAAAGTTTACTCCAGGACCCAACTGAATTTCAGAAACCCGAAGAATCTCTGAAGTTTCTTGAACAACGCTTCAAGTCCCTTGTTGTGTACAAAAGTTTCGTCCCCGAATGTATAAATTTTGTACTAAAAAATAAAAATAGATGGGTCAAAAAGAGGATAAAAAGAGATGCGCAAGTACAGTACAGGCAGTCCTATTAATTTTGGCAAGCACGTAGCCACATTTAAATTTATAAATAATAATAAAAAATAAAAATTGTAATAAAATTTAAAATAAAAAATAACACGTGTAATAAAAATAAATAAAACATTGTTTATATATATCAAAAACACAACATTTGGTGGCAGCGAAATTAACTTTTTTGCGATCGTTTGTATGTTTTCTATGATACAGTAAAAATCGAACGTTTAATAAACAGTTTATTAAATCAATCGGGTGATTTAAAAAAAAAAAATGTGTATAGTGTATACTGATATACTGTATAACACGCGAGAAAAATAATAAATAATGTGTTTAGCCAGTGTAACGGTTACAGTTTCATTTTCTGGAAAGTGACATATGATCATAAAAATTGTACATATTGTGGTTTGCAAGATTTGTGCTAATAATCTAATATTATTCGAATGCGAGATTACCAAATATTATTAAGTGTATAGTATATAAATTAATTATAATATTCAACTAACGAATATTTAAAAAGAAAAGGAAAAAAAAAAAAAAAATATTGTGTATAAACTGTATCGTTCAAGATATAAGATAAAAGTATGTGTGTGCATTGATTACTGTTTCGTACAAATGAAAAATATCAAGTAGTACAGCAGTGAATATAGTAAAATACAGTAATATACTAATAATGTACAGAGTGTGTCAACAAAAATTCGTTTTGTTATAAATTACAACACCCGAATTAAAATCAGTGTGTGCATGAAAGCAGTGTATGGCAACAGATTCATGTACATCCAAAGCTTCGTACAAATAACGACAATAGTGTGTTACATAATTACGTTTTGTTGAATCAAAAATCGAAAAGTATCGTTAAAATAAATCGTACGAGTACATAATAAAAACAAAACGGTGCATATAAAATTCATTACAAATGTATCGTATTATTTGATGTAAGAGTAAGTCAATACGCGAGCAACAGTAAATACACATCGAGTACAGCTTCCTTAACATCAAATATTGTATACCAGTCTATGAAAGCGGTTTTATGTAAAGCTTTGTAAGAAAATATTGTGAATATATCGAAAACAACAAAAACTCCGGCGAGCAACATCATATCAATCAGCGAGGGAATAATCGTCCACAACATAAACGTAACATTGCTTATAAATAGTACTTTTAACAAGAATATCAACCAAGTGGAACTAACTAAAATATATTTGCAACTAAATTGTTTGAACATAAATTTATATTTTTGGTAAGTTAAATTTTATGGTAAAATTGTCTCCTTCTCATAAACCTGTTTTTCTTTCTTATTTTATGTTGGAAATTCATAATGAGGAATAGCAAATTAAATTAATAAATGAAGGGCAATGGGAAAACGTAAAATAAAGAAAAAACCGTTAAAAACTAATAACAGCGAGTCAAGTACAGAAGATAGCGCGTCTGAGAAGAACGTGAAATTTACAAGATCGGTGAGTAAAACAAATTCAACCATAAATAATAGTAACAGTACGAACAATAAAACAAATTCTAAAGTCAAACCAAAATTTACTAATTTTAATAAAAATTCTAAAATGGCACTTGATTTGAACATGGCTTTTAAAATCATCCCCGAATTCGATGGTTCTGCAAACAAGTTGCAAAAATTTATACTTGCTTGTGATATTGTTTACAATAAGTTAAACGATGAATTCGATGAAGAGGCATTAGCTGAACTTATTATGCTCAAATTGCAAGACAGAGCACATAACATTTTTAAGTACAAACAGTTTAAAAAGTATGACGAAATTAAACGTGAACTTAAACTGCAATTTTCTGAAAGTAGGCCAATCAATTATTTACAAGTCGAATTGGTTCGGGCAAGTCAACAGCCAAATGAAGACGTTAAATCTTTTGCAAATAGAATAGAACAATTATTAAATGACTTAAACGATGCATGTATAGCTCGTGAAGGTAACAAATCCTCAGAAATCGTGCATAGTCTTAATTCTACAACAGCTTTAAAATCGTTCGAAGATGGGCTGAAAAGTTCCTTGCAAGTAATAGTAAAGGCTTGTAGGTTTACAACCCTGAAAGATGCGGTGGCTAAAGCTATAGAAGAGGAAGCAACTCTAAATTATAAGGTAGCCTCTTCTCAAGCAAGCTTTAATAATAATTCAAATAATTGTCGCTTAAAGTGTTCAATATGTAGAAAATTCGGACATTCTTCAAATACGTGTTATCGGAAAAATAATAATTTTCGAAACAATCAAGGTTTTAATAGAACTTTTGAAAATTCGAACCGATCACAAATATCTCACAATGGTGTTCAATCAAACCAAACAAATAATTCTAGTAATATAATAGTTTGTGATTATTGTAAAAAAATTGGACATCACATAAAAGATTGTCGTCAAAGAAAATATGTTGAAGCCAATCGTGCTCAACAAAATGCCAAGCCAATGATACAAACCATTCAAGAGTCGGGAAACGCAAAATCACTCGTTCAGGAACTATCGAACACACCGGTTCGGGTGAAGGAATTACATTAAACTTGTGTTCCTCTACATATGCAATAAATATTAATTATGATAATAAGTTTGTATTTCTAAATATCGATATTTTAACGAATAAAAATTCTAGCTTTCTAATTGACACGGGTGCCGATATTAGCATTATAAAAAAAGAATTCATAAAAGATGATGTGTTTTGTTACCCACATTTAAGATGTACAATTACTGGAATTACACCCATTAAAATTCAAACACTTGCATTATGCGAGGGAAAAATTTACTTAAACAATTCAGATTCAATTTCGCAAAAATTTCATATAGTAAATAATGATTTCCCTATAAAATCTATGGGTATACTAGGTAAAGATTTTTTGGAAAATTATGGTTGTAAAATTGATTATAAAAATAAAGTTTTGGAAATACCTATATATCTTCAAACGTTTCACAAAAATTTCCGCTTTGCTCTCAATTTTTGGTAAATGAAATTATACCACCTCGAGTTGAAAAATTTATTAATATTATATCCAATTTTCTGCCTAACAATTCCGGTTACCTTTGCCCATCCTTGGAAGTTTTGCCAGGAGTGTTCACAGGCAATTCTTTAATTAAGACAACAAATTCTCAATTTCAACTGTCAATTTTAAATACAAATGAATTTCCAGTTGAAATTAAGGAAATAAATTTAAAGCCAAAAACGTTACAAGACTTTGAAATTTTTTATTTAAATAAATGGGAAAAACCCGTAGAAAATAGACTTAAAAACCTCGAATCACACGTTGAAACTAGCCATCTGAATGAAGAAGAAAAAAATTCAATATTGAAAATTTGTCGTTCGTTTAACGATGTTTTTTTTCTTAGAAGGTGATGAACTTACACAAACCGATACGCTTTCACACGAAATTTCTCTCATTCCGAATGCTAGAGTAGTAAATGTTAAACCATATAGATTACCCTTCTCAGCGAAGGAAGAAATAGACAAACAAGTTGGATCAATGTTAAAAAATAATATTATTGAGAATTCTTGTAGTCCATGGAACTCACCCTTGCTAGTTGTTCCGAAAAAATCGGAAGATGGCCTCAAGCGTTGGAGAGTTGTTGTTGACTACAGGAGGTTAAATGATATTACTATTTCAGACACATTTCCATTGCCAAACATTGTTGATATCCTGGATCAACTTGGAAGATCGAATTACTTCTCAACCCTTGATTTGGTAGATGGGTACCATCAAGTTCCTATGAGTAATAAAGATAAAAAAAAACTGCATTTAGCACGAATTTAGGGCATTACCAATTCAATCGTATGCCGTTTGGACTTAAAGGGGCTCCCGCCACTTTTCAGCGCATGATGAATTCGGTACTCTCTGGTTTGAATGGTGTAAAATGTTTTGTATATCTGGACGATATCGTAGTATATGGATATGATTTAGTAGACCATAACCAAAAATTAATTGAAATTCTCTCTTGTTTACGAAAACATAACCTTAAACTTCAACCAAAAAAATGTAAATTCTTGAGGAAAGAAATTAGCTATTTAGGTCATACAATAACTGAAACAGGAATTCGACCCGATCAGTCAAAAATTGAAGCAATCAAAAATTATCCTAGACCGAAAACATCGAAGGATATAAAATCATTTTTAGGGCTTTCCAGTTACTATAGACGATTTATACACAATTTTTCGAACATAGCTGAACCTCTCACAGCACTTTTAAAAAAAAATGGTCCATTCGAATGGTCAGCTTTTTGTGAAGAGGCTTTTGTAAATTTGAAAGAAGCTTTGATGAATCCACCTATATTGTCATTTCCTGATTTCACAAAACCTTTTATCGTTACTACGGATGCCAGTGACGTAGCCATTGGGGCCATTTTGTCGCAGAGTTCATCGACCGATGTTGACCTTCCTATTGCTTATGCAAGTAGGGTGTTACAAAAGGCCGAAAAGAACTACGCGACTATTGAAAAGGAACTTCTCGCTATCGTATGGGCATTAAAGCGATTTCGGCCATATATTTTTGGCCAACAGTTCATTATACGAACTGATCATAAACCATTGATTTGGCTTAAGTCGATGTCTAATCCGTGTTCACGACTAGTTCGTTGGAGGATAGATATAGATGGTTACGACTATAAAATTGAATATAAATCGGGTAAAGCCAATACGAATGCTGACTCGTTAAGTCGGATAGAATTACCCAATTCTTTGGAAGAATCACATCTTATCAACATATTAACTAGATCAAAATCGAAATTAACAACTCCAAATGATATAACAGATATCAGCGGTCCTATACAACAAAATGATGCAACTAGTTCCAATTCTCTTTCTCAATCAAATACTAGTAACACCAATCTAACTCAACATCAAAATATCATTAAACTCGACAATCAACGGGACATCGAAAAATTATTGCATGAATTTCATTTTAATCCTCTTGGTGGTCATCAGGGTGCATTTAGAACATATAAAAGACTAAAATCATATTATGAATTCCCGAAAATGTTGACTACTATTCGAAATTTTATAAGGAAATGTCCTCAGTGCCAAAAGAACAAGATTGGTAAATCAAACAAGTGTCCAATGAAAATTACAACAACAGCTAAGTTCTCTTTCGAAAAGCTATTTTTAGATATAGTAGGACCACTTCCTATTACAGAAAATGGAAATAAATTTATTCTAAGACTTCAGGATGATCTATCGAAATTTTCACTAGGTGTTTGTCTTCCCAATCAAGAAACGACAACAATTGCTCGAGCATTCGTTGACAAATGTATTTGTTTGTTTGGATCCCCACAGTCAATCGTTACGGATATGGGTTCCAATTTTATGTCTGAATTATTTACCAATATTTGTAAGATATTAAATATCAAAAAGATTAACACAACCGCCTATCACCCGCAATCGAATGGAGCGTTAGAGCGCTCTCATCGCACGTTAGGGGAGTATTTACGTAATTTTACCTCGAGTAATGTCGATAATTGGGATAAATGGATTTCGACGGCCATATTTACATATAACTCAACACCTCATTCAGCTACTGGATACATGCCTTTTGAGCTCGTGTTTGGTTATAAACCAATTATTCCTACATCATTTCAAAGAAATCCTGAACCAATCTATAATTACGATTCATTTGCTTCTGAACTGAAATTTAAATTTCAGAATTGCTGGAAACTAGCCAGGGAAAAAATAATTCAAGCTAAAGAAAATTCTAAAACTTACTATGACAGAAATTCGAATGTTACGAAATTCAATGTTGGGGATTTAGTATTATTGAAAAACGAAGTTATGAATAAAGGTAAATTCGATAATTTGTGGACTGGGCCTTATCCAATAATAAACTTAAATTCTGATGAAAATTCCACAATACGTATTAATCGAAAGAATAGGATTGTTCATAATAATCGCTTGAAATCATTTCAAACGTGACAATTCAAATGTTGCTATTTTTATGAGGGTTTGGTTGTGCTCATTAATTTTGATAATTTCATTTATTTAAACAATATTTTTATTATTTATATAAGTTTTCTTTATTTTATATTTAGCAATGGTTTTTCATTTAAATATACTATGTCCGTTTTAAAACCAATATGAGAACAGACAGTTTTGTCAAATTTAACCTACTGTAACTTGATTAATAAATTAAAAAATTATATCTTAGAAATTTAATTATTAATTAAAATTTATCAATTTAGTTTACATTTAAATTTGTATTTCTATTATTTTTGATAATTTAAAGTTATATTATGTAATATTTTCTCAGTTTTGTTAATTTAAATGTATATAACATTCAATTTTCTTAATTTTACTTTTAAATATTGCATTAATGTTGTTGAAAATGGAGACTGACTTGAAGATAAACCCTTCTGGTTTATCTTCACCTTAGGGGAAAGGTGTTGTGTACAAAAGTTTCGTCCCCGAATGTATAAATTTTGTACTAAAAAATAAAAATAGATGGGTCAAAAAGAGGATAAAAAGAGATGCGCAAGTACAGTACAGGCAGTCCTATTAATTTTGGCAAGCACGTAGCCACATTTAAATTTATAAATAATAATAAAAAATAAAAATTGTAATAAAATTTAAAATAAAAAATAACACGTGTAATAAAAATAAATAAAACATTGTTTATATATATCAAAAACATCTCATTTCGATCGTAAATACAACACCCTGCATCATATAGCCCAAAAAATTAAACGTAACAACCAAAGCCGCAAGTGGTAAGACAAACATTGGCACAACAACTCCATGCGAGATGTACATCTATTGTCAGATGAGCCATACATTATACCATTGTCCACGGTTTAGGCAGCTGTCGGCAACAGATAAAAACCAAATAGTGGTATCATACCAGCTATGTAGAAGATGGATATCATCAGCACACCAAATTTGTAATGGGATACATCATACTGTTTTGCATACAGCAAAGACCAAAGTACAAACCACGAGCACGGGTGAAGTACAATTTTTTAAACTAATAATCAACGTAGATTACGATAAAGGACACGTATTATTAGCAACAGCAATAGTTAAATCCGCTAATAATCATAGAAGCTACGCAAATTTAAGAGTCCTGATTGACCCAGGATCTCAAGCAACTTTCTGTGGAACGAAGAGCGTCACATTAAAAACTACAATTATAAGGCACGCGTAATTGAGAGACACACTATTGAGGAGTTGATCTCATAGCCGCAGATGCACTGTACAAACACGAAACACTCCATTCGTGATTTATTACGTCGATGTACAGAGAAGTTATGCCAATCGACGACTATTTATAACAGTTCCATTTCGAATAGCTAGTCCATGACGATATGCCAAAGTATGCCCGGACATCGGTTAGGGGGGCCGGTTAGGGCCCCCAAGTGTGGGTCGCAAAACTAAAGACCATATCGTTAACGTGAATTATGAAAGGACACCGGAGGACTCAGCGGGGATCAGCATCATACCGATTGCTAAAATTCGTTGACTCGGACCATCAACCTGGTTCATCTCGTTTAGTTGCAACGACATTACCTGGCATGGCATGGAGACGCTACTCATTATAACCGACCAAAGGATCATCCAGACTGATTAAATTCGCGATTTTGTTCGAGCCTTTCTACAGAAAGCAGTAGGACAACACTGAAGAGAGCGGCGATGGTGATGAGTCTGAGCAACTACAGTGCCATACTTTACTATTCAAAACGATCAGACAAATTATTACTTGAGTACTTGAGTAGTTTCTTTTCCACTACCAACCCTATGAGAAATAAATACATTGGGGACCATCGGAGAGTAGCTGCAAGATTATTAAGCGAATCAACCCTGCACATAATGCTTAAGATGCCAGTGCAGAAGGACAGACTTCGACTGGACGACGCGTCAGTTTTTTAACCTGTATATAGGATGTCTTTGCTTTGGGCAAGGCAATTTGCATCTACTCGCTGACAGCGCAAGTGGAAGAACTCAATAGAGCGTTCGTCGAACACTTTATACACGAGCCTGCACCATGCTGTCGTATACTTGAGCATAAAGCTGCCTATCACATGTCCAGAGCAGTTGGACTGCTCGAAAAGCCGAAGCGTTACAAAGAAGACACGTTTATTATGTGCGTTAATTATTAATTGTATTTGTTGTCCTATTATTATTCACTAGGAAGGCCAGCGAGAGTGTTACGATTGATGTTGTCTGAATCTTAGGGAGCAGAAAATCTGTTAAAGTATTTAAGCTTACTGCGCTCTCCCACATTACGCTCAACACAGGAGGGTCTCGAAACAGCGTCATAGGATAATGTCGGCAAATGTCGTAACTTTCATTATCCTCTGTCGATCATATGTGTCTGGTACTTGAAGAATGATGATCGCTCGTTACCGCGAAAATGTTTCCATGAGAACGGAACGTGTAAAAGAAATGATGAAATTGCAGGTGGCATGGTAAACTTAACTGCTATTTCTATGTCTTCACCAATTTAGTTTAAAACAAGTTTAGTATATCCTTCTGTGTCTTGTACTTAATGTAATTTTTTATTTTGTCGGGTTTGGTGTATTGGTCGCTTTTAACTTTTGGTTAGCTAAACTGAATGAATATAAGAATCAATTACATACGTATATAATCAAAGACTTACCCATAATATCAACGACACGTAACGTATCCATCACCGGTTCCATAACCTCTTCAGGTATTCGAATCAATTTGTTATTTTGTATGTTCAGCGTTTCAAGTGAGTTTAAATTTTCGAATGCCATCGCTGGTAACGCTCGTATATCATTCTTTTGCAGATTTAAGAATGTAATTGAATCACCGTAGCCCACAAACGCATCCTCCGGTATCACACTTATATTGTTCGACCTCAAATCCAAATTTCTTAGTCGGTGTAGAGGGCGTAGCGCTTCACTTGGTATCATATGCAAATTGTTATCTCCCAGCCGCAGGTACTGTAGATTTTCTGGAATAAACAAATAAAACAAACGAAATTAAATTTCCGTTTTAAAATAAAAGAATAAAAATGAAAATGATTGTGAAATATTGGAAAAATATGTAATTTTTTTTTATAACATTACAACAACTTTGGAAAATTTATTCGTTCGGAAGTTATTTTATGAGTGTGACGGATTATTTTGTCTACACACGAAATAAAATGAAAAATTTAAATCAAATAATTTCCCTAATGACTTGTACAATTCGATATTTTAATGTTAAAATAAAAAATTTAATTAGATTTTTTGTAATAAAGCAGCATATTTTATGGGCGTTTTACCGATGCGCAACTAAATTTCTATAATACGGACGAGATGATTAACGAACGATAAAAGTTTACCTAACCTGTATTCCAATATGATTCTCAAATAAATTCAATTGAATCCTCAAAACACATAAAAGAGCATCTGTTTATTTTTCATGAAATCAAACCGACCCACCCCCCCAGATAAATACATTCATATTATGTACGCAACAACTAATCCGAAAATCAAAATATTATGCACGACCACCACCACACCACCAATGTATATTCGTAAATCACTTTACCCCGTATAAATATCAAGAATTCGTACTGTTTACCAACAGTATGAAACCATCTAGAAATCCCAATTCTACTATTTATAATTCTAATATTTAGAACAAAGAACCTTCTAACCATTTCATCCCTTTTTTCTCCTAGTCACTTGTTTGTTTGCTCTTTTGATTTTTATACGTATTTCTTTCGCGCCACCCCAAATCGTCCTTAAAGTATTCGATAACTTTTTTTTGGTTGAAAATCGTCCCACACCACATTTTTAGGTGCGGCAACATATATAAATTTTTATACTGCGCTACCAACCCCTATCACCACCCACGCAATAACATACGTACACATATGGGAATTACAATATTTTCAGCGGAATAATTTCCCATCCTTCGTTACGTACGGGTATACATTGTACATAGGGACAAATTTATTAAACACTGTCTAGTTTACGTTATAGAGCTTTCCGTGTAGTATATATACGTAGAGGTGAATAATGAGCGTGAGAGCGCGCGCACGGGGTGGTATGGAAAATTATTTGGTAAATATTTTTGGAAAATGGAAAAATTGTAACAATTTTTCTTTTCCCTACCTAATATATGTCAGGGGGTTGTATAATATTATTATTTATTTTTTTTTACCTTCATCATGGAAGAGTAACAGGTATCTGTATTATTTTTCGAGGATGGGAAGGATGGAGATTTGATAAATTTGCATTCATTTAGTTGAAACTGGAGTATTTTGAGTTGACAACTGGTTCCATATGGAAATTACGATTTTCCGATGCTTGCTGATTCAATCCAAACTGAATCAGTTAGGTTATGTGTGATTGTGCTGGTTTTTCCACCTCGAATAATTTCACCTTTCGTCGAACGATTTTTCCGAATAAATTGTATTTTTTTACAATTTCATTTATGTTTTTATTAGGTTTTCTGGGAACTCAGTTCTATCGATTAAATATTCAAGTATTTCGTGGAATTTCAAATACTTCATTTAACTTTACGTATTTTATATAAATTTGTCATAAATTTCATACTGATTGTAGAATTGCTTGCTTCTTCATTTTGTAGCTACTCATTTCTTGCTTTCATTTTTCTTTCTTAAACTCCAGCAAAACAAATAAACAATCAGTTGAATCAATTTAAGAATGGTTTGATTTTATTCTTAGTGTATTGTGGAAACAGTCAGGTTATGCTTGTGTCGAGTTCGACATCAACAGGACGTCGATCTTTTTGATTGATTGATTGATTGGAATGTGCGACCAAACCTAAGTAAGATTCCCGGTTAACGCCGGGCCCATCCGCACACTCTTTTACACATAACAAGATGGAAGGATAGGAAAGGTGTTATTAATAATTATGTAAATTGACCCGGTTTCAGACACCTAAGTAGTCAATAGTTAGTAAATTGTTAGTTAAAATGTAATGTAAAACGGTTAGCACAAGACAGCACAATTATTTAAGATATGGTATAGTTCTCAGCAATCAGGATCCTAAAAATTTATATTAAATTATCTGCAATATAATTTATAATACCTCAAACGATAGTTTTTTTACTAACTATTGAAGTATTAAATAATACATTAAAGTAATTCAATGTAATAATTTTTATTAATTCATCCAATTCAATTCTCCTGTCAAATATTAAATAACATTAATCGGATTCAAACTCTAATATCTATAAAGACTAAACATAATCAAAATTATCATTACCGGAACTTTAACTTCTAAATACTAAGCAGAATAAAACATTAAAGCATATAATTCTTAATGTGTAACATCCTGTTAAAATATAATTCATTAATAATTAATACTAACAGTACAAACCATGTTGTCATCAATAAACAGGAACTGCCAACTCCTAACTAAACGAGAAATAATCCATGAGCATCCTGAAATTTAAATTAATTAGCTAATTGGTTATACTTAATAATAAATGTCCTGTAACTTAGTAATAGTATAATGTAATCATTAGTGTTCAGAATTCTCTGTGACGACGCAATCGTTAATAACGGGTGTTTTTTTAGGAGGTTTGTTTTTCCGATAGATGTCGTTTTATTTTATGACAGTTGTTTTGACAGCTCAAAGTGGCATTTCTACTCAGTATTGTTTGGCAAATCATTATGAATAGGTTAACTCCAGAACAACGTTTTCAAATCGTGGAAATTTATTTTCAAAATCAGTGTTCAATTAAAAATGTTTATAGAGCACTTCGTGAATTTTATGGTGCACATAATCGTCCGTCAGAGACCACCATAAAGAACGTAATTACCAAATTTCGGTCTACATTCACTCTTTTGGATGCCAAGCCACCGACAAGAATGAGAAGAGTTCGTACAGAAGAAAATATTGCTGTCGTTGAGGCCAGTGTCGAAGAAAACGACAATTTATCGATTCGTCGTCGTGCTCAGCAAATTGGACTTTGTCCATCGACTTTATGGAAAATTTTACGTAAAGATTTGGGTTTGGTGCCATACAAAATTCAATTGGTGCAAGAATTAAAGCCACACGACCATCGTTTGCGCCGTGAATTCAGTGATTGGTCGTTAAATCAATTGAACGAAGATCCATTTTTTTACCGTAAAATTCTCTTCAGTGATGAGGCGCATTTTTGGTTAAATGGATACGTCAACAAACAAAATTGTCGCATTTGGAGCAAAGATAATCCACACGCCGTTCTAGAATTACCAATGCATCCTGATAAATGTACTGTTTGGTGCGGTCTATGGGCTGGTGGGATCATCGGTCCATATTTCTTTAAAAATGAGGAAGGACGACGCGTTACCGTGAATGGAAATCGATACAGAACCATGTTAAATGAGTTTTTGTTGTCAAATCTTGAAGATATGGATATGAATGAAATGTGGTTTCAACAAGATGGTGCCACTTGCCATACAGCACGTGAAACAATCGACTTATTGAAAGAAACTTTCAACGACAACATTATTTTGAGAAATGGTCCGGTGAATTGGCCTCCGCGTTCGTGCGATTTGACGCCACTCGATTACTTTTTGTGGGGATACGTGAAGTCATTGGTTTATGTGGATAAACCTCAATCGATTGACGCTTTGGAAACCAATATTCAACGTGTCATTGCTGACATACGCCCTCAAATGCTTGAAAAAGTGCTGGAAAATTGGACCTCCAGAATGACATTTGTGAAAAATAGTCGTGGTAGCCATATGCCAGAAATTGTGTTTAAATGTTAAATGCCAAAAAATTATCTACCAAATAAAAAAAAATTTTGGTCATTTCATAATTTTATATGTGTTTTATTCAAAAAAAAAATCGGCAACCTCTTAAAAAAACACTCTTTATATTACAGAATAACAAAAATCAGAATAATGAATAATTAGTTTTAACTATGATGAACCCTAAAAAATTCTCCTAACAAATATCAGACCAAATTAAACTTACCAAACTCAATCCACAAACAGCCTAAATATAAACCCCAAAAGAACAAGCAGACAAATCACGCGTAAATGCGCCGTAACACTCAGCCTACCAACCCAAACCAAGCCCAATAAAAATATATACTAGCCAAAATTAGAAAGGCACGATATAAGGATTTTGTGTACTTTATTAAATTTTATTATAACCATATTCCCTATATCTATTATATTTAAGTATCATCCCTGCCCTTTTTCCGTAGATGTTCAGTCCTTACCTTCCTATGTTATTTTGTATTGCTTTGCAGCCTATAATACACTAATCTAACTTGAAATTAATTTTGTGAACATAGGTGAATTATGGATGTATATGAACAACTTCTTCATCTCCATATTCCAGTAAGTCACTTGAATCTGATTCTTCATTTAGGTATATCTCTTCAGCAGCTTTCCGTAGTTCACTACGGTTTGATAGAAGGGCTATCCATTCGCTAGTTGGTTTTGTATAATATTTCAGATCTTGCATTAAAGAGTCGTTCCATGTGAAGCAAGGTCGTCCCAGTTTTTTTGCTCCAGCTGTGTAAGATGAAGCGGCACTTAAAATATGAGTTGATCCACGGCGATGTACGTGTCCCCAATAATTAATTCTTTGAACTTTAATTCTTTTGGTGATCGTCTTGCCACTTAGCAATTCTTTTACTTTTTTGTACTGGGTTTATTGGTGCTGAACTCAATTAATTTTTTCAACAAAAAAAAGCTCATATTGCCTGAGGCGCCGGCGGTTTGCCAAGGTGAGAGCTGCTGATTTAAGTCCATAAATCATCATTGGGACAATAGTAGTATTATACATTGTAATAGCTGTTCGAAAGGGAATTTTATGCTTTTTGATAAAGATTTGCATACTACGGACAACGCCAAGTGCTTGATGACATCGAGATCGTATAGTAAGCGGTCGACTTAATTTGGAAGTTAAGTAGGTCCCTAGATATCGCATCTCTTCGACAACGGTGAATGTGATCCCAGCTAAAAATACACTGATTGGATGATCACTTGTTGTATTTGGGTCTCTAATGAGGATGGTACATTTTTTTGGATTGATTTCTAAACCGGCGAATCCTAGGACATGTATTAACTCTTGTATAAGTGGTCCCATAGTATCGATTTGACGAGTGACAAGTATGATATCATCAGCATATGCTAGAATCAATGGTAATTGCAGCTTATCACGCTGTTCTAATTTTAGTTCAGGAAACTGATCTGCCACAGTCAATAGCACTTCATTTAATATGAAGTTAAATATTCTTGGGGAAATTGGGCACCCCTGCTTTACTCCTTTGTTTTTTGAAATTTTCGTGGTGGTGTTATTAAACCATTTCACTGAGGAATTCTCCCAAAAACAGGTTTTAATGATGCGATTAACCAGGTAATTTGGAATATATTGTTGAAGGCACTCCGATATTACATCAAGATTAACTGTGTCAAATGCTTTAGATAGATCAATAGAGAGTACGTATACTCTATGTCCGGCCCGCCACTCCTCATCAATAACCCTGCGGATGGTGAACATGTGATCTTCGGTTGACCGGTTCGTTAGGAAAGCGGCCTGATATGATTGCAGCAAAGATAAATGCTCATCAAGTCGGTCCAGCAGCAGTTTTGTGTATATTTTATATCCCACGTTACAAAGAGTAATTCTTCTATAATCATTTGTTGATCTGGGATTTTTAATTTTTGGTATCGGAACCTGAATTGTCTCAGTCCAATCCACCGGAGGCTGGTTATTTATCCAAGCGGTCTCGATAACTTGCTGAAATGCTTCGATGATATTGTTCGGTGCATGTTTAAATAGTTCGATTGAAATACCATCGGTACCAGGGGCAGTTCCAGATCGGATATATTTAATTGAGGATCTAATTTCGGCTTCACTCGGAGGTGGCCCCAATGGGAAGTAGTCGTCCTCTTCCACCAGAGTTGTCCATTCGCCTTCAGATTTTTTTAATTCAGCGAACCAGGATGAAATTGGTATATAGTATTTTTTGTTATTATTTGTGACTCTCTGATGTTGCTTAAAATATGAGTACGTTTTCCGCAAACGCTCAGATGGTTTATAGCTAGATAAGTTGTGAAAGAACTGTTGACATTCTAGAATTTTGTTTTCAGAAAGTGCTTGTTTTCAAAAAATTTTAATTCAGAAATAGTGAGCCCTCGCCAGCGGTAAGCTCATCATCGGAAATTAAACATGGGTCCTTCGAGCCATTAAAACAACCGGCATCGCTAAGTTGAACGCGATAAGTTTACATTAGAAACAGTAAACACACAAATATTAAGAACAACAACAAATCTTAAGTAAAGCACCTGTACATATCAAAATAACAATAAAAATGGAAAGCATACTCAAGCAACAAAATGAAGCAGATGACAAAATCGTCCAAATGGAAACAAAATACCATAAAGACGGGGAGGATAGGAAAACGATGACATATTTGGAAAAAAGGTTGACAACTCTAAAGACGATTTATAACGACTAAGTCGATAATGATGAGAAAATTCTGGCCATGACCCCACCTCTAGAAAAGGGCCATGCATATATGGAAAAACAAAAGAAAGTCACAGACGTATACCACAAATTAATAGCGGATATTCGTGAACGCCTAAATACCGCATCAATGAGTTCAACAAGGCAAACTGAACAGCAAAAAACCAGTTCAGATGATCAAAAATTGGCGTCAATCAATTATTCATTGGAGACTAACAATAACAAGACATCCAAGAAGTAGCAAACCAACACACTGCGATCTTAATAGAAACAGAAGAAGACGAGCAAACGTCTGACTACTTCAAAATAGATTATTTGGGCCAGCTACAAGAAAAAGTAGAAACCACAATGATCGAGTTACAACGATTTCACGGCGACAATACAACTACGTCAGAATCAGTCCAGATGAAACTGCCAAAAATAGAACTACCAAACTTTTACGGTGAATATGACCGATGGGAAACATGTAACGATATATTCACCGAAATGATTTATCATACAACAAAATATCTGACACGGTGAAGATGACATATTTAAAATCACACCTTCAAAAAGGAGCAGCTCAACTCATAAGTCATCTAACAACAACAGGTGACAATTTCCAAACAGCCTAGAGCATAAAACAAAATAGATATAACAACGCGAGGTTACTCGCCAATCATCAATTCAGTGCGGTATTATCACTAACAACAATTCAAATGTCGTACGCACAAGCGGTAAGGAACTTGCACGATACAGCAAAAGAAATTCTGCATAGCATAAATCGGCTCAACATAAGTTCCATTTTTGAAGCATTCGTAATCTTCATATTAATGAAAAACTGGACCCAGAATTCATCACGCTCTATGAATCATTCATAGAAAAACCCAGAGATATTCCACAGCTAGAAGAAGTTTTCAAATTCCTTGAAAACAGTATTCAATCACTAGAAATCATGGGCAGCAACAAACAAACGACAAGCCGACCACAGTATATACCACCGCTAAAACGGGCCTATACAACCACAGCAAGCAGAACATGTTGGGTAAATAGTTGTAAGGAACGACACAACTTGGATCAATGTCAACAGTTCAAAAGTATGTCAACATTAGAAAGATCAAGGCTAATAAATGCAGCAAGCCTTTGTATACGTTGCCTAAACTGTCATCAAAGTAAATATTGTCAGGCAGAACTATGCATCGTGTGTAATGGGTCACATAACACCCTACTACACTGCAATAACGAATTATCAAATGGCGGAACTGGAGTTAAAAACGCGAAAACAGGGACAAGTTTTGTTACCAAACCGCAATAGTTAAAGCCATAACTTGCACGGGAAACCAGACCTTGCTAAGAGCAATTATCGATCCTGGATCACAGATAACATTAATCTCATCAAAAGCCACTAACGTACTCAACCTTAAGAAAAAGAAGGTCAACGTTTCTATCTCCGGTATAGGAGGGAGTAAAGCAGATGATAGTAAATATACAATCAATATACAAATCTTGCCAATATTTGAAACCGAGTTTCAACTAAATATCGAAGCTTTGATATTTGATAAACTGAACCAACAGTTACCGGAGGTGGATGATTTAATGCAAGATGCTGAACCCATCTCAAACAAATACAACTCGCCGATCCTTATTTTAACAAGTTACAACCAATTGATCTCATCCTTGGTGCAGACTATTATCCAGCAATCATAAACAACAACATCATAAAAGGAGGTGAATTAGAACCAATGGCACAACAAACTGAAATCGGATGGATAATAATAGGCAGCAGAGGCGGCACCAGAACAAACCAACCAACAACAATGATAACTACTAAAGGCATTGAAGATCAATTGGAATTACTCATAGAGGTAGATTCGATACCAGAAAACAGAATTTCGGCAGTAAAATCCTTGATACCGACCACAACATGGCATCACGTAAAATCAGGCGACAACCTAGCTGGTATAGCTTCACGAGGCGCACCATCATCTGCACTAACAAACAACAAATTATGGTGGGAAGGACTGAACTTTCTGCGACAAAATATAACTAGTTGGAAGGAAGTCAACAGTTCTTCACTTACTTATACTCATCATCGTGAAGAATTAGAAGAGAAAACTTCAAAACGAATGACAATAAGCAGAGAAGACCACGTACTGAATGAATTATTTGAGCAATGTTCAATTTACAACAGATTAAAACGCATAGTAAACGATTCATGAACAATGCCAAGCATGGCAGCAATAATCATAAGCAGCTAACAGATATAGAACTTCGGGATGCGGAAACAACCATTCTCAAGGCATTACAAACACAAGATTTTTCTAACGAAATTAGCTGTCTTAACCAGGCTAAACAAATTAGTAAAAGAAGCAAGCTACTATCATTGAACCCAACTCTAGATGAAAATGGCTTGTTACGATTAAATGGACGACTTCAAAATTCAGCATTATCAAGGTCCAGCAAACACCCCATCATCCTGGATAAACACAACCTTGGAACACAAAGAATTATAGAAAATGCTCATATCAGTACCTTACATGGGGGTGCTCAACAACATTGTCGCATTTGAGAAGCAAATATTGGATTATTGACGGTAAACGTGCCGTACGTCGAGTAATTCAAAAATGCATTATTTGCTTTCGTAACAAACAGCATCTTACACAGCAACAAATGGGAAACTTACCATCTGCTAGAGTACGGCCGGGAAGACCGTTCGCAAAAACGGGTATCGATTATGCTGGCCCCATTCAAGTAAGAACAACCAAGGGGAGAGGTCACAAAACTCACAAAGGTTACATTGCACTATTTATCTGCATGGTAACAAAAGCTATACATATTGAAATTGTAAGCGATTTAACAACCGAAGAATTTATTGCTGCTTACAAACGATTTACATCCAGGAGAGGATTATGCACGGATATCTACTCTGACAATGGGACATACTTCGTTGGAGCGAACAAGGTAATGTTAAAAGAACACCATCGGGCAATAACCACATTACCGGACGAGATCGCCACTATCATAGCCAACGACGAAACCAATTGGCATTTCATACCGCCCATGACACCCTATTTCGGTGGCATATGGAAAGCGGGCATTAAATCTATCAAGTTCCATTTAAAACGAATCATAGGAGAAGCAATCCTCACCTTTGAGGAGCTTTACACAAATCGAGGCATGTCTAAATTTTTGACCGCTAACTCCACTGACCAATAATCCAACAGATCTATCAGCTTTAAAACCGGACAAGTGGTGCAGTGGTTAAAGCTTCGGCACTTGGACCGGGAGGTGCTGGGTTCGAATCCCATCAGAGGCTAGGTTAGGTTTCAGTGGTTGCTTACTGCACACTTAGGCCAATTTTTAGGCCCATTGTGATACCACTCATTCACTCCACATCATTAACCCACCTACTTCACCTACTCATACAACTACAGTATACCCACCTGCACATTGCAAGCTCCACGTCAACCTGTACATTGACATGGAAGGTGGGTCGGCGCGTGACACGGAATTCTGCACTCCATCAGAGGGTCTTAGTTGTATTTATTAGCATCACCGATCGTAATCGATGATGAAAATTCGATTTGCATCTAGCCTCTGTGGTTAAAGCTTCAATTCAGGACACACAACAAGCCTTACTTGACGTAATCCATAATGCACACAAGAACATTTTGCACCCTTCATTACTCTCCCCGGCTCAATTGGATCAAGAGCTCGAAATTACTAAAAGACATATACCATCAACGATCGCCATACCTGGGCATGGCATCCCGGATCTTCTTCACGTATATCATAGCATGAAGATACGCAGTAGAGTTTTAGTTTTGTTTGCAAAAAATTTTAATTCAGAAATAGTGAGCCCCCATCAGCGGTAAGCTCAATATCATCTGAAATTAAATAGCTTGCTTGGAAAATTTTTAACTTCCAATTTAATAATTACAACTACAAAACTTATAAGTCAATGTACCTAAATATTTTTTGGTTTAAGTTTATTTTTGTTAAGTTGATTAGGGTCTTCTCTCATCATCGTCCAATATAAAAATTAGTTCCCTCTCTACCGGTGTATCGATTTATCTGGCGCAATTTTGGATTAGTTACTTTTACCTGGGTACTTTTGCAAAATATAAATTTTTATTCCAAAATATGTATACAAAGAAGACTTACTAAGAATTTAATTAGCACTAATCCGGAAAATTCACAAAAATGAAAAACGAGAATTTATAATATGATAAGATACTTTACAACGTAGGGCTGCTGTTGAGCTGGTGTTTTATAACATACTATATGCAATTTAGTATGTCCAAGTCCATAGTTGATACATTCCTTTGATGGCGCAGAAACTGAATGACTTGAGCACATGCAATCTACTACTACAGCATTCGATTATCACTTAATCACCAAGAATTGTATCAACCTGAGACAAGATTCGGTGACCGAACTGACTAGGTACCCTGATCCTACGATTTCTCTAATTGTACAGGTTAAAGATAAGTTATAGGTTCCAATAATAGAAGAACTACAAGAGCAAACTGCCGTTATACAACGTACCTCAGTTGGATTTTTTCTTCTTTTACAATTACCGATTACCAAATTTTCTAATCCTCGTTAATATTTTGAAAACTCATGGTCTGTGAGAAAACAAATAGTTTGTTAGTAAGGATAAGTAAAACTTACTTGTTTGGTCTAGATGATTCAGACATAAGTAGTTTTGTTCCTTTAATTCATCCTTCCAACCACCTTAAAGGTGAAAAGGGACAACTTGTTTTTCCTTTCTATAAACCTTTCGATCTACACATTGTCATCAGTCACAAATGACTGGAACAATCAATCACGACTGCACCAACATCCAACCCTACACATTCAGCCGCCCTACCGATCACCAATCACCATATCACTCGGATTCACAATATAACATTCATGTCCCCCTAATAACGAAAACAAACGCACCCGAACCTAACCAGAAACAACACCTAAAACGACACTCTATTGAAAAAAGGCCCTTGAAATGAGTTCACCCAACTAATAAAATTGCAAACAAAGAGATCTCTTGATCAAAAAAATGTTGGGCATTCCTTCAAAATTGAAAACCACGTGAAGGTACTCTCTCCGAGGCTTTCGAAATAACATCAAGAGTGCAGTAGTAGGACGCTGTAGCAAAAAATTATATTTAACCTTTCGTTAGAATATGTCCGCCGCTGGCTCAACATAGCGCTGCACAGCTATTTATATTATAAATCAAGCTAAATATTAGGATCTCTCGCAAGAGAAGAAGTCTCGCAATATATTGTGCAACAACAAAATTAAATAACTACAAAGCGCCGAAAAGACCAGTAGTTACTTTTGGTAGCGAGTGCTAAAAAATGCTAACAACATGGGACAAATAAAAGCTTGCTGTATTTGAGCGGAAATTACCGTATATGAAGTTATCCCAGCATTCTATTCAAGAAAATAAAAAATTTCAATCGGGCAACACGCACATATCAATAACAAATTCGCTCTAGTCTGAAGTTATCCCACCCCAGATTTCGATTCATTTCATTCAAATGATGGCAATCTAAATAAAACCAAAGTATCAAAAAACTGCCTGGAAAATTATAGGTCATGTTAGAAAAAATTCGTTCCGCAACAAGTTCTCGGAAATGAGCTCTAGGCTAGGAATTTCATTCAAAAATGTCTCGAATCAAAACTACGTGATTTTGAGATATATATACTAGTACCGAATTTAAGCCAAATTAAAAGAATATAATGTAGTCCTGATCCTAAATATTTTTGAATTTGAATATCTTTGATATAATTAGAACCATTGAATCATCAAGGCTGAGATGGCTTGGGCACGCTTAATATTCCCAAAATCTTATCATAAAACAGGCCCAGAGTCGGCACCAATGGTATTGACCAATTGTATGTCCTCTGACAGGAACTTCAAATTCTTGATTATCGTGTCTGGCGCCCCCTTGTCGATCGAGTTATCTGGGAGAGCATTGTTGAGGCAGCCATCCCTTCATGTAATGTAGCGCCAGCGATGAAGAACTCTTAAGAACTCTCGAAGTCAACAAACAATAACACAAACAACGTTTTCTTGTTTAACCCGTGACATTTTTTGGCTTTTAGATTTGAAAACATCAGCAGTGGAATAACAACCGAGTAATTTGGTAATATTTTACACACTCGAAAAACACATGTGATATGCTTGCAAATAATTACGTAATGACTGCAGCACAAAAGTACATCGTCAAAAAAAGCGTTATAATTTGCATTAAAATATGTAACGAATTACGTTTAAATCAAATTTATGCAACTTATGACCAATTGTGAAGCTGGGGTACACTAAAACTGTATCGATACAGTTGTATCGTATTGTAATGTGAGTGAAATGTAACGAAAATTATTCCGATACTAATTACATTGAACATAGAAATGTGAACGAGATTCTAATTTGACTAAAATAAATTTACGAATTTTGGGTAGCGTGAAGTTTCCGACAAATTGACAAAAAGCCTCACAAAAGCTTAAAGGTGCATATACACAAATATCCTGATTAAACTGTGTGTACACTATTAATGTGTTGTAACGATCAATAGTTAATGACGAGGCATCGTAGAGATGTCTACGCTTAACGGTATTAATTAGACAATTCTTAATGTTTTCAAGAAGTCAACATATTTATGAGGAAGACAAAATTTTGCTATAGTAAAAAGTGTAGTGGCGGCTCGAAGGTCAATGACATGTCTACGATGCCTTGTCATTGACCTTTGAACCGCCACTAGACATTTTACTACTGCAAAATTTTAAAATTAAAAAAACCTATGACTGCCCCACCGCATAAATATGTTGGCTTCTAGAAAACATTAAATGTTGTCTAATAGACATGATCTCATATACCTTTAAGCATAGACATCTCTACGATGCCTTGTCATTGACCTTCGAACCGCCACTAGACATTTTACTACAGCAAAATTTTAAATTAAAAAAAATCTATGACTGCCTCACCGCATAAATATGTTGGCTTCTAGAAAACATTAAAAATTGTCTAATTAACATGACCACATATATCGTTAAGCGTAGACATCTCTACGATGCCTTATCATTGACCTTCGAACCGCCACTACAATTTCCACTATAGCAAAATTTTAAAATAAAAAAATCTATGACTGCCCCTCCGCATAAATATGTTGGCTTCTAGAAAACATTAAATATCGTCTAATAAACATGACCACATATACCGTTAAGTGTAGACATCTCGACGATGCCTTGTCGTTGACCTTCGAACCACCACTACACTTTTTACTACCACTTACGCCACTACACTTTCCACTATAGCAAAATTTTAAAATTAAAAAAATCTATGACTGCCCCACCGCATAAATATGTTGGCTTCTAGAAAACATTAAAAATTGTCTAATTAACAAGATCCCATATACCGTTAAGCGTAGACAACTCTACGCTGCCTTGTCATTGACCTTCGAACCGCCACTACACTGTTTACTATAGCAAAATTTTAAAATACAAAAAATCTATGACTGCCCTACCGCATAAATAGGTTGGCTTCTAGAAAATATATTAAAAGGTTATGGCTCATTGTTGTGGCTAAATTAGCTTGCCATTGTGAACTTATTTTTATTAACATTTTATTTCGTTTTATAAAACAGTTTTTTTTTTAAATTGTAGGTTTACACTTTGTAGGCTGTTGTAAAGTTTTTTGTCATTTTTAGTTTGTCGGAAACTGCTTGAATTATATTTTATACTTCATGAGATTCTTCTTCTTCTAAAATCTATATAACGGGTGATTTTTTAAGAGCTTGAGAACTTTTTTTTAAAAAAAAACGCATAAAATTTGCAAAATCTCATCGGTTCTTTATTTGAAACGTTAGATTGGTCCATGACATTTACTTTTTGAAGATAATTTCATTTAAATGTTGACCGCGGCTGCGTCTTAGGTGGTCCATTCGGAAAGTCCAATTTTGGGCAACTTTTTCGAGCATTTCGGCCGGAATAGCCCGAATTTCTTCGGAAATGTTGTCTTCCAAAACTGGAATAGTTGCTGGCTTATTTCTGTAGACTTTAGACTTGACGTAGCCCCACAAAAAATAGTCTAAAGGCGTCAAATCGCATGATCTTGGTACCCAACTTACCGGGCCATTTCTTGAGATGAATTGTTCTCCGAAGTTTTCCCTCAAAATGGCCATAGAATCGCGAGCTGTGTGGCATGTAGCGCCATCTTGTTGAAACCACATGTCAACTAAGTTCAGTTCTTCCATTTTTGGCAACAAAAAGTTTGTTAGCATCGAACGATAGCGATCGCCATTCACCGTAACGTTGCGTCCAACAGCATCTTTGAAAAAATACGGTCCAATGATTCCACCAGCGTACAAACCACACCAAACAGTGCATTTTTCGGGATGCATGGGCAGTTCTTGAACGGCTTCTGGTTGCTCTTCACTCCAAATGCGGCAATTTTGCTTATTTACGTAGCCATTCAACCAGAAATGAGCCTCATCGCTGAACAAAATTTGTCGATAAAAAAGCGAATTTTCTGCCAACTTTTCTAGGGCCCATTCACTGAAAATTCGACGTTGTGGCAGATCGTTCGGCTTCAGTTCTTGCAGGAGCTGTATTTTATACGGTTTTACACCAAGATCTTTGCGTAAAATCTTCCATGTCGTCGAATAACACAAACCCAATTGCTGCGAACGGCGACGAATCGACATTTCACGGTCTTCAGCAACACTCTCAGAAACAGACGCAATATTCTCTTCTGTACGCACTGTACGCATTCGTGTGGTTGGTTTAATGTCCAATAAAGTAAACTGAGTGCGAAACTTGGTCACAATCGCATTAATTGTTTGCTCATTTGGTCGATTATGTAGACCATAAATCGGACGTAAATCGCGAAACACTTTTCGAACCGAACACTGATTTTTGTAATATAATTCAATTATTTGCAAGCGTTGCTCGTTAGTAAGTCTATTCATTATGAAATGTCAAAGCATACTGAGCATCTTTCTCTTTGACACCTTGTCTGAAATCCCGCGTGATCTGTCAAATACTAATGCATGAAAATCCTAACCACAAAAAAATCACCCTTTATATAAAATTCAGTTGTCACAACAGACTGCGATCACCAAACTGCAAATATATGAAAAATATTTTAAGTATATACACAATACCTTAGCGAATTATTATAAATTCACTAAACAATAGGTTATTCCAGTTTATATATAAATTTCCTCTCGACAGGCTCCACCTTTTTACTCCATCTAAAGGTTTTAACAAAACCGATGATTGAATTCGTTTAGCCATCGTTTGGTTAGGATTGGACACTAGTTTTTATCGGTTGATCACTTACGATTAAACGGGAAATAAATAATGAAAAATTCAAAAAACAATCCCGGGTAGCACCTCATTGAAAGAAAACCATACCGTTTTTATCAAATTTCGTTAGGTAATCGTTACATTTTGGCTTAACACATTTTGGCGTTTGGTCACCAATGGGTCGTTTTTTATTGCGAAAAAACAAAATCAAAATTGTATTAATTCAATAAAATCAGGTTCGTCGCTTATTTGGGAATTTTCTTTTACAAATTTAATAACAAATCTAATTGGAATAACCCATTTATATAAAACATGTCTTTTTTCAAAGAATTGTATCTAAAGTGGAAGACATAAGATAAAATCAATTCAATTTTTAGGTTCTTCATAACTCGTTAAGGATTGGTCACTAGTTGATTTCGTTTGGTCATCCCTACGAAACGATTTATTGCGAAAAGCCGTTAAAAACTCATATTTTCACACAATTGGACGTGCTCGGGTCTGGAAACATGACCAATCGTAATTGTTAAATAAAGTAAAATAAAGTTATTAGTATTGGTCAAGTTTCCAGCCTCGTACACTTTGAATCATATGGGAATGATGAGACGTAGGGATGACCAAACGAAATCAACTAGTTACCAATCCTCAACGAGCTATGAAGAACCTAAAAATTTAATTGATTTTATCTTATGACTTCCTCTATAGATACAATTCTTTGAAAAAAGATATACAATACTTTTATCTAAATGGTTTATTCCAATTGAATTTGTTATTAATTTTGTAAAATAAAATTTCCAAATAAGCGACGAACCTGATTTTATTGAATTAATACAATTTTGATTTTGTTTTTTCGCAATAAAAATGACCCATTGGTGACCAAACGACAAAATGTGTTGTGCCAAAATGTAACGATTAGCTAACGAAATTTGATAAACACGGTATGATTTTCTTTCATTGAGGGGCTACCCGACCGATAAAAAATAGTGACCAATCCTACCCAAACGAATTCAATCATCATTTTTGTCAAAACCTTTAGAGGGAGTGCTAAAAAGGCGGAGCCCTTTCGACACACGGATTGCAGTAGTTTTATACGCAACTGCATCGTAAATATTTTCAATGTATGCAACGGTTATATCGTAAATCGCAGCAAAATTGCTAAGTGTGTAGCTTTTATTGTTTAAACGTTTAAATATTCTCGCGTACTCCACTTTTTCATGTGCTTGAGTAAAGAAATGATTTCTAGTAGTTGAGTGTCGAAAGCATTCGAACGCCATATTTTAAGATAAAAATCGGTTAAAACTTATCAAAAAAATTTTAAATTTCATATCTGATGAGCAATTGCAAGTGTTACATTATTCCGACTCTCACGACCACGTTCGTAACGAAAAATTAAAAAAAAATAATAATAATCCCGGATTTCGTTGCTAGTTACTCCTCCCATATGTCCTGAATCCCGATTAAAATAAAGCACGAGAAAACTGATTAAATTGACAGAAACGTGCACACTGTAATAAAGTCAAACACCAACAACTAAAACAAAAGTTGTAATAAAATCAAATTAACTTTCCAAAAGAGAGATACGTGACCAAAATTAAATGGTTAATAAAATCGCCTCGTTTTATTTTGCCACGTGAAAACATCTACCACCCCATTTTATTTATAATACTCGTAATATACTTATCAAGCAAATTTCCTACCAGAAGTGATGATGGAAAACCAAAATTATCACGTAATTAAAATATCGCAACAAATTTAATTAAACGACTGTTATAAGCGAAAATTATTTTGGAATTGTGTAACTTACCTTCGAGACCAGCGAATGCTTCTCTATCAATATGTGCAATTGCGTTTCCTTCCAATTCCAGTGAGTTCAAAAGAGTTAGGTGACTAAACACGTTGGCTGGAACTTCGGTTAACTGGTTGTGCGCCAATATTAGCGAGTCCAAATTTTTAAGGCCCTCAAAATCACCTTCCTTGATTTTTCGGATTTTATTTTCTTGCACCTCCAGTTTTTTTAACGTGTCCAAAATAAAAAGCGCCTTCTGCGGAATTGCTGTAAGCTCATTACCACCCAAATTGAGTCGTTTAAGTTTCCTAAAAAAATAATAAATATTTTAATAATTTTGGCTAAATAAATTTATAAAATGTGTATTACTTATCAAGACCCCGAAATGCATCCGGCTCAATCGAACTAATCTTATTTTCGTACAGTGTTAAAATCTCCAAGGTATCCAGTCCCTCGAACGCTTTATTGTGTATCACCGAAATTTTATTATGATTCAAGTTTAAGATGAGCAAATGATGTAGATTTTTTAGGGCGTGCGATGGTACGTGCTGCAATTGATTTTGAGATACGTCCAATTGTGTTAATCCTTTACCTGCAAAAATTTAAAACGGGAAAAAACATTTTAATGTAGATGTAAGATTGCAATTATATTATGTTTTGTTTTGATCTGTCTGTCATGTTGTGCTGTAAAGGTAGATAACAAAAATTAAATCCTCGCAGCCATAAAATAAAGCGGGATGAATCCTAAGAAACAATTCCGTTAAATATTTAATTTGACTCACCCCAAATTTTCATAAATATATCATAACAGCTTTATCCATTTTGTTTAATGTCTTGAAGGTTATCAAGGTAAAATATTTAAGAGAAAATCAAAGTGAAATACGTTTAACCAAATTATGTTAAATTGATGGAGAAATACATCTAACGAAACGACATTGTATTAATGAAGAAGATGCTGGATGATTTACGCCGCTAAATGTTGAGTCGTTTAATAATGAGATTTGCTTTCATTGTCTCGTGCTTTTTTCATTATCCCTTTGTTTTATAACAATTTTTGGAATTGTTATCATTTAAATATTTTTTATTGTTTTAAAAAATCGTTTTCGGTGTGCTATGAGATTGGTCCGAGATTTCTTGCAGAAAATTTTTCTTTTCAAAATTTTATAATTTAAAATTTTTATGATAAAAGGACAAAAGGTAGTAATGCCCTAAAGTGTTTATATTTAAGATTTATGGGACAAAATAATATTTATGTGAGACGTATTGTGTTTTCTAGTGGTGTGACTAAATTTGGGGGTTTTTCCTTGCAAGTCCAAATAATTTATAAAAATGGTGTGTCTACTTATTTGATCTTGACAAATTACAGGGTGGGCCATCATTTAGTCCATTTTCATTTGTAAATAAAACACACATTTTGGGGTGAAAAGCTAAAATTTTTTACTCATAAGGAAAGGTGATTCTATAGGGTTTTCCAATAAGAGTGATATGATTTCTTTAAAAAAACACACTAATTGTTAATGAAATTGAAATGTTTTTTATTTAATGTGAAGTACAAACGATACAATTAAGTTCTGAATAAAACGTCATCCAAATGACATCCACGACTTCTTCTGCAAGAACGAATTCGATGAACCCAATTTTCGAGCACTTTTTTCACTACATCAAGTCGTATGTAATGAATAGCCCGTCAATATTGACTTGTAAAGCTTAAAGAGAGTTTGGTTTATTGCTAAAGACCAATGACTTCAAATAAAACCACAAGAAATAGACTAATGTTGTTAAATCACAACTTCTTGGAGGCCATTCAATATCACAATTTCTTGAAATAATCGAATCTCCAAACTTTTCTCGCAATAATTCAATTGTTGCACTTGCTGTGTGGCACGTAGCTCCGTATTGTTGGAACCAAATGTTGTCAAGATCAACTTCTTCCAATTTCGACCATAAAAAGTTGGTTATGATCGATCTATACCGATCTCCATTGACAGTAACGGTGTTACCAGCTTCATTTCGCAAAAAATACGGACCGATGATTCCACCATTTCATGAATAATTTGTGGACTTTCTTCGCACCAGAATCGACTGTTTTGTTTATTTACCGCACCACTAAGACGAAAGTGAGCCTCATTGGAGAAGATGATTTTCTTAAGAAAATCGTTATCGTTTTCAAGTTGTTCCAAGGCAAAATCAGCAAATTCACGACGTTTACGGTGGCCCAATGGCTTCATTTCTTGAGTGAGAACAGGTGGTTTGAGACAGCCCCAATTCTTGAGAACGTCGTGGAATCGACAAATTGCGGTCTTCAGCGACACTTGCCTGAACGGCAGCAATATTTGCATTACTTCGAGCGAATCTTTGTCTTATTGGCACTTCAATATTACGTAACGAACATTTACGCTCAAAATTTTCAACAATTCGACGAATAGCGAGCACACTTGGACGATTATGACGACTATAAAATGGCAAAAGCGCACGAAAAGTTGGAATTGGAGAACGATTATTTTGATAATAAAACTGAATAATTTGTAAACGTTGTTGAATGACAGATCATGACATATTACAAATGGCCGAAACTTCACTTAAAAATCATATCATTCCTATTGGAAAACCTGTTGGTGCTAGCCGTCATTGACAGGAGTCAGAAGGATGGGAGCATCACGTCGGAGAAGTGGAGGGTGGTGTACAATGCACTAAACTCCACTTTTCTGAGGATCCTGAGAGAAAATCCGGGATCCCCCCCGTCCTGCAGAGATGCGGGATGGTACCAGGGGCGCGTGAAGCTAACTGCTTGCTCAGACCAGAGATCGGTCGACCTATACAAAAGGGCAGTGGCCGAAGTAGGCGAGGTGTGGCAGGGCGCGAGGCTTGAGGCAGTCTCCAGGGAGGAAATCCCGAGCAGACCGAGGGCACGCGTATGGCTGCCAACAGAGCCGGAGAAACCGGAGGAGATCCTCGAGATCATTCGGGCCAGCAATCCAGATCTTCCAACGAAAGATTGGAGGATTTTTGACGCAAGAGGAGGCTAAGGGAGGCTTTAGATTGGCAATTATGCTGATCAATAAAGAATCCCTGGCTTCTCTTGCTAAAAAAAAGGGAGTGATAAACTTCGGGTTCGGGTCGATCACTCTCAAAACATATAAAAAGGACGAGGCCGATACAGGGGTGAAAGACCATCCTGAGGGTGACGGAGAACGGACCCAACGGGATATGGTCAAGCAGGCAGAGGCCGGCCAGGAGAGTGATGCATCTGATGTGGGGAGCATAGTTATGGGAGGTAGTCTCCTCTCTCTCGAGACTGATGGGCGTGTACTGTCAGACTCTTGACAAGAGGAGAATGGCGACCGAAATAACGCGCTAGATGGCATTATCCCGATGCAGGGGGTGCAGGAGGAGGTGAGTAAGGTGGACTGCAATGATTAAGATTGCACAAATAAACCTACACCATACAAAGGCTGCCTCGGCAGCTCTTGTTCTTAGGCTGACTAAATCAAATGAGGACCCAGAGCGATGTATCCCAGATCGTGTATTTTAGCGAAAAATAATCTGAATATTTTTCTTCTTTCTCAATTTAGTAGTGGAGACGTCACTGCAGTAAGTGTTGAGGCTAGTGGGGAAAAACTATGGCTAGCCTCAGTCTATATGGATCGCGAGAAGGAGGTTCCACCGGATAACCTGGGGGAACTGATCCGGGAAGCAGATCAAAGAAAAGTAGGTGTTATACTCGGTTGTGATGCAAACGCGCATCACACAATCTGGGGAAGCACAGACATTAACGAGAGGGGTGAGTTATTTTTTGATTACTTATTAAATACCAACCTTGTAGTTTGCAATATTGGACGCGAGACAACATTCATTGTTAAAAATCGGCAGGAGGTTTTAGATGTGACCTTTGCGTCGGAAACGATCTTTCATATGATCAGAGGATGGAGAGTGGCGAAGGAGCACTCATTCACTGGTCACCGATATGTAACATACACCCTCGACATTAAACCTGTTACCCGGAAACCCTTCAGGAATCCCAGAAGGACTAAATGGAACAAATATAGGGAGATGTTGGCGGAAGTATTGCCACTGGAGGTCCCCGGACCTCCGTCGACAGCAGAAGAATTGGATCGCATGGTTGATACGGTCACAAGAGCATGCAATCTCTCATTTAAGGCCACGTGCCCCCTGATAAAGCCTAGGGGTAGGCAGAAACCGACTTGGTGGACCACGGAGTTGGGAACCTATCGAAGGGCATGTAGGACAGCTTTTAATAAAGCTAAAAGCACAAGGGAGGTACGGGATTGGGACTCCTATAAGGAGGACCTAAGAAGGTACAAGAAAGAGTTGAGGAAGGCACAAGGGTGGTCTTGGAGGATCTTCTGTGGTAGGATGGAGGAGGTCTCTGAGACTTCTCGCCTTAGGAAAATTCTAGCTTCTAACCCAACCAATCCTAGTTATTTGATAAGACCGGACGGGTTGTGGACAGCTTCAAGTGTGGAATCATTGCAGCTCCTCATTGAGACCCATTTTCCGGGAAGCTTTGGTGACTCGATAGAGTCCGGAGCTCATCGAGTAACATCTTCAGTAGAGATGGAGGGCATTGTAGACAGGGAGCGAATCCAGTGGGCGCTGAACGGTTTTAAGCCGTATAAATCGGCGGGCCCGGATCGGATTATACCAGCAGAGATCCAAAGGAACTCGGCAGTCATCCTCCCCTGGTTGGAGGGTATCTTCAGGAGATGTCTGAAACTTGTCTATATTCCTAGGAAATGGACGGAGGTCAGAGTGGTCTTTATCCCGAAATCGGGAAAAAGCTCACATGCTTACCCAAAGGATCTGAGACCGGTAACTCTATCATCCTTTCTGCTGAAAACCTTGGAAAGGTTGGTAGATATAGGTATTCGATCAAAAATTGAGCCCAGGAATTGGGCAGTGTCGCAGCATGCGTACTGTAAGGGGAAGTCGGCGGACACAGCTCTGCACGATCTAGTACGCATGATTGAGAAGTCAATTCACTCGCAAGAGTTTTGTATGGTAGCATTTCTTGACATTGAGGGTGCCTTTAATAATGTAAAAACGGAGGCGATCATGGAAGGATCGTCATGCTTGAAGGTGGACTACACTATAAGTAGGTTGATAAATCAGATGCTGGTAAGCAGGATCATTACCTCAAAACTGGGGGAGTCCACCATTAGAAAAAGGGCGGTTAGAGGAACCCCGCAGGGAGGTGTAATGTCCCCCTTTCTTTGGAGTGCAGTGATGAATGGATTGCTGTTGGAACTGGAGAGAGAGGGGACAGGAGTTCTAGCATATGCAGATGATTTAGCGATAGCTATCTCAGGCAAACATGTGGATACGATTAGGGATGTTATGCAAAATGCACTCCTGATCGTTACTAGATGGGCCAGCAAATGTGGATCAGGGATCAACCCTTCCAAGACAGAGCTGGTACTATTTACTAGGAAATATAAAATTCCGGTAGTTAGCCCTCCTACCGTGAACGGCATTACACTGGCTTTTGCTGATAGAGCGAAATTTTTGGGCATAATCTTGGACAGTAAGCTCAGCTGGAAGCCCAACATTATGAAAGGGTGAAAAAGGCTAATGTAGCCATTTACTCGTGTAGGAACGCCATAGGTAAGAGTTGGGGTTTGAAACCAGCGCTGGTGCACTGGATCTATACCGCAGTGGTAAGACCTGTGCTGATGTATGGAGTGGGCGTGTGGTGGCCAGCTCTGAATAAGGTAACATATGTAAGGATGATGGAAAAGGTATTAAGAACGGCCTGTATGCTTATAAGCGGGGCGCTCAGGTCAACTCCTACACGCGCTTTAGAGGTTATGTTCCACGTTATTCCAATCGAATTTTTTGGTAAACAAATTGCAGCCAATGTGGCCACGAGACTCTCGGCGGTCTCGCAATGGAAGTGTCTTCAGACGGGACACTCGACGATAGTTAGATCGCAAAGAGAAGAACTGGCGAATCTAGATTATAGTAAACCAACGTTGTGCTTCAATAAAGGTTTCGGGACCATCTGTTCCTCGAGAGAATCCTGGAGGTACGGATCAATACTGGAAAACGAGGCACTGCAATTTTTCACTGACGACTCACTAGAGTCGGTTTGTCTGAAGACACGGGTGGCGCTGGATTGTCGATCATCTCTTAATGAGATGAGCGAGTATTTCAGCATCCAGATAATCTGGGTCCCTGGTCACTCGGACATCACGGGAAACTGCAGGGCAGACGAACTAGCTAGGTACGGTACGACTCTCCAGATGCAGCCGGAAAGGGCAGTTCTGGGGAGACCTATAGCAGCGCTCAAATTGGCGCTCGGGAGAAAGGCAATCGCCTTGACAAATGGGAGGTGGACCAACACTCCCACGTGCAGGGTAGCAAAGCAGGTTTGGCCAAAACTGAACTTGAAGCGCTCCAAGGCACTCATATCCCTGGGGAAACGGGACTTAAGTTTGGTCGTAGGGATACTGACAGGACACTGCCTTTTTGGGGAACATGGCAGAAGGCATAAATACTTAGGTGTGTACAGGATGAACAGCCTTTCGGAACTCGCGAACTGTGGAGTGCGAGATATTTTACGCTACATAAGTAGCTCTGGATGGTGTTAACGGGGGTAAAGGGAAAATAGGATCCTGTGGTATCACAATGGGCCGCTATTGGCCTAAGTGTGCGGAAGCAGCCACTCTAACCTAACCTAACCTAACCTATTGGAAAACCCTATATATCATTTATGTAGTTATGAAAAACAATATCGTTCACATACCCACCACAGCTTCGACTACAGGCCTGCATCCAAACATCGAAATGTTCGACGACTTTATCCAATAAGAGTGGATCAATGACTTCAACGAGAATCTCGCCGTCAGAAAGAGCGCAACAGAGCTGCAGCTTCCCGAGCAAACAAAACTGAAGAACTACGAGAATACCGCCTTATTAGTCGCCTTATATAGTTATTGGATCAATGATTAAAGTTTGCTTGCATTGCCATGCTTTGAAGTTCACTAAAGAACCTCCTGCAATGTGTTGTTCGAATGGAAAAGTTATTTTGCCACCACTGATTGAGCCACCTGAACCGCTCCTGAGTTACATTTCCGGCACAACTGCAACTTCAAAACACTCTCTGCAAAACATTCGTAAGTACAACACATGCTTTCAAATGACTTCTTTCGGGGAAACAAACATTGTTAATAGCGCCTGTTACGTGCCCACTTTCAAAGTTCAAGGCCAGATATATCACAAAATCGGTCCGTTGCTTCATCTACTAAATCAAGAGGCAAAGTTTTTGCAAATCTCTTTTACTGGCAACGAAGAAAGCGAAGTCGAACTGCGTGCCGCAAATAGTACATCTACCAGACGTGGTATAATTTCGAATTTACAAGCAATGTTTCATGAACGCAACAGTTTGATACATTTATTTAAAACTCCTATGGATAAGATGCCTACAGATGGTTATACAGTTGTAATCAGAGTAGACAAAACGCTGCCAGGTGAACACGAAAGACGTTTTAATGCACCGGTGATAGATGTTGATATGTTCGAAAGTATGGACGTCCAGATCTGTTCATCACCTTCACATGCAATACAAGATGTAGTGAAATCACAGACCTACTTTTCACCGGCAAAAACTCATCGCACAGACATGATCTACTCGCACGTATTCAAGCAAAAGCTAATTCGGTTGATGGACGTCATCACTAAGAACCAAATTTTTGGAGAAACCCATTGCTGGATGTATTTAGTTGGATGCCAAAAAGAGGTCTTCCACACGCACATATTTTAATATGGTTGAAGCATAAAATCCTCTCAACACAAATTGATAGCGTGATATCTGCTGAGCTTCCCAACCACAGCGAAGATCCTATTATTTTTGAAACAATCAAGAAAAATATGATCCATGGACCATGCGGTGCACTTAATACAAATTCACCATGCATGAAGGATGGCAAGTGTACAAAGCGATATCCACGTGAGCTGATCAATGAAACTCAAACTGGAGGTGATGGAGATGCCATGTTTAGGAGAATGAACACCGATGATGGTGGATACACAACCACAATCAGAATGTGAGATGTAGATGTTGACATCGACAACAGATGTTTGATGCCCACATTAATATTGAGTATTGCAATTCAGTGAAGTCAATAAAATACATTTGCAAATACGTCCACAAAGGCAGTGACATGGCAGTATTCGGACTAGCAAACCAAGGCGATGATGTCACTCAATTACAGATGGGACGCTACATCAGCAGCAATGAAGCAGTTTGGAGAGTATTTGCATACAACATCCACATACGCTATCCAACTGTTCAACATCTCGCTGTTCACTTAGATAATGGCCAGCGTGTCTACTTCACCGATCAAAATGCACAAAATAGAGCTGAGCAACCACCCAACACAACACTCATCTCCTTTTTCCAATTGTGTGCGTCTGATGACTTCGCTAAAACGTTGCTGTATCACGAAGTGCCCAAATACTACACGTGGAACACATCGACAAAAAAATTCATGAGAAGAAAGCGAGGTGCTTTAGGACGTGTATATACAGTTCATCCAAACAACGCTGAATGTAATTATTTAAGATTGTTATTGCATACAGTCAGAGGTCCAACATCATTCGTTGCATTGAAAACCATCGATGGCGTAGAATGTCAAACGTATAGAGAAGCATGTATCAAGCTTGGATTACTTGAAAATGACAATCATTGGAATACAACGGTAACAGAGGCATCGCTTACGTGTCATCTAAAACAAATACGTACTTTGTTTGCGATCATTTTAACAACATGCGCGCCATCGAATTCACCAATCATTGGAATACAACGGTAACAGAGGCATCGCTTACGTGTCATCCAAAACAAATACGTACTTTGTTTGCGATCATTTTAACAACATGCGCACCATCGAATTCACAAGAACTCTGGGAAAAGCATCGTGAAAGTCTCAGTGAAGACATTCTGCGGCATGCACGCAGAAGTGATCCAAATCTATGATGTACAAAACAGAGATCTGGTGCGAGAACAGCATTACGATGTAAACCAGCAACGTCATTTCGTGGAAACACCAACAAAACTATTAGTTGCTGATTAAAAATATGCCTACGACACAGTCAAGCAACGTGTAGACAATGGAAATGGCGGGATTTTTTTTCTTGATGCTCTTGGTGGCACCGAAAAAACATTTCCGATCAATTGAATACTGGCGTCGGTTCGAATGCAGTATGGAATAGCACTCGCAGTAGCATCATCGGGAATTGCATCAACGCTACTCGATGGTGAGCGAACAGCACACTCGGCACTCAAGCTACCCCTAAATTTGAACCAGACCAAATCACCAACCTGTATCATCAGCAAAAATTCAGTAACGTCTACAGTCCTTAAAGCGTGCAAAATTATCATTTGGGACGAATGTTCCATGGCCCATAAAAAATCACTTGAGGCGCTTGACCGGACTCTGCGAGATATCCGGCGTAAAATCCAACCAATGGGAGGTGCATTTATTCTTCTTGCAGGTGATTTTCGCCAAACCTTACCCGTTATACCTCGATCAACACCGGCTGATGAGCTAAACGCATGTCTCAAAGCATCTTATTTATGGAACCGAGTTGAAAATATTACTCTCTCAACGAATATGCGTGTGCATTTGTTGAAAGAAGCCTCTGCCCAAATATTTTCCAAACAACTTTTGGACATTGGAAACGGCAAAATTCCAATTGATCACTCAACAAATGAGATTACGTTTCTGCCAAGCTTTTGCCAAATGAAGCCGAGTATTCAGGCCGTTGTTGACAAGGATTCCCAAACATGACTTGCAACTACAAAAATCCAGATAGGCTATGCGAACGAGCAATTTTGGCCCCAAAAAATGATGATGTGAACAAGCTGAATGAACAAATTCAATTGAAATTGCCCGGAGAACCAACCAAATACAAATCAATTAACACAGTGATGGATGCGGAACAAGTAGTCAATTATCCAACCGAATTTTTAAATTCAATGGAGCCACCAGGAACATATTGACATTGAAAGTTGGTACTCCGGTCATGCTCATTCGAAATTTAAACGCACCAAAGTTATGTAAGAGAACCAGACTGACCATAAAAAAACTAACACCAAATTTGATCGAGGCAACAATCATCAGCGTTTGCGCGTTGGCACACCATAAAATCTATTCATTTATGCACCAAAATCACACCAATTCTTTATTTTGGGCGCAGCAACGCGCGCTGGGTACAGCTAGTATTAAATAAATAAGATTACAAAAATCTGCTTTCGGAAAATAAAAAGTTACGCTACTCGCCGCAAGACGCAGTACTATCACAATATAGTTTTGCTACGAGTATTATTTCATACCAAGCCGAAATTTAAAAAAACAAATTTACATCTTTTTTTAGCCGTTCGCGGTTAATCAGATTCATCGATTAGAGAAATACCTTCAAATATGCAGAGATAGTCCAAACTCCATCCCCGAAAAATGCGATGGCAACACTAATTATTGCTATCATGACATTGTTTACTCTCGGACCAAAAAATCTCCACCTTTTTACTCTTAGCCCCGAAAATACTTGCTATGACGATAATTAAAAACTGTCACGATAGTTGAAATTTTCGAGGCTGAGAGTAGAAATAGTACTTATAAAAACATGTTTGTGAAGTAAGCCTAATTTTATATATGTGGAAATACCAAATTTTCACCCCAGAACCATGAGGTGGCAACACTGATTATTACTATCATGACATTTTTGACCATCATCTCCGAAAAATGCCAAATTTTAGTATCAGCCCCGAAAATATTTACTGTCATGACAACCAAATCTATCACGACACATACAATTTTCGAAGCTGAGAGTAAAAATATTACATTTTCATGATAATATGAAAATAGAAAAATTTTCGGGGCTGGGACAAATAAATGATATTAGTTATTTGCCAACCCTCGAATTTTTAAAAAAAAAATTTACGTGATATATTTTATGGACGACCTATCGGCATATGTCTGGCGATGGAGAGAGATTCAAAGAAATGTTTGTGCATATTTTAGAATTTTTCTATGGGGTAGAGTTGAGATATAGTTCTTCAAACTCAACAGATGTTCGTTGACCGGACTATCGGATTACGTCTGGCGATGGAGGAAGATTTAAAGTAGTTGTGGTGAATTTTTTAGAAATTTTCTATGGTGTAGAGTTGAGATATAGTCCTTAAAACTCGGCAAATATTCGTTGGTCGGAAAAGACGAACCAGGTATGCCTTGGCTTCTTTACTTAGTTCTGTTTGGAACATGGATGGAAGAATGTCGACTTCTCACTCTCACGACAGCTATTTGCCGGATCGTTCAAATATTTAAAAGTAGATAGCATACCACTGCATCTGCGGTCCGTTAGTTTTCTTTTTAGGCTGGATCGAAACTCGTCGCTCAATTCAGTGAGCTGATTCTCCAATTTTGTGAACAAAAATTGTAGAATAGAATCCGCTGCAAGTAAATTCACATTTTCTCAGCTGAGAGCTTCAACAGCAACCCGTATAGGTTTTAAAACATTAATGATATTTTCACAATGCCTATCTTCTTCGTCCGTAGTGGCCATAAACGATAAATTGAGAGTATCGAGGGCTTTACGTGAGTGCTTGCTAATGCGAAGGTATCTGGTTAGCATCGATTTAAGACGCATTCAATAAAACTCTCTCTTTTCGACTTCTTTAACATAATTCTGCAATATAGAATTTTGTACAGGCGAGTTCTTGAATTTCAAAATAATTTTGCGGACTTTGGTTATGATTTCAAATGTAAATTTAATAGTTATAGTTTTGGCAGAAAGAAATATGATATCGTCGTCTGAATCGTTTGAATAACTATTATGTGTCAGCCAAATGTTTCTCGTATAAAATGTTTATCAGCTCTTGAAGCAGATAAAAAGTTTGACATTTTTATTCACCTGAATTTTTAACTTTTTATGCTTCGGGATTTCCCGGAATACAAAAATTCAAATTTTCGAGATTTCAGGATTGAAAATATCTGACGATGGAGGAAGGTTTAATGTAATTGCAATGAATTTGTTAGAATTTTGTTTGGGGTGGAGTTGAGATATAGTCCTTCAAACTCGAACAAATATTCGTTCGCCGGACTATCGGCTTACGTCTGGCGATAGAGGAGGACTTCAACTAACTGCAGTTTTTTAATATTATTCTATGGGGTAGAGTTGAGATAGAGTCCTTCAAACTCAGCAAATACTCGTTGGAAGATAGTGGAAGATTTCATGTAATTTTGGTGAATTTTTTAGAATTTTTATATGGGATAGAGGTTGGATATAGTCCTTAGTCCATATAGCCGATAGTCCGGCCAACGAATATTTGCTGAGTTTGAAGGACTCTATCTCAACTCTACCCCATAGAAAGATTCTGAAAAAATTCACAAAAATTACTTTGTCTTCGTTCATCACTAGACATAAGCCGATAGTCCGGTCAACGAATTATTTCTGCTTTCAAGGAGTCATACTTCTACTTAACTCCTTTAAATATATTTTTTTAAGTGACATGGTATTTTCGGGGCTGTCATTTATGCTGTATATAGAGTGCCCTAAACCTGCACCGACCAAATTAGCCCGTCTCAGTAACACCTGTACCATGTTTTGTTACACATTTATTACAATTTATTACAACAAATTCCGTTTTTATTACAGTTACCGTTTTCGAGGAACGAGTGACCGGTTTAGCTTACAATTAAACCTACACCGCCAAAATTGTAACTTTTGATGAAGCTATGATATCGGGATGATTCTTGGACCAGAATTTATTACAAATTAATTACATTGAATAAGTTAGTTCAAGACCAGCCCTATAACTTGCCTCAATGTAAATTTCACTAAACAACATTAATAATATTTTTTACACTAGACCGCCACCCGATTTTGGGAAAAATGTTGCGAGAAATCTTGTCGAGAGTAGGTCAGCCTTATCCGGGTGTGTAATAAATTTTTGTTGTGTCAGGATGCGCGGAATTGACTCCATACAGTGTAGGCTCCAAATAAGTAATTTAAGGGTCGATGTTACCACCTTTAATAATTTATTACGCCAGACCGCCACCAGATATGGGGTCTAATGTTACTCTGTGGTCGTTGTAAACGCCTGGTCAACCTTATACAGGTGTGTAATAAATTATTTGTATGTCAGGTTACACGGAATTGGCTCCGAACGGTAAAGGTTTGAATTTTTTATTGTAAAGGTCGACTTTACCACATTAAATAATTGATTACACCAAACCGCCACCAGATATTGAGTCAAATGTTACTCCTTGGACATTGTGGTAGGCAGGTCAACCATATCCAGTTGTGTAATACATTATTTTTGTGTCAAGATGCGCGAAATTGACTCCAAACGGTATAGGCTTCAAATAGGTAATTTAAGGGTCGATTTTACCACCTCTAATAATTTATTATACAAGACCGCCACCAGATATTGAATCAAATGTTACTCCTTGGACATACTCCTTGGAAATGTAATGGGCAGGTCAACCAAGTATACATAATGTGATGTTAATAAACATAATTACCTGTTAAAGCGCACCACTCAGTGCCGACCCATCTTCCATCTCAGAGCACAGGTTGAATGGATGGGCGTAAGAGACCACGAACAAAATTAATTGGCCTTCAAAGGACGCAAAATCAATTGGGTAATTAATAAATATTTTTTCTTGTAATACAAAATGAAACCTTTATTGGCTAAACTAAAACTCTGTTTAATATTAAACCTCGATTGTAAAACTTTTATAACGATACAATGTACATTTACAGTGAACCTACCTACATGTCTATATAAAAAATTGTCAACCTAAAACTTTTTTTCCCATTTTTCCCATATATTTTCTATGGTGTACATGGTACCATTAATAAAGGCATCACGTGCTTAATAAAAGTTGAAAATAATTGCAGAAAATTAAATAAAATAAAAAAATTTCATAATATTTATGACTTATATCCCCTACACATGTCTTGAGATTACCGTAATAACCGTGGTGTATTAATATTACGTCTTTATATGACAGCTTTGTAATCAACACAACGATATAATGATTTAGCACAAAACCAAAAATTGATTAAGAAAAGTTTATTTCCCTTTGTCCCGAGGCCTGGGGTGGTAATGCGAGAGAACGCAGAAGCCTATATTTTAATTTGATTTCTGTTGAAAGCTGTAAGAAGAACCGCATATGTGATAAATGTTATTAAAGTGAATTCGTATAGGAACATTTTCGTGTGCATAGAAAAGAGAGCAAAACAAAAATGAATTACATTTACCTAAAGCTTTTATTACATAAGCTTTTTTTGTTTTTGTATGAGCAGAGCAAAATATAACCTTATGTATCTGTGTAATATACATAGATGTGTACATCGTCATATGTGTATTTTCATATCTGGTTGATTTCTATTTTTGATGAAAGCATTTTGTAATCAAATTTTGTGTTTACCAGCTTTCCTCTATATAGATCCGAATTGAATCAAAATTTAGTTGAAAGTAACATTTTAGTTTGCGGTTTTTACGTTGTACAGTCTCCTGAGGTTTCCTCTCTTTTCATTTGATAAAAATTTATTTGCTACATCAATTTTAATATTCCACGTGGGTATTTACCATGTTGTGCTGTATGGTGTACAGCATTATGCAAATCTCTTCTTTTCTAGTTTTAGCCGCTCGTTTTTGCCTTCCGTATGGGGCACACTACATAGAACCAGTAGTCATTAAAAATTAATTTTTTGTTTTTATGCTTTGGTGACAGTGTCATATTCGACAACATATGAGCATATTATGTTGTTATATTTATGAAGAGACATTTGTGTTTTAACATAAGTAATATTTATGTGATTTGAAATTTTCGGTTTAGGAAAAATATTAAATTTAATTTTGGTCTCATCTGAAATAAAATTGCTAAAATAAATTTCAATATTTAATGGTGTTGGCACCTGAGCTCATACAGTAAAAGTTTTATAAACGAAATGACAATGTGGTGCGGCCGTTTATTTTCTAATTTTATTTCTTCTTCTATTGAAAGTTTAACAGGCCAATAGTAAACATGATTTGTCAATAGACTACGTAAGATGTTCAAGGCGTTATAAATTTGCTACAAATTTCTAGAGCAAAAACTATGCGACCAAGCATACTGATAGCGCTAGTACTGCCGTTTTATATAGCATATAAGTGCAATTTAAAATCTTCTTCATGTGGCTCTTGAATAAATTTTCAGAAACCATCATTATTCTGTTCCTACTAGCTGGCACCTAGATAACACAAGGTTTTGATTTATTGACCTAATTCCATTTTAATCGGATAAAAAGTTTTTTGAGGGTATTGTTCAATCACGGATTTCAAGAAGCTTAATATTTTTAATTTAATGATCATATTACATTATGTACATACAAATTTATAATGAGAATGTTTTTAGTAAGCTTCTATCTTCTTTTGAATAATTATGATTAGTATATTCTTAGTATTGTATAAGATGATTACAGCACAAAATACAAGAACAAAATAATAATATTCTCCAGTTAGTTATCCAATAAATTTTCCATCCCCAAATTTACCCACTTGGACAATAATTGGGAAATTTTACCTTTGGTCCTTCGAGCCGGAACTCCGGTACATAAAGTGGTGTTTGTTTAGAGGTTCACAATTTTAAATTACAATAGAACAAATAGAAACATTTTGAATATTAGTGATTGGATAGATAATTTTATGCTTGGAAATGATTTCAGCCATGTGGCCGCCGCGACTTGCGCGTACATGGCGTAATCTGGAGGTCCAATTTTCAGTCACTCTTCGCAGCAATTGCGGCCGTATCTCACTAATAACTCACCGAATATGGTGTTCTAAGTGTTGTGAACACAACATGCATATACATCATCAGTCTGCTAAACACTTGTTCTCTTTAATAGGCCTCACCAGCTCACCAGTGGTAACCTATTAATAAGTATTATATTAAAGACATCAGACATAGCTCTTGCGAATATAACCGGAAGCTGTCTAGTCAAGACATTGGTCTTTCGAGAAAAAAATTTTTTTTGAACCTACTGATAAATACATACAACAACAATAAGTAACTATAATCATAGTAATACTTATTCCACAAAAAGAACTTGAACACGCCCTTAGAACAACAAGAAGCGGTAGCAAACAAAGTTCAACAGCTTCATACTAACTACAAAAAAGATGGAGAACAACGAAAAACACGTGGGCAACTGCAGCAGGGAAACTTTCGAATTTCAAAATGAAACTTTGCATACCGATTAAGTCCAATTTGTGCTAATTAGTGCTCACGGACAAAAAATAGTGCTAGTCCAGGAGCCGAAAAATCGGGAAAAGAAAATTTCAAATTTCAAAGGCTGAAAGACGGATTCTAGAAAACTTCTAGAAAAAAACAGAAATAATTTAAACCTAATTTTAAAACTTTCTAAAGGCCGCTAAACTGACGAAATTTGTGCTTATCATAGAAATATAATTTTCATACATTTTAATTCATAAATCGAGGAAAATCAAACCAGCCCCTGAAAGATACTATATTAAAAAAACAGAGATATACCTTTCAATAATATTTGTGTTGAACAACAAATTCAACAATATAAATAAAATGTTATAAAATCCAAGTCATACGCAATTCAGATAGTATATTCCTGTCAGGTATGTTCATTGCCATCCCAAAAATATAGTGGCTGAATTTGTGCTAATCCAGAATTGGCCCAATTCCATTGAACAACAACGACCGTTGGATGAACAATTTCCTGACCAAAAGTGTTCTAGAAACCAATGAAGTTGGCACTTCTGATTGCATATTCCTATCAGGTATGTTGATTGCCATCCGAAAAATATATTGGCTGAATTTATGCTAATCCAGAATTGGCCCAATTCCATCGAACAACAACGACCGTTGAATGAACAATTTTTTGACTAAAAGTGTTCTAGAAACCAATGAAGTTGGCACTTCTGATTACATATTCCTATTAGATATATTCATTGACATCCGGAAAATATAGTGGCTGAATTTGTGCTAATCCAGAATTGGCCCAATTCCATTGAACAACAACGACTGTTGAATAAACAACTTTCTGACAAAAAGTGTTCTAGAAACCAATTGATCGGAATATGCAATCAGAATTGCCAGCTTAATTGGTTGTTGTTCAATGGAATTGGGTCAATTCTGGATTAGCATAAATTCAGCCAATATATTTTTCGGATGGCAATCAACATACCTGATAGGAATATGTAATCAGAAGTGCGAACTTCATCGGTTTCTAGAACACTTATTGTCAGAAAATTGTTCATTCAACGGTCGTTGTTGTTCAATGGAATTGGGTCAATTTTGGATTAGCACAAATTCAGCCACTATATTTTTCGGATGGCAATCAACATACCTAATCGGAATATGCAATCAGAATGGCCAACTTCATTGGTTTCTAGAACACTTTTTGTCAGAAAATTGTTCATTCAACGGTCGTTGTTGTTCAATGGAATTGGGCCAATTCTGGATTAGCACAAATTCAGCCACTATATTTTTCGGATGGCAATCAACATACCTGATAGGAATATGCAATCAGAAGTGCGAACTTCATCGGTTTCTAGAACACTTATTGTCAGAAAATTGTTCATTCAACGGTCGTTGTTGTTCAATGGAATTGGGCCAATTCTGGATTAGCACAAATTCAGCCACTATATTTTTCGGATGGCAATCAACATACCTAATCGGAATATGCAATCAGAATTGCCAACTTCATTGGTTTCTAGAACACTTTTTGTCAGAAAATTGTTCATTCAACGGTCGTTGTTGTTCAATGGAATTGGGCCAATTCTGGATTAGCACAAATTCAGCCACTATATTTTTCGGATGGCAATCAACATTCCTGATAGGAATATCTAATCAGAAGTGCCAACTTCATAGATTTCTAGAACACTTTTTGTCCGAAAATTGTTCATTCAACGGTCGTTGTTGACCAATGGAATTGGGTCAATTTTGGATTAGCACAAATTCAGCCACTATATTTTTCGGATGGCAATCAACATACCCAATCGGAATATGCAATCAGAATTGCCAACTTCATTGGTTTCTAGAACACATTGTGTCAGAAAATTGTTCATTCAACGGCCGTTGTTGTTCAATGGAATTGGGCCAATTCTGGATTAGCACAAATTCAGCCACTATATTTTTCGGATGGCAATAAACATTCCTGATAGGAATATCTAATCAGAAGTGCCAACTTCATAGATTTCTAGAACACTTTTTGTCAGAAAATTGTTCATTCAACGGTCGTTGTTGACCAATGGAATTGGGTCAATTCTGCATTAGCACAAATTCAGCCACTATATTTTTGGGATGGCAATCATCATACCTAATCGGAATATGCAATCAGAATTGCCAACTTCATTGGTTTTTAGAACACTTTGTGTCAGAAAATTCTTCATTCAACGGCCGTTGTTGTTCAATGGAATTGGGCCAATTCTAGATTAGCACAAATTCAGCCACTATATTTTTCGGATGGCAATCAACATTCCTGATAGGAATATCTAATCAGAAGTGTCAACTTCATAGATTTCTAGAACACTTATTGTCAGATAATTGTTCATTCAACGGTCGTTGTTGTTCGAGGAATTGGGCCAATTCTGCATTAGCACAAATTCAGGCACTATATTTTTCGGATGGCAATTAACATACCTGATAGGAATATGTAATCAGAAGTGCTAACTTCATTGGTTTCTAGAACACTTTGTGTCAGAAAATTGTTCATTCAACGGCCGTTGTTGTTCAATGGAATTGGGCCAATTCTGGATTAGCAAAAATTCAGCCACTATATTTTTCGGATGGCAATCAACATTCCTGATAGGAATATCTACTCAGAAGTGCAAACTTCATAGATTTCTAGAACACTTTTTGTCAGAAAATTGTTCATTCAACGGTCGTTGTTGACCAATGGAATTGGGTCAATTCTGCATTAGCACAAATTCAGCCACTATATTTTTCGGATGGCAATTAACATACCTGATAGGAATATGTAATCAGAAGTGCTAACTTCATTGGTTTCTAGAATACCTTGTGTCAGAAAATTGTTCATTCAACGGCCGTTGTTGTTCAATGGAATTGGGCCAATTCTACATTAGCACAAATTCAGCCACTATATTTTTCGGATGGCAATCAACATACCTGATAGGAATATGTAATCAGAACTGCCAACTTCATTGATTTCTAGCACTTTTTGTCAGAAAATTGTTCATTCAACGGTCGTTGTTGTTCAATGGAATTGGGCCAATTCTGGATTAGCACAAATTCAGCCACTATATTTTTCGGATGGCAATCAACATACCTAATCGGAATATGCAATCAGAATTGCAACTTCATTGGTTTCTAGAACACTTTTTGTCAGAAAATTGTTCATTCAACTGTCGTTGTTGTTCAATGGAATTGGGCCAATTCTGGATTAGCACAAATTCAGCCACTATATTTTTCGCATGGCAATCAACATACCTAATCGGAATATGTAATCAGAATTGCCAACTTCATTGGTTTCTAGAACACTTTTTATCAGAAAATTGTTCATTCAACGATCGTTGTTGTTCAATGGAATTGGGCCAATTCTGGATTAGCACAAATTCAGCCACTATATTTTTCGGGTGGCAACTTCATCGGTTTCTAGAACACTTTGTGTCAGAAAATTGTTCATTCAACGGTCGTTGTTGTTCAATGGAATTGGGCCAATTCTGGATTAGCACAAATTCAGCCACTATATTTTTCGGATGGCAATCAACATACCTAATCGGAATATGCAATCAGAATTGCCAACTTCATTGGTTTCTAGAACACTTTTTGTCACAAAATTGTTCATTAAACGGTCGTTGTTGTTCAATGGATTGGGCCAATTTTGGATTAGCATAAATTCAGCCACTATATTTTTTGGATGGCAATCAACATACCTAATCGGAATATGCAATCAGAATTGCCAACTTCATTGGTTTCTAGAACACATTTTGTCAGAAAATTGTTCATTCAACGGCCGTTGTTGTTCAATGGAATTGGGCCAATTCTGGATTAGCACAAATTCAGCCACTATATTTTTCGGATGGCAATCAACATACCTGATAGGAATATGTAATCAGAACTGCCAACTTCATTGGTTTCTAGAACACTTTTTGTCAAAAAATTGTTCATTCAACGGTCGTTGTTGTTCAATGGAATTGGGCCAATTCTGGATTAGCACAAATTCAGCCACTATATTTTTCGGATGGCAATCAACATACCTAATCGGAATATGCAATCAGAATTGCCAACTTCATTGGTTTCTAGAACACATTTTGTCAGAAAATTGTTCATTCAACGGTCGTTGTTGTTCAATGGAATTGGGCCAATTCTGGATTAGCACAAATTCAGCCACTATATTTTTCGGATGGCAATCAACATACCTGATAGGAATATGTAATCAGAAGTGCCAACTTCATTGGTTTCTAGAACACTTTTTGTCAAAAAATTGTTCATTCAACGGTCGTTGTTGTTCAATGGAATTGGGCCAATTCTGGATTGGCACAAATTCAGCCACTATATTTTTCGGATGGCAATCAACATACCTAATCGGAATATGCAATCAGAATTGCCAACTTCATTGGTTTCTAGAACACATTTTGTCAGAAAATTGTTCATTCAACGGCCGTTGTTGTTCAATGGAATTGGGCCAATTCTAGATTAGCACAAATTCAGCCACTATATTTTTCGGATGGCAATCAACATACTTAATCGGAATATGCAATCAGAATTGCCAACTTTATTGGTTTCTAGAACACATTTTGTCAGAAAATTGTTCATTCAACAGTCGTTGTTGTTCAATGGAATTGGACCAATTCTGGATTAGCACAAATTCAGCCACTATATTTTTCGCATGGCAATCAACATACCTCATAGGAATATGTAATCAGAAGTGCTAACTTCATTGGTTTCTAGAACACATTTTGTCAGAAAATTGTTCATTCAACGGTCGTTGTTGTTCAATGGAATTGGGCCAATTCTGGATTAGCACAAATTCAGCCACTATATTTTTCGGATGGCAATCAACATACCTGATAGGAATATGTAATCAGAAGTGCCAACTTCATTGGTTTCTAGAACACTTTTTGTCAAAAAATTGTTCATTCAACGGTCGTTGTTGTTCAATGGAATTGGGCCAATTCTGGATTACCACAAATTCAGCCACTATATTTTTCGGATGGCAATCAACATACCTAATCGGAATATGCAATCAGAATTGCCAACTTCATTGGTTTCTAGAACACATTTTGTCAGAAAATTGTTCATTCAACGGCCGTTGTTGTTCAATGGAATTGGGCCAATTCTGGATTAGCACAAATTCAGCCACTATATTTTTCGGATGGCAATCAACATACCTGATAGGAATATGTAATCAGAAGTGCCAACTTCATTGGTTTCTAGAACACTTTTTGTCAAAAAATTGTTCATTCAACGGTCGTTGTTGTTCAATGGAATTGGGCCAATTCTGGATTAGCACAAATTCAGCCACTATATTTTTCGGATGGCAATCAACATACCTAATCGGAATATGCAATCAGAATTGCCAACTTCATTGGTTTCTAGAACACATTTTGTCAGAAAATTGTTCATTCAACGGTCGTTGTTGTTCAATGGAATTGGGCCAGTTCTGGATTAGCACAAATTCAGCCACTATATTTTTCGGATGTCAATCAATATACCTAATCGGAATATGCAATCAGAATTGCCAACTTCATTGGTTTCTAGAACACATTTTGTCAGAAAATTGTTCATTCAAGGGCCGTTGTTGTTCAATGGAATTGGGCCAATTCTGGATTAGCACAAATTCAGCCACTATATTTTTCGGATGGCAATTAACCTGACAGGAGTATACTATCTGAATTTCGTATTTTTGTTGTTCAACACAAATATTATTGAACGATATATCTCCTTTTTTTTAAATATGGTATCTTTCAGGGGCTGGTTTGGTTTTCCTCGATTTATGAATGAAAATTTATGAAAATTATATTTCTATGATAAGCACAAATTTCATCAGTTTAGCGGCCTTTAGAAAGTTTTAAAATTAGGCTTAAATTATTTCTGGTTTTTTTTCTAGAAATCGAGTTTTATTTATACCGTCTTTTAGGTGAAATTTGAAATTTTGTTTTCCCGTTTTTTCGGCTCCTGGACTAGCACTAATTTTGTCCCGTGAGCACTAATTAGCACAAGTTGGGCTTAATCGGTATGCAAAGTTTAATTTTGAAATTCGAAAGTTTCCCTGCTGCAGTTACCCACGTACTTCACATCAGTCAACGGGACGCACTATTTGAGGGACTCTACACAATGACCGAAATTATTCGAATAAAACATAACGAGAATAAAAACATAAATAATTTGCTAAGAATTTAGAATATTTGTATGGCATGTCGCCAGGTGCTAGAGCAACAAATTACAAACAGTTCCAAGCCATAATAATTATTTTCGTATCGGTTAATAAACTACAGAAGTTTATATTATTTTCCACACATGCCTAGATACAATAAATATAAATACATCTAGGGTTACTACTGTACAACCAACCGTTAATAACAATAATTATTTGTATAATTTCACATCCCATTTTCGCATCGTTTGTCTATACTCGTACATCTATCCCCACAAGCAATTTGATTGATGATAATGATGAAACGCCATTTTGTGGTTGGAGTCGACATATCGAAATTGAATATATGATATGGAATAGTAATTGACGTGATAAATTATCCCCTTCGTATATATGTATACCTAGAGTGACATCTATGATTAAATATTGAGGCGCATATAATCGTTTGGGTCGAAATTTGTAAAAGGAAAAATCGATTAATTGTAAAATGAAAATTGTTTATCCAACAAATTTTCGATTTTCGGTAGATAGCTTTTAGATGTCCTACATCATTGTTTATTGTTGTTGGGAGCACTGTGTCAGGATTCGTAATCTAATATTAAAAGTTTAACGGAATGAATACATACTGGAAAACATGTTATGTATTTTGGTTTCTTGAGAAAATGGAAGATAATTTAATTTTTGCCTTTCTATATTTGTTTATTTGGCGGGTAAAAATATCGTACGTAAATAAATAAGAGAAAATAAAATTAAATTAGCTTTTTTTGTAGAAATATTACGTAAAAGTTAAATAAGCGTCCAAGTCAAAATTTCGAACAAAAATATAAAAAATATAAAACCTGTGACTTACCTAATGAACTTAAGGCTGTTTCTTCAATGGCCGCCAAACTACTATTGTGGATGGTTAAATGTCGTATATCGAGCGCAAGGAAAACAAATCCTTGTAATTTAGGTAAATTATTGTGACGTAATTTTAAATAGAATATAATTGGACTTTTCCCTTTTAGCGTTGTCATCGCTTTATTGATGTGCCCACTGTCGGTCGCCTCACACAATATATCCAAACCATTTTTTTTCACTTGACATTGACACGGTGATATATCATTTGGTGACGGGCATGTTTGTGGCGTACCTGATTGACAATACGAGGGTTTGATATTCAATATTGTTATTACTATCCAATAAAATTGGATAAATTTTAATGCCCAATGGGCATTTTTTGTTGTCATTTTAATATTTTTGACAAAATTGTTTTTATTTTTATGGCTTTAATGTGAAATAACAAATATAAAAAAAAAAAATTCTGAGAAACTGTTGTCTTTTAATTACAAATAATAACAACAAGATTTTTATAGTCCACAAATTTTTGCTTTTGTAATTATAGAATATAACAATGTTGGTACGAGTATTTTATATTATGATATGCTTGTATATTTATATATTTTATTATGATATGTCTGAAATGAAACAAAACAAAAAAAATTGATTAGTGCGTGTCACCATTTTGGATCTAGAATAATAAAATACAATTTATTCCTAAAACGTTTTAAGGGACTTTCATACACAATGAACAATAAATTGGTTGCATGACCGATACAAATGTTGGCGTTATTATATGGAAAATGCTTTATTTTGGTCTACGTGGCATGAGATGGCGAAATTTTGAAATCCCCGCGCTGTCCCTAATTCTTTTATTACACTAGACAGTGGAATACATTTATTCTAAAATAACTTATTTAGCTGGAAGATGTATACACTATTATCAATTTAACTAATGTCTGCAGCGTTAAGAATAATGATAAAAGCGGGTTAGAAGCGAACAAAACTATGTTTCGACGACAATGTAACGAATTTCAAAATGCAGGTCGAATCTCGATCAAATTCAAGGAAAAATCAAAGTAAATCCAAAACAATTTTGGAAATACTTTAGGAATAAACGCGAAATTGACGCGACTATTTCTAAAGTATTTCCAAAATTGTGTCCCAGAATGAATGGATAAGCCTGAAGCACCTTATAGTAGAGCTATTGGGCGCTCAAAATAAAATACAAAAAAAAATATATTCCAAGTAGTACCTAAGATATATGATTTTTTTAAAAAAACGTTAATTTTTTTCACATTACTTTACGTTTTCGATCACCGGATTGAAAATGAAACTACCTAGCGCTAGATGGCAGCACAAACACAAAAAAATTTTGTTTTTTAGAAAATGCGTACTGTCAAACGTCAGCTGTTAAAATTTCACCCAAATTCATCGATTAGTTTATTTGTTGTAGTCGTTTGAAGTAAGCAACTTTTGTGTTTCTTGAAAAATGGAAAAAAAACGAATTTCGTGCAGTGGTTAAACACTATTATTTGAAAGGGAAAACGGCGAAAGAGACAAAAGAAAAGCTCGATAAACATTACGGTGAGTCTGCTCCATCAGATTACATGGTAAAATATTGGATTGCTGAATTTAAACGCGGCCGAAGAAGCACTGCAACAATACCATCAACAGGAAGGCCAAAAGAGGTGGTTACTGAAGAAAATATCAAGAAAATCTTCGATATCGTTATGAATGATCGCCGAGTCAAGTTGTGTGAGATTGTTGAAATGGTAAACATATCATATGAACGTGTGTTCAACATTTTGCATGAACATTTGCATATGAAAAAGCTATCGGCAAGATGGATGCCGCGTTTGCTCAGTGTCGAACAAAAACGAGTTCGACAGACCACTTTACACAGCATTAGATACGATGCTAAAATTACGTGAAATACACTTCGAATTGGTTGATCATCCACCTTATAGTCCAGATTTAGCTCCTAGTGACTTTTCCTGTTTCCAAACTTGAAAAAATGGCTCGCAGGACAAAGATTCATCTCAGACGAAGAAGTGATTATCGAAACTAACGCGTATTTTGAGGGGTTCTCGAAACGTATTATTCAGATGGTATAAAAAAGTTGGAATATCGTCTTACTAAGTGTGTCGAACTAAATGGAGACTATGTTGAGAAATAAATGGTTTTTGGCAAAAAAAAATTTTGTTTTCCTACTTAGGTAGCTTCATTTTCAATCGGTCTTCATCGGTTTTTTTGTGTTATAATATTCTTAATGGACTATACTAATAGATATGCAGTAAATAGCGTGAGTAGCTGTTGTACTTTTTTTGAAAAAAAAAATCTAAACTTCAATTTTCAGCATGAAATGTGGTAAATATTTTTTTTATAAAAGTTTGAGCGGCTTTGGTGAAAAAAAAATGTATGAGAACCTAAGTATGCAGAAGGAATAAATTCGCTTAAATAACAAAATTTTAAAAATTGGATTATTTCTTGTCTTAAACTGTATCTGATGATAAGGGCTTCATAAAAAACAACGTTACACATTGATAATACTTTATTTAACCAATGTACATTTACAGTACAGCCACCGACTCTGATACACGCCCGACATCTCCGAATAAAAGCTCTTTTGAGAAGTCGCGCATAACGCCGTTGAGTAATTTTTGAAGCGGCCTCCTGGGCTCGGCTACGTAGCTCTTCTAAACTCCTGATCAGTTTAGAGTAGAACTCTTCTTTTAGACAGCCCCAGTAAAAAAAATCCAGCGGATTTAGGTCCAGGGCAAGTGGAGGTCACAAAATGGGCCCCAGATGGCCAATCTATCTATCTGGATATGTGGAATTCAAATATGCCCGAACGTTTACTGCATAGTGCGCATGACTCCCATCATTCTGGAGCCAATGGGGTTCTCTCACCTCCCGCACACCTCTTTCAAAAAATTTGGCAGATCATTTTGAAGAAAGTCCAAATAGCTTTGGCCAGCCAGATACATTCCCGGGCAGTTCAAATGGGCCAATTATTTTTCCGTTCAATATGCTGGTCCAATAATTTATTTTTAATTTGTACTGGGATCTGTTTTCTCGCATTATATGAGGATTCGAAAATTGCCAGCTGTGAAGATTGTGCATGTTAAAGCATCCATCTCTATTTAGTGTTGATTCATCGCTCCATAGAATATTATTAAAGAATTGCGGATCTTGTGCTATTTTATCAAACATCTGTGGGCAAAATCCTAATCTTGCGTAGTAGTCTCTTGGTTCCGGAGTTTGCGCGCGTCTAATATGGTAGGGGTGGAACTTATTTTTATTTTCAATACACGTTGCACGTTCGATTTTGCGATTCCAGTGCGTCGTGCTATTGCTCTTGTAGAGGTAGACGGATTTCGCTCAATTTCCTCAAGCACCGTTTCTTCAGTGTCAATATTAGCGACTCTTCCGCGCGCGCTTGGGTATCTTTCCCTATAAAGGGCTGCAGCTGCATTTTCGTTACTTCTGCATTCACCATAAATAATGCAGTATAATGCATGTTTGCGTATTCTTGTGACGTACTGATTATGTGGCATTTTGATACACAAAAATCCGCCCAGATACAAGCCAGAAAAACGGAATAAACACATGCGATGTCGAACAAGTCGAGTGACGCATTAAATTAATGTTTAATTATTTACCGTTTAATACATTTTATGAACAAAAGGTGGGTAGCGCAGAGCACGCTTAGGTATAGCAAATATCAAATTTATTAATCCCCTATCATCAGGTACAGTTTAAGACAAGAAATAATCCAATTTTTAAAATTTTGTTATTTAATCGAATTTATTCCTTATGCATACTAATAGCAATAACCCCCGTATCTACATTAGATAAAAGGATGTATTATACCATTTTAGAATCTGCATTAAACACGTACATTTTTAAAATAGTTGGCCACTTAGGTTCTCATATATTTTTTTCACCAAAGACGCTCAAAACTTTTATAAAAAAAATATTCACCACATTTCATGCTGAAAATTAAAGTTTAGATTTTCTTTTTCAAAAAAGTGCTCCAAGTACTCACACTATTTACTGCCTATCTATTAGTATAGTCCATTAAGAATATTATAACACCAAACAACCGGATTTAATTTATTTGTAGCCGATCGGAAACGTAAAGTAATGTGGAAAAATGGACTTTTTTTTAAAAAAAATGATAAATCTTAGGTACTACTTGGGATATTTTTTCTCTTTGTATTTTATTTTGAGCGCCCAATAGGTCTACTATAAGGTGTTTCAGGCTTATCCATTCATTCTGGGACACCCTGTATACAGACAGTACTCCAATGACAGTACTCCAATACAACATCAGTCGTCGCGATCTGATGAGAAGACTGATTTGTTCAAATCAATAATCTCATCCGTTCGAAACTGATTGTTGGGATTCTTACAAACTTTCCATCTATGAGTCAAAAAAAAATTCAAACAAAATATCATTTAAACTGGTAGCTGAACGACCAATAATTTTGAAATTATAATTTTTAAATAAATGTTTTAATTTTTCGAAAAGTAATTTATGTAAGGTAATGATAAATAATTTGTACTTTCAATTTCAGGATTTATTCTATAATTTTGGTAATAATTTATCTGTTTTCCAATCATTTTATTTTTTAGGATAATGATTATTTATCAAAGTGTTTTCCAAAAGTTTAAAGAAATTCTTCCATCCGGTTTACGAATTAAAAGTAAATCTAAAAATGGAATTTTGTGATCAATTTATTTTTCAACAGTAAATTTGGTTCTATTATCTAAAGAGTTAAAAACCTCCAGAAAAATTTCAATTTTGTCTTCAGGGATTGCTGTAATAATATCGTCTACAAAAATTTCATCATATATTTTGCGATTATGACTAATTGGAGAACCCATAAGAGAACCAAAAGTTTGTTTATGAATTTTATTGCCAAAAGAAAAATCAGAATTAGTCAAACAATTTGTAATGTCGACATAAATTGAAGTTTAGTCAATTTAGAACATTAGCGAATAAAGACGGTGACATCCAAAGAAACAAAGAAGTAATTTTGTGGAAGCGTGACATTCTGAATTTTTTGTTTGAAATCTTCCGAATTTATAATATTAGAACTAGTATTACCAACACTAAATTTAAAAATATTACCCAAAAATGACGATAAATTATGTGTTGGACCATTAATTGAACCAATTATTGATCTATATGGAATACCAGGTTTGTGAATTTTTGGTAAACCATATAATTTTGGAATCACCGAATTATATTTGGTTAACATTTTCCCAGTTTTTTCATCCACATTATCGGAATTTTTACAAATTTTTAACCATAGTGTTTATTGATTTCTGAATCGAAACTGGATTATATTTTGGTAATTTTACATATGTTGTGTTATCGTTAAGCAAACTTTCCATTTTTGTAACATAATCAATTCGCGATGATATAACAGTCCTCTCGAGGTACCACAATATTTGGATTAGCTTTTAAAACAGATTTTGATTGTTTAACGTAACTTAAAATACGATTTTCAAAAGGAGTTAATATATTTGAATTTGATTAAAAATATTTACAAAACGGTTCCGAATAGTATAACGATCATTATCGTTCAAATGAAAAATTGCACTTTCTACATCAGAAATAATTTTGACGGCACTGCATCACCAATTGATGGAGAACAAAATTTATTTCCCAAACTTAAAATAATTTTGACATGAAAAGGAAGATCTATATTGGAGATGTTCACTAACCATTTATCAACCGTGCTCATTGAATTTCCAGACAATTCATTTAAACTATCTAATAAAATTTTTATCAAATTCGATTTTTTGCCTTACCTTGATTTCGTTAAAATGATAATTGAAAAATTTATTCGCCTTTGTAAAAAACTCGCTATACTCAATCACAGGAAGAACATCTTCGATATGTTGCCAAATTTCAGGAAAAGATCTATTTCGGAAATGCTACATATAAATTCAGTTCAAATTCTAATAACAAAATTAACGATTACGCGCTTATATTGGCAATTCATACGATCTATTTTTATAATTTGAGTTTTTGCTTTTACATATTTCCAATATTATTTAATATGGAAACAATTATTTTCAATTTACGTTTTTTAAAGTCAAATTTTATTTTGTAAAGTGTTTTTTCTGTAGATACGATGTCACAATTTGTTGCCTAGCTAAAATAAAAAATATATTTTTTCTAGTAGCTAACGATATCTACAGAAAAATAGCGACATCTTAGATAGCCTTGATTTCGTTTTTATTTTGTATAGAAAATATTTTTTTGTAAAATTGTTTTATTATTCTTTTGAGAATGGAACCGAAAAGGTTCCGAAAGCTAAAGAATTAATAAAGAGAGTTATAAAAATTTGACCTAAATACTGTTAACTATAATTTATAATTAATACCAAATGCAATATCATAAACTTTATGGTTTTGAAACCTAAAATGATAAATAGTTTTCATCTTTATCATAAACTAGAAGTATTTTCGTTTTCACCATGAAACGTCTTAGGTGATTTAACGGCCTTTGCGATACCTCTGTGAATTTTACCCGAAAAAAAATCTCGTAAAATGATTATAGTTTAATATGGCAACCCTGATATGTATAAATGAAACTATCTCGAAATAAAAGTGTCTAAAAGAAACAATATCCTATATTTTCACGATAGCAAATTAGAAAAAAATTCACGTAAATAATAAAACGAAATCCCAATTTAATTAAAAATTTTGTAAACATAAACAAGAATTAACAAACAGAAATGTATTCATTTACCGTAGATAATGATCCCAACTAATTGATATATAAGCAAAGAAGCAATTCTCTTAGCCGTTTGTCAGATAAAGTGCCCTGCAATTGACTTAGATATCAATTAACGAGCACGGCTTTATGCACTTCTTTATGCACTTAGGTCGACTTCAGGACACTATATCAGACAATATAAATTTTTTTACTTATTGTTATTTCATAGGTGGTTTTATTATCTACTAAAAGCGCATAAAGCCGTGCTCGTTAATTGATATCTACGTCGCCTTCAGGGCTCTATAAAATATTAGTGACAGCGTCGGATTTTTCGGGATGACATTGAAAACTGTCATGATATTAGAAGTTTAGTGTTGTCATCGCGTTTTGTCGGGATATTTTTCTGTTTAAAATAACAGACATTACTGAAATTTGCTGTTTTGTATTTTTTTCGAGATAACAAAAAAAAAAGTCATGATAGTAAAAAAAAAACCGGGGTAACACTCAAAACAAGTGTAATATAGTAAATTTTTCGGGATGTCACTGAAAACTGTCGCGAAATTAGTTTTTTAGAGTTGCCATCGCACTTCTTCGGGATATTTTTCGGGCTTACTTCACAGACATCTTTGTGATAATTATATACTTCAGACTTTATATCATACCATGTTAATGAAGTTATCCCACAATTCTATCCCACAAAAAAAAAAAAATTACCAGGCAACACTAATCAATAAAAAACCCACTAGGCCCAGCCCAGAATTTGTTTAAATTGAATCTAAATAAATGAAGGGTCTTTCAAAAGTTACGCCTAGATGTCAGCAGTAAATAATTTCTAAACGCAACCTTTTTTGATGTCATCTTTGACATTTGTGAAGTAGGCAGATGCACAATTTTAACGATAAATACTTACACGCTAGAAGAACGTATTAAAGTTATTCGAACTTATTATGAAAATCATCGATCTTTAAAAGACACGTATCGTAAAATTTGTGATTTTTTTGGTGAAAATAATCGACCAAATGAGTCAACAAAACGTTACTGAAAAAATTTGATGAGACTGGTTATGCCGGGGATCGAAAAAGTTGTGGCAGACCAAAAAGTGGACGTGTTAGTTTCACATATGAAAACATTGCTGCTGTGACCGAAAGTGTCGCGGAGGAACCTTCAACATCGATATCACGACGTTCTCAGGAATTTGGCGAATTTTACATGAAGATTTGCATTTGAATCCCTACAACAACAGGATGGAGCTACGAGTCACACAACACCTGTGTTTATTTTTTCAATTAGAACGTTTTATATTTTTTATTTAATTTTCAATTATATTTATTTTAATTGTGTTCCTGTTGGATGACTTTTGTGGTGCACTTGGTACTTACTGAAAATAGGCGGTTATGATGTCGGGTTGGGCTGAGATGGTTAAGAAGAATCCGAAGCCTAAGGCAATGAAAACAGCAAAGGGCAAAAGATTTTCTTCTGTGAAACAACTATACATGTTCATAAAAAGCACCTGGTAGCTAAAAGCTAAGAATGTAAACAAACTGCTTACTTATTAGGTGAAGAAAATGGAATAACCGTTAAATGAAGGAAATAGCTATAACTGGAAATTTAATGAACTGTGCATTTAACAACAAATGAGCTTGGAAGCTCAACATTATGTGAGTGGTTCAATATTAAATTATAATGCAAATAAATAAATAAATAAGATTGTTCATCAAAAAAAGAAATCATCCAGCTATTGCGGTCTAAGTTTCCAGATCGATTAATTTCACGTAATGGTGACATAAACTGGCCACCTAGATCATGCGATTGAACGCCATTAGATTTCTTTCTTTGGGGTTTCTTGAAAAGTAATGTTTATGTGAATAAACCAACAACAATTGCACAGTTGAAAAAGAACATTCGATCCGAAATTAATGAACTTAACGCGGTAATGTGTTAGAAAGTTATTAAAAATTTTGATTTTCGAATAGAATCCTGTGGACCTGCTCGTGGTGGACATTTTCCACATATAATTGTTAAAAGCCATATTTTTACAAAAAAAAGGCCAGAAAAATCTAAGTATTTCCATATTTTATTTTAAAAATACATCTAGGCGCGACTTTTGAAAGACCCTTTAGTAATTTGTGAGAATAACCTAAACCGGAATTTATTAGAAATGATAAACATAAAAATTAAATTCGGTCTTTTTAAGTTTACGTTAAGTTTTTAGTTAACTAATTTTCCGAACAGTAAGGCATGATCAAAAATCGTTCTGTAGCAAGTTTCCGGAATTGGGCCCAGGGCCAGACAAATCCATTCACCTCATTTTTGGACTAAAGTTACATTTAAATTTGGCACGTTAAAAGTAAAAATTAGTCGGATTAAGGTTATGCGGTTTTTAAATGCCGAGCAAGTGGTGCTGTGGTTAAACTTTCGGCACTTGGACCGGGAGGTACTGGGTTCGGACCCCACCAGCGGCTGGATGTAAAACGAATTTTCGTCATCGATTATGATCGGTGATGTTAATAAACACAACTAAAACCCTCTGTTGAAGTGTAGAATTCAGCGCCGATCCACCATCCACGTAAGTGTACAGGTTAACATAAATGACATACCAAAGGCTTATTTAGACAAATTAAAGAAAAATCGTTGCATGACAGCAATGCGAAATTGGGCCCCGAGCTGGATATGTTCATTCAACTCGTATTTGAACTAAAATTACATTTAAATTTGGCACGTTAAACGTATACGTTTGTCGAAATAAGGCTATGTACTTAAGTAAAACTAGAGAAAAATCGCTTTGTGGAAACTTTGCCAAAGAGTTGAATGACTATATCAATACGAGTTGGATGCAGTTGTACCGCTAAGTTACTACAGAACGATTTTTCTCTAATTTTTCTAAAAGTAAGGACCACCTCAAAACCATATAGCCGTAATCCGACAAAACTATACTTATAATATGCCAAATTTAAATCAAATTTTAGTTTAAACACTGGTTTGGATACATCAGAGGGAAGGCCCCATTTCACCATCACCGCCGGTGAAATTTTGAAAACTGATCTGGATCGGTTCTGTTGCAAATTTAATTTAGAATATTTTAGTTACTAATATACATTTTAAAATATTTGCAAAAAACGAAAAGGCTTCTATGAAAGCTGCCATTTCCGATAACAAAATTTCGGCCAAAAGCAATTGGGACCTCCGAATTTGTGAACCGACTTAAGTATGAAGTTTAACCACGATCAGTCAATCCGTCTAGGCTGTAGAGAAGCTATAGACATTTACTGTGTAGAAGAAAGTTAAACGATTAAAACAAAACGATTGTAAATTAATTTTCAAACTAAATTTCTTTAGATCAGTTTTTAAATTTTACCGGAAATGACGAGTTTTGATAAAAAAAACTTTACTTCAAAAAATTGGGCATCTCTAAATTTCAGGCGGATTGACTATTCGGAATAAAACCATAAATTGGTAGATCCTTTCGAAATTGGGTGGAAATTTGTTTACCGGAAGTGGCAGCTTTCATATCTGCTTTCTCGATTTTTGCAATGATGTTGAAAAGTATAGCATTTACAAAAACAACAAAGAACTAAAAGATTCCAATAAATTAAAAAAATAAACTTTCGCCAAGGGGTGACCTAGTTGGCGTTCTGAAATTTAAGCTGGAATAATAAGTTTACTTTTATTTACGTAGTAAAGTAAAGTATAAAAACGATGAAAAATTTTAACCTCGAGATTTTTGCAGATATATCATTCACTATATCGCCGCAGTCACAAATGCTTTGTAAAAAAAGTCTCGATGTGAATGTATGTGACAGACTCAAGGCATATCTCTACAATCCGTCTAGGATTGATTGATCGGGATGAAACTACAGAAATAAGCTTGTCCCATAAACTTGGAGGTCCAAGTGATGTTTGACCGAAATTGGTCTACCGAACTGTTTCTATAGGACCTTTTCCGTGTTTTGCAAATATTTTTAAAAGTAAATCGTTTACGAGAAAAATGCAGGCGCAGACCAGATTTCCAAAATTTTTAAACCAAAATTTGATTACCGGATGTGGCAGCTTTCATATTAGCTTTTAAAAGTTTGTTTTTTTAAATGTTGAAAAGTAAAACATTTTCCAAAAACAATAGCAAATTAAAAGATTAAATGAATTTAAAGATTAAATCAAGGGTTGACCTATTTGGTTTTTATGTCGGGTCGTATTTTCAGTTTAAAAGTGTTTTGTTTGTAGAGCGAGAAAATCAGAAATTTTGAACACGTTTTGTGATTGTGTGTTCAAAATGTAATAGGGAACTACTTCTTTGAGTTTGGAAATATCGTCGTTGCTCAAAACATCCGGATGTCAGAGAAACATCAAGAAAATGGAAATGTTACCATCAAGATGTGCTGAATGACGTAAGTCCTATTCCTACAGCCTGTTTACACATAATAAAAGGGAAGAATTGGAACGGTATTTATTTAGGACAGAACGACTTGGTTGTAAATACGGCACAAGACAACACAATTCTAATCTACGAGAACGAAGGGACTTTTCGACTTCTTAAACATTACGAGAATAAAACCACTACGAAGTCGCATCGTGTGGCCATCCAACTTATTAGCCTACTGATCGCCCAAAAATTCTTGATGTCCTAGATTTTGCATTCACAGGTAAAATAAGCCGTTAAATAATCCAGACTAAACCACTTTTAGAATTATCTTCTGATAACTCTTTGATCTTACTACATTACTGGGCTGACCAAAAGCCATGTTCTACAAACAACCATCTAACAAACACCTTCACTAACTGGTTGAAATTCAGGATGTACATCAGTTTGCATATCGGCTTAACGTCTACATTGCAGACGGCCAACGATATAAGCACAGCTGTCTATGCGTATTTCCGAATTGTCTACAATTCGACAATGTCGAAAATCGGTAGAATATATGTAGATTTTTACATTTTTGTTTTTTTAAATTATATTTCTGTGCGAAGTCGTCATCTTCTAGTTTTCCAGTTTAAATTGGGTTTTACCTAAATTTTGGTAGTTTAATTCAATTTTTATTAAGCAAATAGGTGAGATTGAAAATCTTGGTCAATCGATGTCTTCTATAATGGTACAACCATAAGCGGTTTGATAGGCTAAATTCGGTTATGGTTTTGCTGATGTGGCACAGCCCTCTGTCATGAACATTTTCGAAACAAATATTTTATTTCGGATTTTAACGTCCGTTTTTGAACAAAGTAGTTGGGGTTACAACAAAACTTAAAGCGTAAATGAGTTTTGTTGATTGTTTACTGTTTTTGGTTGTATTTTCATCAAACTTAAATTTTTGCTCAGGTTAGCTCAGGACTACATTCGTCCCAGAGATTCACCCATTGATTATCAATCGACATTTGTGTTTCCTGGTTATTTTTCATTGGAGCTAACTTTCTTGAAATTTAAGCGCAACAATAACTTCATCGCCATCATCAAGGAACCATTGCTTGGATTATTATAAGGTTGTGTGACTGCTTGGGAACATCATAGAAAAATGTGAATAATGAACCCCCTCCCCCTGGCCAGTATACCATAGTCAGTCGGCCTCAGTGCAGGAAGATAAACAGTGATGAAATAAACACAAACGAAATTACTTAATATATTCTCTGGACGCGATAACAGGATTCCATACAAAAATACAAACCACAACCTTTAATATTCAGTGATACGATCCAACAAAAGACGAAGATGAAACAACCAAGGATGAGTTCTATGAACAAGCCACAATAGCAAGGACACACAAGAAAATGATCCGCAGAAAATGATGCAAAAATTTTAACATATAAAACCGACCTGATAAACCATCATGTGGGTGGTAAACAATCAATATAGAGTCTGTGAGTAATAATAACGGAGAAGCCTCATCGACTACTGCATCACAAACCAGATAATTCATAGAAGGCAGTAAATTTCCACACGAAATGTGATGACGAAACGTTATGACCAACAATAAATTTCTCAAGTCAATACAAGATGTGAGGGCAACGAGTGGTGTAGACATTTGCAGTGACCACTTACTGGTAAAATATCATAATTCAAAATTAAACCTGTTGCTGTAAAACGCATCAAGACAAATCGGAAAAAACTAAAAACCGACAGATTAAAAGATGCTGGGCACAAGAAACATATTCTGCGAAACCAATGAAGAAGCAGCCATATCAGTGTAGATCAACAGTGGAAACAAATCTAAGAAATCTAAACAGCTATCAACGCACTCGGGTCGGATACCAAGAATTCGGACGCAAACACCTTGGACCTTGGATGTATAAATTGGCAGGGTATGTATCTCTCGTCAACATAAAACCATAAAGATATATACGCATGGCCATCCACTATAGAATTTCACCGACAGTCAACGCCGAATTGAAAAAGGAACATTCTAGCTTCAGAGCAAGGCGAAGTTACACCAATGATATCATATTAAAACAAAACGCATCTTCATTGAGCAATCTAATAAATGTAATTCACCGCTGCACCTACTCAAATCTAGCAAAAGATGTTTGCCTCAAAATAAATATTAGGACAGCCAGACGATGAGGCTAAACACACCAATGAAATCGTATACGTTGGTTGTACTTTAGCGAAAACGGGTGGTCTCTACAATGGAACCCACAAATGAGTTGGACGTCCAGCTCTAACATGGAAACGAACGATGCTAGCAGAAGCGAAACAACTCGGAAAGTCGTGGATACATTAAAGCAATAGAAAGTAACAGAGTTTGATGGCCCAGCCCAGTAGACTCCAAGCGCTCCTAAATTGGAGATAATGGAAAAAATATTGCTATAATGTAATATAATATCAAGTGAGACTTCAGTCTTATTTTGGCATTAATTAGGATTATGAACCCGAGGAACTTGTACTCGTGCTTTACCATTTGATTGCGTAATAATGATGTTGGACATTGTAAAGAATCTTTTAATAGGGACGCTCGAAATTTGTTTGGTTATAGCAGCCAAGTTGTTAGATGTTGTCAAATTTGTTGTAAATTGTTCAGTAGTATTTCGTAAATTACCACGGAAGGTAATAGCGTTGTCTAGTCAACAGGAGTTGTATTCTTTATCGGCCGACATAAGTTTCACGAGCATGCGGCATCTTCCTTCCAACATTTAATCCTCCCAACATAGGCCCTATTTACAACCGAATTTTTATCGTTAGTTACAAGAATTTTTATCGTTAGTTTTATCGTTAGCATACATAATAATTTTCGACGTTGTCTACATTCTCTACATTACCGACGCCATTTTTATAATGTTATGCATTGTAAAATTGTATGCACGTGTAAAATATTAATTATCTACGCGGTGTAAACAATACGGCATAACACTGCTGAGCAACTCAGCTGAGCCACCCTCGCCTAAACCAGCACAAACATATAAGGCAACCCATAATCCCATAATCCTATAATAGAAAACATGTTAACAAAGAAACATGTTAACAAACGATCGCCAGATGCGAAACACAACTTTAACAAGGCGAAAAACAAACTCCAAAGCCTACTACAAAAAACAAGATGGATTATATGTAAAACTGCCTTAAGAAATTATCTCCCCATTCGAACACACACTATTCATTATGCAAGGCCACTAAATGCCCTAAACGGCCTCAGCAACCAAACGTACCAATTCGACTTTTTATGGTGAATGGGTTAGGAGTGACGAGAAAAAAGCTAAACCCTTCGCTGATCGCCTTGAAAGTGCATCACTCTAAACCTTGGATTATCGGTGGTTCAAACAGAAAATGAAGCAATCAGACCTGCGAGGAAATTCAGGATAAAGAAACCACTAGTAAAGTTTATTATTACACAACAAATTCAATTAAAGAAACCCCCTAGGTATGATCGAATTATAGGTGAAATGCTTAAAGAATAATATCTTCGGACGTCTGGCTCAAATATTCAATTTAATTTATGAATCAACTATAAAAATGATCCCGAAGCCGGGCAAGGATCGAACCAAAGTCTCGTGATATACACCTTAAGTCTAGAGCCAAAAATTTACCAACTTGTGAAGTCGTATTTGTCAAATCGCAGATATTATAACAAACACAACACAATACCTCTAAATGGGGCGAGAAAAACAGTCCGGCAGCAGTACCACACAAGGTATGACGTCTACTTTCGCAGATAACACAGCAATCGTGTGTACCCATAAAAATTCACAAACGGTGGCCGAAACTCTCAAGAAAATCAATGTCAATGAAGAGAAAGCGCCCCACGAAACATTCACATTAAATAAGCGTACGTGTTCGCCGGCCACAATAAACGAAACGCAAACCCCTCAAGCAAATGATGTAAAACACCTAGGCGTCCATCTAGACCGACGGTTAACTTAGCGGACACATATTGAAATGAAACGAGACCATATCAAATTAAAAGTGGATAAAATTCAGTGGCTGACAATCTTCTTCTGTATAACACAATGATTAAACCAGATTTATCGTATGGGTGTCAATTATGGCAAACAACCTCAAATTCGAATATTGACATTGCCCAACGAACACAGCCAGAAACTATCAGAATGTCAAAGACGAATTACAAAAGATACGGATCAGCTATGTAGGTAAAAATCTAATCGACATACCTATGTCTACACGATTAAAAAAGAAACCGATGGCATTGACAACATAAATTCTAATATTGATTTATTTAGAGATAACAAGTAAATTCTGCCGCAGTATGTGTTGCTAACTATCGACTACATCCCGCTCAATCCATGGCCGTACACTTCAATCAATTAATCAATTACTAGTTCCTTGATTGATTTTTCAAACGCTAATATAAAATAATTGTTTATTTATAGTTCTTAACATGCACACATTGTTCGTACATAAAAAGCTTTAAGCTTGTATTTAAACATCCAATAATCATAAACATTAAACACATAAAAAAAATTTTCGTTTTATTCCAAAATTTTCATAAAAAAATACATCTGAACATCAATTTGCAGTTTACATGTAAATTATATATGGGCTTTTTACTCGTAAAATACAAAAAAGCTTTAACAAATTTTTCGCAAAAACAACAAAAAAATTATAAACATGTTTTGTTTTTCCAAAATATAAACGTACAAGAAGAAAATGCTCATTAATGTTTATTTTATTCAAATTTTATTATTTACCAAAAATAAACTCAGTGCTTTTTAAACAATGTTTAAAAGCACACAAAGCCCACGTGAAGTATGTATTTACATAAGCCTCCCCGAAAATGTATTAACAATTGAACAATTTCAATGAGTTTTCCTCAGATATTTTGTTTTTTTGTTCATAAGCTCCATAAAGCACATTAATCGATTCACTTAAACCATAAATAATACAATAATTTGGAATTTAAAGCTTATTTTGCGCACAGCTATGGAATTTTTTGTAATAACAATAATAGTAATAACTAAGGTTTGTTACAACAACAAGGTTATTTAAATAGGTATTACTGTTACCACGAATCATATTTATTATAGTTTTAAGCATTTTCGCTCTTTTGTTTCTTGTTTTCCAATAATTACGAGTATAATAAATTTTTATTATACTGGTCTGTGTTAAATAAAGCTTTTATATACAGGGTGTCCCCGAATTGGACGATCAAACGAAGCAGGTTGTAACAAACCTACAAAACTATAAGAACCTAACATCATACTGAAAGAACGCAATGGGACAGAAACAATAAAAGGAATATTATACATTGTCTACAAATTGTCTACATACTCGACATTGCGAAATACGCGTAGACGCCCAACACTGTTGGACGGTTATTTTACCGCAATTCTCTCAGATTTGGTCATGAGCTTCAATGATGGTTCGAGAGTTAATTGTGCTTTATACGTAATTTTGGCGAATATCAAATTAAAATTAAATGTTGTTCCAGTGCCTCGGTACTCATCCCATGGTTGTCGGTACCTATCGTCGATATCCTTATCGGTGCTCATCCCATGGTTTGTCGCTATGGTGATGTAACATAAATTTGTATATTATTTATAAAAAAATTTTGTACCATTTTCATTGGATTGTGTTATAACTTTGTGAGATTTTTTGCCGTCGTTGTGGAGAGGCGGCTGACGTTGACCTCTCCTTGTCGACCTGGGTTGGCATTATCGGCAAGGGGTGGATGTTGTCGCAGGTCGAGATCGCGCAAAATGAATATTGTACATATAAAGGAATGTATATTTTTGGCAATTGGGAGGGGGTTGTTTTGTGTAGGACTTGAGGTAGTTCTCATTTGTTAGTGTATGAGGGCGGATTTGCAGTTTTGTATTGAATCATTGCCTGAATGTTGGATTTGTATGTCCAAATTGGTTTCTTTGCTGAATGCTTCGGGTGTTTTTGTTGGAGTTTGCCGTCGATTTGGCGAGGGCTGAATCATTTTGGGAGTTTTGGTATGATCGGTCGTACGCTGAAGTTTTTGGGCTGTAGGGTTGCCATGGTTCGTTTGTGATCTGTCATGGATTCGTCACGGCTTTGTGAAGCGTGGTTTTTGTTGAATGGTGGTGTTGGCAGGAGGTCGCTTGGTGGATGGTAGTGGTTTCATGGTGGGAAGATTCATGCCGTCTGTTGGGATCGTTTCGAGGTAATTTTAGCTCCTGGATGGACATTGCATAATTCTCTTGGTACATTTTACTACGATTGTTTGTAGAGGTGGTTTCTTCCACGCTTTGATTTCGGAGATTTTCGGAAAGAGCTATTTTGGTGATGTTCCTTCATCCTATTATTCAGCGTTTGTGTAATAAATTGTTATATTTTTATTTTGGTTTGATTAGCGATAGAATTTTCCGTTTCCGAATTTCTTCTGTGTATTGAGAATATAGTGTAGGTAATTTATGATTAGCTGTTTTCTATATTGTATTTCCTTCATAATCCATCATTTTTGCAAGATTAATTGCAACTATGTTGGAGTTGGTATCGAATCCTATTATTTACCGCAAAATTGCCTTTTTGTGACACTCAATGGGTTACTAGTATTTTCTCACAGCTTATTAGCGATATTTTTGCTTTATAAAAAGAAATATTATTTGCATTGGATTTGGGATTTTAACAATCTTAACATAAAGAATTGTTTATCGGCAACTTCGTTATATCTATGTAACTGAAAAGCTAGAAATATTTGATATAATTAATATAATTATTCAAAAGAAAGAGAAGGTTTGTATACTTCAATACACCAACGACTGGATGTTTGTCATAAAATGCAACGTTGCCAATCTTAACTGTTTTAGTACAAGAATTATAATTATTAATTCCCAATTTCAAATCAACCCTAAATATTAATCTACATGTACAGTGCCGAGCTATTATATTAAAATTATTCGGTTCTCAGGAAATCTCATTCAAATATTTTTAATATACGAGTACATATTATCCCTCTTTTAAGATACTGGTACGATTTATATTTAATTATAAAAATTATAAAATAAACTTATTTATCATTCATTTTAGAATAATTTTTTCAAATTTTATCTAGTTGCCTTTACTTAAATATTACCTTCCAGCAGGAAAGCCATTGACGACACACTAATTACTAATTTACGTTTGTTACCAGTCTGAGATGAATCGTTTATGACAAGTCTAATACGAGGTGACAAGTCGTAGACGAGTCGCATGTGTCATGTCTGAGATTAATTGTATGTGATATATCCCTAGCAAACGTAGAAGAAGTTCCAGAACTAGTGCAAAAGCAGTGATAAAAGTATTTGTTTCCTTCTGAAAAAGGATGGGCGTCGGGAAAAATTCATCAGTTTTATAAAAAAAATTTTAGTAATTATTTAGGATATTTTAATGGATGGATATTTTAAGGGATATTTGAATGCAATCCGGTAGTTAATCTAGTTAATCTGTTTTTTTTTTTTTTTTTTTTGCTATTTCGTGTTCGCCCAATTCAACGGTTAAATACTAATGAATTTTAGAGTTATTTTGAATATAGTTCAAATAACTTTGGTTTCAGGAAATTCTACTGTAAGTTGCGGAGTTGCAGAATGATTAAATTAATAAATGTTTCAATTATTTAGGAAGCCGGAAAATATGAATTTAGAATTAAATTTCAGGAAATTTACAGATGCTTGTGAATTAATGCTTCATTGTAATTGCTGATTGTGTAGTTTAGAATTGTGTTGTCATTTTATTACTAACGACTTTACATAGGTGTCTGTAACGGGTCGAGTCAACCAATTTTGGTTAGGAAGCCGAAAAGTATTAATAGAATTAAATTTCAGGAAAATTCCAGATGCATGTGAAATAATAATATTTTTTCTTAGGTTGCCGTTTTAAAGAAGCAATTGTTGAAGACCGATACCATCGTTATCCATTAACCTATTAAGCCTTTATCCTTCATCTAGTAGATTAGAATTGTGTTGTCTTTGTGTTACTAACTATCGGCTATACCTAGGTGTCTGTAACCGGGCCGATTCTGTCCCACTTAACTAACCTATCCAATCCTTCGGTTTTGTTATGTGTAAAAAAGGGTGTACGGTGGACCCGGCGTCATCCGGGAACTCAAGCCTAAGAACTTGGTCGTATATTCAAAATCAATCAATCAATCAATCAATTTTCATTGGATTGTGTTATAAGTTCTCGTGCAGCATTAGGGTCACATTTACCATCCTCGTAATATGCTTGGGATCATTATACGCGGTAAATAGTTTTCATTTAAAATTAATCAGTTTAGTCCACATTGTACCTGGACTACCGTGTTTAGACACTAATTAAAATTACCGCTGGGAATCGTTGTCTATACTTAACGAAGGTAATTATTAAAACATAAAAAACCACAAATCTGATGTTTTCATATTTAAATTAAAATTTCTTTTATGGCCTCGTTCCATCTAATATCTAAATTCCTATACCAGGATTCGTACTTTTTTTATGAACATCTTTATTAACCATTTAAACACACTTAGGCACATAAACATATTGTGGCGGATGTACCCACCAAACACACATAAAAAATCCTCGCCCGTATTAAAACAATGATGACAATAATGAGCTTAATCAAAAATAAGTTCTTCTTTCATGTCCAACCTTTTTTATGTGGCAAACTGAACAATACGTCATGTTCTTGGGCTGTCTGCTGGTTTTAAAAGTCAGTAAAATAAAAAATGGAAATTATTTTTATGTAAATTTTCACAACGAACCAAATAACAAAAAAGCAAAGAATTCATAATTAAAGCTCTGTTGTGTAGTACGACAATGTCAGCTTTTTGTGAATACATTTTACACAGAAGAGCAGCAGAACGGAAAAGAACAAACATTTTAACATCTGGTTATGAATCAAATCTATACAGCTAAAAGGTTTTATTTCATAAATATATACAATTTTATATAAAAATTTTGAACAAATAGAAATAATTTATGGATAAAAATTAGTATGAAATAGGATTTTATGTCGGCTGTCACGAAATTAAAAGGTTTTTTAATTAAGTGGCATGCAACTAGGGAAACACACACAAAGACATACACACACCCACCCACACAATTAATACTTATGGGACTTGTTGAATTTACAACCGAAAAACCCGCATTTCTTTAGTTTAACCGGCACGGCAACAATTTCATAATGCTGTTGGTAATGATCATCGTCGTATACTGGTTGAATGTGTGGCGAATTATCATACTTTTCAAATTGATCAGATTTATGGAACTTATCGAATAAATCAAATTTTGGTAATTTATCGAATAGGCCGTCTTTTTTGTTTGGTAAATAAAACGGTTCCGATTCTAGCATGTAATACCCTAGCCCATGTGAATTTGCATCATCCAATTCAAACTCGTATTCATCACCAACATCGATGTCATCATAACTTTTGTACATCCCTTCAAGATTTTCCATTATACCGGGCTCAATATCTTTTGAATTTTCTTCTGGTTTGATTGGGTTGCTGTCCACAATGGCGAATACTGTGACTAAGCCGATTACGATGCCATAAATATTAAAATTCTAGAAATTATATTTTAATCGTTTTTTGGTTTAATTTTAATCAACTAGTCATACAAAGATACAAAAAGCTCACCATTTTTATTTATTGTTTTTTTATTTTTTTATTTTGTCACTGCTGCCAGCTTCTACTGTCACACTCGAATGATGTATTTCCATTGAAATTTTATCAATTTATATATGATTTTATTTCGCCTATAAACCATATCCAAAAATCCCATACTCTAGGCTTAACAATCATATATCACCCCAAACCACCCCCTCCCACCAGTAGTTATGTTGAGTTTCACCCAATCTTTTTTTGGGTATAAACGAGGTACCGGTACATATATACAACAAATTTAAATCAAAATTTTCTATATGCACGAGCAAAACAAAATAATAATTATTAATGATTTTAATTTCTAATTAATTTTTAATTAGCTTTGATGACGTAATTGAAAAAAAAATGTATTGATTTTAGGCGGTTTCTAGCATTTTTGTTGTTGGTGTTCCGCGTATTCGTTATAGCAATCATTTCTTACTTTCTCTGTATAAAAGACGTAAACGTACACGTTATGACATAAAAGTATAGAGAGTTGACAGTAATTGAGTAATTAGGGGTTGACTAATTAGATAATTATTTGGGATTAAAACAAAAATTTATTCTGTTTGAGAAATAAATTAGGTTTGTATGTATATTGTGAAGTACGAGTACATGAAATTTATGTAATTTGTAATAAGAAATTATGGGAATTTTGAAAGTTACAAACAGATTGAAAATTGTGTATTGTGGGCTTGTTTTGAATAATTAAAACGTTTAGTACAAATGTCACATAACATATAGATTTAATGATATATTGCCCCTAGATAATTTTAAATAATGGACATTTTATTCCAGATAGAGGATTAAACTAATTTTCTGTGTATTCTGTATTCTAGTTGAATTAGCTGTCAATTTACAGATAAGCAGCGGTTTGTATCATGCCCCCCTGTCAGAATTAATTGGCGAGATTATGAAGTTGCACTTTGATGGTGATTTATTACCAAAATATATAACTTGATTGATTCATTTCAAATGTAAGGGAAACCGGGACAGGTTGAAACAGATTTTGCTAGACTTGTGGATACCCGGCGTGCGCTGCCACGTCTTTTTGTAGCAAAGACGTCCTTTAAGCTAGCAGCACCCATACAGCCATAACAGACCCCATAACAGGATATTTAAATGCCCTATTAAAAAAATTTAGGCTCCATCCCTTCCAACTAAAACTAGGGTTTAGAAAAAGTTACCAGAACCCATATGATGAGCAGAAAAAACGATTTAAAAACAATTGGAAAATTAAAGGTTAATTTTAGGCTAATTAATTGTCCCATTTAATTTGTTTTGTTCTGCTCGTTCTAGAAAAATCATAAGGCTTTATCACTTCAAAGCTAACAAAACGTAAATTGAAATTCGGGCCAAAAACGAAATTAGCACGCAAAACAAGATCAATTGACATACAAATAATTTTAAGCTCATTATGGCCCAATCAAAGGCCTCATTAAAAAATTTTGAACTCCATTCGTTCTTTACCAAACTTGAAGTCATTTAATCTAAAGCTAGCAGGACCCAAATCGAAAACCGGATCAAAACTGAAATTAGAACTCAAAACAAGGTCAATTGACATACAAATAATTTTAGACTCGTTATGGCCTAATCAAATACCTCATTAAATAACTTTGGACTCCACTCGTTCTTGACCAAACTTCAGGTCATTTAATCTAAAGCTAGCAGAACCCAAATGGGATGATCTAATGGGACGATTAGACTTCTGCACGTTGAAGTGGCGAAGGTGGTGGGCGAGGATTTGCTCGTCTTTGTCTTATACATTTGATGCCCCAAATGATACCTAAGACTAAAAGGATCCCAGAAAAGACATGAGTCATGGTATAATGGTGGATATGATGATTCTTCCTTTCGTGTAGTTGGATCTTCATATTTTCGAGCAACTTTATCTCTTGTTCCAATTTGTTGGTATCGTGAAGCGTTACGTACTGTGGATGATTATGTCGGACTAGGTTATCTTTAATCCGGGTGATGAACTTCTTTAAGTGAATCGATTCAGCTAACGTATTAACCGATCTATTGAGTCCCTTTTCCAAATGGTTAGAATAGGATCCGATTGCAACGATATAAAAATTTGCATCTCGTCTGATCCTTGAAGGTTATACGATTTGCTTTCATGACCGCATATTACATCGAATGTTGTTTCATTGTGAATGGCATATACCCACTGATTGTTGGCATTAAGTTGTATCCAGTGATTTGATGCATTTACGGTTCCGATGGAACATAATTCCTCAAGATTCATCTTCCGTTATGTAGGATTGCCAGCTCGCACTGAGCTTGGCTTCTTATGATCTTATATATTGGCGATATTTCACACAAAAATCTTCTTCTTTGAAATGATTGACAATTTTTTACTTGCTCTCTAGTCATTAATGCGAGCTGTTCCCGGTGAGCATCTATTGCTAAATATTCTGCCTTGGTGTCGATTTAAGACTGCGAATTCTTGTGTTCGATATTAGGCACTGGAAAAACGGCTAAAAATGTGTACTCCCGCGTAATTGATAATGATGGTGAGTTCTACTATAATGTTTCTTGGAGTTACTCTTTTGCGTATCTTCATGGTATGATATACGTGAAGAAGGCCGACGTACGGCATGTTTACCGTCAATAATCCAATATTTGTTTCTCAAATGCGACAATGTTAGTTGGGCACCCCCATGTAAGGTATTGATATGAGCATTTTCTATAATTCTTTATGTTACAAGGTTGTGTTTATCCAGGATGATGGTCTTTTTGCTGGACCTTGATAATGCTGAATTTTGAAGTCGTTGGATTCGAATGATAGTAGCTTGCTTCTTTTGCTAATTTGTTTAGCCTGGTTAAGACAGCTAATTTCATTAGAAAAATCTTGTCTTTGTAATGCCTTGAGAATTGTTGTTTCCGCATCCCGAAGTTCTATACCTGTTAGCTGCTTATGATTATTGCTGCCGTGCTTGGCATTGTTCATGAATCGTTTACAGTGCGCAACTATGCGTTTTAATCTGTTGTAATTTGAACTTCGCTCAAATAATTCATTCAATACGTGCTCTTCTCTGCTCATTGTCATTAGTTTTGAAGTTTTCTCTTCTAATTCTTCACGATGATGTATATCGGTAAGTGAAGAACTGTTGACCATAATTTGTTGTTTGTTAGTGCGGATGGTGGTGCGCCTCGTGAAGCTATAGCAGCTGGGTTGTCGCCTGATTTTACGTGATGCCGTGTTGTGGTCAGTATCAAGGATTTTACTGCAGAAATTCTGTTTGCCACGAATGCCTTAAATTTGCTTGGATCGCCTGTGATCCAACATAGTGCAATGGTTCAGTCTGACCACGCACACATCCTGCAGTTGTTTAGATTTAAGGCTTCTTGTACGTGTTTAAGCAGTTTTGATAATAATAACGCTGCATTTAGCTCTAGTCGAGGAATTGACAACCTCACTTTAGTTGGCGCGACTCTTGTCTTCGATGTTAACAGTTGTGTTGTTATTGTTCCAACTTCGTTTACTGTTCGTTTACTGTCTCGGTATTTTCAGTTGTATTGATCCACCTTTGAATTTTTATGTTTTTGATATCACTTAATTCTGCCTTATATTTTATCCATTTTGTGTTAATATGTTCTGGTAGATTCAGAGTTCATCCCATTTTATTCCGCTTAACCATAATTCTTGCATCATAATTTTTGCTGTAATTGTTAATGAAGAGAGCCATCCAACTGAATCAAATAGCTTCGATGATTCGGATAATAATGAACACTTTGTAGCTTGGTTGCTGGGTAACTGAAGTCTTGCAACATCAAATTTAAAGTTGTCTTCTTGTGGATCATACAAAATGCCTAGGGTCTTGATGCGATCGTTTAGCTTGATTTCCACATTGCCCTTACCGTGCAGCTCTCTTGGTATATGTTTTAATAATTCAGTTCAGTTAGAGGAACCATTTTCGTAAGTTAAATCCACCTCGATCTGTTAGCAGTTTTAATTCGCGAACTGATTGACATGCTTCCCTTATATTGTGGCATCCGTCAGCAAATCGTCAACATACAAATCTTTCAATATGATATGTGCTGCTACCGGATACTCACTGGCTCCATCAAGAGCTAACTGTCTCAAAGTTCTTATGGCCTTGAAACTGGCTGCTGTTGTCCCATATGTGACTGTCTTAAGTTTATAAGTTGTCATTGGTTTAGACGGTTGAGTTCTCCATAATATTCATTGGAAATTCTAGTCTTGTTCGTTTATCCAGATTTGGCGATACATTTTCTCTATGTCATCGTCATTACGATTTTGTCATCTGGCGCAGTTTTAGCCGAAGCATCAAACACTACTCTAAGTTTTGTAGTGGTGCTATCCTGTTTGATTACACCATGATGCAGTATGTAATAGGTGTTACTTGCTATATTGAACCTCTTCCTGCACGGGTTTCATGTACTTTAGATTTATGTATTCCTGCATAAATTGATGATATAACTGCTTGAAAGACGGATCTCTCTTGAACCGATTTTCAATTTGTATTAGCCTGGCAGCGGTTTTTTGTCTGAATTTTCCTAATTTGATATGATTATCCTTGAATGGAATTTTTACCACATATCTTCCATCTGATCCCTTTTCTGAGATTAACTGGAAATGTTGTTCAACCATGTCTTCCTCTTCCGTATTAATTCTGTTTTCTGGTATCGAATCTACCTCTATGAGTAATTTCAATTGATCTTCAATGCCTTTAGTAGCTATCATTGTTGTTGGTTGGTTTGTTCTGGTGCCGCCTCTGCTGCCTATTATTATCCATCCGATTTCAGTTTGTTGTGCCATTGGTTCTAATTCACCTTCTTTTATGATGTTGTTGTTTATGATTGATGGATAATAGTCTGCGCCAAGTATGAGATAAATTGGTTGTGACTTGTTATAATAAGGATCGGCGAGTTGTATTTGTTTGAGATGAATTGAAACTCGGAATTGAATTTGTTTGAAACTCGGTTAAAAATAATCGGGCTCCACTTGTTATTGACTAAACTTCAGGACATTTAATCTAAAGCTAGCAGATCCCAAATCGAAAATTGGACCAAAACCGAAATTAGAAAGCAGATGCACGATCGCTAGGAACCGAGTCTGAATCCGGGTCGTTCTGTCCCCAAAAAAACCATATCCTTTCTATTATTATATGTAAACAGGCTGTAGGAATAGGCCCGGCGTTATCCGCGACACTTGTCCACGGGACACTTGTCCGGGACTGGTCCTACAGTCCAATCAATCAATCATCAATCAATTTGACGTAAAAGAAAGTCGGTGTTGGTCAGAGATGGGCGATTACGCGTCATCTACTAAATTGTATGGTATTGCGTAGACTACTTGTCGACAACGTAGAAAACTTGTCGATAATATAGAAAACATCAACTAGTCGTAGACAACGTCGACAACCAATTGTAATTCCGCCATTAGTGATTAAATGTAAACATATGTTTAACTTGCGTTAACATATTTCCAAGTTACATATTACATCGCCTGAAAAATTCACGGTATCATGACACATAGATGGTGCCATAAATTTAAAACCAATATAATTTTTAAATTCTACCAACCTTTAAACGTTAAGTATCAAAATTACATTACATTTCGACCATTAGTTTACAAGTTACAGTTGTTTTAGTGACGCTACTTTTGTCAATTTAAAAATAACGGAAAAAAAAATTTTGTGTGTTGATTAAACACTGTTTTTGACGGAAAAAAATACCGTTCAAGCAAAGCAGTGGTTTTGGTCGTACAACCACCGATAATGCACCATGCTCTGAACGCCCAAATGAGGCTGTGACTCCAGAAAACGTAAAAAAATTCACGAAATTGTAAGACCGTAAAGTGAAGTTGCATGAGATAGCTGGCATTGTCCAGCTGGTATTCGGCAGATTTGGCCCCCAGCGTTTTTTACTTGTGTGCAGACCTCAAAAAAAAGCTCCAGAGAAACGGATTTGGCTCTAATGAAGAAGTGATTGCCGAAACTAAAGCGTATATTGAAAACAAAGTTAGATCGTTCTACAAAAAGGCATCGAAATGTTAGAGAGGCGTTGAACTGATTGTAGCGCTCTAGTAGGAAATTATGTTGATGAATAAAATGTATTTTTCTCCATAAAATTGTGTTTTCTTTGTTAGACCGGGAAATTTTCAGGCGATGTGTTACTTATACTCTGTACCTCACACCGTTTTTTTTCGGTGTGTTCATAACAGATAAATGTCTCTAATTGTTTTAAACCAAAATATTCAAGATATTTACATCTAGATTTTAAACTAGTTCAGATTTGACAAAAGCCGATGCAGAAATTGATAAATATTAATTAAGTTAAGAAATTTTAATTGAACCCCTGACACGATTTATTTGCGCCATCCTTGAAGGAAGGAATGAACCTTGAACCTACCATTGTTAGTCGGAAAACTAGACAAAAAATTGGCGTGAGACTCACATTCTAAATGATTTATTAAACTAAATAGCCGTTACTAGTTATTTCTAGTTGATACTGTATACATAAAGCGTACTGGGTTTAATTTTAATCCTAAATTGAGTACTAAATTGTTTTGTTCACTATCGATGATGAATACTTCGGCAATTGATAAAACTCAAATTAAATTAGCGAATTAGCATAAAATTTCAGTACATTGTGTTTTACTCCATCTATTGATAAGTGGGATGAACTTATATGAAGTTCGTTTATACTTTGCGCTTGACGCAGACTATTTTGGCCGAATTTCTAACTAACTAAATTGATGGTTAATTCATACAAGTCGTTGAGAGATAACACTAAGCAAATCGCGTCTGATGTTTAATTAATATTTACTTAATAAAGTAAAATTTATCAATTTATAAAAATTGTTTCGATCGGCTATTGATAAATTTGAACTAGGTTTGCAGGTTCAAATTTCAAGCATGTTTTGCTTTCTGAAACTTAGAGCCGCGAATCAATAATTTTTAGGAACCAACCATCAGTTTAGTTAGTTGAAAATTTAGAAAGCGTCACGCACACGGCTTAAGTCAGTAATTTAGCCGAAAAAGTAGCACAGTATTAGATGTTTTAATTATGTGTGCCTGACGTCGATTTTTTGTCATAAGCCGTGGCTTTTTAATTCAATGTTTCAAGTTCGCGAAGAGGTAAGTAATACTTTTTAAAGCATATGGTAGATAACACAGTCCTCTACGTATCACAAAAAATATTCATCAACAAAGTTAGATGGTTTTATTGTAATATTCTCGTTCTATGCAGTTCCGTTATTATACAGAACTGTTGAGAATAACGATATTACAAGAAAACTATCAAACTTTTTTGATAGATTTTTTGTGTTATGCAATTTCATCTAAGATACAGAGTGGGCCATCTGTTGGTACTTTTTCAATCGATCAATTTTAGTACTTAATGCAATCTGTTCTAAAAAATTCTTTGACATAGGAAAAGTCAAAAATATGCAAATTGTCATCATGGAGCCGCTATCAACACAACAACACATTTAGATTTTCCGAATCTATTATGAAAATAATTGTTCAAAAACAACAACATTTCGTAAATTACGTGAGAGTTTTGGTCGACTTGTTCGTTTTGAAGAAACTGGAGCGATGGAAACTGGACCTTTAGTGGAAGGTCGTATCGTAGACCGTATCGTCATGTCCATCCAGAGAAACAGCATCCATACAAAATTCAACTAACTTAAAAATTGAAGGTACCATTTAAATCCTCGTCATTTTGTTAATTGGATGCTTGAACCAAATTAAGGTTTTTCATCAAAAAACATTTTTAGTGATGATCTTAATGTACGCCAATAAGCAAAATGTTTGATTTTGAGGAGCAGAGAATCCTCATGTTGTGGTTTACGTACTGGTTCATTAGACCGTTTATCTTTGAAAACGAACTGGAAAATGCCCTTACAGTGAATGGGGAACGTTGTCGCAACATGTTAACTGGTATTTTGCGGCCCAAATTGAATGAATTTCGTGTCAACGACCTTTAGTTTCAACAAGGCGGAGCGAGATGTCACGCAAGTCGTGCAACAATCCATTTATTGTTAACAAAATTTGCTGATCGCATAATTTCAAGAAATTGTGAAGTTCTTTGGCCGCCAAGAAGCCCGATTTTAACACCACTTAATTATTTTTTGGTGGGCTATTTGAAAGGTAAGATGTATGCTAATTATCCACAAACAATTCAACAACTTAAAAACAACATTCGAGCTGAAATTGAGGTCATTGAACCGCTTTTATTGGAAAAAGTCATCGACAATTTTGATGTTCAGATGTAGGCCTGTAGACGAAGCCGTGGTAGACATATGAACGCTATTGTTTTTAATACATAAATAGCATAGAACCACCTTTCCTTATCAATAAAAAATTTTGACTTTTCATCCCAAGATGTGTGTTTTATTAACAAATGAATAAAGGACTAACAAATGGCCCACGCTGTGTTTAACTTAAAAAAATAACATTCAATTGTTAATGTGGCAAAATTTGTGTTTAGTTCATGCTAGTCATTGATAGATGATTCTAATATTCAGAATTCAAATTATGTTTGATATGCAGTTCTAAACTGCAAAATTAGTTCAGATTTATCAATCTCCATATACAAATTTTAATTAAACCTCATATTTTGTGTCATTTTTAAACAGCTGGAATGAGCTAACCATCTAACTAAATTTAAATTGATGATCGAAAATATAAAATAAAAAAAAATCGGCGTGATGCACATAGTGTGAGCGTTATTTTCAGACTAAATACAAATTTTCATTAAACAAGCCTCATAACGTAAAACAATGTTCGTGTGAAAAACATAATTAAGAATTCAAAGTTCAAATTCGAACCATGTATATTTTGTTGACCTCTACTGAGATTTTTGTTGACCTCTACTGAACTAACAATGTTTTGTTTACTGAATAATTGGTAAATATTTCATTCATGCATAAATTAGCTAATGTATTTCGAATGAACTACACCAGCTAATAGTTTACCTCTTTCAATATTACAATATAAACTTAGTTTGCCCCTAGATGATTACCTGTTAGCTTAACAGTAAGTTTGTGAGACTAACTAACAAAATCTAGAAAAAATAGTGAGATTTTCATTTAGATTTTAATATCATTTCTTAGGTTGTTGACGTTGTATACATAGTTGACGTCAAGAACGCAGAAAATCTCTATGTAATCTTCATTATAGATTACGTGTCGACAACTGCGTAAATTACATTACGTAATCTACCTCGCCCAACCCTGGTGTTGGTCAACAACAACTACACCCCTTCATTTTTGGTATCATTACCAGGTGGTAACCGGACAAGTGGAGCAGTGGTTAAAGCTTCGGCACTTGGACCGGGAGGTGCTGGGTTCGAATCCCATCAGAGCCTAGATGCAAATCGAATTTTCATCGTCGACCCACCTTCGGTTGACATAGAGCTTGCAATGTGCAGGTGGTATACTGTAGTTGTGTGAGTAGGTGAAATAGGTGGGTTAATGATGTGGAGTGAATGAGTGGTATCACACTGGGCCTAAAAATTGGCCTAAGTGTGCAGTAAGCAACCACTGAAACCTGTAACCTGTACCAGGTGGTATCACTAATAGGTTATCTATTTCAAAACCATACATTTTTCTGTTTGTATTGAAGTCTTTGTAATATTATTTTAGTCTATATGGTATTATACCCACGCAAGATTTTAGGTTTTACGAAAAACTTCACAAAATTAAAGTCAAGTAAAGTAGTAAAGTCTCTGCAATAACCAAATTGCTACAACTGATCTGATACTCTTTCCATCCCAGACCTTTTAATATGTAATTTTATTTATTGTTAATTAAATTAAATTTTTGCGTTATGATGCATTCAGGGAACAAAGGTTTAAATTTTACCTGGAGATGATTTGTTTACACCTACAGTAAAACATAAAATTCAATTACATTAAAATAACTATTGTGATAGGTGTAGGTATTTACATCGTTTCTATCGTCTCGAACTATGATATAAAAAGCACATAAAAGCTCTATAATAAATTTATTATCTTTCTTTTGATTAATATTATGTTTTCATTTCATTTGTGAACGAACTAAAAACATTCATGAAATACAAAACTTTATAATATTATTTTTATTGTATATTTTTTCAAACTTCAAAAACAACATAAATAAGTACGAGTTGAAAGTACCTAGTAAGATATGTACACAAAAAGTTCTTAACATAACAAAGCAAAATGTTTTTTTGTTTTTTATAATTCTGTGAAAATTACAAGACAATATAAAATAAGCACAAAGATCTAATAACATTTAATTATGTTATATATTTTTGTGTATGAGCGCAAACATAATAATTTAAATTTAATTTTGTACAAACATTTTTATGATTATTGTTTAAAGCGAACATTTTCCCAAGAAGTAGGTGGAGTTCAGGTAAATAAATTATTTTACATCGATATGTTTACTCGAAAAAGCTTTTTTTCCTTTGTAGTGTCTAGACTTAAAATTGGGTAGGGCTCGGTATTATATGCAAAACGAACAAGGTTTTTGGCATCATTTAGTACCAGGTATACGAGTACAGTATTTATAATAAAACTTCCACCTAACATAGAAAAAATAATTAGTTGTCACAGTTAGAGACAAAATTTTTTGAATAAAATAAAAGAAACTGATTAAAAAATCAAAGTTAGTCTTCAAATGATCTTGAAATTCCCTAATTTGATAAATTTTATTTATGTGTACTCTTTATATGCATAGAAACAGTGTACAGAGTGTCCCCGTATTTTTTTTTTTTTACTTTATTTACTTAAAAATTGGATACGGATGGGAAGATAGGGCAAAATAAGGTTGCAAGCAGTATATGATGAGATGACCGATAGATGTGAATTAAATAACCTAACCAGTCTAGTAGGACTGATGCTGAATACTGATGATGAATATTAGTATCCTTTACCTCAAACACAACTAACTTACATTAATTAACTAACAAACTCTAATATAGAGCGTGAATTTAATTGAGACTAACATTCTAATATATTTAAGTAGTTAGAAAATGACTTTGCTGCGGTTCGCCCTAGTCGTTTCTGTGACTAACATCCTTTCCTAATTAACCTTATCTGTTAAGGATGCAGGCAGGGCCTGGGCCCGCATGATGCTGAAATATTATTCGCATTCAGATATAATTTGTTATTTGATTGTTGATATTTCAGGATTATGGTAACGTACCTAGGATCGCTGTTATGGCTGGCCTGTACGCCTCTATCATATCATATCATATCATATATTTACTTAAAAATTGGATACAATAATTAATTTGGTTACCAAACACTTAGTGTTGTAGGTAACAAAGGAACATACTTAATGAAGCAGCGCGCTGTTTTATGTTTTATAATTTTAAAATATATACTTACTTATATAAAAAAAGGGAAGTTAAAAATTAAATAGACTATGACTGAAAAAATAATAATTTTATAATATATTATATACTACTAAAGAAAAATTTACGTTAAACAATAAAGAGCACAAATATTGCAAAAAAAGCACTATAAAATAAAATTAAAATCAAAATTAAAATTAGCACCGTAAAGATTTTAATGATTATTTATTTAGACATTTTAAGTCCAGATTGTTTATTTTAGGTTGTTCTTAAATACATTTTTAGGCATTTCTTAAACAAGCTAATACTTTCAATTTCTTTTAGTTCGGTTGGTATAGTGTTGTACATTTACAGACCTTTGTACAGTATATTGTTGTTTTTTGAGTTTGTTGCAAAAAATTGCAAGTGGAAGTTGGCTCGCTGTCTCGTACCATATGAATGAATATTTATTTATTTATTTATTTTAATATAAATGTTTGAAGTTCATATGAACTTATTACATTAGTGGCAAACTACTTTATTCTAATCTATTACAAATTTTATTTATTAAATTAACCTATAGGTGTACAGCGACATATTAGCGATTCAAAACTTGAAATTGGCAAAAGAAGAAAAATAGAATTTTGATATTATTAAGCTGAAGAAAAGTATTTTTTCCGAAACACGGCAGGAGATTTAGATTTATTGACGTCATTACTTAACGAATTCCACATGCTAACTCCCCTCACAAAGAATGATGAATTCATCAGATTACATTTATTAATAGCCGAAGTCAAAAGATGAATATGACGATTGGAAGACGAAACTAATTTCTCAACAATATAGGTGGGCTGTTTATACTTTAAGAACTTGAAAATGTATAAACAAACTCGAAACTCATAGAATTCAGCAAGAGAACAACCAAGTAATGAATTAGTAAAATTCGAGATGTGGTCGTACTTTCTTAGCCCGTATACGTATCTCACACAAGAATTAAATATCAATCGAAGTTCATTAAAGTACTTCTTCTTTAATACAAAGAAGACAATATCTCCGTACAAAAAATGTGGAAGGATGTAAGATTTCACCAATTGGAGTCTAAGATTGGTAGTAAAGCACTTCGTGGTAGCCCATAACATTCTTAATAAAGAAATTACTCGATTACAAACTGTTTCGATGTGGTAACTCCAGCATAAGCATTTGTCAAAAGTTAAGCCTAAATTATTCACAGAATCAGAGAAATCTACCTCCTCTCCAAGTACACTGATTTTAGGTAGGTAGTGCGTATCACGAATTGTAGAAGATATAATAATAGATTTGGTTTTTCCACCATTAAGTTCAAGATAATTTTCTATAGACCATTTCGTAATCAATTCGATATCGGAATTAACAGTTCCAATAGAATTTGTTATCTCGTTGGGCCTACAAAATCTATAAATGTGCAGGTCATCAGCGAAAAGGTGATATTTGCATTGAGTGATAACAGCAGGTAGGTCGTTTATATACATCATGAATAGAAAAGGACCTAATACCGATCCCTGGGGAACACCGCAATTAGTATAACAACAGCTAGAAATTCCTGAATTAGATCTAACCAATTGTGATCGATTTGATAGATATGACAAAACCAAACGACAAGCCGACATTGAGAACTTAAAACTGTTACGAAGTTTGCTAACCAAAATTGAATGATCCATTTTATCGAAAGCTTTACTAAAGTCTAGAAGAACCAGCGTACAAAGATAACCCTTATCTATGGCCCTGCGGATGTCGTCATTGATGTGTAGTAAAGCACTATTAGTGCTGAAATGACGTCTGTAAGCAGACTGGTACTTTGATAGTAAATTTTCCGATTCAACGTAAGTTAATATTTGTGATTGCAGTATTTTTTCAAAAACTTTAGACAAAGCGGGAAGCAGACTAATAGGGCGAAACTCAGATAAGCATTTGGGATTTTTATTCTTAGGAATGGGAATAATGATTGATTGCTTCCATTTCTCAGGAAAGATAGAAAATGTTATTAGGCTATTAAAAATATGTAGTAAGTAGCAATCAACCTTTGGTAAAATAAGTTTAACGAACTTAATTGGTATTTCGTCAACTCCGACAGCGTTTGATTTAACGGAATCCAAAGCATCCATAAGGTCAGATATCGATGTTATTAAAACTAAAGTTACCTTCCATCGAACTAGAGTTCATTAGAACATCAACGGTTGGTAACCCCGCTGAACGTGCACTGATATGAGAAAAGTAATTATTGAACTCACTTGGTGAAAATTGCGTAGATGGTTTTTCGTTGGATGAAAGAAAGGAACCAACAGATTTCAAATTTTTCCAAAACACTTTTGAAGGAAGAGATGGGTGCAATATAGATGAAAAATAATGGGACTTCGCGCGTTTTATAATATTGTTACTCTTATTTCGTACAGCTTTATATTCTTGGTACAGTTCAATTCTTCTTGTACGCTTCCACCGACGTAAAATAAAATCCCTGAAATTTATGGTATCCCTGATCTCATCATTGAACCAAGGCGGCTGTTTAGGTTTGGGTGATATAGTCCTTAGTGGCACAAATTCCTCAAACAAGTCTACAACTAGTTCTGTAAAGTATTCTGCTTTATCAACAGGGTTGTTAAAATTATAAACCATGCTCCAGTTTAAGTTATTACATTTATCAAGCAAATCTGATGAGTTAATGCTATTATAGTCGCGAAATGAGATTTTAGGAATAGATCTCTCATGTTTAATGTCATAGGAAAAGTAAAGAAGATCGTGATCACTAAATCCAACCGAGATTTGGTTATGAAATACAATTTTATCCGTATTAGAAATAATACAGTCCAATAATGAACTAGAGTGTGACGTGAAAAATGTTGGCTCGGTGTTCACGGGAGTGAGAGAGTATTCAGTTAGTAACCTTTTAAATTTTTTCGTTGTCGATTTAGTTGTTTTAAGGTCACAATTGAAATCACCGCACAGTACAACATCATTATAGTTAACACTATAATTTTGCAAGAAGGTCCCAAAATCTTCAAGGAAACGTTTATTCGGCGGTCTATATGCAACAACCAACAACACCTTAGTTGCTCCGAGTAATAGTTCTATGAGAATTACCTCCAGATTAGCTGCACAATGACCATGTACCAGTTTATATCGAATGCCTGATTTCAGGAAAACGCAGATTCCACCTCCCTTTTTTATTGAATCCAAATTTCGGTCCAATCGCAACATATTGTATCCAGAAAGACAAATTGAAGCATCCGGAATGCGATCATGGAGCCATGTCTCAACAAAGCAGAGAATGTCAAGTTTTACACCGCACACTAACTCCCTAATTTCATCAATCTTATGAAGAATACTACGAGTGTTTAGAAAAGAAAAATTCAGACCTGTGTACCTGTTAATTGAAGATTTGAGAACCACATTGTTTACTATTGAGGAGGAAGCATGTGAATTAACACGTAGATGATTCATGTAACATCCCAGTATGTTTCGGAAAAAATGAGATATATAAGAAACATATAAATCAAAATGAAATTAATATCAAAATTAATGAATAGCCTGTCGCTGCACACACCATAGGTAACTCTAACACTAGGAACTAACTTACTAAAACTATATATAATCATTAAATTTGCAAAAATTATTATTCTGGTCTCATAAAACAAATGTAAGAGAAAGTTGTAATTAATTCAAATAAACGCAATTAAATTAAATTAAATTAAAACGTTGTACAAAATACATGATTAATAATTCATGCGCCAATTCCCGCCACCAAAACAAAAGATAACATCTTTATAGAATGATAATATTTAATATTTAAACCAGTAAGCTACTATAATATGAGTGTCAATTTACGTTAAATAACCGTACTGAGAATAAAAATAAAAAAATTAAATAGAAAATAAAAAGAGATCGACGTCACAATTTATTGAATGAAAATATTGTATTGAAAAATAAAAAGAGGTTGACGTCACGGGACATTCATTCACGATTAATGCATTATTACAATAACACTTCACTGCACAGTAGAAGGAACTTCCATAAATAATGTTCCGACGTTGTTACGTAGAGGTAGTAGATGATGTTTTCGATCTGGTTGTGTAATCACGTTGGTTAGTATTTGTGATGACATGATAACCTTCAAGTAGCATAGCTGGAACAGGAATACTGGCCGAAGATAGATGAGAAGATGGGTGAGTGTAATATTGATTGTCAACCATAATTCGCAATTGTTGTATACTACTCACTGAAGTTGGCACTGACGTCTTAGTTTTTAGAATGTATACAACTCCCGATTTAATGAAAGTTTTATAAATACCTCCAGATTTGTAGATTTTCTTGGCCTCGCCGAATATCAATTTAGTTTTAGTTGTTAAGCCTCTATTTATGTAAATTCGTGTCGATGAATTCATACCAATATCCTTTAATGATAATGATTGTTTAACTTTGTACTGGTTAAAAAATTCGATAGCCGACGCTTTCAGTGCAAATTTGATTATTATCGGAGGGGCACTACTGCTCGATGACGTTTTACCACTGCTCATCGAAGTTTTACTTTTAGTCCGGAATGCAGAAAAACTGTGGTCGTTACAGTTGAAATTGATTGAATTACTAATTTTAGCGACAACATCAGCAACAACTTCGTTAGTTAAAACAGGAACTTGCGTAATTACTATATCACAGGATCTTTGTTCGGTCTCTAGATAATCAATCCTTTCACTTAGACGTACAATTTCGTCACCCTGCTCATTGATTTTAGCGATAATAACTTCAATTTGATTCTTGAAATCACTCAAATGTAAGTCAATACATTTAAGTAAGTCTTGCTTGACATTTCTGGCAAAACCATCAAATTCATCCGCGAAGCTAGGTATGTTTTTTGCGGGATTACTATTAAGTGGCATGGTTCAAACAGATGAGTTTTGATATACGCCACACACCAAGTCAGGTGAAACGAAAAACTGTTTGATTATAAAATTAACTGTAAGTAATCTATCGATTGTACCGTAAAATGATGCAATTTACACACCACACTTTATGTTTTTATAATATATCGATTGTGTTTTAATAGGAAGCACAGATCACATAAAATATAAAATTATGATAGTTTTAATGTATTTGATGATTGGATTATGCCACAATAAACTTTAATTTCATATTAATGATCACAAAAAGCAAAAAAAATAAAGTACTGTAAAATGCAAATCGAAATGGCACTAAGCACATTTAAGTAAACAAAATATCATCAGAACAGTCTTATTAGAACAGCATATCCACTAATTTATATATTATATATTCCGTGTATATCTTATAAAAGCACTTGAAACATTTATAAAAGTATTTACAACTTATAAATAAGATTAAAAAATTTAATTTCAAGAGACCAAATAAAAGCGTCTACACAGATGACTCCATCTTTGTTAATTGAATATCACACGCATGAATCAGAGGTCGGTGAAATTTAATTAAACCTCTTAGAATTTTAAATATTGTCATTATGAGTTCGAAATCAATTAAATTATGGAAGCTGAGTTGAGATATATTTTTAAAAAGTTCGATTGTTGAAAATCTTAGTGGCAGGCGGTATATGTTTTTTAGGTTTTTTTTTGTAGAATTGCGATCTCATCACAACGGAAACCAGCGCATCCACTCCACCCTGGCTTTAAATATATTAATTGTGGTAAGATAAGGGAATTGTAGATTAGTAACAGGGAACTTTGCGGCAAAATATGCTTCAGTTTTTTGATCGAGAATACAAAAGGTCGTATTTTAGCCTTAACCATATCGATATGGGCGCTCCATTTCAATTTTTCATCTATCAGTAGACCCAGGTACTTAAATTGATTCGTACGCTCTATCTGAATTCCCGCATAACTAATCCTGTACTCTCTTCTAACTTCCTCTGATATTTTTTTATTTGTAAATATCATATACTTAGTCTTTTTGGCATTTAATTGAAGTTTGTTTTCATTGAGCCACAGGTTTAGCAACGTCAAATCCATCTGCATATCTTCAAAAAGATCTTTAAGATTTGTATTTTCATACTTTATAACAGCATCATCAGCATATAGCTGAAATGTGCCCTTAAAGTTTTGTCTGCATATGTCGTTAATGTAAATGTTAAAAAGGACCGGCCCAAGAATGGATCCTTGTGTCAAATAGTCAGAATTTATTTAAGTTTCCGTGCCTGAATGAAAATTGTTGGAGTGACAGCGGCTTGCGATATTTATATTCGTTAATGTCAAATGTCAATCGAAGTCGATCAAGCAGATGATAACATAGCACGGAGTCTATCAAGCAGATGATAATACAGCATGGATAAAATAGAGCCATAACAAAACTCGTTAGATGGCAGTCAAAATCGTGTAAAATAGAATTGTAAACTTTACATTGCCTATTTTTTGTTTTTAGGCAAGTCATGGCAGTAATCGGCAAGCCGTCCACCAGAATAGAAATAAAGTATTAGCAACTAAAAATCCAAGTGTTTGTTTTTTCTTCCTGTCAGCCCTTGGTGTTTTTTTTTGTTTGTGTTCGTCTTTGGATCGATATTGTGTGTGCTGCTTCAAGCAAATAATCGTATGTTACGTGATCTGGGAATCGATGATCGCCGAGTCAAATACCAAAAATACAGTCCACTTGCCTAACCAAATTGTATATGGTCCTTCGAGCCGGATCCACCGCCATTTTGAGAATTGCTTAACCAGACACGTTTTTGTGAATATAGTGTAGTGAAAGTTTTTGTGTATATGGCGCAACCAATAGAAGTGCTAACGCGCCGACGAGCAAGCATCAAGGGCAGCTTTACCAAGTTAAGGGCGTGCGTTGGTAATTTATCTACAACCACGGCAAAGTTAGATGAAATCCGAGTTCGTTTAAAACATACCGAACAGCTATTTCAAGAATTTATCGAGGTGGAAGAAAAAATCTTCGCACTCAACGCTCTAGATCAGTCGCAATATGATTCCATCGAGCAGATATACTACGAGCTAATCGCTGGACTAAATGAATGGGAAAGAAACACGAGTATTACCATTGGTGTAATAGATACGCAGATGAATGAAAGCGGTGCTCGAATGGTAGCACCAGAAGTGAAACTTCCGGGATTACGGGTGCCTAAATTTAGTGGACAATACACCGAATGGCAAACGTTTTATCAGTTATTTACCACTACTATTCACAATAGCGCCAATCTGCATCCCGTACAAAAATTCCAATTTTTGGTGAATTCACTTGGGGAAGAACCGGCACGATTAATCCGTCATATGGATATTACCGAAGCAAACTATATTCTGGCCTTAAATAAATTAAAGGAGCGATACGACCGCAAACGACACATTGTGAATAAATTTATTCAAATGTTTTTGGAGCAGCCTAGCATTGTGAAACCAAGTGCTCATAGTTTGAGAAACATGTACGATGTCTCGGACGAAGTGGTACGTGCCTTGCATGGTTTAGGAAGTGAAGCCAAGGAGCGTGACGTGTGGCTACTATATATTCTCGTCACAAAAATCGATGATACTACCCGGACATTATGGATGCAACATTCAGTCGAAGAAGATTACCCGTCTCTCGAAGCCTTTCTTAAATTCATCACCAACCGAGCGGACGCCTTAGAATACCAAGCTAAATCTGAAGAACAGACAAGAGTACCAAGGATAAATACTGGGGTCAAATCACAAAGTATTAAATCGTTGCTAACAGTGTCAACTAACTGTCCTATATGTAACACCAATAACCATCAGATGTATCAGTGCCAGCTTTTTCAAAAAATGGATATTCCGAAGCGAAAGGACGTAATCATATCCTCAAATCGATGCTTCAATTGCTTGGGTGCCGACCATACAGTACGAGAATGCCGATCACGACGGAGTTGCCAAATTTGCCGACGTCGACATCATTCGCTTATTCATCAGACAGAACATAACTCATCCAAGTTAGAGAACACCCCCAGACGAAACGGGACTAGCCATCCAACCACGCATAGTCAACATCACCATCACAGTTAGAAATGTCAACGAGCTGTGCCGAACCATCATCAACCGTTTCAGTGTTGCCTACTGCACTGGTAAGGATACAGGATCGTACTGGGCAGTGGCAATTATGCCGAGCGCTATTGGATTCTGGGGCAGAGTCCTCTTTCATATCGGAACACTGTGTCCAGAGGTTAGGTTTAACTCGAATGAAAGCAAATATGACAGTAATGGGTTTGGGTGGTCAACGAATGGGTCAAACTCGAGGCAATACGCAGTTCCAATTAAAACCACATTTCTCGTCGGAATTCGTGCTGTCCATTCAAGTGTACATAGCACCAACCAGTACTAATATTAGACCTCCACTAACATTCAATCATGAATTCTTCGATACGCTAAAAAATGAAATGCTAGCAGATCCGAGTCCAACCAATAGCGCAAGAGTGGATATCTTAATTGGGGTTGAGCACTTCTGGTCATTGTTATTAGAAGGGCAAGTACGAAAGGAGAATAAAATCATTGCTCAAAACAGCAAGTTAGGCTGGATCGTGACAGGAACCGCCAGTAATGGTCAAGTGGCATCTGTGATGTCAATCACGATCAAAGAAAATATAGAGAAAACACATTCGAGGTTCTGGGAAACCGAGGAGATATTCCAAGACAGCAGAGACAGGAATACTATCGAGCATAACATTTGTGAACAACACTACTTGTCCAACTATACTAGAGACGATGACGGTCGATATCTCGTGAAATTACCATTTGTTGAAGCACATGAAACATTAGGAGAGTCATATTCCATTGCCAAAACCCGACTTCTCGCGATGGAGCGGAAATTCAAGAGGGATCCACATTATCACCAGATATATAAGTCGTTCATGAAGGAATACATAGACCTCCAACACATGTCATTAATCAAGAATCGAGGTTCAGAATTCGCGGTTTATCTTCCGCACCACGGCGTAATCAAGGAAACCAGTACCACAACCAAATTAAGGGTTGTCTTCGATGCGTCGGCTCGAACATCATCTGGAGTATCATTAAACAACACATTGGTGGTTGGACCAACCGTACAAAACATCTTATATCAAATCCTGATAAAATTTCGGAAACACAACATAGTATTCGGAGCGGACATCGAGAAGATGTATCGCCAGATATGGATTCATCCTAGTGATCGTAAATACCAACGAATACTATGGCGAGAGAACGAAGAGCATCCCATCGATATTTACGAGCTAAACACCGTCACGTATGGTATGGCCCCATCACCGTATTTAGCTACTCGCACGCTTCAGTTAATCGCCGATGAAAATGAATCAATGTATCCAGAGGCAGCACGAGCAATCAAGGAAAATACGTACGTAGACGATGTATTGAGCGGTGCGGATAGTGTGGAAGAGGCTATACGAATTTGTGGCGAGATTGTGAACCTGCTAAATCAGGCCGGGCTGAATCTGAGGAAATGGAGTTCTAATTCAACAAAATTACTAACCGAATTCAATGAGAACGTACGATCTGAAACATCCATTAGTTTCAATCAGCCTGAGAGTAGCACACAAATATTAGGGTTGAAGTGGAGACCGAAAGCTGACCATTTTACTTACCAAATTATCTTAGATGCAACACCAACCTTCACTAAACGCAGAGTATTGTCGGAATTCAGCCGAATCTTCGATCCACTTGGCCTGTTATCTCCGTTCATCATAAGGGTCAAGGTGATGTTTCAGGAACTGTGGATGTTAAAATTGTCATGGGATGAACCAATGCCACCGGAAGTACGTAAAAGATGGTCAAAGTTACGCGAGGAAGTTCCCCAATTACAATCAATTGCAATACCACGATGGTTAGGGCAATTCAACGAGAGCAGCTTGTTGCATGGGTTTTCAGATGCCAGCGAGAAGGCGTATGCTGCTGCCGTATATTTAGTGACCAATACTAATGGGATCAGAGAGTGTCGATTAATTACTGGCAAACACCAAGGTGGCACCAGTTCACACCGTGTCAGTACCAAAATTAGAATTATGTGGAGCTTTATTGGTAGCTGAATTAATGCGGCACGTAGGTTGTATTCTAGACGTTCCAGAGAATCGAGTGTATGCATGGACAGATTCTCGCATAGTACTTGATTGCTGTCAGATGTTCCACGAAGATGGACGGTGTATGTGGCTAATCGTACCAGCAAAATCCTGAAAATGCTACCGCGTGAGCGTTGGTTTCATGTTCCATCCGCCAGCAATTCAGCAGATTGTGCCACTCGGGGTTTAACGCCAGACGAGTTACAACAACATCGATTGTGGTGGCATGGTCCAGATTTTTTATTGTCATCACAAGAAAATTGGCCTAAAATCGACAAGAAACATAAATTTGAATCGACTGAAGCGCGAAAGCAGATCGTTACCATGATGTGTCAGCAAAACTTGTGGGAAAACTTCATTTACGAACTACAAGAAAAGTATTCGAGCTTCAACAAATTTATTATGGTGTTGGCATATTTTTGCCGCGCGATCAACATTTGGACAAAAAAAACAAAAACTAAAATCCAAGGGTTACTTACCAAGAAAGAGATGTCTGAAACCACCGAAAGGGTAATTAAGGTGATGCAGAATAAACATTTTAATGTTGAGATCCAGAGACTAACATCCGATAAACTTATACCCAAGAGAAGTCCATTGACAACGCTCGATCCAATCATTGATGAGGTTGGGATATTAAGGGTTGGAGGACGAATTGAAAATGCACCAATAACTACTGACCAGAGACATCCAAGTATCCTAGCGTCCCACGATCCAATTGTAAGGAAGCTAATCGTCGAAATACACATCAACAATTTTCATTGCGGTCCGTCATTCTTGTTGCATACGATACGTCAGAGGTACTGGATAATTGGTGTCAGGAAAACTATTCAAGGTATACTACGGAAATGCGTGCCATGTATTAAGCAGAAGCCAAATCTTATTAAGCAAAAAATGGGTGTATTACCTCGTGAGAGGATTGAACTCGTAAAGCCATTTCAGCGAACTGGCTTAGATTTCTTCGGACCACTAAAAATCTATTTAATCCATGGACGGGGGCAAAGAAGTCGAAAATCATACGGCTGTGTATTCGTCTGTATGTGTACAAAGGCGTTACACATTGAGATCGTTACCGATCTCACAACCGATGCGTTCATTGGCGCCTTCGATCGATTTGTGGCAAGGCGAGGCCCTGTAACCGACGTCTACTCAGACTTTCATGGGTCAAACTTTCGCGGTGCAAAGCGAAAATTTAACGAACTAAACCAATTTGTGATAAAAAATGCGGAGAGATTGGAATCTTCGGTACTAAAAAAGCATCAGATAACATGGCATTTCATACCAGCATATGCCCCACATTTCGGTGGGCTTTGGGAGGCCGGAGTTAAATCCATAAAAACACATCTGCAAAAAGTCACCGGTGATAAAATTTTGTCTATGGAGGAACTACATACATTATTAGTTCAAATTGAAGCAATGCTAAACAATAGGTCGTTGTATATCAGTGGTCCCGAAGTCCAAGACGTATTAACGCCATCACATTTCTTATTGGGAACACAATGAGTTGCACTACCAACACTCGAAACTAGCACCATACCATATAATCGGTTGTCACATTGGCAAGCAGTCCAGAAGATGTTGCAAATACTGTGGATACGGTAGTACAAGGAATACGTGCATACCTTGCAACAAAGATGGAAATGGAAAGGGAACGAAGCAAACTTGGAAATTGGACAAATTGTCCTAATTAAAGACGATAATCCGTTACTTAATTGCTGGAAAATGGGCAAGGTTAGTCAATTACATCCTGGCACAGATGGTAGAGTACGACTTGTCACGTTAAAGACCATGGATGGTGATGGTGAACCTCTATTACTCACCTACAATGTCAATCCGCTGAACTGCCATATGTAAAACCGAGATCATCATTCGAGTTGAACCAGTTAAAAGGGAAAGCTATATACCTATATAATCTACACGTATCAAGTAACCAGTTACCACGAATTACCAACCAGCATTGCAGATTGAAATTATGATTATCTATGCGATATCCATATGACCTGTCCACCTAGCTAAATGGATCAACCACAAATGGATGTGTACATCAGTACCCGAAACTACATTGGGAGAACGATACTTACCATAACATACATCGCTGGAACGCATTGAACAAATTCTTTCATATCCAGATGAACTTACCAAATTTACTATACGACACCAACAATGATGATAAATCTACAGCGGATGGCATCTTAGCATTCCATAATATTAATGCTTATTTTACTCGTCGCAACAAATAATTTAGGTTGAATCACCTGATTCAACAGGGCGGAGGATGTCAAATAGTCAGAATTTATTTAAGTTTCCGTGCCTGAATGAAAATTGTTGGAGTGACAGCGGCTTGCGATATTTATATTCGTTAATGTCAAATGTCAATCGAAGTCGATCAAGCAGATGATAACATAGCACGGAGTCGATCAAGCAGATGATAATACAGCATGGATAAAATAGAGCCATAACAAAACTCGTTAGATGGCAGTCAAAATCGTGTAAAATAGAATTGTAGACTTTACATTGCCTATTTTTTGTTTTTAGGCAAGTCATGGCAGTAACCGACAAGCCGTCCACCAGAATAGAAATAAAATATTAGCAACTAAAAATCCAAGTGTTTGTTTTTTCTTCCTGTCAGCCCTTGGTGGTTTTTTTTTGTTTGTGTTCGTCTTTGGATCGATATTGTGTGTGCTGCTACAAGCAAATAATCGTCTGTTACGTGATCTGGGAATCGATGATCGCCGAGTCAAATTGTATACCTTGCGGTACACCCCTTGCGAGACACATCACATCACTTTCTGTTTGATTAACTACTACAACCTGAGGACGAGCTTTAAGATATGATCGGAACCACGACAAATGCATCGGCTCAAACTTCATTCCCTGAAGTTTGGCGAGCAATATATCATGGTCTACCGAATCAAACGCTTTCCGTAGATCCAAAAATAAGCACGCTACAATCCGTTTCTTGTCAACATTTTCCGAAATGAAACTAGTTAACTCAAGGTATGCTGCTTCTGTACTAGAGCCTTCCGTAAACCCATACTGCTCTCTTGCTAAAATATTATTCGCCTTCAAAAATTGCAATAACCGGTTATTCACTATTCTTTCGAATACTTTTGAGACTGAGCCTAAAATAGATATTGGTCTATAGTTGGTTGGCTCTAGTGCATCCCCATCCTTAAATACCGGTATAACTCTTGTCATTTTTAGTTTTTCTGGAAACTTGCCTTCAAGCAACGAATTGTTAATCAAGCTAGTTAGCGCTCTCTTCAATTTTTCTTGAAAAAATTGAAGGAACTTGCCTGATATGCCGTCCCGCTCCGTGGCTGCAGCTGTTTTCAAACATTGAATAACTCGACTAACTTCCTCCTCACTCACATTGGTTATATCAAATTTAAAATCTATATGATATTCTGGCATAATTACGACTACATTTGGCCACGGAAAATCGCATGCATGTATGAAACAAGCATTGAATGCGTTGGCAACTTCCCTTGGGTCCTCGCTAACTGAGCCATTTAATATTACCGAAATATTTTTTGGTTTAGTTTCACGTGTCTTATTATAAATGGCCAACTTTAATAGATCCCAAAATTGTTTAGAACTTCCAATACAATTTTCTAGTATAGTTACGTAAAAGTCTCTTTTAGCTTTCCGTACTCTGGTTACAATCGAGGATTTTATTAGATTGAACTTAACTTTTAAATGTTCACACTCAGGGTGCTTTACAGTTAGTTTAAATAATTTCTCCCTAGTTTTGATATCCCGGTATAAATCTAAGGTCATCCACGGTTGTTTCAGACCCACACGTCGTGTGTCACGCTTATATTGCATGCAATCCTTCACGACATTCTCGAGCCCGCTTACCAGATCGTCCAGAGTTTCGACGGTTTCTATTTTTTGCCAAAAACGATTTTTCGTAGCCAAATCATAATTTAACATTTTAAATATTTGTGCCTGTTTAGATTCTCGAGCTTGTTGAGCTGAGACTAATTGAATTGCTCTGTGGTCAGAGAACGATACATCCTCCATTGAAAAACTGTGTACTAATCCGAATTGATCAGTCAATGCATGATATATAATAGTGGAAGTACTGTTGCATATTCTTGTGGCAAATTTTGATGCTAATTTGTTAATGAGCATGAAGCCATTTACAGATAGGAAATCTAAATATTTACTAATTTTTGGGTTTCTTGGATCTAAAATATTTAAATTAAAATCCCCTACTACAATCGCTCTCGCAAATTTCTCTAAAATTGTTTGAAAGGACTCTAAAAAATTATCAACATTTGATCCCGGGCATCTATATATACTGATTAAATGCGTATTTTGCTTAAGCAATTTTAAAACTAGAAAATTGTTTTTCAGCTCATCTTTTTCAAAAATTACAGAGCATTTAATATTCTCTTTAACTAAAACACAGATTCCACCTCCTTTACCCGTACGACAACTATGATACGTATTATAACCATGAAAATTAATTAAACGGTATGTTTAATTAATATCAGGGTATTCATCAGATTGTATCCATGATTCAACTAGTACAATGATTTCGGTCCCATAATTACACAACGATAAGAAATTTTTCACCTCATGAATCTTCGACTTCAAACCCCTGATATTGATATATACAATATTTACATAACCCGTTTCCAATTTTTTACGACCGTACTTAAATCCGAGTTCATAATTCACGCTATCAACTAAATCCGCTATTTGAGAAATGCCATTTGTATTTATGTGTGTATTTCTATCTGTCATAAATCGAAACAGCTGACTCGTTTGTTTATGTTTTTGTTTGTTGATGTTTTATAGTGCAATTTTAAGTTTTTAACTAAAAATAAATAAATATAATAATAAATATAATATAATAGTGTTTAGTGTTTAGTGATCAATAGGTTAGGTTAGGTTTCAGTGGTTGCTTACTGCACACTTAGGCCAAATTTTAGGCCCATTGTGATACCACTCATTCACTCCACATCATTAACTCACCTACTTCACCTACTCACACAACTACAGTATACCACCTGCACGTTGCAAGCTCCATGTCAACCTGTACATTGACATGGAAGGTGGGTCGGCGCGTGACACGGAATTCTGCACTCCATCAGAGGGTCTTAGTTGTATTTATTAGCATCACCGATCGTAATCGATGATGAAAATTCGATTTGCATCTAGCCTCTGATGGGATTCGAACCCAGCACCTCCCGGTCCAAGTGCCGAAGCTTTAACCACTGCACCACTTGTCCGGTTAGTGATCAATAAATCGATATGAAAATAATTCTATGTGCAGCGATAAATTAGTCTATTTGAGTCAATTATTCAAATTTTTAATTTTATCTAAATCGTTTGAACTTTTTATGTGAATAGTGTTACTCTGTGGTGCTTTTTGGACGATCTGTATTGGACGATCAATCGAAGCAGGTTGATAGGGGAGTCCATTTCCAACAAAAACAGCCAAGTAAACAGCCACTTTTAGTGTTTTTAGAGAGATCACATGCGTAAGTTATGTTTTATATTGCTAGTAACTTTTATTTCTATTAACTTGGGAATTATCCCAAGTGTAGATGTTTATACTTTTAAGTTGCACAATGAATTAAAATTTATTATTACAAATAATGATTTGGTGACGGTTTCATATTTTGTAGGTGTTGTTCAAAAATGGGTATTATGCACATTTTGCAAACGTGTGTTGCTGTCCACGTTTTGCTGATCCATACATCCGGTTTATTTACATATATATTGTAGCATCGCTGTTGTTGGTATCCAGTGATGTAGTGATACATAACTCCTCCCCTTTAAGATGAACGGCAGACTGCTTTGGTGGCACTGGAGGGACTTTCAGTTGCGCGATATGATTCTTCCTAATTTTTAATGCTTTAAAATGAACTATGCGTTGTCTGGAATTTTCAGTAATTTGATCTTCATACCAAAATATATTTATTAATTTTGAGTACTATCGGTTTATTAATTTGGACAGTAATGTTAACCACTGTACCAAAATTATTTTTGTTAATTAAAAAGTAGAAATTAAATTAGATTAGATGACACTGGTGTCTAAGTAGGACATATTGAAACTGGGTGCGCTTCTTGGTTTTCATGAAATTATAGCACAATTTATGTATGTATAACAATAATTAATTATATATTGTATTTTGAATTCAGATCATGTGGTAGTGGGGAATATTGTTTATATACTTGAAATCTAAATATATAGGTCAATTTTTTATAAATGCAAACTCTTGCAATTTGTTATTCAAGGACAACATAATAGAACAAAAAATATATTTTAAATAAAAGAGAAAACTTTCACAACCCTAATTTGGAATTTTTGGATTCGCTGCATTTTGTTCAAGGTCCTTCGAGCCGGATGTTACGGAAAACTGTTATCGGTCTTTACTAAAGCGGTATATCGAGCTGGCGTTAAATTTGGCGGTTTTTGTCAGCATCTACCAGCAAGTAGAATTGCAGTACTTTGGAATACCGGAGAAATATTTGTGAGATATAATAAATTTGGAATCTTAGCTACTATTATTTTCTAGCATATCTGTGAAGGTAATTCAACGTTTTGGCGCGAACTTTTAGTGATAGTGCACACAAAAATAAATAGTGAAATTTCGGCTATTGTTACAACTTTTAAGAAAAGGCAAAAAAAAAACTATAGTGAAGTTTCCGACAAACTAAAAATGACAAAAAACTTTACAACAGCCCACAAAGTGTAAACCTACACTTTCAAAAAAAAGTTGTTTTGTAAATCGAAATAAAATACTAATAAAAATAAATTCACAATGGCAAGCTAATTTAGCAATAACAATAAGCCAAAACTTTTCAATATAGTTTCTAAAAACCAACATATTTATGAGGTGGGCAGCTCTATATTATTATAATTTTAAAATTTTGCTATAGTAAGAAGTGTAGTGGCGGTTCGGAAGTCAATGACAAGGCATCGTAGAGATGTCTACGCTTAACGGTATATGGGATCATGTTAATTAGACAATTCTGAATGTTTTCTAGAAGCCAACATATTTATGCGATGGGGCAGTGATAGATTTTTTTCATATTTAAAATTTTGCTATAGTAAGAAGTGTAGTGGCGGTTCGGAAGTCAATGACAAGGCATCGTAGGGATGTCTACGCTTAACGGTATATGAGATCATGTTAATTAGACAATTCTGAATGTTTTCTAGAAGCCAACATATTTATGCGATGGAGCAGTCATAGATTTTTTTTAATTTTACAATTTTTCTATAGTAAAAAGTGTAGTGGCGGTTCGAAGGTCAATGACAAGGCATCGTAGAGATGTCTACGCTTAACGGTATATGTGATCATGTTAATTAGACAATTCTTAATGTTTTATAGAAGCCAACATATTTATGCGATGGGGCAGTCATAGATTTTTTTCATTATTAAAATTTTGCTTTAGTAGAAAGTGTAGTGGCGGTTCGAAGGTCAATGGCAAGGCATCGTAGAGATGTCTACGCTTAACGGTATATGGGAGCATAATAATTAGACAATTCTTAATGTTTTTTAGAAGCCAACATATTTATGCGATGGGGCAGTCATAGATTTTTTACATTTTTAAAATTTTTCTATGGTAAAAAGTGTTTTTACTAAAGCAAAATTATAAAATTAAAAAAAATCTATGACTGCCCCATCACATAAATATGTTGGCTTCTAGAAAACGTTACGAATTGCCAAACTAACATAATCCCACATACCGTTAAGCGTAGACATCTCTACGATGCCTTGTCATTGACCTTCGAATCTCTACTACACTTCTTACCACAGAAAAATTTTAAAAATGTAAAAAATCTATGACTGCCCCATCGCATAAATATGTTGGCTTCTAGAAAACATTCAGAATTGCCTAACTAACATAATCCCACATACGGTTAAGCGTAGACATCTCTACGATGCCTTGTCATTGACCTCCGAACCGCCACTACACTTTTTACTATAGAAAAATTTTAAAAATGAAAAAAATCTATCACTGCCCCATCGCATAAATATGTTGGCTTCTAGAAAACATTCAGAATATTCTAATTAGCATGATTTCATATACCGTTAAGCGTAGACATCTCTACCATGCCTTGTCATTGACCTTCGAACCGCCACTACACTTTTTACTATAGAAAAATTTTAAAAATGAAAAAAATCTATCACTGCCCCATCGCATAAATATGTTGGCTTCTAGAAAACATTCAGAATTGTCTAATTAACATGATCCCATATACCGTTAAGCGTAGACATCTCTACGATGCCTTGTCATTGACCTCCGAACCGCCACTACACTTTATACTATAGAACAATTTTAAAAATGAAAAAATCTATGACTACCCCATCGCATAAATATGTTGGCTTCTATAAAACATTAAGAATTGTCTAATTAACATGATCCCAAGTACCGTTAAGCGTAGACATCTCTACGATGCCTTGTCATTGAACTTCGAACCGCCACTACACTTTTACTATAGCAAAATTTTAAAAATTAAAAAAATCTATCACTGTTAAGCGTATTTGATCCTTATTTATTTATTTATTTATTTATTTATTGACAAAAAATTTCGTGAACTCCACATCCTTTTTGAGCATAAAAGCTCATTCATACAGAGTGCGAAGTTCATAATGGCATCTAAAACTTCATCTAGCGATTTTTTCCGTGTATATATATTTTCCTGGCAATCGGCGTTTCCAAATTTGCATCAAATTGCAAACGTTTTCTGACTGAGGTGCATCATTCAACTGGCAAACATCTTTCAATTTCAGTATGTCTATTCATAAACGGTGTTACGCGACTCCCAACAAGACCAGTTGAAATTACTTATATTTAAAAATATAATTTGCATTGTTCCATTTGCATGGAAAAAATAGCCGACTGCTTGACACGAAAGTCAAAGCCTTATGTCACTAGACATGATTAGTGTAGGTAACAGTTATTCAGAATATTTGTGTATATACACTTTTAAGCTTTTGTAAGGTTTTTTGTCAATTTGTCAGAAACTTCACGCTACCAAAAAAAAATGGTAAATTAATTCAATAGTGATTATCATAGTGAATAAAATAGTGATTTCATAGTGAAACAGACTAACAAATTGGTGTTGTGTATTTTCGTGCGGATTCAAAAATTTACTGCAATTTTTCCGTACTTCAACCTTCATAACTTTATCTTAAGTAATCTACGGGTTTGACCGTTTGGTGCACGGTAAAACATTGAATCATCTTGTATTAAATCTTAAAAATTTTGTAACGAAATAAATGCCGCACACGCATTGGAAGATGTAAATATAAGATTGGAAGCGCTTGAAAAGGCTTATTTGGAATTCAAGGACTTTGACTACCAAATATCTTTGTTAGGTCAAACATCGGAATTAGAAACGACTGAATCACGTTACCTCGCAATCAAAGCTAAACTACGTAAAGCAGCTGCTGATCGGAACACTGTAGTGAAGGATCTTCAACAACAATTTCATGAATCGATGTTGGCGTTTGCTGATCAACAGCGTGGTTATTTAGAAACATTATCTACAAGTTTCACAACGGCTAACAACAATCATGTTGATGTACGCAGAGTTCCCGGCTTTTAAGGATTTATTTGAATCTTCTGTGCACAATCGAGAATTATTGACAAATGTACAAAAGTTTCAGTGCCTGAAGGGCTTATTAAAGGGAGAAGCTGCAACTTTAATTCGACATATCAATGTTACCGATGCCAATTACGAAGGAGCTTGGACCAAATTAAATGAACGCTATGATAATAAAAAATGTGTTGTTGCTAATCTATTAAATACATTTTTTAGTATTCAGCAAATACATCAAAGGGGCAGACTAAGACAAGGGCTATATAATGTTGCAGATGAAGTCTTGAGAGGTTTAGATGCATTAGGCAGTAACGCTCAAAGGCGCGATTCATGGTTGATCCATTGGTTATTAGAAAGATCAGATAAGGAGACGAAAGCAGCATGGGCAAAAATCTCTTCAGACAAGGAATGCCCTACGATAACTCAAACCTCACACACGAGTCACAAACCGAGAAATGTCTTACCCAGAACCAGCCAGCTCAACATGACTTTGTTTGAATCGCCACCCGGTATTTATTGTAATGAACCTCATCATCTCGCTACATGTAAGAAATTCAAAACGTTTACTATACAAGAAAGAAAGGATTACGTGCAGAACAACAGAATTTGTTACAATTGTTTATCGCGGAACCATCGTGTAATTACATGCTCCTCAAAGTTTGGCTGTAAACTATGCAAAAGACGACATCACACATTATTGCATGATAAAGCGTTCACATCTGCTCATACGTCCAATAATATCAAGTAAAAGAAAAACCCGATGTTTCCAATCAAACAATAAAGGCGAACAATATACAAGTAGTGAAGACATCAGAATCTGGAGTAAAGCAACAAGATATACAAGTTCATCTTGTAAATTTATTTTGTGCAGGATCTTGTTGGATTCTGGGTCGCAAGCATCCTTTATTTCGGAATCTTGTATGCTGAGGCTATGTTTGTCAAGAATAAATGTCAAACTCACAGTATCGGGCATTGGTACAAATAATCAGTACACCAGAGGGAAGAAGCTTCGAGATGACTGTGCTTATTTTGAAAAAGTTAACCACAATCCCACCAGTTACGAATTTCAAATTTGAAAAATTTGCAACTAGCCGACCCCAATTTTGATAAAATCAATGAAATAGACATTGTATTAGGATCTAACAAGTTTTTTAAAATTTTAGAGAACGGTCAATTGATGGGAGATGATGGGCACCCAATAGCACAAAATACAGCATTTGGATGGGTACTGTCAGGAGAGATCAGCTCCAAAACTTCGAACATATTCAATCATAATATAACAATAGATGATGACAATATTGATTGTACGCTGAGTAAAATTTTTGAATATGAAGAATTGGATACTACCGTTAACGCCCACCTCACCGAAGAAGAAAAGGCTGCAGAAGAACATTTCAAGGCGAATGTAACCAGAGAACTGAACGGCAGATATACTGTAGCCATACCATTCAAACCATCTGACCCAGCACTTGGTCAATCTGCACCCGTGGCTATTCATCGATTGAAGTCTGTCGAACGTTGAATGCTGAAAGATCATCAATATAAAAAAATGTATTCAGATTTCATGGAAAATTATCTAAAATTAAAATTCTTAAAGTTCGAAACATGTTTTAGCTTGGTACTCTGGGGGTAAAATGATATTCTCTGATGAGAAGTTATTTGTTCCGGAGTAACCTCATAACTATCGGGGTGAGAGGGTTTAACATTTATTTATTGATCGACGGTTTTTGGGAGCGGAAAAGCTCATATGGAAGCATTATAAATGAACAACAAGAAAAATAAAGAATAACTCCAATAGACATAAAAACCTCAGATTTTTTCAAATCAAATCCACTCCATGCTAATGCCCTCTATATTGAGCTCGAGATCATTTATTATGGAGAGTAGTGCAAGAATTGAATACTTACAGACTATAGAAAAGGTCTGCTAGGATTTTGGACGTCCCGAATGGCAAAAGACACATTTCAGAATTCCAGAATCCTGCATCGGCCATCAATTGGGTTGAAAGCTCGCCCGATTATTTTATATGTTCATACATGTTGGCTAAGCTTCAGATAACAAATATTCAAATTCGTAGCAATTTAGAACTGTTATTATCAAAATTCGGAACAAGATGTTAATGAAAAAATGTGTGTCGCTTGCAATATTTTTGAAAGAAGATGAAAAAACATGAGCAAATAGTTTTCAAAAGTTAACAGAGGAGTTATTCCCAAAAATTTATTATCCTTTTTTTATATATGTGTCTACTTTAAAAATTGAATTACGACTGCCATTGATAGCGTAGTTGTTGTTGCCTATTCTCTCTCTGCCGCGTACCCTCCTTATATTCAATATACAAGCACAAAAGACCGTTCGATGGAATGTCGATGCTTTAAAATTAACCGGCACAGCAATAACGAGGAAGCTCTACTTAATATCCAGGAGGATGAGTCAGCCTTAATAGACACGGGTCAAACTACTTTTGTAAGACGACTTTTGTAACCACTGAGAACACGTAATGATTGATTCGTCGTCGAAAATAATCATATACTAAGCTTCATGAAAGGAAGTGCGAATAAACGAGGCAATGTAAAGAAAACATCACCTTACAAGTAGAACAAGGAGGTACAAGGGACAGTTTTGCTAACACCAGGAACCTTATTTAAAGGTGAAGAGGTCTTTGTCAAATATCCCGCAGTGGAAGTAGACGTAGTTATTAGTAGATTGAAAATGGAAAGGTAACCCGTCTTGATGGAATTCTCGCAGAATTGATTAAGCTTTGAGGTATAACTTTTGCATCAAATCTATACAATCTCGTTGTCTATATTTGGGGCCAGAAAGTGCCGCCGGAATATTGGAATACCGTGCTCTTAACCCAGGTGCACAAAAAACTCGATTGTCTTACATGTGAAAACTATTGTGGCATAGCTCTATTAAACACTGCTGATGTGGCTGATTCCCGAAAAATGTTGGGATTACAATATAACCATACATCAACTATAAATAGACTTCAGACTTCTTGAAATAGCATCTGGTGTGTTGTTGAAAATGGCGCTTAAGTATCGGAGTGAAGATTATAACAAACTATATATTCTGACTTGTAGTACTTAGAATTTAAAAAACACTCAAAAATTGAACTGTCATATTAATATTTGAAAATTTTGAATAAACACAAATAGCTATTTCTGCAAAATAAGTAGAAAATATTTAATTTTTGTGAAAAGCTTTGAGTGAATTTTATAATAAGAAATTTTTACAACAAAAGACACTACGTATGGCACAGAGGTGATCGTAGTGGTTCTGACTTAGTAATTGATGTAAGAAATAAATCTTATTTATCTACATGCTCGGAAATCTCGGGTTTTTTATAATCGACAGAGAACATCATTGAGTGCAATACGAAAATTCTTAAAGATTTAAATTTGATGTAAGAAACCACTCTTAATTAGCCACATGGTCGGAAACTTCTGAGATTTCTGTTATTCGGCAGAGAACATCATTGAGTGTAGTATGAAAATTCTTAAACATTTGATATTGTTTAGCTCAGCACAAACGGATCGCACAGATGAAATCAGATGTAAGAAACCAATTTTATTTAGCTACATGCTCGAAAATCTCTGAGATTTTTGTTATTCGACGGAGAACATCATTGAGTGCAATATGAAAATTCTTAAAGATTTAAATTTGATGTAAGAAACCACTCTTAGTAAGCCACATGGTCAGGAACTTCTGAGATTTCTGTTATTCGACAGAGAACATCATTGAGTGTAATATGAAAATTGTTAAACATTTCATATTATTTAGCTCAGCACAAACGGATCGCACAGATTAAATCAGATGTAAGAAACCAATTTTCTTAAGCCACATGCTCGGAAATCTCTGAGATTTTTGTTATTCGACAGAGAACATCATTGAGTGCAATACGAAAATTCTTAAAGATTTAAATTTGATGTAAGAAACCACTCTTAATTAGCCACATGGTTGGGAACTTCTGAGATTTCTGTTATTCGACAGAGAACATCATTGAGTGCAATACGAAAATTCTTAAAGATTTAAATTTGATGTAAGAAACCACTCTTAGTTAGCCACATGGTCGGGAACTTCTGAAATTTCTGTTATTCGACAGAGAACATCATTGAGTGTAATATGAAAATTCTTAAACATTTGATATTATTTAGCTCAGCACAAACGGATCGCACAGATGAAATTAGATGTAAGAAACCAATTTTATTTAGCTACATGCTCGGAAATCTCTGAGAGTTTTGTTATTCGACAGAGAACATCATTGAGTGCAATACAAAAATTCTTTGGCACAAAATAGCTGTTTGTGTTTATTTAAAATTTTCAAATATTATTATGAAAGTACAATTTTTGAGTGTTCTTTAAATTTTACGTACTTACAAGTCACAGTGTATATTTTGTTATTTTGGCATAAACTTCCCTCCGATCACTCAAGTACGTAGTAAGAAAACGCAACGTTGAAACTATGCGTTGCATATTTATTAAATTATAATAAATTCTTGGTTATGCAGATGATATTGTGTTTCTTGGTCGAAGACAATAGCAATATCAAATACAGTTTCATACCGCTCGATATACTAGTTCTAGACCATTTTAAATTTCATCCTCATTAAACGTAAAAGCCAAAAGATTATACTTTTTTAATCTTCTTACGATACATATAGTTTGGTATTTTATCTTAAGTTAGGGATCCATAACTATAATTCAACATTAATATAGGCAACTTAAGTCTTGGATATATATATTTTTACTAACGAACAACTAACGAAGTAACCTCAATTAGAGCAATTGCTCCACCAGGTGAAGTGGTCTTTGTCAAATATGCTGCAGTGGAAGTAGGCGTAGCTATTAGTAGGTTGAAAAATGGAAAGGCAACCGGTCTTGATCGAATCCCGCAGAATTGGTTAAGCTTTGAGGCATTACTGTTGCATCAAACATCAATTGCTTGGGGCCAGAAACGGCTGCCGGATAATTGGAATACCGTGCTCTTAACCCCGGTGCACAAAAAAGGCGGCCATCTTAAATGTAAAAACTATTGTGACATAGCTCTGTTCAACACTGCTTAAGTAGCTGATTCCGGAAAAATGTTGGAATTACAATATAACCATACATCAACTATAAATAGACTTCCGGCATCAACTGCGACTACCTCTGGCGCTCAAGTACGTAGTAAGAAAACACAACATTGAAACAATTATTTAAATTATTCTTGGTTATGCAGATGATATTGTGCTTCTTGGCCGAAGACCTAGCGATATCAAGTACAGTGTCATACCGCTCGATCGGTACGCAAGAAAATTTGAATTGGATGTGAACAACTGCAAAACAAAATTTCCCAGTAATGGCAAATCTAGGAATCGACGACCATAATTTTGATGGTGTAGGTCCATTTTCGCTAGCAAAGTACTCACAAGTACTAAAAGTAGATAGTAAATGGAACGCAAAAAACAAAAGTCAAATTTACAATTTAGTATTACATTTATCCGCAATAAAAATGGTGAGCTATAACAAATTTTATTTAATCCTTTATTTTATAAATACACACTGTAATTTATAGAATAAAGAAAATGGTAAACCAATAAGAATGCCGTATAACCGCAGAACAAGTAGAGGTGAAATGGCGGAGTCTCTACCGCGCATATAAAAATGCCAAAGATCACCGAACTGGAAAAAGCACGAGTACGACTGTCCAATCAATGAATGTCGTAACTGTTGGAATTAAGGAACCACCAAATTCAGCTCCCGACTGAAAAAGGAAATGGGAAAATTGCTCGAAAAATGCCTTCAGGGCAAGGAAGCGGCTAAGGAGAAAAGACACCAAGAATTGATGGAATTATTGAAAAAGAAATGATTTAATGCGATATAATGTAATTAAAGAATTAATGAATTTATTATTTATTTATTATTTATTTTATTATTATTTATTTAACTTAGTAAATTTTTATTGTTTATTTCATTAAATATATCCATTTTTGTTTTCATGTGTTCTTCTCCCTCGGAAAACGGAAAATCATTTGTTGGTAGTTGTTCTTGGTATTCCTCCATTTCACCCTCCACGTATCCCTCTAAAATGCATATGTTGTGCGAAACGCAAGCAACTACAACACAATTTGTAATAAATGGTACATTGAGGCTTTCAAAAAATCGTAATCGTCTAAAGCGACTTTTTAAAAGAGCCAATCAATTTTCTAATACGATTCTAGTGGCTGAATGCAAATAGTTGAATTTATTTTTTTTCGTTCTCAGATTTCCAAAAACCTTAAATGGGGTAACTAAATAGTCACAGTCCGAGTAAGCTGAATCCCATAACAGAATACCGTCCAGTGGGATCAAATTACGATTAGAGTTAACTGTGTTGAAAAAATGTGAACGCCGATACATCTAACATAATGCATGCATTGACCCCGGCATGACACAATCCATTCCATAACTCTATGTATTTAAAAGACGAAATACTGAGCTTTTGGTGATATTAAACCTGTCAGAAATCTGCCTGTAAGTTTCTGTGTAGGCCATATACCACAAAGTAATATAAATTTCCTTAGATGGCCCTATTTGTTTCCTTCCAACATTACTTTGTTTCATCGTGAATTCTGTATACAAATCTAAAATATAAATGAAAATTAATACACAATTTTTGACAGAATCCATTTGTTTGTTGTTATTACCTATAAGTTCAGCGACTATACTTCTTTTCATATGAAAATGCTTCTGCAATTCGGCGTCTGTGTAGTTTCCAATAATTACTTCGTAAAAAACGAAGTCGTGATAAACTTTCATCACTGGTGCTACTACTATTAAGAGATTAATTTTAATAAGTTAAATGTTATTATTTAAAATTCAATTGTTTTTCTCAACTTACTTGCATATTTTCCAGCATTTTTAATTTAATTTTTGGTTTTCTTGCAATATTTGTTGAAAACTTTAACTTGCAATATTTGTTAATAACCTCAAAACTAACAAAACCATCTCTTGAACGGTTTTAGTACCAAATTAACCTAGCGGAAATTATTGGCGTTACTACTACCAGAAAACTACTCATATACAAGAGCATGAGCAGTTGAAAGCAGTGGGAAGTACTTGTGAGTACTTTGCTAGCGGAAATGGAACGCAGCAAATGTAAAATGCCTCGGGTCAGTAATAGCACCGTCAAACAAAACGCACGAAGAAATAAGAGCCTGGGTTACTGCCGGACACCGAATTTTACCATCCAAACACAACAACAACCAGTAAATAATTGTATTATACGCGAAATTTTTTACGATACGTATTTCGATTTTTTTTTAAATGCATGTATTTAGTGTAAAACTGTAAAACATATAATCTATAATATATTGATTTTAAAAAAACTCAATAGATGTAGTTAGATGTAATGGTTGTATTATCTACTAGAAAATAATGTATTTAAAATTATTTTACTAGTTTAAGTATTTTCATGCAGATGTCGCTAATTAATTACATTTTTTACATTTATTACAATTGTTTACCGTAATTAATAATTACTTACATTTACGTAAAAATATTTTTTACGCATAATTGCACAACACTGACAATAACTACCTTCATGTAATATGGAAGGAGGGATGGATCAAGACGGATATTAATGCTAAATAGAGAGGGGCAAAGAAAACATTTTACAATTTTATGAAACTTGCTTGAAAACTTTAAACTCTCTTAATAAATTTCTTTGGCATCTAATCATCCTTAACACCTAAAACTTGCCTACTCACATATACATAATTATTTATTCATATTAAGTTTATGTGTATTACAGTATATGTTTCATCAATTAAAAACTTTCTCGACAAAATGTTCTTTTGTTTCGTGTAGTATGCCCCTGTTGTTCCAAAAGTTTCATATAAACAAGCCAGTAGGTATAAGCATATAGTTCTAGACCATTTTCAATTTCATCCTCATTAAAAGTAAAAGCCAAAAGTTTATACTTTTTTAATCTTCTTACGATACATATAGTTTGGTATTTTATCTTAAGTTAGGGATCCATAACTATAATTCAAAATTAATATAGGCAACTTAAGTCTTAGGAATATATATTTTTGTTGTAACACACAACTTTTTCCGGGAAAACAAACTTTAAAATGTATACCTACAAAAGCTAAAATAAAGGAAACTTTTATTAGTTTTAATGAAACAAGACAGTGAAGAATGAATGAAGAATGTAACATAAAACTTTTAATTTTTCTTTTGGTTATAAAACTTTAGACTTGGGTATATGTAATACCGTACACATATTTTATTGTTTTGAGCTTTTAAGCTTTCACATTCGATACTCATGTAGAATATCGTGCAATTTGAACAATAACTTGTAAGCATAATATATCGATTTAACAGTTTTAAAATCGTACAAGTAAGGTAGATGTACCAAATTACGGGCTATAGGACATAATTGCGGACTACTGGAAATATAACGATAAAATAAAAAAAACCTTACATGCAACTTGCTCAATTGCTAAGCAACAATATGTATTTGGTATTTGAGCATCCTAAATGTGAAGTAAGTATGTGGTTAAGGTTGCAGGATGCTAAGGCGAAGATCTATGGTTCGAACCGCAACGGGGCAGCGTAATTTTTATGGCAGATATTTATTTGGCATCAAACGACAGATATTAACGCGATGAGTTACAAACGCAGACTGACGATTGGTTACACTCAGCAAAACACGGAAATATTCCAGAAGATGGACGTGACCGATGGAGGTAGAAAATGGAAAATAAAAAGGGGAAATACATGATGAGAGGGAAGATGTGTCCAATTACAACACGATTACAGATTCGCCTCGAATAAATATATACATAAATACATGGACAATTTAGCTGCAACAGCGCAATATGGAAAGATCGAGAATCGCATTACAAGTATAAAAAGGGGACAAAATCGCATCATAAGTCAGTTGTTATTTAACCAGTGATCAAGTGGATACAGTAAAAAAGTAAATAGTGAAATTAAAATAAGTAGTCAAAGTGTTGAACTGTGTAGTAATTTATTGAGAAATAAATTGTACCCGTGTTAATAAAAAGAATCAGTGTTATTATTGTAAAATCCGCAACGAATCTTTGTGAAGCGCGAAATTCGTAACAAATTGGTGTCAGAAGTGAGAGTTTGCGGTATACAACCTTGAAGAACGTTACGCATCTCAAGCACTTCGAGATGAAATGAAGAAGCGAGGATTGCCAACGGTTGGCAATAAGACGGAGCTATACGGGAGGCTTCAAAATTCTGTTAAAGAGGGCCCGGACGGTGGTAGCAGCAGGGACACGCAAGCCGTTGAATCACGACCAAAATCACCTGCAGTACAGGTCACAATGTCACGACCATCATCACCATCCACCCCAATTAAAGAAAAGGATGAGGAAACTGCCGAAACTAAAGCGAACCCAACAACAGCAGCGGAAGAAGAGCAAAATAATACTGTACTGGCGTCTAAGGCAAAGCCAGGGGATCCAGCAAATACTGGAGCTATCTTTAACGCCTTACTGGCCAACAACAAAACGTAAAGCTCGACCAGCTTAGTAAGTTGACACTAGAAGTTCAACAACAAAATGCGAATTTAATTGAGTGGTTTCAGCAACAGGATAAGAAGCAGCAACAGGAGGCAGACGTTAAAGGACAAATGCAACTATTGGAGTGCTGGGTCGAACAGATCGAACCCCGCCTGAAAAAAGGTCCGACAAACAACAACAATACCTCAAAACCAAATAGCACGAGTACATGAAATAAATCGCATAATGGAGGCCATAAAGGAGTGTTCAACCTCCATTATTCGATGGCGAAACTCAAATAGAAAACTTCAAGCTACAATTTCAAGCCGCAGTAAAACATAACGGGGTGGGGAGCAGAAGAACAACTTAATGCAGTAATCTTGGCACTACGAGGCAAAGCAGCAAATGTGAGTTGAACCTGAGGTACGGACAGTCCCATGTCCAAAAGTTGTGCAAAATACAGCTTCATAACCGCCGACAACAACGAGGTGGACGTCTACAAGATATGGATCGAGAAATAACGAAGTTAGCCCGCCAAGCGTATTGTAAAATGCCGAGTGATGTCCTGAATGAGTTTACAGTAGATGCTTTCATTAACGCTGTAAGAGACGACCAGCTCAAACGGCACTTGCGGACGACATCAAAGGGAAAAAGAATGAACGAAGTATTGGGATCAGCTCTAGAATAGATTCCGTTAAAGTGTGAAAATTAGATGTCGAGGATATAACACAAATAGAGGCCATGATAGATGCAAGGATGAGAAGACCAGCACAAAGCTTCCAGAACACCAGACGCCGCAGATATCGCTCACGGTGTTTTAGATGTCAACAACCTGGACACTACGACAGAGACTGTAAACAACCAGCAGTCGGGACCACAAGACGGCTAGACAGACGAGAGAAACCACCAGAGAAACTGAAACAAATCGATTTACCGCAGGAGGAGAGTGAGGCAACCGGTTCAAGTCGCCTCATGGGCGAAGACCAGGGAAACTAAGTGCCACCATCTATGCGGGGTGAAGGCTGGTGAGAGGAGGAGAGTGCTCCAAGGTCACCGTCTTAATTGCCCAACTTGGGAAGGACTGTAAAAGCTTAGTTATCAACGGCGCGTTAGAGAAACAATCATGTACGTTCACAGTGGACACCGGAACTTCAAGATCCGTGCTACGTCTCAACATGGTGTCACCAGGGCGTATGGAAAAAGTGGTTCGTTATAACCTAAGAACAGCAACCAGAGATGTGGCAGCAGTGAAAGGAGGGTGTTCACTATTAGTCACAGTCGGAGGGGTACGATTTAAGCACAGATTCATTGTTGCCGGCATAACGGACCAATGCATCCTAGATTTTATGACCGAGCACGAGATATTACTGGATCTAAAGAACCAAGTGTTGAGCTGGCACAATGTGGAGGTACCCTTGCAAGTAGACAACAATAATCACGGCGAGTTACGAGTCATTACAGATGAAAGAATAGAGATACCACCGATGTCCGAGAAAATTATCTATGCCCGAATCAACGGTGACCTTGGGGGCAGCAAGGTAGGGTAGGGGAGCCAGCCAATACAGGTAAAGAAGTATTATGCGAAAGAACCCTAATGAAACTCATGTCAAAGATACCAGTGAGAGTTATGAATGTGAGCCCAACAGTAAGCGTGATCAAGGAAGGGGTAGTGATTGGCAAAGCTGAAGAGGTCAATTCCATCACAAGGTGTCCAACGGGAGAACAACATAACAAGGCCATACTCCCATGGACGGAGGCAAAAGCGACAGTAAGAGTGTTAGAAGGATTGGGCGACGTGTTTGCCTTGAACGGTGATGATATGGGAAGAACTGATATAGTGTAACATCGGATCGACACTGGAAACGTAACGCCAATACGACAAACGCCAAGGAGATTACCGCTATCCAAATAACAGGAGGTCGAATTACTGGTCGAGAATATGGATCGGGATGGAGTAATAGAGAAGTCTGGCAGCCCTTGGAGTTTGCCGGAAGGTCTCGTTCAAAAGAAAGACGGTTTGATGCGGTTCTGTGTCGACTACCCGTAAGCTGAATGATGTAGCTGAAAAGAACAGCTACCCATTGCCACGAATTGACAACACCGTCTTCGTTGGACACGTTATCAAGAGCAAATATCTTCAGCACGCTGGATCTCAAAAGTGGGTACTGGCAGGTAGCAATCTATCAAGAGGACAAAGAAAAGACGGCCTTTACTGAAGGTAATGGCCTATGTCATGATATAGGAAAATGCCATTAATTTCTCATATTCTTATATGGGCCCATATGGAACTTGGCCATTTGCGCCAATACTACCATACGGCTGGTACTTCCCTCTAAGTCATTGTAAGCCCTTACTATTACGAACTCAAAACAATATCAATCAGTTCCGGCAAATAATTTTGCTAGGAGAATGGCAATTATTAATTTTTATATTTGCCTACATGGAATCTGGCCGATTGCGCCAATCCTACCATACGGCTAATGTTGCCCGACTGGCCACAGTTAGTCCGTCTTATAAATTATTCAAAACATAAAGAATTATTTCCGACAAATCATATTTCTAGGAAAATGGCAAGATTTTTTTATATTCTTATATGGGCCCATATGGAACTTGGTCATATGGTAGTACAGGGTGGCTGACACGAAGCGTTACCAAAATAAAACGCCAAAGAATTTTTATTTTTTGATGAATTTTATTGAATCAAAGTAAAACACGTTCACAAATACTTAAATTTTCGAATTGCATTAGCAGTTTTCGATTTGGCCATCCAAAGCTATTGCATGCAGCACGAAAGTGGCTCTGCGGTATTTTAGTCCAGTCCCGGACGATCGACACTTTGGTATTTTTTTGTCCCACCCTTGCTCTTCAAAATACCCCAAACCGAGAAATCTGGCGGATTTGCATCCGGAAAATTTGGTGGTCATTGGGCAGTGGAAATGAACCGCAGAACGTTGTTTCTCAGCCAATATTGATTGACGCGCGCTTTATGACTCAGCGCCGAATCCTGTTGAAATGTCCAGGCTCTGTGGCCGAAATATTTTTGTGCCCAAGGCTTCAACGCTCCCTCCAACACATGAGCGGCAGCCCAAACCATCACCATCGGCGGCGCTTGGTTTCGAGTGGCAATCCGTTGGTCCAAATTTTCAGTAGAACGGCCGGGCAAGTAAATCCGGTCGTTTTGCTTGTTCACATATTGCTCAATAACGAACGATGACTCATCGGAGAAAATCAAATTCGGCGAATCGCTCCTTTCGTGCAGGCGTAACAACTCCTTTGCTCTTTCCACTTCAACTTTTTTTGAGCATCGATGAGACCAAGGCCTTTAGTCCAAGATGATCTTTCAATATGTGCTGCATCCGGTCAAACGAAATGTTCGTCTCACGAGCCATTTTTCTGCCGCTACGGCGCAGATTTCGAGCCAATTTGGCCTTCACCTTCCGAATGATATCCGGCGATGTTGCAGTGCGTTTCGGTTTGCCACCATGGCGTTCTGCAATGCTGCCAGTATCGTTATAACGATTTATGGAGCGATACACAAACATTTTATTCACATGCAGATGTTTTAACTGGTTACCAATCTGCGGCTGTAGTTTTTCAGCCAAATATAGAGCAATCACACTATTACGCTTGAATTCCATTGCGGATAACTTTTTTTCTGAATATTTTCCACTAAAATGCTTTTGTACGCTTCTAAACAATGGAATGAACTGTCATTAGTGTACATTTGAGCGCTCTGTCATCACTGGTTTGACAGCAATGACAGTCTGAAGTTGGTAACACTTCGTGTCAGTCACCCGGTAATTCATACTTAGAGTACAAAAACAACAATTAAATGTAATGATCTGGGATGGAAATTTTGTTGTTTTTTACTCGACATAAACCAAATTTCCGTCTTATACAAGTTTACATACAAAAGACAAAAATTCCGTCTTATACAATTTTAAATAGAAAAACTGGGATGAGATGAAATGGATTGTTTAAGGAAATTTTATTTTTTTCTGGGATGAAAAACTGGGCTAACTTCATAAGCCTGCCATCAACCAACTAAAGTCACTCAACATGACGTGCACCAATCACCGTTGAATTGACCATTGTTAACTTGATCACTTTGTTATTCTGTCAAGGCCGGTTTAAACATCATAAACATGCATAAAGTGAAATAAAACAACACCAACGAACATGTGTAACTTTGTAGCCTTAACGTGTCTGGTTGATAGGGAATGGCAGATCTTAATTCCCTAGCACAAAATAAGTACAACTTTGTGTAAATTATTATAAGTGCCGAACAATCTAATTCTATAATTTGTTAGTGGAATCAGTTGTGCCACTTTGTATATAAATAGAATAATTAGAATAAATAAATCAGATCTTGGATTGGAAATATAGTGGTCTAAGCCCCCGCCCGAGGTAAGCGCACTATTCCAAATTAAAACATTGATATTTTGAATTCCACAAACTAAAAAATCAACTTAAAATTTGAAAACCCTCAATAGTCCGGAATATGATACTTATGCCTTAAATATAATAATTTGTAAGGTCTGGCAAAAGATAAAGAAGTTTGATCTGAGATTCGTTTATATAGTTCACTCGCATGTAAAAATACAGTTCACACATTTACCCAAACTAATATTTGTGATGTGATGACGTGTTTATGCTCATTTAAAATGCAACTCGTAGATAATCTTATGAAACAGCCACAGTTGTACATACTCGTACCGAAGAAATAAACATGAATAATATTAATACATAATCTAACTGTTGTTATAGTAGTTATCGTCTACTATCACTTTATAATATAGCAAGATTCATACACACACACAGTCTGTTGAAGCTTTTTATGTAAATCACGATACGTTTTTATGTATATGATACGAGAGTTGAGTTGCTTTTATGGATGTGTACATAGAGTGGCATTCACATAAAATAGTGGCGAAGTAGTTTTCAACATCGCATCCATATCAAGAATGTACACATACGAGTACATACGATATACATACACAACGTAACCCAGAGTAGCACATGCATAAATGTATAGGATTCAGGATAAAACAAAAATTTGGAATATTTAATCCAGTCGCTGTTAAAGTCATCATCCACGTATAAACAAAAAAAAATGTTACATGTGAAAGATACATGGTATCGTGCTTTTCAGATATGCTGCTGCTGAATTCTACCTATATATGTACATACGGTTGTTGTTGGCTATATGTCGTATCATTTGATATTGAAAAATTTATGTCATTATTTATTAAAGTTTAGTGTTGTGACAACGGTTTTTTGAAAATTTATAATCTTGATCCGCTAGTTATTTTTGGATTACGTCACAGCAAAATGGAATCAGTATTTAATAATGAAAGCAATTTATGAGATGAGCTTTTTGAATTATATGCGATTATTTTGTATTAATGAGGTTATATATGATCCTGGGACTTATTTTAATACTTACGTTCATTTTACGTAAAGCTTTATTGAACGAATAATAATGTAAATAGATTTTTGTTTACCTCGTAAAACAAACATAAGCAAATGATTATGTATTTTAATCCCTAAGGACTAACGACTGTCTCCCTTAATAAACAACCAGGAACTTTATTATTGAATTCGACGTTAATTTTCGTCTTCTATCGTTTTACTTTAGTAGAGAACTGACTGTATTTTCTCGCTCGTTTCTAAGCTTACTATATAGGAAAGCGGCAGCCATCAAAACTTAACATCGATTTCTATAGTAAGGCACCAGTATTATTCTACTGTTCGTTTTCAACTCTCTTCGATTAAAGTATCAGTTGACCGAACATAAATTCATTAAAAAATTTTCTCCGTACTTCATACTCGTTTGTTCGTTTGTTGAATTTTTTTCGTTTATTAAACAAGTAGAATCCAATTTGAACAAACAAAAAATTTGAATAGTGACGCATTGAAAAGAATAGTACAAAACTTTTAGTTAGGCGTTCAATTAGAGGCGATAATGAACCAAGGCGATCGATATCAAAAGTAAAAAAAAATTCTAACCCCGGAAATAAAAAACGCAATACCTTATAACTTTACTTATACTATCACGACATTTCATAATAATTATAGCTCTCTCCCTATAAATTTAAGTATTCATCGGGTGGTTTTTTAGCTTTTTGGTTTTTCGTGTACGTGTTATTAACACATCACGCTTGATTAGCGAGATCTGCCGAAGTCAATTGTTCTCAGTTACCATTGCCATTTCATTATGGAAATGAATTTTATTATCAAAATTTGTACCTTTGGAAAGATAGCCCAAATTTCTAACCTAAATCTAAATTGGAAAATAGGTATTTCCGAATAATAGCTAATAAATAAATAAAAACAACAAAATGTTGTGATATAACGTGTAAATAAACAAAAGAAATCTACTCTCCAAAAACTATACTCTCAACGAAAATCATCAAATCAAGATACAAATTTTACTAGAATCTATATTGCATAAGTGACAGCCCCGAAAATACCATGTCACTTAAAAAATTATTTAAAGGATTTATATAGAAGTATAGTTCCTCGAAAGCAGAAACAATTCGTTGGCCGGACTATCGGCTTATGTCTAGTGATGAACCAAGACAAAGTAATTTTTGGGAATTTTTTCAGAACTTTTCTATGGGGTAAAGTTGAGATATAGTCCTTCAAACTCGGTAAATATGCGTTGGCCGGACTATCGGCGTTTGTCTGGCGATGGAGGAAGATTTAAAGAAATTGCAGTGAGTTTTTTAGAATTTTTCGATGTGGCAGAGTTGAGATATAGTAACAAGCCGTTAGTTCGGCCAACGACTATTTGATGAGCTTGAAGGACTATATCTCAACTCTACCTTATAGAAAAATTCTGAAAATATTACTGAAATTACTTTAAATCTTCCTCCATCACTAGACATAAGCCGATAGTCCGGCCAACGAATATCTGCTGAGTTTGAAGGGCTATATTCACAAACATTTCTTTGAATCTTCCTCCGTCACCAGACATATGCCGATAGTTCGTCCATAAAATATATCGCGTGAAACTTCTAAAAAAACATCGAGGGTTGGCAAATAATTAATATCATTTATTAAGATTATCATGAAAATGTAATATTTTTACTCTCAGCTGCGAATTTTTTTTTGTATCGTGATAGATTTAGTTGTTATGACAGTAAATATTTTCGGGGCTGATAGTCAAAAATATCATGACATTGATCAAAAATATCATGACATTGATCAAAAATATCATGACATAAATTACTATTATTTTATAAGTATTATTTCTACTCTCAGTCCTGAAAATTTCAACTGTCATGACAGTTTTTAACTATCGTGATAGCAAGTATTTTCGGGGCTGAAAGATTTTTTGGGCTGAGAGTAAAAAATGTAATGACAGCAATAGTTAGTGTTGCCATCGCATTTTTCGGGGATGAAATTTAGGCACATACATAAAATTCGTGTTCAGCGAAAAATGTGTTTCGCGCACTTCGTCCTTTTTATGATCGTCATAACGGACCTGACTGAGCCTGAGCCTGAACCTGAATTTAAGCCATTGTGAAATGTCCAAATCGTATGCGTAGAGTGCGTACAGAGGAAAATATTGCTGCTGGTAGCAGCTAGTGTTGATGAAGACGACAAAATGACCATCTATTACACGACATAGCAAATACAGCTCGTGCAACAACTGATGCCACACGAATTGCCAGAGCGTCGAGGAAAATCTGTGTTTTCCTCAAGACTACTTGATGCCTCTGGAACAACCAACAACAATTGCAAAATTCGAAGATAACATTAAACATGTCATTAGCGAGATATCAGCCGACATGCTCGAAAAAATCGTGAAAAATTGCGTCCGTCACGTCAGCCAGAACCATATCAGCCGGTACCAAAAAAACTTTGGCACAAGTAGCACGATGCATTTGCATCAGTAAAAACCATACTACAGCCAAACCAACCATGGCATAAGAAGCACAATGTATTGTGTATCATTGTACACGAATTGTTTTAAGCCGAAACCTTATAATTCCAGCCGTAACCATACCACTGCAGCCAAATTAACTATGCCACAAGAAGGACAATGGATTGTGTATCATAGTGGACTATATGATTTTTCAGCCGGAACCTTACACTTGCAGCAGTAATCTTATAAAGCCAGCCGGAACCACACTACATCCAAATCAACCATGGTACAAGAAGCACCTTGTATCATGCACAATATATTATGCTTCTTATGTAATAGTTAGTTTGAATGTAGAGGGTATGATTCTGGCTGACTTTATTAGGTTTCGGCTAGAATTATAAGGTTCCAACTGAAAATCTATGTAGTGCACAATGATGTACAATCTATTGCGCTTCTTGTGTCATATTTAGCTTGGATGCAGAGGATATAGTTCCGGCTGGCTTTATAAGGTTCCGGCTCACTTTTTAATGTGACGGCTGGAATTATAAGGTCCCGGCTAAAAGCAATTAGTCCACAATAACTTATGCGATAGTTGGTTTGGCTGTAGAATGGTTCTGGCTGGCTTCATTAGCTTTGAACTGGAATTATAAGGTTACGGCTGAAAAATCATATAGTCAACAATAATGCACAATTTATTGAGTTCCAGTTATCTGGTGTAATAGTTAGTTTAGTTGTACCGGGTATGGTTCCTGTTGGCTTTATTTATTTATTTATTTGTAAATGGTGCCTACAGTGACTACAATCGGCACAACAAAACAATTGATAAACAAAACAAAAAAATTATGAGCTCGACTACAAAATATTATATAAAGCTTTCTTGAATGAATTTATCGACAAGTGATAATCGAAAGCCCGTAGACCTTGTTGAATACCCGCGATACCCTCGGAATTGGATCAGAAAGACCGTAGTTTGTTACCGCTCGATTGATGAATAAAGCTTCATCGCGTTGACGCATTCGACGTTCGGGAGCGTACAAGTTGATACGTGCTAGTAACTCGATACAATCGACACGGGAATTGATGATATCACGCACAAACAGCGCGAAAGCTACGTCTCGGCGATTGTCTAGACGTTGCAGTTTCAAAAGATTGCATCGATTCTGATAAGGCGGAATAACGTAGTCCACGGCACGACTGGATGGCAAACGTCGTAGCGCGAACAAAATAAACTGTTTCTGGATACTCTCAATCCTCTCAGAATGACAGTGGTAGGAGTGTGACCAAACAGGAGATGCATACTCCAAAATGGACCGAACAAAGCATACGTATAATGATGTTAAAGTTAACGGGTCACGAAAGACCTTGCAGTTTCGTTTAATGAAGCCAAGCATAAGTTTCGTTTAATAAAGCCAAGCATAATGTACGACTTTGAAATAATGGCGTTAACGTGTCTGGTAAATATAGCGTCAGATTCAAAGATCACACCAAGATCCGAAATGAACCCAACCCGATCAATGGTTTCGGTTACAGTTGATGGTTACAGTTGATATTGATAAAAAAACTGGCGAGCGGATACGGAAGAAACAAATAGTTTTGCATTTACTCACGTTTAAAGTCAGTAAGTTGTTAATTGAGCTGCAAAAGCGGTTTAAGTCGTCTTGTAACATTTCCCAATCTAACACGCTAGAGAACCCGGGCGAAAATCTTTATGTCATCTGCGAAGAGGAGGCAATTGGCAAACTTAAAACATTTTACAACGTCGTTAATAAATAATGAAAATAACTGTGGGCCCATAAGGCTACCTTGAGGCACGCCGGATGGCGCCCGAAATAATGGAGAGAAATAATCCAGAATCCTAACAGATTGCCGAAAATCTGAGAGATAAGAACGCAACCAGTCGATGGGAATGAAATCACAGTCGAGACTCTCCAACTTGCTAATAAGAATGGAGTGATAAATCACATCGAAAACCTTTGCAAAGTTTATGTAGACAACGTCAAACTGCTGCTTGGAGTTTAGACTGTCAAATAGATGACCAGAAAATGGACGTTAGGCACGGTAGACCTACCGGGATAAAATCCATGCTGAAAAGGAGAAATTAGTTTCTTGGTATGGAAGTGCAATACTCTGGGAACCATGGACTCAAGCAGTTTGGGTAAGACAGAGAGAATGGCGATCCCACGATAATTACTCACCTCACTTCTATTACCCGCCTTGAAAATTGGATGAACGCATGGTATTTTCCAGGAATCTGGAAAACTACCACGACGAAGGCTTTCGTTAAACAAGAAGGTAACTGCAAGGGCCAGACTTACAGCACAACGTTTGAATAGGATCGGTGGAAGATCGTCATAACCCGCTCCCTTGCAAACGTCGAGAAGGAGCATTTGATCTAGAACCTCCTGTTCGGTAAGTTTGAAATGATAGAGTACCATGGAGGTGGAAGTAGTAAGATACCCGATGTCTGTTGACCGAAGTGGCTTGTAAACCGATGCAAAGAGTTTGGCAAACAAATTGCAAATGTCGGATGGCTGACTAGCGGTGGGGGTCTGGTAAGACATATCCGGCGGAAAACCAGATACCTTTTTCTTGCTGTTAATGAAGTTCCAAAATTTTTTGGAATTGGATGTCAAACCTTGCTCGATTTGCACTACGTAAATATTGAAAAGGAACCAATTATGGGTCTTAAATTCATTGCGGGCATTAACGAAATCGAGATAGTATTCTTCGCGATAAAGCCTGTAAAGGGAATGAAATTTGTTGCGTCGCTTCTCGAGCAGCATCAACTCGGTATTATACTATGGCTCCCGAAAGCCGGATTTATTATTGATAACCCACGGAACGTGTCTCTCGATACCACTCCCGAGAAGCTCGTTGAATCTGTGCACCGTTTCATTCAAATTCGCACCGCGCTTTAAAAAGTCCCGGCTGGCTTTATAAGGTTACTGCTGAAATTATAAGGTTCCAGCTAAAAACAAATGCAGAATAATACATTGTGCTTCTTATGCAATAGTTGGTTTGGCTGTAGTATGTTTCTAGCTGAATTTATCAGGTTTCGACTGAAATTATAAGGTTCCGACTGAAAACTCATACAGTGCACAATGCTGCACAGTCTATTGTGTTTTTTGTGCCATAATTAGTTTGCCTGTAAATGATATAGTTCCGGTTGGCTTTAAAGGGCCCGGCTGGATTTATGAGGTTCCAACTGAAAAAACAATTAGTGTACAATGGTTGGAGTATGGTTCTGGCTAGCTTCGTTAGGTTTCAGCTGAAATTATAAGGTTACGGATGAAAAATCATGTAGTACACCATGATGCACAATTCCTTGTGCTTCTTCTGTAATAGTTAGTTTGGCTTTACAGGGTATGATTCCTGCTGGTTTTATAAGGTTCCGGGGGGCTGTATAAGATTACGGCTGGCTTTATGAAGTTACGGCTGAAATTATAAGGTTCCGACTGAAAAGGTTGCTTCTTATCGCAATAGTGAGTTCGGCTGTGGTATGTTTCTGGATGGTTTTATTTATTAGGTTTCGGCTGGCATTATAAGGTTCCAGTTGAAAAGGTTATAGTGCACAATGATGCACAACCCATTGTGCTTCTTGTGTCATAGTTAATTTGGCTGTAGAGGTTATGGTTCCGGCTGGCTTTATAAAATCATGGCTGGAATTATAAGGGTCCAACTGAAAACAATTAGTGCACACTAATGCACAATACGTTGTGCTTCTTATGCCATAGTTGGTAGTGCTGTAATATGGTTCTGGCAGGCTTTATTAGGTTTCCACTAGAATTATAAGGTTCCGACCGAAAAATCATATAGTGCACAATGATACACAAAGCATCGTGCTACCTGTACGATAGTTGGTTTGGTTCCGGCTGGCGTGACGGACACGAAAAATTGGGCATATCGCGTAGGTCACTAAAATCGTAGCCGTGGCCAACATTTATATGAAATAATCTTTAAAAAGTGAATGGTCGCTTTCAGGTCTCCTATCATGATTAGTAAAATCATCGCCAATTTGATTTGAAAATTCATAGTGCTAAACGTTTTTATAACGTTGGCCGCGATTTTACTCAACATGTTCCCAACTGTTGAGTGCCTTGAAAACGCCCAATGGCAAATATTGATTTATCGATTCAAATAAAAATTTCATACAGTGTTGCAATTTTACTGTGTGTTTTTGAAAATTATATATCAAACGCAATCTTATCACTGTTAGTAGAAAAAATCATGTTCACATCTCGAGCCTAAAATGCTTTTTGCACTAGAATGAGTGCAACATTCGGTTAACTTACATTCTTGTACAAAAAGAATCATTCTAGGTCTTTGATACGAAAATAACAATTTCTTTCAAAATACTGTTATTGAATCGAAGGGACAAAGCGATAGTTATAACATATAAAACAAGGTAAACACTTAAGTTTGCCGCTCGTTTATAATGCAACGGGCGATAAAGTACCTTGTTGCTCGCACGGCAAGAACAATTAACAAAATAATTTTGGTAGCCTACAACGTAAAGAAAAATTATAATTTTTAATTTTTAACTATTGCGGCCAATTTCAGAACATAAGTAGCAGGAAATTGAATTATTGCAATTTTTAATGTATTTTCATTGTACTCGTAAGCCATAGAAAAAATGTTGTGTGCAACTCGAGGAGGATTTTGTTTTTTACGCGTAGTTATCGATCTCGGCAAGTCGTGGCCAAACAAACGATTCGCTCGAGTAACAAGATATTGAACTCAAGCTACACAAATAACTAAATCATGAACAAATTAATTTCGTATTTTGACGTTCACGTATTTTAAAATATCACTAATTAATTTCGACCATAAATTAGACGAAAACAATCGATCGAACTCAAATCCTTTTTCAACATTTCTCATTCATGTCAATGTTCTGGTGAAGGTTAATTTAACCCAGTTCACGTAAATACTAATTATTTTTACCTTCAGAACATTTCCTCAGAAACGTTTTATACAACGCCTACTTGCGTTAAAGGTACAACAAGAACAATTAAAACAAGTAAAAAAAGGGGAAGGAAAAGCCTCCTTCATTAGTACCCTACTATGTTTAATTTGCTCAAAAGAAATGTTCAATTTAAAATTACGTCCGATTAATTAAAGCTACTATCCCGATAACGAAACAACCTTCTCTCCTTCCATTATTTGTGGAATGCAAATTTATCTCCAGTGACACTATTCTTATAATCCCCTGGGAATAGGGAATTGGAAACTAAGGAAGAAAGTTTGAAGTAAAGTTTTATAAATTTTGAAAATGTTTACGAAAAATTATTCCCAATTTAAATGTATTGCCAATAAATTTAATTTTATTAATAATTATAATAGTAATAATTTTATTTTCTAATTCTTGCATTAACAATTTTTTACATAAAATGTGCCGTGCTAAAATTTCAAAAATAAAACTAACAAATAAACGTCTTATTAATGAAATTTCAACTTTTCCCACAACTTTCAACCAAAATTTAAAAGGCGAAGCGAAACCTGTTCCTGTTTTCAGTTCAGTAATAAACATATCGGTTAACATCTCGGCTAACATATCGGTTAACATCTGGTTTCGGTTTTGGGTTTAATTACGGTTTGACTCTCTGGATGAGGCGGATGTCACAGTGTTTACACCAAACAATGCAATTCTAATAAAGTTCACATGGCCAAAGGGCCCAGATATAACTCAAAAAATCTGTCTAATATTGGCCAGTAATATCTCCAATAACATGTGTTTTCCACTGCATAAAGGTAAATTGAGATTTTATGAACTTATAACTGAACTATTGTGGTTACCACCTGGGCCATGCTAGTAGCTTGCTTTGATTAGAAAAGGACACTAATCGCAAGCCATAATAGCGTTGCGATCAATATTCAAACTTTTACAGAACAGTGGGGAAGATAAAAATGGGAGATAACAGAGGAATATAATGTATATGAAGCTAGCCGGACACTCAGCCCGAAGAAACGCGATGTCAATATACTATCACTATCGTGAGAGTTCACTATCCGTATATCGCCCTACTTCTTGATGGCCTAGTCAGACCTAAACTCATAATATATATGAAGTTAGCCAGATATTCAGTTCGAAAAAACCCGATAGCAACTCGAATAAATATCACTATCGCGACAGTAAAAAGTGTCATGATAACCAGTCATGACATTTATGCTGGGAAGCCTAGACAGCCTTAACTATAGTTGAAAAATACTGCGTAAACTCAATTAACACTACGTGATTTACAGAAAATCCTATTTGAAATTATCAAAATCGGTAACGACATTATAATCGTTTTAATCTCGTCTCATAGGCGATTCACGAGCACTTTTTACATATTCAGCCGGATTCGTTGAAGTTTTGATACAAACTGAATCATTTTCAGAAAAATCCTGTATGGAATTATCTGGTTATTGTCGTTTGCATCTCGCCTCACAGACGATTATCAAGAGCTCTCTTGACGTGTGGTCTGTGAGGCGGTATTTAAGCAACTATACACAGACAATTCCAGGTACAATTTTTCCGGAAATAGTTGTAGCCAAAACTACAACGAATCTGATGGTATTCGTCAAGTGCTCGTGAATTGCTTGTGAGGCAACATTTATGCGGCTAGATCTTGAAAAGGGTTTTTTATATTTTTTTGAAAATTTCACATATTTTATTTTCAATTTTTAATTTAGCAGTGATAAATTGGTTTTTATTATTAATAAAATTTAGAACCATTAATTTGATAGTTATTTAATATACAATTATTTTATATTTATAATTTGCGTCTATTTTGTGTCATGACAGAAGTGGTATTGCCACAATTAATTTAAAAAAAAACTTCGAGCTGAAAATTCGGGCTAGCTTCATGGACGAATTATGTATCAGTTGCGCCAAATAAATTTTATCCATTTTTTGGGATTTTAATTTCAAGTCCTTGATTTATAAATATAGATTTATTTGTATTTGCCCTACCAGCACAAAGTTTCAATCGTGTGGAATATTAGCAACTTTAAAAATTTAAGTCACAAAAATATAAGCCCACCCTATAACAACCAATCGATACACTTGCCACGATATAAAATTCCCTTTAGACTCGTGATGTTCCTTTTCTTCCATTGAAATGTATAAATTTGTCATAAAAAATTCGATTGAATTTCGGAAAAATCATAAAACCGGTAAAAATATGAGTGAGAAGCGACGGGAAAATGTAAAATTTGATTATTCGTTGGAAGCTGTCGTATAAATAAATATCATTTTGTAAAATGATTAAAGTTATCGTTCGAAACCTTTTTTTTTTTTGTTACCGCACATGTATAAGTTACTCGCGTATATCAAAAAAAAATTATTATCAGATTCAGGTTTCAATAATCCTACCTACTATTGTAAATTTAATGTGAGGCACGTATATTAAAGGTGCCACCCTCAAGCATTCACTGTAAAGGGCAAACGCTGATTCCTTTGCACTTTTATCTACCTACCCCTTCCCCGAAAAAATCAATATACCTAGGCCTAAAAATATTCATTCTATGAATCCTAAAATTTAACGAATTTCCTTTTATGTCCGATAATTTTCCGTTTGCCTTACTGTTATTATGATTACTATTACTGTTATTGTTATGAGGATGATAGGGGTGTAATAGAAAATAGACTAGAATACTTTTTGTGGTTGACTTTATTCGGAATGCGTGAAATGTCTCAATGTGTATATACCGTATGTATATTATATAGGTATTCCTGTGTTATACATAAAAGGAAATGTAAACAAAACCCCTTATCAATTTTGGGTTTAGTCAAAGTTTGTTATCAATTCGAATTCCATCCCTTGTGGAGAGAACATTTTTGTCGGTTGTCATTTTCACTTAAAACCATGTACATATACCTCTAGTAAAACGCATGTTTCAGATTGTCGTATTATGTTGTAATACGCTGTAAAATCAATAAGAAATCAAATAACTGCAGGGTATCAGGCAGGATATTGGAATTCCATTTGGTTTTATTTTGATAATAAATCGATTCGATTGAATATTTTAATTTGGTTATCTGCGAACGTGATATTATATTTTTATGTGCGAGATTGGAAGATTTAATTTTAGACAATGACGTTGTATTCGAATTCGAGTCGTTGACCTTGGCGAGCTGAGGCCGTATGATATCTAACACATCAAAACGCCTATTCAAATGTTTGAATTTTAAAACCATAAATACTAAAAAAATTCGGATCTATACAGGACAGACGGATCGATTGATCGGGGTGCAACAATTAACATTTTTCCATAAATTGGGAGGTTCCAGTGATGTTTACTTGAAATTGGTCCACCGGAAGTGGTGTCTTCCATTGTAGCTTTTTCGTTTTTTGTAATGTATATACTAGCATAACGAAAAAAGGATTAACAGCAAGCGACATGAAATAATTCCTAAACAAATAATCCTAAGTAAAATTTGTGTTTGTGTATAAGCAATTGTAGCCAAAAAACAAACATTTAGGCGAAACTATATTTTATATTACAAGCGAATAAAAATTTCATACAACAAAAAACTACACTCGCGAGCGACTAAATCGACTCAAACATAACCGATTAACCGATTTTCATAAAACAACAAAAAAATTTCGACAGCTTAGTATTTTATTTTTACAAGGACATCTTTATCACTAAAATCTATACAGTACTTTTCAAATTAAAGCAATCGTAGCAATCACGTTGACTGATATTTGTCATCAGTCACTTATCAGACGTTGACCTGAACAAATCGCTACCAGTTTCATTCGTTATTTTCTCAAAATCATTTATACTACTCCAGAAAAAACAGCACAACTTGTTGCATTATTGCAAGAAGGACGCACTCAACGAAAATTCGCTCGTAAACTAAACATGAGCCAATCTGCTAACTCAAGAGTAACCAGAAGGTTTCAGGAAGCTGATACCTTCAATCGCAGACCACATATCAGCCGGTATCGGTGTACACCTGAGAGGGACGATCGCTTTATCGTCCTAACTTCACTGCGAAACCCAATAGAGGTCCAAAATTGACAGCACACCACCGCAAAGAGTGACTCAAAATTACTCGCGAACACATCAAATGGATCATCAAGCAATGGAGGTTCGTTCTATTCACTGACGAGGTCTCGTACGGCAGCGGTTTGTGCGTGATGTAGGTTGGCATATCGCTTGAGGGAAAACCAGATCTCGTTTTCGAACCTGATGGAGGCCGAAGAGGAGGTCTGTCGCTGAAAGATATATCGAGGACATTCTCTTCTCTTTCTCAAGTTGTGCCCTACGCAGGACACATAGGGGAAGATTTCATTTTGATGCATGACAATGCCCGGTGTCACACAGCTTGAATTCATGGATGAGGTTGAACTGGTGACGATGAAGTGGCACCCCGCAATCCAGACCTGAATTTAATTGAGCATTTATTGGACGAAATAAAACCGAGGATCCGAGCCAGAAATCCGGTACCATCTAACATCAGTGACCTCAAGATTACGTTCAAGATCCCCCAAGTCTTTGTCAAACCCTAATGGGGAACTACATACGAGCCGTTGAAGATGCAAGGGGGGGGGGGAGGCAATACTAAGTATTAACCAATAAAAATGGTTTCATAATCATAAATTTTGGTTGCGTTTAATTCAAAATTCATTGTAAAAAAAGGCTGAACCAATTTTCATGAAAAATATTTTAAAGTAAAATTATCAGCCTTTCAAAAACAAAATATCGTTAAGCCGTTTTAAAAAAATCGCCTTTGTATGAACGCTAAAGGTTTGAGTCGATTTAGTTGCTCACGAGTGTATAAATATTACTGTAAATTTGCATTTTAAAATAATCTATCACACCAGTAGATTCAATGTACCAACACTTATTTAAATTATACAGTAAAACCTAGATTTAACGGACTAATTGGGGATGTCCGTTAAATCCGAATGTCCGTTAAATCCGAATGTTTTTTAATTTAATCGATTCGATCGAAATGGGATTCTTAGTTGATTTTGGGAAGAAGTTCTGGAATATGGCCACCTGGGACGGATCTCGATCAATTCTTAACCGATGGGACTAGGTATGCTGGATGGAAATGGGATTCTTAATTCATTTTGGGAAGAAATTCTGGAATATGGCCATCTGGGACGGAAATCAGCCATTTCTTAACCGATTATGATCGGATTGGGTATATTGGATGGAAATGAGATTTGTATATGTTTTTTGGAAGAAGTTCTGGAATATGGCCAAACGTGGCCCAACAGCTTATTTATTTATTTATTTCTTGAATTTCAATGGAATACAAAACAAGATTTTTGCGAGCTGGTCATTGGTCTCACTATGTCTTTTTGTTACATCAATCAACGGAATGCAAATCAAGATGTTGCAAGGTGGCGCATAATACAGACTGTCAACACAAAAAACAATAATCTGTCATTCTCATCAGAAAGTTTTATCGATTGTGGTTATTATCGCGTCGATCATGTCAACTAATCGAATTAGAAAATATTAAAAACCTCAAAAATAGTAAAAAAAAATATTTGTTTTCGTGAAATTTGTGAGAAGAAGACGGAACAAGTTCGAATCAAAGCTACAGAGCTGAAACACCTCATCATCATGAAAACCGCTCAATCGAGACAAAGAATCGATTTTCAGTTGGCGGCATTCAATTATGACAAAGACCGCGACTACACTTATCATCCAAATGTTGTGATTGGGCCGATGAGCACTCTTTGTTTGTAGTGCCACGCACTGAAATTTCAAAAAGAATCACCCGGCATGTGTTGTTCGAATGGTAAAGTCAAGTTGTCACCGCTGGTTGAGCCACCTGAACCACTTATAAGCTACGTTTCTGGCAACACAGCGTTTTGCAAACATTTTTTAGAAAAAATTCGAGCTTTCAAATGACTTCGTTCGGAGCTACAAACGTTGTTAGCATTACCGGTTTGTCTGTTTTTTTCGTTTTCTTTTATCTTTTTTTTTGTTTTTACATAAAAAATTACATCAAAAATAAAATATTTCTCCAGGTGTCACGACAACATTCAAAGTGCAAGGACAAGTTTACCACCAAATCGGTTCGCTTCTTCCAACACCAGATCAAGATTCCAAGTTTTTGCAAATTTATTTCACACGAGATGAAGAAGAAGAAGTTGAAGACGTGAAATTATTTAAAATTTGCAACGTTTATTTCACCTTGGCAGATGATTACAAAATCATTATAAGAGCCGATAAAACACCATCTGGTGAGCATGAACGACGCTTTCACCCTCCAACGATCAACGAAGTGGCAGTCGTTATGGTTGGGACGGAATTCGATCGGCGAGACATCATAATTCAAAGACGAAATACAAATTAGCAACGCGTCTCTGAAACACACCGATCGTATGTTTCAGTCTTCAATATCCAATACAGTTTTGGCAAGGTGAAGATGGATACCATTTCAACGTCATGCAGATAAACTTTGCCACTGGTTCAGCAACAACAAAAAAGGTTTGTTATTTTACTTTGAAGTAAATATCGTCCAAAATACAGGTTTCATCTATGGATTATTATGCATATCGCATTATGATAAGAGGTCAACAATCCAATCACATTTTGAAATGCCGTGAACTCTTTCATCAGTTCAATGTTAACATGTACGTCAAAATTGAAAGCGAGCGGCTTCTGTACATTCGTTTGAACCAAAAGAAATTGCGTGTCGAAGATTATATTCATTGGCGCGACGCAATTGCAAATGATGGAAACGCTGCCAACATTGGTCAAATGTGCATACTTCATGCTTCGTATACTGGAAGCCCAAGACATATGCATGAGTACGCTCAAGATGCTTTGACGTATGTTCGCAGATACGGGCGACCAGATCTTTTCATCACATTTACGTTGCATAACAGACATGATCTGACAACCACAGTTTTCAAACAAAAACTAATGAAACTCATAATAAAAAATCGTATTTACGCCGAAGTGCAATGCTGGATGTATTCGATTAAATGGCAAAAACGGGGTTTACCGCACGCTCATATTCTAATTTGGCTGAAAGCAAAAATTGTTCCAACTCAAATCGATAGTAGTATATCTGCTGGACTACCGAGTCAACAAGAAGATCCGTTACTTTTTGACGTTGTCTGCAAGAAGCATTGAATATGAGTTCGCAAAGATATCCACGCGATATGAATAATGAAACGACGAAAGCCAGAAGATGGAGGATTCACCACCACCATTAAAGTAAGAAACGTTGATATTGACATTGATAACAGATGGATTGTTACATACAGTCCAATATTGCCAAAACCATTTCAAGCTCATATGAGCAACTCCGTAAAATCGTGCAAATATGTATGCCAATATGTTAACAAAGGCAGTGACACGGCAGTTTTTGGGCTTTCAAATCGAAACGATGAAATCACTCAATTTCAGATGGGTCGATACGTAAGCAGTAATAAAGCTGTCTGGCGAATTCTTGATTTCAGTATTCACGAGCGATATCCAACTGTTTAACATCTTGCTCTTCATTTAGAAAACGGTCAACGTGTTTATTTTACCGAAGAAAATGCCGAAGAACGAGCAGCACAGCCACAAAATACAACACTTACGGCTTTTTTTCAATTGTGCCAAGCTGATAATTTTGCGAAAATATTGCTGTATCATCAAGCTCCAAAATATTACACTTGGAACACAACAAAAAAAAATGTTTTGCAGGAGAAAGCGAGGCGCTGTTGTTCTAGACTATACTGGTGTTCGTGCATCTGATGCATTGGGTCGAGTATATACAGTACATCCAAATAACGCTGAATGTTACTATTTGAGAATGTTGCTTCACACAGTCAAAGGTCCAACATTAGTCCAAGCTTTGAAAACGCTGTTTCACACGCTGTTTGCAATTATTTTAACGACTTGCGCGCCTTCTGATCCAAAAACTCTTTGGGAAAAGAATAAAGAAAGCATGAGTGATGATATACTAAGACAAGCACGTATAGAACGAATCCGAATGTAGAAATCTAGTTTTCGGATGACATTTTCAATGAAGCACTCATACTACTTGAGGATAGATATGTATTTCGATCATCAACAAAATTCTTTGCCAGCTTGGACTACCAGCATCGACACGTGATCGAAAGAATGTTCACGACAGAGATTTGGTACGTGAACGACAATATAATTCTGATGAATTGTGCCATTTTGTCGATGCTCAGAAACAACTGTTGACGCTTGATCAAATAATAGTTTTAGAAAAAGTTATGCAACACGTAGCAAACGAAAGTGGTGGAATTATTTTCCTTGACGCACCTGGAGGCACTGGAAAAACATTCTTGCTCAATTTGATACTCGCTGAAATTCGATCGAAAAATTAAATTGCACTAGCTGTAGCATCGTCTCGATTTGCCTCAACGTTACTCGATGGTGGGCGTACAGCGCATTCAGCTCTTAAGCTTCCATTAAATGTAAATCATACCGAAACACTCACATGTAACATCGGTAAAAATTCTGGCATGGCTGCGCACCAGAAATCTCTTGACGCTCTTGACCGTACTCTCAAAGATTTCAGAGCATATGATCGACCAATGGGTGGAGCTCCTTGGAGACATGTAGAGAAACTTACATTGTCGACAAATATGCGGGTGCAATATGTGGGCGATGGAAAACTTCCGATTGATCCGGCTACACGTGAAATATCGTTTCCAACAAACTTTTGCCAAATGCGGTCATCAATTCAAAGTGTTGCGAACGAGCAATTTTGACTCCGAAGAATGATGATGTCAACAAAATAAACAATTAAATTCAATTGAAGCTACCCGGTGAAGTTGTCAAGTACAAACCGATCGACACAGTTATAGATGAGGAACAAGCTGTCAACTATCCAAAAGATTTTCTCAACTCTTTGGAACCATCTGGAATGCCACAACGCATATTAACTTTAAAAGTTGGTTCGCCGTTGATGCTCATTCACAACTTAGATCCACCGAAATTGTGCAACGGAACAAGACTTTCTGTTAAAAAAACTATCGCCGAATTTAATCGAAGCCACAATCATCAGCGACAAATGCAAAGGAGAAGATGTGCTGATACCACGAATTCTAATGATTTCAACCGATTTTCCCTTTGATTTCAAGCGATTACAGTTTCCAGTGCGTCCGTCTTTTGCCATAACCATCAACAAGGCTTAAGGCCAATCGCTAAGCGTTGCTGGTTTGAACTTGGAAAATTCCTATTTTTCGCACGGCCAATTATATATTGCTTGCTCCAGAGTTGGAACACCGAAAAATCTTTATGTTTACACACCTACCGAAAAAACTTAAAATATTGTTTATCCTCTAAATTTAATAAATTTAATTTAATTAACTAATCCGTAATGTTAAGCATTTGAGCTATATTTGGCCATTCCAGAACTATGACAAAATTCTAAAAACCACCATGGACCTAGCCATCTGACAGATCTAATATAAAAACATAGTGAAATCGATGACCACCAGTGTTGTGTCGCACTGTATACACGGCGTAGGTAATTTATATTCTACACATGTAGACAATGTATGTAGAAAATTAAAAAATAGCGTCGACAATGTATAGAATGTAAAAAATGTCGAAAATAATCAAAATTATGGGTTGGAGCTGTCAACCAAATTTATTACAAATGGAATTAGTGCTGAGATGCCGGATAACGCAATTTTGAGATTGCAGGTGCCAGGAATCGATTACAATGGATTCTAATTTCGGAATTGTGTACGAAATATGTTTAGGATATACTTTAGTGGGGCCCGCGTCTCTTTATTAATTTGTTTTCGGCTCGATTGCTTTTGATAAAAATTGCGGCGATGAGTTTCTAAAGGTTGGGATAGATTGTCAATCGAGTCCCAATTCAGGGAAAATCTGTTTAGAAGGCCTTCCAGTAGGGCCTGGATCCAAATTTTTTGAAACAAATTTGGCTCGAACGATTTTCATAAAAGTTAGTGAGCGGGGCTTTCAAGTGCCAGGAATTGATTCCGATAAGGCCTTACTTATGAGGATTCTTGGTGGGGTTTCGGCCTTCTTTTAACATTTTATTTAGTTTCAACGATTTTGATAAAAAATTTCGAGACATGATTTCTTCGGCCGGTGGACTGTCATGTTGCACGATGTTAGACCATGTTGCATAATGTTGGGTTATGTTCCACTATGTTGTGGGATGTTTCAATAAGATATGGAATGTTGTACTATTTTGCGTCATATGCAACAGGTTGCGTTATGTTTAACCATGTTGCTTGGTGTTAAATCTCGAGGGATGTTGTGTGACGTTTTACTATGTTGCAAAATATTGCATTATGTTGTGGAATGTTGTTGGATGTTGCGTCATGTGTACCGTGTTGCACGATTTTCAATCATGCTGTTTTATGTTGATTCGAGTTGGGTCTAAAAATTGGAGTCAAACGATTTTTATAAAAAAAAGTTGAAAAGATTTTGCGAATTCCAAGAATCGTTTGATTGGGTTGGGATAGGTTGCCAATCGAGTCCCAATTAAGGGAAAATCTGTTTAGAAGGCCTTCCGGTAGAGCCTGGATCCAAATTTTTTTAAACAAATTTGGCTCGGCGATTTTGATAAAAATTAGTGAGCGGGGTTTTCAAGTGCCAGAAATTGATTCCGATAGGGCCTTACTTATGAGGATTCTTGGTGGGGTTTCGGCCTTCTTTTAACATTTTATTTAGTTTCAACGATTTTGATAAAAAATTTCGAGACATGATTTCTTCGGTCGGTGGACTGTCATGTTGTACGATGTTGCGCCATGTTGCATAATGTTGCGTTATGTTGCAATATGTTGCATAATGTTGCGTTATGGTGCAACAGGTTGCTTTATGTTTAACCATGTTGCTTGATGTTGCATGTTGATGGATGTTGTGTGACATTTCGCTATGCTGCAAAATATTGCGTCATGTTGTGAGATGTTGCTAGATGTCGCACCATGTTGCGTCATGTGTACCGTGTTACACGATTTTCTATCATGTTGTTTTATGTTGCTTCGAGTTGGGTTTAAAAGATTTTTCGACTTCCAAGAATCGCTTGATTGATCGAGGAGTTCTAAATTCGAGAAAATTTATTCTCAAATAGAACCCAAAATCGTATTTTAAAAAAACCGGCTCGAGCAGTTTTGATAAAAATTTGAGAAATGATATATTCGAGTGTCAGAAAACGACTGCAATGGATCATAAGTTTGAAAACATTGTTTAGTGGTCTAAGGTTTTAGCGATTATGTTGCGCCTTGCTCCATAATGTTTCTAAAATGGGAATAGAAAATTGTCAATTTAAACCACTAGTTAACCGATTTTGATGCAACTCTTTTTGTATATAGGACAGGATTCCTAAATGAGTTCCGGTTGCTATTTTGAAAAATGAGTAAATTGGAAGGAACGAAAACTTATCCCAACCGAATAGTATGGAACTTACTATTATGAAAATATCCAATTCGATTGAAACTAACTGACGTGTTCTTTCAATTGTACTGTCAAATAAAATAAATAAAAATAAAAAAAAATAAAAAATAAAAATTGTATGGCGTAAATATTATTTTCCTTTACAATGCAGAAGTAAGTAAAGTAATCATGAAAATTTTCGCCCTCGAAATTTTTGCATATTTACCATTTGCTATCCCTTCTTTGCTATCCTATCTTTATCACGGTATACCAATTAAAAATTAAAGTACCAATTTTGAAATAAATATTATAAGAGATACTAAACATTTTGTGGTGGACAACATTTCACGAAACAACATTAACATTTTGCTTAAAATCATCCCATTTACACCAATACAGCGCAAAATCATCCATTAAGCATAAGGACGTAATAAAAAAGCTTTTTACTGCCCGCCACTATAATTTATATAAAGTTTCTCTCTCGACATTATGCTGCTTTATCGTTTTTTGTAAAAAGCACACAAAATACCAAAAGCTTTTCTTCTTATATTGCACTATTGTGTCGAGTCATTAGAAGTTGTTCGAACAAAATATTTTTCTTTCTTATGTCAATATCCCATTGTGAATTCATTATAATGGATTTAGACGACGACAATATAAAACCGAAACTAAATTCTCTAATATATATTGACGTTTATGGCAAAGTGCTTCCCCGAACACATCTCGAATCTCAATGTATAAAGTATTTTTTTTATATATGTGCAGATATTTATGTGAAAGTGCAACAAAATCAATTTTATATTTTACATAAATACTTACATATGGTTCTTGTTGAGTGCTTTTATCCCACCCGCACAATACTTCGTTTCCAATCTCACCCCACTTCTGTACACTTTGTTGTTATTGTAAGTGTTTGTTTTTGATTCGAGGTTTTATTTTTTTGTGAAAATTCTTTGTATGATATATTTTCTGTTATTTTGTTGACATTTAAGCAAGTGTGTATATATTTATGTAAGTGTGTGTGTGAGGTAATCTGAAAAAATACAAAACAAAAAAAAATTAAAAATAGGAAAAAGTTTTTCAATTTAAAATAAAAAAACTAACTGAACATAGAAAAGAAAAATTGTTTCGTACTATGGAAAATTGTGTTGCAAATTTATGGCATTAAACTAAAATTAGCATATATAAGCTCTCGGTGGTATTATAACAATGAGCTTTTTTTCTACAAACGATTAGAAAACTTTGAAATGGTTTTGATATTTAATAGTGCAAAATGCATTGATTGTGCGACATGAAAAACAAGAAAATTTATGTGACGCGATTTTCTATGTGCATAAACTAGTGTTGATGTTTGTTTCATACACTAAAGCATATTACATAAAGTTCAATGCTTTCTATGAGCCAAGCCTATTTTCTGCAATGTTCCATGTTTTATCTCTCAAAACAACATTTTGTGTTTTATACAAAAAAAAAAAAAAAATATAAATAAAATAATACAACCACCCGGGCGCGTCATCCTCAAGTAGGTACCCACATAAATCAAATGTACATATATAAAGAAAATTTGTTCCGTAACAAAGAAAATGAGGTAAACATGTTTACTCACACAAATATACACTGTAACTGTAAGGCATGTTCGAAATGAAAATTTATTACTTTCTAGAAAAATTCGAACTTGTTTATGTTTTATTTCGTATGTACGTTTTTGTTCCCAAGGCACATACCATCGCAGACAGTATAAAGAAGGACACGGCGGGAGCGTTCGATATCCCACTTGGTGCGCAGAAAAACACGCAGTAACTATGCATAAACTACTGCCAATTAATGTAATTAATTTCAACATAATTGAAAAGTAAATTTGTTTAGTTGTAATAAAATATTCAATTGGTATCGATCTAAAACCATTTACTCGATTACCACTAAGTGAAAAACACAAGTTTTTCCTTTATGAAACGAGAATTAATTAACACTTGCGATGGTTTATAAAAATGTAATTTACATAAATACATCAGTCCGAGTGTGCAATATGAGTGTGATTTTTATGGGCACAATGTAATTGTACACATAGAAGTTATGCTTGGTATCAGGATAGGCGTAATGAATACGGTTTATTGTCGTACATTTTTAACTTGCTAATTACAACAATACTATTTGCATGTTACCTAGATTTCTGTATATTTCCAATGAATCATGCAATATGGCAACTATTTAAAAACATATAAACATTATGTTGAATGTCATCTACAGTGCTATTTGTTGGCACACATAAATAATGCGACAAGTAAATATACGAACAAAATGTCAAAATGTTCCCACTGTGAATTATCGTTCGTTATCATGCTGCGCTCGAGAACAGATTATATTTGCTTCGTTACGTACAATAGCTAGACAAAAGGCAACAACAATGCCTATCTATTTTTTTTGCTATTAATAATAGAGAAGCGCAGACGGCAGGAAGTTTTCCGTTTTTCTGCTAGCTGTATACTGATTGATAAGTAATTATCTCCTCTGATACCAAAATAATAGTTTATAGATTTAGCAACTTTGTATCGTGTATAGGGCGCATAAACAAATAAAAGCTCAATTCCATTTAATTTATTCTTTAATCGATTTTCTACGTTTTCGACTTTTCATTCATTTGTTCTTATTTGCACTGTAACGTCGTGTGTGGCAAAAATTCTTCAGTATAAATAATTCGATTAAAATTGATTGATAGGCCGCATTGGGAATAATTTTGTTTCTTTTCCTTTCGATTTCTTTTAATACTTATTAAATTCGAGACGAATTATTGGATATACCTGAGACGTAACTAAAGACCGAAATAATTTTCATATAGATTCTACGAGTTTTATAGCAAATACAAAAATTTAAGAATTTTTTATAAATTATTGAACAGATTATTATCGGAATTGGAAACGTATTATTCTCATTATGTACACTGAAAGGTAGTTTTATGATTTGAGTCCCCAGTGACTTTGTGAATTAAAATACTTATGAAATATCAAAGTCCTGCACAAGCGTGAATTAAATTATGCTAGTAAAGTTTATCCCAACTAATCCAACAAATACAACAACAAAACACGTATTATAATAGTATTGGTGAAGTAAACATTCAGGCGAATTTATATTAAGTAATTTAGAGGAGATGTGATTTGTTAATTGGCCTTAGGTACATTACAAAGTCATTCTAAGTATTTTCTAAGTATTAAGAATAAACTTCAGTGATACTGGTGGACTACTGAAACAGAAAGGAGTGTCCCAAGCAAGTTATATGATTTTCTAATGGATCTGACAGGGTGTTCCATGAGTTTTAAAAATGTAATTATTTTAATAGGCCTTAGGTACATTCCAAAGTCATTCTAAGTATTTTCTAAGCATTTAGCACGAACCTCAGTGATACTGGTGGACCACAGAAACAAAAAGAAGTGTCTCAAGCAAGTTATATGATTTTCTAATGGATCTGACAGGGTGTTCCATGAGTTTTAAAAATGTAATTATTTTAATAGGCCTTAGGTACATTCCAAAGCCATTCTAAGTACTTTCTAAGCATTTAGCGTGAACTTCAGTAATACTGGTGGACTACTGAAACAAAACGAAGTGTTCCAAGTAAGTAATATGATTTTCTAATGGGTCTGACAGAGTGTTCCATGAGTTTAAAAAATGTAATTAATTTAATGGGCCTTAGGTACATTCCAAAGTCATTCTAAGTATTTTCTAAGCATTTAGCATACACTTCAGTAACATTGGTATACTGTTTAAATCCTAAAGAGTGTCTCAAGCAAGTTATATTATTTTCTAATGGGTCTGACAGGGTGTTCCATGAGTTTCAAAAATGTAATTATTTTAATGGGCCTTAGGTACATTCCAAAGACAATCTAAGTATTTTCTAAGCATTTAACATGAACTTCAGTGATACTGGTGGACTACTGAAACAGAAAGGAGTGTCCCAAGCTAGTTATATGATTTTATAATGGGTCTGACAGGGTGTCCCATGAGATTTAAAAATGTAATTATTTTAATGGGCCTTTGGTACATTTCAAAGATATTCTAAGTATTTTATAAGCATTTAGAATGATTTTGAGTGATACTGGTGGACTACTGAAACAAAAAAAAGTGTCCCAAACAAGTATTACGAATTTCTAATGGGTCTGACAGGGTGTCCCATGAGTTTTAAAAATGTAATTTTTTTAAAGGCCTTAAGTACATTTCAAAGTCATTCTAAGTATTTTCTAAGCATTTAGCATGAACTTCAGTGATAATAGTGGACTACTGAAACATAAAAGAGTGTCCCAAGTAAGTTATTTGGTTTTCTAATGGGTCTGACAGGGTGTTCCATGAGTTTGAAAAATGTTATTTTTTTAATGGGCCTTAGGTACATTCCAAAGTCATTCTAAGTATTTTCTGTGCATTTGGCATGCACTTCAGTGATACTGGTAGACTACTAAAACAAAAAGAAGTGTCTCAAGCAAGTTATATGATTTTCTAGTAGGAATGACAGGGTGTTCAATGAGATTTAAAAATGTAATTTTTTAATGGGCCTTAGATACATTCCAAAGTCGTTCTAAGTATTTTCTAAGCATTTAGTATAAACTTTAGAGATAATGATGGACTACTGAAACAAAAAAGAGTGTCTCAAGCAAGTTATATGGTTTTCTAATGGGTCTGACAGGGTGTTCTATGTGATTTAAAAATGTAATTTTTTTAATGGGCATTAGGTACCTTCCAAAGTCATTCTAAGTATTTTCTAAGCATTTAGAATGAACTTCAGTAATACTGGTGGACTACTGAAACAAAAAAGAGTGTTCCAAGAAAGTTATAGCATGAACTTCAGTAATACTGGTGGACTGCTGAAACAAAAAAGAGTGTCTCAAGCAAGTATTAAGAATTTCTAATGGGTCTGACAGGGTGTTTCATGAGTTTCAAAAATGTAATTATTTTAATGGGCCTTAGGTACATTCCAAAGTCATTCTAAGTATTTTCTAAGCATTTAGAATGAACTTCAGTAATACTGGTGGACTACTGAAACAAAAAAGAGTGTTCCAAGAAAGTTATAGCATGAACTTCAGTAATACTGGTGGACTACTGAAACAAAAATGAGTGTCTCAAGCAAGTATTACGAATTTCTAATGGGTCCGACAGGGTGTTCCATGAGTTTTAAAAATGTAATTATTTTAATGGGCCTTAGATACATTCCAAAGTCATTCTAAGTATTTTCTAAGCATTTAGCATGCATTTCAGTGATACTGGAGGACTACTGAAACATAAAAGAGTGTCCTAAGCAAGTTATATGATTTTCTAATGGGTCCGACAGAGTGTTCCATGAGTTTTAAAAATGTAATTATTTTAATGGGCCTTAGGTACATTCCAAAGTCATTCTAAGTATTTTCTAAGCATTTAGCATGACTTCAGTGATACTGGTGGACTACTGAAACATAAAAGAGTGTCTCAAGCAAGTTATATGATTTTCTAATGGATCTGACAGGGTGTTCCATGAGTTTTAAAAATGTAATTATTTTAATGGGCCTTAGGTACATTCCAAAGTCATTCTAAGTATTTTCTAAGCATTTAGCATGACTTCAGTGATACTGGTGGACTACTGAAATAAAAAAGAGTGTCCCAAACAAGTATTACGAATTTCTAATGGGTCTGACAGGATGTTCCATGAGTTTGAAAAATGTAATTTTTTGAATGGCCTTAGGTACATTCCAAAGTTGTTCTAAGTATTTTCTAAGCATTTAACACGAACTTCAGTGTTACTGGAGGACTACTGAAACATAAGAGGGTGTCCCAAGTCAGTTATATGGTTTTCTAATGGGTCTGACTGGGTATTCTATGAGATTTAAAAATATAATTTTTTTAATGGTCTTCAGTGACACGGCGGACTACTGAAACAGAAAGGAGTGTCCCAAGCTAGTTATATGATTTTCTAGTGGGTCTGACAGGGTTTTCCATGAGATTTAAAAATGTAATTATTTTAATGGGCCTTAGGTACATTCCAAAGTCATTCTAAGTATTTTCTAAGCATTTAACTTAAACTTTAGTGACATTAGTTTATTTCTGAGACCGAGCGGAGTGTCTCTAGTAAGTTATATTTATTTTTAATTCGTCTGACGGGGTGTCCCAAAAACGAATATAACTATCTACTATTCATATTTATCTATTTATCAATTAAATATTATTACGGGCAGTTGGATGGTTAAAATGAAAAGTACTTTTCAAGTACTAGAAATCGATTGCGATAGATCTTGATTTCGGGAAAAATCGTTTAGGGGGTCCTTCGGAAGGGCTCGAATTGTTTTTTAATTTATTTCTGGGGTTTTCTGATTTCGTGAAATGACGTTTGGTGCTCCGAAGAGGCTCGTGTTTATTTTTTAATATTTTACTCAACCCAGACGACTTTGTAGAAATTACTGAAGAGAAGTTTTCAAATCCTAATAGTCGATAGTGATGGATCATGATTTCGGGAAAAATCGATTAGAAACTCATTCGAAGGGGCCGTGATATTTTTTAATTTCTTTTTAAACCGGATGACATTGATGAAAATTGCCGAAAGGGGGTTTGCGAGTATTAAAAATCGATTGAAATTACAACATTGAAGAATAAAGGTATTATCCAAATAGAATTTAGGTTAAGTATACTTATAAATGTTAGGGTTGTATTTATTTACAATGAATACAATGTTTGATGATTTTCATTTAGAAATGATTAAATGGAACGATTATAATAAAATATAATCAATGGGTAATAATCTTGAAGCCGGAAGTGTATGACTCTACGAATAATAAAAAAATGTTGAATGTTTTAATTGTATTTGAGTTTTGGGTTTAAGAAAACATAGTCTCGATTTTAGGGATTTAAGTTAGCTTTTACCCGATGTTCTTTTTTTACTACAGAGCCATTGTTAACAATCTATTTGTTTTTGATTGTTATAAGATGTTATAAATATACTTCACAACATTTTGGTTGATGTCAGATCAACCGAAGAACTTTTGGGTTTGAAGGAGGAGATCCAGGAGATTTGGTGTTAATTTTAGGAGTAGGATTAGATTTTACGTTTTTAGTTGGTTGTTGGTGTTTGTGGTGAGATGCCTACAGCACCATTTAATACTGACGAGTAACGAGAAATACCCTGTCAGACCCATTAGAAAATCATATGACTTGCTTGAGACCCTCCTTCTTGTTTCAGTAGTCGACCAGTATCACTGAAGTTCATGCTAAATGCTTAGAAAATACTTAGAATGACTTTGGAATGTACCTAAGGCCAATTAAAAAATTACATCTCCTCTAAATTACTTAATATAAATTCGCCTGAATGTTTACTTTCACCAATATTATTACAATAAATATTTTGTTGTTGTATTTTTGGATTAGTTTGGATAAACATCACTAGCATCTGTATTTGGAATGACCAGTGCTATCACTTGTTATATCTTTTCGATATTTTAATGGACCATTATTCGCTTACCACTGGCGGATGCTAAGTCAATAGTAGAATGAAACGTGCTTTTAAGCTACTTATCTTTAAAAATAAAAACCTCGGGTTGGTTGGAAAGCCCTGATGGTGTTGTTCACTCACAATCCAAAATTGAATACACAGGAGATATTTATAATTTTTTCTTCTTGCCTTGAACCGAAATATCAAACAATCCAAAACTGGTTTTGAGATTTCAGTTGAGCTGCACCAAAACATTTCGGTGCATCCTTTATAAAATATGTTTTGTTAAACATAAATGTCTGCACTGTCATCTCTAGTACAACGGCACGGTGTATATGTAAGTGCGTTTTACATGATTTTATTTTGCAAATTCAATACGAATTTTATGCATCTATCTACATACATCATCTAAATATGATTGTAAAGGTGATTGGAAAGAAATTGTTGAGCACCCAAAATAAAAATTTTCAATTACATTTTGCTTATGTCTACATAAGGTTACCATCTGACGCACTTTGGCGATTATTAGTTAACGCTATGAGCACTGCTTCAAATTGTCACTTAAAAAAACCACTTACACTTACTTCGAGAAGAAGAAATTGTTTGGTAAGCCTTCAACAATCCACTTATCTGATGAGAATAAATAAAATAAACCGAAGTGTGGTGGTTCAAAAAAGACAAATTCTTAACCAGCAATATTGGAACAATGCAAATAATTCTGTTCAGAAATCGGTCATCATAAACCCCAGGAAAGAATAAAAAGATCATTTCATTTTCTGAAATAATTCAAACGAGACAACAGCCAGAACTTATCCGGTTTGATCTCTATAGCGCAGTAACTAATAACAGAAAATGATTACCGGACGATTGAGGAACCGCCAAGCGCAGAGGAACTTTTTGATATTGTAAAGGGAATGAAGATAGGAACGGCAGCTGGTTTAGACCAGATACCTTTACAATTAATAATCTCTTTACTTGAAGAAGAGTGGAATGTAGTAGTAAGGTCTTTACAGTTAATCTGGCTGACTAACTCTAATCCAGAAGAGTGGATGAACTCAGTTCAAAAACCACTCAAGAAAATTCCTAAACCTAAAACATTATCTGATTTTAGAAGAATCACAATCACCGATGCAGGATACAGAATTTATGCCAAGATTTTGCTTAATAGATTATTAAAATATTCGGAATCGTTGGCTTCGTATCAAGCAGCTTTCCTGAAAAACAGGACAACAGACGATCACGTGTTTGTGGTAAAAAGAGTGATGGAAGAGGAATAGCGACGAAACGCTTTTCGTATTGTCTTTGGACATAAGTCGGGCTTTTGATAGCGTTGATTTGGCATCTGTCACCAGTATGCTTAAATTTGGGAACATACCGCACCACGTAATCAACAGGATTGTAAAAACATGTCTTTGTGAGAAAACATCTGTAATGTGGTACCAGCAAAGAAAGCAAATAATAGAAAAAAATATTGGAATGAAAAAAGGTTATCCACTGTCGCCCCACTTGTTCAATATCGTTCGGGATAATGTGTTACAAACGTTAACAGAACTACTACCATATCTTAAATTGAACCGGAATGAGAATTTGCCGCTATTACTGGCCTATGCTGATGACATAATAATATTGCACACAAATTTGTCACAACTGTCAAATATTCTAGAGGAGGTCGTGTCGTTATTTGAAAAGGTAGGTCTTACAATAAACGACAGTAAATCGGAGATTCTTATTAGATCTCCTTTAGAAGATTACCAGGAAGTAAGAGAATTGAGTATAGGAGGAAAGCTGATAAAGGTAAAAAAAAACCATTAAATATTTGGGTACGCAAATTTCGAGTGATTTTAGCAGAAAAGAGACGGTGAAAGTGAGATGTGGTAAGGCATTAGGAGTGAGCAAAAGTATATTTTTATTTATTAGGAGAAATAAAATACCTTCGGAGGCTGCCATAAAAATGTATAAAGCCATCATAGCTCCACTCTTAATGTACGGTTTAAAAACATTAACAAAAGCGAAAAGATTAAAGTTAAGCTTTAATATTTTAGGCAATAGATCTCTGCGTGGGTGAGGAGGAAGAGAGTCGCTTAATTGTGTATGGATTGTTAAGCAAGCAGGCTAATGAGACATCTTAGAAACAGTGCTTGGGACGAGACAAAACGTAAAACTTCTTTCTTACAACATCAAACATCTAGGACGAAAAACTCAAGCTAAATTGCCGATTGTTGAGGTCCTTGGAATAGTGTTATTTGGACGGAAGCAGGAACTAAATCCTCAATTCACAATAGATCTAAAGGTCGCAGTGTACTGGTTTGTTTTCTCCACCTTCATTTCACCTTCTTCTTCTTCATTGAAAAAAAAAAATTTGTCGGGAGATGGTTAAGATTCCTGTTTTCATATAGCTATAGAAAAAAAACACGTTGCAATCTCTAAAGTACTGAGATTGATATGTAAACCGTCAGTTTCTTTAATAACAAATGCTGTGGAAATCATAAAATTACATAAATATTTGGTATACAAATGTCTCCGCCGTTCGACAAAAGATAGTGCCATCAGTAAGTTATGGTTGTACATCTGTCAACAACTACATTATGTTTGTGAAAATACCAAATTTTGAGCCGAATAAGCGTCATTTCGTTTGATTTACTTCATTAATTTGAAAAACTTGCAGATGAGGCACATCGATTGCTGGAAGAATCATATGGTGAGGCTGCCTTGAGTGGGAAAAGTTGTCGAAAGTGGTGTCAAAAGTTTAAAAATGATGAATTAGATCTCGAAGATAAAGAATGCAGCAGAGCGAAATTGTACGAAGACGTGAAATTTGAAACATTATTGGATGAACATTCATGGCAAATGCAAGAAGAATTTGCACTTACATTAGGAGTGACTCAACAAGCAATGTTGAACGCCAACTCATTCGCATAAACGAAACGGTTTTTGTATCACATAATCATTGGTGATGAAAAATGACTCCATTACGATAACCCAGAAACGATGAAATCATGGGGACCACCCGGCCATGCTTCAACATCGACAACCAAGCCAAATATTCATGGAAAAACTCAAGTTGTTTATTTGGTGAGATCAGCTTGGTGTCGTGTATTAAACCATTAATGGGGTTCTCTGCTGAAATACAATTGATGAGATTGAGTCGAACACTCAAGGAAAAACACGCCAACTATACTACTGTAGACACGACAAATTTATTCTGCTCCATGATAATGTTTGTCCACATGTAGTGGCGCCGGCCAAAATCAGACATTTACTCGTCTGATTACCACTTAGTTTCGATCGAAGACGCGTGGCCTGTCTGAGCAGCACTTCACATCATATCATGGTACCAAAAATTGGGTTGATTCTTGGATAATCTCAAAAGATGAAGCGTTTTTCCGAAGTGGTATTCGTATGCTGCCAGAAAGATGGGAAAAAGTTCTTTCACAATAAATGACCAATTTTTGATAGAAATGGCGGAGACTTCTTTGTTTACCCAATATCAAATAAAAGGTGGTAAAAAGATGTGTTATTATCTGCCTTACCCTCGGAACACGATTCAATGCAGCGGCTTTTGAAACTTCAACGGTAAAATCGAGGTGTTTTTATAAATCGTGATAATCTGCGAAAAATTTTATGTTTACTAGTAATCTGGACGGAATGCGCGTTGAATCAATAAAAATACAAGAACCACCTATACCTACAATCGTTACACAAACAACAAAGATAAATTGTCTCACCAGTAGTCGCTGCCAGGTTTAAGGTAAATTTTTGTTGATAATGCGATGATTAAATTCGGTCAAACAATTCTTTAAGTATAAATAAGTAAAACGTAAGTAATTTAACACAATTAAATTTTGTGCTAAGTTCCGTTATGAAACGCTCTGCATTACTAGGAAAATTGATAACAAACCAATCTTTAAATATCTAAACGAATATAGCTTCAGCATTTTCTATACAAAAATAATATTTTGTTTTCTCCACACGTAGCCCTCGTACAACATAACAGACGCCAGAAAACCATGAATCGTCCGTGACAATTCGCATTAAAATCAAACAAAATAATCTAATTCTAATATAAAATTTTATCTTTAACCAGGAATCCATTCACTATAGGCATGCATAGAGGATGAAACTACGTTGGTGTTTTATAAAAATTGTATACTTTACTAAGAACACTATAGCTAGTGTATAAAAGAAAAACACTTGAATTTCCTCATGAAAGGATAAAAGAAACTACTTTGCGTGTACGTCACATCATAACGACAATAATCACTTGCCATTATATATAAAACAAAAATAAAATACAAAATTGAGAAAGACGGAAAAATTTTCACGACAGGAAACTTTATATTTTTAATATCAACAGTATTTTTTTTCCTTATGGGCTTTTCATCAATTTTTGTTTTGCTTGTGAAAAAAAATCGATACATTTTTAACGGAAAACTCATAAAATTTTTTATATTTTTGCCTATTTGTGGGTTAAGTTTATTGCTTTTAATCACCATTTTTCATTGTTTATGTACCTAGCGATATGTATCGAAAAGAAGGGTTGAAAGTCAATATTTTCTTGGTTTATCCAAATAAAAAGCTTTTTAAAATTCGAAACGGTTGTCAATGTGATTCATCAGCAATTTGGTTTTGATATGCATGAGCCATTTTAATGGTTTTTGGTTTAAAAATATGTTGGCATGAGAGTCAAGGTGTGCAAATAATGGATATCAATTTATATTGGTATCCAACGTAATTGGATTTCAACATAATATGCTTGTCGGAGGTTAAAAGTGAGTAATTCGTATTTTAATAATATGAGCTTTTATAAAATAATACGAATACCTCGTAAATTGTATGCGGTGAAATATACATTTCAATCATAATTTGTTGAATATACAATAAATGTTCACTGTATAAGGTGGTATATTTATTTATGAGCACACTGTAGCGCCCATGATTGCTAACTACTGGAAGGCAATTTAATCAACAAGTATAAAACAAAGTAAGAAATCTTGTTTATGCCAAAGGTGGCAAACAATTTTTATTACCTCATACATGTTATCCAAATATTAAACAATCTATATATATATATATTTTGAAAACCTGTACAAAGCTTTACGATAAGATTTATGGATGTGATGCATTTACGATGTTACACTGTTGATAAATAAGTGTTAAAAATTATATTTTATACGACTTTCAAGACATAATATACTCGTTATGCTATAACCACGGCGGAGATAAAAACAAATAAAGAAAATCATTCAGGCTTGTAACACGAAGCATTTAATTTTATAAACATGCGATGCTTTGTCCAAACGCATGCATAAGTCTAAAGCAGTATAAAAAACGGTTTAAGTGTATGAACTTCAAAACTACTTGAAAAACAAAAACATTTTGAACAAAAATCACTTCCTGTTTGCACGTCTGTATAAAACTACTTTCCAGTAAAAAAAAAATTACAAAACTATAAATGAGAACAGAAAGCTTTTAACTGTATATAATTAAATTAAAAATTTCAAACGGAAAACTTTGTCTAAGTGATGAAAAAATAATAATCATAAAAGCTCACTAAAATTTTATAAGAATTCATAAAAATATGCGATATGATAATTTATAATAAAAAAAGCTTTAGAAATATATACACGCTACGAGTATTTACTTGCTCGTTTTTATTGTTCGTCTATATGCAATGATAGTACGAGGTATTTTGTTATATATGTGTGTGTGTAAGCAGGTTCATTTTTATCTATTCAAATAATGTTAAATGAAATAAAATTATTTAAATTACTACAATATTTTTAAGTTCGTATACAGAATATAAAGAAATAAATAAGCTTTAAGCTTACAGATAAACATGAGAGGAAATAAATTTACGTCTTGAGATTTTTAAAAGAACAAACGACTATAAAATCGCCTAAAGCTACGGGTTGATGTATTTTTTTTTTGTATCTTTTATAGATGAGGTGGGGGTGGTGGTAAGGTGAAATGTGCACATACTTCTATAACGATGTAATATAATTTTCGAGTTAATGCGCCATTTTGTTTACAAAATATTCTTCTCTGGTGCAATACGTTTGTATACCCATAATTTGAAAATCTGAACAGCACAAAAATTATTCAAAGCGCATATATGATGCTGTGAGTATGTACCATACATACCAAATGTCAGAATAATAAATTCATTCACGATTTTAACAATTTTGTCTCTTCCATTTGCTTCAAAAATCGTTTCAGTGTGCGTTTTTCATTTTAAATATAAATTTTCATTCGTGATGTTTTATAAGAAAAAACAACAATAACAATAAATTTTCTCTGTACATAAAAAAGTTTTTTGAAAAACTCAGATTTAAAATAAAAGTTTATAAATTAGATAAATAGTTTTTGATTGTATACTAAAAAAAGCTCTATGAAGCGCTTTGATTTACAAATTAATACTATAAAACTTTTTCAGTCAGTGGTTGATTTGGGTTTCGGAGCCTTGAACACAACCTTGCACAACAAGTTCGGTAAAAGTTAACTAAAGCATAAATTATTTCCATGTTGTGGAATGCGACAGAAACAAATGTCTGTATTTAAATCTTTAATTGGATTCGTGGATTGATTTTGTGAAACGAATTAAAGTGTAAATGGTAATTGTATAGTAAGTAGTAGTAATAGTGTAGTAATAGTATTCAATGAGTGAATGAGAATTGGAGTGTTTTAAAATAAACAATATTAAAAGAATTACCAAGAATACTGAGTGCAAAGTTTTAACAATTACTGAGTTAACAAACAACGACCGGAAAAATGGAAAACATAAGACAAAGCTTACCGAAAAGTCGTCGTCGTATTATAGGGTTGGTGATTGAATATTTTCAATTGATTTATTTTTAGTTCAATAAATTTCAAAGCAAAATAATTGGTTTTTGTAAAATCTGTAATTTATTTATGGAAAATTCAAAATTTTTAGTGATATAATTTTTCATTAAAGAAAACACTTTTTAATTTTATGATAGAAATAACGAGTGTGAAGTGTTTAACAAAAAAATAACAACAAGACATATACGAATCCAATAAATATTCTTGAAAGCTACATAAGTATGTGCATTGCATAATAACTCATCTAGTAGAATAATGGTAGCTTACTACATGAAATTTAGGATGCCGCCACGAGTACTGATTTGAAGTTATCTCATAGAAAATCTTTCTATTATCACCCAAAAGTTGATTACTTTCATGGGGTACTCTAGGCGATCATAAATAACCACACGCATAGGTTTGAATGAGCTAACTATATACAAAGATTTCCACTGTCTCTCTTTTCGTGCTATTTTGTATCGTAAAATATAATATTGATATTTTTCTATACTGTTAAAGTTAGCCGAAAGTTTCCAGCCGGAAATGAAAAGGTCGATAATGCAGATAGTGTCTCGACTAGTTCAGCCGAAAATTAAAAAAATTATGTATGGAATTGAAATCCCAGCCGAAAGTAACTAACCAACAAAATCAGCCGAAAATAAGTATGCATTCGTAACAAACTACAATTAAAACTAAAATACCGATATTCAATTATGAATTGAGGGGAGTGAAATACACGTGCAAATTCCAAAAATTTGTAGAAACTTAACGTTTAAAGTATTATGTCTGGAAAAGGTATTATTTGAATCGGTTTGTCGATGGTTATCGCTGGAAAATTTTCCAGGTCAAGTTTCATGTTGGGAGTTCGGGGAAAATTCAGGAAAATGAGGGGAGTTCATTTTTGAAATTTGCACGTGTATTTCACTCCCCTCATTTTTCCCTAACTCCCAACATGAAACTTGATATGGAAAATTTTTCAGCGATAACCATTGACAAACCGATTCAAATAAGATCTTTTCCAGACATAACACTTTAAACGTTAAGTTTCTACAAATTTTTGGAATTTGCACGAGTATTTCACTCCCCTCAATTTTCCCGAACTCCCAACATGGAACTTGACGTGAAAAATTTTCCAGCGATAACCATCAAACCGATTCAAATAAGACCTTTTCCAGACATAACACTTTAAACTTAAAGTTTTTATACATTTTTATACTATTAAAGTTAGCCGATAGTTTCCAGCCGAAAGTTAAAAAAAAAATCGATAATGCAGATAGTGTCTTTGCTATCTCAGCCGAAAATATAATATGTTATGTCAAATATTAATATGCATCAGCCGATATATTTCAGCCGACATTTCTCAGCCGACATTTTTCAGCCGATATTTCTCAGCCGATATTTTTCAGCCGAAAGTGGTTTTTATACAACAAATATTTGATTTCTACAACAAAAAAAATTTAAATTATTAAAAATAAAACACTAATCAATATTTTTAATAGCATTTATAGTTATTCGGAAAAATTCATTTTACTATTGGGAAATTGCAAATAAACATAAAATACAAAATTTAAAAATTTCTAAATATTGACCGTTTAAAGTGTCATGGTTGGAAATAGATTCAAATGAAAGGTCTTAATGATGCTCGCACCTGGAAAAAATTTCAGGTCAATTTTCATGTGGGGAGTCCGGGAAAACTCGATTGAATATATCGCACACACAAAATTTGAAAATTTCTAAATATTGACCGTTTAAAGTGTCATGGTTGGAAATATATTCAAATGAAAGGTCTTAATGATGCTCGCACCTGGAAAAAATGTCAGGTCAATTTTCATGTGGGGAGTCCGGGAAAACTTGATTGAATATATCGCACACACAAAATTTGAAAATTTCTAAATATAACCTGTTTAAAGTGTCATGGTTGGAAATAGATTCAAATGAAAGGTCTTAATGATGCTCGCACCTGAAAAAATTTGCAGGTCAATTTTCATGTGGGGAGTCCGGGAAAACTCGATTGAATATGTCGCACACACAAAATTTGAAAATGTCTAAATATTGACCGTTTAAAGTATCATGGTTGGAAATACATTCAAATAAAAGGTCATACTGATGCTCGCACCTGGAAAAAATTTCAGGTCAATTTTCATGTGGGGGGAGGAAAACTCGATGGAATATATCGCACACACCAAATTTGAAAATTTCTAAATATAACCTGTTTAAAGTGTCATGGTTGGAAATAGATTCAAATGAAAGGTCTTAATGATGCTCGCACCTGAAAAAATTTGCAGGTCTATTTTCATGTGGGGAGTCCGGGAAAACTCGATTGAATATGTCGCACACACAAAATTTGAAAATGTCTAAATATTGACCGTTTAAAGTATCATGGTTGGAAATACATTCAAATAAAAGGTCATACTGATGCTCGCACCTGGAAAAAATTTCAGGTCAATTTTCATGTGGGGAGTCCGGGAAAACTCGATTGAATATATCGCACACACAAAATTTGCGATTTTCATTCTGGAGATCAACCAACTTATTGGCCTATGGATAGAAACAAAATACCCGATATCATTGACTTCTTTATCAGCAAAGGTATAGATGAAAACTACATATACCTAGAACGCAGCGAGAGGATTATGTCGGATCACACGCCTGTTATTATGACAATCAGTGCAACGATTGTTAAAAAAAACTAGTCCACCTACGCTAACGAACAAAAAAAACCTACTGGGAGAAATTCCGGAAACTTGTTGAGGATAATATTGATCTTCAGGTGCCAATTAAAACCCCGATAGAGCTAGAAGAACTAGAACAACTCAACAACAGTATACAAGAAGCGGCGTGGAGTAGTACCCCCTCAAGTTCAAAGGAAATGCGCCGAAATGCTATTTATCCTCTAGAAGTTAGGGAACTGGTTGCAGCAAAACGAAAAGCAAGAAAGGCCTGGCAAAGAAGTCGATCGCCAGAATATAAAACAACTCTAAATTTTTTATCCAATAAACTAAAGTTGCTAATTAAATAAATCAAAAGCGAATCCATTAGTAAATAATTGAGTGGCCTTACTGGGTAAAAAGATATCGAGTACTTCCTTTGGAAAGCGACAAAAAGTTTAAAACGACCTAAACTACAAATTCCACCAGTAAAAAATGAAGATGGCACATGGGCTATAAGTGCAAAGCAAAAAGCTTCGTTGTTTGCAACCCACCTCGAGAACACGTTTCAACTTCTACCTAGACAAACAGCGGAAAACATACACCAGTATATAAAATGGATAACTGTAATATATCTCCTGTCACACTACAAGAATTAAAAGAGGAAATCAATCTCAACCTAAATACAGATAAGTCTCCAGGATATGACTTAATTACAGAACAAATAGATATTTAATAGTAAACTGCTCCAAATAATTAATGCAGTGTTCAGACTTAAACACGTTCCAAGTCAATGGAAAGTAGCAGAAGTAATTATGATACCTAAACCAAACAAACCACTTAATGACAAAAATTCGTATAGGCCGATTTCCTTACTCTCAATAATTTCAAAATACTCGACAAACTACTCCTAAAGAGACTCAAACCAATAATAGCAGAAAGAAATCTTGTTCCTTCACATCAATTTGGCTTCAGAGAAAACCATTCAACAATAGAACAAGTTCACCGAATTACAAACATAATTGAAGACGTACTTGAAAAAAAGAAAGTATGTTCAAGCGTCTTTTTGGATGAAGCACAGGCACTTGACAGAGTATGGCATAAAGGTTTGGAATATAAATTACAAAGAGACTTACCAAAACAGTTTTATGAAATTCTAAAATCTTGCATATCTAACCGACACTTTCGAGTTAAATTAGATGGCGAATACTCAGAAATAAAGAAAATAGCAGCAGGGGTACCACAAGGTAGCGTTATGGGACCAACTTTATATGTTCTATACACCTCGGACGTTTGCGGATGATACGGCCATCTTAGCAGAAATTAGCAGCATAGGAGAATCTACAAGCAAATTGCAGTCAGTACCTGGACCAAGAGATGGCGAATAAAACTTAATGAAACAAAATATGTTCACGTAAACTTTACCAACAAGAATTTCAACTGGATACCAGTAGAGCTGAACTCTCAGCAAATTCCCTATGCAAACGCGGCAAAATATCTAGGCAGGCTGTAGGCGCGAAATTAAAATGAAAAGAGCATGTGAAAAAGAAAAAAGAAGAGTTAAACATCAAATACAGAAAGATGGATTGGCTCTTAGGAAGAAATTCTGAGCTAACTCTACATAATAAATTGCTACTATACCGGCAAATCCTAAGACCTGTGTGGACTTACGGTATTCAGCTCTGGGGCTGTACAAAGACCAATGTCAATATCATCCAGTCATTCCAAAGCAAAGTAATTCGTGGAATAGTTAATGCACCGTGGTACATAAGAAATGACAACCTCCATAGAGATCTGAAGATGGATTTCGTTAGTGAAGAAATAAGAAAACACGCGAGAAAACACATGCAACGTATTAGTCTACACCAAAATGCTGAGATACGTCGTATGTTGGATGAATCAAATCTAGTAAGACAGCTGCGAAGGAAGAAACCGCATGATCTACAAGATCCAATCAGGATCGACTAAAAATATAATAAAATTGTAAAGGGGACTAGCCAAAGGGCTACAACCCTCCAAACAAGAATATAAATTATGAAAGATAAATTACTAGATTTGTAAATCAGTTGTAATAAATAAATGTATAAAAAAAACTAAAAAAAAAACTATCTAAGACGTATGTCCTAAAAGATTTATTTGTATAAAATTCCAATATTTTGTTATTAATTTAAATTGCATATTTATATGACAAAAGAAAACTTTTATCGAATAAAAATGTATTCGCTTAAATTTATTTACTGATACTTCGTCAAAATGCACCTGCAAAAATTGGTAATTTCGCTATTAAACATTTTAATATTTACAATTTGATTATACAACTAGAGTTTATTGTATTTTAATATTACACTCGTATCTACTCCACAAAGCAATATTTTTAATTAAACACAGACAAACTGAACAAGCACACCTCGAAAATGTACCTGCATCTTATTTTATTTACACTTTGTGGCGACAAAAATCAGCGGTTCCACAATTAGTAAATTTTTATCTTCATTTTTTATTTGCTTCAATTTTTTTCCAGTCGCCGAGTTGACCGTCGCCGAATTGTCCGTCGCCGAGTTGTTCGTCGCCGAGTTGTTGTCGCCGAGTTAACCCGGGTTGGTCGTCGCCGAGTATACCTTCGCCGAGTTGGTTGCCGCCGAGTTCATCGTCTTCGAGTTGGTTGTCGCCGAGTTGGTCGTTGCCGAGTTGAACATCGCCGAGTTGGCCTGTTTCGGTATAAATTGGCTCGGTATAGACAAATAATGTCAAGCAACTTGTTTAGTATACTCGAACACAAAATATACAAATTCACCTAAATCAAATTTTTATAATTTTCTATTTGTATTACGTTTTCAAAATTAAAGCTCTCTTATCACCTATCAATTATTCAGTATTATTTCTACCCCACACTCCACTATCCTCATTCGTTTAAAACATTTTATTAAAATTGCAAATATTTTGTACGTTTCATTTACATTCAGAATACGGATCGATGAGAAACCAAAGTAAAATTTTAAACATTGTCGGCCTTCCTATATTTGTACTATTATGTATGTAGCACTATGTATAGGCCAATTAAGAATATCACAATAAATATAATTCCATTACTGGCCCACCACACTATTAATTGTTGTGTGATACTCTCTTATCGTGTCGTGCTGTGTAATTTTAATATAAAATTATAGTTTTGAATTTTTTTTGTTGGTATTCATAATTATTCTTCGAAATGAAACATTTAATTATATTTTCTACCCCCCTCACTCTCGAGAAACGAGTATGAGTACAACAAAAAGCTCATTTTGTTTGCCGAATATTACGGTACGAGTAGTATATACGGGGGCACAGTGATAACAAATCTAATGATATATATAATGATGATAAATTGTAATGGAAGGAACAGCAAACAAATTTTTATTATCTTGAATTCCTTTTTTGTATTTCTCGAAAATGTAATGCTCGTATATAATAAAAAGCTCAAATACGATTTTTCTTTCCATTTTCCAACTGTTACGATTATCTTTTTTAGTATTGTCGAATTTATTTTTGCTTCAAGTGGATTTAAAAGGATTTGCCGTTGTTAAATTTGTTGAAGTTCGTCTCTACGGCGGGTACATACATATCTACAAGCATATGTACACATTGAAAATATGCAGTTAAGCTTTTGCAGCTTTATAATTATATAAACTTAAAGTTGGTTTGATTTATAGCAGTTTCAAAGTATTCTTGAGAGTTTAACTCAATTTTTGATCTATACTATGAACTACAAAGAAGCAATAAAATTTATTTTTATTTCTTCCGCCATGACTTTGCAAGATAAATGATATCTATATCGTACTTTGTTGTCGTTTAACCTAAAATCAAAAACCCATAATAGTAATAAAATTATCGATTGACCTAAAAATAGGAAAAAATAAAAATACTAAATTATTCTCGTATTCATGTTGTATTTTAACTTTATTTCTAAAAATAACATTTAAGTTAAAATTTAATTATTTTAATGACATAATTATATTGGTTGGCTTCCGATTATTATTTTATAACTGAAATGCGATTTTAATTTTTATTAGCATTTAATTCGTTGGGGGCAAGGGGCATTTGTCTAAAAGATTTATATGCCAGCCGAAATGTCAACCACGCCTGCTCCTTGCTAATCCAACAACGAGGTTCAGGCGACGGAGAAACGACGGGATAACCGAACACCGAGAACCTAGCAAATATTGTTCACTTCATTGACCCACTACCAATGTCACTGGTTAGGTTGATATCTGCTGCAATAACCAGTCGTTAAAGCAATGAGTGTAAAACAAAACGGCACTTATACCGAAAGTGGTACCCATGCGGCGTTCCACCTTCAAGATTTAAATCAGAACTTACTTTCTCCGTGGTCCATCTAATTGTCGTAATCCAAATTAACAAATGGTTTTGTCGTTTAGTGAACAAATTTGGTGAACAATGTACCTTGGTCAACTTTTTAATTTAAAATTCGCGCGGAAAACCTATCGTCGAAATATGTGTATACAAATATATTTTTCTATGTTGGTATGACTGTCCGTGTCATCTGTGCCAAATTTCACATTTCGCCATTTTGCTTGTCTTTCTGAAGTACAAAAAGTACATTCGGCGATTTTTACAATGAGTGAAATTGTTCAACAAAGAAGTTCCATTAAATTTTGAGTGCAGAATCAAGTTTGTGATGCCGAAACGTTCAGAATGTTGCAAAAGGTCTTCGGTGATAATTGTATGTCGCGAGTAAGTGTTTTTGATTGGTACAAATTGTTCAAAGAGAGTCGAGAACGTGTTGACGACACGTTAATAAACACGTTAATAAAATCAAGGAATTGGTGCTCGAGAATCGACGATTAACAGTCAGAGACCTTACTGGCATCGTTGGAATATCGGAAGGATCAGTGAAAACCATTTTGAAAGATCATTTGGGCCTAAGAAAAGTGAAAGCACGATTGGTTCCAAAATCACTCAATTTTTTGGAAAAACAGCGTCGCATTGACGACTGTGAAACAATGATTTCCGACTACCAGGATGGCATGAGACGTACTAACCTGGCGATGAGTCTTGGATCTATGCTTACGACCCAGAAACAGACGATCAATCGGCCGAATATCGTGCCAAAGGTGAGCCGAAGCCGAAAAAAACACGTCAAAGCAAGTCAAAAATCAAGGTGATGTTGACAGTTTTCTTCGATTATCGAGGTGTGGTGCACTCCGAATTCCTTCCGACCGACCAAACTGTCAACAAGGAATTCTATTTGAGTGGTATGCGTCGTTTGCACAATGCTATTCAGACGATAATGCACCTTCTCATACTACATTGGTTTTACATGATTTTTTCGTCAAAAATTCCACCCATATCGTTCCGCAACCACCGTATTCGCCTGATTTAGCTCCGTGTGACTTCTGGCTGTTCAGCAAACTCAAACGACCGCTCCGGTGAAACCATTTTGAGTCAATTGAAAACATTTAACGTGAATCGCTGCGCGCATTGGAGGCTATTCCAGAAATTGACTTTACCAACTGTTTCGAGGATTGGAAAAAACGTTGGCACAAATGTATTGAGGCCGGGGGGGGGGGGGGATTTTACTTTGAGGGGGACGAAATAGATTTGGAGAAATCAATAAAGAATTTTAAAATTATGAACAAAGTCTTACTATTTTTTGCCCACAGAATTACTTTCATAAAATTTTTAGGAATTTGATAAGTCCTGTGCGAGTAATTCAGTGCTGTAATAATAAAGACGATTTCGTCTTCCGTTTTCTTTAGTGCGTTCAACCGCGATACAGGCCACCATTTCGCGCGCGTTTTATAACGGAGGAAAGGTGGCTGCGTGGCTAAACCTGTATCAAGGGCAATTGTTAAGCTAAGTGCCAAATTTTAAATTATTTTAGTTTTTTTTTGTTTACGGAAAAGGTAGTGGTTTTAGAATGGACTATCGTTATGAACGGACGAGTGCATCTTCTTATGTACTAACCGCGAATTATTAGGCGGGAATAAAACGAAGATCGGCAGTTATGGTTGATGACTTATTATTATTATTATTAGATGCGGTAAAAATATTAAATTGCTGTACACTTGGTTTCCCACGACCACACCGTCGAGCAAAAACCGGAACAAGCTACCGCACCAAGTACAGATATAAGTACAGCAATCTGCTAACATGTGATCATGTTACAGTACGTGAGAAGATATGAGATACCATATTGCGCCTTTAGTTCATTGTACAACATTTGTACAGAATTATTCGTCATCATGCAGAAATACCTGCAGATAACTATGCAGACATTTTCGTGCACCTGTCCTTAACCCTGTAATGCATTTATCCGCCTGAAGGTGGACTTATAATATCATGAATTGTGCGCACTAGTTTAGCTATTGTTGTTGTAATAAGCGCTTTCGGGCCACCAATCACAGTTGAAGTCAGGGTTTTCATTGTAAATGATTTATAATTGTTTTGTGTTAGTTCTCGAGGGTTTAGAAGACTAGCAAAATTATTGGTAAGTCGTTTTGACTTTATTACATTCGTTCTTGGTGTTGGTTTAGTAAACATTATTTTGGGGTGCTGTAGCCATTGCATTTTGTTCTACTTGCCTTTAGCGGACCTGTGCCTTACAATAATTTAAAAAAAATGTATTCGTGAATTTCTCTGAAGAAATGTTTACTGAAATTTTGGATAAATACTGCAATATGTGTTCTCGACAAATTTACAATGTTTCTAAAATGAGGATGACTGTGATTTCATTGATGATTAAATTCCATAAACACATTGAAAGTCCATTATCCGATATGGTAACAAAGAAAATGACTGATATCACTGTAGGTGCACTGAAAGATAAATTCGGGTCTTTTGAGAATGAACCATTAACACCAGCTCAAAGTAAACATACTAGTTCAATCAATATAAAATATACTCGAAATAAGTGTATTCGATCACTGGAATTGGTAGAAGAACAAACAGACCTATTGTTGCCAGATCATCTAAATTTTCGGGGGATGTACTGAATATAAAAAACCTTAATCGTGAATTCCATTCGATACAGAATTTAACGTTGCATACTAACGATATAATTTCGGAGGGATAAAACATTACCATCAAAGTTAACGAACTTAATACACCCCATGATCTTGTTGCACCCCATGAATATCGGAACAAAATGTAAGGGCGATTCTAACGACATTCGTAAATTTATTGGTGCCTTAATCTTAATGTCTGCTATCGCTACTCCAATATTCGATCATACTGGGGAAGACAGGCATTTGAAGCGATCCAATAAGTGATGCCTGTACCTAGATTTGAAGAAAAACGCCGATATCTTTACTTCAACGATAATTCTCTTGCAACCGATAAAGACCATTCAGATCCTGATCGATTGTTCAAGGTTCGGCCGCTTATATTACGCTTTAATGAAACCTTCGGTTCAGTGCCAGTGCTACCTAGAGTTTGTGTAGATGAGCAAATGTGCGCAACTAAAATGACAGGAACTATTATGCGTCAATATACACCGAAGAAGCGTCACAAATAGGTATTCAAACTTTTGTGAAAATTTATTTATTGGGAACGGTTTGTTCAAATCGTGTGCCTAACTGTAACCTGACAAGTGGTGTGGTCTTAAATGGGAAGAAAGTCGAAAGAGGATACTCTGAGGAGAACGTGGGAAACATTAAGCTTTCATTATTTCGGATAGAAGTGGCTGAGTCACTCTCACAATGCATCTCAAACACCTTCCCCAAAACCAGCCAAGAGAGAATATCTTCCCACTTCAGATGTCCGCTACGATCAAGTAGGTCATTCGTGCACTTGCCGCGATCGGTCAGCTAAACGGCAATATAAATTTGCAAAATGTACTATTGAAACTCAAGCATTTTGTGTGAAATGCAATCTTAGTTTATGTAACTCACCGAATAAAACATCTTTCATTGAGTTCCACAATAAATAAAAAAAGTCTGATAAGGCCCAGTTTGAATTGAAAACCGTCCTATATTTATTTTTAGTGATATTACGTTCGAAAAATTTGTTATTCTTTTCACCTTACTGCATTATGCCGCCTATAAAGGCGGACTTTGAATTTTCACCTGTGGTCGGGTGGATTGGCCTCAACAACAATTTTTCACTATTAATTTGTCCTATTCAACACTATCTCACCCCAATAAGAATTCGCCAGCTCGCAAAAAATGCATTCATTAGAGGGTTAAGAGTTATCACTGCTCTTGGTATTGCTGCATGTAAAGAGAGAGAGAGAGAGCGTAAAGAGAGATGGTGTTAGCAATATCGTCTATTGTTCATTTGACCAGCTTTTTTGGCATTGGAAACTGGTTCATCACTTGGCCTTTGGTGAAAATGCGATTCATGGAATCAATTACTTTATCGTTTTTCCAATGCTGTTTCCTCAAATCAGCGATTTCGGCTTGCGTTGGTATAACTTCTTCCGTTCGTACACTGGATTTGGAAATGTGGTTTGTGTGGATTTACTAGCATCATCTAATACATTTGTTGAGTCGGCAACATCAATGTCCATTTCTAAATTTATTGCCAAATCACCATGATAGACATCGGCTTGTGGAATTGATGGACCAGCTTGAGGACTTCCATTATACTCGTATACAACAGTTTCAGCGGCGCTAATCACGCTAAGCAATAATGTTAAACACAATGACAACTTTTAAAAATGATGTAACTTCTGCTTACCTTGATTGTAAACTTCGCATCTGCATTCTTGCATTGCGAGAACTGGCCAATTTTACCGTACTTTTCATAGGCAATAATTCGGTACAATGCTTTGAACATATTCGAGCAATATCGACATTGAATTTATCTTGTCGCCGGCATAAAAATATCCACTTTTGCTTTCAATTTTTTTCTTCGGAAATATCTTATCAATTTCACGATTTTTTTATGTTTTCACTACAGTAGCCATAAACAGCACAACGCATTAAGTAGTTTTAATAATATCACTCATGGGTTCAAGAGCTTTTAATTGTTCACCCGAATTTAGAGACAAAGGTCGTCGCTTTTTATTTATAACACGCGTGCGTAATTTTAATTCGTTATATTTTGCAATGACATTGAACGAGAGATAGTAAATATTAACCATAATATAAACTTTGTTGGGTTGATAGTAAAATTTAAAGTATCGCCTTGCCAAACAATAAAAATAGAACAAACAACCAAAATCCCAAATTTTCATTCATCCTCTATATGGTAATAAAATTTTCAATTAGATTTGAGAGAAATAAAGATTTGAACACTAACCTTGAATAATTATTGTATTGCAGTAATGAATATAATTATTACATTAATAGTGATGCTGCTGGTTCATTTTATGACATAATCCTTTAAAAATTAATTGTTGATAGCCTTGGTTGATTAATTTGTTGTAGAATTAATTGATGACGTTTTATTCCAAATTAAAATTGTTGAAAATGATGATCTGGTCTTAATTATAGTTGGTTCGGATGATCTTCAACAATCACGCTGATAATACATGGTACATATAATACTGATGAAGTTCCAGTTGAGGTTTAAAGATGTAAATAGATTTGATCAATTGAATAATTGATGGTTTTTTGATGCTGTATACACAATTGCACTGCAACTTAAGAAAACTGATGATTCACTGAGCGCATTTTTTATTTCAGCGAAATATTTTGAACAGTTACACATATTTTTCGGTTACATATTTATATTTTAAGATAGTTTTCATTTATAACTACTGATGTTTTATAATTCAGTAGACTACATTTGGCAATATTATTTATTTTTACCATAGCAAGAAATAGTTTTCTTTTATTTTAAGGGGTTTCACTTTGCACCACTTTTCACAAACATGAGGTTTGCCAATTACCACTCACAATTGAGACTTTATTTTACTTTTTAAATTTACTATTCATATTTTATTTAAATGAAAAAGATATTTACAAGGTGAATAAGATTTAAAATTTTGGTTGGTTTGCTGAGCAAAAATCCCATCGCTGTCACCAAAATTTTCTTTAATTTATTAGTTATTAATTACTTTTTAATTTATTTAGTTTTAAACGTTTTATTTAAACAGTTTTTATTTATTAATGAATTTATAGTTTTAACATTTTATTTAATTCAATTATTTTCTAATTATTTTAATTAACTAGACTTAGTACTATTGTCTGATACATCCACTTTTAAATTCCAAATACTTCTCCTCGTTTTCAAAATTTCAAAGCTTTATATAGCTTTTGAGGAGTATGTAACATTATGTATATGTGAGGTTTACTAATACAGAATAAGAAGTACACTATATAAAAATATTATACTTCTTCAAAAGTAATAAAGTATTCATAATTAATATTAATAAGAGCGAGTCACATAGAATTGAAATATACAGTGCTATACTGATAATATATAACACCCATAAATTTGTATTTTCTGGAACCCTATTAAAGTTAGCCGAAAATGTTCAGCCGAAAAATGTCGATAATATAGATTCAAACTAATCAAACGAAAATGACAGCCGATAAATGCCTATAATGCAGATACAAGTTTTATGTCCGTAATCAATTAATTATAATAGAAATTTTTATTTTGCTGTTCCTAAGAAACAACGACAAAAATAAATAAGAATTTTAGATGTTTGGGGAGGTAAAATGGGAAATGCATCTATAGTGAAATGTCCAGAAAATATTTCAAGTGAACTGCCTTTTATTGAATATCATTTTAAAAACGTCAAGTCAATTTTCATGTTGGGAGTCCGGGAAAACTCGATTGAATATATCGCACACACAAAATTTGAAAATTTCTAAAAATTGGCCGTTTAAAGTGTCATGGCTGGAAATAGATTCAAATGATAGGTCTTAATGATGCTCATACCTGGAAAATCTCTCAGGTCAATTATCATGTTGAAATTAAGTTATTTAAAAAAACTATTTGTATCTACATTATCAACATTATTCGGCTGTCATTTAATCTTAATTAAATGCAATCTGCATTATCGGCAATTTTCGGCTGGGTATTTCTGTGGTTTTCTTAGCCCTTTTATATGTTTTATTCAACCGAGTTTTCCCGGACTCTTAACAAGAAAATTGACTTGAAATTTTTTCCAGGTATGAGCACCACCAAGACCTTTCGTTTGAATCTATTTCCAGCCATGGCACTTTAATCGGTGAACTTTTAGAAATTTTCAAATTTTGTGTGTGCGATATATTCAATCGAGTTTTCCCGGACTCCCAACATGAAAATTGACCTGAAACTTTTTCAGGTGTGAGCATCATTAAGACCTATCATTTGAGTTTATTTTTAGCCATGACACTTTAAACGGTGAATTTTTAGAAAATTGCAAACTTTGTGTGTGCGATATATTCAACCGTGTTTTCCCAAACTCCGAACATGAAAATTGTCCAGAAATTTTTTCCACATGTGAGCATTAGTAAGACCTATCATTTGAATCTATTTCCAGCTATGACACTTTAAAAGGTCAATTTTTAGAAAATTTCAAATTTTGGGTGTGCGATATATTCAACCGAGCTTTCCCGGACTCCCAACTTAAAAATTAACCTGAAGTTTTTCCACGTATGAACACCACCAAGACCTATCATTTGAATGTATGTTTTATTCAACCGAGTTTTCCCGGACTCTTAACATGAAAATTGACTTGAAATTTTTTCCAGGTATGAGCACCACCAAGACCTTTCGTTTGAATCTATTTCCAGCCATGACACTTTAATCGGTCAATTTTTAGAAAATTTCAAATTTTGTGTGTGCAATATATTCAATCGAGTTTTCCCGGACTCCCAACATGAAAATCGACCTGAAATTTTTGAGGATTTGCTTCATATATTTCTTCGAGTTGTCTCAGTAGTAAAATAGTTTTGTATTATAGCTTTAATACATTTAATGCAAGAAGAAATCACTGTTTAACACCAAATGTGTGTATCTGATTTAACGACATTTTTAGGCATGCTATGTATACGAATCTGTCTTGCCGACGTTTACTAGCGGATAATTCTTATGTTTTTAATCTGCAGTATCGACAGTTTTTGGCTGATTAATTTTAATTCGGCTTTTCGGCTAATTAATTTTAGTTGTTTCAGCGGAATCAGCATTATCGACATTTTTCGACTAGAGCGACTCGGCTAACTTTAACAGTATTTTTCTGGAGAAGTAAGTAAACTGTGATCTATACAATCAAAAGCTTTACGAAGATCAAGAAATAAGCCAGGGCTGAGATGTTGTACCATCGCTTATTTTCGACTATCGATTTAGTTTATGTCTCATTTTTTACAAGTAAACTGACAGTCTATTTCACTTCCGAAATTACGCATTTTCTGATGTGTTCTTAGCTTGCTCGAGTAACACCACTCTATTCCTTTTCTACGATTTCAAAGCGACTCTATTTATCGCCAAATAATTGTATCGTGATGTGTACGTTTATCGAAATGTAGAAAATAGGGAAAGCTCACAATTATATTCGTATCACGAGGTTGAAATCGCGATATAAAACACATAATTGTTCACGCGAAATAGAATGTTAATTGATTCCTGAAAATTGAGACATAAACTAAGTCGAAAGCTGAGAAAAGCGATCAAGTGGCACAACATCCCAGCCAAGATATACTGTGGGCAAATAGAAGTAAGACATTTTAATTTAAATTTCGCGCGGAAAACCATTCGTCGAAATACTTTTTCTATGTTATATTTTAATATTTTCTATGTTGGTATGACTGTCAGTGACATCTGTGCCAAATTTCACATCAAACTAATCATTAGTGTTTAGTATACGCTTGTCTTTCTGAAGTACAAAAAGTGCATTCGGAGATTTTTACAATGAGTGAAATTATTCAATAAAGAAGTCCCATTAAATTTTGTGTGCGGAACCAATTTTGTGGTGCCGAAACGTTCAGAATGTTGCAAAAGGCCTTCGGTGATAATTGTATGTCGCGAGCAAGTGTTTTTGATTGGTACACATTGTTCAAAGAAGGTCGAGAACGTGTTGACGACAAACCACGTCTAGGACGGCCATCAACATCAACTGATGATCAACACGTTAATAAAATCAAGGAATTGGTGCTTGAGAATCGACGATTAACAGTCAGAGACCTTACTGGCACCGTTGAAATATCGGAAGGATCAGTGAAAACCATTTTGAAAGATCATTTGGATCTAAGAAAAGTGAAAGCACGATTGGTTCCAAAATCACTCAATTTTTTGGAAAAACAGCGTCTCGTTGACGTCTGTGAAACAATGCTTTCCGACTACCAGGATGTCATGAAACGTATTATAACTGGCGATGAGTCTTGGATCCATGCTTACGACCCGGAAACAGACGATCAATCGGCCGAATATCGTGCCAAAGGTGAGCCGAAGCCGAAAAAACCACGGCAAAGCAAGTCAAAAATCACGGTGATGTTGACGGAGGTGTGGTGCACTCCGAATTCCTTCCGGCCGGCCAAACTGTCAACAAGGAATACTATTTGAGTATTATGCGTCGTTTGCGCGAAGCTATTCGTAAAAAAGCCGGAATTATGGGTCGACAACTCTTGATTTTTGCACCACGATAATGCACCTTCTCATACTGCATTGGTTTTACGTGATTTTTTCACCAAAAAGTCCACCCATATCGTTCCGCAACCATCGTATTCGCCTGATTTAGCTTCGTGTGACTTCTGGCTGTTCAGCAAACTCAAACGACCGCTCCGGGGAAACCGTTTTGAGTCAACTGAAGACATTAAACGTGAATCGCTACGCGCATTGGAGGCTATTCCGGAAATTGACTTTAACAACTGTTTCGAGGATTGGAAAAATCGTTGGCACAAGTGTATTGAGGCCGAGTAGGATTACTTTAAGGAAGACGAAATAGATTTGGAGAAATATATAAACAATTTTAAAATTATGAACAAAGTCTTACTGTTTTTTGTCCACAGTATTATAGTTGTGTCTGTCAAAATTACGTTAGATCAAATCAGGTGGACATATGCGTACTAGAAGTGGCAGCACCTGTAGCACCTTCTTAAATTTTTGCAATAAAGATTAAATATTTTAACAAGAGTGGACCTTGTTGGTTTTTGAAATTTAAGCAGAAACATTGATTTTTGTTTACACAAGAGAATTGTTATCATAAATACGGTAGGATCCATTTTCGATTTAAAAATTGGTGTATTCGAACCCACAACAATTATAACCCTTCATTCAGGGATTGGTTGTTGGTGTTTTACTTTTCGGTTAAAAAAGTTTGTGATATCCCGGGAAACCCGAACAAATTTTGTAATATAATTTATTTTTGTTAGTGTAATTATTGGTTTTCTAGTAAAAATAATTGAAATCTTCGTTTGGCTTAGTTGCATTGACTTCAACTGTAGAACCAAGTGTTGGACCAAGTACCAGAAACCATTATGATAGTTTAATTCCATAACCTATTTCATCTTCACTACAGTTGTCGGCTTCACAACTTTCACATCGCCCAAGTAATACTCATAATACAGAACGAATCATTCATGCCACTTGAAATCCTTACATTCTTGTTGATATAACACAACCTAGTCCTTGACCAATATCTAATATATCCAGTTTCTTTTGTGTTGCCACCTGGAATATTCGCGGAATTAATCACAACCAAAAGTGCGATATCGACATTTCTAGTATTCAGGAGATCAACATGGGTTCAGGTATGTTCCACCTCAAACCTCATAATATCAACGTTAACGTTCATCCAAAAACTTTTCGACAATATCTTCAATAATTGACAGATGTGCAAAATCACGGGACTTAGTTGTGTTAGGTGATTTTAATACTAGCCTTGGGCCAATGATTGTTAGAATCCCGCTAACATTGGCACCAATTTATACCAAAACAAATCCAATGAAAATGGCGCTTCAAATCGCCTCCTTGCCAGTTCAGTGTTCAATCAATATTTTTATTAAGACCACTAAAGGAAGACACAAGTCCATTTACACCTGGGCGGCTGGACACAGTCGATCACAGGTTGATCATATTTTACCACGACAAAAACCACATTTAATATTTATAAATTCCATTAAGGTAGACATATTCTATCCTGAATTAAGCGACCATTGCCTTATGTGGATTAATTGCACTCCACGTAGAAAGGTCGCCTCATTATCAATTAGTAGCTAGCAGCACATTCTAACAACCGCGGTAACCACCGCATCATACAGTTTCAGATCTGTATAAACATCGGACTATTACAGAATGATAATATTAAAACAGAGTTTCAAAAACAACTTGCTACAATATATAAGGATGGTATTAAAATTGAATTCTTTAAATATACGACAAGCAATGTAATCCAAGGTATACATGAGTGGCTTGAAACCATACAAGTTCCAATTCCGAAGGTAAAAAATCCAGCAAGTATTAACGAATACCGAAGAATTACCTTATGCAATGTAGGTTACAAAATCTATTTAAAACTCAAGCGGTTAGACGAACATTTAAATTTACCATCATCATATCAAGCAGCTTCCCATCAAATGATTTATCGAGAGCGTTTGATACAGTAGATCTAACCGTGGTTTTGGATAAAATCAAGAAAAATAAAGGGATTAAAAAGAGCTGTCCTACTTCACCACGTATTTTCAATTTCATTTTAAATGCAGTTTTGGTGTCCGTATCAGATTTATATCCTGAATTAAGATTGGAACAACAAGATGAATTACAAGTACCTCTAATTCTTACTTCTGTTGATGATATTATACTTATTACCCAGGACATTACCACAGTTCAACCAAGTGTAGTTGACTTAGAGATAAACCCGAAGAAGTGTACTTCACTCATTCGAAATCCCGATTCCTAATCTGATCTCTCGTCATTTAAGAAAATATGAGTTCTACATTTTGAAAAGGTTAACCGAGTTTAGTACCAATAAACGCACAGCTTGTAAGATAAAAGTTCTATTAAGTGGCAAAACTACAACCAAAAAAATTAAAGCACAACGAATAAATTATTCGGGACATATCCAGCGTAGGGGTCTCACTCATATTTTAAAAGCTGCAATGGCCTATAATGCGGGTCAAAAAATATAGAACGGCCTTGTTACTTATTATGATAAATCTACTGCCGAATTGAAATCTCTCTTACCAAATCGTATCGAACTGCGAAAAACTGTTAATGAAATATACTCAAATGACGAGTCTGGTTCTAGTGAACTACTGGAAGATCGTCTCCTTAGAAGTAAACATCCAGGGCAGTGTGGAGTTTCTGACAAATTGACATAAAACCGTACAACAATCAAAAAGTGTAAAAGAAAGTGTTACACTTTAAATTAAGAATGCTACACTTTTTAAACACAATTTGTAATTAAAAACCACAAGATAATTACAGAAATATAAAAAATCTATTTATTTAAATTTATTTTACGTCATTAAAACCATAAATAAAAAATATAAAATTAATGAAAAATTGAAAAAATTCAACCATTCGAAGGCCATCGACAAGGCATCGTAGAAATGTCTAAATAAATCGAAATATGCTATCGTGTAATACGGACTTTATGGCATCTTTTGTAAAAGTCAACATAATTATGCAACTCGTCATAGCATAAACTTTCTATGTCGAAATCATAAAATATCGAAAAATTCAGCCATTCGAAGGTCATCGACAAGACATCGCAGAAATGCCTAAATAAATCGAAATATGCTATCGTGTAATACTGACTTTATTGCATCTTTTGTAAAAGTCAAAATAATTATGCAACTCGTCATAGCATAAACTTTCTATGTCGAAATCATAAAATATCGAAAAATTCAGCCATTCGAAGGTCATCGACAAGGCTTCGTAGAAATGTCTAAATAAATCGAAATATGCTTTCGTGTAATACTGACTTTATGGCATATTTTTGTAGAAGTCAACATAATTATGCGACCCGCCGAAGCATACATTTTTTATGTTGGAATCATAAAATATTGAAAAATTCAACTATTCGAAGGCCATCGACAAGGCATCGTAGAAATGTCTAAACAAATCGAAATATGCCATCGTGTAATACGGACTTTATGGCATCTTTTGTAGAAGTCAACATAATTATGCGACCCGCCGAAGCATACATTTTTTATGTTGGAATCATAAAATATCGAAAAATTCAACCATTCGAAGGCCATTGACAAGGCATCGTAGAAATGTCTAAATAAATCGAAATATGCTATCGTGTAATACTGACTTTATGGCATCTTTTGTAGTTAGAAGTCAACATAATTATGCGACCCGCCGAAGCATACATTTTTTATGTTGGAATCATAAAATATTGAAAATTCAACCATTCGAAGGCCATCGACAAGGCATCGTAGAAATGTCTAAATAAATCGAAATATGCCATCGTGTAATACGGACTTTATGGCATCTTTTGTAGAAGTCAACATAATTATGCAACTCGTCATAGCATAAACTTTTTATGTCGAAATCATAAAAAATCGATAAATTCAACCATTCGAAGGCCATCGACAAGGCATCGTAGAAATGTCTAAATAAATCGAAATATACTATCGTGTAATACGGACTTTATGGCATCTTTTGTAGAAGTCAACATAATTATGCAACTCGTCCCATCATAAACTTTCTATCTCGAAATCATAAAATGTCGAAAAATTCAACCATTCGAAGGCCATCGACAAGGCATCGTAGAAATGTCTAAATAAATCGAAATATGCTATCGAGTAATAATGACTTTATGGCATCTTTTGTAGAAGTCAACATAATTATGCGACTCGCCGAAGCATACATTTTTTATGTTTGAATCATAAAATGTCGAAAAATTCAGCCATTCGAAGCCCATCGACAAGGCATCGTAGAAATGTCTAAATAAATCGAAATATGCTATCGTGTAATACGGACTTTATGGCATCTTTTGTAAAAGTGAACATAATTATGCAACTCGTCCCATCATAAACTTTCTATGTCGAAATCATAAAATGTCGAAAAATTCAACCATTCGAAGGCCATCGACAAGGCATCGTAGAAATGTCTAAATAAATCGAAATATGCTATCGAGTAATAATGACTTTATGGCATCTTTTGTAGAAGTCAACATAATTATGCAACTCGTCATAGCATAAACTTTCTATGTCGAAATCATAAAAAATCAAAAAATTCAACTATTCGAAGCCCATTGACAAGGCATCGTAGAAATGTCTAAATAAATCGAAATATGCTATCGTGTAATACTGACTTTATTGCATCTTATATAAAAGTCAAAATAATTATGCAACTCGTCATAGCATAAACTTTCTATCTCGAAATCATAAAATGTCAAAAAATTCAACCATTCGAAGGCCATCGACAAGGCATCGTAGAAATGTCTAAATAAATCGAAATATGCCATCGTGTAATACGGACTTTATGGCATCTTTTGTAGAAGTCAACATAATTATGCAACTCGTCATAGCATAAACTTTTTATGTCGAAATCATAAAATATCGAATAATTCAACCATTCGAAGGCCATCGACAAGGCATCTTAGAGATGTTGAAATAAATCGAAATATGCCATCGTGTAATACAGACTTTATGGCATCTTTTGTAGAAGTCAACATAATTATGCAACTCGTCATAGCATAAACTTTCTATGTCGAAATCATAAAAAATCGAAAAATTCAACCATTCGAAGCCCATTGACAAGGCATCGTAGAAATGTCTAAATAAATCGAAATATGCTATCGTGTAATACTGACTTTATGGCATTTTTTTGTAGAAGTCAACATAATTATGTGACCCGCCGAAGCATACATTTTTTATGTTGAAATCATAAAAAATCGAAAAATCCAACCATTCGAAGACCATTGACAAGGCATCGTAGAGATGTTTAAGTAAATCGAATGCATCGACGGTTCAATATGCGGCAGTGATTTCGTCAGCAAATGAATTTACATATAAAGGAATGTATATTTTAGGCGATTGGGAGGGGGTATACTTTTTCTCTGTGGTGCGGAAACTGGATTAGGTTTGGACGAGTGGCGTATGTGTGTGACTCGTTTACAGAGTGGCGGCGAGGATGTGGTGCAGCTGTATTGCAGTGATTTTATTTTATGTTTGGAGTGATTTGAATGGGTTTTGTCCATAATGAGTAATGGGCCGGTGTCTGTGGTTTGTGGTGGTTGTTCGTAGAACGTTGTGTTTCTCAACTTGCGGAGGATTGTGTTCATGTGTGTTCTGTCGTATCCTTGTTTAGGACTTGATGTAGTTCTCAATTATTAGTGTGAGAAGGTGGATTTGCAGTTTTGTATTGAATCATTGCCTGAAAGTTGAATTTGTGTGTCCAAATTGGTTTTTTGCTGAATGTTTCGGATGTTTTTGTTGGGGTTTGCCATCGATTTGGTGGAGGGCTGAATCATTTTTGGAGTTTCGAGATGATCGGTCGTACGCTGAAGTTTTTGAACTGTAGGGTTGCCATGGTTCGTTTGTGATCTGTCATGGATTCGTCACGGCTTTGTGAAGCGTGGGTTTTGTTGAATAATGGTTTCATGGTGGCAGGATTCGTGCCATATGTTGGGATGATTTCGGAGGATATTTTAGGTGTCGCAGTTTGATTGGATTTTTGTTGTAGAGCAGCGAGTATCGAGTGCTCCTGGATGGGCATTGCACAATTCTCTTTGTACATTTTACTACGATTGTTTGTAGAGATGGTTTCTTCCACGGTTTGATTTCGAAGATTTTCGGAGAGAGCTATTTTGGTGATGTTCCTTCATCCAATTATTCAGCGTTTGTGTAATAAATTGTTATATTTTTATTTTGGTTTGATTAGTGATTTGGAGTTGTCGGTGTCTCATGTGTTTCTTGGTAATTGGGCTAATTTATTTGGTTCTGGTGGTGGTTTTTGGTTGCAGGAGATCTTTGTGGCCGTAATGCTTTCCAATTGAAAATAGAATTTTGGTTTAAAGTCGGAGGTGCAAACAGGAGGGGAATCATAGTGGCTCTCGGGTTTGCTTGTGGGTTTGTTGTTGAAGTTGTGGAAGACTTGGAGGCTGCAGAGTGGATTCGGAGTCCAGTTGAATGTTGCTGTGTTTAGATAGCTTTGCGGGAATCGTGAAGTTTCTTTGATTAAATTATTTTGTGGGTTGTTCGGGTGGGAGGCTGTGGACTAGTGGGGGTTTTGGTTGGCTTGGGACAATGGGTAATTGTGCTGGTTGTTCATTTTATGATTTATTATTTATTTAACACTGTTGTAAATTTGTTGATATATATAATGGTTGACGACCATAGATTTTTTTTGAATGTCTTATTTTGATGTTTGCTTGATCATTCGGTTTGTAATCCGGGTGTTGAACGGTCGATTGGATTGTTTGGTTGTCGGGATTCTGCGGTTGTGCTGGTTGCTTATTGTTGATTTCTGTCACCTTGATGATTCCTGATTGCTTGGATAGTTTTGTTTAATTCTGGTTCTGTTTGTTTGGTTGTTGGGATTCTATAACTGTGCCGGACATCCATCATTGATGTATTACCTAGCTGATTTCAGATTGTTGGAACCAGATTTCGTCTGGTCATTTTTTTTTTGCTTCATAAATAAGCATGTTTGTGTTGGTTTGGGGATGGCGAGGACAAGTGACCTTCACATTGTATAGTTTTTCATTTAACTATTTTTATAAATGGATGCGTTAATTATCAGGTTTACAGTGATTCTATCCGGTGAGGATGGAGGACTCGTGCGTTCCTTTCCTACTTTGATATGAGTGCTACAGTATTTGGTTGATTCTGAATTCGATTTGTTCTGTCTTGGTTTGATTTGTTTTGGAAGAGACAAGTTGGTCTGGTTGGTACTGGTCATACTATTTGTTTTGTTTTAGTGGAATTTGACTCATAGTAGTGACGTTTTGTTTCAGGAAATTTGCTGCAACTTAATTGGTTATACATTTTTAATTATAATTCTAAACTTTTTTGAAATGTTGTTTGCTGAATGTTTATATCCAGAAAGAATCAAATAATTGTACTCTCTTGTATTTCGACTAACAATTTACTAGATGTTGGCTACTTGGGTGTCTGTAACCGGGTTGATTCGGTTATGTTTGGCATGCCTAACCAATTAACCGTGGTTTCAAGAAATTCTATTGTAAGTTGTGGAGTTGCAGAATTGAATTAATAAATTTTTATATGATTTAGATAGCAGGAACATATTAATTCAGTATTAGATTTCAGGAAACCTGCATATGCTAGTGAAATAATATTTCTTTGTATTTTTAATTACTGATTGTGTAGATTAGAATTATATTGTCATTGTGTTACTAACTGTTGACTTTATCTAGGTGTATGTAACCGGGCCGATTCAATCAATCATCAATTTTGTTTAGGAAGCCGAAAAATATTAATTTAGAATAAAATCTCAAAAAATGTCCAGATATATGAAATAATAACATTTTTCCTTAGGTTGCCGAATTTAAGAAGAAATTATTGATGACCAATACCATCGCTAACCATTTAACCTATTAAACTTTTATCCTTCCCCTAATAGTTTAGTATTGTGTTGTCTTTGTGTTACTAACTATCGGCTATACCTAGGTGTCTATAACCGGGCCGATTCTGTCCCAATTAATTAACCTATCCAATCCTTCGGTTTTGTTATATCTAAAAAAGAGTGCACCCGGCGTCATCCGGGAGCTCCTGTGTAAGAATCAATCAATCAATTTTTAGTTTGTCAGAAGCTTCACTATAGTAAGATTCAGTTATAATTTGATCAACCATAATCAATCATGTTTCTTTTATAAATTCAAAATTGAGGATTAGGCCTAATATATTTGGAGAAACCTCTAAAACAAAAACACATTGAAGCCTAATTTCTGGGTAATGGTGGTAACGGCTTAAATTATATACCCAGTTTATCTTATTTGCATTCGTACATACATTTTGAAATGAATTCAATACATATACCCGTACGATCATTATTTTAAGCACGCCCGATCTGTTAAAAAATACGATATTTTACTCAAATATTCCACATTTTAAAATTCTATGCCAATTCTTGTTAAAAACAAAATTTACAAAAAAAAAAAATATCAGAAAAAATTAAAAGCTTTCCGGAATTAACATCTTCTAAAATATTTTGATTGAATTAAATAAAACGGAAAGAAAAATTTCCATACAGCATACGCCTACCATAAGAAATTTTTAGTCATCTTCCTTCTTTCGTATGTATTTCATCTCGTATTGAGTAAATGTATAGACCTCACATACAAAACTCTGTTATTTCAATAACTTTGCAGTTAAAATAAAAAAATCTTTGTACATCCAACTCCTCTTCTACACACAAAACAACTTATTACAAATTCTGTGTATAAAATAAAATATAAATAAATAAAATAAATTCAAAAAAGTAAAAAAAATATACAATTGCTTTCTTTTATTCATAAGGTTAAGGCATTTAAGATTTCGTTATATTCAAAAAATAAAATAAGAATATAAATAAATTCTGGTTATGATTGATCGATGAATACAAAAAAAACTGTTAACTTTGAAAAGAAGCTTTATGTGAAAAATACACACTCTCGTCTTATACACAGCCTCATTATTTATATATTTCACCTTATATTACTTACTTTTTTATCGCTTAATGGAAAATCAATAATTTTCAATTTTAAAATTGAATTTGAAATAATAAACGGAAAATGTTGTATATTACGTACTTTGCTGGAATGGTATTACGGTTTTAGCTAAATATGTAGAAGTCAAAGTTTTTTTCATTACATACTTATAGCCTATAAACCTTCAAGCAATGTACATATGTATAATATAAACCACTTCGTAAATGATGTCGTAAAGACAAATATCTCACTTTTCAATCATCTCATCGTCAATATTCTTTCAGTTCCATCCTTAATAATCGTAATGGTAATAATACACTTAAGGACTCGATATAATAATGTTCACTGATTAGGATCATCATCTGGTTGGCAGTACTTCGTCCTCTTTATGTATTATACCCAAGTTTGAATCAAAATTCAACAAACTCATACATATACACTTACAAAGCAATACATAAATATATGAAAAATGAAATGTACTGTAACATATTGATTTTCCATTTTCACTGATTTTTCTTCCTTTCGCATATAATTCGAGTACCGTTTCTCTTCAGTTACCTACCTCAAAAAAAAGAAAACTTTACAATACCATAGAATTTTTTTTTTGTTCAGTACAGAACAAAGAGGAGTGAAAATTGAATGAAATCTAACAAATAAATTTTCCTTTTCATTTCCCGTTATTTTTAAACTCCATTTTAAATTAAATATAATCATTCTACGAAATTTATTTTGTTTCAGTTTACAATAATTCATTCATCCGTTGTTTTTTGAAATATTATCAAAAAAAAAGCTCAAAAGCTTATCTAAATATTTAAAATAAAAATTTAAAATTCAAAAACATTATTTTTAAGTAAGTAATAACAGAACAAAAACAAATAATTTATATTACGAAATAGATTGAAACGTTCGTTTTTTGTTTCACACAAAAAAAAAGCTCAACGAAAATATTTTTTTTATGAAACGCTGCAGGATGAAATTATCAACAACAAAAAAAATCTAGTTTTTAAACCCACTCTTTGTTTTATAAAACATAAAAACTATTTTTTTTTTTCAATTGTTGAATTGAATAAATTGATAAAACAGAAAGCACAAATAAAAAGGAAATTAAAATCCTTAAAGCTTTCGATTCTCATGGATTATTTTATGTTGAATTTTTGTAAATTCACAATTGCAAGATACCGCAAAAATTTAATTCAATTGTTTTGGTTTTGGAAATTTGTTTATTTAAAAATCAAAACAAATTGTATTCAACTAATTGTTTTGAAGTATTTTTTATCAATTCCTTTAAATTGAACTTAGTTTTTACCTCAACTTAGTGTTCTTTTGTTTTCAATTTATGGGTTATGGTTATTATTTTCGATGGTTATAGACAGGAGGTTCTGGATGTTACTATGGTCTCCGATTTTATTTGATCTATGATCAGGGAATGGAGAGTGGCGAAGGAGCATTCCTTTTCTGACCATCGGAACCCTTTGAAACATGTTGAACTGTTCCATTTGATTTTTTCTTTATACAATTAACTCGTGGTCTAGTTGGATTCCCACGGAAAGCATAGGTTTCATCTTACATTACGTGGAAATAAAATGTCGACAATATTTGCTGATCAACTATTTTGTTATCTCGTTGAAGAATTAATTTAGATCGAATACAAACAAGTTAGCTCTTAGTTTTAGTATTGTTATAAAATTGTAATAGTGAAATCAATAAATAAATAAATAAAAAATAAATTAAAAAATCAGAAATTGATTTTTTTTTTAAAGAAATATAATAACAAAAAGTTAACTGGCGCCCGAGGTGGGACCCTTGTGAAAAAGTATATTGAAAAAAAGTGTAACCAAAAGATTTTAATCAGTAAAGCTCACAAAAAAATCGTGAACTACTTACTAAAGTGCAAAAGCATTAATATTTAACCATAATATTAAATATATAATAGTAAAATCGTGTAAAATTAAGTGTTGGGAAAAGGAGCTCCCGAGTAACGCCAAACAAGTGAAAAGGCGTTGAAATCAATTGAAAGGAAAGGATAACCAAGCCAGAAACCCGTTCAAAATCAACAGCGGCCCAATCATTTACCATGAGGGACAAAATAGACGACAAGGGTTCAACTGAATTACAACTCCAGATGTTAACCACACATCTGATAGGATTAGTGTAAGTCGAAAAACAATTTTCTGTTAAGAAAAAATAATTTTTTAAATTGAAAAGTATAATGAATTAAGAATAGAAAAATTATTTATATTAAGTTAAAGAAAAATACGTAAATGAAAATAGAAGATTGAATGTAAAGAAAACAATCTCACTAAAATTTTTTGTTAAGTAATATCCACATATTTTATTGTGTGCGTCGCGCATAATTTTATTTTATTTCTTATTTTTTTTCTCATTGAGACGATCAATTTGATTATTTTTATTTTTTGATTGACTGATTTTGAATGTACGACCAAGTTCTTAGGCATGAGTTCCCGGATGACGCCGGGTCCACCGTACACCCTTTTTTACACATAACAAAACCGAAGGATTGGATAGGTTAGTTAAGTGGGACAGAATCGGCCCGGTTACAGACACCTAGGTATAGCCGATAGTTAGTAACACAAAGACAACACAATTCTAATCTACTAGATGAAGGATAAAGGCTTAATAGGTTAATGGATAACGATGGTATTGGTCTTCAACAATTGCTTCTTTAAAACGGCAACCTAAGAAAAAATATTATTATTTCACATGCATCTGGAATTTTCCTGAAATTTAATTCTATTAATACTTTTCGGCTTCCTAACCAAAATTAGTTGATTCGACCCGTTACAGACACCTATGTAAAGTCGTTAGTAATAAAATGACAACACAATTCTAAACTACACAATCAGCAATTACAATGAAGCATTAATTCACAAGCATCTGTAAATTTCCTGAAATTTAATTCTAAATTCATATTTTCCGGCTTCCTAAATAATTGAAACATTTATTAATTTAATCATTCTGCAACTCCGCAACTTACAGTAGAATTTCCTGAAACCAAAGTTATTTGAACTATATTCAAAATAACTCTAAAATTCATTAGTATTTAACCGTTGAATTGGGCGAACACGAAATAGCAAAAAAAAAACAGATTAACTAGATTAACTACCGGATTGCATTCAAATATCTCTTAAAATATCCATCCATTAAAATATCCTAAATAATTTAGAATTCGCAAAAATTTCGTATGTTTACTAAAATTTTTTTATAAAACTGATGAATTTTTCCCGAGGCCCATCCTTTTTCACAAGGAAACAAATACTTTTATCACTACTTTTGCACTAGTTCTGGAACTTCTTCTACGTTTGCTGGGGATATATCACATACAATTAATCTCAGACATGACACATGCGACTCGTCTATCACTTGTCACCTCATATTAGACTTGTCATAAACGATTCATCTCAGACTGGTCACAAACGTAAATTAGTAATTAGTGTGTCGTCAATGGCTTTCCTGCTGGAAGGTAATATTTAAGTAAAGGCAACTAGATAAAATTTGAAAAAATTATTCTAAAATGAATGATAAATAAGTTTATTTTAGAATTTTTATAATTAAATATAAATCGTACCAGTATCTTAAAAGAGGGATAATATGTACTCGTATATTAAATATATTTGAATGAGATTTCCTGAGAACCGAATAATTTTAATATAATAGCTCGGCACTGTACATGTAGATTAATATTTAGGGTTGATTTGAAATTGGGAATTAATAATTATAATTCTTGTACTAAAACAGTCAAGATTGGCAACGTTGCATTTTATGACAAACATCCAGTCGTTGGTGTATTGAAGCATACAAACCTTCTCTTTCTTTTGAATAATTATATTAATTATATCAAATATTTCTAGCTTTTCAGTTACATAGATATAACGAAGTTGCCGATAAACAATTCTTTATGTTAAGATTGTTAAAATCCCAAATCCAATGCAAATAATATTTTTTTTTATAAAGCAAAAATATCGCTAATAAGCTGTGAGAAAATACTAGTAACCCATTGAGTGTCACAAAAAGGTAATTTTGCGGTAAATAATAGGATTGGTTACCAACTCCAACATAGTTGCAATTAATCTTGCAAAAATGATGGATTATGAAGGAAATACAATATAGAAAACAGCTAATCATAAATTACCTACACTATATTCTCAATGCACAGAAGAAATACGGAAACGGAAAATTCTATCGCTAATCAAACCAAAATAAAAATATAACAATTTATTACACAAACGCTGAATAATAGGATGAAGGAACATCACCAAAATAGCTCTCTCCGAAAATCTCCGAAATCAAAGCGTGGAAGAAACCACCTCTACAAACAATTGTAGTAAAATGTACCAAGAGAATTATGTAATGTCCATCCAGGAGCTAAAATTACCTCGAAACGATCCCAACAGACGGCATGAATCTTCCCACCATGAAACCACTACCATCCACCAAGCGACCTCCTGCCAACACCACCATTCAACAAAAACCACGCTTCACAAAGCCGTGACGAATCCATGACAGATCACAAACGAACCATGGCAACCCTACAGCCCAAAAACTTCAGCGTATGACCGATCATACCAAAACTCCCAAAATGATTCAGCCCCCGCCAAATCGACGGCAAACTCCAACAAAAACACCCGAAGCATTCAGCAAAGAAATTTGATTATTTTTATTTTTTGAGCATACAAATTTATTTATTACTTGTGATTTTTGTTCTTATTTGAAAAACTAAACAAATTGTTGATTTAAAATTGTTAATCCCACTACGAGCTATCAATAATATTTAACCACAATTTATAAACGACATCATACTCGACAAAAATGCCAAACACAGCAGACATAATTAAACCATCTACATTAAAAATAGACGCATTGGACTTCACCCAACTCCAGGGTGTAATATCTCAAATGGTCAAGCAACAAAGTGAACAAATGTTCGATAGATTGACGCAAGGTAATCATCAAAGAGGTACCGATGCTGACCAAAACATAAACATATTTAAATAATTTGGATGATATGGATAGAATTCCCGATGTTTTAAGAATTTTAAGTATTTATGAGACTTTAGGTTCTAAAAGAGACTTGAGGTTCCGAAATATTTCGGAATACTAAGTGTTATCCGTAACAAAATCACGGATCACGCGGCTACGGCGCTTGAGTCGTATAACACACCCCTAAATTGGGGAAGAATATCAAAATGCTTGACACTGCATTATGCAAATAAGCGAGACCTCGGTACTCTCGAGTACCAAATGACAACGCTTGTACAAAAACAAAATTCTGTTCCAGAATTCTATCAGCAGGTATATCAACATTTGTTATTTATCCTCAATAAATTATCATCTATGGAGATGAGCCAAGAGGCGATGGATATAATGACGCAATCGTATAGAGACAAAGCCCTCGACACCTTTGTAGGGGTCTGAAGGGAGATCTCCCAAAATTGCTAAGTATCCGGGATCCAGCCGATTTACCCGAAGCACTAAATCTATGCCTCAAACTGGAAAATGTACAATATCGTATACAGCACAGCCACGGAAGTCATAACATTTGAGCACCACAAGTTATACCACTTCCACCACTAGTACCTAGGAGAAACACTCAACAACCTAATACGCAGATGCGAAACTTCTACCCCGAGTTGCTTCATAAACCGCAAATACCATAAACATTCCACAAACCTATCGGAAATAATTATCCATTCTAAACATTAGCAAACTATCCAACTCGAAATCGGTATCAACAACCACCACCTAGAATTCCCAAAAAATCATTCCCACAGCCAATGTCAATAGACCAATCCATCCGCTCAGGTGACATCATCAATTACCAAAATAGGCCTCGAATCAATAATTTTGCGAACAGAAGACCTAATTCGAATCAGAAAGACTAACCGATGAAATATTAGAGCATGTACCACTCTGAGCAATATGGGGAAGACCCGGATATCGCAGCCTACCAAGATCAACTAAATGAGTACGACGATCAATATGATCAAACGTTAATAGAATATACAGACTCTATGGATAATCCAAAATTAAACGACGACACTGACGATAATGCGCATGACACCGAAGAAATACAAATAGAGCAACTGGACGATGCCCATTTTTAGATTAAGGAGCTCTTCGCTACCTTACTTTGAACATGTATCGAAGAGCGGCAAAACCTTTAAATTCCTTATAGATACCGGTTCTAACAAGAACTACGTACAAGCAAAATACGTACAAAACCCAATTCCAACTGAAAAACCCTTTTTGGCGAATTCTGTAGCGGGTAGCCTAAAATCACCCACCACACTCTCATAGATATCTTCGGACCTGAACGAAAGTTAAAATTTTGTATCTTACCCAAATTAAAATCATTCGATGGAACTATCGGAAATGAAAGCCTCAAACAACTACAAGCCACAATATACACAAATAACGGTTTTATGATAATTCATCCGAACATAAAAATTCCTTAAAAGCAGCATATTTCCGACTCTGTTAACAACCTAAACATTGGAAATGTTTTCTCCAAATTTCAAAATGTTTTCTCTGATCCTGAGCTACGGTTAACCTATACTACAACAGTAAAGGGAGAAATCCGTACATTAAATACCGACCCAGTCTATTCCAGACCATATCCTTATCCGATGTGTCTAAAAGAAGAAGTTGAGAACCAAATACAAGAACTACTCGATGATGGTATAATCAGACCATAAAAATCCCCATACAATGCACCCGTGTGGATTGTACCCAAGAAGGAGGATGCTTCTGGGAAAACGAAATTTCGTTTAGTAGACCTCAAAAGTGGATTTCATCAAATACCTTTAAAAGAATCCGACATAGAGAAAACTGCATTCTCGGTAAACCACGGAAAGCACGAATTTACGATACTTCCGTTTGGGCTCAAGAATGCACCGTCAATATTCCAACGCACTCTCGACGATATCCTACGACTACACATTGCTAAATGGTGTTACGTCTATATTGACGAGGAGGAGCACCGTAGGAACCTAAAAATAATATTCGAAACGTTGGAGCACGCTAACATGAAAATTCAGTTAGATAAGTATGAATTTTTCAAAGACGAGATAGAATTTTTTGGATTTATAATTTCTAGGAGTGGCATAAAAAGAAACCCAAAAAAGGTAAAAGCCATAGCCGAATTTCCCATACCTAAAACGGTTAAGGAATTAAGATCATTTCTAGGAATGGCAGGGTTTTATCGGCGTTTCATACAAGACTATGCGAAGCTCGCAAAATCCCTGACTTCGCTTTTAAGAGGGGAAGACGGACATGTGTCCAAATCTCTCTCAAAAACAAAAGCAATCAACCTACAAGACAACGAAGTCACGGCTTTCAACTAAATTAAAAATTCCCTTATTTCTAATGATGTCATGTTAACATTTCCAAACTTCCAAAAAGAGTTTGAATTAACAACCGACGCTTCAAATTTCGCCTTAGGCGCCATATTATCTCAACAGCAGAAACCAATAATTTTCTTATCTAGAACTCTTAATAAAACGGAAGAAAGCGATGCAGCTAAAGAAAAAGAGATGCTAGCTATCATTTGAGCATTATCAGCCCTACGAAATTTCCTGTACGGATCTAGAAAATTCAATATATTCACTGACCATCAACCACTCACATATGCACTGAGTAACAAAAACAATAACTCGAAGATGAAATGCTGGAAAGCTATACTGGAAGAGTATAACTATGAACTAAAGTACAAACCAGGTAAAGAAAACGTAGTCGCAAATGCCCTATAGAGAATACCTATAACATCAGAGATAAACGCAACGTCAGATACGCAGCACAGTGACGATAGCTCCTCACACGATCTAAGCCCCACAGTTGACGTGCCAGTCAACGTCTTTAGAAACCAACTTATTCTAAAAATCGACGAGAAAACTTCTTATCAACTCGTCCAACCTTTTCCAAATTGTATGAGGCATATTTTCACTCAGCCGCAATTCACGGAAGTAGATATCACAGACATGTTTAAACGATACTTGAATTCAAACACAATAAACGGATTGAACACTACGGAATCTCTAATGGGAAAGGTACAAGAAATTTATCCTTTACATTTTCGCAACTTCAAAATTCGGTTTGCAAGAAATTTGGTACAAGATATTGCTAGCGAACAAGAACAGGAAGACAAAATACTATCTGTTCATCGTCGTGCACACCGAAATGCACAAGAAAATAAGGAGCAAATTATTGAAAATTACTACTTCCCGAGAATGAAGAGGAAAATCGAATTCTTTGTTAAAAGATGCATCACATGTAAAACAAACAAATACGACAGGCATCCCAACAAGCCTTTTCTCACTCCTACGCCTATCCCTCAATATCCAGACAAACTAACTAAACTCGTTTGCTGCAAATCAATTAAATCAAAAGCAGCCGAAGACATAAAACAACCCCCCATTCTTCTTTGGCGTACCGGAAATTGTCATAATTGACAATGAAAAGTCGCTCAATTCTCACTCTATATCGTCCATGATGGAGGACGCTCTGAACAAAAAAATAGTCAACCCCCCCCACCACACACACACAAAAGCAAAGTGTACGGCCAGATACAGAGATTTCACTCTACTCTGTCGGAGATAATGAGATGCCTGAGGCATGATGGAATAGAGAGAACTTTTCAAGAATTACTCGAAAGATCCGTCAACGAGTTTAATCACTCTATACATTCCACAACAGGAAACGAACCTGTAGAAGCATTTTATGGCAGAATACCGAACGGAGATCCGGAAAATTATGAGAAAGCACGACTTAGCAGCATCGAAAAGATCAAACAAAAACAGAATAAAGATCTGAAACATCACAACAAGAAAAGTAAATCTATTAAAGATTATCAGCATGGTGAGACTGTGTATGTTAGGCAAAATATCAGGCTACGTTCGAAATTTACAGGAAGATATAAACCGGAGATAGTTAGAGAAAATCGGAACACTACAATACTGATGGAAACAGATAATCAAAAACAAAATGAAGAATATGTTGGAGAATAATAATAAACAAAAAATTATAAATGAATTGTACAATGATAGAATTAACAATATAACTAGAATGGCAAATGAAATAATTAACTTGGTGCATAAAGAAAATAAATTACCCGACCAGCTAGCATTAAATATTCAATATAAAATTAGATTAATGACAGAAGAAATTGTAAATATCAAATACGCCATCCACTGGACAAAGGCTGGAATAATAAAGCCCCTTATACTTTCAAAATCAGAAATGAAATTAGCAATTGACACAATCGAAAATGAAAATTTGCCTTTCTCTACTCCAGAGGAGACATTAGATTTTGCCAACATTAAGGTAATTAGTAATAACAAATGTTTGTTATATATTGTTTATATTGCTCTCACAACATTAGAGATTTACGATAAATTAGTAATTAAATCAGTCAAAAAAATGATAAAATAAATGAGACTGAAAATGAAAATATTATGAAGAATCATGATAGTATCTTTAGTACAGTAAAAAATTGTAAAACAGTTAACATCTTATCTATTTGTAATCAAAATAATATAAAAGACATTAGTAATTCAACGTGCCTACCAAACCTATTGAAAAGCCGACCGTCGAAATGCAACAAAACCAACAACCAACATATCCCAACAATTGATGAGATATCAGAAGGAGTACTTCTACTCAATCAATTCAGCGGGGATATTTCATTTGGAAACGAAAGCCAAAAAATTTAGCAACATGACTCTAACTATCAACGATACAACATTCATTTCGCGCGAAAGACCAACAATGCAAGTTGAGTCGGCAATGCCGATGCCACAAGAAGAAAAATTCAAAGAAATCCTCTCACTGCAAATGATGAAGGATATCAACATCGATAATATAGATCGCATCGAACTTCTGCACGATGGAAAGAGCATCCAATTGATCACCAGCTATACTCTTATGGCACTTATTGTCACCGTAGCTGCGGTATTCATCATCATCATAAATCGCAGTAATAACAAAAAAATGCGTATCATCAACAACGCAAATGTAGAAGAAGCAACGGCAACCAAATCCAACACCAACACAATTGAACGCCAGACCACGGGTCTAACGCTTCACGAAACTACGGAAACGCAACATGCACCACTAAATAAGAATATCTCAGAAGAAACACAAATACCAGCTACAAGGAAAAAATTTTACGAAACCCCATTCTTTTAGTGCAAGCCAAATGAGGACATTCGAAATTTAAATGGGGAAGAGTTAACACGCGGTCTAGTTGGATTCCCACGGAAAACATAGGTTTCATCTTACATTACGTGGAAATAAAATGTTGATAATATTTGCTGATTTGTTGTTGTTTTTCATTACAATCTCAATGAAATATGCATTTTTTATCAAATGATCTCGTAGTACGAGTAGCAAAGTAGATGGTCACCTCAACTCAAGAACTGATACCATTGCGCTGGATTTAACGGAATGCTTTAAATTGTTAATATTTCAGGTGAAAACGCACATAACTTTAAATCACCCAAATATCTAAAGACAGATCTAAAGATTGTGATCGTATCCCCTATGAGGATAATAAATCTGCATTGCTCATTTTCCGCGAATGATTCAAATATTTGTATTTACCACACATCTACTGGTCGCATTAAAATTTTTAACCAAAAAATTTCGTTTGTTTCTGTTTTTACACTTTTGGTGTAGACTGGAAGTCTGAAAATTTCACAAATTATACAGTCCGCTTACTAAATCAATTCAAACTAATATTAGATGTACTTTTTCCAAAAAAAAATATTTTTTCACTGTTGTGGTGGTACATTCCATGAAGGAATTTGGCGTCCTCAACGATATTATTTTAAATTTTATGATTTACAACAAGGAGATGAGAGAAACCATAATCGAATGAGTTTCGATCTCGCTCAACGTGATACATCCAACGTGTATCAGTGCATCCGTCAGTTCTACTTTCTAATGAAACCGAGTTTTTAACTTGCTCACTCTAGAATTTAGTGAATTTTAAATCCACTCCAATTAAACATATATACTTTTTCGAGATGGTTTCGTTTTTACGAATTACGAATGAATTGTAATTTTCCAACCGCTCAAGTACAAACGCTCAAGTACAACGAGCCGCTGGATTTGTCTTACTGTTAGCATCAACCACTCGCAACTAATACCGACCACTAATCTAACCAGTGCAATGTTTAGATGTTAATTTTAGAATGCCTAAATAAATGTGTAAAAGTGAATGACGCGTTATAATAAAACTAACTTTAATCTTGGGAGCATTTTATTAAGCCCTTCCCCGCCTAAACTCTTACGCCAACGTGTTAGTGAGCTAGGATCACAGGAAAGGCGCCACTGAAAGTATTCATATCCATCAAAAAATATTGCCAGCAAGATCTATCTACCCACTAGGTGACTACTTGTATGTCAGAAAGGCCACACATATGGCTCAGCATGAGGAGACCAATGACTAAACGTATCGGTAGAGGGGGTTGTCCAGAACCATCTTGGAATTGACTATCGAGATCATGCTCTAATTGCTTCCAGGGTAGGGCATGAGCTAGTTGAAATTGCATATGAGCTGGATTAAGGAGGCTAGATAAACGTTGTTCAAATAGCCTGCCTTGACCGGAAAATTGAACCGACTAGACTGAGACCGTTGCAATTTTAAATAATTGAAAACCAGAAATTAATATTTTATTTATTTAATTGAAACTAGTTCAGTTGTTAATAAAAAGGAAGGGCACGTTTTTGGCCAGGACGATGTATGGACAATTTCCAAAGTGAGGGAAATAGCAAGAGCTTGACAACATTATCGTTGCAGCTATTTCATTTATATCTTGATTGATACTTAATCGGAAACTATAATAAAATAAAATTTTTAAACCGTTTTTAAAGCATTTTACCTTCTCGTTTCGCGTGTCTTCCCAAATAAATTCTTAACATTTCATTCTTCTTGCGGTAACCATAAAAATGGTTTTCGTTTGGTTCATTTGTATGTCGATCTGATGAGCTGGAAATTATAAAGGCATGTTAATTTGTTTCAGGAGAACAGCATTGCGACTTAAAACCCAGATGGCGTTAACATATGCTAATATCGACTGCACTAACCTATGTTAAGACGTATGAAGTATTATAAGAATAAATTAAAAATTATTTGGCCGATAGGATCATCTTTTCATACTCATGATATAATTTTAAAGGTCACCGAAAATGTATCTTTGCTTTGGATTAAGAGTCTTAATTAATTTGCACATAAATATCAGATGCTGTAGCACGCCTGTTGAAAGTTTTTAAATAAACTACAAATATGAAGACTGGTTGCCTGTCCATATGTTTGAATAAATTCTAAGATGCGCTCGCTATAAATAACTTTGCTGCCACTACGTTTTTTAAGCCAACCAGTGTTCAACAAAGCTATTCCACGATATATACTACAATTTAATCGATCTCTTTAATAAACCTAGTTGGAATGTACAAGCTCACAATGTCGAATGGAATTTGAAAATGCTTGAACCAATTTTGATTAAATTCAGTTTTATGGCGGGATTATAAACCCATCTTAAATTAAATATAAGGTACTTAAATAGAACAGGTTGTATATTTATTTACAACGTTTAGTGAACCCCATACCCCACTTTAATTGTAGAATTCCATTCGTATAAGGAGAGAAATTCCAAAATATCCAAACATTTCCTATCTGTTACTTCTTTCGCTTTTCTTATTCCAACCTAATCTTCTGATATACTTTTCTAAGGGGTGTGTGATTCTAATTATTCATCCAACCGTTTAACGGCATTCTGCGAAAAATATTAAAAATTGCTGCAAAATAATGTAATATGTAATCGATAAGGCAAATTTTTGGATGCTGCAAAAATAACATACGGTTACAATGTCCGGCAATGAAACCAAATAGCTAAAACTTTTTTCATCGTGTCATTAGAGAATATCATCCGACAAAACATAGAGCAGCGCAGCTCCTTATATTTTAAATCAAGTTAGCTCGTTTCCGATAAACCGCCCAAAAAATGTGCTTCACATCAGCGTTGTGAACAAAAAATGTCAGTTACTAGAGGGCAACCATATGGTATGTGAGAACGAAAGTTCGATTACTTAGAGTGGATGATATATGAGCAAAATATAATCTCTGTATAGCGCAAGAATCATTGGATGGTAAAATTAAACTACAAACAATCTACAAATCAGCGCTCACACCATATTTCACTATGAGTCTGTTCATACGAACCAAATTTTTATAGAAATAAGGACTGATTCGACTCTTTAGAATACGAGAGCATTGCTAAGGTAAGATAGCTTATGATAGCCGATAGTTTATATAAGACCCATCCTGAAGTTTATATCTTTTGTCTGTCAAGACGACTATTCTTGATTTATCTGTATATTACTAATTTTATAGCAATAAATATCCATTAGCAATTAGCACTGCACCGTTTGTTAATAGTAGGAGTCCGTTGACCGTTTGTTAATAGTAGGTAATAGTGCCATTCAATTTTAATTTTGTCAGAAGAACCGGTTCTGAGCTCCGCTCTTTGTTAATATTTTAAATTTAAAACCATTAAATTAGCTATTTTTCCCAGCGTGACCTCAATGAAGAACAGGGTAAATTACTGTAATTTAATAATTTGATCAAAAATGTTCTGGAATACTAGGGACTGTTAAAAAGAGCACAAGTAGTTGGTATTCTTCGTACACCTCGCAAATAAACTGCAAATAACTCTTTTTATATATAAACGGAGGACATTTTGACATTTATTGTAATTTTACTTTCATTAGAACTCACCAATTAAAACTGAGTAAATAATGAAAAAAATAAGTATATTTTTTTAAATATCCGAATACTTCTGATCCATAAGAACTGTAAAGGCCAAATTGCCATCTTTGGTATTCAAGGTGAACTAATATTATGAAACATTACAAATGTGTCCTAATCGATAAATAATTTGTAACGACGTCGGCGGCGGCTGACGACGTTACCTGTGTGCGAAAATTTCCCCATTTATTTTTTGGACATTTTTTAATGGCTGGTACTTATCGTCTAATAATCTTTTCCCTCCATCTGGCTATTAATTATCCATCGTGTCATAAAAAATGATATAAATAGCGAAATTTTGACCTAATCGGAGATCATTCTTTTTTCCTTATTTGGTTGATTGTTAAGCCAAAATAAAACAGTTTACATAAAATTTTTTGTAATGTTAACCCAATTTGGTGCGCGAAGCTAAAAGTGATATAGTGGAGTTCAATTACTGTGCGTACGAATCCCTGTATTCAATGATAAATTTTTTTAAATAATTTTAAAGAAAAGAAAACGCGTGAGGATCGCGGATAGTATTACTGTGCTTTACCTAAATAATTGGTATAGTGACATATTTGTCAGCCTAGAGATTTTCTGTGCACATAATTCCGATACAGTATGGTGACCATGATTTACGGTCGGGTGTTAGAAAAAAAACAACGTCAAAAACTAGTGAAGTGAACCGCATTTTGTTTAAAAAAAATAAAGAAAAACGGCCATTTGTAATCACAAAGCTAAATTTTGCGCCCAGAATTTTTGTTCAAAAGTAATTAGCAATTAGTTATTGTACCTAAGATTACGAACTTATCTGAAGACTAATGTGTCGTGTAATAAAAAAAACCTTCATAATTTCCGTTGATAAAAATAAATAAATATTAAAATTAAATGGTGGCAGCGTCCTACATATTCAATATATACAGTGCTGGGAAAAAAATTGGGCAAATATATTTTATTGCAAATTGAAGTCTTTTTTTGCTAAAATTACAAAACTTTTGAAAGCAATTGGCTTATTGTTTTATTTTAAATACATGTATGACGTAAATTTTGAAAAAAAAAAAATGTATCTGCAATTTAGAGGAAAACCCCTGAAAAATGCCAAAATATTCAAAATACGTTGATTGGAGTTAAAGTAATAGAATAAATTAAGCATCTATTTTTTAATTTTCATTTAAAGATAAAAAAGTACATCGAAGAAAGAAGTATCGATGTGTTGGGCTGGCCCCCGTATAGTCCAGACTTAAATTCAATTGAAAATATTGGCCTATAATGAAGCTAGAAGTAGCAAGAAAGCCCCCAGAATCGATTCAATCTTTAAAAAGTTTGTTTATGACGATTTGGGAATCCATACCTCCTACGACTTTGAAAAATTTATCAAATTCAATGAATCGGAGGTGTATCGCTGTAATAAAAGTAAATGGCGGTCCAACAAAATATTAATATTAAAGCTTCTATAAATGAATAAAAAACAAAGCAAAAATTAAAAAATAGGTGCTTAATTTATTCTATTACTTGTTTGGCATTTTTCGGGGCTTACCCCTCAATTGCAGGTAAATTTTTTTTTTCAAAAAATTACGTCATACATGCGTTTTTAAAATAAAACAATAAGCCAGTTGCTTTCAAAAGTTTTGTAATTGTAGCAAAAAAAGACTTCAATTTGCAATAAAATATGTTTGCCCAATTTTTTTTCCCAGCACTGTAATATAAAATAGTATTAGATGGACGAAAATAATATAAATGATTAATTTGCTCAGTGTGTGCATACAATAATATACAGCAACAAAAAAAATCAAATCTATAAAATTTAATTACCACCATTTATAAAATATATAAACCGGCATTATGGAAAAATCGCCTCAGCTGTTTTGGATAATCCAGTCATTCCCGATGATCATCGCATCAAGTCTGCTCAAGGTTAAATTTTGATTGATTGTAAATTTTTTTAGTTTTACATATTTAACATTAATTTTAGTATAAATAGCTATCACTAACAATTAGTTAAGAAAAAAACAAACAGTCCGGACTTCTATCATAATTCTTTTTTCTGGTTTAAGTTTAGTTCAAATTTCAAAATTCCGTTTTATAAAACTTTCGGTTATGTTATTTAGTTTATTAAGTTAAAGTCTGTTTATCCGCTATTCAATTTCTTAGTGAAATATAAAACATGCTATCCGAAATTGGGAGCAACAATTTATTTTTGTGAGGTGTTTTGTTTTTTAATTTTCCCATCTAATTGGTTTGGCTTCGAATTATTCACGTTTCGATTTGTTGGTTATTCTGTAGTTTTGTTTTGGTGATTTGATGATCAAAATGAATAAGTGAAAAGCCTAACATACTGTTGAGGTTGGGTAGAAGGTAAGTTACGTCAGAAATGGTGATCCGTTGCACTTCCCGCGGTATATTCACGATTGGTGCATACTTCTGAATCCCCCACGACCCTCCCGCGACCTCTAGCCGGCTACCAATTACCGCTCAAAAGTCCCTGCTCCAATATTCTGTTCTTTAACTGGCCTAGGACGATCCGTTACAAATTGCCAAATGATATTGTGTTTTGCAAATTTTGAAATAACTACCGATAATTTTGCAAAAAGCCACCGTCAATAACGTCAGTTTTTTTCTGCGTGTTTTGGTATATCATAATGTAATATTCATCGCTTGATAGAGCTGCAATGGTACCAAAACTTTTACGTTTTTTTCGAATATCATACACTTTGAAGTGATGTAGCGGAAAAACTAGAGAGAAAATTGAAAAAGGGAAAATTGAAAAACGAAACCGTCAATAATTTAATTAAACTTCAAATAATTGTTTAAGATAAAAATATTGCATAGCCTAGTTAGTTTTTATGCTATGGTACCACAAATAGTGCCATTTTTTGCAATATACGTGAATCGAGGCCTTAAGTGAATTAACATATTTCCGTTTTTTATTCCCTTTAATTATTTACAAGAGATTCGAATCAAAACAAACCTTATCCATATCGCTTTATTGCAAACTATACTGTAGCGGCTCAAAATCCTTTTCACTTCGTGGCACTCCTCGTAGCAAAACTACGTATACACCGCGCCGCTTAATTACGAGTCATAGCTCGTTTTGCTGAATAGAGCTATTTCGCCACCTACATTACCGAATCTCGATATTTATCGATTATCGATAAATATCGAGAATTAAAAATATTCGCAAGAAGAAACGAAGAAACGAAAAAGGACAGTCGGGTTTTGAAGTTCAAGAGACACAGTCTCATATATGCATTCGCGAGTGTAAGTGAAGAAAAAAGTAAAAACCAGAAGTGCCGAACAATCGTCCACCATTGAAGTCGTGGACTTGTGTTAAAAATCGAATAAATTATAAATTAATAAAGTTTTAATAAATCATAAATTAATATTTATATAATACAAATATAGTAAGTGCTATTAATCAATACATAAAACCCGATAACACCGCTATAACACCTTACCCGTTGGTATATAGCAAAAGCATCCGTATCCATTTTCTGTTTCATTTTTCTCCGACTTCATTAATTTAAAATGTTTGAGGCAATATTTGTTTGGATAATAATTAAAGTTAATTGTTCTTAATAGTTAAAACGGATTAAGGATTTTCTTATAATTTAAAACCGGGAAGATTTTGTCATTTTGTTCCAAAATGACTTTAGATGGACAAGAGCATGTTTTGCGTTTAGCCCACACAAATAAATCTCTACTACCATAATCTTTCGAAACAAGTACTTTAAATTGTTAAAGTTATTTTTGCAAGCAAATAATAAAATCATTATATTTCATATACAAGTACGGTTAACTTTTCCATTTCTCACAAGAAAAGCTTTTCATCTCAAAAACATACATACATATGTATATTCTGTATTGTTCGATCAAACAGACCATTTTAATGTTTTACTTAATAATTTTCATTATTTATGAGTGATATAATTGTGAGCTTCTTAATATCCTCAAAAAAAATTTATTTTATCTTAATTCGACCATAACAGAGATATTATTACGCAGAGTGACTCTTATTTATATGGCTAAGCTGCTAAAATAATTTTATGTGCGACCACAGTTTCGAACAAAAAAGGAAGTCATTACAGTATATCAAAGTAAATAGCACTTTCGAGAATTTCCAAAAAGCTTTTATTTATGGTTTTAATATTTTTTTGTAGAAATTTTTTTATGCTGTATTTACGAGTATTTACAATCTCAATTTCCTGTGGATAATAAAATGCTGTCAAAATTGAAAATTTAATTTTTACCGCTCTCTACAAACTTCACCTGTCGGAAACACAAATCTAAACCAAACAAAAAATATAGTAAATATATTATGTAGTTTGGGCCAAATAAAACCGACATTTTATTACTTAGTAGCTATGCTAGGCTACACAAATATTGGTGTGTTTCCTCATCTGATTTTAACATTCGAAACAATTCTAGATAATTTTTTATTAGTTTTGTGCTCTTTCCCAAATTTATTACACATTTTTAATTACGATGCTTAATAATTTATTGATCCGGTTAGTACTAATACTACTAATAGTTTTTATAATTAAATAAATAAAATAGCACTGGAACTAGTAAAGAACCGGATAATGTTCCTTAATAACCTTTTTAGTTCTAGTTTCTATTAGCCAATTTTTGTGTTCGTTGATCTCCAGTATCGTACAGCCACACCGCCAATTAACCATTGTAATAATATTAGAATACTACATGCTTTTCCTAGTTCTAAACATTTTTAATTTATTACTTATTTAATGCTTTTAATTATACCGTTATTTATTATTCATGAATATTTATCGCCCTTACATCCAGATTAGTTTTAAAAATAATTATAACAGCAAATCGTAGAGTACATATTTACATAGGCATATCAGTAGAAGAGGTGTTAGACAAATTTGAGTACGTGAGGCAGCATGAAAATTTGTGTAACACTTTAGTAATGTTTAAACACAAAATCGAACCTGGCTGAAGGATATGCAAGGCATTGTCAACTCTTGAATTTTTTAAGTTGTGAAATTTGTTTTGCACAAAATGTCCTTGAGGCATTTTGAAATCTTAATACCTTTTAATTTAGTATTATATAAAATAGAAAATATAAAAGGCAGATCATATAGTCGAGTCTAGCATTTTTCCAGCTGGTTTCAAAATTTCTCGTAAAATTCGAAAAAAATATATTTGAGGCAAGCTAAGCCTTAGGCAGAATAATATATATATCGTACCTAAAAATATATTTTCAAAAGGACAGGTCATTCTAGTGGGACTCTCTAGCTGTCAGGTGGGCAGGAATGTTGTACATGAGTGCGAGTGAGTAACGCAGTAGGTTGAAATGCGAGAGAGAGCGTGCAGCTGCTACAAAAACTTTTAGAGTAGTTAAAATATTCTCATTCGCAGTATTTCTTTGTAGAATAGTACAGGATTTTCCAATAGGCTTGATATGATTTTTAAGTGACGTTTCGGTCATTTGTAAACTGTTATGAACTGTCATTTTTTGTTTCATTGTATTCAGTAATGTTTACAATTTCATCATGGTGAGATATACGCAAGAACAACGTCTACAAATCGCAATTACAGACGATAACGATTTTTTTAAGAAAATCATCTTCTCCGATGAGGCTCACTTTCATCTGAGTGGTGCGGTAAATAAATGAAACTGTCGATTCTGGTGCGAAGAAAATCCACAAAATATTCATGAAAAACCATTACATTCACCTAAATTGACAGTTTGGTGTGGTTTTTGGTCTGGTGGAATCATCGGTCCGTAATTTTTTCGAAATGAAGCTGGTAACACCGTTACTGTCAATGAAGATCCGTATAGATCGATGATAACCGACTTTTTATGGCCAAAATAGGAAGAAGTTGATTTTGACAACATTTGGTTCCAACACGACGGGACTACGTGCCACACAGCAAGTGCAACAATTGAATTATTGCGAGAAAAGTTTGGATCATATCACTTTTGTTGTGAAAATCTATATCAAACATTAAAATCATGCTTTACTAGTGAACATGTTCTATTAATACAATTATACTATGACGACTTTGAAATTGTAAAAGTGCTTGGTAGCAAAACAGTAATTCATAAAATTGGTGCAATTTATTTCAGTTTTGTGAACGTTCCTAGCTGTTTAAAGTCGCATTTAGGAAATATATTTCTTGTAGCTTTGTTTTGAAAGGTTTGTTTGTTGAAAATCGTTACATACTGAGACTGGCACGAACCTTCTTTCCACCTCGTACAGAAATGGGGCTCCATTATTTGAGTTCCAGATGACCTATACTATTTCTCTATGGTAGCCGAAGTCTCAGGCAATCTCTGTGACAATCGCCACAGAAGAAAATTTCTTAGAAAATTTTCTGTTGAAAATCGTTACATACTGAGACTGGCACGAACCTTCTTTCCACCTCGTACAGAAATGGGGCTCCATTATTTGGGTTCCAGATGACCTACACTATTTCTCTATGGTAGCCGAAGTCTCAGGCAATCCCTGTGACAATCGCCACAGAAGAAAATTTCTTAGAAAATTTTCTGTTGAAAATCGTTACATACTGAGACTGGCACGAACGTTCTTTCCACCTCGTACAGAAATGGGGCTCCATTATTTGGGTTCCAGATGACCTATACTATTTCTCTATGGTAGCCGAAGTCTCAGGCAATCTCTGTGACAATCGCCACAGAAGAAAATTTCTTAGAAAATTTTCTGTTGAAAATCGTTACAAACTGAGACTGACACAAACCTTCTTTCCACCTCGTACAGAAATGGGGCTCCATTATGTGGGTTACAGATGACCTTTTCTATTTCTCTATGGTAGCCGAAGTCTCAGGCAATCCCTGTGACAATCGCCACAGAAGAAAATTTCTGGGTTCCAGATGACCTACACTAATTCTTGACAGTGGCTGAAGTCTCAGGCAATTACTCTGAAAATCGCCACATAGGGAAATGTTTTGGTATTTTATTTTCAGAATCTTACGTAATATCATTATACTTGTATTCACACATAATATTTTTTTCAAATTGTTAGTAAAATTGCTTTTCATATAAATATATACATAAAAATGTTTTGTTTATTAAATTTTATTCTATTTTTTAGTGTTGGCTTGCAAAATTAAATATTGTTGTACTCGTAGTATGCTGATGTGAAAAAAATTTCGGGATAAGAATTAAAGGTAATGCAGATTTCCTAAATTTTTCGGGCCAGCCCGAAATTATTACAGATTAAGCAAAGACCCAATTTTTTTCGGGCTACTTTTCGGGCCAGTTTCACATCGGTCCTAAACGTCAAGTTTTTTTCTGCATTTAATTTGACATTTCTCAATTTCACACTAACTCAATTTGAATTCCAAACGTCGTCAATGGTCAGAATGGTGGCAAGAAATGGCAACAGTGGATGATCAATTTTCGAAGAAAATCATCTTCATTGATGAGGCACATTTTCACCTCAGTGGATTCGTCAATCAGCAGAATTGCCGCATTTGGGCGAATCATAATCCAAGAGTGATTGTCGGAACACCAATGCACCCACAAAGAGTGACTGTTTGGTGCGGTTTATGGGCTGGCGGCATCATCGGGCCGTATTTTTTCCAAAATGAGGCCGGTCAGGCAGTTACTGTGAATGGTGTTCGCTATCGTGAGATGATAACGAACTTTTTATGGATGAGGCACATTAACGGCATAGAACCTCAATTATGCCTAAGCGTCATCGAAAATTTGGACCATCGGGTGGAGGTGTGCTGCCGAGGTCGCGGCGGCCATGTGGCGGATATTTTGTTCCATACATAATTGAACCATACCATATTATCATAATAAAAAGAATTGACAATAATTTCCTAATTTGTGTTTTATTCAAAATCAACATCGGCCCTTAAAATTTAACCACCCTTTATATTGATCAAATCAACGATGTAATTGCTTCCTTTAATTTTGGATTTCGCGAAAGTAAGAATAAACCATCAAACATCAACATAGGAACAAGTAATTGTGGTCAAAATTCTGCATACATTTTATGTTTAATAAAACAGTTTCCATTTATATTTGGTCGCTTTTATAAAAGGAGCATGATACACAATGGCAATGTTTGAGAATTCACTACAAATTTTGTCAATAATTCTTAGTAACAAAATCTCGAAAACCCAAATCGGCAGTTAGAGCATTTGATTAAAGAATGTCTCGAGTTTATTATAAACGGTTTTAAGCAATCACTTACACCAAAGGAGCAATTACTGACACATTATCCCAGAACTACAAGAGAAATGGGTCCAGTGATTTACATGTGAACTATGCGCTTAGCCTCATAAAACATCGGTATTTTACAAGATTAAAATCTCAAAACTCTATTAACATTTGCAAAATCTTAGCTAATAGCCACCAGCAATTGATTGCAGCTACATGATTAAGTTTACAATTTGATAATAGTGTGTGTGTTGGTCAAAAAAAGCGTAACCAAGATCAATTCTGCTCAATAGATTTTGTAGATCAAACCAAATATTCTTTATGATTTATAAAAGATAGATTCTTTCACTACAAGAAAGGATTTTTCTTACTTAAAGTTATATCCGATGAAATCACAACTTTCCACGAAATATTAGATATACTAGAAACTTAGAGGTTTAAGCAGTTTAAACTGGATGTAAGGTGAAATTTTGTTTTGTTATTTTTTAAAGAAATTTTCTTTTAAATAAGAATTTTAGGATTTCTAAAATAAATAATCTTGTAAATTGAATGCCAAATCTTGCGATACATATATTTGTTGGCACATCACTCGTAAAATTTAGCATGATTTAATTATACAACAACGCCTTTAAATCCACAATCACATATTCCGTAATTTAATCAAGCCCATCCCAATTTCCATTCCCAAATCATTTTAATTCCTAGACAATTACAAGAAACTTGAAAATCTCATTTATCTTCTTTGCTGATTGATGCACACACCCGGAAAATTGTTTGAGGAAAAATAAAAAACTTTATAATTTCGGCTTGTGGAGCGCGAGAAGAAAAAAAGTTCTCGATAATAATAAAAATTGAAGATTTTCAAATTAAACTTTTGTGAGTTTTATTTTATTTTTCCATTTCCAACTTCCTCTCTCCCGTGTTTCCAATATTTGATAAGGCAAATACACACAATGATATTCTACACAGAGAAATGATAAAAAGCTCGCACCCGCAAAAAAAAAGTTAGGTTTGAATTGTGAACCTATTTGCCGTGGCGATGAAACATATTTTAAAATTTTATTTTTATGTTACGTACATGAAAGCTGAACATTTTATTTGTGGGTAATTTATAATCCTGCGGTACCCTATGCGGATTTTCCAATTTTTTTTTTTTGTATTTTGATTTGATTTCTTCACTTTGATAACGAGAAATTTAATACATTTTGCTTCATGTTATGTAATTATGATACATACAAAACCACATCATTGAGCTTTTATTTTATTCATTGGATGCAAGGTGTTTTCCAGTTTATTTTATAATGACGGTACCGATAATAACAGGGGAAAAATTAATGTTCGATAACAAGTGAATGGAATTTTGTTTCATGTTCCACTGTAGCTAACCTTTATAGTTTGCTGTTATATTGTTACAATGGAAGTGTGAAAAATGATCTTGTGCATCCGACATGAAAGCACAGAATATATAGAATTGTATAAAGCACATCGATACAAAACCTAGAAATGTTAGAAACGATAACACTGCGGCGGTTATAAATATTGGAAGGATGATAAAAATATTGACTAGCGTTTTTCTTTTTAATTAAATTTAATTTGCAATAGAGCAAGAAAATTTTTGTTAGAATGAAAGGTGGGTATTTGGAAGAAAGGAAAATCCTATTGTTATCGAGCTTTCCATATTCTGTATATTTACACAAAAACTCATTAATTTTGATTTATTTTCACTTTAGAAAATTCGATAAAAATTACCGGGGATGAATTTTGTGTTATTATTTTATATAGACAGAACATCGATATGAAAGCTTAAGACCTGACACGCCTACGAAACAGCAGAAATTAAATTATAAACGCGTGCTTAGAGTAATTTACAAAAAGTAATTAGCACGTATTTTTTTATTAAATTATTCAATCCGCTTCCGGTTGTGAGAATCAAATTCTTGTATTATGCAACCACGAATGAAAATGGTATGAACCGGAATTTTCCGATTATGGATATTATCATCAACATTTTTTTTTCCTAGAAATGGATTGGACGTGTTTTATTTTTTGCATATTTGATGAGCTTCATCTGATGTTAACGTAAGGATTAAAATTGTATCTATAAAGCATTCAACCGTATAATTAAAGTTCTAAGGCAATAAGGAAACTTTAAGAAGATATTTGAAATGATGAAATGGAGTTTAAAAAGAAATTATAAGTATTTGCGAGTGTGGTAAAATTATGATTAAATCGATGATACCAAAAACAAGCAAATGAAGAGAATGATTTACGGATCTAGACGAACTGGACTGCTCAGAGTACAATAAAGTTGATTTAAAAATCTTTGTACGCTCTCACTAGCCTTCACATACCACGAAGACATTTTATTGCTTGCTCGGTTTCCAAATATCGCAAAGAGCGCAAGAACTTTTTTCACTTCGTTTGGTTAGCGGATGAAAAAAACTTGTTACTAAATTTAAAAAAATGCAGAATAATCGTTGGGCTGTTTGCTCAATGATCGGTAGCGGGTAAGTGTCCAATCTCATCAAGATGTCACGTTGATGTTTTCCGTTTGCTTTTACTTCCGTGCTTTCCGTAATGTTTTCCCTGAACCATCTTTAGCAGATAATGGAATTTAAATCTAATAATTGTTAAAATTGTTAATTGTTCTTTCAAAATATTAGAAAATCGACTAAATCAGGTGGCGTGACTGGCGTGGGTATAACTGACGTTTCATTTTATAGAGGGACCGACAAGGATAGTAATCATATGCTTGATCTTTTCAAGTATAATCCACATTTAACAAACACTCAAGAAAACTAGGTCGTGCGCCGGAATATAAATGAAAAAAGAAGACTCACTGCAGGTTTATCAATTAGCTATCATGGAACATCTAAACAGACAAAATGAAAACTACGAACCTTCGCGAAACTTGTTTAAAGTTTACAAAAAGAACGGAAACTCAAGACAATTATATTTCAATTTGTGCTATAATGGTTGAAATCTATTTTTTAACCCCACTGCTAACTTTTGTCACTTATAAAATTGAATTGAGTTAGTTGTAAAAATGGAACTGAAGAAGAAATACATTTTCGAAATCGATCTTACTAATAATAAAATCAATAAAATTGTCACTCTACGGAAAATTTTTTACAAGTGTTTTACGAAAAACAATTCAAATTCAAAATTATATTTCATTAAACTGTGACTTCTTCCACCACATGCAGCTAATAGTAGACTAAAAATGTAAAGGTATACCCTGTCTTGGTAGAATACCCGTCCGTAGAATACCGTTTTCACCCCCAAAAAAAGAATTACCGCAATATAAAATATCGAACACAATATTTAATTGAATTTGAAATAATTTATGAATTTTTTAAAATCATTTTCCTGCCATTCCTAAGCGGCTCAGTATAGGAATTGAAAACAACAAAAACCTCATGATTTCAAAACACTTTTGTGTAAAGTGGAGCAAAGCTAAGTGGCTTTGGGGAGTTCTTTATTTTAGGATGAACCAGAAATGAAGGTTGAATCAGGATAAATAAACATTGACATAAATCTTAGTTTATTATTCAAATTAACAATTCCATTAATGTTTCTCAAAATTATGAAAATTTAAAAAGCGGGGATTTCGTCCTCGGGGGAATTTTTAAGATATATTTATTACTGGTTGCTTGATAGCTTAGTCAGATCTAAACTCATCATTTATATGAAGCTAGCCTAATATTCAGTTCAAAAAGCCCGATAGCGGCACTAAGCTATAACTATCGAGAAAGTTTTATATCCCACCCGGAAAAAATAGTATTACCGCGACAGTAAAATAACCTATTATACGACATGTATTTGAAGGTAGCCGTATACTCAGTCTTTCAAAACAAGATGGCAACACTAAACTATAATTATCATGAGAGTTTACTATACCTGCCCAAAAAAATATCACTATCACGACAGTAAAAAGTAGCATGATACACTATCATGACATTTATAACATTCAGCCCGAAATTTAATTTTTTTTTATGAATTGTTAAGATATATTACTGTTGCTTGATAGCTTAGTCACACCTAAACTCTTCATTTATATGAAGCTAGCCTAATATTCAGTTCAAAAAGCCCGATAGCGACACTAAGCTATAACTATCGAGGAAGTTTTATATCCCACCCGGAAAAAATAGTATTACCGCGACAGTAAAATAACCTATTATACGACATGTATTTGAAGGTAGCCGTATACTCAGTCTTTCAAAACTAGATGGCAACACTAAACTATAATTATCATGAGAGTTTACTATACCTGCCCAAAAAAATATCACTATCACGACAGTAAAAAGTAGCATGATACACTATCATGACATTTATAACATTCAGCCCGAAATTTAAATTTTTTTTTATGAATTTTTAAGATATATTACTGTTGCTTGATAGCTTAGTCAGACCTAAACTCATCATTTATATGAAGCTAGCCTAATGTTCAGTTCAAAAACCCGATAGCGACACTAAGCTATATATATCGAGAAAGTTTTATATCCCACCCGGAAAAAAATAATTACCGGGACAGTAAAATATCCGATTATACGACATGTATTTGATGGTAGCCCGCTACTCAGTGTTTCAGAACACGATGGCAACACTAAACTATAACTATCGTGAGATTTTATTATGGCCCCAAAAAATATCACTATCACGACAGTAAAAAGTATCATGATACACTATCATGACATTAATAACATTCAGCCCTAAATTTAAATTTTTTTTTATGAATTTTCAAGATATATTACTGTTGCTTGATAGCTTAGTCACACCTAAACTCTTCATTTATATGAAGCTAGCCTAATATTCAGTTCAAAAAGCCCGATAGCGACACTAAGCTAGAACTATCGAGAAAGTTTTATATTCCACCCGGAAAAAAAAGTATTACCGCGACAGTAAAATATGTCATGATAATCTGTTATGACATTTATCGCATTCAGCTCGAAATTGTAAATATTACATTAGATTAGTGTAATCCCTTCAATTGTTGGGAAGCCCAGACAGCCCTAACCTAAGCTAACAAGAACTTTTACCCCGAAATTTTAATTTGTTGTTTATGGACATAATCGTCTGAAGTTTTCGTTTGAACATAGTCGGTTGATGTTTTCATGAGTTGCAACTACTTGGAATTATCTGTTATGGTTCTCTTATTCACGAACACTTGACATATACCGACCGATTCGTTCAAGTTTTGACTAAAAACTGAGAGATTTACAGAACGTGAAACTTGAACCAATCCGGAGGTATATGTCGAGCTTTCGTGAATCGTGAGATTCAAACGATTATATCCAGATAATTCCAGATAGATGTTCTCTGAAATTCTGTAGGTTTCTAGTCAAAACTTTAGCAATTCCGGTGTTATAGGTGAAGTGCTCGCTAATCGTTTATGATGCGAGATTTATTCGAATATTTCGGATCAATTAATAACCGGACAAGTGGCGCAGTAGTTAAAGCTTCGGCACTTGGACCAAGAGGTATTGGGTTCGAATCCCACCAAAGGCAAAGCGAATTTTCGCCATCGATTACGATCGGTGATGTTAATAAACACAACTAAAAATCTCTAGCTTGCGCAGGTGGTATACTGTGCAGGTGGTATACTGTAATTGTGTGCATGGGTGTTGTGTGCGTGAATGAAAAGAGGATATTAATTGACCTTCGAAGAACATTAAATCCACTGGACAATTAATACTTTCTTTTAAAGAAATATTAAAAAATAATTCCCGATAAACACTTTCTCAAGCTGAATTTAGTTCACACAATTCCACTGAAAATATTTTTACAATTTTCTTTGAAAACTTAACCTATTAAGTTTTTTTACTTTGTTTGATGTTTCAACAGTAATAAATTTGTTTTTATTATTTCTATCAAAATTTAGAAGCCACGAGCCGTGCAAAATTTCGCAAGTAGCTCTCTCACATTTTTTCAATCTGCCTCTCAGTCAACTCATGCGGCACCCATTTGCCCTCCTTTTGAATTTTTCCCATAGCATAGCATGTACACCGTGTAGTTGATCTTAAGTTGGCCTACCAAATTCGTGAATAAGTGACTGCTATCCTCAAATCTTACGAATTTAATTTGCACAAGTGGTCATCAAACTATAGCCTGTTACTTCTTTAGAAAATAAAGAGACCATCCCTTTGAATATAGACCAAGGGGAATCGTACATTAATCTTATTATCCTAAAATGGAACCCCATTAAAACCCAGTTCTAGTTCAAACTTTCCCTTCAGAACGACTCATTCGGGACAAAGCGGAAGGCATTATCACAATCCGCGCGTATCCTTTTCACAATGGGTTGACCGGCTTCAGTCTTCGTAACCATTATGATTATTTTCTGAAGTTTGTAGCTGTTAACCCTGGAATGGGATCAGTAACTTAGTTGAACAATGTGCCGCATCGTTATTGACCATCTTAATCAAATCAACGGAAGAAGCCTTAGGCGATCTTGAAATTAAGACCATGTCATGGACCGACTACAACATAGTTTTGGGATAGTTATCAGCTCCACCAGGAATATGGAAGAAATTTATCGCTAATAGAACGGCAAATATATTAATGAAAACATCGAGAGGATCGTAGAATCATGTCGATTCACCGAGCAGCCTCTTTTATTGTGCATCATGCAGCATGATGCTATTAGTTTGGAAGAAAATCTAAGCCGTCAGTGCTACCAACAATATTAAATAATTTCAATGCCGCTTTACAAGATCTTAAACTGTCTTAAACTGAATATACAGTCGCGAACTCAGCAAATTTTTACGTGGGTTCAGAAAAAATATTTTGCTTGGTGGCATCCAATCAGTCAAATTGAAACGAAATATTAATAATTTTAATAAACCAAAAAGAGCAAAATTCTCTGCCTAAACCCACTCATGAACGATCAACATTTATTGAGGGTGGAGGTCCACCTATCTATCTACACTCTACCTACCGGTAATAATGAGCGGTATTGATTATGCAGAACCACCGCTACATATTTATTTTTGGACAATTTCACATTTCTCAGGATGACAGAGTTTGGCCTATAAGGATTGAGAACATCCGGGAAGGCAAATGACACATTTAAAAACTCTTTGGTTTGGGACGCCATCAGCCCAAGAGGTCCCAAATAATTTTTATCGAAAAAGGTGTCAAAATCAAAGTTAAATCATTACTCAGTGGTCTAGTTATAATTTGGTTGATTTTTGGTCGATGAATGATCGGCCACAAGCGAATTTTTAGAACAAAAAATCTATCTATATTTCTCAATCTAATCCATCTTTACTGTATTTTTAAACAATAACTGCCAATACAGTTTAAAACACCCCTGTTGAGGTAGCCTCCCACCTTGTAAAATTTGGGAAAAAAATCACTGCCGCATTTTGAGCTATTCATGAGCTATCGAAATCCCCAAAAAAATTTGAGCTCACGTAGTTTAGCAGGAATTTAAATAACGTCAATAACACTCAGAATACCACCACTAAAATATTAGCAGCTACTTGTGAGCTTTCAATTTTAGTTAACTTCAATTTTTGAGCTCAACCTTAAAACCATCAATAGAACCCCTTAATTACCCTCTATCGCGTATTGTATACTTGTACGTATAAACGGCAAATTTTTTTAAAATAATACAAATTAAATATTATGAGCTCACAAAATGCATGCAGGTTGATTTAGAGCTGACCCCCTTACCACTCGAAAATTTGGATATGACGTTCCGATTTATAAACTCACGAACGAAATGCGTGCTACTGGACTTTCGAACTGCCTCCTCTTAGCAAAAGTACCAAATTCTTTCAAAATTGCAAAATTTAAATATTCCAATGTTGGATATAATAAATTTATGAGCTCACGAAATGCGTGCAGGTTGATTTTGACGCTGTTACCCCTTAGCACGGGTACCACCCCCAATTTCTCAGATACACCGAAAAATTCTTTTAAAATTGCATAATGTAAATATCTCAATATTAGGTATGATGTACCGATTTATAAGCTCACGAAATGCAGACAGTTTGATTTTGGAACACCTACTCTTTTGCACTAATACCACCCCAAATTTGTCAAGTACAACAATTTCTCAGGTACACCCGGCAAATTCTTTTAAAATTAAACAAATTAAATAATTCAAAGTTGGATATGACGTACCAATTTATATTACCTGCACTAATACCACCTCCAATTTGTCAAGTACAACGGACAAATTCTTTTAAAATTGCAAATTTTAAATATCTCAATGTCTGATATGGATGAACTGATTTGTGAGCTTCTTAAAGGCGTGCAGTTTGATTTTGGAGCGGCTTCCTCTTAGCAAAAGTAATACCCCAAACCGACGGACCGGTGGAACCCCCACCCTTTATTACTTTATACCACCCCAAATTTACTACCGTCAAATTCTGTTAAATTGCAAAAATTAAATATTTCCTTATTTGAAATGGATGAACCGATTTATAAGCACACGGTGCAGTTAGAATTTGAAGCTGTTTCCCTTGAAGCATGAATACCACCATAAATTTCTCATGTACAACCGAGAAATTCTTTTAAAATTGCAAAAATGAAATATTTCAATCGCTCACGAAATACGTGCAATTTAATTTTCGAGCTGCTACCCCTTAGCACGAGTACAACCCTAATTTCTCAAGTAAAACCGGCCAATTAAAAAATTGCAAAAATTAAATACCGATTTATAAGCTTATGAAATGCGGTCATTTTGTTTTTGGAACTCCCACGCTTTAGCACTAATACCAACCTACAACCGACAAATTCTTTTGAAATGGTAAACATCATGTCGATGAAAACCATTTAAGAGGTTCTTTATGGTTTTAAGAGAGAGCTCAAAAATTGAAGTTAACGGAAATTGAAAGCTCATAATTAGCTCCTAATTTTACAAATAAAAGTGTACTCCAAGTACTCCTCACTACAGTCGTTTAAATTCCTGCTAAATTGAATTAGTTAGTTCGTTTGCGGATTTCGAGGACTGGAGGGAGATCTAGCTCAACAGGAGTGTTTAAAACAGATGTACAGGAAATGCATTCGCTTGATAACCAGGCTCATTATTTCCTATTGTTTATTACCATAACCCCAATAAGTTGATCAATTATTCACATTTTACAAAATGGATCAGAAATTAAATTAATAATTAATAATTAAATATTATAAAATTATCTAACGAAAAATAATTCTTGTGGATTGGCATTTAGAGGCTATTCTATATACCTACCAAGATCCAAATCAAATTATTTTCCGTATCCCAATTTACCCGTTCGCCATTGAAATATTCCAGCTGAAATCATTAATTTCAATTTAGCACAAAAAAAAGCCAAAACGAAATACGGTAATAAGCTTTTCATATCGTTATAATATTTTCAATGTTCATTTCTTGTCGTCTTATCGAAAGCTTTAACTTGCTGTTCTGTGTTTTATACAAAATTTTTATCATTTCGGATGTATACATTAAGATTTATTCATTTTACGTTTTCTTCTTCTGCGTTGTCATCCAATTTGTCTGCTATCTTGAAATGTAAATATTTATTTTACCTTGACCTTAATCTTATTTTTATCATCGTTCTCTACATACAACTTATATACCTATATATAGAAAAATAAATAAGAAAAGTATTTATACACAGGTATGAAAATATTTTATCATAATACCCCCGGCCTCCCCAATAATGAAGCAATGAACGTAACAAAGCAAGGGGAAAACTCAACTCATTATTACGAGAAATAATTTTGGATAAAAACATCCCTACTTCCATCCGATTAATTATTTAGCAGGTAGATTATGTCTTGCATGGTACATAAACCATGGAAATTTTGGTTGAATGGAAAAACTAAGAGAAACATTTTCCGTTTATGGGAAAATCCATAAATTGTAATTCATTTAAATATGTACACGACTTTTTAAGACACAAGAAATAAATCAATTTTTTATTAGTATATTTAGCTTTCTATTTATAGCTTTTTTCTTTATTATGTGATGTAATATAATATAAATGTTCTGCCAATGAGCTTTATATACCGTACATATACATACATACACACATATACAGTTCTATTTCTATTCTCGCTTTATGTATAAAAATTCAATGAAAAATAATTGATTTGTTTTTATAAAGCACGCGAAAGCTTGTGCAAAGTTCGGTTTTGCAAAAATACATGCACACAGATGTAGCGGTTTACAAGACATAACAGACACACAAATACAACGAGACATAATTGTTATTTATGAGCTTTTGAGCTTTTCAAGGAAATTTTTTTACGTATGAGATTATTTTGATGATCGGAATCACAGTGTTTAATATTTGCAACAATGCGAGGGAGTCAACAGCTCAGTATACACAATATAAAAATGTAATATGAGACATGATAGGAGATAAGACGAAGAAATCGGAAAGAAACTCATTTTAATGATATAATTTTTTTTCTTTTTTGTCCTTGCCTGCAAGCTTTGGAACGACAGAATGGAAAATATATTATCTAGAGAAGGTAAAATTATATGTATGTGGAGGGAAATGAAGGGGCGGTGAGCGAGATAAAAAATAAGGCATTTTATAGTAAATTATTTTTGTTGCGTTGCTGGTTGCAAGTGTGAGTGGACGAGGATGGTTAGTCTCAAGAGATTATAAAAGGAAAGAAGCTTTTTTCAGAATTTTTTTATTTCATTTTATTTCTTATACGTATGTATAGTATCATCTTAATTTTATTATGTCTTCCTTGTTTTGCGATTTCCTTTCATTATATCACTTCTGTTTGGGTAAAATTAGATAAAGGGATTGAAATTAGTTGTTGGTATGCTGTTTGTGGGATAGGTGAGGGTGATTTCCCTGTTATTTTATGGAATTATTGTTGGGAGTTATGTACACGTTTTATTTCATATTCTTATGTTTTTAATTTAAATTTTGAATGTTTCAGTTACATTGGGAAAGGAAATTAATAAATGTACGGTTGCTGCTGCTGTCAGTAAATTAATGAACTTTCAGTTTTGTTTTATTTGTGGTTCTAAGAATTCGATATGAAAATCTATATAGTGTCAAGGGATTTAATATGGCTGTGTATACATGTATGTGTGTGAATAAACAGTGATTTTACAAAAACAAAAATTAATGAAAGTGTATTGGTTTAAAGCAGACATTTAGGCGAAGTCGCCAAATATATTAATATTATTATCGAATAATTATTTAAATATTTATTTATTTATATAATTTAGTGTTTTAATATAAAAACAATTTTATCTACATATAATTATTGATGTTTATGAAAGTCCAAAATCAATTAAAAAATTAACAATATAACTCTAAATTAATTTTTATAGAGGTGTCGTAAGTAGTATCACTGCTTGCATATTATTCAATCGGGCAATACATGTTTTTTGGAGCTTAGATGTCAAGCTTGAATAACTACTAGTGACAATTGTCCAAAGCGTAAACAACAATAATTTTCATGAAATTGAAAATGTCGAATTTTGTGCCAAAAACAGCATTTGCGGGAAGTTTTACTTCATTATGTTTTGTTGAAGAAAAGTGCAGCGGAAACAAATCGTTTTCTTGTGGAAGTTTACGGTGAACATTCTCCATCAAATACAACATGCAAAGCGTGGTTTCAACGATTCAAAGTTGGTGATTTTGACGTAAGATACAAAGAACGTGAAGGCGGACCAAGAAAATTTGAAGATACAGAATTGGAAGAATTGCTTGATATGGACCCTTGTCAGACCGAAAAACAATTTTGTTTTCTTTATTAATTACAACTGAGACTGTGCTCATCTAGCAATTTATCTTTACACTTCTTACACAATTCTGATTTGTTGGGGTGAAACCCAATGGTTAGTCCCAAAATTAATTAAACCTATTTAAAATATAATTTTAGTTTGGTATGTTTACTAGGTCAAGTGGCCTCGTTCTTTGAAGTCTTCTTTCAACGACAGAGTTATCTATCATATGGAAAATATAGGGGTTTCCATGTTCCTGGAGCCTTATTTCGTGTTTGGCGGCATGCTTTTTTATTTCATCTTTGATGTATTCCATCTGTAAGTCCCTGTGAAGGTCTTCATTTGTTGTGTACCACGGAGCATTTACGATGCTACGGAGAACCTTATTTTGAAACGTCTGTATCATTTTGGCGTTTGTTTGCTTAGTACATTCCCGCAGAGTTGAATACCGTAGATCCATATCGGCTTCAGTATTTGCCGATATAGCAGCAGCTTGTTGGATATTGTAAGTTCAGAGCCTCTACCTATGAGCCAATACATTTTTCTGAACTTAATATTAAGTTCTTCTTCATGCCCAGATGTTTAGCTTTGTTTGCATATGGCACCGGTCATGAGTTAATTACTATCGGCAGATCGGAAGCCTTTTGATATGTAAAGTTATGTGTGGATTTCGTCTCATTAAGCTTGATTTTCCAGCGCTTAGTCCAGTTACAAACCGCATTGATAATCTTCTGGAATTTGCTCGTTGCATCAGCGATATTACTTTCAATGACCATGATTGCTGTGTCATCTGCAAAGGTGGCTATGGTTCCTTCATCGGTTGTTGGAATATTCCTTGTATATAATAAATACAGGATTGGTCCTTAGACACTCCCCTGTGGGACACAGGCAGAGATTTTCTTTAGTTCGGAGTATTCATCCTCATATTTCACACGAAAATGTCTATTGCATAAATAAGATCTTAGTATGGCAAAGAATTGCCTCGGCAGATCTCTATGCAGCTTGAATTCCAGTCCACTGTGCCAAACTTTATCGAATGCTTGGGCGACGTCCAGAAATATGCTGGACCATACTTTTTGCGTTCTAACGTTCTTTCAATAACGTTAGTGATTCTATGCACCTGTTCAGTTGTGGAGTGCTTTTCCTGAATCCAAATTGATGTGAAGGAATTAGTTGTCGGTCCTCAACGATTGGTTTAAGTCTTTTTAGTAATAATTTTTCAAAGAGTTTTGACATAATTGGCAGCAATGAAATTGGCCTGCATGATTTTTTATCGTTAGGTGGTTTATCAGGTTTTGCTATCATGATTACTTCTACTACTTTCCATTGGCACTTAACATATTTTAACCGAAAGCTTGCATTGATTAAGTGTAATAGCTTACGAAATCCTTTATCTGGTAGAGCCTTGATTATTTGGCAAGTAATCAAGTCATACCCTGGGGCTTTTTTAACATTCTTGTTACTTCTTCTTTTAATGCTTTGAAAGTTATTGGGCGTATATCAAAATCATCTAGCTTTTGGATTGACATTATATTTTAATTTACCGTTTGCCTTGGTAGTGGTTGGAAGGTATCCTCGAGATACTCCGCAAACAGACCAGCCTTCTCTTTAGGACCTCTTGCCCAGGTTCCATCCTCCTTTTTAAGTGGAGGCACTTGCATTTTGGGTCTTTTGAGTCCCTTTGTCGCCTTTCACAGAGAATAATCAGAATTTTTTCATCGGTTAGGCTAACTAGATATCTGTTGATTGGTGCATTTTTAACTTCTTTAAGTAGAGATTTGAGACTGTTACCTAAATTGTTAAGAATTATTTTGTTCTCCGGTATTCTAGTTATTTGCCAGGTTTTACGTGCCCGTCGTTTTTGTCTTACCAACTCTCTAACTTCCATTGGGTAGGATATATTAAGCTTCTTCTTATTTTGTATAATGGGGGTACTTGCCAAAGCAGCATAGTGAATTGCTCCATTGAGTAGTTCTAATTCATCTTCCAACTGGTGGAGGTTTCTTATTGGCACCTGAAGATTGATTTGTTCCTCCAATACCTCACGAAAGAGATCCCAGTTTGGCAGAAAAACAATTGGCAGAAGAGTTGAATATTACCCAACAATGTGTTTCGCAACATATACATGCATTGGGATTGGTTCAGAAGCTGGGAAATTGGATACCACACAAATTGAAAGAACGGGACATAGAACGTCGGGAAACCATGTGCGAATTGTTGCTTCAACGACAACAAAGGAAGGGGTTTTTGCATCAAATCACCCTTGGGGATGAAAAATGGATCCATTATAACAATCCAAAGTGCAAACCAGCGTGGGTCAAGCCAGGTGAACCAGAGCCATCGACGCCAAAAGCAAATATCCATGGTTCGAAGGTGATGCTTTGTATTTGGTGGAATATGAAGGATGTAGTTTATTATGAGCTGCTGAACGCGCGTAAAATCATTACGGGACAAGTTTATCGACGACAACTGGTGGCTTTAAAGCAAGCTCTAGCTGCAAAACGAGCGGCATGGGACAAAAGGCACGATAAGATTATTTTGAACATGAAAACGCTAAGCCACATGTTGCTATACCTGTCAAAAACTACTTGGACGGGCAAAACTGAGAAATTCTACCTTACCCGCCGTATTCACCAGACATCCCTCCCTCTGATTACCACTTCTTCCGGTCGATGCAATCAGCCCTGGCACAACAGCATTTCATTTCATATGAAAACGTCAAAAAATGGGTCAACTGGATCGCCTCGAAACAACCAGACTTCTTCCTTCGGGGAATCCGTTTATTGCCTAAACGATGGGCGAAGGTTATAGCTTCCGAAGTAGCATACTTTGAATAAAACATTCATTCATTTTCTACACAAAATAATGTCTTTTATTTCACTAAAAAAGGTCGGAATTACATTTGTACACCCAATATATTAAATTAAATATGCTGAAATATTTTCAGAATCATAAAATTCTCACCGATCGGCAATCTTGGCACTATAATATTTAGGTACACCCATATGTGCATTCTACTTATGCCACCCCGATTAAAATTCTAATGGAGCTCGCATATCTAAAACGATATTCTTGTGAATAGCAGAATTTCTTACAAAATTTGACTTGAAGAAAATTCATGTCTCAAAATGTCCACCGATCGGTAATCTTCCCACTATAATATTTAGGTAGACCCATATGTGCACTCTACTTGTGCTACTTCGACTACAATTCTAATGGAGCTCGCATATCTAAAATGGCATTGAAATAAAGAAGGGAATTTCGTAAAAAGTTTGCCGATCAGTGAAAATTTTGAGATATGAATTTTCTTAAAGTCAAATTTGGACCACGTTTTTACACAGGATCTCCCGGATGACGCCGCGTCTACCGTACACTATTTTTACGCATAACAAAACTGAGGGTTTGGATAGCTCACTTAGATGGGACTGAATCGGCCCATCAACAATTAAAACGGCCATTTTTTCGATTCCCTTAAAATTGACATTTGCGTTTGTTGCACAGCGGTACACACAGTTGCACAGCGTTTAGAAATTGTTAAAATTTATTAAAAAAAATAGTGAATCCATGCGGTCTACGTTACGCGCATTATGTGAAATTTATGATCACCATAATCGACCTACCTACAGAGCTTACTATTCACGATGTAATTAAAAAATTGGAAGCAAATGGTAGCGTTTGTGATGTAAAAAATCCAACCCGTCACAAACGTAAACGTAGTGCTGAAAATATCGATGCTGTGAACCAAAGTGTAAATGAAAATCGAGGACAATCAATTAACCGAACTTGAATTTTCTGATGGCAGCATATGGAATATTCTTCATAAAGATTTGCATTTCAAGGCGTATAAAATTCAGTTGACCCAAGAACATAAACCAAGTTACCATTTATTGCGTAGAAATATTGTAGGTTGGGCTTTAGAGCAACTTGATACAGATCAATCATTTTATGTAAAAATTATATTCGGCGATAAATCTCATTTCTGGTTAAATGGCTTCGTAAATAAGTACAATTGTTGCTTTTGGAGGGAAACAGTTTTGTGTGGTTTATGGAGGTGTAATTGGCGCAAAATAGTTAAATATTTTATTAAAAATTAAAATTTCATTGCAGCTACCGTCAATGGAGAACGCTACAGGCACATAATTAATAATTTGTAGCATGAATTAGATGATTTCGATTTGAACGTTATGTGGTTCAAACAGAATGGTGCAACATGCCATACATCTCTTGACACAATCAATTTATACAGATAAAAGTTTATAAACCGTGTAATCTCCGAAAAATCCGATGTGAACTGGGCTACCAAGATCGTGCGATATAACTCCATTCGACTTTTTCTTTGGCGTAATTTTAAATTATTGGTTAACTCCAATAAACGCCAAACACTCACAAACCAACATGGACGTGTATTTAACCGCGAAGGAAAGAAATGGTCTCTCTCACGCAACTATTCATCAACTTCGTTTGAAAAATTTCATACTTCTTGTATTCCGTACGGTAATAGTTCAGCACATCCGTGAAAATCTAATATACCATATTCCAACATTGCTAGATTCTTGTAGTCAAGTATTTAACTCCAACCAAACTATGAGACAAACATCATGACCACAATGATAATGAGTGAGAATTCATTTTAAAGATGGCTTCTGGGGTGGTGCTGATTGTTTATCAGCTATATCTAATTCATGACATACTCTATACGAAATATATCGAAATTTGACTCAAGAGATTCCCGACTCTGTTTGACAATGAACTATTCTCATGGGGCAGCTCGAATATTAATTAATGTTTAATCTGCAGACTGATTGAGTTAATTGTTTAGTAGCTCAAGAATAATATGAAAAACATTTAAAATCTGCCCGCAGAACTTCTTGGAATAGATTTTAGGCAAAAATTAAGTCTCTCTGCAGGCAACATGTTCTGCGATTTCCTGATGACATGCTTACCTCTAGTAGGCAAATTGGAGATTTACTGTATTCGTTTCTTTTTCCTGGATGCACATCATCAGCCCTGGGTCTGTTGCGTCCGAGAATATGTGCGGTCCCTTTAACCCTCCCGATTCTCACTTAGCTCACCAGGTAGTCATTTTCGAAGGTCTGCGTTGGAGTATATTCTTTGAATCATATAAGGCTGGTAGTCCAAATGAGATCTTTCATTCTTCTTCTCTCTATCTCTCATTCAGGATCAATTTTCAGCTATATACTAGTGTGTACTAATGTGGGCAAAAAGTAGTAAGACTTTTTAATTTAAATTTCGCGCGGAAAACTATTCGTCGAAATATTTTTTTTCTATGTTGGTATGACTGTCAGTTATCAAAATAATCATTAGTGTTTAGTATACGCTTGTCTTTCTGAAGTACAAAAGTGCATTCGGCGATTTTTACAATGAGTGAAATTATTCAATAAAGAAGTTCCATTAAATTTTGTGTGCGGAATCAATTTTGTGGTGCCGAAACGTTCAGAATGTTGCAAAAGGCCTTCGGTGATAATTGTATGTCGCGAGCAAGTGTTTTTGATTGGTACAAATTGTTCAAAGAGGGTCGAGAACGTGTTGACGACGAACCACGTCTAGGCCCGCCATCAACATCAACTAATGATCAACACGTCAGAGACCTTACTGGCATCGTTAGAATATCGGAAGGATCAGTGAAAACCATTTTGAAAAATCATCGGTTCCAAAATCACTCAATTTTTTGGAAAACCCGTGTCGCGTTGACGTCTGTGAAACAATGCTTTCCGACTACCAGGATGTCATGAAAGGTATTATAACTGGCGATGAGTCTTGGATCTATGCTTACGACCCGGAAACAGACGATCAATCGGCCGAATATCGTGCCAAAGGTGAGCCGAAGCCGAAACCGAAAAAACCACGTCAAAGCAAGTCAAAAATCAAGGTGATGTTGAGAGTTTTCTTCGATTATCGAGGTGTGGTGCACTCCGAATTCCTTCCGACCGGCCAAACTGTAAACAAGGAATACTATTTCAGTGTTATACGTCGTTTGCTGTAAGAGACGACCAAACTGCACTTGCGGACGACATCAAAGGGAAAAGAAATGAACGAAGTATTGAGATCAGCTCTAGAATACAAGGCAGCTAGAGCCAGCCTTACCTCCGATTCCGTTAAACTGCGAAAATTAGATCTCAAGGGTATAGCACAAATAGAGACCATGATAGATGCAAAGATGAGAAGACCAGCACAAAGCTTCCAGAACAGCAGACGCCGCAGATCCCGCTCACGGTGTTTTAGATGTTAACAACCTGGACACTACATCAGAGACTGTAAACAACCAGCATTCGGGACCACAAGACAGCTAGACAGTCGAGAAAAACCGCCAGAGAAACTGAGACAGATCCATTTACAGCAGGAGGGGAGTGAGGCAACTGGTTAAAGTCGCCTCATGGGCGAGGACCAAGGAAACTAAGTGCCACCAGCTTTGCGGGGCGAAAGCTGGTGAGAGGAGGAGAGTGCCTCAAGGTCACCGTCTTAATTGCCCAACTTGGGAAGGACTGTAACAGCTTAGTTATCAACAGCGCGTTAGAGAAACAATCATGTATGTTCACATTGGACACCGGAGCTTCAAGATCCGTGCTTCGTCCCAACATGGTGTCACCAGGGCGTAGAGAAAAAGTGGTTCGTTATAACCTAAGAACAGCAACCGGAGATGTGGCAGCAGTGAAAAGAGAGTGTTCACCATTAGTCACAGTCGGAGGCATACAATTTAAGCACAGATACATTGTTGCCGGCTTAACGGACCAATGCATCTTAGGCCTAGAGTATATGACTGAGCACGAGATAATACTGGATCTAAAAAACCAAGTGTTGAGATGGCACAATGTGAAGGTACCCTTGCAAGTAGACAACAATAATCACAGCGGGTTACGAGCCATTACAGATGAAAGAATAGAGGTAATACCGATGTCCGAGAAAGTGATCTATTCCCGAATCAACGGTGACCTTGGGGGCAGCAAGGTAGGGGTAGTGGAGCCAGCCTATACAGGCATAGAAGGAGTATTATGCGGAAGAGCCCTGGTAAAACTCATGCCAAAGATACTACTCTCACTAGTTATGAATGTGATTGGCAAAGCTGAAGGGGTCAATTCCTTCACAAGTTCTGCAACGGGAGAACAACATAACAAGGCCATACTCCCAGCGAGGAAGCGGACCATTAACTTATTATGTGATCATCTCGCAGGGACGGAGGCAACAGCTGCAGTAAGAGTGTTGATTGGCCGACGTGTTTGCCTTGAACAATGATGATATGGGAAGAACTGATATAGTGCAACATCGGATCGACACTGGAAACGCAACGCCAATACGACAAACGCCAAGGAGATTACCGCTAGCCAAACAACAGGAGGCCAAATTAATGATCGAGAAAATGGAGCGCGGTGGAGTAATAGAGAAGTCTAGCAGCCCTTGGAGTTCGCCGGTGGTTCCGCCGCCGATTTGGTTCTGTGTCGGCTACCGTAAGCTGAATGATATAACTAAAAAGGACAGCTACCCATTGCCAGGAATTGACGACACTTTGGACACGTTATCAGGATCAAATATCTTCAGCACGCTGGATCTCAAAAGTAGGAACTGGCAGGTAGCAATCCATCTAGAAGACAGAGAAAAGACGGCCTTTACTGCAGATAATGGCCTATACCAATTTACAGTAACGCCATTTGGACTACGCAAAAATGAAGTCAATTACTTGGGCCAAATTGTATCAAGCCAAGGAGTGCGAACTGATCCAATAAAACTAGCACCTGTAGACGAGTGGCACACTCCTAGAAACATACACGAGCTGCGGAGATTTCTAAGGATATGTTCCTGCTATAGACGATTTGTTCCGAACTTTGTGGATGTCGCCAGAAGCCTGCATCGACTGACGGAAAAAACTCAGCCATTTAACTGGGCAAAGGAGCATGAAGACGCGTTCGTGCAGCTAAAGGAGAAGTTATGCCGGGTTCTAGCATACTACAATCGCGCACTATCCAAACCTGAAAAAAAATAATTCCCTAATCCGGAGAGAATTGCTGGCGGTGGTCGATAGTACGAACGGACCATGCAGCTTTGACATGGCTAATGCAGTTTGAGGAGCCAAAGGGACAAGTTGCGAGATGGATCGAAAGACTACAGACCTACACGTTCAAAACCGAGCACAGGCGAGGAATGTTACACAATCACAACGCACATGGAATGTCCAGGAGGCCCTGTAGCCTTCAGTGTATGCACTGTTCCAGACAGGAACTAAGAAATCCCATTGCGCAAGTTTCGACACGAACACTCCATTGCCCCAATTAACAAATGGATAGAGGAAGGTACCAGACCACAGTAGCAGGAGATCGCGACCTTCAGTGCAACTGTGAAAAGTTATTGGGCCCAGTGGAAGTCGTCGAAGATCGAGAATGGGTTGCTGATAAGACTTTGGGAATCGATCGTCTGCAAAGACAACAAACCCTAAATCGTACTACCAGAAAGCCGGATAGGAGAAATCCTGATCGCGTTTAAGCGTCAACAAAACGTTAGACAAGATACGGCTCCGGTTCTATTGGGTCAATTGCAGAAAAGATGTGGAGGATTTGTGCAGGAAGTATGAGGTGTCCGCAGCCAGTAAGAGACCACAAACAAGAACAAGAGGAAGGATGCAGCAATACAATGTCGTGGCACCGTTCGAGCGGATCGCGATGAATATTACTGGCCCATTTCCTCTGACAAAGGATGGTAATCGGTACATACTTGTTTGCATAGACTATTTCAGTAAATGGGTCGAAGCATATCCGATAATGAATCAAGAAGCTCGAACGGTTTCGGACGTGTTTTTGAGCAATTGGATATGCAGATTTGGAGTACCGTAAGAGCTACACTTCGACCAAGGCCGAAACTTCGAATCATCCGTGTTTCAGGAGTTGTGTTGAATACTCGAAACTAAGAAAACAAGGACTACACCTTTGCATCCACAGTCTGATGGCATGGTTGAGAGATTCAACAGAACACTGGAACAGCACCTACGCAAGGAGGTCAACGCCAACCAGGAGATAATTGGGACCAGTGCATTCCATTGTTCATGATGGCATATCGTAGTGCAATCGATGATACTACAGGATACTCACCAGCCATGGTCGTGTTTGGCAGAGAACTCCTATTACCATGTGATGTTAAATTTGGATCACCTGAGACGGAGCCAGTTACTAAGCAAGACTACACGACAGAGTTAAGGCAAAGGATGGTCAATGTACACACTGCAGTAAGGGACAACATAGTGAAGGCCAGCAACCGCATGAAGACAAGATATGACCGACAGTCAAACAGCATGAGATTTAAGGAAGAAGATTTGGTTTGGCTCTACAATCCCAAACCAAGAAAAGGGAAATCGCCGAAGCTACAGCAAAATTGGTAAGGACCTTACAAAGTAATAAAGCAGATCAACGATGTTGTGTACCGGATTCAACAAAGCCCCAGGACGAAAATGAAGCTAGTTCACATCGATAGGTTAACATGTTACAACGCAGGGAGCATTCATGAATCTGTTCGGGACGAACAGAATTAAGGTGGGGGTAATGTCACGATTATGCCTAACATACACACAGATCACATGGGATCAGATGGTTAAGGTTGCAGGACGGTGAGGTGAAGATCTATGGTTCGAACCTCATCGAGGCAGTGTAATTTTTATGGCAGATATTTATTTGGCATTAATCGACAGATATTAACGCTATGAGCTACAAATGCAGACTGACGATTGTTACACTCAGCAAAACACAGAAATATTCCAGAAGATGGGCGTGACCGATGGAAGTAGAGCATGGAAGTAGAAAATGGAATATAAAAAGGGGAAATGCTTGATGAGAGGGAAGATGTGTACAATTACAACAATGATTACAGATTCGCCTCCAATAAATACACAAATACATGAACAATTTAGCTGCAACAGCTCAATATGGAAAGATCGAGAATCGTATTTCTGGATATAAAAAGGGGACAAAATCGCAGCATAAGTCAGATGTTATTTAACCAGTGATCAAGTGGATACAGTAAAAAGTAAACAGTGAAATTAAAATAAGTAGTCAAGGTGTTGAAATGTGTAGTAATTTATTGAGAAATAAATTGTACCCGTGTTAATAAAAAGAATCAGTGTTATTATTGCAAAATCCGTAACGAATCCTTGTGAAGCCCGAAATTCGTAACAATATTTACTAACACATTTAAATGTTTTTAGGATTTTGGACAAACTTTACTATTTTGTACAGTATAGTGAAATTTGTCCTAAACAATCCCAATTTTTAAATTTTTGCATAGGACAGCTTAGAATAAACTTCACTCGAATAATATTGTAACAAATTTCGATTCCGAAAAATCCCTAAATATTCTTCGATTTAAATTAAGTTTAGACAAATCTTTAATCCCGAATCTTCAGAAATCCTATAGTGCGAATGTCGATTGTAACATTAAATCATTGAATAAAATTTCACTTTAAGTTCACATCAGTTCATGAAATGAAAAAAAGAACAATTTGTTCCGGAAGAAGAGAAAGGAGAATTAACAGCCTTATTCCGCCAGTCGAGTCGTTTGTCGTTTTAGTATCTATAAAACTCGTTTATTTGTATGAACAATTAGCCAGTTGCCAAGAAGAAACAATTCAAAACTGACATTGTGAGTCGAGTGAAATTTTGAGGTGATGAAAAGGCATAAAATACGTCATTTGTCATTTGAACTGCTCATTTGGCCACTTGAAACGACAAACGGGTCGACTAGCGGAATAAGGCTGGAAATGTTTTCTCATTTCTTCCCGAATTTCCACAAAATTAATTTTATTCCTTTCTCCAATCATTTGGGATTTGATTAAGACTATACAAAAATCACAAAATAAGGTTATTCAATAATTATGTAGGGTTAAATAATATCCACTCCGAGATGGACAGAAAGGAAATCCCAATCTAAATATTACTTAGAACAAATCTTCCAATCAAAAAGAAAAAATGCAGTTGCAAATTTCCATAATTCCTTCAAATGATTCTTAATTTATTTATTTAGAGATATCTGAAAAGTGTAGGTCGTGTCTGTACTCTGTATGCAACTACACTCACTCATTAGATGTTAAATTAAACAACTATTCGGACTCGTGTCCAGACTCAGGACAATTTTAATGAAGCCTGGCTAGGTAGTTGAGACCATGAGATTAACCATCGCGTCCGATAGAAGATACATATATTTCAGTAGAGGGGTGTTCCACTACTGACACTAAATGTTTTGCTCCATTTATAAGATATACAATTCTGTTTCAATGAACTAGGCAAAGTTTGTTGAAGCATTTAAATAAATGTTTACTCAAACATCAATTCGGAATAAAATTATATACTAAGGCCTTCATCCGCTATTTCGCTCAAAATAATTAGAATTCTTATATACTTTAGATCTACCCAACCAAAAAATAAAAAATATATAAAGCTCTTTAATATGTTAGTATCGGCGTGGCAAAAGTCAACGTGGAACCATTTATTGTTACTTCGATTTCCTACTCCGAAAGGTTGCTTCAATTTTGCCCGAAGCTTATTAAACAGCGCGAAATTTTTATAAAGCATAAACATCTCATTCTTGTTATTTTTTGCTTCTCAGCATGTACCCTTTAACGTTCGTATTTAGGTTGAATACGAATTTTGAAATACACACGTAATTTAATTTAAGTCAATGCGGGTTTTACACCGTTACCACTTTAGTCTTCTTTATTAATTTTCATCGTATAATCTCATTTTATGAAATAGGATTGAGGTGCTATATTAGGACGTGAAATTCCCAGAGCTGAAAAATAGTTATAAATTTGTCCACCATAGCGTTGGTTTACTTCTAGAAATAATTAGTTTCACTGGATGTTTGTTTAGTGTCACCCATCTAAATGAGGGGCTCTATAGAATAATAACATCAGATAAACGCTCTTGTATTTGTAATCGTAACATGGTCCGTTTAATTATTTCCTTTTCTACACAATGACCAGAAGCAACAATTAATCAAATTCCGGAAAATTAATGTGGAAGTGTAGCGAATTTAACAAGAGTGGCGACAACATTTTGCTGTTGCTCTTTGTTCGCGCGAGCTTTAATTAAATTTGATATTTTTTGTCTTATTTTATTGTCGTGCGCATGACGCACTTTTTGTGATACTTGCTTTTGTATAACACAAAAATGATTTCATACAAGAGAACGCACCACGTTTGGATGATTAATGGATTTTTTCACATCCTAAAATATGAGCCCCGTCACATAAAAATTATGAACGTAAAAGAGCAATTTTTACATTACACCCAGATGAGAACATACAACTTGGAAATAGTTCGTTTGGAAATGTTATTTAATTAAATTACTAATAAGAAATTTTTAAATTTGAAACAAAAAGTTTGATTATTATAAAGCTTTTACAAGATGTATCCAGGGAGATACAGTTTATTGGAAATCAAAAAGACGTAAAATTATTCAGACGTGAACATTGTTATTGGAGTATATTATGAGAAACAAATACGTCCCTAAAATTAACTAAAACCCGTCTAGGAGAACATTACAAGATGGTAAGGAAATTTTAGGCTAATTAAATGTTCTATTAAACAATTTTGGGCAAGCAAAACTAAAATTGATTTAGGACAAAGTGGATAAATGATAATTTTGGGCTAACACCTCATTAACATTTTCTGGTCAGCTCGTTTGTGATAAGCATTAGGCTTTTCCATTTTAAAGCTAACAGAATCAAAATGGAGACGGACGTGAAGTTTTTAACAAAACAACGAAATTAACAAAAACCAAATTTGTTAAATTAACAAAAAAATTAAAATGATTTTGTAAACCAGTTTTTACCTACTGCCATTTCTAACATTCCAGAAACATGAAAATACATTTCACAAAAATTATCTATATTAGCTTACAAAATTAAATAGAGTAGTTTGTCCGTCGATACGTACCATATAAAATATTAAAACGTTTTGTTGCAAAAAAAGACCATCACAATTTCGCTGATTGGCATTAATTGCACTGGAGATTGGCCAAATCACAGAGACGTTCTGGGGTCTCACCTACACGGTTAGTTAGATATTGACCTGTGCCTCTATTAAAAGTGTGACATCCTTGGTAACCCTGAGAGCATGCTGATAGACTCTAGCATGGTCGCAAAGTATCAAGCATGATCAACACGAAAATTTTTGTTTTCTTCCCCAACTACCTATTTCGGCGACAGCAGCACTCTGCCCGCTAGAGTAGCAGTCGAAGGGGGGGTTTTTGTTCGCCGAGGATAGTTGGAGCTCGCATGTGCTGCTTAGGAATGTAAAAGTAAGGTAATTCAGACACAACAACCGAAGAAAAAAACAGAAGAAAGCGAGCTTACTGATAATTTACCGTACTGGAGGTCGATGCTCACCTGACCTCCATGCCGACACCACCCTTCTGAAGTGACCTTATTATCGGCACTTCCCTCCCTTTATGAATTCTAAAACCACTACATAATTAAATTCACTTAAGCAATATTCATAATTAATACTATTGAAACGTAAACCGAGCTAGACACCATTATAGTACAAAAATTTTAGAACCGCTGCTAAATGATAAGTAAACCATCACTAATTTAAACGCTCAGGCAAATAGCAAAAACACACAAAAAAAATCACTAATTTTGATAAACTCGATTTATATACATATCACAAATTATTTATTAATTTTCAAAAGAACACCTTAAAATTATTAACTCTATGCTACCATAAGCTAAATTGACCGGTCCCTAACATACGCCTTAATCTAAATGTACACCGTATAGAAAAAAACTTACATCCAATTCATCTAAATCGATAATTACCGTTACATAAGTGGAAAAATTTCTAGATTGTTAGTTTAGTTTATAAGAGTAAGTAATTTTTTATAATAGATTTAGCATAATTCAGTACATTAGTACATATAAGTTAAATTATTGTTTGATAAATTGTATAATTTATAAATAAAAGTTTTGAATTATTTGAATTCTACTTGCGGTTTGTTTTCTTAATTCGTTGGTGTGATCATCAATATAATTTACGCTGACCTACGAGGCCGGCAATCGTACCATTGGTAAACGGTTTGCGGCTATAGCTGTTTGTGAGGTTTTACCGTATTAAATCCAGATACGGTATACTTTATGTTTAGCGCCAAAAAACCAAATATGTATAAAAAAATATAAAGATTATAAGTTAGTGGCATGTCAATACGGACACAAGAAAGCTTTTGTTATTGGCTATTGATGAGAAACATTTTTTATGAATTCATACGTAATTTAGAGGTTTACAAGGTTAGTTAGATAATGACCTGTGCCTTAATTAAAAATTAGTGGCATGTCAATACGGACACAAGAAAGATTTTGTTATTGGCGATGGATGACAATCATTTTTATGAATTTATACGTAATTTAAAGGTTTACTGTACTGAAGATTGGCCAAATCATAGAGATGTTCTGGGGGCTCACTTACACGGTTAGTTAGATAATGACCTGTGCCTTAATTAAAAATTAGTGGCATGTCAATACGGACACAAGAAAGATTTTGTTATTGGCTATGGATGACAAACATTTTTATGAATTTATACGTAATTTAGAAGTTTACTGCACCGGAGATTGGCCAAATCCAGGGTTGGGCGAGGTAGATTACGTAATGTAATCTACGCAGTTGTCGACACGTAATCTATAACGAAGATTACATAGCGATTTGCGTTCTTGTCGATGTAGACAACGTCAACAACCTAAGAAATGATATTAAAATCTAAATTTTCTAGATTTTGGTAGTTAGTCTCACAAACTGTTAAGCTAACAGGTAATCATCTTCTTATCCAAGGGGTGAAATACGTTTTTATTGTGATATAGAAAGACGTTAATTATTAGCTGGTATAATTCATTCGAAATACATCAGCTAATTTATGCATGAATGAAATGTAAGTAAACAAAACATTGTTAGTTCAATTCAACTCCATATTTTTTTAATTTGGCCAAATCTCAGTAGAGGTCAACAAAATATACATGGTTCGAATTTGAACTTTAAATTCTTAATTATGATTTTCAAACGAACATTTATTTATGTTATGAGGCTTGTTTAATAAAAATTTGTATTTAGTCTGAAAATAACGTTCATTATGTGCATCACGCCGATTTTTTTTAGTTTAAATTTTCGACTTACTAATTTGATGGTTAGCTGGAATTGTTTAAAATGACACAAAATATGAAGTGTAATTAAAATTTACTAAATAAATTAACATTAATAATTACCAAAATATTTGTATATCTGATAAATCTGAACTAATTTTGCAGTTTAGAACTGCATATCAAACATAATTTGATTTCTGAATATTAGAATCATCTATCAATGACTAGCATGAACTAAACACAAATTTTGCCAAATTAAAAATTGAATGTTATTTTTTTAAAGTTAAAAACAGGGTGGGCCATTTGTTAGTCCTTTATTCATTTGTTAATAAAACACACAATTTGGGATGGAAAGTCAAAATTTCTTATTGATAAGGAAAGGTGGTTCTATCCTATTTATGTATGAAAAACAATACTGTTCATATGTCCACCACGGCTTCGTCTACAGGCCTACATCCGAACATCAAAATTGTCGATGACTTTTTCCAATAAAAGCGGTTCAATGACCTCAATTTCAGCTCGAATGTTGTTTTTAAGTTGTTGAATTGTTTGTGGATGTTTAGCATATACCTTACCTTTTAAATAACCCCACAAAAAATAATCAAGTTGTGTTAAATACGGTCTCTTGTTGGCCAAGGAACTTTAAAATTTCTTTAAATTATGGAATCAACAAATTTTGTTTACAATAAATGGATTGTTGCACGACTTGCGTGATATTTCGCTCCGTCTTGTTGAAACCAAAGGTCGTTGACACGTAATTGTTTCAATTTCGACCACAAAAAACGAGTTAACATGTTGCGATATCGTTCTCCATTCACGTAAGGGTAATTTCCAGTTCGTTTTCAAAGATAAAAGGCCCAATGAACTAGTCCATAAACCACACCAAATAGTGACTCTTGGAGGATGAACTTCTGCTTCCTGAATAACGTGAGGATTCTCCGCTTCCCAAAATCGAAAAAAATGATGATAAATTGCATATTTTTGACTTTTCATATATCAAAGAATTTTTTAGAACAGATATCATTAAGTACTAAAATTCATCGATTCAAAAAGGACCAACAGATGGCCCACTCTGTATCTTAGATGAAATTGCATAACACAAAAAATCCATTGAAAATTGTTCGATAGTTTTCTTGTAATATCGTTATTCTCAACAGTTCCGTATAATAATGGAACTGTATAGAACAAGAATATTACAAGAAAACCATCTAACTTTGTTGATGAATATTTTTTTGATACGTGAGAGGACTGTGTTATCTACCTTATGCTTTAAAAAGTGTTACTTACCTCTTCGCGAACTCGAAAAATTGAATTAAAAAGCCACGGCTTACGACAAAAAATCGACGTCAGGCACACATAATTAAAATATCTAATACTGTGCTATTTTTTCGGCTAAATTACTGACTTAAGCCGTGTGCGTGACACCGATTTTTTTCTAAATTTCCGACTAACTAAACTGACGGTTAGTTCCTAAAAATTATTGATTCGTGGCTCTAAGTTTCAGAGACCAAAACATGCTTGAGATTTGAACCTGCAAACCTAGTTCACGTTTATCAATAGCCGATTCGAAACAATGTTTATAAATTGATAAATTTTACTTTATTAAGTAAATTTTAATTAAACATCAGACGTGATTTGCTTTGTGTTATCTCTCAACGACTTGTATGAATTAACCATTAATTTAGTTAGTCGGAAATTTGGACAAAATAGTCTGCGTCAGGCTCAAAGTATAATCGAACTTCATATTAGTTCATACCACTTATCAATAGAAGAAGTAAAACACAATGCACTGAAATTGTATGCTAATTCGCTAATTTAATTTGAGTATCAACTAGAAATAACTAGTAACTAGTAACGGCTATTTAGTTTAGTAAATCATTTAGACTGTGAGTCTCACGCCAATTTTTTGTCTAGTTTTCCGACTAACAAAATTAAAGGTAGGTTCAAGGATCATTCCTTCCTTCAAGGATGGCGCAAATAAATCGTGTCAGGGGTTCAATTAAAATTTGTTAACTTAATTAAAATTTATCAATTTCGACATCGGCTATTGTCAAATCTGAACTAAGTTTAAAATTTAGAAGTAAATATCTTGAATATTTTGGTTTAAACAATTAGAAACATTTATCTGTTATGAACCCACCTCCATATTAATTTATTGAAAATTTAGACAAAAAATCGATGACGAGCACACATTATTAAAGAAAAAACGGTGTGAGGTAGAGTATAAGTAACACAATTTTTTGGGGAAAAATACTTATTCATCAACATAATTTCCTACTAGAGCACTATAATCAGTTCAACGCCTCTCTAACATTTTGATGCCTTTTTGTAGAACGATTTAAGTTTATCTTCAATATAAGCTTTAGTTTCGGCAATCACTTCTTCATTAGAGCCAAATCACTTTCCCTCCAGCTTGGAGGGAATCACTTGGCCCTGGGGGCCAAATCTGGCGAATACGGTGGATGAGGAATCAATTCAATGTGCAATTCGTGAAATTTTGCCATTGTTGCGATCGACTTGTGACATGGTGTATTGTCTTGGTGAAAGAGCAATTTTTTCGTGGAATATGTCAGCCATCGCATGGTACTTCACTTTACGGTTGTTCAAAACAATTTCGTGAATTTTTTTATTTTTTCTGGAGTCACAGCCTAATTGGGAGTCCAGAGCGTGGTGCATCATCGGTGGTTGTACGATCAAAGCCACTGCTTTGCTTGAACGGTATTTTTCCCCATCAAAAAACTGTTTAATCAACACACGAAATTCTTTTTTCCAATTGTTTTGAAATTAGCAAAAGTAGCGTCACTAAAACAACTGTAACTTGTAAACTAATGGTCGGAATGTAATGCAATTTTCATACTTGTCGTTTAAAGGTTGGTTAAATTTAAAAATTATATGGGTTTTAAATTTGTGGCACCATCTATGTGTCAGACCGGGAACTTTTCAGGCCATGTAATATGTAACTTGGAAATATGTTAACGCAAGTTAAAAATATGTTGAACATTTAATCACTAATGGCGGAATAACAATTGGTTGTCGACGTTGTCTACGACTAGTTGACGTTTTCTACATTGTCAACAAGTTTTCTACGTTGTCGACAAGTTGTCTACGCAATAACGTAAAATTTAGTAGATGACGCGTAATCGCCCATCTCTGGCCAAATCACAGAGACGTTCTGGGGGTCTCACCTACACGGTTAGTTAGATATTGACCTATGCCTCTATTAAATGTTACTGGCATGTCAATGCGGACACAAGAAAGCTTTTGTTATTGGCTATTGATGAGAAACATTTTTTATGAATTCATACGTAATTTAGAGGTTTACTGTACTGAAGATTGGCCAAATCACAGAGATGTTCTGGGGATCTCACCTACACGGTAAGTTAGATAATGACCTGCGCCTTTATTAAAAGTTAGTGGCATATCAATACGGACACAAGAAAGCTTTTGTTATTGGATCTATGGATGACAAACATTTTTATGAATTTATAAATAATTTAGAGGTTTACTGTACTGAAGATTGGCCAAATCACAGAGATGGTCTGCGGTCTGACCTACACGGTTAGTTAGATAATGATCTGTGCCTTTATCAAAAGTTAGTGGCATGCCAATACGGACACAATAAAGCTTTTGTTATTGGATCTATGTATGACAAACATTTTTATGAGTTTATACATAATTTAGAGGTTTACTGTGCTGAAGATTGGCCAAATCACAGAGATGTTCTGAGGGCCATATATTGTGAGTAAATGGTCTCTTTGTTTTTCTATGACTAGGTAGAAAAATCGTAAACATTGTATATATGTATGGCCATTAAAAATAATATTTTGTCCGAAAAGGCCGAAAATTCTTAAATAAATTAACCGCCATTTTTCACTTTATATTATTTATATTAATTAAGTTAAGAATTAAATAACCACGATTTGGTTATTTAAAATTAAAATTTTATTCAACCAAGATCTTGTTTGTTTTTTTAACTAAGAGATTTGGTTGATCGAAAAACACCAAGATTTTGGCATACTAGACTCAGATTTTTGTTTCTTTTGACCCCAGTTTTTCTCTGAGTGTATGACCCCCTATTGGACTACAGAACTGACGGGCCGACCCATCTTTGATGCTAGTACTATAGGCTGTGTGCAAATGGTTTTACGAAAATCGGACCTATAGCCATACGTCCTCCCTCGAATTGGCTGGAAATGGCGTGAAAGTAAGGACGAGAAAAGCGAGCCGCGAAAGAGTTGGAAGTGTCTCGGCCCAAGAACAGATTGGAAAGAAGATACAAAAAATAATAATATTAACTTCAACGACTTTCTGACGGATGACAGGCATTTTTTGTTTGTTTTCTGATCAAAGATCCTTGTATGTGGCAGTGGTACTACCGCGCCATGTGGATTGTTGTGACGTTGGCAAGTGTCAGCAGGTCTACCGCGCCTCATATATGTGATGAAATTGGCGGTAGTATAGTAGCGTGTCTACCGCGCCTTGTGGATGTGATGAAATTTGGTGGTATGTGGCAGCGTTAGTATCGCACGTCTTATATGTGATGAAATTGGCGGTTGTATAGTAGTGTGTCTACCGCTCCTCACGGATAGTGGTTCTCGTTGGTATGTGGCAGCGTTACTACCGCGTCTCGTAAATTGTGGTAACGTTGGTAAATGAACAACTAACGAAAGGAAACGCAACTACTACAGGGCATATTGGTTGAATCACCAACGAAGGAAAAGTGAAGCAAAAAATCCGAATTAAATAAATTAGTGATAAATCCTAAGTATCTTATTAATTTCTTAATATCTGAAATTATCAATAACTTTTGCTGATGTATCTTCTTATTGATAAAACACAGTGCCCATTTTCTGTTTTATTTTTGCTGGCAGGAACTTTGGAGCAAATTTATTACAGAATTTCTTGATCGAATCGCGTTGTTGGTGTTGACGAAGGATTTCTATTTCATTCTCATTCAAGAGGTTGAACGGCTTCAACATTTTGTAAATATTACCATTGGTTATTATGTGATACGCAAACAGGACGTTTGTGTAAGGTTTTCATCCCAACTTCGATAATCTTGACCAAAATATGAGTGAATAACTCCTAAGATGAATCCATTGACCCTTTCTGAGGCATTTACCTGCGGTTAATAAAATTTCTGTAAAGGTATGTGTCACTGCGAATTCCTTCATTAACCATTTAAATGCCTTACTCGTAAATTGTGTGCCATTATCACACACCAATTCCGCAAGAGTGCCAAAAAGTAGAAATACGTCGTTCCTGAGATATTGTAGTATTTTAGGAGATTCAGCTGACGAGAGTGGTTTCAGTAAACCAAACTTTAATTTTGGGGCCCCTTAAATGTATAATAATTCGTTGCAATGGTCTCAGTACCGAACGTAATTGGCCCAATCGGGACTTGTATATTAAATTACTACTTTCGGTTATTTTACATGTTACACAATTCGGAATGTATTGTATCATCTGTGTCCGCATTTTTTTCCAGAAGTAAAATCGTCTTAATCTTTCTAGTGTTTTACTTATACAGTTTTGTATACGAGAACCCAAAATTTTCACACACATACGTCTGAGAGAGGAGTATCCATCTTTGGCATGATACGAATAAATATTATGTCGTCTTGAACTATAAACGATGGCAAATGTTTTCGTGGATTCGACTGCGGAAAACAATATATTTTTGGTCCTCAAATTCAGGGAGCTTAAACTCTAGGGCAACCATAAGTTTAGGCCAATTAAAAATGAATTCTTCAGCAGATTCGCTGAAGGACCGAGAAAGAGCATCTGGTACTACATTTGTAGAGCTCTTTTGATGTTCGATACTAAAATCGTATGCTTTGCTTGTAAGTGGAGCCTCCACCGCGCTAATCGACTGTTTAAATCATTTAAAATCATGAGCCACTTCAGGCTGGCGTGATCTATAGTTACCATAAATTTAAAGCCGTCGATATATGCCCTAGACTCCGCCAACTCCCGAACTGCTCGCATGTAATATAAAACGGTTGAGATAGTTCGGGTTTACAAGTACCGGAGCCGTGGTAACCCTGTGTTTCAGTTCGTCCAATGCATTTTGAGCATGCGCGGTCCGCTCAAACTTCATTCACTTCCGTAAAAGACTAGTAATAGGGGTGGCGATTTTGGCATAGTTAGGCGGTCATACCAACAATCTTTTCGTTTGCTTCACCGAACTGGAGATTAGAAAATCATGTATAGCCTTTGCTTTTGCTGGATCCGTTTTAATACCTTCGTCGTCGGTTATGAATCCTAAATATTTTAATTCCCTCATTACGAAAAAGCTCTTCTCCACATTGATGGTAAAGCCAGCTTTCCTTAGAAAAGTGGAAACCATCTAAGTAAATTAAAATGCTCAATGCAAGTACCCGATATAATTAAAAGATCATCTAGATAAATAAATATTCTATCGTGGTACATATGTGATATTATTTACCTTTGGTAAAGTATTGCGCTAAACGATATAAAGGCCTCCCTGGGACCGCGAATTCAGTTTCCTTCCGATAGGTTTATTCCTGAGGAATTGGCCGGAAGGTATCTTTAAGGTCTATTCTAGAAATATATTTTATTTCTCTCAGTCTACCCAACAATCCATCAATGAGAGGTAGTGGATAGGCATCTCTTTTTGTAGTAGCATTTACTTTTCTTGAAACTAAGCATAATCTATTCTTTCCAGGTTTTGGTCCTAGCACCACTGGAGAGCTCCACGAGCTGTTACTCTCTATTATATAATTGCCATTACGAGCATCATATCAAGTTCCTGATAAATTAATACTTGTTTCGCTGGGGAAACCGGATAATGGCGTTGTTTAATTGGCCGATTATCCCCAACATCAATAAAATGTTCGAACAGATTAGTTTTCCCCAACCCGCTTTTGGAAAATGATGGAAACGAATTTTTAATTATGTCTAGTTCGAGTTCTTCTTGAGGAGATAACGTATGTCTTTTGTCCTTGAGATCCAATTCGTTTGATTTTATTACCGCGGACACTATCGCAAGTGCAAGAGAGAAAGCTCGCCAACAGTTTATACCTAAATAAAATGGTATTTTCACAATATTAGTACTAAATAACTAACTATTAGTACTAAAAAATATTTATCAATTCGGACACAGTCTTTGAAAACAAAAGATTATTGGGAATTCAAATTAATTCGGTCCGTTTTCAAAAAATGGCTCTGACGATTTCATTATGCTCTGGCTATAATAATTGTTTTATAGTGACAGCTGATTTCCGTTGATTCAGACAGATTAGACATCTGTCGCTAACACTCAGTTTGTATTGCTTTGAGTTTCATACAAAACGTGTTTTTACGATGTTGAATATGTCGGATTTTGTAAAAACTAAAGAGAATTTGCGGGAAGTGTTAATTTTTTGTTTTATTAGGAAAAACAGTGCAGCGGAAGCACATCGAATGCTTGTGGAAGTTTACGGTGACAATGCCCCAATCAATAAATCATGTAGATAATAGTTTCGACGCTTCAAAAATAATGGTTTCAGCGTTGGAGATAAGCCCCGCTTGGTATAGCCAAAAAAAATCGTAGACCAATTAGATCAATTAGAGACATTGCTCGATGAAGACCCGACTCAAACGCAAGAGGAGCTTGCCGGTACGTTGAGGGTGACACAACAAACAGTTTCCGTACGATTGATATCTATGGGCATGATTCAAAGGTAAGATAATTGGGTCCCTTAAGAATTGAAACCAAGAGACGTGAAAAGGCAATTTCTTTATTGCGAGCAGCTGCTTCAAAGGCAAACAAGGAAGGGTTTTTGACATCGGATTGTGACTGGTGACAAGAAGTGGATCTTCTATACGATATCCCCAAAAGGGAAAAATACAACGCTCGGTCCGACCACTTGTTGCCATCGACCTCAACATCAACGCCAGAAACGAACATTCATGGTTCCAAAGTTATTCTGTGTATCTGGTGGGACTGAAGAGGCGTTTTGTACTACGAGCTGCTACAACCTGGCGATTCCATTACGGGCAAGCGGTACAGACTACAATTAATTCGTTTGAGCTGTGTAATTCTTCTGCATGACAACGCTCGGTCTCACGTTGCAAAAGTCATAAAAAAATATTTGGAAAATATTGCACAAGTTGGATATTTTACCGCACCCACCGTATTTTCCGGACTTAGCTACTTATGATTACTACGGTTGTTCCGGCGGATGCAAAACGATTTGGTAGGTCACCGATTCACTTGTTTCGAAGAAATTTTAAATTGGCTTCACACTTGGATCGGCTAAAAAGACGAAACGTTTTCCGACATGGGATTCGAAAATTGCCTGAGAGGTGGGAAAAAGTCGTAAGCAGCATTGGACAATATTTTAATTAATCTGTTCATTCGTTTTATTTTAAAATAAATGCATTGTTAAAATTAAGAAAACGGACCGAATTCATTTGTAATCCCAATATAATTTCAAAAATATCACGAAAAAATTGCATTTGATCACTTTAGGCCGAGCGAAGCTCGCAGGTGCAGCGCCTAAATTTAATAACACGGTGCCCGCATAATTAACTGTTGTTAACAATGCTTTTTCTCCAGAAACACAAATCAACATATTCAAAATAATTTTAAAAACAACAAGCAATAATGGACCTTGAAGTTAAATTTAAAATTATATTTAGGTCAAACAAACGACCTACTATCCAAAGTGCAAGATTTGATTAAAGCAGATTAACTTAAATTATTAATTTTTCTAACAGAATATAGAATTGCCATTTTGTTCTGTTTAACCGCAAGAATGTGTTTGGTAAAATGGAAAAGGAAGTTAAAATATTACGCCGAGACGTTGTATTCAAATAGGTGCTGAAATCGAAAAAATTTGAGAACTTTTTAAATTGGCTAATTTTTGAGAATCTCAATCTCATTTTTGAATAACTTATATTTAAATAATATCTGACCGACCAAATGGCACAGTGGTTAAAGATTTGGCGTTTGGATCGGGAGGTACCAGGTTCGAATCCCGATAGGGGCAGGATGCAAAAGGAAATTTTCATCAACGATCTGTGATTATAAGGAACACAACTACGACCCCTATCGGCGCGCAAAACACATGGGCCGACCGATCTTCCATGCACAGTACTATAGGTTGGCATGGAGCTATGCAATACGCAGTGGTACCTTAAATCGGTCCTATAGCAGTATGTCTTCGATTTGGCAGTTTTTAGCGCAATTAGAAAGTAAGACGGGAACCGCGAAAGGAACAACACAATTTGTTGAAATAAATTCAAGAGCTAATATTTTCAGACTTCTGTAAATTGTTAGTCGAATTAAGTAGTTCGACTGTTGAATATAGTTTTTGAACAAAATGCTAAATATGATTTTCAATATATCACATCCGTATTACTTCAATTTATCAATATTTTCCAGACTTAATATTTTGACAAGTTGACACCTACCCAAGCATGTAGAAAAAAATAATTTGTAAAGAATTAAGAGTCATCAATCACTAAGCTGGAAACGACCTGTTGATAATGATTGCAAAATCGTTTTAATGGGAAAGGTAAGATACAATTATTCGATTTCATGATTTTAATTTTCGAAAATATTCACTGTCAATAAAATCATGGATGGAGGAAAGCAAGAAAATTCACTTATAATATAGGGTTATCCAATTCGAGGTTGATAAAGTAGAAATCTGTATACCGACATCTGTCAAAGATAAACGTCAAGTACGCTGTCATTTATTTAGTTGACATTCTGCCATTTAAGAATATGGAGCATTTAACATACGCAAATTGGGTGTTGGAAAAACAGGCCGTCGATGCTGATTTTTCGAACAAAATTTTCTTCAGTGATGAAGCTCATTTTTCGCTTGGCTGATGTCAATTGGCCTCCAAGATCCTGTGATTTAACGCCTTTGGATTTCTTTTTGTGGGGCTACGGGAAAGATCGTGTTTACGCAAACAATCCTCAAACTCTTGACGAATTGAAAACTAATATTCGTAAGGTAATGGCCGAGATACCGCCCGAAATGTGCCGAAAAGTCATTGAAAGTTACCGCAAAAGAATCAAGGCCTGTAAGAAGTCGAAAAATTACAATACATTCCGAATATTTTGTGTGTTTTTTTTAAGTTTACTTTATCAAGCTTGAATTGGATAACCCTATACTTGTGTTGAGATTGCAAGAAATTATTCGACCATCTATATTATGGGTGTATGAATATGAATCCGTCCTTTTTTATTAAAATAAAACACATCCTCGGAGATATACGCACTAAAATTGAGAAATTGGAGGAACATAAGGAAACGCAACGTTAGGCGCTGTCCGCTAATACAAAACCGTTAGATCCGCTGCCAGTCAGTATTGGCGCTAACCTCCCCACATAGTGGTGGATATCTGGACTGGGACGCATTTATTGGTAAATTTGAAGCCATTGTTTGAATTCATGCTGTTAGAAACGAATTGATCTTTTTCGGTCGCACCGCAGATAGCGCCTGCCAGCAAAGGACAATTTGAGCAACTTTCTCAGTACTAAAGCTCATCGCTTACATAACGAACCAAGGTTAACTCAGTTAGGTTCAATACCATCAAGTCGTAAAACTGTCACCTCGCAATAACCGTCCGTCCGCAAGATCGCTTAATATTGCCAAACCATTGAAATTTAATTGTGTTCACTATCAAACTTATGGACACATGATTTGCGATGTAATAAGTTTCTATATACATGCCAATTGATTAACACCAAAATTTCACAACAAGCAACAATTTATGCTAAAATTATTTATGTACTGAGCACGCAGTAGCGTCATGTCCAGTGACCTTTCGCTGCCGATATTGCAATTCACCACACTACTCGCAATCTTGTACTAGTGCGAACGTTCTAAGTACGTCAGTCAACAATCATTGCGATCAGCAAAGCAATATTGTTGCAATATCAATTGCATTATTACCAGCTAATATCAGATCGAAGCCAACGTCAGGCCCGTTTATCTATCTGACTACTGCATTGGTTAAGGTTATTAACCAAGATGGACAGCCTATTATGGGAGGAACACTGTTAGACTCCGGTTCGCAAATAAATTTTGTGACCGAATTATTTTCCACTCTATTATTCCGAGAGCTACATTCACGGGATAGGAGTTAACCTCATTGGTTTCTACTTCCATAATGTCAAACACGGCTAATTTTACCACGACTCTGGATTTTTTTAAACTACCCTGGATCACGAGCGACCACCCACTCACATCAGGTAACAACATCGATTCGTGGAAAATCCTGTCAAACATCAAGCTAGGCCATCTAGAATTTTTTAAGCTTAAAGATATTGAAGTACTGTTTACTTACGATACTCAAATGAGGTGCAAATGATTGACAGCCTCCACGAAATATTCTCAGATACGGGCGCACCTTGGGCAATGTATTGTAACACGAACGGTTGTGGTAACCAATCCCTTCGAATTAGTGGATCAATATAGCGAAGTCAATCCAACACAATGCAATGGACCAAAACACAAAAGGATTTATCCCAGATGGTACAGATCCACACTCTTCTGAGGCCGGTTCCATGGTTTCTGGGGAAACCACTTATTGCATGTTAGTGAAATCAATTCTAAAACAATGAATCCGTTTCAACAGCAGTCAAATACAGCAAGAACGTATTCCAAAAGTAGAAGCAGAAGCAGTTCTGCAACCGATATCTTCAACGTCGGTAGCAATGCAAATGATGGACATTGTAATCTAAAAAAATAAAATCAAGCACTAAAACAAAAAATTGAAGACATGGAGCTTCTAATCTCCAATCTTCAACGCGAGTTAATATGCCTGAAAACAGATAAAATAAATTCAAAAACGAAAAATAAAACCATAAACAAAGAAGCACCAGACAACGAAGTACAACCTAAAAGAGACAAGTCGCAGAAGACTGAACACTGAACGGACAAGGAAAAGTTAGATAGGGAAACTAACTGGATGTTGAAGAAGAGAAAAGCTGAACAAAACAAGAGAAATAAAAAAAGAAAAGCTGAGCTCCACACCAGAGGTAGAAAAATCATCCGAACGCAACCAGCTCAACAAAATGAAGCACAGCCAAAGGTTGAAGGTCCTCCACCGATTTGTATAGTAGGAGTAACCAACTATTCAGAAATTCAAAGTGTAATGAGTACTGGTACGGAGCAAGAGTACAAAATCACAGCTCTGCTTCCAATTCAAACGCATACAGAAACATGTCAATGAAGCTGAATATGGCAAAATATCAGTGGTACACGTACGAAACTAAAAACAATCGTCTTTAAGATTATGGCAAGAGGCCTATATCCAACCTGTGAAAGTAATTCAATGGAGGACCTAGAAAATAAAGGTTTTAAAATCCTAGATGCCGTGAACATCATTAAAAAACAGAGACGTAGCAGAGCGAACCGACTAGAATCCGTTTCAAAAAGAGGAATTCCTATGTTCATGCTAACGTTTGATAAATCCGAGCAAATAGAAAAAAATTATAATATAACTGGCATACTCAACATGCAAGTAAAGAACGAAGCTGTTAAAAGAGGCAGTACAAGAATAGTACAATTTCAAAAAATGGCAAGGCTATAACTTTACGCAACGGCATTGCGCGCACGAACCAAGATATGTCAAATGTGCGGGAAAACATCCATCACAAACTTGCAAACTATCTAAAGAAGAACCAGCAAAATGTAAAAATTGTAATTGTAAAGCAGCTACAGAAAATGAGGGATCAGGCACGCAAATCCCCTCTAAGTCATCCAAACAAGGATCGAGCAAGAAATGGAGTACCTATTCGTAGAGAGAATCATACATATGCGCAGGCCTCTTCAAATTCGAAAGAAAATGACACCAACGGTACCGAAAATTTCAAAAACACTGTAGAATCAATTTTAAATAGCCTTGAGAAACAGAATAAACTAAATAAGTTAATTCTGGATCGACTTAATCTACTGGAAATACCAAGTTCCAAAATAGCTAAAAATAAATAATGCAACACATAGTTCAATTCATAATTCCGGAGCAGAAATCAGACATCAAAACTACTCATTAAGAATAGCCATATGGAATACAAACGGATTAAACACCTACCAGAATTAGAACTATTTTTAAATACTGAGAAAATCGATATACTCGTATGCTTAATATCAGCAACACATTTTACCAGCAGCTCCTATGTAGCAATCCGGAGATATACTTGTTACCATACCACACATCCAGCAGAACGCGCAAGAGGAGGGTCAGCAATATTTATTAGGGATAATATTAATTATCATGAAGAATTAAAAATAGAAAAAGGATCCAAGCAAGTAACTTCTGTTAAATTTGATTATCACAACACCTGTAATATATCTGCAATATATTTACCTCCATGGTATAACCTAAAGAAATTAGAAAGTAATTTCATTATCGGAGGTGACTTTAATGCAAAAAATACCTTCTGGGGTTCACGACTAACCTCTTCAAAAGGCAAAGAATTACTTGCAGCTGGCCAATGCTCAAATGGTGATTTTACTCAGGAGGGAAACCAACCAACATACTGGCCATCTGATCCTAACAAAATCCCAGACCTTATAGATTTCTACATCACTAAAGGCATATCGGAACGCTACATCTTCTTAGAAAATGATGAAAGTCTAATATCTGATCATCCTCCTGTTATTATGACGATCTGTGAAAATGTAATAGAAAAAACAAATTCACCACAGCTCACAAGCAACAAAACAAATTGGGAATTGTTTAAGCAGCTAGTAGAGGAAAAAATAGAACTTCAAGTGACAATCAAAAGTGAAAATGAAATAGAAGAGGAACTAGACAGGAGTCCTTGGAGTCATACGATGGTCGGTTTGAAAATGCACCCCAAAATTATCATCCAGGAAAGAAAAATCGGTTAATTACCCAATAGAAGTAAGAGAACTAGTGCAGGAGAAACGAAAGAAACAGAAGACTACGCGTACGTCGCAAGATAAAACCAATTAACAACTTGTGCATCAAACTTTGCACTCATAAAAGCAGTGAAAAATGAACCAATTGGAAAACACCTTTGTTCTCTAGCTCCAACTAAAGATACCGACTACTCCCTCTGAAAAACAACAAAAGGGTTAAAACGACCAAACACGCAGATCCCCCCAATTCAAAACAAACGATGGGAAATAGGCTAGAAGTGCGAAATATAAAGCTGACGACCTGTTTGCTGACCATCTTGAAGAAACATTTCAACCTCTATTTCGGCAGACCATTTACGAAAACACTGCTGATACGCCCAGAACATCTATGACTTCGAAGATATCAGGCATGTAACATTGAAAGAACTGAAAGCTGCAATTAAGAACATAAAAGCAAAGAAAGCTCCTGGTTACGATCTGATAACAGGGCAAATAATAAAGGAGCTGACTGAAAAGCCACTTAATGATAGAAAATATCATCGGCCAATTTCACTTCTATCAACACTAGCGAAATTGTTTGAGAGGCTGTTGGTCAAAAAATTGAAAAGAACCGTCGAACAAAGACCAACCTTATCCCAGAATATCAGTTTGGTCTCAGAAAGAAACACTCAACTATTGAGCAGGTTTATAGGCTTACAGATATCATCGAGAATACATTAGAGAGGAAAGAGGTTCGAACTAGTATCTTCTTAGATGTGACGCAAGCCTTCGATAAGGTGTGGTTTACTCTTCAAACTACAAAGAGATTTACCAAAACAATATTATATGATTTTAAAATCATACATAGAGAATCGTCACTTTCGGGTGAAATATGAAGAAGAATACTCCGAGCTAAACAGGATTTCGGCGAGAGTCCCGCAGAGTAGTGCTTTGGAACCTATTATTTACCTGCTCAACACCAGAGATTCAACTCAATTAAACGACGTTACTGTTGCAACATTTGCAGATGATACTGCAGTTTTCTCAGTAGGAGACACTATCGAGGAATCGACATCGAAACTTCAAGAAGCATGTGACAAAATCATAAAATGGACAAAAATGTGGCGTATCGAATCGTGAATTTTACTAATCTAATAGTCAGCTACAAACCTGTAAATCATTAACGGTCAGCAGATTCCGTATGCAAATCAGGCTAAATATTTAGGGATGACCTTAGATACCAGGCTCAGATTCCAGCTTCGTGGTACGTTGGCAGAGTAAGAGTAGAATGCAGTAAAGCGATTGCAGGAACAAATTCAGTGGACACTCATCAGTGGAGATCATCAAAGATATTCCAACGGATTCCATTGAAATGGAATGCCATTCCATTGGCAATGGTAGCTGGATTGGAATCAACAACTACCACAAAACCAACACGCACATACTAACAAGCCCTTCGAGAAAGTATTGATTTAGTTAATACATTTACGCTCGATCGTCACGTATTTGCATCGAATAAGCCACAAACGATCCAAATGAATGGATTCGCCGATGCGAGTGAGCGAGCATATTAAGCGGCAATCTATATTCATAGCACATCACCAAATGATATGGCATCTGTCAAGCTACTTTGCGCTAATTCGAGCGTAGCTCCACTGCAAAGGACAACACTTCCCCGATTAGAATTGTGTTCATCCTTACTCAGCTACTGGATATGGTACAATAAAATACAGTAGAACCTACATTTTAATGCTGACGAGATATTCTACTGGCATATTCAACCATTACTCTCCACTGCATAAAATCCTGTATATCTAAGTGTAGTACAAGATTGATAGCCTCCACGAAGTATTCATAAATGAATACGGCCGTACTCTGGGCAATGTTCTATAGAACGAATGGTTGTGGTACCCAATCCCTTCGTAGTAGTGAAGCAGAAAAGCTAATTAGTCAATCAAAACTATGCAATGGTACAAACAGAAGGAGATAATACCCCAGGTGGTACACCAATATCAACATTGGTAAATCCACTCTCTGTGGAGACTGGCCCTGTGGATTCTGGGGAGGGCCATATATTGCATTATTAGGGAACATCAAATCCGTTCCAGGGAAGATCAAATTTACAAAGAGTACCGATAAAGAAAAATAGAAACAATTCGGTAGTTGACCAAGTCGATCTTCTTCTAACGTTATAACTGGATGTACTGGACAAACATTACACGAAATAAGTGATGCCACCGGAAATTTTACTTTGTAAATATCTGAATCAAGTAAAACAGCTATTGACCTATAAAAGGAGAATATGGATCTATTGGCGAGGCTAGAGCGTATGGAACGATTATTTGCCAAGGAAAGCAAAGAAATTTAGTATCTAGCGAGAAAGTGAAAACCTAAAAATGAATTGGGATTCAAAAGAAGACTGAAATATAGGAAGCATTGAACCAGACGAATTCATCTATTCCACTGATGAAGATGAATTACAAAGAGAAACGGACTGAATCCTAAAGAAGAAAAAACAGTCCAAGAAGAGTAAGAAAAGTAGGGCTGAATCGTCACATGAGGCTGAGCAATTAAATGTTAGGGGCCAGTCTAGTCCAGATTCAAAAGATGTTCTACCCAAAGCCAATCAACCAAAAGGTAGTAAATCTACTAAGAACATTACACCAAATTTGGTGCATCCGAAAGAAAAATCACCCCCACCAATAAATATTGTGCGTGTAACCAGTTACCCAGAAATTCAGTCACTGATGAAATCGGTTACTGACAAAGACTATAAGGTAGCAGCGTTAAACAGTGACGTTTGGAAAATTAATACTCTGGACTCAGATAGATATAGAACCTCATCTATGAAATTGAATGCTGAAAAGTATCAGTGGTTCACTTACGAGAACAAACAGGCCCGACCTATAAAGTCATGGCAAAAGGTTTGCGTCACACTTGCTCAAGCAAAAAAATAATGGAAGACTTACAGAATAAAGCCCTTAAAATACTAGATGCTGTGAATACTGTTAAGAAAGAGAGAACTGAAATCCAAGAAGGAAACCAAATTATCAGTAAAAGGGGACTCCCTCTTTTTATGCTGGTATTAGACAACAAAGAGAATGTTCAAAACATTTATGGAATAAAAGGAATCCTTCACATGACAATGAGAATCGAACCAATGAGGAGGACCACGACAATGCAAGAAATGTTAGGCATTTAATCACACCCAAAGATGTTGCGGCCGGAATCCAAGATGTGTAAAATGCTCAGGTCATAATTTGACCCAGGCATGTACAATAGGGAGAGATGTGCCAGCCAAGTGTACAAATTGTAAGGGCCAACAGTTGCTAAACAACTACAAAAATTAAGAGATAAAACAAGAAATCAACGACAAAATCACGAAAATCGAAGGGTTCAAATAACAAATCAGATGGATCAAAACCCACAACCAAGCAACCCAGGGCAAAGAAGTTCATTTTCCCAGGCAGTGAAAGGTTTGGGTTCAACCAAATATATGGGCTCTGAAAAAAAATCTAAGTGGAAAACATTCATTGCGAATTGGGTGATCATTGTTCAACAACAGTCAAGAAGGGAAATCTGGAGGTGGCTCGAAGGCCTATGTTTCTACTAATGGTACCGTCATTTTGACCAACATTTCATGAAGAATTCTCACTTCTGTTTTACAATGACTTCCGAACAACTGCAACAAGTTTTTGCATGTATAGGGTGTCCCAATAAGAAGTTCAGATTTAAAAATGTAATTAAAACGGCTTAATACATTTCCAAACTTATTTATTTATGGAAAATGATTTCATTCAAATGGGAGCCGCAGCTGGCCTTGGCGTACCCCATTCGATCGGTCCAATTTCTGTGCACATTTTGGATTGTGTGCTGATCTATTTCGGCAATGGTTGCTTCAAAATTGGCTTTCAAATGCTCATTTGTGTGTGGATTGTCCGTATAACACTTGTCCTTTACAGCACCCCACAAATACACATTCAAAGGCGTCAAACCACAGCTTCTTGCTGGACAATTTCGACTGATAATGTGGCCATTGAATTGTTGACGCAGTTTAGCTATTGACCCGCCCGATGTGTGGCATGGCGCACCATCTTGCAGGAACCAAAGGTCGTCGAAACCAATATCTTCAAGATATGGCCACAAAAAAGATGTTAACATGTGGTAGTAGTTGATTCCGTTGACCGTAAGAAATACGGGCCAATAATGCCGCCACGCCACAAGCCGCACCAAACAGTAACACACAATGGATGCATTGGCTTCTCCACATATCCTTGTGGATTTTCCGACAATTTTGTTTGCTAACGAACTCACCGAGATGGAAATGCGTCTCGTCCGCATTCACTATTTTTTGAGAGAAATCCTCATCAAGTAAATTTTCAACATTTCCCACTTTTATTGAAGCGTTAAGCGACTCATTTCGTCAACTAGAAATAATATACTGTGTTTATGTCAAAGAAAGAATGACATTAGTGTTGCCAGAGCCAAAATAAATGATGCGTCAAATCTGAACCGGTTATTGGGACACCCTTTCTATTACGCTTAAAGGCCAAGTCAACATTCAAATTTAGTGAATCGCTTAAGATAGAAGAATTAGACTAAACACTCATTACCATCATCAGACTGGTTCAAAGTGAATGTTTTCTCGTTATGGGCACGACGCCTTAGAAATTGCACAGTTGAATGTAAGACAATCCGGTCGCTTTCATTATTCTTGAATGAAAATTACATCATTCGGGTTGGGGACGGAACACAACGATTTTGTGTTCACTAACCGAATCCGTTGTGAAACACCTACGAAAACCTATTATTGCTTGTGCAATGCCACCCCCTCACTGGCCATTCAATTTGCGACGTACGATGGATGTTGCGAAGTTCACAGATAAACAACTAATCACGTTTATTAAACAAATATAGTTGCTAAAATCTTGGGTCGGATGATCGACGTATAATCTAGCGGTGTTGGCTTTGTTCGGGCAGCAGATATTAAAAATGTCAATGGAATTTTAGTCGAACATACAGATAAAAATCGGTTCGAAGGAGTATCGATAATAAAACTTTCTATACCAATGGACAAATTAAATGTTAATTCCGATTATGCAATACACTACGCCCACAAACCACAAAATAATGAAAACCAAATGTACATAATCCTAAATTTTTTCTGCAGCCCAACAACCTACGCAAGCCCACTCCTTACATGTATTACTATTATGCTGCGGTTAAGCACAACAAGAAATGATATGAGACCAACATTACTTAAAAAATTCCAAAAAATTTAATCTTATTGTTTAACTTACACAAATACAGTAATACAGTAATACAATAATAATATTCTAGTCGTACAAAAAAAGGATAACCAGAAAACTGCATATTATTCATGTACATGTAGTAAAATATCCCAACTTGGGTACTCATTTTATAAACATACACTCGTACCTAGTACTTGTAAAAAGACAAAATGACAACAACAAAATTGAATATGATCTTAAATAAGAAAGGATATTTTAGCATCGTATGGTATGTAACAGAAACTCGTACTTGTGCCATATACAGTACAGATAATAAAATAAAAGGAGAATTACAATTTTCTACTTGTTAAATTTATGTTCTCCATACTCTGTTGCTATTTTCACATATCCCCAACCACAAGTGGTAAATAAATGTCAACATCGTCTAAGGATTTATTTATGCTAGGATTTACAAAGATATTTGTATGTAATTTTAGGGTTTAAACTTACCAAATTATTGAAATTTTTCCTCTTTCATTGTTATTTTGTTTTATGTGTATAAATCAACTTATGCTCCTATGCTACAGTAGCCTTGACGTAAATCTTCATCTGAAAATCAAAACGAAATCAAAATCAATAAGAAAATCTTTTTTTTATACGTTTCTACTCAAGTGCTTAAATTAAATTATAATGAATGTGCTTGATTGCTTTTATTATATTACAGCAGTAGGAGCAAACTGCGAATAAGACGAATGAATAAAGGCGTTTAAGATAAAATCGAACGTATAAATTCATAATTAACACACGCACACGATTTAGGCATTAATCTTTGTAATGTGGGTGGTGTATACAAATTTGATTTGGACTAACACATATTTAGAGTGAGTATTTTAATTATAAAATAAAGTTCGAGACTGCTTCGATTATCTCTCTGATCCATCTAGAAGAGAGGAGTTCGTAAATTGTGCGTTTGAAGAGGAAAATAATATTCACCCCAGAACAGCATTTTCCTCTTGCTCCCGATAACGAAATTCCGTGCTGATGACCAAATTCACCACTTGGCTATTTTTGGAGTTTACTCCTTAAGAACCGATTTCCATATATAGACCGCGGTACACAAATTAGATGGGGAGCGAAATCGAGCGTTAACAAAAAGTAAAGTCGCTATTCTTAGTTTCGAGTTTTTTTTTATATTTTAGTTTGGTGACACTTGATATTTTGTTTTGGTTCGACAAGTATGAAAAAAGACCCGTTGAACTTGATGACGTCAATCTAGTCCATAGTTTTGAACGAACGGAAAATTCCAAAAATTATAAGATACGGAAAAAATTATGATCTGGGGAAAGAGTTAACAGAATACAAGAGGGAAATGGTTACTTTACATATCCCTTTTATAGGATTGAACAAACTGATGTTCTGAAATGATATGCAATTTCGATGAAAATTAAGGCCTTATAATGGAGCGAAAAAAAGAATTCGAATTCAATTTAGATACCGCTAAAACGATGGAAAATTGGGCGTGATTATGTTGGGAAGAGATGGAGCTCAACGATTCACAGGAAATTCCTGATCCGTCTCAACAGATTTTTCAAGATCCGGATTCAGGAATCAACGGTGGCGTAGTAGCAACGACGATGAATAAGCTCGGGATGGAACACGAACAATATGGAACAAGAAAGACAACTTGATGGTGACTCCAGAGTAAAGTAATTTGATCTGATACAACATCTGATATAACCATATTATATGGTTGTTAACCTCCAAAAACCCGTTCCGTTACAATTGTTCTTAATAGGTCCTGCTGGGTGTGGGAAGACTTTTCCTGTCTCAACATGGAAATTTGTAATCGATTCCCAGATACGGATGGTTATTGTAATGCCCATCTTGCATGAAATACTGTGGGCAAACAATAGTAAGACTTTATTCATAATTTATTTCTCCAAATCTATTTCGTCCCTCTCAAAGTAATCCCCCCCGGCCTCAATACACTTGTACCAACGTTTTTTCCAATCCTCGAAACAGTTGTTAAAGTAAATTTCCGGAATAACCTCCAATGCGCGTAGCGATTCACGTTTAATGTCTTCAGTTGACTCAAAACGGTTTCCCTGGAGCAGTCGTTTGAGTTTGCTGAACAGCCAGAAGTCACACGGAGCTAAATCAGGCAAATACGGTGGTTGCAGAACGATATGGGTGGAATTTTTGGCAAAAAAATCACGTACAACCAATGCATGATGAGAAGGTGGTGCATTATGGTGGTGCATTATGGTGGTGCAAAAACCAAGAGTTGTCGACCCATAATTCCGGCCTCTTTTTACGAATAGCTTCGCGCAAACGACGCATAACACTCAAATAGTATTCCTTGTTGACAGTTTGGCCGGTTGGAAGGAATTCGGAGTGCACCACACCTCGATAATCGAAGAAAACTGTCAACATCACAATGATTTTTGACTTGCTTTGACGTGGTTTTTTTGGCTTCGGCTCACCTTTTGCACAATATTCGGCCGATTGATCGTCTGTTTTCGGGTCATAAGCATAGATCCAAGACTCATCGCCAGTTATAATGCGTTTCATGACATCCTGGTAGTCGGAAAGCATTGTTTCAGACGTCAACGCGACTCTGATTTTCCAAAAAATTGAGTGATTTTGGAACCAATCGTGCTTTCACTTTTCTTAGGCCCAAATGATCTTTCAAAATGGTGTTCACTGATCCTTCCGATATTTCAACGAAGGTTTCTGACTTCGTCGATTCTCGAGCACCAATTCCTCGATTTTATTAACGTCATGATCATCAGTTGATGTTGATGGCCGTCCTAGACGTGGTTCGTCGTCAACACGTTCTCGACCGTCTTTGAACAATTTGTACCAATCAAAAACACTTGCTCGCGACATACAATTATCACCGAAGGCCTTTTGCAACATTCTGAACGTTTCGGCACCACAAAATTGATTCCGCACACAAAATTTCATGAAACTTCTTTGTTGAATAATTTCACTCATTGTAAAAATCGCCGAATGCACTTTTTGTACTTCAGAAAGACAGACACTTTTGATGTGACATTTGGCACAGATGTCACTGACAGTCATACCAACATAGAAAAAAAATATTTCGACGAATAGTTTTCCGCGCGAAATTAAAATTAAAATGTCTTACTACTTTTTGCCCACAGTATTTCAGTGTGTCCAACATTTTCTTCCAATTTAATTTTTATTTTTATCCCCAGCATCCCAAACAACGAAATATAGTGGCTTGTATTTCCGTTTCTTTCATTTTCATATGTATTTAACTCTTTCACACGTTCTTTATTCAGACAAAAAGTTAAAGATAAGCCATCTCTTGTGAACAAATGCAGAAGAAAAAATCGACATTTGGAGCAATATGATTATTCGAAAAAATTGTTGGAATGAATCAATGAACGAAGAAATTGAAGTAGGAATTCGGCGTTATTTTTATTAAATGAAAATGTTGGTTCATTCTTCTTTGCTTCGTATTCGTTGTGTTACTTTTTCTCGTTTTGCAATGCTCGTCGTATTATTTCCGGTTTGCGTGTATATGTACATGTGTTGATGCGTTTACTCTGTTTGCACTTACAGAGTGATAAATGATGAGTTTGCGAGATATTATGTTTGCAATATTCTGACCGCTACAGGTTCCCGCTGTCAATAAAAAAATAAAGCTTTGTTTGCGATTTATGCAACAGGGTGTTTTTACACAGTATCAGCTGATTTAATTGGAATAAGTCAATCGACCGCTTGCATAACCATCACGAGCTTTTGTTAGGCTATCGAGTAAATTTATAAGAATGGCTGAATCAGACGAATGTGAAGAAAATGCTAATCTTTTGCTAGTTTCATTAATTGTGATTGTGTTAGTGATGTGATTGTGATATTACCTGAGTAAGACGGCACATTATCGAACATTAGAGTTTTGTTGGATGTATTTAGTAAATCCTATTAAAATTAACTGAATAATAATAATTAACCGCTTTATTTCGACTAGTTACTTAAATTTTTGATTTGATTCAAAGATACATGTATTTAAAATTCTCATGATGTTCATATTTAGACATTAAAAATAAATAGTGTTCATAATTATAACCAACAAGTTATACAATATAGTAGATAAAACAATCTTTAAAGATTTCTCGAAAAAGAGGTATCCCTAGAGATCTTAACAAAACCTCAGATATATAAGGTTTAAGCTAGAATCCATATCAGTTAGGTAAAATAATCAGAAGCTGGACATTTAGCGGTGGGGACAATTTATACAATTTAATATTATGACCAAATATAATAAAAATTGATAGGCCAACTGAGATATCCCCAGAGATCTTAACGCAACCTCAGGTATATGGGGTTGGGAACCATATCAGTTATAAAAAATTATCAGGACCCTCCCATACAGGGGTGGGAACAGTTTAGAGGTTTTTGTAGTATGACCAAATATAACAAAAATTCTTAAACCACATGAGATATCCCTAGAGATCTTAACACAACCTCAGGTATATGGGGTGTTAGTTGGAGGCCTTGTCAGTTAAAAACTATATTCAGCTGCTCCCATACAGGGGAGGGGACATTTAATAAAAGCTTGTATTATGACCAAATATAAAAAAAATTGATAGGCCAACTGAGATATCCCCAGAGATCTTAACACAACCTCAGGTATATGGGGTGTTAGTTGGGAACCATATCAGTTATAAAAATTATCAGGAGCCTCCCATACAGGGGTGGGAACAGTTTAGAGGTTTTTGTATTATGACCAAATATAACAAAAATTCTTAAACCACATGAGATATCCCTAGAGACCTTAACACAACCTCAGGTATATGGGGTGTTAGTTGGAGGCCTTGTCAGTTAAAAACTATATTCAGTTGCTCCCATCCAGGGGAGAGGACATTTAATAAAAGCTTGTATTATGACCAAATATAAAAAAAATTGATAGGCCAACTGAGATATCCCCAGAGATCTTAACACAACCTCAGGTATATGGGGTGTTAGTTGGGAACCATATCAGTTATAAAAATTATCAGGAGCCTCCCATACAGGGGTGGGAACAGTTTAGATGTTTTTGTATTATGACCAAATATAACAAAAATTCTTAAACCACATGAGATATCCCTAGAGATCTTAACACAGGGGAGGGGACATTTAATAAAGCTTGTATTATGACCAAATATAATAAAAATTTATAGGCCAACTGAGATATCCCCAGAGATCTTAACACAACCTCAGGTATATGGGGTGTTAGTTGGGAACCATATCAGTTATAAAAAATTATCAGGAGCCTCCCAAACAGGGGTGGGAACAGTTTAGAGGTTTTTGTATTGTGACTAAATATAACAAAAATTCTTAAACCACATGAGATATCCCTAGAGATCTTAACACAACCTCAGATATATGGGGTGTCAGTTGGAGACCATGTCAGTTTAAAAATATATTCAGTTGCTCCCCAGCCAGGAGAGAGGACATTACCCTGGATCTCTGGGGATATCTCAGTTGGCCTATCAATTTTTATTATATTGGGTCATAATACTAAATTGTATGAATTGTTTCCACCCCTGGATGGGGAGCTCCTGAATATTTATTTTAATAACTATGATCCCCTTCTAACACTTCATAAACATGAGGTTGTGTTAAGATCTCTAAGGATATCTCAGTTTGCCAAATCATTTTTATTATATTTGGTCATAATACAAACTGTTATTAAATGTCCCCTCCCCTGGATGGGAAGCAACTGAATATATTTATTAACTGGCAAGGCCTCCAACTAACACCCCATATACTTGAGGTTGTGTTAAGATCTCTAGGGTTAGTTATTTCAGTATACCATTTCTAAAATAGGATTTCCAGAAATAGGAGTTCCCTGGCTTTTGAGCTTGATATTATTTTTCTAATTTTTCTACACTTGGGTGCAAAAATTTCACACAGTTGCATTTTTTTTTTCTTTGTCCGAAACAAGAAAATGAGTGCAACTCCAAAGGTAGCTGCTGCTCAAGTGGTTTCACTAACTGATGCGGAGTGAAGTGAAGTGAAGTGAGGCTCGACAACTAAATTTGAGCCGCTTCTCCATTCGTCGAGTGTAACAGGTCGAGTGCAATTGATCCCAGACCACCGGCTAGGCTGTCTTCAATGTGCTCGAGATTTGGATTTTACAGAAGAACAATGGAGAACAGTCCTGTTCTCTGACGAGTGCAGTGTTTACATGGCAACGATGGACGAAGAAGAGTGTACAGAAGATCAGGAGAGCAATTTTCACAATATTGTATTGAAGAACGTGTCTCGTATGGTGGTGGATCGTGCATGTTCTGAGGAGGTATGTCACTGGAGGCGAAGAGAGATCTTGTGTTCATCTCTGGAGCGAACACTGGCCGCCGATCAAGTAAATTGACTTCTCAACGGTACATTGAGGAAATACTCGAGGACTACGTTGTACCTTTTGCCGTGTTTATTGGTGAAAACTTCCTGTTCATGCAGTATAATCCGAGACTACATATGGCTGGTCTAGCGTACCAGTACCTTCTAGAAGTGGATGTTCCTATGATGGTGGGGCCAGCTCAAAGCCTGGACCTTAATATCATTGAACATTTATGAGACAGATTGAAAAAATGAGTTCGAGCTAAAGTTATTGCTCCAACGAGTCTCCAGGACCTGCAACAGGCGATCGCAGACGAACGGGAGGCGATATTTCAAGATTTGGTTAAAACTTTGGTGAAATCATAGAAACATTGAATGGAAGCTGTTATTCGGGCTAGAGAAGAGAATGCATCTTATTAATAAAAATATGTTTTTTCCTGATTTCCTTGTTTTAATCCTTGTAAACATCGATTACCAATAATTTTCATGCTGACAAATTCACAAAAAACGTGTACTTCAGATGTTGACCTCAAAATTCACTTTATTCGCACGGTATAAGTGCAAAAAAGTACCACTGGATAGGTGCTGAAACAGACTTTGAATCTGCATTCTAGATAATTAAACAAACATTGGATTTTTGATATTTTTGAACTTTTGCTGAAAATTGATCAATATGCGCATTTTTGCGCCCAAGTCTATGGCTCCACCTAGTTTACCCGAGTATGAATTAAAATTTCTCCGCTTATCTCATTTGATTTCAATAATTCTTCCTTATGTAGTTCAGTGTGTAGTGTTTGTTACTAATCTGCCTCGGATACTGATTTTATAGTTATTTTTGTAAAACTTTTATTAACCGCAATATTCGTGTTGGTGAATATTGATTAATGAAATGGTAATGATATTTAAATTTCGTTCGGTTTTTTTAAAGATAACTGCAAAATAGTTAAAATAATGTAAGTTACCTAATTTCCGCTTTGTACAGGTATCGTTTTGATATGCACCAACACATATAAACGTTTAGCATAGACTTAGTAAAAACTTCACACTGCTGTACAAACATGTGAAGTTTTTGCAAATTTTTTTACTAGTAAAACTTTAGCAGTAACTTCACATGCATCTGAATCAGAGTAAGAAAAATTAAAAGTAATGCAAGAATTTTATTACAACAAACAGATTCCAAACTTTACAGAAATAAAAAGAGGTTTTTCTCGGATAATGCTCAAGCAATTTCCGACCCCATAAAGTGAGTTCCTCATCACATATCACAGGAATCAAGGAAATAGGCAACAAATAAGATTTAAAAACGCCATATGTTCGATCTGTGCTTGCAGAGACAGAACTTTTGAAATTTTGAAGCGCAGATACTCAGTTCTTGTCAACGGTCAATTTTTTAAAACATTTTAGTTTTTGAATTCTGTCCAGTTTCCCAAATTAAACTACAAAATATGCTTACGATAATCGTTATCAATGCAGTTCTGCTATTGACTTGAGGGACGTATTTCTTGACAATGGAGAAAGCATCGAAAACATTGACGAAATTATTCCAATTATACCTCTTTATGAGACTAGAGATTAAATTTGCGAGAATTGCATAAACATCTAAAATATTGTGGTTTAATATAAACTATACGTTTCATAAATAATTTATTTAAGAAAAATAATAATTTTAAACTCTCATTTATGCTGTATAAAACAGCGGAAATTTGCCGGCAGAAAATAAGAGATTACGCTATTCGCCACAAATGGCAGCACTATCACAAAAAATAATATCTGTTGCTTTGTAACCAGCCGAGATTTTTTATTCATTTTGCATTTCATTTTTCACAAAATAAAACATTCCAGCGCAATAAAATCTTAAAAGTTTTGCCTTAAATTAACAAATTTCTACTTCCGAAGTAAAGAAACTTGGTATCCGAATTGTTACAATTTTCCAACCTTCTCTGCCATTTCTTCGCGAATTATATTGAAAACTTTTAGAAAAAATTATCTTGGCCATTTAATTAATATATCCTTTAGATGAGGTTCTGGTATCTATCCATTCATTCCATTTGTGCAGGGTTCCATTTGAATTTTGGATTACCGTTTAGAATTCTCTAAGTAATATTTTGATTTTTTGTGGTCAAATAATTAAATTTCAGATTATCACTAATATCTCGAAAGCTTCCACAGGTAACCAACATGTACGGTAGTTTTTCATATGCCTTAGAAATTTAAGAAAAATTTATCGGTTAAAATTGTCACTAAAATTTTCTGATTTTCTGCGGACATATAAGGATTTTTCAGCTTCAGGCCAATATCTAATTGTGCTAAATTTAGAACTTCAACTTAGCTAAATCTGAAGTAACTTAGTGAACATTCTTTACCGTCTTGAAGAAGATGATGACTACAATCACTCGGTTTGTAGTTTTTAAACCTTCGATAGTGTCAGTTCCGTAATTATCACAACTAATTTGATTTTGCAGTTGTCAACAAAAGAGCAAAGCGATTTCGAATATAATCCTTTTAGTTGCACCGTGGGTCCAAACTAGCGTTCAGTGCGGAATCTTTATGGGTTCCAGCCAAGTTTAATCTAGATTGCTAAGCTTTTTCTATGTTGGGCATTCATAAAACCAAAATACGACCGGTTAAAACAATATAAGTCAAGTTTCGAATTTACTCAAGTATGTGATGTACTCTATTAAACACACGTCCACCTCCAGATACTGGCTATACATACCGCCTAATTTTATAAGCAAATATGCGCCCCCAAACGCTTTATTGGTGTTAATACTTCTAAAGTTTGTTACCTTAATTGAAATAAAAAGTACACAACCATAATCATAATGGAAACTTTTTATCATATTTTATTCTATTTATATTTTTTCATAAAACTTAATAAGCTTTTTTACTGTTCCGCTATTACAACAATAATAATGGTCGTTTAATTGAATAATACAGCACAGTGTAAGTTTTTATAGTATTTTGTGTTATACGACTCTAAGTACTATAATAAATAACGAGTGGATTATAAAATGAGAAAGAAATGTCTAGAGAATTAATGTACGTCATCACAAGGTTGTCCAATGGGTGTGCACATAAAACCATCCCACTTTACCACACAAATATTATTTTACTTGAAAGCTTTTTTCGATAAATTAAATTATAATAATGAAGTAAAATAAAAAGTTATTTCCTAAAATTAATTATAACACAAATTGATTAATATTATTTTTCGGAAAATGTATAAGAAGAAAATTGATTATATGCACATGGAAAACACGGGAAAATGGAATGAAAGGAAATACGAGTATAAAACAATCATTGTAATACGTAATAACACTTGTTGATCGGCCCATTTATCAATTCAATAATTTAACACCATAAGGATGATTTATGAGGTTTCGTTGTTATTTATTCATCTTTTATGTGTAAGACGTATATGTATCTAGATGCAAACATAAAGTTTGTTTAAGAGACATTCAGAATTACATATTTCACAAAGCACACGATTTATTTTGTGCTTTCTAAAATATTCATATAGGTATTATCTTAAAACACATATCTTACATACATAAACATATAAGATCTCATCAATTTTGTTCATTTGCATATTTACATATTTTAAGATGTATGACGATAAATAATAATGATATATACATAACCGCAGATATAACCCATTGAGATCAATAATGTAAGCTGTCTGTATGCGGTACATAGCGTCATATATCATATCCTGTCACATTTAATATATAATAACATTCTTATACATTGGTGGTAGTTTGGCTGGTGGTTTTTTATGTTGTATAGATAAATTTTATTTTGTCAATAATATGCCACGAACGAAAATTATGTAAATAAAAACTTAAAATCGATCCACCCGCTCTCTTGTGTAGCTGTAGACATCTAAATTTAGAACATCAACACACCAAAATGTACAAAAATTGAATAAAAATCATTGAAACATCATAAATCACATACATATTTAATCATAAAAATAAAACCGATATACTACGAATATATATAACAAACAATACAATAAAGACGATACATAGAAAAAGCTCAAAAAGCTTTCGAACAAATTTACATATACGGGGATCGTAAAGGTATTGTGAGGTGAGCGCAATTATATCGTTGTAAAGGAATTTTTTATTTTTTTTTTGTTATTGGCATCGTGCCATACACGTCTGATAAATGGCTCTATATAATAAAGCTCATGGAACTAGAAAATTATAATATTTTTCCAAAGCTGGTATATAGAAAAGTTTACTAAGTATTATAATTTTAATACCAATTAAATATAATTAATGTGCTTTGTTTGATTAAATACGAATTCGAGTAAAACAAAGTTTGCTGGCGGTAAAGTTTTGAAAAAGCATTAATAAATTATTATTTTTTGGAGTGGGATATAGAAGGTGAAATATGAGATTTAAGTCTTGGAGTTTTAGGAAAATTAAAATTAAATGTATGAGCCAAATGTAATTTAGAAATGAGCAACATAATTATGCGGTTACCGTGTTATTAAATTTAGGCGATGGACCTGCGAGCCTCCTATTGGAGTACCAGTTAATTCGGTCCGTTTTTTTAATTTTAAAAATGCATTTGAATGAACAGAATAATTAAAATATTGTCCATCGCTGCTTACGACTTTTCCCCACCACTTAGGCAATTTTCGCATCCCATATCGGAAAACGTTTCGCCTTTTGAGGCGATCCACGTTTGAAGCCCATTTTAAATTTTTGTGACCGGTGACCTGCCTCATCGTATTACATCCATCGGAACAACCACAGTAATCAGAAGGGGCTATGTCCGGAAAATACGGCGGGTGCGGTAAAATATCCAACTTAAGCGTTTCCAAATATTTTTTTGTGACTTTTGCAGCGTGAAACCGAGTGTGGTCATGCAGAAGAATTACGCAGCTCAAATGAATTAATTGTAGTTTGTAACGTTTGCCCGTAATGGAATCGCCAGGTTGTAGCAGTACAAAATGCCTCTTCAGACACACCAGATACACAGCATAACCTTGGAACCATGAATGTTCGTTTCTGGTGTTGATGTTGAGGTCGATGGCAACAACTGGTCGGACAGAGCGTAGTATTTTTTCTTCTTAGGGTTATCGTATAGAAGATCCACTTCTCGTCACCAGTCACTATCCGATGTAAAAAAAACCTTCCTTGTTTGCCTTTGAAGCAGCTGCTCGCAAGAAAGAAATTGCCTTTCCACGTCTCTTGGTTTCAATTCATAAGGGACTCAATTGCCTTGCCTTTGAATCATGCCCATAGATTTCAATCGTACGAAAACTGTTTGTTGTGTCACCTCAAACGTATCGGCAAGCTCCTCTTGCGTCCTCTTGCTTTCAGTGTTTGAAACACTGAATTCATTATTTTTGAAGCATCGAAACCATTATCTACGTAATTTATCGGTTGGAGCATTGTCACCGTAAACTTCCACAAGCATTCGATGTGCTTCGCGGCACTAATAAAACAAAAAAACACGTAAAAAAACTCGTTTTGTATGAAACTCAAAGCAATACAAACTGAATATTAACGGCAGATGTCTAATCTATCTGAAACAGCGGAAATCAGCTGTCACTATAAAAAATTTATTATAGTCAGAGCATAATGAAATCGTCAGAGCCACTTTTTGAAAACGAACCGAATTAATTTGTAATCCCAAAAATCTTTTTTTTTCAAAGACTGTGTCCGAATTGATAAATATTTTTTACTAATATTGTCAAAATACCATTTTATTTAGATATAAACTTTTGGCGAGCTTTCTCTCTTGCACTTGCGATAGTGTTCGGGGTAATAAAATCAAACGAATTGGATCTCAAGGAGGTAATCGGCTAATAAAATAATGCTATTGTCCGGTTTTCCCAGCGAAACAAGTATTAATTTATCAAGAACTTGATAGGATGCTCGACATGGGAATTATATAATAGAGTAACAGCTCTTGGAGCTCTCCAGTGGTGCTAGGACCAAAACCTGGAAAGAATAGATTATGCTTAGTTTAAAAGTAAATGCTACTACAAAAAGAGATGCCTATTCACTATATCTCATTGATGGGTTGTTGGGTAGACTGAGGGGAACCAAATATATTTCTGGAATAGACCTTAAAGTTGCCTTCCGGCAAATTTCTCTGGAACAAACTTATAGGTAGGAAACTGAATTCGCAGTCCCAGGGAGTCCATTACATCAATTTTACATAATACCTTTGGTAAGGTAATACCACATATGTACGAGTACCACGAAAGAATATTTATTTATCTAAATGATCTTTTAATTATATCGGCTACTCGCATTGAGCATTTTAATTTGCTTAGATGGCTTCCACTTTTCTACGGAAAGCTGGCCTTACCATCAAGGCGGAGAAGAGCTTTTTCGTAACGAGGGAATTAAAATATTTGGGATTAATAATCTACGACGAAGGTATTAAAACGGATCCGGCAAAAGCCAAGGCTAGAAAAGATTGTCTAATCTCCAGCTCGATGAAGCAAACGATCAGATTGTTGGGTATGACCGGATGGTTTCAACGGCTCAATCCTAACTATGCCAAAATCGCCACCCCTATTAATAATCTTTTACGGAAGTGAATGAAGTTTGAGTGGACCGCGGATGCTCAAAATGCATTGGACGAATTGAAACACGAACTATACTCAACCTTTTTATTTTAGATGTAAGCACATCGGGAGTTAGCGGAGTCTAGGGCATATATCGAAGGCTTTAAATTTATGGTAATTATAGATCACACCAGCCTGAAGTGGTTCATGACTTTAAAAGATTTAAGTGGTCGATTATGGTACTACAAATGTAGTACCAGATGCTCTCCCTTGGCCCGTCAGCAAATCTGCTGAAAAATTAATGTTTGATTGGCTAAACTTCTGGATGCTCTAGAGTTTAAGCTCCCTGAATTTGAAGACCAGAAATATACTGCTTTTCGCAGTCGAATCCACGAAATCATTTTCCATCTTTTAAAGTTCAAGACGACAGAATATTTATTCGTATCGAGCCAAAGATAGATACTTCCCTCTCAGATGTATTTGTGTGGAAAATTTGGGTTCTCGCAAATTTAACAACAGAACTGTATAAGTAAAACACTAGAAAGTTAACACGATTTTACTTCTGGAAAAAAGTGTGCACTCAGATGATACAATACATTGGGAATTGTGTAACATGTAAAATAACCGAAAGTAGTAACTTAATATACAAGCACCCCTTGGAGATCACCCCTGTTATACATTTAATCGGCCCTACCCTCGCTCGAAGCAGGGAAATACTTATACATTATGGTTATCCTCGCTCAAATAAAGTTTTTTTTACTGAAACCACTCTCTCGAATTGGTGTGTGATAATGGCGCATAATTTACGAGTAAGGCATTTAAATGGTTAATGAAGGAATTCGCAGTGACACATATATTTACAGTGATTTTATTCACCGCAGGCAAATACCTCAGATCAATAGATTCATCTTAGGGGTTCCCGCTCATATTTTAGATAAGATTATCGAAGTTGGGATGAAAACCTTGCGCAAACATCCTGTTTGCGTTACACATAATAACTAATGGTAATACTTTCACAAAACATTGAAGCCGTTCAACCTCTTAAATGAGAATGAAATAGAAACCCTGCCATTAAATAACTGATTAAATTTCTTACATGCACAAGTACAGAATAATTTCAAACAGAGTTACGATAAATATTGGTCACGACATAATTAACGTTAAAACGTTTTTGTACTTCAACACCAACTAAGCGATTCGACCAAGAAATGCTGTAATAAATTTGCTCCAAAGTTCCTGCCAGCAAAAATAAAACAGAAAATTGGCACAGTGTTTTATCAATGCGAAGATACATCAGGAAAATTTATTGATAATTTCCACGCTAAAGATATTAAGAAATAAGAATCTTAGGTAAAAGATAAATAACCAATAATTTATTTAAATCCAGTTTTTTTTTGCTTCACTTTTCCTTCTTTGGTGATTCAACCAATATGTTCTATAATAGTTGCGTTTCCTTTCGTTAATTGTTCATTTACCAACGTCACTACAATCCACGAGGCGCGGTAGTAACGCTGTCACATACCAACGATAACCACCATCCGTGAGACACGCTACTACCACCGCCAAATTCCGTCACATACGAGGCGCATTAGGCACGCTACTTGACTACCGCCAATTTCATCACATATAAGAGGTGCGATACTAACGCTGCCACATACTACCAAATTTCATCACATCCACGAGGCGCGGTAGACCCGCTATCACTTAACAACGTCACCACAATCCATGAGGCGCGGTAGACATGCTGCCATATACCAACGATGACCACCATCCACAAGGTGCGGTAGACACGCTACTATACAACCGCCAATTTCATCACATATATGAGGCGCGGTAGATCCGCTGATACTTACCAATGTCATAACAATCCATATGGTGCGGTAGTAGCACCGCCACATACAAAGATCTTTGATCAGAAAACAAAAAAAAGTGCCTGTCGTCCGTCAGAAGGTCGCCGAAGTTATCATTATTATTTTTTATCATTTTTCCAATTTTTTCTGGGGCCGAAACACTTCCAACTCTTTCGCGGTTCGGTTTTTTCCCATCCTTACTTTCACGCCATTGCCAGCCAAGTCGAGGGAGGACGTACGGCTATAGGTCCAATTTTCGTAGAACCATCTGCACACAGCCTATAATACTGGCATCCACGATTGGTCAGCCCGTCAGTTCTGTAGTCCAACAGGGGGTCATAGTTGTGTTCATTTCATAACATATCGTAATCTGATGATGAAAACCGCTTTTGCATACTGCGCCTATCGGGATTCGAACCCAGTACCTCCCGATCCATAGCCAAAGCTTTAACCACTGTGCCGTTTGGTCGGTAGTAGCTGAAGTTAACTCGAAATATCAGCCCGAATTTTTTGTTAGTATTTACGCGTGTAGTCGTGATATGGACCTGGGGTGCCCAATATAGATCGGGACACCGAGACCTCTAGCGTTATACGCCACTTGTTACATTTATTTGTAGGAATGGCACCAGAGAAATGAAAGTCTATCTTGGAAAATCACAAAATCGCTTACAATAAGAATTATAGAAAACTTTTTTCTTTTCATGAACTTAGGGGTGTTCATGGGATTCCCATGGTAGATCGGTACAACCAAAACCTATCTAGTAGTATACGCCACTAGTTAGATTTATCTCTAGGAATGGCACCAGAGAAATGAAGGTCTATCTGGTAAAATCATAAAATCGCTTCAAAAAGTATAATTCTTTTAAAACAGCTTGAAAACAGTTTTCTGTTCATGTCATCGACCTGGGGTGTTCAAGGTGGATCGGCTTAAAAAAGGAATTCTGGCATCATACGCCACTATTTGAATTTGACCCTAAAATTGGCACCAGAAAAATTAAAGTCTACTTGGTAAAATAACAAAATCGCTTACAAAAAATTTTGCAACTGTTTTCTGTTCATACAAGCAGCTGAAAAACGGCCGGAAAATTTAAATGGTTCATCGTATCGGTAATAATTGTCAACTGAAAAACGATTCATTCAGCTTGAACTGCGTTTAATTTTTTTATTAAATTGACTGAAACCAGGCTTTCGCACTCAATGGCGCGTGCACAGGAGAAGTGGTGCAGTGGTTAAAGCTTCGGCACTTGACCCGAGAGGTGCTGGGTTCGAATCCTATCAGAGGCTGGATGCAAAGCGAATTTTCATTATCGATTACGATCGGTGATGTTAATAAATACAACTTAGACCCTCTGTTAGAGCGCAGAATTCAGCGCCGACCCACCGTCCATGCCAGTGTACAGGTTGACATAGAGCTTGCAATGTGCAGGTGGTACACCATACTGTAATTGTGTGAATGTGCGTGAATGAAAAGGGAGGTATTAACTGACCTTCAAATGACATTAAATTCCCTGGACATTTAATATTTTCTTTTTAAATAAAATAAAATGCCACGAAGGGTTCATCCTGCAAACCGAGGATTCTATAAACGAGCGCAATTGCGCTTTGCCTCTTTAGCAAAGTGAAGGAGTTACAAGTTGCAAACGTAATGAGTACTGTCATCAACCCCATACAAATTAGATGGCTTTTAAAGCGACTATGGTACGATATAATCGCAGAGGATTCTTAGTCGGTTATTCTTGAAGGAAATTGCATATAAGTATAGATTTGGTTCAGTCATAAAATGCTTAACTATGCGACAGATAAGGCTCGAGAACCACTCTTGCCCGAGAGCTGGTGAAATGTTTTATTTTTTTGTAAGTGTGGCACTGTTAAGATCAACAGAGGAAATGTTTACATTCCCTAACCAGTTTCCCTAATTGAGCACGGATTTACAGCCAGTACACAAAATGACTACGTGACGTCAAGTTTCACAGCCTCAAGTGCACAAAGAATTAAAACCGTAAACAGCGAGTCAGCTTGGAACACTGTACGAAACAGGCCTAAACTCCCTGATAATTTAGGTTTAAATGTGGGATCAGCTTTGAACACTACGAACCAGGCCTCAGCCCCGTGATAATTTAAGCGTGGAATAGGAGATTTTATAAAGTTGCAATCATGAGCCATCAGAATAGAAAACTAGCGATTTGCAAAAGTCATTCCTGAAGTTTTGAGACATCCACAAATCTCTAGACGGAAAGACTGTGGACAATGAATCAGAGAAGTTAAATTCTGGAATAGGCCTATCGTTAATCATATTAACTTCGGATAATAACGAATTATGCTTGTAAATAGCACCACGGATATTGTACGATTCGACACGGTGAACGTAAAATAGAGGACTACAGCTTAGGACGATGAAGATTGGACTTTAGTCCAGGCACCAGTAATTGTCCTATACAAGTAAAATTCCTATACAAGTAAAAGGACAACTACCAGCTACCAGACGTCGAACGCGTAAGTTAGCAACGGCAGAACAAACACGATCTACCAATAGCTCAGCGATATTGCCAGCAAATGACCAAAGAGTGTGGAAATGATAAGGCCACGTTAATTTCTATGTACTAAAAACTACTAAACCGGTTTTAGACAGAATGCTGCATCAATTCAGATAATACGGGTTTGTAATTTCATGAAACCGTAAAAGAAAAGCGTCAATAGGTAAGAGTACACCACACCCCTGTGCAAAGCCTTGACAACTTTAATAGGTACAGAAGTTCTCTATACCAACTCGTACTTAACTGTGCGAGACTTAAGCATGGATTCAATGCAATTTACAAACAAATTCATAGAGTGTCGTTTCGAAGGATATGCACACTCTGAAGCCAGCAGCATGTTACCAAGTAGATGTAAATTGAAAAAATTATCGCTACTAAATCTGTCAACTGTTCTTTCTAACAGTTTCAAAAACGAAACGATTGGAAGAAACCTCTTCGGATCGGTATATATAGTCAGACTTGCCGTCTTCAGATATAAATACGGCTTGCAACAGATGGAACAAACGATCATTTAATATAGGATAATCATGCTGCAACAAAGCAGAAAAAATTTGATCAAACTCAGATGTACATTATCGTACCTAATCAACTTTTGGGATAAATTCCAGTTAGCAGTTGCGGCAGCGATAATAGACTGACCGGTGACTGCAGCATTGGGATCTACGTTGACGCATCCAGAAAAATGAACGGAGAGAACAAGCTCCACGACCTCCTTTGATGGTGAAGTAAACTCATAACGTCGACAATTTCCATTCTCAGCCAAGATTTTATTGAGCTTAGTGACAGCCGAGATTGCATTCGAAAGCGGCAATACCATAGGGATATAGTACAGCCAGTAGTGAGGTAGAGAAAAATTACCAGTTTGTCAATTTTCTATCAAGGTACGGCATATCTGTTGTCGCTTCAAAATAAGATTAAAAGAGGTACATCTGTGATCCTCTGATCAGATTATCATTCGTTACCCTCCAATTGAGAATTAAATGTATAATAGACATGGAACACAAAGTGATATACATCACTTCGCGACGAGCGGAATTTGCAAACGTTAGTTCATAATCACATTAAGAATTTCAGTTCGGTAGAAGTTAGTTAATAACGTTGTACTCCTACTATTAGTAGTGCAGCCCTCGCAAATGAAGTTATGTACATTACCATTGCTTCTAATTACAAGAGGAATTTTCTTACTCTTACTCCAATTTACAAGAGTGTATCTTCCGATGAAGGGGGTTCGAGAGAGTCATACGGTTGGTATGCAAAAGCAATAACCAGCTGAGTGAGACGATTGAAAGACTCAAGAGATATATATACAGTCGTAAGGTCTACAGAACTACACTCTTGAATGAGAAAGATTTTTACCAAAGTTAGTATTGAATACAGAAACAACATCATAAAAAAGGTAAGTTTCCTCAAGTACGCAAATAACTGTTTGCGATACAGAAAACAACTTCCTTACTAAAAGACAGCTGACTTACTGTAACATATTGCAAAAAAAAATGTATAGAACCAGTAATGGTCTCAAAGGACTTCTGGCCAACCTGGAAGAAATTTGTTTTTCGCTTAGTTTCGCGCTTGCATAGGACGACCGTCAGGACAGATGACAACCACTTCAGATATTTATAGTATTAGAGATAACCTTGCACATGCAGTTGTACGAGTCGTGGCTTGTGGTTTGTCGTGGTAACATTCCACCAATTGCGGAATAATGTTACCAGTTTTTATTGGAAACTAATTCTTTACGGTGTAAATCCGAATGAAAGACGTTAAATTTAATCTCATCCAGAATGACTTACGAATTGTTTTCACGTATCGCAACTTTTATAACCATATAGACTCGGCGACAGTACACGGCAGAATGAGCGGTTTGTTGGCTTCCATTTCAGGAGTAATACCAGATGGAACTCGAGTACCCTGTGGCGTGACAGGTAAAGTTTTTTTTTTCAGTGGCTCATCCTGTGATTGTATTTAGCGAAGTATATGACAATAAACTAAACCTTAAAAATATTAAAGTTCAAACTTCCCAATAGTTTCCATTATCAAAATCAACGAAATTAGGAATTTAAGCAATTTCTCCCTCTATTTGTGAATGGTATACACTTTTAAAAAATTCTATGAATTGGACAATTAAGGCCAATTCTTTACCTATTATTTTGAAGGTTTACGAGAATACTACAACTTCTTCGTTCCATCGTTAGAATATTCTGAGAACACGAATTTATGTTGGAGATGTTGTTAGGGATAGCAGACCCCCTTTCGCTTTCTTCTGTTCCAATATAAAAAAATTATAAACAATTTTGCAGCATCATACAATTCCACGAACACCTACAAATTGAAATAACATACAAATTATAAAATATCCAATCATTTCGAATTGAATATCCCGTGAATTAGTGGGCGGATATTTTGCTTTAAGGTAAAATTTACATTACGCGTAACAACCAAATTTTATTCCAATCAAATATTGAAAACTATTTTTGAACGAGTTAAGGATTATAGAATTTAACTATCGCAAAAAAAATATTTTCAATTATCTTTAACAACACAAACAACTCATACTAATAAAATTATAGTCACGTTCGCAAAATCGATATCGGTATCAAATTTATTTTTCAATTGGAATATCTGCTCTCCTGAATGTAGCATTACAGATTGTTGTACATGTGTATATTATACTCATGGCAATGGGATATGTGCAGAGATACCAGCATAACAAAAAAAAATTATAATTTTTACGTTTTATTTTTATTAATATATCGTCTTATCGATTAAGGATTCGTGCACATACCAATTTTACATAAGAACACGATATAAGATATTCTCGAAAGCCAGTTTGAGTAACAAATTTATTGGGTAAACGATACTTCAACAGATGCGATTTCCTGGGAGATATGCACAAAGAAATTCGTTAGTGATGTGGGTGGTCCAACACGGTGGGTGGGTTTTACATATTTTTTCTTGATTTCACAAATAAATTTAAAATCGACTGGCGTTTTCGTATTGAGATATCGAAGTCATTCTCCGAATTTTAATTCAATTTAATACCAAAATATTAATAACATAAGTCGCCAATGTCGCATGCAGACTACATACATAAGCTATGTGTATTAGTTTTATTGAATTTTAACTAAGTTTTGAATTTTTTTTAAAATTCTATGCATTTATGGTATCGGTATCGACTCAATAAGCGACCCTCATAAAAAAATTGTAATACTGATGAAGAAATTGTTTGATTAACTGAAAAATGTATTTTTCAGCAAGCATCTTGAGTAGAACTGAATTTTCTTTATTTTTTGCTCACATAGGGTACTGAATATTTTGTTCGATTCAGTTTTATTCTACCGACGGAGGTACCGGATTCGAATCCCGATAACGGCAGGATGCAAAAGGGATTTTTCATCATCGGATTACGTGATCTGTGATGAAAAGGAACAGACCTATGACGCCCTGTCGGAGTGCAGAATTTATGGGCCGACCCATCTTCCATAAAAGTACTATATAGACAGGCATGGAGCTATGCAATGCGCAGATGATTCTAAGAAAATCGGAGCTTTAGCCGTACGTCCTCGAATTGGCTGAGAAACAGCGAAAAAGTAAGGACGGGAAAAGCGAACCGAGAAAGCTGGGAGTGCCTAGGCCCCAGAATAGATTAAAGATAAATAAAAAACAGAAAGAGCGTAATTCTTTTATTTTTCGTTCCTCCTCTTCAAATAAAATTTTATTTCTTATAGGAAGTCTTCGTAATGTTATCGATCTTTATTTATTTATTTATTTATTTTATTATTAAAATAGTCCCTGAAGCGTGAGCTCATATTTCAAAATTATATTCATCATTCAAAGACGCGATATGGAAAACATGGAAGTCGACATATTTTTGATATCGCATCGTTTTCTTTGTTCTCTTTAGCCATGGAAGAAAACCCTTCGTGTATGTTTCGTAATCTCACAATCACAAACCGTAGTTGTGGGATTTTCTATAAATACTCGTAACACAAAATGTGTTCGGAGACAATTTTTTCTAAAAATAATACGAAAATTTTATTTTGACGAATTTTGGTAAAACAAAATATTTTGTCCTTTATCAAAAATCGTCCATTCGATTAAATTTTATGCACGATTTAGTAAAATGATATGCACCAATTTTGTTGGTAATTTAATTCAAAATCTTCTAGGCTTTAAAAGTTTTTTCGTAAAACTTATATATGTTACGGTAAAAGTCTGAAATCGGTAAATGTCCGAAATTTTAATTTTTTAAATTCGTTTACACGATTAAAAATCGGTTATCAAGAGGCCAGATGGTTACGAACTGTTTGTTGACTTGCCCCCCTACATTCCCATAGTTTCATTTATTCCCCATCAATGGGCTAACCGTCATGGGAGGCACAATTAGTTTCCGTGAGCTCGAGAGTTAGTAAAGCCGTCAGTCCTTACTATTCTAAATTCCAATTTGCGCGAATGCCATAAAAAATAATCTGTGGGGTGAAGGGTGAACCATTTCGAAAATATAGGACTCTCTGTTCATAGATTCCGAAGCAATAAAACAGTTTTTTCAAATTTTTACTCGGACATTTACCGATTTCGAGCTTTTACCGTAACATGTATATTATAAACGTCTATGTCACTGACTGACTCACTCGAGAACGCACAGAGTGACCAAAACAAAATTCGTCCGTGTGACTTTTTTTTCAAAATTTCGTCAACGAAATACACAAAATGCAACAACAATGCACATCGAACTGCTCATGCAGCCTCACAACAGAATCGAATCTCCCAAATGACACTCGATCAATTGCAAGCGCATCGAACTGCTAATGCAGCATCACAACCTTTAGCTCGAGAGCGTGCGAAGGAGGCTCTTCGCAGGGAAGCGATAAATTTCGACGAGTTCAACCAACCTATTGATTATTATGATTGTGGAGCATTTGGTAAACTGTGCTCATTTTGTCAGTCAAGAAACTTTACTGCAGAGAAACCAGCTGACGGATTGTTTACATCCTGTTGTCGAAAAGGCAATGGTATGCTGCCAAATCCAACTGGCATTCAAGGACAGATTTCATTCGCATCCAAGGGTGCAAAATTTGTCGATTTGCCAGGAAAAGGACCATATGTATTCAAGATTCATGGCACCACTTATCATCAAACGTCTCACTAGCAAACAATCAATGACCAAGCACCTCAATTTGTCCAGCTTTATATATACTTGATAGTACACAAGCTACTGATGTGCGTCAGAAACACGCCGCAAATGATAACTGTCGCAGTGATGTATTGGACAAGATTGATCGCTTTTTTCGTGTACACAATAGATTAGCACAAAGTTATCAACTGATACGAGTTGTTGAACCACAAGAGACTGCACTGAAGCAGAAGAAGATCCTCGAATTGTGAGCATGGCATTTAGTCGCGATCGTCAATCGGATCAGCGAAGATACAACTTGCCAACATCCAATGAAATTGCGATGATATTCGTAAATGCTGATGGTGAGCCGCCATTTAATCGTGACATCCATATTTACTCGATTAATCCTGAAGATTCCAATCAGCAGTTCATTAACATCAATATTCTCAGTCCAACTTGGATCCGATGACTTAGGCAATAGTTTTTCCATATGGAGAGCAAGGCTGGCATCCCAATTGACAATGTGGCAGTTACAGTGGTGCAACATTAACTCCAGTTCGTAAGAATATCAGTATGCTCCAATATAAGGCTGAATTGACAGCAATACGAGGTGACTTCAATCCAATCATAAACGCAGGAAAAGTAACACAGCAATGGCTGGTTGACTCACATCTGCAGATAGAAGGAAATAATCTCAACTACATTCGTCAAAATCAGAAACGACTTCGTATCAAGGTCTCGCTGGCGTTTCTGTAATTCTTCCATCAACTTTTGAAGGTTCACCACGCAGCACGCGAGAGCGGTTTTTCGCAAAATGGGGACCACCTGACCTTTTCATTACATTTACTGCAAATCCGAGTTGGAAGGAAATCACAGCAAATTTGAGACCAGGAGAAAATGCTTCCGATCGTCCTGATTTAGTGGCTCGAGTTTACAAGATCAAGTTAGATGATCTCATTAATGGTTTAGTCAGAGTTGGAATTCTTGGAAAATCAATTGCTTATGTATTCAAATCGAGTTTCAAAAGAGAGGTCTTCCGCACGCACACATATTAGGAACATTACAAAGTCAAGGTAAATTTACAACTGCTCAAAGGATTCATCAATTTACCTGCGCCGAAATTCCACCGGCAGCTGATTCAACGATAGCAAAGTCATCGATTGAACGCCCAACACTTCGCGAAAGTGTACTTAAATGCATACTTCATGGTACTTGCGGCAGTGGACATCCAAATGCATCGTGCATGAAGGACGGAAAATGTTCGAAACAATTTCCTAAGGATTTTAATGAGCAAACTCAACTCAACGTAAATGGATATTCTTTGTATCGAAGACGAAGTGGTGAGGAAGTAAGCGTGCGAGGAGTTTTAATGGATAGTCGTAATGTGGTGCCATATAATCCGTTTCTTACTTGGAAATATAACGCTCACATCAATGTGGGATGCTCCACTTCTCTGCGGTTCGTAAAATATATTTACAAATACATATTCAAGGGATATGATTGCTCCATGCAGCAGGGTCAACAATGCACGATAGATCGCTCTATGTTATGAGACTGCCAGTTCACCTTCCAAATCAACAACGAGTTGTTTTTGAAGTAGGTCATGAAGAAGAAGCACTTTCGGCTGCGCGTACAGGAAACCAAGCTTGAATCTTGGTTTCTGCTTAACACGAAAGATGCAACTGCACGAGTTCACCTTTACACCGATATCCCTTACCATTTTGTTTAGAAGCGAGGTCAATGGCAAGAGTGACATAGAAGAGGCGAAAGGACAATAGCACGAATGTACATGGTGAGCGTTAAGGATGAAGAACGCTTCTATCTTCAATTAATGCTACTACATGTTCCTGGTGCAACAAGTTTTGAGATTTTGCGTACGGTAGATGAAAAGTTATGCGAAACATTTAAAGCGGCAGCGATGGCAAGTGGACTACTTGAGTCGGATGAAGAATGGGAGCGATGCTTAACAGACGGAGGAACATACTTGATGCATATGCAATTGCGAGAGATGTTCGCTTACATTTGTAGCACGGAATGTCATGCAGTTCAGTTGGTTTGCCTGTTCCAAGCGATAACCCACCCGAAGAAGATCAAATTTATGATCAAGAAGAAGAAGCACGATTGGCAGTCGAACAAAGTGGAAAGCTGAATGAAGCCCAGCTTGCGGTATACATCAAAACTATGATTACAGTTGAAAATAATCACGCACAATATAAGTTCTTTTTTATCGATGGCCTCGGTGGCTCAAGCAAGACCTTCTTATACACAACTTTAATGGCAAACTTTCGAGGTGAAGAAAAAATTGTGCTGCCATTTGTAACAACTGGAATAGCAGCCACTTTGCTTAAGGGAGGACGCACGATTCATATAGTGGATTTAAACTTCCAATGCCACTTGCTGATAATTCAATCTCATCAATGCGAATGATATCACCAGAAGCTGCAGTTTTGCGTGAGGCTGCTCTTATTGTTAACGATGAAATTAGAATGCTTCCTAAGAATGGTCTCCGCTGCATTGATAAGCTCTTGCGAGAGGTGATGGGAAATAACATTAGCGTCGGAGGTAAAATTTTGGTCCTTGGCGGTGATTTTCGTCAGACGCTACCAGTCGTTCAAAGAGGAACGCGCACTGAAATCATCGAATGCTGCATTAAATCAAGCCCTCTATGAAACCAGTTTGAACAACTTTCTTTGACCACCAACATGCGTAGAAAACGTCAACACGAGCAGAATGAATGGCTTCTGCAAGTCGGATCAGGAACTTTGCTTGCAACACCCGGTATTTAAGAGGAGGACAGAATTCAAATTCCGACCGAAATGATCACAAGTCAAGATCTAATCAGTGTCATTTATAATAATATTGAGCAAATATCAACAGATGAGCTCTCAAAAAAAGTTATCGTTGTTCCAACGAATGCTCAGACGCTTGAGATGAATCGAAGAATAATCGACTTGATTCACGGTGATGCAGAAATTTACTACAGCGCAAATTACTTTCCCGTTGAATGCCTCAATGAACAGAATCCATCCGGCATGCCTCCTCACGTATTGCTCTTGAAAAAGAGTGTTATCATAATGCTTCTACGAAATCTAAATCCTAAGACAGGTATGTGCAATGGAATGCGTTTAATTGTTGAAGAGCTCTCGCGAAACTTTATTCAGGCCAAAATCATTTCTGAGTTCTAAGTTCTTATGAAAAAGGATTTTTGAAATTTGAAGACTGTTACAAATTTAATTTAGAATCCGTTTGTTCTTAATCAACTTTTTCGCATATGCACTTCCGGTGGAACGATTTCCGCTATATTTCATTGGGACGTTCCAATTTATGAAAACAGTGTAAGATTGAGTTTCAGTCAAATCAGTAAATCTGCCTGGACTGTGGAGAGGATCAAAACACACACACACGTTTTATTTTCATAATACCAACCGAGCTCCATACTATTCATATCCAATTTTTTCAAAATTACACCCAGAACTAATTTTGGAATCCTATCCTATGTTTCAAATCGCTCCAGATAGTCTCAAATAGTATTCAAATCGCTCTAAATCGGCTCAAATCTACATAAAATCATCACAAGGTTTAGAACGTTTTTTATGATTTGAGACGATTAATTTGTGACGATTTTATGTATATTTGAGGGGATTTAATTTTAATTGTGGATGATTAAACATGATTTGGAACGGTTTACATATGAGACAATTTGAGATGAATTAAAATTTGAGTTGATTTGGAACGATTTGAGACGATTTTCACAGATTTTCTGTAGATTTGAGATAATTTGAAATTTGTAGAGATTTAATTATACTTTGAATCGATTTGAATGTTTGACCGTTTTGGAACGATTTGGTTCGATTTTATGTAGATTTGAGGTGGTTTCAAACATTTTACGCAGATTTGAAACGATTTAAAACAAGTGTATATGAATTTGAGACGATTTGAGATTATTTGGAACAATTTTATTACAATTTGAGACAATTTTAAACGATTTGATTGCAATTGAAGATAATTTAATATTATTTGGAACGGTTTGGAACGTTTTTATGTATATTTTAGGTGATTTGAAACGATTTAATTACAATTTGAAACTATTTGGAACGATTTTTCGTAAGTTTGAGTCGATTTTATGTAGATTTGAGAGTATTTGGAATGATTTTATAACAATTTGAGACGATTTAAGATGATTTTATGTAAATTAAACTTGGATTTGAAACGGTTTGATTATAATTTGAGACATTTTTATGTAGATTTGAGATGGTTTGTAATGATTATGTAGATTTGGGCAATGGGAAAATAAAATTAATTAGCCTCAAATTGTAGTCAAATCTTTCCAAATCGTTTTAAGTTGAATTTAGGTGGTTCCAAGTAGTCCCAAACCGTCTCAAATCTGTATGGAATCTTTTCAGATCCTCTCAAATTGAGATTTGAGGTAATTTGAAACGATTTTAGCAGATTTGAGACGATTTTGTATTATTTGGAAAGATTTGATTACAATTCTGAAACGATTTGGAACGATTTTATGAAGATTTGAGAAAATTTGAGATTTACTAACTGTTGACTGCTTTGGTGTCTGTAACCGGGTCGAGTCTGTCATGTCTGGGTGACCTTTCCTTTCCCTCCACCTTTTGGGCCCGGCGTATCCGGGATCCCTGCTTAGTCATGGCCGTACATTCTAATAAATCAATCAATAAAATAATTTATTGTTTTTATTTGTAGTTATTTTAATATTTTAATAATTTTTCGATCCTTACTTTAAACAATTCCATATAATGAAATTTTGTCGAAAGTCCTTACTTAAAACAATAAAGTTGTCGGTAAATATAATCCAATTTATTTTTATTATTATTTTAAAAAAATTTTGAACATACCGGAAGGTCGAAAGATTGTGAATGCAACATTCGTGAGCAGGAGGTCTATTTAATTACTCACGCTTTGAGCATAAACTTAATAAACTTTAATCTATTTAAGTAGTTAGAAAATAACTTTGCTGCGGTTCACTCTAGTTTCTGTGACTAACATCCTTTCCGAATTAACCTTATCTGTTAAGGATGCAGGCAGAGCCTGGGCCCGCATGATACTGAAATATTATTAGCATTCAGATAAAATTTGTTATTTGATTGTTGATATTTCAGGATTATGGTAACGTACCTAGAATCTGTCATATCATATATCATATTACTTCGCACAAATATGGCAGTAATTGCGTCTGTTGATTCACCAATCCTTATAAAATGGGATTGAAATATGAGCCGATGTGGAACTAGAAAAATTGTCATTTGGAGGGAACTTATCAAGGACATTTCGCAATCAATTAGAATAGAACTAAATAGATTAATACGAGTATGTGAAAAAGGCAATACAAGGACAAATAAAAAATGGAAAACGAATCTATTAGATATTTCCGAAACATAAGCTTAGATTTTATTTTCTGCAAACTATTACTCCCAAAGACATAGTAACATATAATATATTTGGTGTCACCATTCATAAAATATCACCATATACGTAATATTTAATGTACTTACTTTTATATACAACAAGCATATAACCGATTTTATTTTATTTATTCTAGAAACTTAGTCATTCCAGCTTAATGGTGAGTACCATACATCGTACGCAGGTAAGACACTCTTTGGAAAAGTTGCTGTAACATGGTTATGCCCAAACCCAATTTTGTTTGCATATTGTATCATGTTCTACTTAACAACATAAATAATGTTAGATGAATGAAGAGAAAACGCAGTAATACCAAAGACCAGTTGAGCATTTTAACATGACGGTAATACTAATAATAATAATAAGGGATGAAAGCTCCTTTTTATGTTGAAAAGCATAAGACACAAGTTGAAACTTGATATATAACCATGTCTACCTGTATTTTATTATTTATACTGTACCAAAGATGCAAATTATTTTAAATTTGTCAAAACGTGTAGTAAATTTGTTTGTCCAATATTTTTCTTGTCTAACGTCAATGTTTAATATTATGTACGAAATGATGGAAGGACACGCACAGTGGTTTGCTACTTTAAGTAAAAAAAATATTCGGTAGAATTAATTAAGTAATTTCGATATATTAGACTGCCGAATAAATTAAAATATGAAACCACAGCACGATGATTAACGGTTGAATTTAACAAAGGAAACGGGTGGAACATGATTGATGGTTATCACATCATTCGACTGTATTACCGAATACAAAAGTGTTTTCTTCTTTTCTACCCATTGGTCATCAACGTTGAATGGAAAAATAAAAGTTTCCATAAAATATAATTAATTTGCAGTATAAAAGCTTCGTATACAAAAAAATTTAATTTAACCCATTTTTTAGACCCAAAAGCAAAATAATTTTATAAATAAAAATTCCTATTTGAACTCAATTTAAATTAATTTTCCATTTTTTATCCGATCAAGATAAAAATACAAATTATAAAAATGTATTATTCAAATTTTTTAAACAAGCTTCCCATTTTTACAACCTAAAAAAATATTTACAACACCAGTTGAGTACTAAGCTGTTATACCAATAATTTATAAAAATTATTAGGGTCTCTTGCTGGTGACCAAACAAAAACAAATTCAACTTGAGCTTTGTTGTTGTCGACTTGTCGTATCGTACATTTTGCTTTGAGGCGAACCCCCCCCCCCTTCGCCCTACCCCCTCCCCTCCAAAAAAAATTGTACATAATATTAATAATAAAAATTAAATTAATAAAATTCTTCTAAATTATAATAACAAAGGATCACGATGTTGCAATGCGGTTGACATACCGACACAAACAAGCCAAATTGAGTGATTCGGTTGAAATTTTACCTTAATCTCGGTTTATTATTTCTTCGCTGTCATAAAACTGACAAATTGTCTGCGAATAATATTAGTGTTCTGACATTTAAAATGGGGAGGCTTAATCTGGACTGGATTTTCAAATTAGTTTAACAAATAAAAATTAAATAAAAAATGAAACACCTAGGCGAGGTTACCAAGACGTTGGAAGTTTGGTTTCGAACTAATGAAACTTGAATTTTTTAATTTAAAAAATTTAAAAAGTGACCAAACTACAAAAATATTGAAAATACTTTGCACTTACATGCAAAGTATAATCACAATGCTTTAGCGAATTATTATGTTTTGCTATGCAATTGTCTACCCCTTCGTAACCTCGAATTTTATTGTGTGTGACGGACACATGCGTTTTCTATATGAAATTTGGGTTACTCTGGATGATAGCCAGATATAGTTTTTACATCTAGGATGCGTCAAATACCATAAAATTCGATAACACTAATAACACTAATTACCAGGCAGGAGGTGGAAGTACGGTGATCTGTTGGAATTATCAAAAATATTTTGTTTTGATGTTGACGGCCTGGTATTTTGAAACCGAAATGCTTTAGGTTTTCGGGAATTGCAATTTCGAGGTCTCGAGCGTCTGGGAGTCCGATTCCTCCACCCTTACTTCTTCCCAGATCGACGAAAGTGGTTACGGCGGCGAATGAAGATCTAGCGATACCTGCTCAGATAACTCGCAAAACGTACGCAGCAATCCCTCTCCTACAATTCAATTTTTACCATCAGACAATACCGTTTTCATCTCTGTACCCCCGCGACTAGCCAAATCCAACTCAAATCGAGTTCGAAAGTATTGGTAATTTAAACATAGGATTCATAAAGTTATTGCTGAAACCAGTTTTGACAACGTCACGGATAATCGACATTACGCGAAAATAGTTCTTAACGAGCAAGAGTTCGAAAAAGGATAGTAGAGCTTCCATTACCGCCTTAGGGAAAGGTTGTGAAAAATACTTGAAAAATTGGAAATACAAAATGTTCCATTTACCCTCGACAGTTAAAATGGCCTCTGGATTTCCCGAGAGGGTCTTCGGCTATATATATGCCAACGTTAAACATAATGGGTTGGAAAGGACTTAAAATTTTCTTGGTCCCGACTTTGCAGAAACTACTTTATCTGGGTATCAACTTTTGGCGAAGGTTTAATATACAAATAGTACTGCCTTGCTCAGTAGCTAAATTAAAAGAGGCCATTGCAGATACCGGAAATTGTGACGACTTACACTACTCATTAACTCCATCTCAGCTTACAATCTGGTGGGATACCATTAAGCAATTCTCATTGTTTGAGGATGAAGGCTTGAGTATTTTAGCAGTCCAAAAGTTGATATATGACGAGAGGACCACATGTTGGCTCTTGTTAGATGCCCGTAAACTGAACGAAGTGACGGTCAGCGATGCATATCCCCTACCGAAAATCGACGGGCTGCTGAGTCGACTTTATCAAACCAAATTCAAATCGAGCAAAGATGCATTCTGGCAGACCTCATTGGCTCAGGAGTCCCGAGATAAAACTGCGTTCACCGTCCTTGGCCGTCCTTTGTACCAGTTTACGGTGCTACCATTCAAACTTTGTAACTCACCCCAGACTTTGTACAGGCTAATGCTCCGGGTGATACCGCAACAAAAACATCAACAAGTTTTCGTGTGTCTGGATGACCTCCTCATCACGTCCGAGAGTTTAAATCAGCATATTACCTTACTACGGCAAGTGGCGTCTATATTATATTACAGTCAGCTGGCCTTACTGTGAACCTAGCTAAAAGCAAATTGTTGTTAAAAGAAATTTGCTATTTAGGATACATCGTTGAAGACGGATGTCTCAAGGTGGATCCTGAAAACCGAATGCCATTCTGTTTCCCCACCCCTAAAACAACCAAGAAAATACGTCGACATATCAAAGATTTATACCCTCATACGCTACCCTGGTTGCCCCAATCTCGGACTTGCTCAAGAAAAAGGTCCAGTTCAGGAGGGATTCTAAATGTCAGAAAGCTTTCGACAGGACGAAAGTGGCTCTATCCACTGTCCCGGTATTAGTACACTCAAATTTCGCAAAACCGTTTTGCCAGCAGCACAGGAGTGGGCAGTGTGTTATTCCAAATCGGTGATGATGTCGCAAAAGTTTAACGATGCCCAACGTAACTATGCGGTTACCGAATTGGAGTGTTTGGCCGCATTCCTCAGCGTTAAGAAATTTCGAGCGTATGTGGAAGGCCACTCGCTCACCAACATCACTGGTCACGCGAGATTAAAATGGCATCACCGGTCATGCGAGTTTAATGAGTCAAACGGATCTGGGCGGCTAATTAGCATGATGGACTTTGAAATTACAGGGCTTTTCATTCACTATTCAACATCGTAAAGGCACTCAGAATGTCGTACTCGATGCGCTATCACGAGCCTTTATGGAGGAACTGAATTTTGAAATTAATGACGACATTTTACACGCACTCCCAACCGCGACAACTTAGGAGTCACCAAACCGCTCGATATACTACAGCGGCTTTATTTCTGGTCTACAATGGCTACCGATGTTAAAAGTTATATGAGCCAGTGGGACATATGTCAGCAAACTAAAGCACCGAATTATTATACGCAACCGCTAATGGGAAACCAAATAGTGTCCGTGCGACCAATGCAAAACCTATATATTGACTTCTTGGGTCCTTATACCCGGACGTCGAGTGGAAACTCCTACTTCTTCGTTGTCCTAGACAGTTATAACAAATTCATTTTTCTATAATCTATGAGACAAGCCTTAGCTACGCCGGTGTGTATCTACTTAGAGAAAGAAATATTTTCGATGTTCTTATTCCCTGAGATGATTACCTCTGACAATACAAGTCAGTTTAACGCTGTGTGTCTACAAAACCTCTTAAGCAAATGCGACATCAAACACTTGTTTGTTCCGAAATACTCCCCGCAATGTAATGCTTCGGAGAGCATTAACCGTTTCATTTTGTCATCCATGTTCTTATATCAAAGGTGATCACTAAAGGTGGGATCTACATATACATGAAATCGCATATGCCTTACGGACTGTAGTTCATATATCTACCAAGCTTTTCCTCAGTGTCTAATGTTTGGACAGGCTTCCAACTACTAAGAGAGCTAAATCTAGTTGCTTAGGGAGAAGTTACCATCCACAGTAAAGCTACTAGATTGAGCTTTAGTCAGAAAACACGTGTCGCATTTAAAGGGGCTTATGGCAGAAACGCCAATGTGTATAACTTACGTAGTCGAAACCAACGCTTAACGGTTTTATTGACCAATACCCGTTACTTTTTTGACGTAGCCGTATGTATACGAATGTTGCCGAAAGAAATTAAAGTTAAAATATAGGAAATACAGTAAAACCTTGATTTAACGAACTAATTGGGGGTGTCCGTTAAATCCGAAAGTCCGTTAAATCCGAATGTTTTTTAATTTAATCGATTCGATCGAATTTAATCTGGGACGGAAGTCAGGCATTTCTTAGCCGATTATGTTGGGATTGTTTATACTGGATGGAAATGGGATTCTTAATTCATTTTGGGAAGAAGTTCTGGAATATGGCCACCTGGGACGGAACTCAGCCATTTATTAACCGATTTTGATTGGATTAGGTTTGCTGGATGAAAAGGGGGTTCTTAATTAATTTTGGGAAGAAGTTCTGGAATATGGTGGCCACCTGGGATGGAGCTCAGCCATTTCTTAACCGATTATGATCGGATTGGATATGTTGGATGGAAATGGGATTTTTAAATGATTTTTAGAAGAAATTCTGGAATATGGCCACCTGGGACGGAACTCAGCCATTTATTAACCGATTATGATGGAATTGGGTATACTGGATGGAAATGAGATTTTAAAATGTTTTTTGGAAGTAGTTCTGGAATATGGTGGCCCCCTGTGACGGAACTCAGCCATTTCTTAACCGATTATGATCGGATTGGATATGTTGGATGGAAATGGGATTTTTAAATGATTTTTAGAAGAAATTCTGGAATATGGCCACCTGGGACGGAACTCAGCCAGTTCTTAACCGACTATGATCGGATTGGGTATACTGGATGGAAATGAGATTTTAAAATGTTTTTTGGAAGTAGTTCTGGAATATGGTGGCCCCCTGTGACGGAACTCAGCCATTTCTTAACCGATTATGATCGGATTGGATATGTTGGATGGAAATGGGATTTTTAAATGATTTTTAGAAGAAATTCTGGAATATGGCCACCTGGGACGGAACTCAGCCAGTTCTTAACCGATTTTGATGGGATTAGGTATGCTGGATGGAAATGGGATTCTTAATTGATTCTGGGAAGCTGTTCTGCAATATGGCCACCTGGAACGGAACTCAGCCATTTCTTAACCGATTATGATCGGACTGGGTCTACTGGATGGAAGTGAGGTTTTTAAATTTTTTTTGGAAGAAGTTCTGGAATATGACCACCCGGGACGGAATTCAGCCATTTCTTAACCGATTTTGATGGGATTAGGTATGCTGGATGGAAATGGGATTCTTAAATGATTTTGGGAATAAGATCTGGATTATAGCCATCTGGGAAGCAACTCAGCCATTTTTTAACCGATTATTATCGGACTGGGTATGTTGGCTGGAAATGAGATTTTTAAATGTTTTTTGGAAGTAGTTCTGGAATATGGTGGCCACCTGGGACGGAACTCAGCCATTTCTTAACCAATTATGATCGGAATGGGTATGTTGGATGGAAATGGGATTCTTAAATGATTTTTGGAAGAAATTCTGAAATATGGCCACTCGGAACGGAATTCAGCCGTTTTTTAACCGAATATGATACCGGACAAGTGGTGCAGTGGTTAAAGCTTCGGCACTTGGACCGGGAGGTGCTGGGTTCGAATCCCATCAGAGGCTAGATGCAAATCGAATTTTCATCATCGATTACGATCGGTGATGCTAATAAATACAACTAAGACCCTCTGATGGAGTGCAGAATTCCGTGTCACGCGCAACCCACCTTCCATACATCAATGTACAGGTTGACATGGAGATTGCAATGTGCAGGTGGTATACTGTAGTTGTGTGAGTAGGTGAAGTAGGTGGGTTAATGATGTGAAGTGAATGAGTGGTATCACAATGGGCCTAAAAATTGGCCTAAGTGTGCAGTAAGCAACCACTGAAACCTAACCTAACCGAATACGATCGGACTGGGTATGTTGGATGGAAATGGGATTCTTAAATGATTTTTGGAAGAAATTCTTAAATATGGCCACTCGGGACGGAATTCAGCCATTTCTTAACCGACTATGATCGGTTTCAGTATACTGGATGGAAATGAGATTCTTAAATCATTTTGGGAAGAAGTTTTGAATAATGGCCACGAAACTCGGTATTAAGCAGCAGTAATAGTATTCTTGAAGCAAACGGCTCGTAATGCTAACAAGTTTTGGTAATGCTGAACATCTATCACCAGTACGTAACCACTCGAACACCCACCACTCATGGAATTGGTAGGTTGAGCGGCAGGCTAACTTCATACTCTCACATAAAATTAAATTATGAACCCTACACAAAGGGCTCGGATAAATTTATAGTATTCTTATCAACAACGACCTCGAAAACATAATCACAATCGGTAACCGAAAAATGGAAAATAAAAAATTGTCCGTTAAATCGAAGGTCCGTTAAATCGAGGTCCGTTTAATCGAGCGTCCGTTAAATCGGGGCCCGTTAAATCAAGGGTTTACTGTATTTAAAAAAACTTAAATGGAAGTTAATAAGAAAGGAGCATAATTATTTGTAAATAAGTAAGAAGTGCAAAGTAATGAACCTATAGGAAACGCAGTAAGGAGGCATTATATCTTTCATAAAGGTAAATATATTTCAACATTCAAAATCAGTAAATATATTTGTATAATTTCAATATACAACCACTTCTCTGCAATACTCGGAGCCTTATGAATTGTATTCCTGCAAAATATCACAAGTACGCACGGTAATTCAGCTAGTCCTACATAAAATTCCAAAATTAATTAAATTTTACTTATTTATGATCATTTTGCGATTTTAAATCCGTATAAATATTACACAATAAATTTTCATGAAATAAATGTAATTAAAATTTCCCAATATCATTGTTTGTATTTTGCAAATTAATGTTTATTTATCCTGTAATTATATTATCATACAATGTTAAATTAATTTTGGAGCAATAATTAAAAATAAATGAAAGAGAATATAATTTCAAAAAAAAAAGGCAAAATCCAATTGTTGCAGTACGAGAACATAACTATTTTGCAAAACGATTATGTTGTTAACTGGTATGAGGTACTAGTATATATGTTACATATGTGATGTTTGAGTTGGTTCGACAATTTAAATTTATATTGTCGTTTCGAGTGTGCCGTGCTTTACAGGACAAAGCAATAAAATTTTAATCGTAACAAGAGGGAAACACTAAAAAAAATTTAATTGGTTGTGTATATAGGACGATTGAATGAGTATCTTTGTATTTGAATGTTTTGTGAACATTTTATGTTCATGGCATACCGAACGTTCAAAAAGTACCGGGCGGAGGCAAATCTGAAGGTATAAACATCAAATAAAAAAAATTTAATGTCCCTTAAGCTAGCGGAATCAATCCAATCCTAATTAAATGCTATCAAAATATTCAACATTTGCAAAACGTTAGAGCTGGTCTTAAATCTCGCGTGACGTATTTTAAAAATAAACTCGCGAATAATGATTATACAACCGTCGGTGAATTGGAGTCCGCATTAAATCGAATTCATCTTGTGTACTCGAAATATGATAAGACTCAAACGACGTTAGAATCTATAGACTAAAGTCTGATTGTAGATCGAGACATATTTGAGGATGATTTCGGTTTTGTAGAGTCTACAAAACGAGATCCTCGGTTGAAAAAACTGAAATAAATACAGGAAAACTCAATACCACCGTATCTCTAAAATTGCCCGAAATAAAACTATCTAAGTTTGATGGTAAAGAATCGGGGGGGTTAGATTTCCGCGGAATTTTTACGGAATTAATCCAAAACCACGACAAATTAAGTAATGTCGCTAAATTTCATTACCTTGTGTCGTGTATAAATTCATTCAATCACTCCCACTTTCAAATGGAAATTATCCCACCGCATGGAAACTTTTCACTGATCACTACAAGAATGAAATATTAATTCAAAAGACCCATACGAAGTGTCTTTATGAAAATAAAAACCCTACTGAAAATTCGTCGACTTCGCTTCGTAACTATTCGTCCATCATTGGGACCTTTTACTTATTCATCATTTGAGTGATCGTTTAGATGCAGCTTCTCGGATTGAAGTAGTAAAAAAATCTCCTGTTGATAAAATTCTTTCGTTCAATGAATTAATCGATATTTTAAATTTACTCTGTAGAATTCTCGACGCGACTCGTGCAACTCAAAATGATCGATCAAATAAGTCAACTAATGCAATGATGGTGCAACATTGTAATTGCCCTTATTGTAATGGCAATCATTCATTGGATTCGTGCGATAAATTTAAAGATCATAAAGTTTCGCCGCAGGATCGATATTTCTTCGTAAAAAATAATTTGTGCTCAAATTGTTTGAATGAAGGTCACCGAAGTTTAAGTTGTCAAGAATCTGCATGATCATTATGTTCCCTAAAGCATCGTATTCTATTGCACTTCTGACGAACCAAATTTTAACATAATTTATCAAACAAGTCGCCTCCAAAGCCATTGGTGAAATCATATTTTCCAAATAAAAATACGAGCAATCTTTCAGGACAAAATAATGTTGTGAAATCAACGCCACAATTGTCCATTAATTTGTCCTCGTACAAAACCGAGAAAAGTGTAAAGACATCTCAAATTATGTTAACCACAGCGGTAGTGTGGATTCGCAATTCCATTGGAGAACGCCTAAAATGTCGTGCCCTGCTAGACAGTGGTGCCCAATCAAACTTCGTTACAAAGAAAACTGTCCAATAGTTGAACCTTAAAACAACAGCAACTATGTGTCGAATTTCGGACATTGGACTTCAATATTTCAATTGATTGCCTCGCCCAACAAAACATTACCGGTATGGTTCCGTCATATCTCGTAAATATCGATCCAAGTGGAATCCCAAAAAACTTCTAATGGGCAGATCCGTGGATTTTCGAACAAGCAAACCGGAGAACCCTCTTCAGAATATGATTTAGGTAGTGGAGTTATATCATTGAAATGTTTTGTACCTGATCAAGATTAGACGAAAAGGATATTCTATTATTTCTAAATATGGGCGCATTTAAACCAGAAATACTAAGCATTTATTAATTTCAAATCTTCATCTCATAATTATCTTTTATTTTTGTTGACTGGATGGTTGCTAAGATCCCCTCTGCTTGGACATAATGATGACATAACAAGATAAATGATGATAACACCGATAACATTATTCCTAAACTAAAAGTTAAGCATTTTTAGTTCTTCCTATCTATGCCTATCGTACCTACCCCTCCTAGTAGCATATGTATGTAGATTCATTGCCTCTTTTGTTTAATCCTCGACAACCATAATTCACCTAATTATCATTTCAATTTTAAGATACATCGAAGGAATATACAAAATGCTTGTTAATTGCAAATAACAGCAAAAAAATATGAGCCTTCCATCTCCGATTTCTTTCACCGCCTACCAAAAACTTTGTTTCGTTTTAATTAAAATATTTTATTTTTATGGATTACTGTTTAAAATTCAGCAAGGCGAAAGGATTATCAGTGTGTATATTTGGATAAAATATGCTTCCCTAGGAAAGACTACAAACTGTTCCCCGTCCCCAATTCGTAAAGTTTTATTTTTTCTGTTTATCTTAATAATCAACAATGATTATTATTCATTTGACACCCAAAAGTCACCCTACAGCCACCCCATAGTAAACTATACACAAATATGTATTAGTTTTCATTTTAGGTATGAGAATTTAATTCTTAATTGAAATATTTGAATAATTAGAATAAAACCAAAATACGGCAACAATTTAGTTTTCATATATTTTTGCATTTTTAATTAATAAATATTTATAATTTAGAAATGGATATATTGTCGAGAGAATATAAATATTATATAATGCAAAAAAACAACATTGTTGTTACTAGTTTACGATTGTGGTACATCCCTCCTTTTATATTTATATAACCAACTACAAACATAACATTTTGCAAAGGACTTTCACAACCCGACTTTCCCATTGGCCAAAAAAGGTAGAGTTTGTAATAAAAATGTATATATATAAAAATGTAATGTTTATGCCCATAAACAATTCAACCAAAAGGGCCACATAATAACCCTATAAACATTTCAGAACTGGGAGGTAACTCCCGAATGGCGTGATAATAAAAAAAAATTTAAACAGAGCACAGGAGACTAAATACGAGTATGGAAGGATAATTAAAATATAATTTAAATTAATTCATACACGGTTTATACTATTTTCGTATACGCTTTTTATATTTGAAGCTCACCCAAAGCTTTTTGTGGAAATAACAAAAAACGGAAATTATTTTTCGGTAAATTTCCACTTTGAATATCCTTTTTATGTAAATACATTATAGAGTATACTTTTGTGATCATACACGTAATTCTAAAGTCTCATTGTTTTATTGTTAGTGCAGTTCGCGTTTAGTATTTACTGTTATACATATATTTTTTAATTTTTAACTTGATGTACCCCAAAAAGCTTATTCAAGCACAAAAAAATATTTAATTTTATAATGTAACTCCAAATAGACTTGTTATTGTATATACCCTGATGTTTTCAAGAATAACAAACAACCGGGAAAAAAATGCTAAAATAAATCAAAAAAGCTTTGCTTCAATAATAAATGAGAGCTTTCCTTGGCTTTGCTTATTAATATTATTTTTTTATGTTGCCTGTGTGTATGATTTTAATTTTTCGGACGAAAATTGAAAATAAACTACCGAAATTTATTTTGGTATGGGGTAGCGGCATAGTATTTCGGTGTCGATGTCGACGTAAATATGCCTTTCTTTTATATACACAGAGGATTGGGAGAAAATGGCCTGAAGATTATTGAGTGGTTTTCGGTTTTTTTGTTGTGCTTTTATTTCATGTTGTAGGTGGTATATATAGCCATATAGACAACACCTGTCTCGATTGTTTATTTGAATTAATGAGAGGAAATTTGAAAAGGAAACCAAAATGAAAACACAGAAAAAATATATTCAAAGCAACAGAAAGGTGATATAAAAAAATAACTTAACATTAAATTAATCGAAAGTCATTAAGGTAAGAGTGCAAAGGTCTACGGTAATAATATATTGATAAAGAATTTATGTTGATGTAGATTTTATGGTGCGTATTCGATTTTTATTTTTATGTTCCTTAAACGAGAATATGTATTTCAGATATCTATATCTACGTATGCATAGTAAACACAAAATGTTTAATAAGAAATCAAATGAACTTGGGTTCAGATTTTATAATATTTTAATTTATAAGAAATTCATAGAAAAAGATTACTAGCAACATATGTAATGATTTTATAGGTTATCAAGGTTAATCCTTGCTTATGTACACCCAAAGGTGTAGATTTTCAATTGCACCAGAATTTCTAGTGACGTAGGCAAATAAATAAATTTTATTTTTGGGTTTAGTACTTACAAAAGGATAAGAAGGCATTCGAAATGATAAGAGTATCGAATGCTCACAATAAAAAAATAAGAAGCTGTGAAAAATTCCGCAATAAAATCTGACTATAATTTTAGCAAGTATTATTAGTAAAACTTTAACAAACAAAATTATTGGAGATTTATAGTTAAGAGTCTAAACCGAGCTACCTCAAAAGCTGGACAGCCACAAACAAAGAGAATTGTATCATCAGCCTATTCAAGGCACTTGTCACACAAGCAATCATAAAACAGCCACATTCGTTGTAAATGAAATTTAAAATGACCGTGACCGATCAAAATAGTGACCAAAACTCTTAGCTGGTCATTCATCAAAGGTAAAGCGTACTTTATACACCTAAGATTACTTTGTCACTCGAGAGGTAGTGGAAGCAAGCCAATTACGCTTAGCATGGTAATTAAAATAGTTCTTAATAGTGTTATTATCTTAATTAAAGGTCAAGAGTGCCGCCACTTCTGGTGCAATGAATTTCAGAAGTGAGCCTGCTTCATCTAAAACATCAACTATCTGATTTGGCTTAATATCACGATGAGCCGGATGGAACCCACATAAGTCTGTCACAATTGCTAGAGCAAGCAAGGCTAATAAAATGTGTACAGTCCTTGACCAGTTCGGAAGTGGTCAGGGGATTGCGTAAATAATTGAGCACAGATTTAAAACCAGTAAGGAGCTGTCAGCTCCGGCTTGGAATACCGCGTAGTTTAGGCCTAGACTACCAGGGGACCATAAATCATGTGAAGGACAATAGGTTGCAAAGTCCGCCCCACATTCAGAGTAAGATCCGTCCACGAAAAACACTAGCGACTTATACATTCTGTTATTAAAGTTTTGAGACATCCATGAGTCTCGCGATGTAAAACCGCCGAGAAAGAATTATGAAAATAAAATGCTGGTAGTAATTTATCATTAACCATAATGTTCCTGGTATAGCTGGACTAGATAGATTGAAGATTTGACAATTCTGTGAAATCAAAACATGAATACTTCGCGCGTTGATGCACTGATGTCGAAAGGCAACGCAGCAAGCCGCGCAAGATTGTATGCAATGCAAGTATAGAAGTAGAAGATATACCACCGGTAATAGCGCACTAAGTCATACCTTGTAGACTGTTAGCTTTCGCAATAAGGGAGTTTGATTTAACCACAGGCCAGTGACTTTATGAAGTCTGCTTTCAAGACAAATTTTTCACGAAAGCTTAATGTCTAAAATTACTCCAAGATGTTTTACTGTGTCGGATCTGGCGATCGTCTAACCAAAAAACAGACTAGTTTTAGATGCAGGTACAAGCCCTTCTCAAGACAACACATTCCTACCACTTGAAGAGCGCATTGCATTAAATCAGATAATAATTTAAGATGTTTAGACGCGACCAACACAACTAAGTCATCAACATAGCTCTGAGCAGTAAAACCAGATTACTGAAGTTTAACAAGTAATTCATCATTAACCAATAATCACAAGAGAGGTGATAAGACACCACCCTGGGGTATCCTTTGGTCACTTAAACAGAGACAAAAGGAAAATCGCAACATCTAGGAAAGAGCCCACAAGAAACTTCTAAATACTAAGCTATCTTTCAATCCTTGTAACAAGTCCAGGCAGATCAGTTTCACACGATTTTCCAACTGAAAAAGACTGGTAGGCCAAATACCTTGGGGTCGGTATACCTACCAGCTTTCGGGTTAAACAACTCTACAAATGCAATGCATTCTTGAAAGAGAAGAAGTATGAGTGATCCTAAATTAGGAGAAACCTATGCCGTAATTCAGCAAGAAAGACTCCATCCGGAAACTTGGTTTGTATGGTGGGAAGGAGGATAAACTACAACGCAGAATTTCGCGAGTGACAAGCCTACCGGCTAGGTCTTAATCGGGCGGAATAACATTACTGTTAATTGCTCGGAAGTAACAAAATCAGGATTGATAGACGTTAACTGGGAAAATTCAGAGAAAACAGTAATTCGAAAATTTCCTTTTTGCAAGAGATAAGTCTGCCATCTGGAAGCCGCAACACAACAAGCCTGCCAGATTCATTTTTATCCAGAGACCTGAGCCTGGCAATTCCAGAAAGGCTATTAATCTCTTCGCAGAAGTTAGATCGAATGGATCTTTATAATCTATTTGAGATTCTAAAAAATTATCCCAATCAATCTGAGGGTTAGATCTTTTGGTTCTATTTTTGAGTTTCCTCGGGGTTTCTAATGTTGTTTAAGATCAGAACACCAAAAACGCTTGTTCCAAGTCTTTTATTGGCAAACAAAAGGAGAGAATTTTTCTAAAGCTAATGTAATTGCACTAGCAGGGCTACAAGTTCAGAAAAGAAGAACTCCCATAGTTGGTAAGCTTCTTATTACGGTAAGGTTTAAGAGTAGATCTTTTAAGGTTTCAATTGATGATTAAATCGATAATCGACATAGAGCACAAACTAATATCAATCACTTCCCTCCTTACGGAAATGATGAAAGTTGGTTCGCAGCCTTTGTTAAAGATTTAACAAGCTCAGATGTGCTTATTAATATACGAGCTACCCTTTAACGTATGATGGCATCGCAACCTACCACTAGACATACTTAGTTTGACCTGCTCCACGAAACAAGGTTAATAAACTCGTTCGAAGGCGGAGGTAAAACCGAAACATTAGGCAGATACACTGATGCTGCCACCAGTGATTGCAACATCTGTTGAGCTGCATTCCTCTATAAGAATCGCATTAATATTATGGTAAATAAAAACGCAAGCTTTAATCTGAACGTTCGGACCCTTTATAGAGTATTCTACCAATGACTGGAGCTAATCTAGAAACCACATAATCGAGAAGGTGCCTTTCCCGCCGAGCGAGAAAATAAGTTGACCTGTTTCAGTTCAAACATGAAAGTTATAAGATTACCAGCTAAAAATAACATAAGATAGTGAACGGAATTACGTCACTGAAATAACTCTACAGACGATCGCCTCACGGAAATAGCGATACCCTACAAATTCCGCAGAAAAAGTCCGTCATGCTTGAAAAAGCATCCGGATCTCAACCTACTGGAAGCTAGTTTGGGAAGCGGGCATCGTACGATTTAGGAACCCCGCAATCTAGACCTGAAGCGAAAACCCGAGTTGGATCCATCGACATTAGTCATATCGAAGATCTCTAACGCGATGCCGGTTACTAAAAATGATCCCAAAAAATAACCGAGAGTTCGCAAAATAAATTTTGTAATTGCATAAAAAGTGGTTTTTGTTGTTAAAAGCTGAGAAATTAAAAATATTCGAAACAGAAACAACACGATCAAGAAGTTATGGTTCCTGAATCAGGCAAATATCTGCTTGCGATACAGGAAGCAACTTCCTTAGCTCAAATTAGCATCTCCATTAAGCATATGGACAACATACGGGCCAGAGATAATCTTAAAGAAAATCCTGTCCAGTATTGTCTGCAAAGAATATCTGGAACATGTAGTAGCCTCGAATGACATGTGGGCGGGTTTTGGGGTGTGTAGCTTATGTGTTGAATTTTTACAATTAAATTTAAGCTAACACAAACTACGTTGGTCTGTTGCTTCGTCGAAAACCCGGCGAAGTAGCAGTGTTGGCAAACGTCGAGGCGCAGTCAAACTTGCTGATAGGTAATGTTACCGAAACCTGTTGGTTGAACCCCTGTGGTTGGTGTGATCTGCTATCTTAGCTCTCCAAAGCGACGTCTTAGATATCATAATTAGGCAAAAATTGTATGTTTCCTTTTATCAACTTTTGAGGACGTTCTCGAAAAAGTTATACAGCGATTCTCCGGTAGATCGAAAGGACATGGCCGAGCGAGAAAATGTCACATAAAACAAACAATTACAGACGTTGACCGAAACAGATCCTGCTGTTTGACGTAACGTCGATGTTGATTTACTACAAATAGATCTTCAATCTCTATTTGGAGTAGTAAAATTTACTAAGCTAAGTACTTTTCTTCAGTGAATCGTTATAAGACATTTTACCGAAAAGAATCATTCACCGTAAACGACAATTTACCAAAAATACGTGAAACGAATTGTTACTTTTGGTTTGCATTTTGTATCATATTTCTCTTGAGCGATTGTGACAAAATTATAAGAGTTATCCTTTTGAGTACTCTTTTGAGGGTCATACCCAAGGACCCATATGATGGGAATGGGATTTTAAAATGAGAAAAGATCGGAAATTTGGATGGCCAACTGAAAGGAAACTACAATATTTCTTAAACGATAATGATGTAATTGAGAAAGCAGGATGACAATGTGGAGATGACCCTGCACTATGGCGGGAATGTAATATGGAGACGGAACTAAGCCGTTTCTTAATCGATCATGATGAAGGATTTCTGGAAGATAGTAAATTAAAATAAAAAGGATTCATTCTTTTACCGATGAAATTGTCGGTATTAAATAAATAAATTCGAAGTACATCAGGAATTGAAAACAGACCTACCAGATGAAATATTTTCCTGTTTGCTACCACTCATAGTTAATTGTTACTCAGCCCAGTCAAACAGATTGTATATGTGCAAAGAGCATCTCACTGAACGGCATTTATAAAATTTTCATTGTAGCTCACCTCAAGGTCTTAGAATAATACCAGGTAAAACCTCCTTTTTGCAAAATTCTCAAAAGCGTGTTCTAAACTTTGCCAAAGTATTGTTACTGAAATAGGTCATTTCTGCATGGTCATACAACTTTTTTGGGATTCAAAGAAGCTTGGACTTCAAACTCTCTCAATTGATCGAGCTTATTGGAATCACATTTGCATAGTACTTACCCCAATTTTAGTGGAGTGAGATATTTATTTTATGACCAATTAATACGAAACTTAATTTAATGATTAAAATGGACAATAGCCGTTTTGAATGAATATAAGATATAATGAAGTTGTCAATCATGAATATCGATTTTCCTATCACATTTTACAATTGTATTTTCATTGAAAATTAAACAATTTCATCGTTAAAGAAATGGAGCACTTCGGTCTCAGTTGACCAGAATTACTTACAAAAATAATTTTAGGGTTGCAATTCGATCCAACATACAAATTTACAATCCCATTTCAAACCTACATACTATAACAACAATTTCTTGATGATCGATTATGAAATGGGACAGTTCCACCTCAGCCTAGTTTCGTGTTAGTTGGCCATGTTCCAGAAGTTCGGCCAAAAACCAATGTGCAATTCTATTTTCATCCTAGTCACCCAATTTGATGATGATCGGTTCAGAAATCACCTAGTTCCGTCCCAATTGGCCATATTCAAGAACTGCTTCCAAATGACCTAGTTCCTTTCCAGTTGCCCAAATTTCAAAACACATCCCGAAAATCGGGAATAATTACGGAATGGCATAGTTGCATCACATTGGGTATATTCCAGAATTTGTTTAAATAATTATTTTACAATCTCATTTTCATTCTAGTGCCAGTTGGAGAAAGTCCAGCACTTCCTCAAAAAGAATCCAGTTAACTGAAGTTTTTGATGAATTGTCGTTTTCAGTGAATATCGTTTTCGGTGAATTGCGATTTTCGGTGAACTATCATTTTCGGAGAATTGCCGTTTTCACCATTGATTTCCGTAAAATGCCGCTTATCACGACAACTTCTCGAAATTGGACATCTAAAATTAGTGTTAATGATTACACATCCACAAGACCAGGGTCAATAGCGATTAAACATCTAAAAGACGCTCGTACACTTTAAACGGTATCATTTTCAATTACATTCGACAAAAAAAATACAAGATCACAGTGACATGCCGCTAATCACGAAAATTTCTCGAAATTATCTGCGAAATGCCGGAATACTCAGGGTTGCAGAGACCTCTCTATAATTATTTAAACATCCGCAAGGTCGATCGATTAAAAACCGCATCGATATACCTCTTATTAGTAAAAAAATTTGAAAGTGTCTCCGAAACACCGCTTTACTCAGATTTGCGAAATTTTGATTTGTATAGATTCTATAAAAGGTTTTCCGAAGGTCACATCAAATCACCGAATATCATTAATAAACCTCAAGTATATACTCATACATATTTGATTTTGTACGGAATGAGCGAATCTCTTACACATGTTGTATGTGTAGCTTCATGAAACTAGTATCATGAAGCTTATATCGTACCATTATGGTAAAAGATGACTGCGATTTAATAATATTGGCGACGATTCACTTAAAATGTCTTATTTATCTTTTCTTCTATCCTACTGTTTCTATTATGAAAACTCGTTGCAGAGTACACGAATAAATTGTATGTCTCGGTCAAACCCCAATCGTTAAATCCAGAAAACGAAGAAAACTAAAAATCTGTAAAAAATTGTTTACTAAATATTGAGACAAGAAATAAATACTGTAAAGAAAAATCTCGAAATTTAAAATTCTTGAATTCCTTTAAACAACTCATTGTTTTTTAATTTTATTAACTGACCCCTTGCTAGTGAATTTGGTGTCCCTAATATAATTAGCAACAGCGCCAATTCAATATTCCCATCAAGTATATAAATCCCCGCTCCTACGTCGCCCGAAATGGAAATAAAAAGTTCCTTGCAGGGAATTGTAGGCGCTAATGCTTAGGTATCTCTACGAGGCCGTAAGAACTATCTGCTCGTTGGCCGCGAGTTGCAATTTAAAAAACTATATCAATTTTTTTGAAGTGTATTGAACGATATTTTTAATCTGAGCCAAAAGATAAACAGTTTTTTGTGTTACAGTTCATAACCAATTATTTTAACCATTTTTAGTTGTAGTATCGTTAACAATATTCGTCAGTTTATCGAATTTTTTAAAGATTATTAAGTATTTTTAATTTCAGAATTTCAATGTTTCGATTATGATGCATAATCCAATGTGCTTGTTGTGTCATAGTTAATTTGGCTGGAGAGGGTATGGTTCCGGCGGAAATTATAAGGTTTCTATCGATAAATCATATAGTGCAGAATTTATAAGGTTCCGGATGAAAAATTATATAAAGCCCAATGATGCCCAATGCATCGTGCTATTTGTGCTATACCTGGTTTGACTGTAATATGATTCTGGCTGGCGTTATCATATTTTGGCTGGAACTATAAGGCCCCGGCTGAAAAATCATAGCCAGCGCAATGATACACAATCCATTGTGCTAATTGTGCCATAGTTAGTTTGGCCGTAGAGGATATGCGTCCGGCTGGCTTTATTAGGTTGTGGATGGAATTGTAAGGTTCCGGCTAAAAAACAATTAGTGCACAATGATGCACAATATATTATGCTTCTTATGTATCATAGCTGGTTTGGATGTAGTATGGCTACGAGTGGCTTAATTATGTTTTGGCTGAAATTATACGGTTCCGGCTGCGAAATCATATAGCGCACAATGATGCATAATCCATTGTGATACTGATGCCATAGTTAGTTAGGCTATAGAGGGTAAGGGTACGGCTGGAATTATAAGGTTTCTACGGAAAAATCATATGGTGATGGATTTAAAGGGTTCCGGCTGAAAAATTATATAGTGCGGAATGATGAACTATCCATCGTGCTACTTGTACCATAGTTAGTTTGGTTGTAGATGGTATGGTTCCGCCTGGAATTATAAGGTTTATACAGAAAAGTCATATAATTCTGGATTTATAAGGTTCCGGCTGACATTTTTTATAAAGCAGCACAACGATGCAGAATGCATCGTGCCATAGTTAGTCTGGCTGTAGAAAATATGGTTCTGGCTTGCTTTATTAGGTGTTGACTGAAATTATAAGGTTCCGGCTAAAACCATCAGCGCACAATCATGTATAGAGTTCCAATAAGAGATTTCATTTTGAATAGTCTGCTAGTTGGGCAGCTGTCAATTTTGAAGCTGTCATCTATTGACATTTGACAAGTAAAAACTACGCTATTACAAAAAACGGTACGATACACGCTTCAACAACGCACTGAAATTGTTAAAATTCACTAGAAAATTGGTGAAATTTTTTCAGTCACAGTTCGCAAAACTAAAGCACTTTTGGGTCGTCGTGAAGCATCTTCTCGGCCGGCAATAGTGAAACTGGTGGAAAAATTTGAGCTGTTGAGACAAGTTAGTGATGTGAAGAATCGAACCGTGTGCGTCGCTCAAAAACAACTGAGAATATTGCTGCTGTAGCCTGTAGTGTTCACGAAATCCCACTTTTGTCGATTCCTCGTTGATCTTTGGAATTAGACATTCGACATACGACATTACACCGTATTTTGCATAAAGACTTAGATCTTAAGACTTTTAAAGTTCAGTTAACAACTTAGAACTAAAGCCGGTCGATCACCATAAACGTTGTATCTTCGCTGATTAGGTGCTTCAAATGTATCAAAATGATCCAGATTTTCATCAAAAAATCATCTTCAGTGATGAGGCTCATTTTAACCTCGGAGGCTACATTAATATGCAGAATTTTCGCATTTGGGGCTCAGAAAATCCAAGAAAGAGTGTTGAAAAGCCTCTCCATCCTCAACGTGTCACTGTTTGGTGCGGTTTTTGGGCTAGCGGTGTGATTGGTCCTTACTTATTCGAAAATGAGGTTGATGCAACTGTTACGTTGAATGGATTGCGCTACCGAGCTATGATTAATGATTTTTTATTAAGCAACGAAACAATCGAAATTTTGCAAGAAAAGTTCCCTGACCGTGTTATTTCTCGAAGAGGTGATCACAATTGGCCACCGAGATCTAGTGATGTAACACCTTTAGACTTTTTTCTATGGAGCCACGTGAAAGATAAGGCATATGCCAATGCTTCACACTCGATTCAAGACCTTAAAGATGGAATTCGTAAAGTTATTGAGGACATACAGCTGAAAATGTGCGAATTTGTCATGGAAAATTTCATAAAAAGGATATGGTGCAAGCGTAGCCGTGGCCATTTGGCTGATATCGTTTTTAAATGTTGATGGCATACCTTCCTCTTTACAATGAAACAAACATTCATTGATTTTTTTAAAAAAATATTCGTTTTTTTTTAATATCAAAATGAAACCTCTTATTGGAAAACCCTTTACAACTTCGGCTGGCTTTGTAAGGTTAGCGGCTGGCTTTAGCGGGTGTTAACTGGAATTATAAGATTCCGGCTGAAAAATAATATATTCCATAATGACGCCAAATGCATCGTGCTACTTGTTAGCTAGCGTAACGGACACAATTTTGCGGGATTTTTTATTTCAGTAATTTAGTTTTCAGTAAATTTTCGTTTTCGTGAATTGTCGTGCTACCGATATTACTGAATCATGTCCGGGTTTCTACTTGATAAAATAATCAAAACAAATCGAATAACATGAAAAAATTAGAACCATTTGTTGTCTTAACAATGTTAGTATGGAAGAACAACTTGAATTAGGGTAATAAAATTTTCTGGGAAATTTATACAAACTATTGGGTAATTGTTCGATCGGAAGAAAATAATAGAAACTCATCTGCAAATATTAGAACTATATAAGAAATAATACACAGAACATATTTTATTGGAACTTTTTTGTTGTATTACCCTTCCATAGCTAAAACAAACTTCTGTAATTTGGGTGAATGTTAGCACTAAGCGGTTTATTTCAATGGTTCTAAATTCGACAATTACAGTTAATTAAACCAATAAACTATTTTACTGATCAAATTAATTTGTTACTTGCTTTGTCATCAAAGAAGTGTTAAAAGTTTTAAGATGGATTGTTCCCGACTCTGTTTATTTGCTTTGAACGACCCAACCGTATAAAATTGACTACCCGATAACTCTCATATTCTGCTTACTATAATCTTTATCCCCTAAGTAAACAATTAGCCAAGTCAAGGTAGATTGTATTGCCCGACTATCCGTTCCACAGCACACGGGATTAATTTCAGGGAAAAAAAGTGTCAAAAAATGGACGACAAAACGTAAAGTACGCAAACAAATAAAAACTACCTGTTCCGGGTTCAACAAATAATTTTATTAAATTTATAAATTATAAATTAAATTTGTTGATCACACCTAAAATAAAGTCGTATCTATAATCAAAATAAATGTAATTCCTTTTTCACCGCGGACAAAGACATAAAATAATATAAAAAACAACAAAAATAAAAATCGAAGGCCTATATTTCCCTCCCGAATTTTCCTTTGGACAACATTTATAGAAAATCAATACATTTTCACAATGAAAAAATAAAAATGGAGGGAAAATTTAAAAAACATACACAAAGTATATAAAAATATATTACGGCTATTGTGTGTTGGTATTTCATATGTATGTGTGCGAGTATTTTACACACCTCGAACCTTTTTTTCATAATAATATGCCACGGCGATATCGAAAACCACACCACCCAATTGGTACATAAACATTTATTTGTATTTTGTGCGAATCTTAAACGATTTGGGAGAAATTTTATATATTTGTGTGTGCGGTTCAAACGATTAAGGCACCTCTAACGGGGTTTACCATTGTATACCGCCTTTAAATTTACGAGTTTTAGGGATAAAATAAACTTGACCTGATATTAATCATTTTTAATTTGGTATTAAAAAATGTATTAAATTCTGGTAATTGTATAACAATCAATCAGCCCTAAATCCGAGTACTATATCTCGCAACAAAATCTCCATGTGACAACATTGAATCGCACACACAACTGAATTGTATAAATCACAGGGTGCTGAAAAGGTCAAAGCGAAAAGTAAAAGTGTGCGTACATATACATACATTTATACCCCGATGTTTGTTATGTATATAGTGCCAGTGTACATAGCCAGTTAAAATTAATTTCAACCTTCAACTTTAATGGATGATAATTTATAATAAATTTGGTATGTTGTGTGTAGTATACGAGTATTTCATTTTTGTGATGTACAACACAATAAACGATGGATGGATGGATTATATATGGCAAACGTGTGTACTATAATGTATATGTGTGTTCTGTACATGCCTAGTGAAATGGTCAAAAAATGATGCGGAATGGTGTGAGACTATATCCTTACTCGGTACATACACCGAAACATTTTAGATCCACTTGTCATAAAAATGTTTTACATTTATACGGGGCGGTGCTACTTATCTGATATATCCTCAACAGGGTTTCAGTGAACATTTACATTGCAATATACTTTTGAGTGGGTATTTCTGTATACAACATGAAAACACAATTTTGTCAAGTATTTAATGGAAGGCAGTTAAACTCATTTTGATTAGAATTCGAATTAGTATAAGAATTTGTATATAAATCAACAAGGACCACCATATTCTGTTATAATTTTAAGTATGGTTTTCGAAATTTTGAACCATTTGGCCCATTTCTCGGTCACCTTTGACCTCTCTCTTTCGAAATCACTTTTGTCTTCTTTTGTTATTTTACTGAAATTATTTTTTCATTTCAGTAAAACAACAAAAGAAGACAAAAGTGATTTCGAAAGAGAGAGGTCAAAAGTGACTGAGAAATGGGCCAAATGGTTTTTCCAAAATTCCTTCCCTATTAATTTTTGAAAACCACATATTTAATCAAATCAGAGTAAATTCTCGGAGCGGTTACATCATGAATTGACATATTGCCTTTTCACACCAAAGTAATTATTCATTTCTTTTCACATGACAGGGGGGCCTGTTTTAGATAAAGCATTAGGTTTGAGGTGGTTTCTAATTCAAAATTTCCATTTGTCAGTACTTTGTACTGATCACAATCGAACGTTCCTGATTAGTTCTACTCAAGCAATCATTTCACGTGAGCCAAGCAAAAAGTTATGATGAAATTCAAATTTTTATATGTAAAAGAAAAGCTTTTTAAAGAAGTCGTTTGTGTTTGAGCCATGCAGTAAAATGAAAAAAATTAATTCTTTCCGATATTAGAACATTTTAAAATTCGGTGAAAAAATAACATTGTGTGCGCTTAAGTTACTGCCAGCAAATTTCATGAAAGAATGTCATGCATTTCTAAAAATGGAGGGGTCAATTTGGTGTGACCGACACTCGACTCTCTTGTTTGAAAAATATTTAACAATCTTTTTGTTTTTTAGTCGTTTTTCAAAATATTTGCAAAAAAACGAAAAAGCTCCTATGGAAACTGCCACTTCCGGTGCATCGATATCGACCAAAAATCATTGGGATCTTCCAATTTATGGAAATAGCTTAAATATGAAGTTTCATCCAGATCAATCAATCCGTACATGGAATACAGTTAACGTAAGTCGAAAGTCTGCAACCGAAAAATATCGTGAATGCAGATTCGGTTGCAAGAATCAACGTAGAATATCGATAATGTAGATTCAAGTGATCATAATTAACACGACAACTGAAAATACCATTAATGCAGATTAGTTTGCACCAACCTAAAATATCGATAATGTAGATTCAAGTGATGATAATTAATAAAACAACCGAAAAATATCGATAATGCAGGTTTTTTCTAAGAAGAAAGTCAACGTTAATATGTCGGCAATGCAGATTTAAATGTAACAAATAACAACTTAAATTTGCAGCCGAAAAGCCTTAATAACAAACATTTACACAATCAATAAACCAGGCTTAAGTCAAGTTTAACTGATAAAATGTTTGTAAATCAAGATTTTACCAGATTAACCCGGATCTGACAGTACCAAATCGATGGACTATAAACCTAACTAGATTTTAATGATCACAGATGGATTCGATGGCCCATGATCATAGGTAGATTTTGAGTATTATTGGTTTCGATTGAGTCTGATGAGGTTAGGTTTCTTTTTTTTTTAGGTTTCAGTGGTTGCTTACTGGACACTTAGGCCAATTTTTAGGCCCATTGTGATACCACTCATTCACTCCACATCATTAACCCACCTACTTCACCTACTCACACAACTACAGTATACCACCTGCACATTGCAAGCTCCATGTCAACCTGTACATTGACATGGAAGGTGGGTCGGCGCGTGACACGGAATTCTGCACTCCATCAGAGGGTCTTAGAGAGGAGGCTCCATCAGAGGTCTTAGTTGTATTTATTAGCATCACCGATCGTAATCGATGATGAAAATTCGATTTGCATCTAGCCTCTGATGGGATTCGAACCCAGCACCTCCCGGTCTAAGTGCCGAAGCTTTAACCACTGCACCACTTGTCTGATGAGGTTATAGTTAGGTGTGAAATTTTTATTTTGTTCTGCATTTTTCAATAAAATTGTTCGTCATTCAAGATTTTGCCAGATAGACACCAATCTAACAATGCCAATCAATGATCCATTATCTGATGAGATTATACTGGTAAAATTTTGATTTTCCCCATGATTTGTCGATTCGAAATTTTACCAGATAGACAGACACTAATCACTAAGTTGGTTCGATAGCCCATGACCATAGTTAAATTTTGATTATAGATTTTGGGTGGGTCTGATGAGGTTATTGGAGTGAAATTTGGATTTTCCCCATATTTTGTCGCTAAAATCGTTCGTCATTCGATAAAATCGGTCGTTATTCATGATTTTGCCAGATAGACACCAATCTGGCTATATCAATTCAACACCCTATGACCATAGATAAATTTTGATTGTTATTGTGATTGATGTTTTGTCGATAAAAATGTTCGATATTTGAGTGTTTTCCAGACATAGACCAATCTGACTATGCCGATTCGAAAGTCCATGGCCATAGGTAGATTTGGATTATATATTTGGGATGGATAATATGAGGTTTTAGGGGCAAAATCTTTATGTTCCCCATGTTTTGTCGATAAAATATTTCGTCATTCGATATTTTGCAAGCTAGGCACCAACCCTTTATGCTGATTCGATAACCCATGATCTTAGGTAGTTTTCTTCCATAACCAAAATCATGAATGAAGAATAATTTTATCGAATGACGAACAATTTAATTGACAAAACATAGGGAAAATAAAAATTTCCCCCTATCCTCTCATCAGACCCACCCCAAACCTATAATCACACTTACCTATGATTATGGGTCATCGAATTGGTATAGTAAGATTAGTGTCTATCTGGAAAAATCGCAAATGACGACCGATTTTATCAACAAAACATGGGGAAAATCGAAAATTTACTCCAATGACCTCATCAGACCCCAAGCGTATAATCATGGGGGAAATAAAAGTTTGAGCCCTATAATCTCAACAAGGTTTGATTACCTTGTAATCAAAATTTTGCCAACGGTCATGGATCATAAAATTGGCATAGTGATATTGGTGTCTTTCTGTCAAAATTGCGGATGGCGAATGAATTTTAAAAAGGGATCTTATGAGGAAATTTCACCCCTAAAACCTCATAGGGGCATGGGCTTTCTAATCGGCATAGTCAGATTGGTGTCTATTTGGAAAAATCTCGGATGACGTACGATTTTATCGACAAACCATTGGCAAAATCAAAATTTTACCTCTATAACCACATCAGTCTAAACCTGTAATCAAAAACTACCTGATTTTATTGAACAACGCACGATTTTATCGACCAATCATAAAGAAAATCAAATTTTCACTCAAACCTACAATTAAAATCTAGCTATGACCATGGGCTATCGAATCGGCATAGCCAGTTTGGTGTCTATTTGGCAAAACCTCAGATGACCAACGCTTTTATCGACAAAACATGAGAAAATCAAAAGTTCACCCCTATGACCTCATCGTACACACCCTAAGCCTATAATCAAAACCACAGGGTGAATAAAACGTTTACCTCTGTAACCTAATCAGACCCACTCTAAACCTTTAATCAAAATCTACCAATGGTCATGGGCCATCGAATTGACATAGCCAGTTTGGTGTCTATCTGGCAAATTTTCGAATGACTAACGATTTTTTTGACAAAACATGGGGAAACTGTTAAAAAAATTCAAAAAAAAAAAGTTCAGATTTCTTCGTCATTTTATCGGAAATGCCTAATTTTTATAAAAAGAATTTATTTCATCAAAAATCGGCGGGGATGGGAGCCTTATCAATTTTTGTAAAGATTTTCAAAATACGAGATAGAATTAATTCTTTGTCATTTTTTGTAAATTCAGATAAATTTAAAGATTAAATTTTCAACAAGGTTTAATCTGTTGGTTTTAAACAGAGTGACACGTTAGAAAGTTGTTAACCTTCAAGACAAATTGCACATCAAACAGCTACGCTCTTGAGCGATGCATACTTAGCCGGTATGTTGGTTGAAATGTAGTGAAAACCATTTTCTAAGGAATTGCAAAGGTTGAGAATTGCAAAGGTACCGTTTAAAATTTAGATGCGGTATAAGCCGAGCGAGACACCACCCAACATAACATCCGGATATGCATACGTCGTTAGCAAATACTGGAATTTTGAACATTGAGGCCGTACTTGATACATTAACATCCACAAAACTAAATGTTTACTGTAAGCATTGCTCATACCACCACTTTCAAACAATTCACGGCACTACTACCTACAGCTGTTATAAGATATTTAGATGGAGCAGACTAAAAATGTCTAGTTGTAATAAACTCTAGATCGCAGGCGTCTTGCATCTCCGAATCGTGTGTGTAACGACATTCACCAACATGTAAAAATACAAAATAAATTATTAAAGGTTTGACTTCTGGTACAGAATCAACAACAGTCATTTTTTCAATCCAAATTACATCATTAAATTCTTCATCAAATATAATACAAATCGACGTTCATATTTTTCAAAACTAACTAGCTGTATGCTGTCGCGCAAGGTAAACCTCACCAATTTAAAGCAAATCAAAATTTTAAATTTGGCGGATCTATATTTTAATACACCAGGGGCAGTTGACATAATAATTTAAAGCCGATAGATTTATTAGCGTGCTACTAATCGCTCAAAGTTCGAAGTTTGGTTGGACCTTGTCAGGAGAAGCAATCAGAAGAGAAGTGAATACGGTCCAACGAGTCTCAATTTTCATATTGGCGTAAACGTAGACGAAAGTCTTAAACGGTTTTGGGAAATGGAAGAGGTTCCTGTATTCTATCCAAGGTTCAAAAATAGAGCGGGTGTGAAAATTATTTTAATGCAAACTTTCAGTATTTGGGGCATCTCTTTTAATACCAAACACCATAACAAGAGATTAAATCTAAGATTGCTTCTACTTGCTGCAACATGCAGTTATCAAAATAGAGAGTACCACAAAAAAGCCATGCGTATCGTTTTCGATGGATCTAGTAGAATAACCAATGGAAAGTCTATCAACGATCTGTTGATGATAGGCCTCTTCAACCCACTTAAAGGGCATCACTCCTCAACTTTCGGTACGGTAAAATTTCACTTGCGGTCAATATTGAAAAAATGTATCGTTAAGTTTTAGTATAGACGATGAAGATCAGAACTTTCAACGAATTATTCAGTGTAAAATTTACGTAGATGATTATCTATTTGGTACGGAGTGTTGTATTTCCAGGACAGTGTCCCGTATATGAAACGAGTTAAAGCACCGTCCAGGTCATAAGATAGAAATAAGCACAAGATAAGCACATAAGATAGAAACTTTTAACTCAGACTCCTCTACATATGTCCAACAAAATTATACAAAAACAAAACGCCAATTAAAAAAAAATAAATAAAACAATAAATTAGTATATAAATCCTAACACATAAGATAGCAACAACAAGATACTAATCCATTGATAATAACGGCTAAAATTATGTATCAGAAATTATGGTTAAAAAACCTGTAATGGGTGACATCGCAATGGTATGGAATAATCTCAAAACAGAAATTCCGTAATTCGAGCAACTTAAAATAAAAAGAAATATTCACAAGAAATGGATACAGCTTCTTGGTTTTTGCGATGCGAGTAAAAGGGTGTATTCTGCTGTAGTAAACATTCGATTTTCAGAAGAAAAAGGAAAAATTCAAATAGATATCGTCTAAAAAATTTTAAAAATTTTAACGTCTATTTTAACTCTAAACAGGTCATTTGGAATATCGCGATATTGTTTTTCAACTTCCAATTTCAATGCATCAATTGTTCTTGGTTGGGTGCCATAAACTCTGTTCTTGAGGTATCCCCACAAAAAGCAGTCCGGGGGCGTGAGGTCTGGGGAACGCGCAGAGTATTCAATGCCACCCCTTCGTCCAATCAATGTGTCTCGAAGAGCTGCATCGAGGTGAGGTCGTACCTCGCGATGGTAGTGGGCAGGTGCTCCATCTTGCTAAAACTAAATCTCGTCACCAATACCATCTCTGTAATTTGTGGACCGACAAACTCCTGCAGCAAGGTGAGGTAACTCTCGCCAGTGACAGTTTCGTTAAAAAATGGCCCTATGATGCTCAATGCGGATATCCCCCACCACATTGTTACTCCTGGTAAGTGTATATGGTGTTCATCTGTTACATGAGGATTTTCAGGACAGCAGCACGTGTAATTATGGCGATTTTGTGTGGAAACCCTGTATCTTCTGCACATTTGGCCAGGTACCATTCACAGAATTGAACTCCCCGATCAGGATCGGTTTTATTGAGAACATGGATTAGTGCCTCTGCTCTATCTTTTGAGATGTGGGTCTCCCGGGCAGTTTGTTCAAGAGATTTCTGTGGGGATCGAAGGAGTATTTGCTGCACCTGCTCTTTTTTTCCAGGGCTCGTGGATGTCCGTGGTCGTCCAGAACGTTTCTTGTTCACGTTGTGAACGGTTCCATCTGCTTCAAATTTATCTCTGATATGAGGAAAAGTCCGGTGCGTTGGTGGCAGTTTCTTGAATGCCCTTCTAAACCGTTTTTCAACTTTCGTGGCATTTTCGCTCTTCCAATAACATTTCAGGACAAACTTCCTCTCTTCAAAGCTCATTTGTTTATAGCTGTCTTTGGCTTTATTCTTGAATCTTTCCTATCTTGGGAAAGTTTTCAAATCTTACAAGCTAATTAAATGAGCGAAAAATTTTAAGTCTTAACCTATGTTAATTCTTAATATTAATATAAACTATTTGGTTTGTTCTTTATATGAATTCGTTAGCTAGATCTAAGGGGGCTTTTCTTTTAAGGCGCTGATAATTAGGCATCCATAATATTTCCCGAGCTAATGTGTTGGGATGTTGTTCTAACTTACTTTGGTATTTTCTGCTGTACTTTTGTATTGCTTCAACGCTAAGTTGATTTTTGCCATGCTGTAAGATTAATTACACTTGCAAAAACACAAAAGGCAGCATGTTAGCGACAGTCAAAGTGTTAGTGCAATTTTTGAGATACTCTGTACTTGCGTGAAACCGATACACACAAGGTAGTGCGAGAACTCAATTCAAGCGTGCTATCGAATGAAAAAACATTTCACGTAACAAATTTACTTTGTGACAAAATATGTAGATGGGGTAAAAATTCAAACACACAAGGTCAACTACTACAGAAAAGTCGTTAATTCTTACGATGCTCATAATATAAACTATTATACATACCGATTGAAGTTTTCAAAGGGTCTGTCGTTGTTAAAGGCATTGATTCCAAGTTTAAACAACCGAAATCCAGGCAGCGCTTGTTGATAAACAATGTATATATGATCATGGACCGCTTGAAGCAACCAAGACCAATGGTCAAAGTTGAACTGTCTGAAAGCATTTTGAAAAGGAGGAAATTCATCCAGTATATGAACTAAAGTACTTCATATCAGATGGATAAATGTTGAAGAACCAGAGAAAAGGTCCGGACCAATCTCAGTAATACCAAGAATATGGTCACTCAAGGATTTATTGCAAGTTGATATCAGTGCGAGCCGTATGCCGTGACCTACACCAAAGAAAAAGTTGAACAAAACTAAAGAACTCCTCAACAGAAATGCAGCAATTGCGGTAGAAACCACACTGAACTACAGAGTCAACAGAAATATTATTCAAATGCCACGTCCAACGCAGAACATCAACCAACATATGCAAGCTTTCTCCAAAGTGAATCTTAAATGGTGAACCTACTCTGAATAACTACATGCAACTGATGATGCAGTTAAACACAACAATGCAGAATATGCTACAAGCAATGGTTCAAAATCAAACCATTATCATCCAGAAATTAGAATGTCTCCGATAAATTATCTGCCAACACAAACTCGAATTACAACATTTCCTGGCAAAACACGAAATTGATCTTATGCTAGTGTCGGAAGTGGCGTCTCTGACAATTTAATCGATCGCCAGATGCAACACAACTTTAACCTGGCAAAAGGCTACTTTATTTACGGCTCACTTGGAAGAATCCTTTCAGCCATTACTTAGGCAAACTGCAGATGAAAACATAACAACAATTAGCAAAATTGATGACCATAATATATGATCTGTAACATTACAGTAATTGAAAGGTGAGATCAAATACAATTTAAATGCGAAAAAAACTCCAGGTAATGATTTAATTACTGGCCAAGTCGTAAAAGCCATCCCCCAGAAGGAATTACGAAAATTGGGTCGAATAATCAATGCTGCCTTCAGACTAAAATATGTCTCACGAAAGGGGAAGGTTGTTGAAGTAATCATGATTCCTAAACCAGGCAAACCAGCAAACGACAAAAAGTATTACTGGCCGATTTCACTGCTTCCTGTCATTTCGAAATTATTTGAAAAATTACTGCTCAAGCCGAACAAAAGAAGAACGAAATTTAATTCCACCACACCAATTTGGATTTAGAGAAAATCACTCTACGATTGCAGCAAGCCTCCGACAAAGTTTGGCACCAAGGACTTAAATTTAAATTACATCGAAATCTACAAAGAGAATAGCAGTAGGCATACCAGAGGGTAGCGTACTGGGTCCTATATTATATATCATGTATACCAATGTTATGCCAAATACAGAAGGAGCTACCATAGCAACATTTGCAGACGACACAGCTATTCTGGCAACTGGAAAGAGTATATCAGAAGCAACGACGAAACTTCAACAATCAACCAACTCAGTGAGTAGCTGGACAAAGAAATGGCGCATTAGCCTAAACGAAGTAAAACTGGTTCACGAAAACTTCACAAACCAGAAAGTTAACTAATTCCAGTGGAACTTAATTCCAGGCAGGTTCAAAATGCAAATACAGACAAATACCTTGGCATGACAAGCATTATATTGGCAAGCGCTTAAATCAGTATGGACCTCTAGTATTCAACTTTGGAGTTGTACCAAGGAGTCAAATACACAAATGATACAATGTTTTCAAAACAAAGTGCTGCGTGACACTGTCAACGCACCTGTTACAAACAAAAGTTTGTAAATTTTTTGATATGATATGTATGGTGTTGTTTGGAAAATCGACCTAATTTTCATTCGAATCAAATTATACATCATATTTCAAGTCCCCTATCCCACAAACAAAAATTGTCTGATTGTGACAGTTTACAGAAACTATAATAAAACTAATACCGAGTTTAACGCCACTGTATCGGTTTAAGATAAAATACTGGCTGTTAGCTTAATAAAGTGGCAATTAGGCAAACTGCAAGAACTTGAGGCATTGAGGACAACTGATCAACATTCATAGATCTGCGATTAAGAAATCGACACCTATCTGACTCGGAGAGTGAACAACAGCAAGCAAAGTGGACCTCTTCAAGAAAGTCATCTCACAAGGGAATACGAGCAAGCCTCATTCTATGTAAATGGAGTTTTAAATAGTTACCCGTAAAAATAGCGACCACAACTCGTAGCTGATTTCCAAAGAGAGTAATCAGTGTCTTTATATTCGGTAAGACCACTTAAGTACTTGTTAATAGTTTCGTTCTTAATTTATTTTGACAATTGACACTTTTCTTGATTTCCAGTGCTTCAAGAGGATAATTTTGATTCCTACGCGTTTCGGTATGATTAGTAGGAGAACTTTCCCATGCTGCTTGTTGAATAGTACTGTTAAGTACCTCCAGTTCGTTTTCCAATTGTACCGATGTTTTAATTGGCACTTGAAGGATTATTTGCTCTTCAATTAGTTCTTGGAATAGGTCCCAGTCAGTTTTATTATTTGTTAGCTTAGGCAAATTATCCTCATTAATTATCATTGTGCTGAGTGTCATGATAACAGGTGAATGGTCAGAATATATCCCCTTGCTATTTTCGAGGCACATGAAGTCCTCGAAAATCCCTTTCGTTACATAGAAATGAATGAGCAGGCCAATATGTGGGTTTACCTCCAGATGGGAACTAGCAGATGATTACCCCACCTGCCTTGAAAAGCTCTTTTCCTTTACGGGTTGAAATGTTTCGTATAATACGGTTTCGATATAGCACGGTACGAATTAACCGTGTTATACGAGGGACGCCTGTATATGTATTTTTTTAACTCTGGAACATGCTTCGCTAGTCCGTTCGCGTTCCAGGTGACAAGTTGTAATTAACAGTTTTTAAAATTACAAGTTGCAAAGAGTTATTAATCAAATTGAAAATTAGTGAGTTGTCTGAAGCTTTAAGTTATCAGTTAGAAATTAACGAAAGTACTCATAATCAAGAAGTTTTTGATAATCGTCCGTGATATTAATTTATTTAAGATTTTTTCGGCTTTTCGGACAAAATATTATTTTTAATGGCATTCATACAATGTTTACGAGTTGAATTTTTGCGGGACGAGGAGGGTGTTTGTATTCTCAAATCTCTATTTCCATTCTATTCTCTTGGATTACTCTTTACATTGATAATAACGGCTAAAATTATGTATCAGAAATTGTGGTTAAAAATCTGAAATGGGACGTTATCTGGTGCATAATTGTTGAAGAACCAGAAAAAGGTCCGGACCAATACAGTGTTTAAACTGCCAAGAATATGGTATGTGAACTATAACCAAAGCAGAATTTGCCCAAAACTAAATAACTCATCAACAGAAATGCAGCAATTGCGGAAGAAACCACACTGAACCCCAGAATCAACAGAAATATTATTCAATTGTCACGCCCAACGCAGAACATTAACCAGTAAACCAACATATCCAAGCGTTCTCCAAGGTGAATCCCTAAATGGTGAACCTACTCTGAATAACTGTATGCAACTGATGATACAGTTAAACACAACAATGCAAAATATGCTACAAGCAATGGTACAAAATCAAACCATTATCATCCAGAAACTAGAATGTCTCCGATAAATTATCTGCCAACTCACTCTGACAATTTAATCGATCGCCAGATGCAACACAACTTTAACCAACCGAAAAAGAAACTGCAAAGTCTGCTACAAAAAAAAAACAAAAGCATTCGGACACAAACTACTCATTATGGAAGGCCAATAAATACCTTAAACGGCCTCAGCAACCAAATCCGCCATGAATGGACTAAAAGTGACGAGGAAAAAGCTAAATACTTCGCTGATTGCCTTGAGAGTGTATTCACTCCAAACTTTGAATTATCGATATTTTAAACAGCAACCAGACCTGAATGGGAATACAAGATAAAGATACCACTAGTAAAGTTTGTTGTTGCACATCAAATTCAATTAAAGAAACCTCCTAGATATGATCGAATTACAGGTGAAATGGTAAAAGAACTGATTGAATGTGCCTTTGAACGACTGCCTAAAATATTCAATTCAATTTATAAATTAGATCAACTATCATTATCCCTGAGTGCTGGAAACTGCCAACTAAAAATGGTCTAGAAGCCTGACAGGGATCCTACCAAAGACTCGTCATATAGACCAATAAGCCAACTATCATCTCGAAAGTATTCGAAAAAGCAATTATCACGGAACCATTAGGCAAGTGCACCGCCGTTATTTGGATGTTGTCCAAGAAATTTGTGATTAATAGTTTTTAAGTTATGAGTGAAATTCAAAATGACTAATTTTACAGTAGAACCTTGACTATCTCTATAATTGTTACAGATTAGTGTTCTCCATCACCTCCCGAATTTATTGTATTTGGTTAAATTAAATTTTCTTTGTGTTTTATATGCTTGCTCAAAATGATTTTTTTAAATAAATAAGGAAAATTCAACCCTGCTATATTTTCTTATGTGTATAACAATAACACTTTTGATTATGTAAATACACTTTGATAAATGAATAAAACTTCACACCGGTGTTCGCGTCTGTAATTTATCGGACCCGAGAATGTAGCTCCGCTGAGCTTTAATAATGGCAAGAACGCTATTAAGGAAAACTTTAATTGTTAACGTAATTTGAGGTTAATTGCGTATGCTATCACTCTGAAGAAAGACCAGCTACGATTCCTTGTGTGATGACTGTCTTGACAGCATTCACTGCCTGCTATTATCCACTCTCCGAGTCAGTTAGGTCTCGGTTTCTTAATCACAGATCTATGAATGTTGATCAGTTGTCCTCAATGCCTCCAGTTTTTGCAGTTTGCCTAATTGCCACTTTATTAAACTAACAGCCGGCCTTTTATCTTAAATCAGTGGTGTTAAACTCGGTATTAGTTTTTCTATATTTGTCGTAAACTGTACGAACTAAACAAATTTTATTTATGGGGTAGGGGACTTGAAATATGATGTATACCCGAAGGACTATAAATCATTTCAGTAGTTATATACGAGTATGTACATTTCGTTACGATTTAAATTTGATTCGAATGAAAATTAGGTCGATTTTCCAAACAGCACCATACATACGAGTATCATATCAAAAAATTTACAAACTTTTGTTTGTAACAGATAAAGAAAAATATTGTTCTAAATTATTATTTTATCAAATTAATGTTTGCCACAGGGAATCCTTCGGGAGAAAACGCTCGGAATTTTGTTAAAACCGTAAAAATCAAATAGATTGTGTTTGTCTTCAAAACCTCCCCATTTCGCACATGTACATGTAAATATAAATATGTCACAATCACAAATGACACTAACACTTTATTAGCATTGTTATCACATTGCTTGTGTTACATACGCCTCATGAATTATTAAGATTCGTGTAGTACAGTGTCTTTGGAAACGAGAAAGGAAATAATTTCGGTTCAACTGATCCGCAAATGGTAAATCTTAAACTTTAATCGCATTCAATTAAAATCAACATAATTAAGATTACAAATCATTTTTATTTGAGGGGTTCAATTAACTATAGCTAACCAGCATTTATAAAAAAAATTGGTTTTCAAAGAAAATGTATTTTCAAAGAAAATATATTTCACTTAAAAAACAAATTATACGAGTAAATGGAGCTCCCTCCCAAAATTTAAAGGTAAATTGTGTTTTATGATTACAAGATGAATTTACTTGGAGTTTTTAACTAACAGAATTTAATGATTCAATTTTAATTATGTTTTACAAATAAATCAAAATGCGAGTTTCAATTAGTTTATTGAGTGGCAAATTCCAAATGATTACCTTCTTTAATTGCCAAGTACTTCCTTTAGAACAAATTCATATTAATTGCCGAGTTTTTATATATATAATTGAAGCTTTTGAATATTTCTTTTCATTTCAACAATTTCTCAAGTTTCATAGAAATACCAGCGGTGTTCAATAAGTTCGGAAAATGTTTATGATATAACGGCAATCGAAATTTTTAATTTTTTTTAATTACTACTCTAGTTAGTCGGTAGAAGCCCTGAACGCATCGGGGCATCTAACATATTCTTTAATTCCGTCCTCCTAATCGTTACTCATTCTCGGTAATAAAATCACGATTTAAGTTCAAAAAGCTAGGTCAGAGAATGAATAATAGACAAACGAAATAGTGCTTACGCGGGCAGCCCGAAAATTATGCGCAATGTTACAATTTAACACAATCACAAAAGCGCGGCAAACAATTGTAAGAAATGAATTCAGAGAAGAATAATTATAATACAAACAATTTTACACGGAAACAATTCTACACTGAACATTTCATCGAAAAATGCGAAAGAAAGAAACAATTCATCGAATGCAATTGTAATGCATATTTTGTGATACGGAAAGCAAAGTATAAAATTGTATCGATATTAAGCTGAATTTTATTGGAAATAAGCATTGAATCATTTCCTATGTTTATTGTATTTGACTTTTCTAGCTAACTTCACTTCTGTAGGAACCATCAATCAAGTATAACACGCGAAAAACATCATAAAATAAAATAAAGGAAGTTTTATAATTAAATTAATTTAGAATTATCCGTGTTTCATTTTCAAGTTTCCAGCTCTGATTAGCATTACATTAGGTAATGGGTCCAGTGGATCACGCATACGGTAAAAGATGGCGTCAGCTGAGTCAAAATACAGCATTTCAAAGCTAAACGGAACAAACTATTTTGTGTGGAAATACAAAATGGAAATGCTTCTTCAGGAAAAAGGTTTATGGGCAGATATCAATGAGGTACAACCATCACCAGTTACAGCAGCGTGGACAGCAAATGATGATAATAATTTGATTTGAACATTGACATTTTGAAATTAATCATGCAAAAAAGGGGGGGGGGGTGGGAAAAGGTCGATTTTCTGAACGAGGAAAATCAAAGTGTTCCAGTAAGAATCACAGACGTGTTGCTAATGCCAGATATCAAGGGAAATTTACTTTCAGTCAAAAACCCAACGGAAAAAAGTTTTCAAGTAAATTTCAAGGGCAACACGTGTGAAATAAGGGAAAACAGTCGGCAAATTGCAGTTGGCATCAACTTCAGCGAGTGTACAGCGGATTGCGAAATCAACTCCAAGTGCAGAGTGTGTCTCGAAAAATTACTCGGATCAAGTTTCCGGTCAAGTCGAGTAATAAAGCAGTTGCAGTCATGGATCTGGTTCATTCGGATGTTTGTGGTCCGATGCAAGCGACCACACCATCAGGTAATCGTTATATTGTGACATTCATAGACGATTACTCAAAAATTACAGTCAGCTACCTAATCGCAAATAAATCATCAGTTTACAGCAAATTCAATATTGCGATGGTAAAGGTTCAATTCGGAAAGAAACCTAAGTGCATCTGTACAGATCGAGGAGGAGAGTACCTCAGTAATGAATTCGTAAATTATCTAAATTCCAGCGGAATTCAAATCCAGAGAACTACTGCGTACACACCTCAACAAGACGGAGCAGCGGAACGCAGAAACAGAACGTTGGTAGAAATGGCTCACTACATGCTAATTGATGTAGGTCTAGACAACAAGTTTTGGGGCGAAGCTGTAATGATGGCTAATTATGTTCAGAATCGTTTGCCAACAAAGGGTACAGAAACGACGCCATACAAAGGCTGGTTCCAGAAAAGTCCGAATGTGCAATACTTCAGTAAATTCGGATCAGAATGTTATGTGCATCTACCTAAGCAAACAAGGCGCAAATTCGATTCAAAGGGTGTGAAAGCAATGCTGCTCGGTTATGATTACGAATCAAAGGCATATCGTTGTTACATTCCGGAAACCGATCGAGTGACAGTAAGTCGAGATGTTCGAAAGGGGCCATTTGTTACCTATCAAGTACCGGACAAGTGGTGCAGTGGTTAAAGCTTCGGCACTTGGACCGGGAGGTGCTGGGTTCGAATCCCATCAGAGGCTAGATGCAAATCGAATTTTCATCATCGATTACGATCGGTGATGCTAATAAATACAACTAAGACCCTCTGATGGAGTGCAGAATTCCGTGTCACGCGCCGACCCACCTTCCATGTCAATGTACAGGTTGACATGGAGCTTGCAATGTGCAGGTGGTATACTGTAGTTGTGTGAGTAGGTGAAGTAGGTGGGTTAATGATGTGGAGTGAATGAGTGGTATCACAATGGGCCTAAAAATTGGCCTAAGTGTGCAGTAAGCAACCACTGAAACCTAAAAAAAAAACCTAACCTACCAACAGGAACAAATTATCGACAATTCAGGGTTAAACAACTTTGAAGATGCAGAAAACGATCCAGTACAAGAGGAATTAGTCGATGAGGAAGTTCAGGAAGAGAATCCAATACAGTTCAGAATGAAGATGAAGAGCAAGCTGTTAGACGATCACAACGCGCTAACAAAGGAATTCCACCAAAGAGACTTATTGAAGAAATGAACGTGGTGAATTCAGTCATTCAAGAACCAAAGTGCTACGAAGATGCTATCCAGTGTGATCAAAAGAGGCTGTGGATTCAACCAATGACAGATGAGATGAAGTCATTGATGGAGAATCAAATATGGGAGCTTGTGAAAAGTCCAGAAGGTTCAAATCTAGTCGGATGCAAGTGGATTTACAAGCTAAAGTGCTATTCAGATGGGGAAGTAGTCAGGCACAAGGCAAGGCTTGTCGCTCCAGGTTTTTCGCAGAAATACGGTTATGATTATGATCAGGTGTTTGCTTCAGTTGTTCGTCAAACTACGTTTCGAACATTGGTTACAGTGGCAGCAAACAAGGACATGAAGGTTTATCACCTAGATGCGTAAACGGCTTTTCTCAACAGTGAATTGTCTGAAACAATTTACAAGAGACAAGGCGGCGAAGATTTAGTGTGTCTACTAAAAAGACGTTTATATGGTCTAAAGCAATCAGCGCGCAATTGGAACAAAACAATTCATCAAATTCTCATCGATTTCGGTTTTGTTCAAAGCAAGAATGATCCATGCTTGTACACCTACAAACATGATGGTAAAATATGTTACGTATTAATCTACGTTGACGATGTGGTCATTGCTGGTGAAAACAACGAGATAATCTCCAAGTGCGAAACATTTTTAAGTTCGAAATTCAAGATTAAGAACTTGGGAGAGATTAACGATTTCTTGAGTCTTCAAATCAAGAAGGAAGCAGATGGCCATTACACATTGAATCAGACTGCTTAGATTATTTTTATTGAAAATGTGTTAAATCACTTGTCTACGCCGATAAACCAGAGACGATTGAACACTTGGAAGACAACATTGGGCAAGTTATTAGCGAGATATGGCCGCAATTGCTCCGAAGAGTGATCGAAAAGTGTACCTCCAGATTACGCCATGTACGCGCTAGTCCCGGTGGCTACATGGCGGAAATCATATTCAAACATTAATGGGATAAAATTATCTATCCAATAAAACTTGTTTCACTGATATTCAACATGTTTTTCTTTGTTCTATTTTAATTTAAAATTGTGAACCTCTAAAAAACATCCTTTACGTGTTAAAATCAGTGTAATAATTCACATAAACCATGTTGTCTATCTAGAACAGTAACCCGCTTGACGATTTCTTGAGTATGAGCTGAGATATGAATATTCTCGCCAAGTGCTCTAAAATCAACGAATGCTCTTGAACAATATATTTCCCCTTACAAATGACTATGTTCTAAGCTTGTCCCAACCATCATGAAAATTAATATGGAAAATCTTTAAACTGTGCTGAATTACGCAGAACTCCATTTTTGCCTAAGGTCATGGGGAACGACCAAATCTGAGCGAACAGTTTTAGTTACTATGAATTTTCTCGATGAATTGTATCTTCGCACAATTCGTTTTCGCACATTTTTCGGGTCCCAAAGGAATTTACTATGGAGCTTTTACAATTCATCCAAATAAAATTATATCGATATTGAGTAGATTTTGGAACGGAGTATTGCAAGTGGTTGGCTCCAAGTACTATAATATAAGAAAACACGAATATTATTGGACAAAATTAGATGATTAAGTCATCATCTAATATCATTCCTTCGGGAAAAATTATTCAATTCGACTATTCGAAGGCCATTGTATGGTATCGTATAGTACTGACTCTATTGCATCTTTTGTAAAAGCCAACATAATTATGCGATCCGTCGAAGCATACATTTTCTTTCGACCAAGGGCACCTACAGATGAATGATGATTATGATTAGCTTTAAATTCATCATCCCACAGTTTGAATTCGTTATTGATTGCAAATCTTGAATGAACACAAAAGATGCAATAGGGTCAGTACTACACGATGGCTTACTTCTGCGATTTACTTAGACATTTCTACGGTGTCATGTCAATGGCTTTCGAATGACTTTTTAATAAACTGTTTCCGTACTAAACCATAATTTATTTGAGTAAACATTATTAAATAACTTAAATTTTTGTTTTCGAATAGCGGGTGGCCCAACAGTATAGATTACCCTTATGTATGGAACACAACTTCATACAAACGACTTCCACGGCTGGCATTACAGAACCCCATTCTGTTAACTTAACTTTTCAGAACGTTTTCGATTGTATGGGCTCCTATCTCATCAATGGCAACTTCGATTTGATCTTTAACGAATCCTCAAAAAAAAAAAAGTTTAAAGGAGTTAAATCGCAGTTACGTGATGACCAATTGACATCTCCGTTACGGCTGCTTATTCGATCCCCGTCCTGTTGAAACCAAATGTCGTGTGTATCCCCCTCTTGAATTCTGGATAAAAAAAACTCATTTGTCATGGTTCGGTAACGTTCCCCATTTACCGTAAGGATGGCTCCTTGCCCATTTTTGAAACAAAATAGAAAAATGATGCCGCCGCCGCCGATCCAAAATCCACACCAAACAATCACTCGTTGTGGATTCATCGGCCTAACCATGCTTTACGTGTGGATTTTAAGAGCCCCAAATGCGACAATTTTGCTTGAAAGATGGTTTTACAATAAAAAATTCTCATTTTCTTCCAAGCGATCCGCAGCCGAATTGGCGAATCGAAAATGTTGCGGATTGTCATTTTTCTGTAGCTCCTGCAGTAATTGAACTTTGTACGCGTTCATACCTAAGTGTTTATGCAAAATTCTCATCACAGAACTGCGTGAAATGTTCAATTCTTGAGCACGATGGCGAGTTAATGTTGATGGATGCTCAGACATATTCTGAGCAATAGCCGCAATGTTCTCGGCTGAACGAGCTGTAAATGCACGTACATTTGTTTATCCAATAACAATCCAGTTTCACAAATTGCCTTGTAGGCACTTCATTTCTACGTAAATTGTCCACGTAAATTTTTTGAGTAGAAGACTCACTACTTTGAAAGTAAGTTTTCAATATTTCCCAATTTTGTTCAAGCGTAAAGCGGCCCATATAAAAATCACTCAATCCGCGACAGCAATTAACATTTTAAGATATTGGAGACTATCCTAAGAAAGTTTGCAAAATATTAAAGAATTATAAAAATTGAGATCCGACTGAGGATGTAGGAAAATAAAAAATTTATTTTACTAATCAGAATGTATTTTGATTTACTTTTGAAAAACGCCATTTTTATAAACAATTTTGAGTGATATTTTAAAATCGTTCTACTGAAAAATCCAAAATTTTGGATTGTGTCACTCTTGCAGCAAATCAGTGATATGTAGATACATTGATAGCGGGTGTGAAGTATGTCCTAAATTTGTCCTTGTACTTTTGTCGTGAGAATGTATTAGCTAATACTCTCGCTATAATGAATTTTAATATTCGCAATAATTGTAAATGCTAATACAAAATACAGAAGCAGTTAAAGAACGTTCATTAGCAAAACAATTTTCCGAAACAAATTCAATGAAAACATAGTGGTTTGTAATGAATAAAACCGGTCAGTTAATAGCTTGTAACTAGCCGCTAGACGTGAGGTAGTAAGACTCCAGCACCTCTAAACTAAATTTTGTATTCACTATTAAAGGCAATTAATAAGCACTTGTCATATGTCGTTGAATTAGTGGAAGGATCTCTAATAACCTGTACGAATGTCAAAATAATTCTATGACGTTGAAAGGAAATACGATGATTTGAATTCGACCGTATAGCGAAGAATTAATTCCAAATTTCAATGTTAGAGGCGATTGACGAGCACTTGTCATATGTCGTTGGATTCGTTTAAGTGTCTACTACTAACTTTATGAATATCAAGCCAATTCTATGGCGTTGAAATGAAATACGATGATTTGTGAGATGAGTACTACTGTATCAACGATTCATTTCAGTACTCAAATCATTGTATTTCCTTTCACGCCATAGAATTGGCTTGATATTCAAAAAGGTAGTAGTAGATACTTAAACGAATCCAACGACATATTACAAGTGCTCATCAATCGCCTTTAACATTGAAATTTAGAATTAGTTTAGCGCTACAGAGGTGCATTGCACTCTCATGCTGGCATCTAAGAACAATCCTTGAATGATTTTAAATATTAATCGAAACGCAAAATACTTATCGAGGTACATCGGCGTACCTTAAAAAGTCTAAAATTTAATTAATCGGAAGACCAATTAATGAAACACGACTCATTTTGTTTACAAAACATAGGCATCCTCACGATATGCTTCAAACAATTGGTTGCATGCCTGGGTATTTTCGAAAACATTTATGAATATGCTGTTATGTACATAAATGTAGCGTCTAACCAATATGTACCAACTCCAAAAAAAATTGTTGTCATTATTTATCACACTCATAATTTGATGATGCGTTGTAATGAGTTGAATGGTTTGAATGGTGAATGTCGTATGTAGCCTGGTAACCAGCTCAACGAATCATTTTTCGTACATTCGAATTTCTTGCAATACGATCCCATTTAAAATTGCAATAATTTTTAGTTAGCTTTTGAAATATTTGGGATCTCTTCGTTGCAAGAAACTGATTCTGCCAACTATTACCGACCACATTATTTTAATAAAATTGAAAATATGTTAGTATAATTTTTTCAAATGTCAATTTATCTGCGAAATAAATTTGATGGCTTCATCTGAAGCCTGTTTAGGAAATATATTTCACAATAGTCATACTGACCTGCACATGATAATATGGCGCCAATACTTTTTCAATCTGATCATTTAAAATAATTAAACCTATAAAGAGTAAATAATTTACCTTTTTTGATTTACCCGGAAAAAGTACATTATACTCACTTATGCATATACAATATTTTGGGATTTAGTACAAACTTCACGAATTTGTACAGAAACGTGAAGTTTGTCCTAAATTTGTCCTAATTTTCTTTTTGTAATTTTAGGACAAAGTTAGGAAATACTTTTATTTTTATTTATTATTAACTGCTTTTAATGTTTATTTAATTGGTTATTAATTATTAATAATGCACGGTGAATTTTTGTACTTAATTTCTCGAAACAGGGTCGCAATTGCATGGGAACCTCAGACACGGATATCGATTGATTTGAGTTCTAAATCCTATTCATCGATTTTCTCATGCATCAATTATGTAACAAGCCTTCCGCATGGTTCTATCTTCCGTTCGTGCCGTCACCTCACGTAAACCTTGATCTTTTTTGATTGACTGAGATGTGCGGAATTGTCTGAGTAATCAGTTTTTAGACAGTATACAGCGGAAGATGCATAAATTAATTTTTGGGTACGAATTGGGCTGAATTTTAATTTAATTCTAACAAATTTTAGTTTTGGGGAAGCTGAGTTTGACTGGGTCATTTCGTGGCGAATTAAGGCCTAGTTTGGTTCGGTTATGGTGAATGGAGGAACTGAATAATTCCTTGGCCGACTATTTTCAAATTTATTTTGTAGAAAAATCAAGAACTTCATCCAGGATTTATGTTGGAATCAGCTCAACATACCAGATTCGAACATAATGAGTTAAGAAATTGCCCAACACGACCGAACTCCAGAACTTCTCTAGAATAGCTCTCCGGCTTTGCACACCGAATTTGACCATAATTTGTTGAGAGATGGCCTACCAATTATATTTGGTAATAAAACGAATATTCTTTGGTGACCAACATTGATAGTTTTTCGGGAACCATTGAATTTTAGAGTAATCTTTAATATAATTTAAATAACTATGGTTTCAGGAAATTCTATTGTAAATTGTGGAATTGTAGGAGGATTAAATTAATAAACGTTTATATTATTTAGGAAGTCGGAAAATATTAATTTAGAATTAAATTTCAGGAAATCTACAGAAATAATATTTCTTTCAAATATTAATTGTTATTTTTTTTGATTTTAATTTTTAATTTAACATTAATTTTTATATATAATAATCATTAAAGTGAGAATGACTACTAGTGGATTTAATGTCCTTTAAAAGTTCGTCATTCACACTTATATGCACAAAACATATACAGCATATAGTGGCATAGTAACTAAAACTTCATTACGCATAATAAAAAATAAAATTCAAATACATAACAATTAATATAATTTAATTTAATTATGTAATTAACAATGAATGGCATTATAAATCACAAATAATATAATATGGCTTAATAAATGTTAATGATCTTCCGCTAAATTCAGTTCTAATTTGGGGGCACTTCAACTGACTAGAATTTCTAGTTGATTAGCCATGCCCTAGAAATTCGAATTGTATAGAAAAAATTAATGATGATGTGTAGACACTTAAACATCGACACATACATCTCAAAAATTGCTTTAATTGGGGGAATGTTTATAGCAACGGTTTGATAGAGCTCCGCAGTAGGAAATACGTGAGGCAGATTATACATTGCTTTACAGCACCTATTTTGTAAAATCTGCAATTTATTCAGTTTCTCTTTAACAGCTGAACCAAAGGTAGAAGAAGCGTATGAGAATCGGGTATGAATAAATAAAAAATAATTTTTTTTAACACATGTACTGGAACAAAATCAGTCAATTTTCTAATCAAGCAAATAAATGGGCAAACTTTAATACGCATAGAGTTAATATAGTCCTCCCACGTCATATGCTTGTCGAATCTTACTCCAAGGTACTTGAATTCCACACGCTCTACAGTGCAATTTGCTACTTGAAGTGGTGGTAAATCAATGTGTTGCAGGCGTCGGGAGTGAAAAATTATATATTCCGTATATTAAAATTAACTGATATTTTGTTTAAATGAAGAAAATCCAAAAGTAAAATAATATCATCCCTCATATGTGATATTGTTACCTGACAACTTCTGGATTCATAGAACAGGGCCGTATCGCCAGCAATCATTCTAACATGACCCGTGAGTGGTAAATTTGCCATATCATTTACATAGATTACAAATAATAAAGGGCCAAGGACACTCCCTTGAGGAACGTCACAGTTCACACCTAAAGTGGAGCTTTTTACGCCATTTAGAACCGCAAACTGCTTTCGATTACTAAGGTAGCTTACTAACAGTTAGTATGATAGGCCACGGAAGCCTTTGAAGAAGTAAACTGTGATCTATACAATCAAAAGCTTTTCGAAGATCAAGAAATAAGCCAGAGATATAATTTTGTCTGTCAAAATTACGATAGATCAAATGAGAAATGTCTGTTAGGGCCAAATCTGTACCAGAACTTTGTCGAAAACCATACAGACGGGAATAGAAAAAATTAGATTTATTTAGGAAATCGATCATCCGGTTAGCAATAATTTTTTCTAAAATTTTGTCAAATACCGACAAAACTGAAATTGGACGATAATTATTAACTAGTTTAGAATTTCCAGACTTAAAGATAGGTGTCACTTTGGAAATTTTAAGACAATCGGGGTAAACACCGATTTCTAAAACCACATTAAATAAATCAACTAGTAATTGTGAAGAAAATGGCGAATAAGTCTTCAGAACCATATTACGAATGTTATCATAACCACCACCCTTTGTAATACTGAGATTTGAAATTAAATTCGATATTTCGCCGCAGGTAGTGGGCGAAAAGAAACACGAATTAATACTAGGCACCATAGTATGAAATTTATTTAAATCATTTGAGCCTGGATTCGAACTACTTGCTGATACAGAAAAATCAACAGAATTAACAAAACTGCAATTAAATATATTAACAATAGCAATAGGACTGGATCCTATTATTAGAGTTATTTACCATGAACTGGTTTAACTTTTTCCAGATTTCGTTTTGGCTCAAATTATTAAATAAATTGTCAAAATAATGCTTCTTTGCAAAGTATTTTCCGTTTTTTATCTTCCTATTTAGCAAATCTAATTGATGTTTCAGTTCTAAATTAGTACTGTTCCTTTTAAAACGCTTCATTATACGGTTTTCAAGCTTAATTAAATCCCAGAGATCAAGAGTCATCCAAGGACAACATTTTTTGCACTTGCATTTTTAATTTTTACATTTACTTCCTTCAATACGGAAAACTGTAGAACAAATTTATTATACATATCAAAAATCCGTTCAAGAGTAGACTCAGGATTTCTGACGTCAAACACGGTAATCATTAAAAAATATTCAAAGGTTCATTAACCTTTTTGTAATTAACGTATCTTTACGTTAGTGTCAGAGTACAATATTTAGGCTTGAAGCGAAATTTTGAGAGTACAAAACTATGATATAAGTGATCAAGTCGGCTTCAATGTTAAAATTCTGGACTTGCTCAATATTATGAAAACTACTAACAAAGTGGTCTAAAATATTACGGCTCAGTGGTCACTCGGGGCCCACTAGAGAAGCCCTTACACGATTTTTCCCGACATCAGGATCCATCACAATCACTTCCTGGTACTAAAAAGCCTCCTATCATCTCAGCCTCCGAGCACCTTTTATGCCATCATTTGATACTAACCACTACGATCCGATTTCCCAACGCATTAACAAATGGGAAAATCTCGTAGTTTTTGATGAGGCCAATTTTATTTCAAAGAGCACCTCTTATGCCATCATTTGATACTAGCCACTACTCGGTAGAATCTCTGTGATCTGGCCAATAATTAATACAATGAAACCCAAAAATCGCCAAAATATTCTATGCGATCCGATTTCCCAACGCATTAACAAATGGAAAAATCTCGTAGTTTTTGATGAGGCCAAGCACCTCTTACGCCATCATTTGATACTAGCCACTACTCGGTAGAATCTCTGTGATCTGGCCAATAATTAATACAATGAAACCCAAAAATCGCCAAAATATTCTATGCGATCCGATTTCCCAACGCATTAACAAATGGAAAAATCTCGTAGTTTTTGATGAGGCCAAGCACCTCTTACGCCATCATTTGATACTAGCCATTACTCGGTAGAATCTCTGTGATCTGGCCAATAATTAATACAGTGAAACCCAAAAATCGCCAAAACATTCTATGCGATCCGATTTTCCAACGCATTAACAAATAAATGGGAAAATCTCGTAGTTTTTTTATGAGGCCAATTTTATTTCAAAGAGCACCTCTTATGCCATCATTTAATACTAGCCACTACTCGGTAGAATCTCTGTGATCTGGCCAATAATTCATACAATGAAACCCAAAAATTTCCAAAATATTCTATGCGATCCGATTTCCCAACGCATTAACAAATAGGAAAGTCTCGAAGTTTTTTGATGAGGCCAATTTTATTTCAAAGAGCACCGCTAATGCCATCATTCGATATACGTTTATGCAACTGGTTTTGATTGCTATGCCAATATGCATATAACTGAATATTTAATAGTGCATACTACAATTTATTAACATTATTAAATTACATAAAATGTTTTGTCTTACTTATGTAAATATTTTTAAATTGTAAATTTTTTTTTTTTTATTTCAATCAAAATTAAGTTTTGATTATTTAAAGAAAATAGTCAAAATTAAAAGAAATCCGTCTGTTGCCAGGTTTCCATTGTTAACATTGCTTTTACCGACTGTTTGTTTTTGTTAATTTAACAAATTTGAGTTTTGTTAATTTTGATGTTTTGTTAAGAACTTCACATCCGTTGAGCCACCCGTTATTTGTCCCCGATAATTTGTCAGATATTCCACTATAGTAAATTGAAATAAATCTATGTGTGTAATCTAAATTTTCTGAGAACTTCAAAAGCATTCATTCACATTATCAATGAAAAGTGTATTATGTACTTCTAAACAAAAATTTTTAGTCTCACGCGATATATGTGTACTACGTACATACAAAATATTCAAGAAACGTAGAACTGCAAAATTTATATAACATTTTATTCCATCATTATATAATCATTCATCAGACAACCCTCAAACATAAAACTTTCAATATCTAGAGTCTATAAACGTCTACCTACATAGTACAGTTCCCTAAAGAGCTTATTTATATCGTGAACTTAACAACAACAATTCTCGTACATACTTAAGTACGTTTACAAAAAACTTTCTGTTTTGTTGTTGCTTTAGAATGAAAATTATATTTTCACGATTATTACTATTCTTTATATATTTCTTCTTGTTGTTGATATTATTGTTGCGGTTATCATTATCATAATACTCATGTTTGAATGAATTAATGAATGAACTGGTTAGTTGGTTATTGTTATATGTATCTATGAAGGGAGAATAGTTATAAAAATTCAACTGGTGCCGAAAGAATTCAAATACTACATATAATAGTGATAAATTACATGTACTATAATTGTTTTAATTCGAGTGGCCTAGAGGGTGTGGCAGATCATTATCTATTTGATTCGGTTAGTATATTGCTATATATAAACAGTAGTTAGTTAGTTTTTACTATATTTAAAAACAACTTACCAAATTAATTATACATGTATATATACGATAGAACAAGGACATCAATTTCTATATCATCCCTATATTAATACGCCGATATATCAAATCCGTCATCAAAATTGAATTTATAAGAAATTATCATCATACACATACAAGTAAATAATTTTTTTCTATGATGATAACAACCAGCCACGATAATAACAAAACAAAATACACAAAACTGGCCGGAAATCAGATTATTCTAATATTTTTATTAACTTAAATAAAATAAAATAAAAAAAAATTCAATTCAAATCGAAATACAAAAAAAAAATCTTATGATGTGTATAAAGTAAAAATAAAAAATTCACTCAAATTATTTAATTTAAAATTATTAACACTTAATTTATTGTAATTTTTTTGATGTACATAATACACATATAATATGTATATAACGTACTATATATAAGCCAGCACACATACATATATAAACACACAAGAAAATATATAAAAAAATTTCCTTTTATTTGAAATAAATTGTAAAATAGATTTTCGGCAAAAAATAAAAGCTTTTCTTGGTATTTAGTTGGCTTTACCTTTGTAATTAATACGTTGTGTGCGCTTTCTTCCCTTTTTATATTCACATAACATTAACACATTAACAAAAACAACAAAAAAACTTCACTTGTTTTGTATATATAGAACCAAATAATATAAACTTAGAACAAAAACTCAATTTTTTTTTTTCAAAATTATAAAAAACCACTTAACAAATTCTCTTATTCTTTGAAACAAAAAAGCTTTTCTTACGACTTTATGTAATTCCACTTTTATTATTTTATAATTATGTACATAAAACAAAAATTTATATCAGGTTAATGTATAACAACTAAAACCCAAACATTTTTGTTTTGTTATGTGAAAACTGAGAAAATTTTTACGCTTCGTTAAATTTTATATAAAGTTTAACAATTTTTACATTACAAGTTTTGATTTTTAGTAATTTTAAAAATTAATAAAAAACCCAAAAAAATTATAAAAATAAAAATTAAAAATAAAAAAATAAAAACTTAAAAAATGAAGGAAAAGAGAACGAACTTTTAATGCATAAGAAGTTAAAATTCGAACTAAACACTTTCACAACAAATTCTCAACTAAAATATACAAAAAAAAAGTGAAATAAAATCTTTCAAGTTTCGTTGTATCGGCGTTGCGAAAGAAAGAAAAGAAGCTTTTTTCCCATTTTACATTTTATTTTTTTTTTATGTGTTTGGCTTCGGTCTATATTTTACTCGTTTACTTTGTTCAGTTTTCTCGTTCTATCTGTTTACGTTCACATCGCATCACTGCCGTGTGGAAATGTATACGTATTAAGTACGTTAATGTTTATTTGTTTCATTATGCTGGAAAATGTGCACGCGGGATGAAGCGGGAAAATTAGGAATGATATGATTTTTCTCCTCTTCGTGATATAAATTTATGGATAAGAATAAGATGAGTATACAGTTAATAAAAGCTCCGCATTTTAAAATTAAAAGGCAATAGTGTTTTCTCGTTTTGTTAGATTTTTTTGTACTAGATTGGTGTTTTTGTTATATTTGCGATGGGAAAATCGTGTACTTTTGAATGGTATATGACGTTGAAAATACCTACAAAATCAGCTTTAGATCTCTAGATCAACGTGAATCTTTTTCAACTCGGGTTTAATACAAAAGTTATTATAAAGCAATCGAAATTAAAGAAACAACCCCATGGCAACACCAACCGCAGTGTTGTGCGTCTATAATAGGAAATATTGTAGCGTAGAAAATAGTGTAGACAATTGATTTCTGCGTAGACAATGTCGATAATTGGTAGAATATTTCTTTTTTTGTTTTTACCGTTTTCCCGTCCAAAATGAGGTTTTTCGAATTTTAAATTAATTTTTCCAAAACAAGTGGTTGAGATCGTTTTCTCATACCAGAGAAATTATAAGTTTTTCCTCAGATCTCAGTTTCGAAAACGTATTCGATACTAAACTTTTAAAACGTTGATTTTTTGAAATATTTACTGCTGAACAATTTTTTATGGTTGTATAATAAATAAAATTTAGTAGAAAAGATGAACTTGACCTTTAAATTAATCTGTCGGCTTAGATCCGTTTTTTTTCTTATTCGCAGTCATGCTCTTTCAATGCGAGCATCTGTACGCGGTACCATACGACATGTCCTGCACTATGAACTATAATTTGATAATGTCCATTGATTGTGATTAAACGGGCGATATCCGTTTGCGGCTATAGCAATAATTTCTTCAAAACATATGTACGTTTTGTATTTATTTCACAGACCAGGATCAATGATGGTAATAAAATGAGTACATTGTTTATATGTCCATGCAGTAGTATGCAACCTACATAAATAATCGTATTCCCGTTCTAATAATCAAATTGTTTAGTTGTAAAAATCATTTTATCAATAGTTAGTAATGTTTTTTGAGTATAATTTGTTTCTCGCGTGTCTCTTTTTAAATTGGTCTCCGGTCATTAGTCAGCATTTTGGGTAATTTGCACATACGGAAAATTAGCCTACATTTGCTTTCGTAACTTTGATTCCAAAAATTTAATACGATCCTGTAACATTTCCTGAAACGTTATCTGTATCCATTCTATACAGCCATCGGCTTGGAATCCGGGAAACAAAAGCATCGTCAACGAATTTTCCTGCATTAGGCGTTGTCACTATTAAAAATAATCATTACATCTCTGGCCAGAATCGAAATCGAGTGACTTTCTTAACGAAACCAAATAAAATGTTGATTATGTCCTTTCATGGGTTACATCGAAACAAATACTGTACCCATCCAGTACGGGCGGTACGATATAGCGAAAACACATGGAGGTTGTTTACACCCGAATTGGTTTTGCCCAATGTAAATTGAGCTTGACGCACACAAATTCTCCAATATTTATGGTGTACTAGTGTGGTTTTACTATAGAGTACCACGCTTGATACGTCATCAAATTTATGTATACATTCATGTAATGATTCGCAGTAATGTTCGTAAAAAGTATTTGACATTTAGGGATTTTCTTAATAATAGGCCGTAGTATAATTTTCAATTGATATTATTGTAAAATTTACTGCATTTTACTGCAGTAAAAATATTATATAAAAAAATGTCTCATTTATTTGATCATACTACCTAATCGACATAGATTAACCTCATATAGCAAAAATGTTAAAAGCCATGAGATTATTTGTATCTTGGTATCCTGTTTTACTAGATTAAAATATAGTATTGTGTGACATATACAAGGTGCTATTTTTTTAAATATCGGCGATATTCATTTTGTTCTGGCCATCTAAAATTTACATTTGACTGAGCGACTCACCATTTCCAATTTTTCACTTACGTTATATTGCTTGAAATATCTTGCGAGCCTTTGGTCAAACTTGCGTGGCTATTTGAGTGAGAACTCACTTTCTGATCACCGATATGTAACATATAACCTCTACGTTAAATCTGTTATCCGGAAAGTCTTCAAGAATCCCAGAAGGACAAACTGGAACAATTATGAAGAGGTGTTGAAGGAATTATTGCCTTTGGAGGTCTCAGGACTTCCGGCGGCAGTAGAAGAATTAGATTACATGGTTGATATTGTCACAAAGGCACGCATTCATTCATTTAATTCTGCGTGCCCCCTGATAAACCCTAAGGGCAGGCAGAAACCGATATGGTGGACCTTAGGAGGACCAAAGTACAGAAAAAAGTTGATGAAGGCACAAAGAATGGCCAGGAGATTTTTCTGTTGTAGAGTGGAGGAGGTCTCTGAGACTTCTCGCCCTAGGAAAATTCTATCTAATAACCCAGCCAGTTCTAGTTATTTAATTAGGCTGGGTGGATCATGGACAGCTTCTAGTGCGGAATCATTGGAGCTTCTCATCGAAACCCATTTTCCGGGAAGCTTTGATGACACGATGGAGCCTGGAGCTCACTGAGGAACACCTTCAATAGATTTGGAGGGCATCGTGGACAGGGAACGAATCCTTTGGGCGCTGAACGGTTTTAAGCCTGTAACGGCTCGGATCGGATTATTCCGGCAGAGATCCAAAGGAACCTGGCAGTCATCCTCCCCTGGCAGAAGATTATCCTCGGGGGATATTTGACACTGGTCTATATTCCCAAGAAATGGAAGTAGTAGTCTTTATCCCGAAATCGAGAAAGATCTCACATGCTTGTCCAAAGGACCTGAGGCCGTTAACTCCATCATCCTTTCTGTTGAAAACCTTGCAAAGGCGGGTAGATGTAGTTATTCGAACAAAAATTAAGCCAAAAAATTGGGCAATGTCGCAGCATGCGTATTGTAAGGGAAAGTCGGTGGACACAGTTTTGCACGATCTAGTACGCACGATTTAGAAGTCAATTTACTCGAGAGAGTTTTGTATGGTACCATTTCTGGACATTGAGGGTGCCTTTAATAATGTCTAAACGGAGGCGATCATGGAAGGATTGTCATTTTTGAAGGTGGTATATCCCATAAGTAGGTTGATAAACCAGATACTGGTAAGCAGGATTATTACCTCGAAACTGGGGGTCCACCATCAGAAGACGGGTGGTTAGAGGAACCCCGCAGAGAAGTGTAATGTCCTCCTTTCTTTGGAGTGTAGTGATGAATGAATTGTTGGAACTGGAGGGAGAGGAGACAAGAGTGATGGCGTCTGCAGATGATGTAGCAATAGCTGTTTATAAGGCAAATATCTGGATACGATTATGGATGTTATGCAGAATGCACTCCTGATCGTTACGAAATGGGCCAGCAAATGTGGATTAGGGGTCAACCCTCCCAAGATGAAGCTGGTACTATTTACTAAGATATATAAAATTCCGGTAGTTAGTCCTCCTACCATGAACGGCATTAGATTGGATTTTGCTGACAAAGCGAGGTTTTTAGACATAGTCTTGGACAGTAAGCTCAGCTGGAAGCCTAACATTATGGAAAGAGTGAATAAGGCTAATGTAGCTATTTACTCGTGTAGGAATGCCATAGATAAGAGATGGGGTTTGAAACCAGAGCTGGTACATTGGCTCTATACCGCAGGTATAGAGAGTAGGGTAGAGGTTATGCTCTACCTTATTCCAATCGAATTTTTTTGGTAAGCAGATGGCAGCCAATGTGGCTACGAGACTGCTGGCTGTCTCTCAGTGGAAGTGTCTTCAGGCGGGGCACTCGGCGATAGTTAGATCTCTAAGGAAAGAACTGGCGAATCTAGATTATATTAAACCAACGTTGTACTTCGATAAAGGTTTCCGGACCATCTGTCTTTCGAGGGATTCCCGGAGGAATGAATCAATACTGGAAAACGAGGTAGTGCAATTTTTCACGGACGGCTCTAACCTAGACGGCAAGGTAGGAGCCGGAGTCTTCCAAATGTTCGGAATGTCGTGTGCTAGTCAAATTTTTCAGAAAACGATGTCGATAACGAAAAATGTCAATATAAAAAAGACGAAATTATTTTCATGGGACATATTTTAAATGCCAGTGGAATCAGGCCTACAATAGATAAAGTTAGAGACACCAGAAATTTTAGATAGCCAAATTCAAAAGAAAAGTCCGTAGTTTCTAGTTATACTAAATTTTATAGGAAGGTTCGTCCCAGATCTAGCAACGATTAGCGAACCGTTAAAAATTTTGACAAGAAAGGGTAACAAATTTGAACGGGCATCAGAACAAGAGAATTCGTTTCAAAAGCTTAAAGAAATAATAGTTAGTGAAACAATATTAGGATATTACGGATCAGAGGATCGAACAATTGCAACTCTAGCTTTAGTTTTGGTAGTCGAACGCTTCAAAATGTATCTGATGGGAAAACAATTTGACCTGATAACGGGCCATAAGCCATTAGAGGTATTGTTTAAGCCTTTGTCAAAACCGAGTCCGAGACTAGAAAGAGAAAGACGGGTACTCCGATTGCAGTCATATGATATGAACGTGATATACTGACCCGGAAAACGAATATAGCCGATCCATTATCAAGGCTATGTCAACCAAACTCCGAAACACACGATGGAAGAGGTGAGAAGTAATAAAACGAAATAGTCAAAACGGCAACGCCAAAAGCAATCACAATGGACGAAATTAAAGAAGCCATGAAGGACGAAGAAATAAGCGAATTAAAATGTTGTTTGGAATACGGAAAGTGGTCCGGTACTTCGACGATTTATCGGAGGTGAATGGAATATTACTGCGGTTCCGAAGGATAGTCATCCCAAAAAGCATCCAATTGAGAATACTTGAGTTGGCGCATGAGGGACGTCCTGACGAGTCGTTAATGAAAAGGAGGTTAAGAACGAAGACATGGTGGTATATTTATCAGGATAATGATGTGACGAATTACGTAAAAGCTTGTAAAGGGTGTTTTTTTAAGAGGTTGCCGATTTTTTTTTTGAATAAAACACATATAAAATTATGAAATGACCAAAATTTTTTTTTATTTGGTAGATAATTTTTTGGCATTTAACATTTAAACACAATTTCTGGCATATGGCTACCACGACTATTTTTCACAAATGTCATTCTGGAGGTCCAATTTTCCAGCACTTTTTCAAGCATTTGAGGGCGTATGTCAGCAATGACACGTTGAATATTGGTTTCCAAAGCGTCAATCGATTGAGGTTTATCCACATAAACCAATGACTTCACGTATCCCCACAAAAAGTAATCGAGTGGCGTCAAATCGCACGAACGCGGAGGCCAATTCACCGGACCATTTCTCGAAATAATGTTGTCGTTGAAAGTTTCTTTCAATAAGTCGATTGTTTCACGTGCTGTATGGCAAGTGGCACCATCTTGTTGAAACCACATTTCATTCATATCCATATCTTCAAGATTTGACAACAAAAACTCATTTAACATGGTTCTGTATCGATTTCCATTCACGGTAACGCGTCGTCCTTCCTCATTTTTAAAGAAATATGGACCGATGATCCCACCAGCCCATAGACCGCACCAAACAGTACATTTATCAGGATGCATTGGTAATTCTAGAACGGCGTGTGGATTATCTTTGCTCCAAATGCGACAATTTTGTTTGTTGACGTATCCATTTAACCAAAAATGCGCCTCATCACTGAAGAGAATTTTACGGTAAAAAAATGGATCTTCGTTCAATTGATTTAACGACCAATCACTGAATTCACGGCGCAAACGATGGTCGTGTGGCTTTAATTATTGCACCAATTGAATTTTGTATGGCACCAAACCCAAATCTTTACGTAAAATTTTCCATAAAGTCGATGGACAAAGTCCAATTTGCTGAGCACGACGACGAATCGATAAATTGTCGTTTTCTTCGACACTGGCCTCAACGACAGCAATATTTTCTTCTGTACGAACTCTTCTCATTCTTGTCGGTGGCTTGGCATCCAAAAGAGTGAATGTAGACCGAAATTTGGTAATTACGTTCTTTATGGTGGTCTCTGACGGACGATTATGTGCACCATAAAATTCACGAAGTGCTCTATAAACATTTTTAATTGAACACTGATTTTGAAAATAAATTTCCACGATTTGAAAACGTTGTTCTGGAGTTAACCTATTCATAATGATTTGCCAAACAATACTGAGTAGAAATGCCACTTTGAGCTGTCAAAACAACTGTCATAAAATAAAACGACATCTATCGGAAAAACAAACCTCCTAAAAAAACACCCGTTAGTAATTGTCAAATAGTATCTAAAAGAAAACGTCCTGAGCCATTGTATATTACAGAACTACCTAAGAGTCCATAGAGACAGATACGAATGGATTTCCTTGGCCCATTACCTAATTTGGGGAGTTTTTCTTAGTGATAACTGATTATTATAGTCGGTTTATACTTGTGGAAATAATGAAGACGTGTACAAGTGAAAAAACGATCGAGGTATTGAAACCAATTTTCACACGATTTAATTTTCCCGAAATACTGATAACCGATAATGGTCCACAATTCATTAGTCATGAATTTGGATAGTTTTGTGGAACATTGGGCGTAAAGCTGAAGCACACTATACCATACTCATCGTCGTCAAGCGTTTAAGAATCACACAGCTAAAAACGAAAAACTACAGAGATGAATTAATAATTATAAAGCATAAAACGCGGTACATTAATAAATTATTAGATTATTACACTATGCAATGTGCAGATGGTAATAAAATCGAACCTATAGGTGTACGTCCTCGCTTTGGCAGGCAACTGCGTAAGGTAAGGACGTGAAAAGCGAACTGCGAAAGAGTAGGGACTACTTCGGCCACAGAACAGATTGCACAGATTCAATAATAAAAAATAAAAATATAAATAAAATTAAAATATACGGATAAATTAATAAAACAAAATATTAAAACTCGGCGGTTTTTATTTAAGAAAAAAATAAAATAAATAAATTCATAAATCTATTGGCATACCTAGTAATACAGAATTATGTTAAATAATAAAAACGTAAATAAAAATTATAAAAAAATATAAATCAAGACTAAATCAGTATAGTTGAATTAACAGTAATTTTTATTAGTTCTTCTATGAACTAGTAAAAATTGCTGGACGCAAACCAAATTCTTAAATTAGGAAACGGCACATTTTTAATTTTAAAATGTTCAAACATTTCAATTCATCACTTATCAATTGTAACCCATTGTCATTCCAATTTTCAATTTTTTCCGCAGTTGCGTACTTTTTACATAAAACCGTTTCATCGGATAATTCGTTATTTTCGATTTTAATTTTTGCAAACTTTTTGGTGACATATTCAAATGACTTCCCCACATTTTCCATGTAACCTTTTCTTTTAACGTCCTCCATGAAAAACAATTGTTGCTAACGAACTGTGGGGTGAAACGATCCAAGCATTTACAGCAATTCATATACAATTGCTGCATTTCAGATTTTAAATTAATTTCATAACAGCATCCATTTTCAATTAATACGTTTAAATGCGATCTTACTAAAATCGGTATATAGTTCGACATAACGTTCATGTAGTTTAGGCATTCGATAGATTTCACCGTAAAATGGAATATTGCGGTCAGGTTATGCATAAATTTAAGACACATTTCAGGTGTTTCGTCATTGAAAAGCGATTTAATATTTTTGGGCAGTTATCGAACGACAGAAAAGAGGATTTCAGAGGTTCGAACATTTGTCGAACATATACGATGTATTGCTGGTAAGAGTACTAGGCAACGTGTTAACATTATGTAAACCTTATCCATTAAATTTCTCAAATGTTTCGGTGATATTAAGAATTTCCCTTAGATTAGATGATTTTACGTTTAATTATGTAGTACTGGTGTTGTTCATAGCAGTACATTAACAGTTCAACCGCTCTGTGCTTGGTTTATAAACATAATTGTTTAAAGGTCTACTTTTTACAACAAGTGTCGATCGTTTTAATATTTTTTTCAAAATTCTCCTAAAACAGCTAAAGCATACAAGAAATTACTATTTAACCGATTACTCTGTTCATATTTTTCAAATGTGTAGTAAGAATGAGACACTCGATCTTGAAATAGTTCCATTAACAAAGAAATCATAAAATTTGCTGAATGCTAAGTTAAAATATAATTTATTTTCGTCATTCTCCACATTTCCGACGCCATTTTTTTAATTATCTACATGTATTGTCTACACATGTAGAATATTAATTAACTACGCGTTGTAGAAAATACGGCACAACACTGACACTAACGTATACGAATTGTATATATAAATATAAGTAAGTGTCAGCCCAGAAAATATTCCACAAGGATAAGACGCTATTTACTATCGTCAACCTAAAAAATTATCTATCTCTGCAGAAAAACCCACCCTAATTATACTGTCAACCCAAAAATAAAACTGTAGTGATACTAAAAAAATGTTATAATAGCCGGATTATACTGTCAGCCCAAGAAATAATCATTAATTGGAAACAAATCAGTAGTTTTCAAAGAATATTGAATAACTCAATGAATCAGAGATCTGGAGGATTCCCGAAGCCCATATATATCAAGACGTACTTTTCAACAAAATCGAACAAGTATCGAAATTATTCGAGTTCTGCAGTTAGCTTTCAAGAGCATTCAAGGCAACAACCGTTTTACGGGAATTGTAGTTCTGAAGGATTCGCGTTGACAATACAATACAATATATATATATATATATATATATATATATATATATATATATATATATATATATATATATATATATATATATATATATATATATATATATATATATATATATATATATATATATATATATATATATATATATTATATTTATATATATATATATATATATATATATAATATAAAAATAAGTCGGGTTTTCCTTCCTGACGCTATAACTCCAGAACGCACGAACCGATTTCCACGGTTTTGCATTCGTTGGAAAGGTCTCGGGCTCCGTGAGGTTTATAGCAAACAAAATTCAAGAAAAATTTCAACAGAAAAGCAGGAAAACAGGGAAAATCATTTTTCACATACAGCGCCATCTCTGATACATAGCATGTACTACAAACCAATATGGTTTTGCATGGTGGTGGAGCAGATGGCGCCAGTACGTGGTGTGTAAGTACGTTTCATTTTAAGTAGATGGCGCCGGTGCGTGATACATTGTTTGACAGCTACTCATTGTACTCTGCTCAGTTAATTTCATGTGACATTTATTATGCGCACGTTCTTTCAAACGCTAACTTAAAACCGGTATTGTGTTCACTGTGAAATTGTGAAATTGAGGTTAAAGTTATTCGTTTCCTAACAGTTCAATTGGTAACCATCAAATCAATCACGCGTATTGTGCAAATTTTTATTCAATTTCAACAGCAGGCATTTGTTCTTAAGGTGGTAAGTTGAACTGTGTAAATTATGTGGATCGTGCATTTGAGGTAAAATTAAATAAATAGTCTGTCCATAGTCCAAAATGCCTAGAGTGCGAACATCGGCCGCCGCACAAGACATGCAAGCCAGCAAAAAGTGTATTCACAGAACTTAAGCGAAGAAAGACAAAATATAATAAGAGAAAATGCCCGATTGAGACAACGAGTGAGCACACGAAGATCATTAGCATCATACAATCGCTTGGCATCCCAATATGATCCCACTGCGAACTACAGTGATGATGACAATTTAGATATTGGACCAATGACGACTGTATGCCGATATTGCAATGCGTTAAAGTTCAAAAGAGAAACGGGTGGATTGTGCTGCGCAAGTGGAAAAGTCAAACTGGATCCATTACTTACACCACCACAGCCATTGTTCGATGGAAGTGATCCCGATTCCAACCAGTTTCTTCAACGCATCCTTGAATACAATAACTGCTTTCGCATGAATTCCTTTGGAGCTAATATCATTCGAGAAGGCGGCTTCATGCCGACTTGCAAGGTAAAAGATACAACACACACAACCAATCACTCACACCAATCAATCACACCAACACAATCAATTGCAACACTTAACAACTACACATACACCACACACTACACCATCACACGATCAGAAGTCACACCGTATTCTTTAACTAATGATTGTTTGCAATTACAGATACTAGGACAAATATATCATTTGCATAGTTCAATGGTGCCAACACCAGATGAGCCGCATCAATTTCTGCAAATATATTTCATTTCGTCGATGGTGGATCAGCTGAATGTGCGGTGCAATATACAGGGAACACAACAGTTAAAGAGACGAATTATTGAACAGTGGCAAGCATTTTTTCACGCTAATAACGCTGTGGTTAATATGTTCAAAACAGCATTGGAACGAATGCCATCGGATACGCACAAATTTGTCATAAGAGCGGATCGTACCCCAACAGGTGAACATGTGCGAAGATTCAATGCACCCACCGTTGATGATGTTGCTGCAATTATTGTTGGCGATCCAACTAAATCACGAGACATTGTCGTTCAGCGACGAAGCAATATCATGCATCGTGTAAACGAGACACATCGTTTGTACGATGCGTTACAATATCCAATCATTTATTGGCAAGGGCAAGACGGATACGACATCACGTTGAAAATGGTCGATCCAATTACAGGTACAATATTCACACACTAATTATTGCTATTATTGGTTTCCATTAACACTCCATTTAATTTTGCATTTTCAGGCGTATCAACGAACAAAAATCTAAGCGCAATGAATTACTATGCGTATTGTATGATGATTCGTACACATGAGGAGAATGTCATTCTGAAGTGCTGTCGGCTATTCCAGCAATTCGCTGTCGACATGTATGTCAAAATCGAGACCGAACGTTTCGCGTTCATCCGATTCAATCAGGCAAAGCTACGATCTGAGGACTATATACCCTTGCGTGATGCTATTCATTCAGATGGTAATGTTCAGAATATTGGACGCCTGACGATTCTCCCATCATCTTATATCGGAAGCCCACGACACATGCACGAATACGCTCAAGACGCTATGACGTACATGCGAAATTATGGAACTCCGGATTTATTCATTACGTTCACATGTAATCCGAAGTGGACGGAAATTGAACGTGAGTTGGACCCGGGCCAAAAACCGCTAGATCGCCATGACATAATCGCCAGAGTATTTCAGCAAAAACGGTTATGATGGATGTGCTTACTAAGTATCGAGTTTTTGGTGACACACGTTGTTATATGTACTCGGTGGAATGGCAGAAGCGTGGACTACCGCATGCTCATATCCTAATTTGGTTGCTGAACAAATTACATTCAAATGAAGTGGATGACATCATATCAGCTGAAATTCCTGATCCAGTCACTGATCCCCATCTACACGACATTGTGACGACACAGATGGTGCATGGACCGTGCGGTGCATTAAATCCATCATCGCCTTGCATGGCTGATGGAAAGTGCACAAAACGATATCCGCGACCGTTAGTTGCTGAAACAGTCACAGGGAACGATGGATATCCAGTTTATCGTCGGCGTTCAAAAGAAGATAATGGTCGAACTATCAAAGTTAAAGTTCGAAATCAAGAGATTGAGATCGGAAATGAATTCATTGTACCATATTGCCCGCTGCTATCACGAATTTTCGAAACACATGCGAACGTTGAGAGTTGTCATTCGGCCAAATCAGTCAAATATTTGTGCAAGTACGTGACAAAAGGCAGCGACATGGCTGTGTTTGGTATTGCGTCGGAAAATGCGAATGACGAAATCAGCAACTTCCAAATGGGCAGATACGTCAGTACTAATGAAGCACTGTGGCGATTATTGTCATTTCAAATTCATGAAAGATATTCCACAGTTGTACATTTAGCAGTGCATTTGGAAAATGGACAAAGAGTTTACTTCACTGAGGCTAATGCGGCACAACGAGCTGAGAGACCACCATCGACAACATTGACTAGCTTCTTTGCAATGTGTGAAGCAGATCCATTCGCAGCGACGCTGATGTACGTTGAAATGCCCAAGTATTACACTTGGAATCAATCAACAAAGAAATTCCAACGTCGCAAACAAGGAACCCCAGTTCCAGATTGGCCACAGGTGTTTTCCACTAATGCGCTAGGTCGCATGTATACTATTCATCCTAGAAATGATGAATGTTTTTATTTGCGACTGCTGTTGGTAAATGTACATGGACCAAAATCATTTGCGCATTTGAAAACTGTGAATGGCCACCAATACCAAACATATCGAGAAGCATGTCAACTATTGGGTTTGCTGGAGAACGATTCTCATTGGGATTTAACACTTGCGGATTCAGTTGTTTCATCAAATATGTACCAAATACGAACGCTGTTCGCATTATCATCACCACATGTTTCCCTTCACAACCAATTCAGTTATGGAAAAAATACAAAGACGACATATGTGAAGATATCTTGCATCGTTTGCGCATTAGAACGAATAATCCCGACATGCAAATAACCGATGAAATCTACAATGAAGGATTGTTTCTGATTGAGGATCAATGCTTGACTATTGCAAACAAGCTACTGATTGAAGTAGGAATGATTGCGCCAAATCGATCGATGCACGATGCATTCAACCAAGAATTAAATCGAGAGTTGCAACACAATGTTGATACATTGCAGGAATTCGTTCGAAATAATGTGCCGTTGCTGAATGAACAGCAAAAAGAAGTATCCGAAACATTAATGCAAGCGGTGGACAATAATACTGGTGGTCTATTCTTCCTGGACGCACCTGGTGGAACAGGGAAAACGTTTGTCGCTTCATTGATTTTGGCCACTATTCGATCAAGATGTGACATATCTTTGGCGTTAGCATCATCTGGAATTGCGGCGACTTTTCTAGATGGCGGTGGTACTGCACATTCTGCGCTTAAGTTCCCACTCAATTTAAACACAATTGATACTCCAACATGCAATATTTCCCGATCCAGTGCAATGGGAAAATTGTTGATGCAATGCAAGCTCATTGTTTGGGATGAGTGCACAATGGCACATAACAAATCACTTGAAGCACTTAACTTCACACTGAAGGATCTTCGGCGAAATAACAACATCTTTGGCGGCTTGATGATATTGTTGGCAGGCGATTTCAGGCAGACGTTGCCAGTAATTCCCCGTGGAACGCCTGCAGATGAATTGAATGCTTGCCTGAAGGCATCACCTTTGTGGAATAACGTAAAAACATTACCGCTAACCACTAATATGAGAGTTCAACTTCAAAATGATCAAAGTGCTGCACAATTTTCCAAACAATTGTTAACTGTTGGAAATGGAAAAGTCCCAGTTGATGCGACAACTGGATTAGTTGCTCTTACCAACGACTTTTGCCGATTCGTAGTCTCTCAATTAGCTCTTATTGAAAATGTTTTCCCAAACATTAGTGAGAATTATCAGAATTATGCTTGGTTAAGTCAACGAGCAATTCTCGCCGCAAAGAATAATGATGTACACGCACTGAATTTCATCATTCAATCAAAAATCGCTGGCGATTTGGTGACATACAAATCCGTTGATTCCATAACAAATCCCGATGATGTAGTAAATTATCCAACGGAGTTTTTGAACTCTCTGGAGTTACCAGGATTTCCACCACATAACTTGCAACTCAAAGTTGGTTCAGTTATTATCATATTGCGTAATTTGAATCCACCGCGACTTTGCAACGGTACTCGACTTGCGGTGAAAAGACTTATGCCGAATTTGATTGAGGCAACCATTATTAACGGAAAGTACGCAGGTGAAAATGTATGTGTGTGTTCGAAATGTGTTCGCAATGACAATTAACAAGTTGCAAGGCCAATCGCTTAGTGTTTGCGGGATAAATTTAGAAAATCATTGTTTTTCACATGGGCAGCTATACGTTGCGTGTTCACGAGTTGGGAAACCATCCGCTTTGTTTGTGTTAACGTCAGACCAAAACACAAAAAATGTGGTGTACCAAAGAGCACTTCAATGAAACGGATAATTTGCGGACACGTATAACGCTTCGATTCAGTATTTACTTTGGATTCACTTTCATTTTTTACTTAGAGAAGTTCAACTAAACTACACTTCATTTTTGTAATCGAAATGAATTCATTACTGTTGTGAAATGAAATAAAATTTTTCCTTTTCAAATATAAAACAAAAAAAATAATTTTTCTTCATCTTTTAATTTCCAAACGAAATGGTACAAAAAACGAAGCCATCTGGTGGCGAAACGGAGTTCGCCGGGTCAGCTAGTATATATATATATATATATTATATATATATATATATATATATATATATATATATATATATATATATATATATATATATATATATATTTATGTATATATATATATATATATATATATATATATATATATATATATATATATATATATATATATATATATATATATATATATATATATATATATGTATATATATATGCCTTACAAATTAATATATTTTGGAAATTTATATATTTATGATACAAAATCGTTTTGTCTAACAAAACTTGAACTTTCGTTTTTGGTTTTCTCTTCTTTTGACCAAATTTCTGATGAATGAGTTCGGCTAATCTTAAAGTTATTACTCTTATTACCTTGAAAACTCTGCGCATTTCCTCGTATCGACCTAATCAAGATTTCGTATCTGCTTGAAATTGTATTGCATGTTCAACCAAGAAAAACCAACTATGGCTCCTTGTCGGAGTGCACAACTCAGGGGCCGGCCCAATGCCCCCCACTGTGCAGATGGTTCTACGTAAATGGGATCTATAGTCGTACGTCCTCGATTTGGCAAGCAATGCGGAAGGTAGGACGTGAAAAGCGAAATGCGAAAGAGTTGGGAGTGCTTCGGCCCCAATGCGTACCCCGCATGGCATAGATTAAAACATAAAAAAACAAGAAAAGACCAGTTACATTTACATTAAAAACTTCATCGGTATCGTAGCCCCGTTCTCGTATATTTTAGTCAGCTCTGCAGAATACTGCCTGGCTACACATTCTCGGACGCTACTTCATTTTTGATCTAGAAACCCATACCTTTCTAGAAATTGTGCACCCTAAACCCACTACTTGGTCAAAGTTAAAACAGGTTTACAGGTTCTATTAGATGGGGCCTAGTCGCATCATCAACGTGTATATACGTTACTTAGCATGCTGGTTTAGTAGTGCTCCAAAGCAAATCATTTATCGTTAAAATTCAGGCAAATTTAGCTTAACTCACGATTCATATTAATTTATATTACACAATATTCAAAATATGTGAGTGTTGTAATAAAATTTATAGCAAGTTCGGTCTTATATTTGTACGTAAAATCGGTGAAAACAGAGGTTTAATCGGTTTATCCGAATTGAGTATATTAAATTTTCGAACACATTTGGTTGGTTTTAGGGTTTAGGACTAATTTCACTATATTGTGCCGTATATTGAAATTTGTAGAACAGTTTAAGACCAAATTTACGCGAATAAGTGATAATAAATACAACACTGAAAGAGCTTGCTTAACTCCAATCGAAGCCACACCTAATGGTAAAATTAACACAATATGTACGTCGTCTCAGCATTGTCTTGTCGTAAGTTTAAAAATGCCACTTTAGGGAAAGCTTATTTACGTTTGGAAGCTTATTTACATAATTTATATATAGGGTGGCCCATCTGGCGTTTGCAATTTCAACTACCGGTTATTTCGAGTGTGGCAACGCTTACGTCATTCGTGTAATGACGAAAATTTACGAAATGGGTCGCTTTGCGTGCTTACTTTCAAAGTGGTGAGTCGTCTACTCAAACTGTAAGAAATGTAAGTCGAAAATTCAGTAGAAATGACATGCTTACATGGTACAAGGCACTGGATTGTTATTGGATAAACCAACACGTGGACGTGCATTTACAGCGCGTACGGCCGAGAACAGTGCAGCTGTTGGTCAGAATGTGTCTGAGCATCCGTCAACATCAACTTGCCATCGTGCGCAAGAATTGAATATTTCACCCAGTTATGTGATGAAAATTTTGCACAAATACCCTCGGTATAAAGGCGTACAAAGTTCAATCAGAGCATGAGCTGAAGCAAAATGATCATCAGCAAACGTTTTCGGTTCGCTAACAAGGCTGTAGAACGCTTGGAAGAAAATGAGTATTTTTTACTGAAAAATGAACTTTTCCGACTAAGGTAATTTTAACCAATTGTCGGATTTGGGGTTCAGGAAACCTACACGACACGATGGAGAAGCCGATCCATCCACAACGAGTGACGGTTTGGTGTGGATTTGACACCGGCGACATCATTGGTCAATTTTTTTCGAAAATGGGCAAGGTGCCGCCCTTGGTCAATGGAGAGCGTTACCGAGCCATGATAAATGGAGGACACGACATTTGGTTTCAACTAGACTGGACACAGCAAATGCAACAGTCGGTCTTTTGCACACTGTCTTCGGGGACCGTTGGAAGTTTTTTTTTGTGGGGAGCCGTTAAGGATAAGTGTTATCCAGAGACTATCCAAGACTTAAAAGATCAAATCTAAGTTGCCATTGATGAGATAGGAGCTCATACAATCGAAAATGTTCTGAAAAATTGGGTTGTCAGAATGGGGTATTGTAAATCGCTTTGAAAAATATTCATTCGGATTTGAATTAGTGCCAAATTAAATTGTAAACGTTAGATGGGTCACCCTTTATTTATGTATACTTTAATATTTCGTAACCTTATAAAAGTTTACTAATTTTTCCGGAAAATGATTTATCGACCGATTTATCGTATAATTTTTGAAGTTGTGCGAAACAATAGACATACGATAAAATCTTCTGGCATAGGGCAAACTACCGGTGGCACTAGTCTGGCTTTGTTTGGGAATAGGGAACTGGGAAAAATATTTGCATAGCATTTTTGTCGAAAATGTATTTTTCTGGAATACTAAGGGAATCAGTTTGGTGTAAATATTTTCGAAACAAAGTTAAAAGGGAAACTTTCTTTTGAAAATGTTTGCACTAACCTTGTTCCTTCAGAAGGCCAGAATAGTGCCACTGGTAGTTAGTTATAACACCCGTGCATTAGTAACTGTAGTGAATTATATGCAATATAACTCACAAAATTTATTATTACAAACATACACCTTATTCACACTGCGTTCGAGTCCCGTGCAAGTAAATGTAATTTTCTCTTTAATATTTTTGCCTAAATTTAATACTAAGTTAATTAATTAATTCAAAGCGATGCCGAACATATCGACCCTAAGGCCATTTAGTTGTTTTTTCAATAACCGGAATATTATTGTATATTCCGTGTTATCTGAAAGCACAACTAAATAGCCATAGGCCGATATGTCCGACATCGCTTTGAATTAATTAATTAACTTAGTATTAAATTTAGGCAAAAATATTAAAGAGAAAATTTTAAGAAAACTTAAGATTTTTTTATTGTATATAAATAAACTGTTGAGAGTTCTAATGGGTTATCTCTATAGTCTTCTACTGGTACTTACTTATTGATACATTTTGAAAATTACGTTTTCTTTAATTAGAGAACCTACCCCCGACTTCCCATAGTCGGTTATTTTGGCATTTCTGCAATTAACCAGGACTGTCAATTTATGTAAACCGTCGTTTGAAAGGTCTTGGATCAAACAACAATACTTAACTCACTTTATTTCGGAAATTGTTTATTCTGGCACTAGTATCAAATAATTTTTTGTTATTGTCAGGTCTTGAGCAAAGCAATAATTTCATATCAATATTTTAGTTCAAAAATTCGCCGCCATAACACTGGTGGTAATTTTTTCGTTTATTATAGAAGGCATATTAATGAGAAGTTCTCTCAGGCAAGTAATTTTTTGTTTAAAGGTATTAAACCCACCAAAAATATTGTTACCAGCATTTTAATTCACAAAATTACTATTTCAGCACATGGTAAATTATTTGATTATTATAAAATATGCGTACCATACATTTTTCATGTCTTGGAAAACTCAGCAAAACACATTTTGACTAGCCCAAAGATTACGTCGTGACAGAAATAACATTAAAACTGATCTTGTTTCCCCAAAATTATTTTGTTTAAATAGATGAATTCTATTACCTCTATAAGCCAACCCTGGGAAATCTCAAGGAAATAAGGAAATTGGCAAATGATCAAAATATGTTTTACGGTAAACGGTAAACTAATGCGATATTGAAACATAAAAAAAAATATTGAAAGCCACAATGGTCAACTAAGTCAAATCGATATTATCATATTGAAAATTTAATTCACATTTAAAATTGAAATTTAAAAATTCAAATCCAAATTAAAAATTCATCCTGCTACATTCATAATGCCCGCAAGCGAGATGCAGCCCTATATCAAAGTTGAATAACCAAAATACATTATTTAAATTTTAGAAACCACTTTGGATCATGATGTACAAGCAAACATGAAACATACAGTTTGAACTATATATCAACTTGTTTTAACTGTTATTAACGGAGGCAAATGAGACAAAAACTGACCCAGGTCAAACGTTGAACGGAAAATCTCTTGTATTTCCGTTCCAGAAAGCACTATAGGCTCTTGGCCATAAATGAGACAAGTATTTTTAGATGTTTGGCCCATGCAAGATGCACACAAAGTTTGACGAAATTCGCTTGGTAATATCAGGGTCAACTAAAATAAAAAACAATGTATCATTTTTAAATGAATCAAACATGATCCAAAAATTATGTCTCATTTATGGCCAAAAGAGTACAGTGATTTCTGGAACGGAAATATAAGAAATTTTCCGTTCAGCGTATGACATGGAGTGGTTTTTGTCGTATTTGACCCTGTTATTGCCAAGATAATTTTTTCAAACTGTGTGTGTGTGTGTGTGTGTGTGTGTGTGTGTGTGTGTGTGTGTGTGTGTGTGTGTGTGTGTGTGTGTGTGAGAGTGTGTGTGTTAAATGGATCAAACATCATATAAAAATATCAGTCCCATCTATGGCCGGCCAACCTAGTGGTTGCCAGAACTGTGCAAAGTTCTAAAAATCCTCGTGTGCATTGGCATTTAATAGATCTTCCAGAGAAACATATCGGGATCGATGAGAACCGGCCAAACTCTCGATTAGTAATCGTTTGAATACCGAAATATTTTAAATCTCAACTCACACGTTTCGGGGCAATACTTACCAATGCCAGAACTATGACACAGCTCTAAAAATCCACGTGTGCATTGGTATTTAATAGATCTTCCTGCAAAACATCACGGGATTGAGGAGAACTGGCCAAAATCTCGATTAGCAATCGGTTGAATAGTAAAATATTTTAAAACACAACTCACACGTTTCGGGGCCATATTTACCCATGCCAGAACTATTACAAAATTCTAAAAATCCTCGTGTGCATTGACATTTAATAGATCTTCCTGGGACACATAACGGGATCGATGAGAACCGGCCAAAAACTCGATTAGTAATCGATTGAATAGCAAAAATATTGTACATCAAAACGCACACGTTTCGAGGCCATATTTGCCCATACCAGAACTATGACAAAATTCTAAAAATCCTCGTGTGCATTGACATTTAATAGATCTTCCTGGAAAACATAATAGGATTGATGAGAACCGACCAAAATCTCGATTGGTAATCGTTTTAATAGCAAAACATTGTAAATCAAAACACACACGTTTCGAGGCCATATTTACCCATGCCAGAACTATGACAAAATTCTAAAAATCCTCGTTTAATATTACCAATCAGTGGTAAGTTCTGATTTAGAGAAATAGTATGAATTCTGTCCAAAGTACAATCGAATCTTATATCTGGGTGAACTTTTACTTCAGATCCTCTCTTTCAGGGCTAACCGAGAACATAGTGGAATTGAGGCAAGCACTCCTCCTGCTGAGTTTACTTGAAGATGGTTTTTATGTTTGACTTTAATTTAAATTTTTTAATTCGTTTGTAACTGCTAATTTCCATATTTTTGTTTAGATAGGAGTTTCGTTAAAATATCGTTTCGCCTAAATGTTTGCTTTTATGTTGATATTACTAACACTAGCATACATAGGATTTTTTTAGGTAATATTTCACGACTGTGCGCAGGAGTGTAAAATTTTCCCTAAACCTTTCCTAAAAATATTTTACACTTACGATAGGTTTTGGAAATAGTTCGCGCGCATTAGTCAGTTAGATTCTGAAAAGATAATGAATTACTTTTCTGGCATTAACTGGAGCTTTCTGCATGCGTCTGATAATGCCAATTCCCCCTTCAAATCCTTTTATGATTGCCTGTAATGCATGACAATTGTCTGCCAACTAAAAAAATAGCTAATTGCCAATCGGCTGCCCCATGGTTTAATTGTAAGATTGCTAAAACTATGCTTGCGAATGATCATGAGTATGCAAAGTATAAAAGAACAGGCGACATAAGTAATCTAGAATTATATCGTAAAGAGCGCAATAGGGTAACTAGCTTGATAAAGATTTCCAAACAAATATAATTTTTTGCAAATAACTAGTAAATTAACCACGAAACGAATTTGGAGTAATTTTAACCATATTGGATTGGGGACTAGTAGGTCTGGTGTTTCTACTGAATTTGACCCTTCAATTATCAACACTTATTTTTGCAATGTACCCCAATCATCGGTAGTTGCAGATGAAAGAGCGCACAGGCATACTACTTCTATCTCATTTTGCACCACAAGTGTAAAACTTATTAAATCAAATTCTTCCGGCCACGATAAAATAAACTTAAAATTTCTCAAGAATATTTTACCACATACTCGTATTGTATCACCTTTGACATACCTGATTAACAGTTGTATCATGCGTCCTGAATATCCTGAAATCTGGAAAATGAACCCGATTGAAAAAGAAGGGTATTGATTCTTTGGATAATCTTAGACCGCTTAGTTTAGTTTCCATTTTATCTAAAGTATTCGAGACCATTCTTCGTGATCAAATTAACCAGTATTTGGCTAATTTTCATTATCTAACTAAATTTCAATCCGGATTTCGTAATAACCACAGTACAACGACTAACCTGCTTCATGTTGTAGACGATCTGGCCTGTCATCTTAACGGAAAAAACTCATTTGTTGTTCCAATACTGTTGGATTACTCCAAAGCATTTGACTCTTTGAACCATGTTCTATTACTACAGAAGTTGATGATTTTCCTTAATTTTGACAAGAGAGCACTTAAACTTATTTTTAGCTACTTAAAAGATAGATATCACAAAGTCGTTTTAAATGGGAAAGAATCAGTTCCTAAGCGTATATCTGTAGGTCTATTTCAAGGAACTCTATTTGGCCCAACTCTGTTTTCCCTTTTCATTAATGAAAAGCAATGAAATACTCCAAATAGCACTACCTAATAGCACTAGTGAAAATATACTGGAAACCTTTGACAATATTAATTTGGATCTGTCCAATATATAGATTTGGTCCAAGTCTAATGAGATCTCACCGAACATCGCTAAAACGAATGCAATTCTGATTGCTAAAAGAAGTTTTCAAGTGATACCCGATTTCTTTATTGATGGTGTGAAGATTAAGTTTGCGAATTATATTAATAATCTGGGAATTTGTATAAATGACAGGTTCTGCTGGGATTCACAAGTTTTTAATGTCTGTGGTAAGATCAATTCTACTTTATATGGTTGGAAGCTTCATAAAAATATCTGCCCTAAAAATGTTCGAATTTTGTTGGTTAGATCATTAGACAATCTGAACATGGACACCAATCTGACTAAGCCGATTCGATAGCCTCTAATCATAGGTAGATTTTAGATAGATAGGTAGACAGGCCGCAAGTATGAGAAAGTGGTCAAACTTGTCTGTTAGTTCAGTTGATCATCCCTCTCAACAAAACTCTTGCGCTTGGGAACGGGCGAATAGTTTATGGTAGTTTAGTAAGCGACTAAATAGTTCAAATCTAAAAGGTTTGAGCATCAATCAAAACCACCCCTCTATATCAGGCCACAAGTATGAGAAAGTGGTCAAACTTGTCTATTAGTTCAGTTGGTCATCCCTCTCATCGAAACTCATTTGTTTGGGAACGGGCAAATAATTTATAGCAGTTTAGTAAGCGATTAAATAGTTCAAATCTAAACGGTTTGAGCATCAATCAAAACCACCCCTCTATATCAGGCCACAAGTATGAGAAAGTGGTCAAACTTGTCTATTAGTTCAGTTGGTCATCCCTCTCATCAAAACTCATGCGTTTGGGAACCGGCAAATAGTTTATGGTAGTTTAGTAAGCGATTAAATAGTTGAAATCTAAACGGTTTGAGCATCAATCAAAACCACTCCCCCCCCCCCCCCTCCCTATATCAGGCCACAAGTATGAGAATGTAGTCAAACATCAAAACTCATGTATTTGGGAACGGACAAATAGTTTATAGTAGTTTAGTAAGCGATAAAATAGTTCAAATCTAAACGGTTTGAGCATCATTCAAAACCACAAATAAACTGTTTCTGGATACTCTCAATCCTCTCAGAATTACAGTGGTAGGAGGGTGACCAAACAGGAGATGCATACTCAAAAATGGACCGAATAAAGCATACGTATAATGATGTCAAAGTTAACGGGTCACGAAAGTCCTTGCAGTGTCGTTTAATGAAGACAAGCATAATGTACGTCTTTGAAATAATGGCGTTAACATGTCTGGTAAATGTAGCGTCAGATTCAAAGATCCGAAATGAACTCAACCCGATCAATGGTTTCATTGTACATTTGATATTGATAAAAAAACAAGTGAGCGGATACGGAAGAAAGAAATAGTTTTGCATTTACTCACGCTTAAAGCCAATAAGTTGTTAATTGACCAGCTGCAAAAGCGGTTTAAGTCGGCTTGTAACATTTCGCAGCCTAACACGCTAGAGATCCGGGCGAAAATCTTCATGTCATCTACGAAGAGTAGGCAGTTGGCGAACTTAAAACATTTTACAACGTCTTTAATAAATAATGAAAATAACAGTGCGCCGATATGGCTACCTTGAGGCACGCCGGGTGGCTCCCGAAATAATGGGGGGAAAGAATCCAGAATCCTAACAGATTGCCAACGATCTGAGAAATAAGAACGCAACCAGTCGATGGGAATGAAATCGCAATCGAGACTCTCCAACTTGCTAATAAGAATGGAGTGATCAATCACATCGAAAGCCTTTGCGAAGTCTGTGCAGACAACGTCAAGCTGCTGCTTGGAGTTTAGACTGAGGACAAGTTAGACACGGTAGACCTATCGGGATAAAATCCATGCTGAAAAAAAGAAATAAGTCTCTTGGTATGGAAGTGCAATACTCTGTGAACCATGGATTCAAACAGTTTCGGTAAGACAGAGAGAATATCGATTTCACGATAACTACTTACCTCACTTCTATTACCCGCCTTGAAAATTGGATGAACGCGTGATATTTTCTATATAGACTTACGGCACAACGTTTGAATAGGATCGGTGGAAGACCGTCATAATCCGCTCCCTTGCTAACGTCGAGAAGGAGCAGTTGATCCAGAACCTCCTGTTCGGTAAGTTTGAAATGATCGAGTATAATGGGGATGGAAGTAGTAGGAGACCTAATGGAGGTCTGGTAAGACATATTCGACGGAAAACCAGGTACCGTTTGCTTGCTGTTAATGAAGTTCCAAAATTTTTTGGGATTGGATGCCAAAACTTGCTCGATTTGCACTACGTAATTATTGAAAAGGAAAGAAAAATACATTTTAATTTATGCTTTAGTTTATTTTTTATATACTTTTTATTACTAATTTGTATGGATAGAAAAGCTATGCTTTATCCTTTATGTTGAATAAATAAATAAATACATAAATACATGCGGTAGTTTTTGTCTTATTTGACCCTGTTATTTTTGTCAATGGAATTTCCCCAAACTGTGTGTGCCAAACTGTATTGAAGGAACCAAACATGATCTACTTGTTATTGCCAAGATAATTTCTTCAAACTGAGTGTGTTCTTAAATGGATCAAACATGATCTAAAAATATTAGTCTCATCTATGGCCAAGAGATGATAGTGGTTTCTGCAAGGGAAATATCGAAATTTTACCGTTCACCGTATGGTCTGGGTGGTTTTATTTGTATTTGACTCTGTTATTGTCAAGAGAATTTTTATGATCTACGTGCGCCTTTTGAATAGCCTGAGCATAATCTTAAAATGATAAACATATGAGTGGTTTTCGTTTTTGTTTACCTTGATTGTTCAAAAAGAGTTTTTTAAGTGTGTGTACATCTTTACTAAACTAAGCATGATCTAGAAATATTGGTCTCAGTTGATCAGGTTTTGTTCAATAATCTGAGGATCAACATCGAATCAATCGATAATCAAGTAGTTCAAGTCTTTTTGTAAAGCATATTCACTAATACTAAGACAGATTTTTAGATTTAGGACAAATTTCATCTTTCTAGGCTTGTAAAATGTTTGCTTCACTTCCCTAAATTTTAGGATAGATTTAAAAAATAGTTCACTTGCATGTTTTGTGACAATTTTTTGACTACAAATGTTCCCATTTCCAACATGCTTCGTGCATTTCCCGATTTGAAAACGTGATTAACTCGTGTAAGTTTTGATTACCTCGTGAGGTTACAGTCTTAAAATTCGAAAAATTCAAACAAATTAAAGCAAGCAAGCAACCCGCACGATTTTCCAATAAAATGTTCAATGGAACCTACTTCAAATTAATGCAGCTACATTAAATGCCCAAATACTTGAAACATAAATATTACCCATCGAAATACGAAAAAACAAAAATATAATTTACCGCCATAAAATTTAATGTCATACAATGTTGCGTATACATATTACATAAAAAAATAACGACTATTATGGTACAGTAGATTTTCTTTGTTATATTTTTGTTATTCTTTTCGTAAAGTACTTCACTTGAAAAAATAAAAAATTAGCTTTAAGAAAATTTTCTAACAGCAGAATTACTAATTTCCTTGCTGTTGGTGCAAGTGGCTTGGCTTCAAGTGTATACCATACAGCGAGAGTATATATTCTGCACTATATGGTTAGAATGACTTTAGACTGTGGCACCCTAATTAAAAATTAATTTTAATTGTCGTTTCTCCGTGATTTACTTTGCTCGTGTACACAGTAGTTAATTAAGCATAAAGATTGTGGGATAAGAAATTGTATTTATCTTCTTAAAGATGGTCCCAGTGGGGTATAACAATATTGTTGTGGTATCCAAATTCATTAAAAAAAATTATGTTATTATATTTTTGTGTACTATAAAATTTAATCATCAATGATCTATGTCAATATTGTTTATGTTGGGCTATTAAAATTTATGGAACGCAGAAGTTTATTGAATCCCCACGTTTTATGTGACATTAGTAATTCATTAGGAAAATTAAAATAAAAAATGACCATAAATATGCGATAAATTTCTTGTTCAAACTGTAATAATCCGATCAAGTGTTCAAGTTCAATAAGAGGCAATTAAAATTGTGAAAATTTATTGGAAAATATATATCCAAAATAAATAAAATCATTCCTACGTCTTCACTTAATTTTAATTCGAAACGAAAACAAAAATGTTTTCACGTCACCGCATGCGAAAACAAAATAAACAGCACGAAGGGAGGTGGTGGTTCTCTTATATATATAAAAAAAAGTCTATCCAATTTTATTAACATTACAAATGTCAGTATGAGAAATTGTACTCGTACATAAAGGAAGTCAAATGTCTCGTGTCAACAATTTGCAATTTAGTCTCATTATAGTGCAAAGCTGGGAAGATTATTTTTATTCCCGAAAATGATCATCAAGTTTTCTAGCAATCCTGCTCTATCCAATGGTATATCTATGTTTGCACTCCAAACGCTTTATGCACATAAAAATGAAAAGCTTAATAAAGCGAAAATCTTCAAGCATATTACTCATACTATGTAAAAGAGAAAGAGCATAACGGAAAACAAACAAAGAACACAATAAAACAAACTCCATGGACATTTGGATTACATAAAGGTAAATTACTCGTACTACGAGTACATATATAGAGGAAAACCCAACTACGAGTTGCGCACTAAAACCACTTGTAAGATTTTTTTCTACATCGTATTCTGGCTGTAACCAAGTTAAATTTTCATTTTATTTTTTTTTTTTTGTATGAATTATTTTCCGTATTTTTCCTATATTTTCCCAATTTTCATTGTTGCTCTTGTCTTTATTAAATAGTTTATCACATTGAGAAAACACCAGCCTCAGCACAAAACATTTTAGTTTTCGATGGGAATGGTAAAATAGGTTATGCTCCGTGAATTATTGCAGTAGAATGTTGCCAGTTTTATGTTTGCGTGCGTGGTTTATATAAAATTTTATATTCTTGATTCACGATAATCGCGGTTTACAGTTGTATATTTAATTGATAATAATGATAACCTGATGACTACTGAATTGCGATGATTAATTGATAAAGTTAACGAAATTTGTTTGTAAGGTGAGAAGTTACCATGCTTTGCATTTACAGTGGCTTAAACTGTAGTAATGACGTTCTTTATTAATAACAGTCTCGATTAAATTACTCAGCTTGAAGTAATTTCAATTAAACCCGACAGAGTAATTATTTTTTTCTTTATTAATTACAACTGATGAGACTGTGCTCATCTCGCAATTTCTCTTTCAAATTTTTACAAATTTTACATTTCTTAAACAATTCTGTTTTGTTGGGGTGAAACCCAATGGTTAGTCCAAAAATTAATTAAACCTATTTAAAATACTAATTTTAATTTGGTATGTTTACTAGGTCAAGTAGCCTCGTCCTTTGAAATCTTTTTTCAACGATAGGGTTATCTACCATATGGCGGATATAGGGGTTTCCATGTTCCTGGAGCCTTATTTCGTGTTTGGCGACATGCTTTTTAATTTCATCTTTGATGTATTCCATCTGTCCCTGTGAAGGTCATGATTGTGAAATACATTCCAAAAAGTGAAATTGAAACATTTTTAGATAATCTTTAACATTTATACTAGGGAAGCCCTTGAATCCCTAATAGTGTCGCTGTAAAGATCAAATAATTTTCTAACAATTTTAGATAAACACGAGAAAATTGTGATACATTTACTAAAGTTTTTTTACTTCTAAAGAAGGTTATTTTAGACACTGTTTCTACTTTTATATCTCCGAATTTAGAGATATTCACGAGGTCTCACCTATACGGCTATAAGTCAAAACCTCACGTGTGTGGTGATTAAGATTGAGATATCATGATTTGTAGCTTGTGCAGCGTATTTTAACCAATAGTGGTTTTTGATTTCAATCTATTTTCAAATTTTACTGTTACCGCTCCTTGAGATATCCATAATTTTTAAAATGTATTTTAGGATAGCACAGACAAAGTTTTAACAATGAAATGAACATGGTCGAATTTATGAAAATATTTACTGTGCCATATACGACTTAGAAGTTTCATCAATTTGAATAAATTTTCAAATTTTATTTCACTTATACTAGAGAAGTTCACGGGGTCCCACCTACATGGTCAGATAGATCAATCAAACCCCTATGTGGGTAATGAACGGGATCTAATTATGATGATTTTTAACTAGTCCAGAAACATTTTTACGTTTACGATTATATTGCCCATCCCAGAAATGTTCACGTGATCTCTTTCATATATTCGAATAGGTCAGAAAATTGTCTATCAACATTGTGAAAATGGGACACGAATGATGATTTTCACCATATTTTCCAAAATTTACAACTCCTTCGTTTACCATTTTACTCTCAATTGGAAATTTTGGTATTTTCTCCAATAGGATTTTTACCCAATTGACATTCCCAAATAAGCTACGAACCCGATTTATTGTGGTTTTTCTTAAGTTGGAAGTATATTCATCCTCATATTTGACACGGAAATGTCTATTGAATAAATTAGATCTATGGCATAGAATTGCCACGGCCGATCTTTATGCTGCCAGACTTTATTTAATGCTTGGGCGACGTCCAGAAATATGCTGGAGCATACTTTTTTACGTTCTAACGTTCTTTCAATAATGTTGGTGATTCTATGCGATGCACCTGTTCAATTGTGGGGGGCTTTACTCTGAATCCAAATTGATGTGGAGGAATTAGTTGTCGGTCCTCAATTATTGATTTAAGTCTTTTTAATAATGATTTTTCAAAGAGTTTTGGCATAATTGGCAGCAATGAAATTGGCCTGTATGATTTGTTATCGTTAGATGGTTTATGAGGTTTTGCTATCATGAATACTTCTACTACTTTCCATTGCAACGAAACATAATATAACGGAAACCTTGCATTGACTATGTGTAATAGCTTACGAAATCCTTTACCTGGTAGAGCCTTGATTATTTGGCAAGTAACCAAGTCACACTGGGGTTTTTTAAGATTTATGTTGCTTTTTACTTTTTCTGACATTATATTTTCATTGGTCGTTTGTCTTGGTAGTGGTTGGAAAGTATCCTCAAGATACTCTGCAAATAGATCAGCCTTCTCTTTAGGACCTCTTGCCCAAATTCCATCTTCCTTTTTAAGTGGAGGCACTTGCATTTTGGGTCTTTTATTCCCTTCGTCGCCTTCCACAGTGAATAATCAGAATTTTGTTCATCGGTTAGGCTAACTAGATATCTGTTGATTGATGCTTAACATTAACTTCTTTAAGAAGAGATTTGAGAGACTGTTACCTAAATTGTTAAGAATTGTTTTGTTCTCCGGTGTTCTAGTTATTTGCCAGGTTTTACGTGTCCGTCGTTTTTCTCTTACCAACTCTCTAACTTTCATTGGGTAGGACATGTTAAGCTTCTACTTATTTTGTATAAAAGGGGTACTTGTCAAAGCAGCATAGTGAATTGCTTCATTGAGTTGTTCTAATTCATCTTCCAACTGGTGGGGATTTCTTATCGGCACCTGAAGATTGATTTTTTCCTCCAATACCTCACGAAAGAGATCCCAGTTTGATTTTGAATTTGTTAACCTGGGTGCACTCTCCCTTTGAATTACCACTTCACTGACTGTCATGATAATTTCCGATACTAGAGAATTACTGTCTTCAATGTGAATGTAGTTCTAGGATATACCTCTTGCTACATAAAAGTATATTATGTAAAATTAAATAAAGTAAAATTCAGTAAGTAAAATTCACATTTTGATGTCTGCCCTGCTTGAAGCAATTCTTTACCTTTTGACGTCGTAAGTATCCCCAATAGATGTTTTTTGCATTAAAGTCACCTCCAATAATAAAATCACGTCCAAGCGATTTAAATAGTTTAAGGTAGTCCTCAATTTTCAAGTTATGCCGGGAAGGGCAATATATTGCAGAGACAGTAAGCTGTCTGTGTTTAATTTGGATCCTTACAGTAAGGACTTGCATTGTTTCTTCTTCGATATTTGATTCTAAATGGTGTTTTATATTTTCCTTTATTAGTAATGCCGAACCACCTCTTGCTCTTTCCGCTGGATGAATGGAGTGATATAAGTTATAACCCCGTATTTCAACAAACGAAGATTTAACTAGATGGCTTTCAGATATTAAGAAAATGTCGATTTTTTCTGAATTTAAAAATATTTCTATTTCTGGAATATGTTACATAATCCCATTCGCCTTCCAGAGACAGAATAATTGAGCGGTTTAGCATACCACGGAATTCACCTGTTGTCCTTGCCCCAAAAAATAACGCTTAAAAAAGTCTGTGTTTACTACCTGCAGAAAACGATCCGTTAAATTTTTAGTAATCATATTCGAATTGTTTTTCACCTTATTAGTGAAAATCGTACACTGGTTTCAACTTTGCTGCATCTTTCTTGATCTGTTTTATTGATATCAGGTTAAAATCACTTACCATTGAATCGCCCTGCGATGTCAAAACATCTGCATGTGAGTAAAATGTTTCTGTATTGCACCATAAATCGTTATAACGATACTGGCAGCATTGCAAAACGCCATGGTGGTGGACCGAAACGCACTGCAACATCGCCGGATATCATTCCGAAGGTGAAGGCCAAATTGGCTCGAAATCCACGCCTTAGCGGCAGAAAAATGGCTCGTGAGGCGAACATTTCACTCGAATGGATGTAGCACATATTGAAAGATCATCTTGGACTAAAGGCCTTGAAATTCCATAAAACGCATGGTCTTGACCATGGTCAAGACCATGCGTTTATGGAATTTCAAGGCCGATGGTCAAAAAAAGTTAGAGTGGTCTTTGACCGATGGTCAAAAAAAAGTTAGAGTGGAAAGAGCAAAGGAGTTGTTACGCTTGCACGAAAGTGGCGATTTGCCGAATTTGATTTTATCCGATCAGTCACCGTTCGTTATTGAGCAATATGTGAACAAGCAAAACGAGCGGATTTACTTGCCGGCCGTTCTACTGAAAATTTGGACCAACGAATTGCCACTCGAAACCAAGCGCCACCAATGGTGATGGTTTAGGCCGCCGTAACGGCCGAAAGCCGTTCACCGCTCATTTTTTTGGACCATGGCATCAAGATAAATGCTCAAATTTATCGGGATCATGTGTTGGAGGGAGCGTTGAAGCCTTGGGCACAAAAACATTTCGGCCGCAGAGCCTAGACATTTCATAAAAAAGTCATTCAGTAGTCAAATTTTGGTTCATGTATTAAAAAAAATTCAAATGGCGGATTTTGGAAAATCGTTTAAATTTTCTCCTAAATAATCCGACCTTAACGACGAAGTGCCCTTCGGTTTAAAACGAAGTTTTGTATTTTAAGTCGAAAATTCCTATTTTTTGCTACTCGCCACAAGTGACAGTAAGTAAAGAAACTTGATATACGAAATTTTGAAATTTTACAATTTTCCATCCTTCTCCGCCATTTCTTTGCGAATTTTAGTGAAATGTTTTAGATAAAATTCTATGATCTGTTCAAGCTGTACTATTGGCCAATTAATAATAAATCCTTATGACATTTAGTTCCTAGATTGATTTTGGATTGAAACATAAATTTTAGATGAAGTTCTGTATCTGTCAACTCTATACGATTAAAATAAATGTTGACCATGCTGGAGAGAAATCCTAATATGTATTTTGAACCAGGTTCTGAAACGAGTCAATGATGTTCTCTTTCACTCCTCTACAAGTTAATTGCAATAGTTGTACAGGGATGAATTTGGATTAACAACTTGTGAATCTAATAATAAAACTAAGAGAGATTATCGTATAGAATTCGCTAAGTAATATTTTGTTTGAAGTTTCAAATTATGGTCATTATCTAAAAACTCCCACAAGTATTCAATACTTTCGGTTGCTTTTCTAATAGCTAAGGTTGTGCTGAGAACTACTGCATGGGAAAATTTAAAAGTTAGAATTTTTACTACAATGTTTTAATTTTCTGGGGCCACAAAAATTCTTTTTCAATTCCGAATAAATTTTCCGAAAATTTCCCACAGCTATTAGAAAAACAACCAAAAGAATTAGCTTTTGGGTGTTTTTGAGACCAGAAAGTTCAGTAAACCTTTGTAAATAATTATTTAGTAGTATATCAGCCGATTGAATACTCATGACTGAATATAATTGTTACAGTACATGACAACGTCAGAAAAGGACTGTAAGTTTCTTTAGGAAAATAAAGCAGCATATTTACTTTAAAACTTACCAAAACCTTAAACATTTTATGCTTTAATAGCGTGGTTAATTTCAATTGGTTTCGTATTATAACAATCTTTAAGCGGCTTGATGGCTATAATGAATTTTTCAGGCGGTGATAATTTGTTCAAAAAATTGTAACTGCCAGAAATAATGAAAGACTTTATTAGCTCAACTTCCATTGATAATCTTACTAACTGTGTAGGTTTGAAACTCCAGAATTTTATTTTCATAAAAATTCCGTAAATTTTTACCAAGTGGAAAACCGCTTGATAATTGATGTTTCTAACTACCACATAAAACCTCAAACGATGCAATAAATTACCTAAATTGCTACTTGGAAGTTAATAATCGAACTTAATATGATCGGGTTTAGATATTTGCCCCCCAGGATAGTACTCTCTGTCATTGATTTAGCGTCATTTCCTCGGCCATGTACCCGCTGCTTCGGTAGATTACCCCCGCCTTTACGTCAGTACTCCCTTGCTCATTGCCCCCTCCTTCAGCCATTATTCTCCCATTCATTACTCTCCGTGTCATTCATCGGTCAACATTTAACCGGTTCTTTTATCGCTAGGTCAATTTTTAACCAATCATATTGATTGAGCCGAAAATCTAATATGATGGCCAACCCGATTTTTAAAGTATTTTGAACTAGAATGAAACTATTTGCACATTTTGATCGTGTTAGAGTTGGTATATTGCAGTAAAACCCTTTAGTATCAACTAGTATTAATCGATTATTTAAAATTTATACTAAAATTTGGAAAAAATATTTATGTATGCCGTTTACCATCGTGGCCTCGGCGGTCAAATGTCAGAAATAGATAAATCGATAACAACTTTATCATCATTGCAACCATTGCTTCGGTTAGTACAAATTTGGGTGTCCGTTTGGAAACATCTTAGAAAAAAGTGAATGATTGATTGGTACAAAAACCCACTTGAATTCCCCCACCCTCCCCCCCTCCTTAATTATTTTTTAATCTGAAATCAAAATGATCACAGAAACGAATACTAGAAAAGAAGCATCAAGGCCGAAATTCTCGGCAATCACTCAGTGAAGTGAGACGGAAAAACGATGGTGAAGTAAATACAAGTGAAGGAAATTACCTGAAGTTCTCTGTGTGAGTTGGCACATATGAATAAGCGCATGGGCATATTAACAACAGCTGAAGTAGAAAAAGCATTAACAAGTATAATTCAGTACAAAGCCCCAACAGAAGACGTAAATGAAACAACCAAGGAAGAGTTGTATGAACAATTACAAGTCACATAGCCAAGACCACAAAGAGATAATGTTAAGATAATACAAGGAGATTTAAATTCAAAAAATGGAACAGATAACACCGACCTGACAACCATCACAGGTAAACAAGCATTTAGACTCCGTGCGTAATAACAATGGAGAACAACTCATCGACTTCTGCGTCACAATTCAACTATTCATAGAAAGCTGTACACTTTGATGCAGATGATTTCCACACAAAAATATACACAAATAAACATGGACATCACCTGATGGAAGAACAAGGAACCAAACAGATCACGTAATACGCAACACGAAATATATCAGGTCGTTACAAGATGTCAGGGCAATGAAACGTGCGGACATTCACAATGGCCATCAACTGGTAATACGCAGTTTCAAATTAAGCATGTAGCTGTAAAACGCATCAAGACCAAATATAACACTTGGGCGTACCAAAAATTCAGACGCAACCATTGGAAACGTGCCAACAAAACACATCGGAGCTGTAACGTCAATACGAAGATACGGCACGGAAAACCAAGAAAATAGCAAGAAGTGGCCGTAGGTAATACCCTGAAGATTTCTCAAGGCAGCAGAAGAAGCTACAGCAATTCGGAATATGCACGCACTACATCAATGCTTACGACAGACAACTTCAAAATTCACGAAATATCACCAAATACACAAAGCTTCGAGTTAGCAAATATACTAACGGGTGATTTTTTAAGAGCTTGAGAACTTTTTTTTAAAAAAAAACGCATAAAATTTGCAAAATCTCATCGGTTCTTTATTTGAAACGTTAGATTGGTCCATGACATTTACTTTTTGAAGATAATTTCATTTAAATGTTGACCGCGGCTGCGTCTTAGGTGGTCCATTCGGAAAGTCCAATTTTGGGCAACTTTTTCGAGCATTTCGGCCGGAATAGCCCGAATTTCTTCGGAAATGTTGTCTTCCAAAACTGGAATAGTTGCTGGCTTATTTCTGTAGACTTTAGACTTGACGTAGCCCCACAAAAAATAGTCTAAAGGCGTCAAATCGCATGATCTTGGTGCCCAACTTACCGGGCCATTTCTTGAGATGAATTGTTCTCCGAAGTTTTCCCTCAAAATGGCCATAGAATCGCGAGCTGTGTGGCATGTAGCGCCATTTTGTTGAAACCACATGTCAACTAAGTTCAGTTCTTCCATTTTTGGCAACAAAAAGTTTGTTAGCATCGAACGATAGCGATCGCCATTCACCGTAACGTTGCGTCCAACAGCATCTTTGAAAAAATACGGTCCAATGATTCCACCAGCGTACAAACCACACCAAACAGTGCATTTTTCGGGATGCATGGGCAGTTCTTGAACGGCTTCTGGTTGCTCTTCACTCCAAATGCGGCAATTTTGCTTATTTACGTAGCCATTCAACCAGAAATGAGCCTCATCGCTGAACAAAATTTGTTCTAGGGCCCATTCACTGAAAATTCGACGTTGTGGCAGATCGTTCGGCTTCAGTTCTTGCAGGAGCTGTATTTTATACGGTTTTACACCAAGATCTTTGCGTAAAATCTTCCATGTCGTCGAATAACACAAACCCAATTGCTGCGAACGGCGACGAATCGACATTTCACGGTCTTCAGCAACACTCTCAGAAACAGACGCAATATTCTCTTCTGTACGCACTGTACGCATTCGTGTGGTTGGTTTAATGTCCAATAAAGTAAACTGAGTGCGAAACTTGGTCACAATCGCATTAATTGTTTGCTCACTTGGTCGATTATGTAGACCATAAATCGGACGTAAATCGCGAAACACTTTTCGAACCGAACACTGATTTTTGTAATATAATTCAATTATTTGCAAGCGTTGCTCGTTAGTAAGTCTATTCATTATGAAATGTCAAAGCATACTGAGCATCTTTCTCTTTGACACCTTGTCTGAAATCCCGCGTGATCTGTCAAATACTAATGCATGAAAATCCTAACCACAAAAAAATCACCCTTTAGTAACGAAATTATCAACACCAACCCATCAACTGAGTAGGAAATTGGCAGTGTTAGCAAGGCTCTGGAACGAACAATGTACCAGCTGAAATATTTAAAGGAGACATATGTACAACTACAATAGTTTTAACACCTGTAATTACAGAAGTTTAGAATTCCGGTAGAATACCCCGAAGATAAACGGCTTGACTATAACGATTCCCAAGAAAGGTGATGAGGAGAAATAAAAGAGGTCCTATGAATTTGTAGAACTTGGCTGTATACTAGCGGGTGGAACAGATGATGAAATAAAGAATAGACAAACCCAGAACATCATTCACCATGTTACTCAAAGTCTGGAACATATTTTTCATATCCACTACCACGCTAAGGCTGTTCAATTCTTGCGAGAAATCAGTGTTACTGTAAGGTTGGCAAAGCTGGAAGCATATGCATAAAATAATCAAGGCAAACGAATCAAGCAGCTACTGGAAACTAAATAAGAATTCGCAACTGGAGATGGATTGGCACCACACTGAAAAAGTATGTGGAATATCTCTGGATTGAAACCCACAAATGCAAAGAAACGTCGCGCGACCAGCTGTAACGTGGAAACGAACGATTCCAATGGAAATAAAAGCTGTAGCACCTACAGCTACAGCCTAGTAGAAGATTTAAGCTCCTAAATTTGAGATGAAGGAAAAAATCTCCATGCCTTATACTCATCTGTGATTACCTGTAAGCCAGGTTCAATTAAAATTTCATGAAATAATGCAAAGGAGCTCACTACAGATTTCAATTCAACAATTGTGATCTTCAAAAGATGGATTAAGTTCTCCGTATAAAATAAGTTCTACGAGAAATAGGGGAAAACCCGATGCATCCACAGAAAGTGATTGTATCTTGTAGTTTTCTTGGGCTAGTGGAGTAATCGGGTCATATTTTGTGTGATAATGAAGCTGGAAGTGTTGTTGCTGTAAATCTAGTCAATATCGGAATATAATTACGAATTTTGTTTGCCAAATTAAGAAGGTATAAATGTCCAAAATATGTTTGGGGTTTCAGCAGGATGGTGTCATATCTCCTACGCAGTAACATAAACAATTGATCTATTATGCGAAAGCTTTGGTGAACTAATAATTTCGATTAATTAGTCGCCTAGATCTTGCAAACTTGCACCTCTAGAGTTATTCTTATGGAACTATTTGAGACTATAGACAAAATAAAGGAGAATATTATTGATTGCATTCAAGTTATTGAGTAAAGATTACTCCATAAAACACGCGTGGTAAGATTTTAACTCCTTATTCGGCTCGAAGTTGTAATGTGAGCTACTGTTTGCTTTCCAAAAATGTAAAGGATTTATTGTTCTAAAGTTTCTGCGATTGCAATAAAAGCTTTCTCCCGCCTTAGGTATCACTTTATTTCAGTTCATTTTCTACTTCTGCCGACGTAAATGGCCTTAAGCTATTTCTTGACATAAGATTTTCCAGGATTATGGGTTCATTGGGGCCAACCATAAGACTATTTTGATATTATATAGGATTGCTGTGAGATAATTTAGAAGCACGTCCACTCAACCACTGGAGTTTTTCGTTCATCTCACACTGTTGAATGTCCTAAGTAAACAAAAGGCCGCGAACTAACATATAAGGCTCAATCCAAATTAAAAACAGAGTTACCTCTACAACCTCAGCACTATATTAGCCTGCCGGATCTAACCAAAGATATTCTATGCAAGGTCCTACAGGAACAATTGCACCCAACCATCATCAACGGGATCAAAATCCCGGAGGAATGTATTCAACTTCTGCAAGAAGTAGTTAGGAGAGCTTCTCTAGCTACAAAATACGCCTAACACAAAGAATTGTTGAAGACATTCAGAACGAGGAAAATCAATTTTCATCCATAAAAGAAGAACACAAGCGGGCACACAGGAATCACATGGAAAACTGAAAGCAACTTTTGGAACGCTACTATGTTCCAAAGATGGCCAGTTTGATCAAAAAATACACGCAAACCTGTGACACTTGCAACACAAATAAATATGACCAACATCCTCACCGTGTTGCTCTCCAAGAAACACCTATTCCAACATACCCTGCAGATATTCTTCATATGGATATAATGGAAATCAAAAAGGAAAAGTTTCTATCTTGTGTGGACAAATTTTCAAAGTTCGTAAAATTTTTTCGCATCAAGACTAAATCAATTTTGCATGTACGAGATAAAATTATCAAAGCTCTACATTATTTCACTGCACCTCGCATACTCGTGATGGACAATGAGAGAAGTTTTGTAAGTCCTATCATAACGGACTATTTAAAAACATTAGGTATCCAAATTTACCTAACACCCTCCCAACGAAGTGAGGTAAATGGCCATATAGAGAGAGTTCATTCTACTATACTGGAAATAGTTCGATGCCTCCAGAACGAGTACCATGAACTGTCAACAAAAGAACTTATCAACATAGATGTGTACCGCTACAACGACTCTATACACTCGGTTACTCAACAAAAACCTAACAATATCTTTTTCGAAAGAACACAAGGAACTAATTATCAACATCTCGCAGATTTTAGGACAAAGGTTCATGAGGATTTGATAGAGAGACTTCGCAAAAACCAAGACTCCACCATTACAAGAGAAAATAGTAAGAGAGTCGGCCCGAAGAAATATGAAGCTTGTGATACCATTTATACGGCAATCAAACAAATCCAAGAAAAAGATAAGTCGAAATTCCGACAAGAAAGAGTCGCACAAGATAAAAATGTCACTGTAACAACCACTTCCGGAAAACGCATCCATAAAGCCCAAATAAAAAACCTACCGCACTAATTCCCCATTATTACCACAATACCTATAACAAACTTTCCCTCTCCTCTTTTCTAGCTCCCAGCTCTGGCGTTTTACTATGTCACTGAGCATCTATGAGTATAATACTCCACTCGTAACACTTAAACAAGGAAATGGACGAATAATCCAAGGGAGCTTCAAGCTGATTCATATCATCAATCTGAAGGATTATGAAGAAGTCATAGATCGAATCACACTCTCAATTACCCACATTCACCAAGGCAACACTCTTCAACCGCAATTGATCAAGCGAGAGTCATAACGCAGCTAATTTCGGAACTGAAAGGTCACTCACGCACACAAAGATCAATAAACTGGATCGGTAGCGCCTGGAAATGGATAGCAGGATCTGGGGTGCTACGGATTGGGACCAGATAATGAGTAGCCAAAACGAGATAATTCGTAACAACAATCAACAGTACAGGATCAACAAAGTCCTAACAAATACAACTCAACAATTGCTTACGGAGTACAATAAAATCATTGACCTCTTAAATGACGAATCGGAAGAGAAACTTCACCAAGTATTGTTTAATCGACTCACTATCCTGAAAGACGAAATATACGAGGTAGTCCGAGCTGCTCAATTAGCCAAGGGAAACATCGTCAACACCAACTTTTTGAATAAAGGTGAAATTAGTCGCTTAATCATGGAAATTGAAACCCTGCCGTATGCCAATGAGATAGAGGCAATCGAATATGTTGAACCCATGATGATCGTGAAAGAATATACCCTTCTTTACGTTCTTTCGATGACGAAAACTAGCAGACAAGACTACAATCACATCATCATACGCTCAACCTCCTGCCACGACAGGCGCATAAACATGGAATTCAACGAACTTCTTCTCAACCAAGATGAGATATTTGGAATCGTCAAAAAATATCCTTCATTCGGCGAGACGACTATTTGTGACCTAAGCGGACTAAAGAAAATACCAATGGATCATTGTATTTACCAACTGATCAAAGGTTTCCACGCTAGATGCGAGTACCAATTCCACAATCAACAAATCATTGAACCCCTCAATGATCATACTATATTTCTAAGCAACTTCTATGGGAAAATTTCGTACAACAATACGAATCAACACTTGAAAGGAAATTTTGTATACGAGACGGTCCAAATCAACAATACCACATTCGTGAGTAAGGAAGCTAAGACATTCCAAGTTTTACTCTCCGTATTACGCACAAACATCACGGAAAAGGGCTTCAAAATTGATTCCGGATATTTACACAATCTATATCTGGGTAATATTGCACAATTACAAGAACTACTCAACGAACACAAGGAAGCGGCCACCATTGACATTGGGATCATAGTCATCATCTGCAGCTTGGTATTAATTTTTCTGATACACAGGGCGAGACTCGCGCATCGCAAGGGACTGCTGTTTCTCCCAAAACCAACTGTCCTGGAGGAACTTCCCACTCATCAACCTGGAATTCAACCCATCCAGTTAAATTTTTAATCCACGGGGCGTGGATTTTTAAGAAGGGAGGAGTTACCATCATCAGCAATGTCACATCAGCACAACGTGCCTAGAGTTAACATCCTCAGCAATGCTCCCATCAACACAACGTGCCTAGCCAGACAAGCGAAGATTAAATTTGTTGATTCAACAACAAATGTATCAAATTTTTTGCCTTCAATTGTAATATGAATTCTTTAGAAGAATTCCTTAGAATAAGAATTTTTCATATATTTTTTATGCAAGCTAAGATAATTTTAATTTTCTTATAAAAAATGTATTTTATGATAATTTAGATTTAGTTTGGATTTTGATTAATAAAGTTGATTTTTTTTTAATTCGATTTCTAAACGAACTCGTTAATTGATATTATTTATGTATAAATATGGAATTTAAATTTTATGTAACATAATATAAACAAAATAAAGAAATTTTTTATTATAAAATAATTTAAAAATCAATTAGTTTTGTTTCAAATTAACAATATTTCGAATGCCATCTGGTGGCAATAATAAAAAGGAAACTACCTTATCGACACCTTTTGCTATTGCATCAACGCCATCTACCAAGCAATATCTAAAATATGAATATTTTACCAAACTATTTAACGCTATTTTTAATACTACTCGGCTAGTATTCGAAGATTTTTCACGAAATGTGGTGTAAACTGATGCCCAAATTGACGACTTTAGAACAACTGGGTAATGTGGTCTGGACGAAGAGATAGCGAATAAAACCGAATGAAGCAAAATTTGATCAGATTAACTTCACAAACAAAAGAGTTAACTGGATACCAGTGCAAAGGAAATCCGTTCTCTATGCAAACACGGCAAAATATCTAGGCATGTCTTTAGGCGCAAAACTAAAATGGAACGAGCATCTCAAATAGTAAATTCGCACGCTTTACCCTATCACAATGACACAATACTTATTCGCTGAACTGTAAGTTTTATCGATCGATCTGTTTTATAGCACAAAATAATTATCGATTATCGATATGGATCGACTTGGTGGGTCATGATGGAGAAGAAGAAGATATTTTGTTGGATGGTTGGATGCTTTTTTGTGATAGACAGTCAAGACAGAAATTTTCAAGTGTGCGGAAAAAAAATTATCTTGCAAGTTCAACAAAGTCGTGTTGATATCAGTTTTTTCGATTTTTTTTATATACGTGATAATATTAAAATATCATGTGCGCTTGGGAAAAAAATTATCCCATATGAACGGAACCACTTGCGTTTTTCAACATGAACGAATTAAGTTGAGAAGCTTAACAAACTTAAAATTGAAAATAAAATAAAATAATATACTTTATTTTATTTTATTTTCAATTTTAAGTAATATACTTTTCACTTTTCTTAATTTGCGTAATTATTATTTTTTTTTTATTGTATGAGATTTTTCCGCTTTACCGTTCTTTTGTGTTTCGTTGTAATGGAATAAATCAATAAGATGTTAAGGGTGAATTAGGGTAACGGTAAGTATATCAAATGGATATATAGGTAATCAGAACTAATCCTTTTTGCGGTTACACCTGATCCACACATACTCTGGGAAACCCCACGACTTTCCCTGACCGGCAATGACCGCTCCAGAGTCCCTGTGCGGATCAAATTCTGATAATGTGGAGCACAACTCAAAATTAACATTTTGGGTTGTGCAAAATGTTACAATTGTAAGATCTGTCCACCAGTCAATCCAAACCACAGTCCTACGTGGAATACTTAACGCGCTTTTAAATAAAGACACGATTTTAACTGATTGTGAAAAATATCACATTTAAAATTTACGAAATACGGTAGCTAGTTTGTTTTAATTGCTAATTAGTAGCCTGAATTTAACACCAGTTTTATGATTGCTAGAGACAGTAAAACTTTGATTTTAACCAATTTGAAACGAACAAAAGGCCGTTGTTGAACACTGTATACAGTTGTATATGCTAACACTTAATAGGTTAATTCTTACCCGTTTATCTTTGTTGCAGGTCACCAAAGTTTTCCACTCATTGCCTTTTAAAAATAAAGTTTTGTCTTTAACGTAATGCTTTTAACACTATCACAACTCACATTCTCTATTGAGTAATTAAAACTGCATGATATTTACCAGGATTCGTAAAACATTTTTCCCCCAAAACATAAATTTATTTATTTTTATTTACTAATTAGTTAAAATTTTATTTTATTTAATATTAACTTATTTATTTTTGTTTAACAATAAAATATTTTCATGTAGGCTTAGTGAATATACAAACTTGACTAACTGCATTGATGATTCAGTGCCTTACAAATATTATTCGTCATGCGGTCGAAATAGTTAAACAGATTTACCGTTTTTGCAGATGGAGTACGCTCTTAAGAACGCTCTGTACTACATAGGTGGTGTTTATTGTGTTGTTACACAAGAGTAAAGAGACATATTTTTTGTTTTTAATTTTTTTTTCACCGAATAATCGTAAACAAATTGTACAAACCAACTTGACTTTGCGGAGTGTATTTCCTAGATACAAAAAGGAAAAATATTTAAAATCGTAATGATAATATTAAAATAAAATTTCTCGACATACAACCGTTGTACGAGACATTTCCTCTAGTAAAATGGTAGAACCGTAATAAAATATGTATACAACATGAATTTTTTCTACCTTCAGAAAACTGTCTAACACAGATACTACAATGAAAAGTTGGTTTCGAAGACCATATCCTGTTCATTAAGCTATTTGGAAATTGTATATTTTACTTCTATACAATTTTCCCGTTTCCGTAATTGCAATGACCTAGATTATATGTATTCGAAAATGTACTGTTCCTTTTCATTTTATATGTCACATAATATAAAATGGGGCGAAATAGACAGACTCAACAAAATCGTCAGAAACCTATTTTACACATATAAACTGTACGAGTACCATAAACTTGCTGCTATTTACATGAATCTACTAATTTCTATAATTAAATAAAAATCGTAAATTTTCGATTAGTTAAGCAATTTTTTATGTTTTACGAACCTATTTGAAGTTGGCCCAAAATTCTAGCCAAAACAATTACGGATTTAAAAGCTGGCAACACTAATGCAAGTGTTGTGAAAAATGAAACTATCGTGATAGAAAATATTATACAAACTTGCATTAATGTTACAATTTTAAAAAAATGATAAATCTTTAAAAAATTGTTGAGGTTCCTTATAGGTACTATAAAATATAGGAATATTTACTGCATCAAGTATCTGCCAAATGTTTTGAATTTTCGATCAGTTAAATCAAAACTTATTCTACTACCACAGCAAAAGAGCCATATTTTAATCTCAGCTCCAAAACAAATCTGTCGTAAAACTATATCAAACCCGGATGATAGTTAAAACACTTCGCTCAAATCAAAAATGAAAGATTAACGAAACAAATAATAGATTTTGCACGATTCGGAGAAACATCGGAAAACTAAGGGCTCCCCATAGTCATTATTCTGATAGTAGTACTATTCAACGAAATACGAAGTTGATTTTAATTCTGTATCGGATTAATTCGAGTATGGCCCCTCAATATGAAAAGCTGTTAAATTAAAGGATACACCAGAGCATAATATGACGTAAACATTTATTGGGGAATCGGAGGACTAGGGGCTCCCCATAGAATAATGACTATGGGAAGCCCTTGGTCCACTGATTTCCCAATAAATGTTTATATCGTATAATGCTCTGTTGTATCCTTTAATTTAAAAGCTATTCATATTCAAGGGCCATACTCGAATTAATCCGATACGGAATGAAAATCAACTACATATTTCGTTGAATGGTACTACCATCTGAATAATGACTATGGGGAGCCCTTAATCCTCCGATTCCCCAATAAACGTTTACGTCGTATAATGCTCTGATGTATCCTTTAATTTAGAAGCTATTCATATTCAGGGGCCATGCGCAAAGTAATCCGATGCAGAATTAAAATCAATTACAAATTTCGCTTTATTTTACTTTTTTGGGTTCGCATTAATATTTTGGGTAGTAATTTTTGGGCTGACATTAAAACATGGCGGTTTTTCTTTGGTTGGCAGAATAATTATTGGATTGGTAAAGGGTGGTTAAATTTTAAGGGCCGATGTTGATTTTGAATAAAACACAAATTATTTAGGAAATTATTGTCAATTCTTCTTATTATGATAATATGGTATGGTTCAATTATATATGAAACAAAATATCGGCCAAATGGCCGCCGCGACCTCGGCGGCACACGTCCATCCGATGGTCCAAATTTTCGATGACGCTTAGGCATAATTGAGGTTCTATGCCGTTAATTTGCCGAATTATCTCATCCTTTAGCTCTTGAATTGTTGCTGGCTTATCGACGTACACCTTTTCTTTCAAATATCCCAAAAGAAAGAAGTCCAACGGTGTCAAATCACATGATGTTGGCGGCCAATTGAAATAGCCACCACGTGAGATAACACGACCATTGAATTTGTCGCGCAAAAGAGCCATTGTTTCGTTAGCTGTGTGGCAAGTGGCACCGTCCTGTTGAAACCACATATCGTCCACATCCATATCTTCCAATTCGGGCAATAAAAAGTTCGTTATCATCTCATGATAGCGAACACCATTCACAGTAACTGCCTGACTGGCCTCATTTTAGAAAAAATACGGCCCGATGTTGCCGGCAGCCCATAAACCGCACCAAACAGTCACTCTTTGTGGGTGCATTAGTTTTTCGACAATCACTCTTGGATTATGATTCGCCCAAATGCGGCAATTCTGCTTATTGACGAATCCACTGAAGTGAAAATGTGCCTCATCACTGAAGATGATTTTCTTCGAAAATTGATCATCCACTGTTGCCATTTCTTGCCACCATTCTCGATTGTGTATCTTTCCATGGTTCAAATTGAGTTAGTCTGAAATTGAGAAATGTCAAATTAAATGCAGAAAAAAACTTGACGTTTAGGTGTGGCTCACATTCAACGTCGGCCCTTAAAATTTAACCACCCTTTATATATAAAATAGAGTCTTTTTAAGCATTTTTGGGCTGACACTTGCCTATAGTCAAATTCTGTATACTTTAGTATTGCCATAGATTTTTTTGGGTTAGAATTTGGACCAACTACACTTCACGTTTTATTTAATGTCGGCAATTATGTATGGAATACAATATCAGATAAATGTCCGCCTCTGTTAGCCTCACAAATGCGAGCCCTTTTGAGCACATTTTTCATTACATTCTCACACATTTCACGCGGTATTTCATTAATTTCATCACGAATATTTTGTTTGAGTTGCTCAAGCGTTTCTGGTTTGTTTGCATAAGCCTTGCTTTTTAGATATCCCCACAAAAAGAAGTCCGGAGCAGTCAAATCAGGCGACCGTGAAGGCCAATCAACATCACCATTTTTTGAAATAACTTGTTGTGGAAAGAGTTCTCGCAGTAATTCCATTGTAATCCTGGCTGTATGCGATGTGGCACCGTCTTGTTGATACCACATGTTAATCAAGCCCAAAGTATGCAGTTGTGGCGTTAAAAAGTTTTCAATCATATCACGATATCGCTCACCATTCACAGTTACCGTTACGCCGTTTTCATTTTCAAAGAAGTAAGGTCCAATGATTCCTCCTGACCAAATTGCACACCAGACTGTCACTTTTAATGGATGTAAAGGTGACTGATGAATAATGTGAGGGTTTTCCATTGCCCAAAACCGACTATTCTGTTTATTCACATATCCATTTAAATGAAAATGTGCCTCGTCACTCATTATGATTTTTTCATGAAAATCGGGGTTGTCATGGGCGAGCTGTAACATCCTATTGACACGATGGTTTATCGAATATTTCTCCATAATAAATTTGCCATGTGTCTACTTCACGACTGTCAAGTATGAACTGTCAATACTAATATTCGCCTAAATGGCGGCAACACAAAGTAGTATACCTTCCCGGCGGACACCGGTTATATCGGATTAATTCGAGTATGGTCCCTGAATATGAATAGCTTTTAAATTAAAGGATACATCAGAGCATTATACGACGTAAACATTTATTGGGGAATCGGAGGACTAAGGGCTCCCCATAGAATAATGACTAATTACCTGTTTAATTACCTTCATAATCTTTGGTTTATTTAGTGAAATCGCATGCACATCACAAAAGGATTATCATTGAAAAATTTATTTCATAAAATTGACCGAATCTCCATAATACAAATTTCGATTTAAAGTCACATTCCCAGGAAGCAGGAAGGTGTGTTCCAACGTGCTCTTCTGATTTCAATAAGAACCATGCATATATCCGAACTAACTCTTCTCGAAAATTCAATCATTGGATGAAAATGGTAATGGAAATATTCCAGGAAATTCCAGTATATCTAAAACTGTCGATACAGATAGTTCTGGGCAACCAGCTTCATTACAAACTGACTCCAGCACATCATTTCTATATAGATTTCGTAACGTAAAAATTGATCCTAAATCTACGGAATTGCAAAAAATTGTATGGAAAAATTAAAACTTGGTTTATCATGAAAGAGAAATCAAATTTAGAGCGAATTGTGCAATTTCAAACACAGTTCAAATGACTTATTTACGGAATCCTTGGAAAAAACTATCGTGGAAGAAACAAGAAGATACTCAGATCAAAATGAGTTATTTCAATTTGATGTGCCAGATTTAAGCAAGAGATTATTGGTCCGACAATCATCACCGTTGCGTCAATAAAAAACAAATGAGGCGAACTCGGTTTGAAAAAATTCGGATAAAAGTAAAGCACCTGCTCGTGAAGACCCGAAACGCGATTGCCTTTTCCTTCTCAGACCCGTAATAGCTCCGTAATTGATGAGATAGAGGTAACATCGCTATCGTGGATTGACAATCGTATCGTCAATCTTATTTCAACATATGTTGGCGCGAAACCATTTTTAACTGACCAGCAAGAACCTCCACTGCCAACCCTGAAATTAATCCCTTGTCCACAAATTATAAAGGATTATAATTGCCATATGGGCGGAGTTGATTTAATGGACAGCCTAATGGTACGCCACAAGATTCATATAAAACGCCGAAAATGAACAAACAGAGAATATTCTCTGAATCATTTATTGGATATGACGTGCGTTAACACCTGGGTATTGTACAAAAGAATGAATGATTGGAAGTCGGATTACAAGCATATGAGATTGATTGATTTCAAGTTGGAGAAAGCTGACACCTTACTTTCGTATAGATCAATCCAAGCTATAAAGCGTGGACGGTCATCTTTTGAATCTCAAATTCGGGCAAAAGCAAAGAAACCAAACGCATCCTCCGCTTCTCCAAGAGATACTCGATTAGATATGGCCGATCATTGAAAAAAATCGTGTTTTTAAATATCACCATAATTAAAAATCATATATTGAATTACTTATTAGTGTTTTTAAATTATTTTCATAGATACTCGTATGCTCAATGCCCAATGTATCTTAAAGGATGCAACCGGTTTTTTGCCAAAAGTTACTGAAAACGAAACAAAATACTAAATAAATTGTTGATTCGGTAACTACTGACAAAATTACACATGTGCATTTAACGGTTAGGGTTATGTTAAATGATTGGGTTACTCCAATAAACCGCAAACACTTAATGAGCTTAAAATCAACATTAATTGTGTTATTGGTGAAATAAGTGCAGACATATGTGAAAAAATGGCCAACAATTGGTGTTTCAGAATCGAATTTTTATCCAGAGGTGGTCATTTAACCAATGACTAAAATAAATAAAAAATTAAATTGATATCTTGTACCATTTTATCTATATTTCAAATTAAAAATATATAGCTCTTATTTGACCACCCTGTAGTTAATTGTCGTCGACAAAGTAAATTATTCTCAAATCGTTTTCAAAATCACCTTAACGTAAAATCCAATGGAAACTTTTAAACACGGACCCAAAACGGTCGTACGTACGGACCCACTAATACCTATAAAAGACAAAATATCCCAAATTTCGTGTTGTTGTTGTTTTACAAGTGATTAACTAAAATATAGAAATTAAATGAAGCTATAAAATTTCTTTTTAATTACAGTTTACCTTCATCCAGGCATTTTTTTTTAAAATAAATTTTCTAACTCTTCATAAACATTTTGTGGGCCATTAAAACGTATGCACGAGACAGACAGGCAGAGCTGCATGATAAATTGTATTCCCAGTCGAAATAACCTTTAAAATTTAATACCGTATAGTACTAATCAATTTTGGATCTTTCGCAAACCAGCGAGTCTTCATGCTCAAACCTTCATTATAATTTTCCAATCATTATCACGTTTTCCACATCAAATAGTAAAAGAAACAGCAAGAAAAACCTTTTTATCATAATAATTTTCCTTCATTTTTCTCTCGCCTGCTTTGCGCTCGTATTTATTTTGCTTTAAATTAAATCCACCAACAACAAACAGTACATAACGTTGAATTTAAATTTTATTGTTGTTGGTGTCTTTTTATTCCGATAGAAGATAGATCTGAATTCTGTATATGGATTTAATAAAATAAAGCAAAAAAAAAGGAAAACTTTAAGAAAAATACACAATGAATTGAAAGCACAAAAAAATAATTTTAATTTTTTATCGTGTTTACGGGTGCGAGATTGAATGAGAAAATTTTCTGTTGTTGTCTGCAAATACAGATGGTAAATTTTAAACAGTTTTTTTTTAACTTGTATCTGGAACAAGCTGTGCTTATGACGTTCTATATGCAATTTACTCGTAGCTTTGATTTTGTCTTTAGCATAATAAATTGACGTGTTTAAATTAAATGAAATATGCACTCAATTCTAGATACCTAGTTAATATTTGCAATTAATATTTTCCTGGAAATGCGCAGTCAGAAATAAAATAACAAAAAAGAGAGAAAAGAGTTTTTATACATCGGATTGAATACCAATTCTGGTTACAGTAAACTACATACTTTTATAATTCACAAGAAACTCACATGTCAAAAAGGAACAAAAAGCATTCCATTTGTTCTACTCGTATCTGTAACTGTAACGTTCATTTTCATGAACTCTTTTGCCGCCAAATAAATGCTTTACTTTTTGAAATATGTTCAACAAACGAAAAATCTCCTCTAGAGCCGCCACTTCCGAGAGAAGATTTCCACCAAAGTTCACATTTTATGATTCCTTTAGGAGCTCGTATAGTAACTTAAATAATGACTAACTATAATGGAAAATTGCTAAGTTTCACGCAAAAATTTCATCGCAAAGTCTCAGAAAAATATCTTAATCCGCTTTCCTTGATTTTGTTGAAAAGAAATTGTTTTGAATAATCCGCGATTATCCACTAGGTTTAGTGTAAAATGGAAATATTCTTTGAAAAATTTTCTACATCAAATAAACCAATTTCAGAAATATCAGTTTTATCTCTTTAACTCATTACTAGATAATCTCTGAATCAGATGTAATATTGAATAAATAATAAAATTGCAGTCGCAACTGTTTCAAGTAAACGCCGTTGAGATTTGGCAATCTCAGCAGCATTGAACCGCCAATTTGAACATAGAGAGTAGAGTGCGGCCAGAAATCAGTTTAGCTGCGACACGAGTAAGCTCATTTTCGATGCTTTAGGTGAAGTGATTGAAGAGATTTATCTGACGATAGTTGTTGATAGTTGTCTCCTTGTTCTTTGTCGTCATTGTGATTGTCGATAACTGGATCGGCCAGCTGTATGAAAGCGTTAACCTGGTTCATCGAGTTTTCCAGCTGTCGGTCGCGTGTCCCTTCTCTCTCTCTCTCTCTCACCAAGAATGCTGCCTTAAGTGACTCGAAGTAGTTCTCGGGGTCGTCAGCTACTCTGAAGAATGGCACTCGAATGACAGCAGGGCAGCTTCTTCTTTTCATTTTCGTGCCGTCCAACAGAATGAGCAAACGGGAATTTAGAGGAGCATCCGGTGCAAACTGGATCAGTGACATTTTTTCAAAATTATATGCAGGATGCGATTCGCCTGGCATACAATGATATAAGTTAACCTAAGGCAGGTTGCAATCCCAAACGCGTGAACTTCCGCCGTGCTAAATAAAAATTCATGAGTAAACATTTTATTATAATGAAATCTTGTTAACGTAAATTCATATTTTTCTAAATTAAGTTAGTTGTAATCTAATTGTAGAACAAATAAGTTGAAAAAATAAAAATAAAAATTATTTTTTATAATTAATATTTGAATGATTTTTTTACTGGCGCCCCTAAGCAGAGACCCTTGAGTAAAAAGTCTAGTGAAAGTGTTAGTGATATTTAACCAATAGTATCTTAATGTTATAATCTTATTGTGAAGTGCATCTAACGCAAAAACTCTTAATATTTAACCACAATATTAAACGTTAATGTTAACCACAACATCAACTAAAACCAAATCGAGTAACCTCAGTGTTGGGAAAGGAAGCCCCCCAGTAACGGATCAGTAAAAAAGAGATGAGTTCAATCAATTCAACAGCGGCCCAACCAGTTACGTCGAGTCAGGAAAAGTCAACTAGATGACAAGGGTTCAGACAAGATTACAACTCCAGATGGTAACCAGACATCTGCTAATTTTAATGTAAGTTCAAAAAAAACAAATGCGCACAGACATAGCCCTGTGCTGCCAATAAATTTTAATACCTTTTGGTTAGTCTCTACTATTTACTCATACATTAACAAGAATTATAAAATATTTTTACCTTTTTCCCTAATTTCCTACAATTACGAAAGGCATTTACAAAATATCACACTTCAAAATGGTTAACGACACACCCATTCTTAAACCCTAACTCTAACTGTGAACGATCACAGTCAACATCCAGTACAACGACAAATACATTCGACCTCGCTCAACTGAAGAATATCATACACGAAATAGTAACCGCCCAAAATCAAACACCTTATAATAAAGTAGAAACGGATCAGAATATAGATCCCAGATATTTAAATAATCTAAATGACCTGGATAAAATTCCGGATGTCGTAAAAAGCTTACGCGACTTTTCGGGTCAACCAGGAGAATTTAGCTCCTGGAAGAAAAGTGTAGACCGCATTTTACAAATCTACGAAAATTTAAAGGGAACACCTAAGTACTACGGAATACTTAGTGTTATACAGAATAAGATAACGAATAATGCGGATATAGCCCTCGAGCCGTACAATACGCCACTCAATTGGAAGGATCTCAAAATGTCTGGCACTCCATTACGCGGACAAAAGAGACTTAGGTACGCTCGAGTATCAAATGACTACCCTAATTCAAAAAGGTAATTCGGTACCCGAGTTTTATCAACAGATGTACTATCATCTATCATTTATCCTAAACAAACTGGCATCCATGGACATGAGCTAAGAAGCCATGAATGTGATGACTCAGTCGTATAGATATAAGGCCATGGATACGTTTGTGAAAGGTCTCAAAGGAGACCTATCTAGATTGCTAAGCATGAGAGGAATAATGGACTTATCTGAAGCACTTTCCTTGTGTCTAAAATTAGAAAATGTACAATACCGTGTTTAGCATACTCATGGATGTGCCAACGTTCAAAGAACTCAACCTTCTCAAACTCCTTCACTCCCTATGAGGAGGACACTGTCACCACAACATTTTCACACACAGACTCGGAACTTCTATCCTTCATTGTTACATAACCATCAATCATCTCAAGGTATTCCCAAACAGTTTCAAAATAATCAATACCCTTCGACGTCTAGACAAGACATTTCGCAAACACATAATCAAAATCCACCATGGATACCCGCTAGGAATCAATTCTATAAACCGCAGCCAATGGAGGTAGACCCCTCCACGAAATCCCGTCTGGCCAATTACCAAAATAGGCCACGAATAAACCAGCTCGAAAACAAAAGATCCCATTCGAATCAAATCCATTAACCTTCAAAATTCCAAAGGATATATTAAGTCGAGCCCAATGGCTACGATCCCAGCCTAGAATCCTATCAAGCACAAATGACCGGACAAGATTACCAATTCGATCAAACACTCCTAGAGTACACCCAATCTCAAGAAAACCCGGATCAGAACAACGAATTCGATGATACTGATCATGGAGAAGAACAGATAGTAACCGAACAGTTAGATGATATAGATTTTTTAGACTAAGGAGCTCTTCGCTCCCTTACGTAGAACACACGACGAAGAGCGGGAAGTTTACAAATTCTTAATTGACACCGGGTCAAATAAGAACTACGTACAATCCCAATATGTGAGAAATCCTATTCTCAATGAAAAACCTTTTGTTGCGAATGCTGTCGCAGGGAGCGTAAAAATTACGCACCACGCCTTAATAGACATTTTCGGCTCCGAAAGGAGGCTCTAATTCTTCATTTCACCTAACTTAAAATCGTTCGACGGAATCATCGGTAATGATAGTCTAAGAGAACTTCAAGAAACGATTTATGTGAATGAGGGATTTATGACAATTCATCCAAATACGAAAATACCTCTCAAGCAGCACGTGTCAGACCACGAGAATAGCATAACCCTCAGGATATCTCATCTCAATTCGGACCAAAAATCCATACTAGAAAAAACAGTTGCCAATTATCTTAATCTTTTTTCCGCTCCCGAAGAGAAATTAACCTATACAACAATAGTACGAGGTGATATTCGTACTTTTAACGACGATACGGTTTATTCTCGACCGTATCCGTACCCCATATGCCTAAAGGAAGAAGTAGTAAAGCAAATCCAAAAGCTACTAGAGGATAGCATCGTCAGGCCGTCAAAGTCTCCTTACAATTCCCCCGTTTGGGTTGTCCCAAAGAAGGAGGATGCCTCTTGAGAAAAGAAGTATAGATTAGTAATTGATTATCGTAAACTAAATTCTGTCGCCATAGCCGCACCCAATTCCTGAGATTAACTACATCCTCACGAACCTGGGATAGCACAAATTCTTCACTATCATTGACTTAAAGAGTGGGTTCCATCAGATACCGTTGAAAGAATCGGATATTGAAAAAACGCCATTATCCGTAAATACGGAAAATACGAGTTTACACGACTCCCATTCGGACTTAGAAACGCCCCTTCTATCTTTCAGCGTACCTTAGACGACATATTACGGAATCATATAGGGAAGTGATATTACGTGTACATTGACGATGTAATTATATTCGGAAAGACCCAACAAGAGCACTTCGAGAATATGAATAACGTATTCAAAACTCTGGATTAAGCTAATTTGAAAATACTACTCGATAAATGCGAATTTATGCAACATCAAGTTGAATTTCTCGGATTTTTAATTTCTCAAGAATTTAAGCCAATCCAAAAAAGGTACAAGCGATAACCTATTTCCCCATACGGAACACTGTAAAAGAACTCAGATCATTCCTTGAAATGGCTGGATTCTTCAGACGATTCATTAAAGACTATGCTAAACTGGCCAAGCCCCTAACTTTGCTTCTAAGAGGGGAAGATGGACATGTGTCCAAAAACCAAAAACGTCATCTTCAAAGACGATGAGATACCGGCTTTTAACAAAATAAAAAACTCGCTAGTCTCTAATGTAGTCCCCTTGACATTTCCTGATTTTCAAAAACCATTTGAACTCACGACAGACGCCTCTAACTTTGGAGCGGTCCTGCCACAAGAGGGAAAACCCATCACTTCCCTCTCAAGAACGCTTGACAAAACGGAAGAAAACTATGCAGCTAATGAAAAAGAGATGCTTGCAATTATTTGGTCTCTTAATTCATTGAGCAATTTTCTTTACGGTTCAAGGAAGGTAGTTATCTACACTGATCACCAACCATTGACATACGCGTTAAGTAACAAAAACAACAACACTAAAATGAAAAGATGGAAAGCCATCCTAGAAGAATATAATTACGAACTTAAATATAAACCGGGAAGAATAAACGTAGTGGCGGATGCCCTATCTAGAACACCTGTTATGTCCAATGTAATCGGAATGTCATCCACACAGCATAGTGCGATGGTACTTCATCATATGATTTAATACCAACTGTTGAAACTCCAATTAATGCGTTCCGAAATCAACTCATATCGAAAATAGATGTAGAAACGTCATATCAAATAATGAATCCATTTCCGCAATATACCAGACACATTATCACGCAACCCGCCTTCTCCAACGGTGACATTATAAATCTTTTCAAAATGTATTTAAATCCAAATATGATAAACGGATTGAAAACTACGGAAACGCCAATGGGGAAAATCCAAACAATCTATCATCTACATTTTAGGAATTATAAAATTATATTTACTCAAAAATTAGTACAGGACAAAATCCAGCAGGACGAGAAAATACTATCTGTTCATAAACGTGCACATAAGAATGCTCAAGAGAATGGGGAGCAAATTATTGAAAATTCTTATTCTCCCAGAATGAGCAGAAAGATCAAAATATTAGTGAGGCAGTGTAAAGTATGTCAAGAGAATAAATACATCAATTCCAAATTATCCAGGATATACTCTCCACATTGACATCTACTCAACTCAAAATAATTTGATCCTCACCGCTATAGATAAGCTAACAAAACTTGCGTTCTGCAAGGTGATAAAATCCTAAGCAATAAAGGACATTAAACAACCACTGAGAGACATAATCTTCTGCTTCAATGTCCCAGAGGTTGTAGTAATAGATAATGAGAAATGCCTAAATTCAAGTACTATCCTGTCAATGTTAGGGGATAATCTGAAAATCAAAGTTTTCAGAACCCTTCCATACAAAAGTGAGGTGAATGAACAAATCGAGAGATTCCATTCAACTCTCACCGAAATAATGAGGTCTAACTTGTATTTTGACAACCACCAGTGTTCCAAAATGGCCGGCAGGAGTAGTATAGGAAGTTGTAGTGAAAGTGAAATTGAAGAAGGTGCTAATGATTCAGGTGATTTTACATCTTCGAATAACGATTTGGAGTGTTCAACTAGTGATTCTGAAGTATCAAGTGCCAGTTCAATAGAACAACACGTAGAATGTAGATGAAACTAACAGATTTGCAAAGCAAAAGCACGCAACAAAACCTGATGACAAGTGTATCTGCAAATGAAATAAAAGCATTTTTTACGATCTGTATACTCCAAAGTCAGGTGAAGAAGAATACATTGAGGTCATATTGGAGTGAAAGAAAATCGGCAGAAACACCTTTTTTTACAACAATAATGCCATTCAAGCGATTTGAAAAAAATTATTTCAAATTTGCATTTTGCAGACAATGCTCTGTTAGATAAAAGTGATACATTATCTAACACTCGTCCAATAATAAATTTTTTTAAAAAAAAATTCACGACATATAGACCCAATGAGGAGTTGTCTATCGACGAATCATTGATTAAGTTTTGCGGACGCCATAGTTATGTCCAATTCAACAAATCAAAAAGGGCAAGATTTGGCATACAAATTTACAAAATCTGCGAATTTAGTTCGGGATATTGCCTAGATTTTGAAATATATACAGGCAAAAAAACAGAAACATCTTTACCAGCTAGTGAAGGAATCGTGTATAAGCTGATAGAGCCATATACTTCAGATGGGTACACAGTGCTCCTAGACAACTGGTATTCATCTCCAGTTTTATTCATAATTTGAAAAATAAGAAAGTAAATGCAGTAGTTCATTGCATGAAGAAAAATATGAAACGAGGTGATGCCCAAATTTTGTTTAGCCATGACATAGCTACAATAAGATCGATTGACAAAAACCCATTCATATGCTGTCAACCATGCATTCAAATATTTATATATATGACGTATACGGGTAAAAATGATTACAAAACTGGGAATCCTATTCTAAAACCCAAGGCAGTCATCTATTATAATCGTGGGACGGTTGGAGTCGACAGAAATGACCAGTGCTTGGCTTCCTATCGACTAATGTGGAGGTACTCCAAGGGATACAAATAAATATTTTTTTACTTGGCCGACATGGCCTTATATAATACCTATGCATTACATAAAAATATGTCTAATGTGCAAAGGTTGACATATAGCGACTATAGGATAGGTATTGCGGAAAGCATATTAGAGAATATTACGCTACAACCATACAAGATACGGAGAAGCATTCCCTTTACGGTTACAGGCTGTACAATGAGCACATTTCCCTAGACAAATTCCTCGAAATCCTGTCTAACAAAACAAAGCTTTGTAAAATGTGTTCATCACTGAAAAAAAAAGTGAATCACGATGGAAATGTGAGAAATGCTTGGTGGCTCTCCACATATCAGAATGTTTCAAAAAATACCGTACCCTACCAAAACTGCCTGGGGATGAATATTAAACAAATATCCATTGTACCGTTTTAATTGTATGTGAAGTTTAGTGTTAAGGTTTCTTTGAAATAAAAATTGTAATAATTAAATAGTGTTTCTAATTAACAAATTATGTCATATGATTAGTGGTGTAAATTCAGCATACATCAAGCTATGGATACCACCAACACACGAAATTCTTTTTTTCCCATTGCTTTGAAATTAACAAAAGTAGCGTCACTAAAACAACTGTAACGTGTAAACTAAAGGTAAACTGGTACTTGTAAACTAATGGTAAATTGGTAGAATTTAAAAATCATATGCAAATCAGTAGCACTGAAAATTAACGCGATCAATTCGAAACATCGGATGTGCTCTTTATTAGTGCTGTACTCGACTTTAAATTTTTATGTAATCAGTTGCTACAATTATTTTAATTTTGTTGCTATTGCTCGTAACGCGCTATTCATTACCCGCTATTATTTTTACTCGAAAAATACAGTACTAAAATGTAATTTATCATTGTTTTTGTATTTACAGTTTACTATATTTTTGAATATTTCTTTTATTGTTCATGGTTATGAGTAATATACAAAACGGTAATTTTAGCATATTGGTGCAAAACATTCGAAGTCTACGTGCAAATTTTGATACGTTTAGTGTTTATGTAGCAAGCCTTAATGAAATTCCTGATTTAATTTTTGTGACTGAAATATGGATTTATTCTAAAGAATGTTGTGAGTTTAGTTTACCGAGCTATAATTTTAAGGCCTGTTGTAATGACCGTTACCGTTCTGGTGGAGTTGGTGTTTTTATACGCGAAAACTTTGCAAATTTTTCAATCGAAGTTTACAACTGGATTACAGCTGATATTATCCGTTTAGATCTTGATCTTGCAGGGAAAAAGTGGTCATTCATTTGCATCTATCGATTGAACAACGGGTCAATTAATGCCTTTTGTGATGATTTGGAAATCTTATTGCGTACGCTTACAAACGATAACGTAGCTATACTTGGAGATCTTAACCTAAACCTGCTAGATAGCAATGAAGCGTACGGTTACCAGACAATGTTGGCTTCATATGGTTTAATCAGCTTCTTAAACGAACCAACTAGAATGCAAGCTTGTGCACTTCTTTCTCAAAAGTGAACAAATATTTAACATTAACATTAGCAACCTTCCTATTCAATTTTCTGACCATAATTTGATTAAACTCCATATATCTCCATCTAGTTCAGTTACTGTCAACTATACGTCAAATTTATCACATGTTAATTACACTAAACTAAATGATCTTTTAAAGTTCGAAAATTGGGATTCTGTGTATTCCCAATCCGATTGCAATGTGGCTTTTGAAAATTTTGTCAATATTCTAAGATCTCACATGTCATCTTCCACTTCCATCTCTGAAAATCCAAAAATAAAAAACCGCAAACCTTGGATGAGTTATAATCTTTTGCATAAGATGAATAAATTGAAAAAATTCTCCAGGAAGCTCAAACGATATCCTGACAACAAGAGACTGGAAGAATATGTAGTCAATCTATCAAAGCAGGTAAAAATTGATGTTCGTACTGCAAAAAATCTCTTCTACAAGAATAAATTTGATTCATCCATTAATGATTCCAAGGCTACTTGGAAAATAGTGGATGAAGTGTTAGGACGTTTTTCTCATAATAAGCACATAACTCAAATATATCAATTGCGAACTGAAAATATCCTTACGTGTTCAAAGTCCATTTCCAACGAATTTAATAACTTTTTTGTAAACGTATCACAAGAAATAAATTCTAAATTTAGTTCGGTAAATAATGAAAATACTGATCATAACAAATTTATCTTTGGGTCTCTGTCAAAAAATTATGTCTCATCATGTTATTTTGAGCCTATAACTACTGCGGAAATTCTTAATGAAATTCGTAAGTTAAAAAACAAAAGATCTGAAGGTTCGGACGGAATTGATAACTTTGTTGTTAAAAACTGCGCTTGGTACTTAGTAGATATTTTAAAATTTTTGTATAACTTGAGCCTTGACAATGGGGTTTTTCCAAATATTCTAAAATTAGCCATTGTAATTCCAATTTTTAAAAAAGGCGATGAATTACAATTAAACAATTACAGACCGATTTCTCTACTAAGCACCGTATCTAAAATCTTTGAGAAACTAATAAAACGACGATTAGTGTGTTATCTTGATAAAATTGATTTTTTGCACAATAAACAATATGGATTTACTGCTGGTAAATCCACTGAAGAAGCACTGATTGATTTCCTTGGTCAGATACATTTGGCAATGAACGGTTCGCAGAGGTCTACAGCATTATTTGTGGACATTGCCAAGGCTTTTGATTCAGTCGACACTGGAATAATGCTTACTAAGCTACGTAATATTGGTATACGAGGTAAAATTTTAGGTTTGTTTAGAAGCTACCTTCAAAATCGGCGTCAGATTGTTAGAATAGGTGAAACTTTAAGTGACCCGTGCACGGTAAAATATGGCGTTCCCCAAGGATCAGTTTTGGGCCCGTTATTATTTTTGATTTACTTTAATTCGATTTTTGAAATTAATCTAATAGGATATCCGACTGCTTTTGCTGATGATTTAGCCCTAAGTTATGGAATGCCAACGACTGATAATACATATGACATCAGTCTTGTTCTTGAAAAGGATCTTCATTGTTTAAGCCAATGGTTTTATCATAATCGTCTCATGATCAGCGATAAATCAAAAATCATGTATTTTGGGCGACAGAATACTAGATTAGCGCAACCACAAACGTATCACATGTATAAATGCAATAGAAATCCATGCACGGCTCAGTGTTTTGTGCTTGAGTCTGTACAAGAATTTAAATATTTGGGCTTAATAATTGATTCGAAACTCAATTGGAAGTCTCATATCAATACCACAAGGAAGAGTGTAATTTGGGCCATATATAAATTTTATAACCTTAGAAAAGTCTGCCCTAGAACTACACTAAGGAAACTATACCATGCCCTAATAGAATCAATAGTAATGTATGGCATATCCAGTTGGGGTGGTACATATTTTACTAACATAGAGGACCTGTATATCGCACAAAAAAGAATTATTAAATTAATCTACAAACGCCCTCATACAACACCAACAGTTCCATTGTTTCGTGAGCTAAACTTACTACCATTTAGATATCTTTATATTTATCAAGTCCTCAAAATATTTTTTATTCGAAGTGATAGTTTTCACAATCGCACTGTACATATATACAACACGAGGAACCCCAATAACTTTGCCAATGTTCGTTGTTATAGCGAGAAATTTAGAAGATTTTATCTTTATATGGCACCGTTCTTTTTTCACATGCTACCAAACGACATTAAAGGTATAAACCCTGTACGTAAACACAAATTTAAGCGCGAACTTCGATCATGGCTGCTCACCATAGAAAACATTGAACAATACTTTTAATATTACAATACATTATATTTAGTTATAGAATCAAATCAATAATTTTAAGATAGTGTGTAAGTTTAATATATTTAGTAAATATGTGATATTGTAAATTTTGTCAACTAAAGATTTTGTATTACATAGTTTTAAGAAATATTTTTTTTTGTTGCTCCACCACAGATTGTAATCTAAAGGAGCTTTACTTTATTTCATTACACAATCAACTGTATGTATAAACTATTTTGTATTTTAACTGAAATAAAGATAATAATAATAATAATAATAATAATAAATAATAATAATAATATGGGTTTTAAATTTGTATCACCATCTATGTGTCAGACCGGGAACTTTTCAGACGATGTCATATATATAAATATATATATATATATATATATATATATATATATATATATATATTTATATATATATATATATATATATATATATATATATATATATATATATGTATATATATATATATATATATATATATATATATATATATATATATATATATATATATATATATATATATATATATATATATATATATATATATATATTCAAATAAGTCTCCGTGCCCGACTAATGCGAGGTGTTATAATACATCCTCAGTGTGAAAAATCAAGGTTTAGAGGTTGCGAGAAAAGGTTCATTCTTCCGAATTAAGTGGACTGCGAATTTTTCTAACAAACTTATTTGCACTACGAAGAATGAGCTCTGCGTTTATTCAATTTCATTATTGGTATTTTAAAAGCACGAATATAGTTTTTATCTTAAATGTGATCTTTCACATACACATACATAGAATTAAACAATAATTCCCCTCCATAGTAAGCATAATAAAATAAGATCGTCTTTATTCGACTTATATTTTATTTACATTTCTTTTATTTTCATTTTTAGTGTTTTCGTTTTAATTAAAATGCAGTTAATTCAAAATTACGTCATTTATATTTTTAAATATTAACTAGACCCAAAAAAAAAAATTCGCGACTGCCCATTAATTATATTTTTCCTTTTGTACTTTTATATACATGTACATACAATTCATTAGTATAATACGAATACGTATCTTCAAAATGAAAGAAATCAAGTACTTAAGCAAAAAATATGCTAATTACGCAATGTTATAAGATTTGTGTAATTGGAATATACTAACAATAAATTAAAATAACCAAAAATACGATCGCGAAAGAAAAATGTCTACCGAGTATCATGTGTATTGTATAATAAAAAACAAACGAAAGAATATAATATAACAAAAACAAAAAATGGGGGGGAGGGGGGCAGATATAAGTATGTGTATTCGAAAAACGAAGAACTCGGCGAAAGCAAACAAAATTTATAATTTTTTGTATTCAATGTGATCACTGATCAGTTTTACTCGAGATTTTTTTTTAAACGGTTGATCGAAGTAGTCAAAGTCTTAAAACAAAAATAAAATAAAGTTTAACCAGTAAAACGTAATATACTGATCGCGATTATTTATTTTGTTTTTATTGTTGTGTTGTTAAAATTCGGCGTGTCTATTCATAGTTATTTTTTATAAACATATTTATTATTATTATTTTTATATTTTGTGTGTGTTATAATATATTTTGTTGTTGATATAAATTTATTTTTATTTGGTGTGTTTTTGATTGATCTATCGTCAAAAGTGTTTTAAAGGTATATTCAAATTTAAATTTGATTAATTTTTTTGTATTATTAACTATTCTATTGTTAATAGTATATATCTACAATCAGAGCCACCTATATTATACCTAATCATGGTTTATATGCCCATATGACGGTATTTTTGTAATTTGTGTGCACCCGCCGTAAACAAGTGAAAGTGAAAAAAGGGAATGATCATGGGAATATATTATAGAAATATTATTTTTTAAATATATACAGCGTCTTCATTTTGTATCTTTTTTATTTCTGACTTAATTTTATTTTAAGTGAATGATCTTATTTTAGTTTTGTTTTTATGATCTTAATATTTCAAAAAAAATATTATTTCTGTGTGTTAAACATATACATATATATATATAGAATACACGAGTGTAACTGTGATGTATGTATTAAACCGGTACCAACCATATTTGAAGATCAACCTTGATCAAGTCTTATTATATACATATATTTATATTCTTTACATACACATTATTTTCTTATAAGACGAACCATTTGGTTGGATAAAGAAGCCTAAAAAAATTGCAGTCTCTGCACTCAATCGATCATTTAAGACGAAAAAAATGCAAGTTTATTTTAAATTTTTAGCTGACAATCAATTTATTTTGAATGACATCATCGTTGCGAATTTAGTTATTTAAAGCATTATAGGCATGGGATTGATAAATAGATTGTAGGAGACGAATATGATCTTACATATTTAACTAAGATTTAGTGTTTATCTGTTTTGGGCAAAGGTGTGGTCAGGTTTATAACACCTTGGTTTTATTGACTTATAATATATGTTTACTGCAAATATTGGATTATATGTATGAAAAATTAGAAAATGCGGCAATATGGTTCTATCAAGTTGTTTAAGTGATTTAAAATTTTAAGAAATGAACATAACTCAGCGGCCATATTAACTCAAGCACAATAAATATGCGTACCACATTTTTTTTAGGGGTTTATCTTAAAGTATGGAGAAATTTATTAAGATTGATCTATATTAAATTAAAATTTATACAAGACCATTAAAATGAGATCACATTATAAATTACTACGAACAATTTAACATTGATTTCAAACCTTGTGTACTAACCGCGATGCCCTCATCTTATCGCGTCTACTAAAACTAAGCCTTCGTCATATAATTATTTTTTCATGTATAATCTCATATATTTAGTTAGAACAAGTAAAATTGTTAATTAAACATTAATTTACATAAAATTTGTCAGTAGTGTGACGACGGGTATTAAGGAGTGCGGGGGCGATCGAATAAACTATATAGTACGTATACTACGCGACACTAAAAATCAACACGTAATTTTTAATTCAGCTGAATGCCGATAATGTCATGTTGTTTATTGTGGTTGGTGTGGTATTCGATTGAATGTGGGTGATTTCTATTGAATTAAGAAAACAAGAATATAAAAACAGGTTAAATGTAGCAAAACGTAGGTTTTCTTATAGATTAATATAATATAAATAGGTGTCACTGTAGTCGCAATTCATTCATTGTAACATTATCGTATACAATATGATGAACACAAAAAAATTTTTTTTTTGCTTATTTCTTGGCACATTTTGTTTTTTAATTTAAATAAATAAATTAAGAATGTTTACTTTTGTATGAAAAATGGAAACGGAATTTTCAATTATAATTGATATTGGCATTACGCAGAAATACAGTTCATTCGTAATAACAAATTATTCCAATCGAAAATATAAGAATAACCATCCGAACCGATAATGTTCAAAATATCTAAATTAGCAATAGCGTGGCAAATATTTGGAGTGGATTTTAAAACTTCATCCAAATTTTGTTTTAGATCGCAAATTTTGATTTGAAATCTAGTGAGCGCTTTGTGCTGTTTCATGAAACTTGAAACGAGTCTGCGCCCTACACAAAAGTTTCCTTAGGCTTCCCTAATGGTTAAAAATTCAAATTACTTAAGAATACCAGGTGTACAAGTATAAAATGCAGATTTCGGACAACAGATGGTGCACCAATGCAGTTTGTGCTATAAAAATTTGACACTGCCCTATTTTGTTGTGTCATCAGCAAGTGTCAGATGCGCACGAGTGATAATTTTTTGTTTTCATTTGAAGAAAACTGCTGCTGAATCATACCGATTACTTCGACAAGCTTATGGTGAACATGCTCCTTTGCAAAATACGTATGAACGATGGTTTCGGGGTTTCAAAAGTGATAACTTCGATATTGCAGACAAGGATCGGGGAAAACATCCATAAAAATACAAATATGTGGAATTGCAAGAGATGGGAAAGAGTCAGAAGACCGGTAGATGGGTACACATGTGACATTTTGCTGGCACGGTATAAAAGGAAGTCGTTTTTGCATCGTATAATTACGGGGGATAAAAAGTGGATTTATTTAGAAAATCCCAAGCGCAAAAATCATGGGTGAACCCAGGCACACCATTCACATCGACCGCAAGACCGAATCGTTTTGGCAGAAAGACGATGCTCTGTGTTTGGTGGGTCCAGAGGTTCGTGGACTTTTATGAGCTGTTAAAATCTGGGAAAACGATTAATACTAACCACTACCAACAACAATTGCCGATTTGAATCGTTCGCTGCATGAAAAAAGGCCAGAATACCGAAAAAGGTAACACAAAGTCATTTTTCTTCGACTACAAGCCGATTCGCGACACGTTGATATCACTCAGCTGGAAAGTTCTACTTCATGCGGCTTACTCACCAGACGTGTACGCAGATGTGAAAAACTGGCTCGATGAATGGCTCGCAGCAAAAGTGGAAGATTTTTACTGTCGTGGTACTCACAAATTGCCTGAAAGATGGGAAAAATGTATAACAAGCGGTGGAGCATACTTTGAATAAAGCATTTTTATCATTCTTCCGATTTAACATGTCGTAAAAAAAGTTCCGCATTTCATGCTTATACGCCTGGTAAACCACGAAAATTACTTGTAATGATTCAGATTTTATGAAAGATTAATCTTCATGTATTTAAATCAATACACAATACGCAAAGATTTTGGCTTATGAAAGATAGTTTGATGGAAATACCTTTTCTATATTTTACTTAAACAACCTTCGATAAAGGTATTTTGGTTACAAAATGTTTGGCTAAAAATGTTTTTGTTTGATTTACTTTTCTGACTAAAAGGCTGAAATGCCTCTCATCTTTGGAGAACTGTTGGATTTTTCGAATAATGGTCCTAGCACCCTCGATCGACTTAATAAATTTTGCACATTCGATTTTAATATGACCAACCAAACGGCACAGTGGTTAAAGCTTTGGAGTTTGGAGCGGGAGGAACCTGGTTCCCTAAGATCTGTGATGTAAAGGAAAATAACTAAGACCCCCTGTCGAAGTGGATAACTCATGAGGCCACCCATCTTCTATGCCAGTATTATAGCTGGCATGGTGCTATGCAATGTGCAGGTCGTTTTATGAAAATCGTACCTCTAACCGTACGTCCTCAAATTGGCTGGCAAAAGTAAGGACACGAAAAGAGAATCGCGAAAAAGTGGAGAGAACCTCGGCCCCAGAACAGATTGCAAAGATTTTAAACCCAATTTGGGCATTGATTAAAAACCATCCACATAACACACACTAGATTCTTCAAATGTCATGCAATTGGATATATTTCAATATTCCACAGATCAAAAGAAAAATCGGAATTTCCGTTCGAAGAAAATAGAGTCTCCAAAGTGTATGCTGTAACATTGTTTAAAAAAATACATTCAACTACTCGTCACAAAGTAAAGTGTGTATCACATGTAAATGGCCTTCTACCTTAACAATCAAAATATGGTTTATGTCAATTATGAAGTCAAACGTAAACGCTTAAGTTGTACGCTGTTTGCGCCATTTTGATTAGCGCTACAACCACCAAAATTGTATAGGCTTCTCGTCAAAACTAACCAATTAGATCCCAAAAAATTAATGTCGTACTGCTCACCTAAATGAGTTAAACAGAGAATAACTGGCGACGACAACAAACTGATCCCTAAACATAAAGGCCAATTAAGCTAAATCCAATTTTAGCTAAATTAGTGGAAACCAGTGGATACAGCGAAAACCAGTCCGCGCTTAGAAAAAATAGATCCCTTTTGATAATTTGTGGCACTCTATTCTATTCGATCCTTACCAGGATTTATTCTCAGTTTATCATAAAACAGTTTATCGTATAACTCATATTAGTGGCTTGGATCAGATTATCCTAAAACACAAACATTTGTTGTTTCTTAATTTTTAAGAGCCCATCTCTTCAATGTTCATTGAAATGGCTCAATATTATTTTGATGTCGTATTTTAGTCGAGATGTTTATAGAAAGCATACTTGAGTTGATACGATTCTTCACATAGGTCAAGGACATTTACAAACGAAATATTGTAGTGCCGAAATATTAAGTAGCGGATACTGATTAGGAATTCGAAGAAATAGGTCCTATTAAAATTGAATGAAAATTGTTGAGGGGAGTTTTTCGAGTATAAAGAATAGATTGCGATTGGTCTGAAGATTTTCAATTGCCATTACTCTCTAGAAAAACGTTTCAGGAGTCATCCGTGGAACTAGAGTCCCTTCCTTTAATTTGTTTGGCTCGCATGTTTTTGATTAAAATTTGTGGAGTGTCAGAAACACAATTCGATGGGTGCTATTTTCTTGAAAACCCGTTCAGAGTTCTTTATTTAATCCGGTCATCCGATGGGAGCCGGTTCTCATGAAAGAAATATCACTCGCACGATTTTGATACAAATTGCAGTGATAACGGTTTTTCTAATGCCAAGAATGGATTGCGATGAGTACCAATTTTAGGAAAATTCGTCTATGACAAATATATTTTGATAAACAATTTAGAGGAGAAACTGCTTGGTCGATATATCACCAAGTTGCATGATGTTGCACCAAGTTGCTTGAAGTTGGGTCATGTGTTTTGTGTTAATTAGCCTGGCGCTACTTCCCAGCATAATGCGAAATGTTGCACCATGTTGTGTTGGTTGCGTTACAAGTTTGGTTGTTATTAGTAACAATATTGATATTTAGCATTCGATATCTAACTAATGTTATGACCGTGCTCTGTTTCTCACATTTTATTCAGCCTCAAGCGATGTTATCCTATTTCTTATTTTTCCTATCACGCACGTTTTTCACAAACATTGATGAAGGGTTCGATTGCGAATTTTTTTACGATCAGTTTTAATTACAGGGCAGCTCTTTAGACTGTTCTAGGTCCCTGTAACTGTCAGAGCTCCTGCACCTAATATGAGAACCGGGAACTAAAGATTTATAGCTGCCTGATATGTGTGCAGTTAATAGTAGAAAAAAAATTTGAAACCGTTTAACGAATTCCACTTCTTCGATGTTTGAAAAATAAATTCGCGCTTGGTTGCCTCAGTTCGAGCTTGCGGCAGCTTCACCGTAAACCTATATGCATTTACTATTCCTTTTGATACTCTTCCTGGGGTAACGAATGGTAGTACTTTCCCTTTTAGTTCTGCAAAACATGTACCATGCACTTATCTGTAGAACACGCAGAGTTCTGCAACATTTATGAAGTGTTGTAGGCTGTCGAGATCTTTTGTAAGTTTGGGGTTGCATGTTATTCTGATGGCACACCGCTGAATTCTATTCAGTAACTGAAGGGCAATGCCATATGAAACCCCTAACTTGACAGTAATACTATATACATGTTCTAATGAAGGTATTTTATATCTAGAGAACCTGATACGATTTAAAGAACCTCCTGCATCTTGAGGACGTGGATCTTTACCACAAAAGGATATTCGTTGTGACCTCTTTTTCGCGAGAATGTTCATATTTGGGTTTTTTCTATAAACTTGATCTGATTTCTTTCTTCCTACTCAAAACATTATACTCAATTCGGAATTAGGCGAAGTAATAACTTTTTATCGTTTATCGTTTAGTGTTGAAGGAGTACCACCTCGAGTGAAATACAAGAGCGCATGTGGCGTCATCAGCAAAGCTCTGGATGGAATCGTCATCGAATATATTCCTTCATCTTGCGATACCTTGCCTTAATCGCGTAAGGTTGCATAAATCGCGTCTTTTGAAAAGCATTCGGTAACCCAATAATATTTACACCTTCGCTTATTTTCACATTTTCATCCGCATCATTAAATTTTGCTGTCGTCCGGGACTGTTTCATAATTAATTTTTTGTCGGCTCACACGATTTAGGCAAAATTTTATGAAGGGAGGATTTCAAAGCCAGTTTTCGACTCGAAAACTCTTTTCATAAAAGTTGCAGAAATTTCGAAAAAATCCGTCTTTCGATGGAGCCTTGGTTCTTATTTTTTTAAATTAAATTTTGGCTTGAACGATTTTGTTACAATTTTATGGAGAGAAGGGAGGGGGCCGGTCGAGTGCCGCTAATTATTTAAAATTATTTGTTTAGGAGGTTGTCAGAGAATCATAAATTTGAAGAGAAGGCAGATTTCCGAATGTCAAGGAAAGACCGCAATGGACCATAATTTCGGAAAATTCGTTTAGAGGTTCTTCGATTAAGCTTATTCGTTGAATTTTGTTCTACAATAGAACTAATCCATTTCTCAATCGAAGAGGGTGGAACTGAGATTATGCTTAAGATTGTTGAAATGAAGACCTTTCTCAAACGAATAGTACCCGATTGTACTATGAAAATATCAAATTTGATAGAAACAAAACCACCGTTGCTCAACGAAGTGTGGCGTAATAATTTCATTAACTGTCAGTAAGACAATTTATTTAATAACATACCTACATGAAGCCATCGAGAGTTTCAGATCAGTTTGCCAGATTTAGTTCGAAAAAATGATGATTCCTTAGAGTAAAGCATAGAAACTTTGAGCGAGCAATACTCGCTGCTCCAGGAACTTAATTATTTATAACTAAACATTTCGTAGCATGAAATTTTCGGCTAACGACAGTATACTCTTGCGCCACATAAACTATGTCGGTAATGCAGATTTGTCGGCCTAAATTTTTGGTTAACTTCAGTAGCCTTATCTAAACTGAGAATGAAATTTGCGTGGATATGGGGAAGAAAACCTACGTATCAATTCACGATTGTACATTGATCTTAAAATAACATGGAAAATAAAATTAAAAAATAAAATTCAACATTTCATATCTCATCATTCCAGTCCAAAAATTTTCGTATCTTCTTTCTTTTCTTTCATACACTCAATTTACAAATACGGCGTTTAAAAAATCTGGAAGTTTGAGTATCGTGCCAATCGAATTTTAAAAATCGTGAATAAATGTACTATATGCGCTAAAATGTACAAACTGAGAACACAACATATGAAGTGTTGTGTGGTTGTGATGAATCATATCGAGATTCTTTGAATCTGGCACGTACTAAACGATAAATGAAGCAAATATTTTAAACGGTTTAAACTAGTTCGTCTTCTAGTTTTTATTGAACCAGCCGTTAATAAAATCCATTAAGAAGCTGTCTACCTTGTTCTTGAATATCTTTAACTGACGAAACCACTTTCAGAGCGAGATGAATTATTCGGTTTCTAATGAAATTGCTATCGAAGTCAATTATAGTAGTTTCGTTACTGAACAAATTGCGTTTTGTAATTCTTGATAAACATAAGAGAGTGGTGTGACTAATTCCTTATCCCCCGATTCATCAAATTAGTTCGAGTTTAATTAAGCCTGATCTTTGGAAAACATATATTCAAGATCAAATCGATCTAAACTGGCAAATTTTTTGAACGTTAACAAATTTGTATCTTTTCTCTTCCTTCTAATTTGTCAATTAATATTTTTTTATAATTTCAGCGTCATTTCACATAATTGTAGAATATAAATTTATGAATTCGTTAGCAAAGACAAAAGTTGCCGAATTTTTGTTTAGTTCATTCAATTCAAGCTGTTTCAGCCGTTGAGAACATCAACTAGAATTTCATGAAAATATCGCACTCGGGAACTGGAATCATAATTTAAGTTAAGCAAAATCACACATTCTGAGTGTTGATGGAAGAGGATTTTTTGACAACAGAATTTACTTTGATTATAATGCGTCCAAAGTTAGAATCCAATTGTAAAATATACTGACTCTTTTAAAAAATATTCAAAAACGGAGTTAAAGCTGTAGTTCTTTATCATCATTTTGGTAATGTCATTCTAATGATCGTCAGCCTAGTCATATTCATCTTTTCAGGATTTCCAATCCCTCGTGGCAAGGCGTATCACAACAATTTCAGAAATCAAAACAATTTGAGTGTGCGTAAGAATCGTTTTGAACAAGTGGTGCAGTGGTAAACAGCTTCGGACCGGGAGGTACTGGGTTCGAATCCCACCAGGGGCTGGATGCAAAGCGAATTTTCGTCATCGATTACGATCGGTGATGTTAATAAACACAACTAAGACCCTCTGTTGGAGTGCAGAATTCATCGCCGACCCACCGTCCATGCCAGTGTACAGGTTGACATGGAGCTTGCAATATGCAGGTGGTATTCTGTAATTATGTTAACGGGTGGTGTGTGCGCGAATCACCTTCAAAGGGCATTAAATCCACTGGACAATTAATACTTTCTTTTTAAATTAAATAAAAATTTAAAAAACAGAAAAATATTCAAATAACAAATAGTCCAGAATAGGCAAATGTATTCGAATATCGAATGTTCGAATAGATCGATTTGACTGATCTTATCATGTACAATTAATTTCGTTCTCCTGGAAGTAATAACGAAACACGAATACAACTAATACATTTTCGGGAACATTTGACCCCGGTGTAACGTAAAAACTCTCGACTATTTCAATTATATTATTATCACGTTTAAATAGCCCATCATATTTAAATAATAAATGCATCAGCTGTCACAGAAATGCCAAGCAAGAGTTTCGTACACCGTACACTTATCCTGGATGAGACGTAATTTGTTCCTCATCATTGCTATTAGTGAGCTATTCTGAATGGCACATCCACATACCCCATTACACTTCACATAAAGCCCTTGGATCGAAGGCGAAAGTACAGAATAAATAACTGTGAATAAAAACTATTGGGTTTAAAAGTAAAATTTTAAGGTCAAAGAATATATGGACAAAATATTATCGAGAGTTAGATGATCTATTGTATTTACCGTCTTAAATTGGATTGAACCGAACTGTGGTCACAGGAGCAATTGGTCTGGCCACAAAATTATATTCTCATTCGATATAAAAGAACGAGATTTTACAACAATCGCAGATAAACATGTCATTATGGTGAGTACATGCTCACCTGGATAACACCATCATCGATAACGGTTAGTATGATGAACACAATTAAAATTCCACCACAAATAAAACTCAATCGGTGCATAAGCGAAATAATCTAGTATCTATTTCCATCATTCAACTCAGCTTCATTAAAGAAAAACTATTTCAGCTGATTTCTATTTGACAAAATTCATTTTTCTCTGGGAATATTTTGACATTTCACGGTACTGTTAAATTAATTTATGCATGAAATAAATATGTGTCAGTTCAGCGAACAAAATATTTACAGCTCAATCCAATATAATATTTTTTTAATTTGGTCAAGTGTCAGTAGATGTCAGCAAAATATTCAATTTTGTGAATTTCAAACTCTAAACTCTAAAACTCTAATACTGCGTATCTGATACCAATTTTTTCGACTAAATTACAGACTAAACTCCCCAGAAAAAAATCTATAAAATATTTTCTTTATAGGTTTTTATCTGTGGTTCATGCTATTTCTGCATTGAAATATCTTTTTGTATTTTTTCACGCTGATACGTGTACTACAGGTTGAAAACAGCTGTTTTATGTATATAAACAGGATGGTCCAACTTGAAGGTGCCTATGAAATTTCGTTTTAGTTGATTCGCTGGTTTAGGAATTATTCGATTTTACGAAAAAAAAATTTTGGTTGCCATTTTTTGCGTAACTCCCCCGGACTGTAATGTGTTAACTAAAATCTCCTTAAAGAGAAGTTCAAAATATGTAGATCATTCGATCATTTATGGCGTGAAATAAAAATAGTTGCTGACAGTGTCTACGAGCTTTTGACATTGTATGCGAGTAGTCGACGTCCTAAATAAGCCGTCGACGTTATCGACGAGTAGTTTACGCGATCATGAACAAATTAGTAATGTTGCATAAACGCCTATCTCTGATTAAAACTGTTTAAGCCCTCATTATTTCATGACCTGTCCAATTAAGTTGGCTATGTGGCATTTATAAACGTAAAATAGGCAGTTAATTGTAATTTTTAGAAAAAATATTGAATTTAACTTATTTTTAAGAGCAATACCAACAATTTTAGAAGTGACGCTAATTTCTGAAAGGACAGCAAAAAATGTCCAATTACCAAACATTTCATATGATTTTATGAGAAAAATTTACAAAAGTGTTTTTTTGTTTAGAATCGACAATTCAACGTTTAATATGAAATTTTGTCTATTTATAGTAATTTTAGTAATTTGATACGCGTAAATACTTCAAAAAGCGAGTAAAACAAACTAAATTCTTTTAGTTTAGCTACTGTCAACAAAAAATCAATTTCTTTAATTAAATAATATTCAATAAATTATAATTGATTAATTTGACTAAAAAAAAACTGGAATATTGTTTTCGTTCTTTGTATGGCATTTTTGAATTTGATTACCGCTAAATCATTCGATCCGTATTATTTTATTTATCTTAAATATTTTCCAGGAAAGATGTTCCGAACGTCTGCTTCAATAATATTGATTTACATATATTAAACGAATACGAGCCTAACGTAGTGAATTAACTGTAATAAATTATACTTAAAAAGCAATAAAAGCTTTTTTCATATTAAATTTAATCATTTAATGAAATTAAAATCTAAATATAAACATTTACACAAGTAGCTAAGAGCAAGCGAACCAACTAACAAAATAAATTCTTTGTATATAAATAAACAATCAATCATTCCATTTATTCCATAAACGTCTTAATAATAAAAAAATTAAAAAAAAAAGTTTACTCACAGCAAAATAATCGATACATCTATAACATAATTAAAAAAAATTTCGAAATTTAATTTTGCGCATGTAAAGAAAATTAATCCGGAATGAGTTTATAATTTTCATACAAGAAAAGCGCAAAATAGTTTTAATACTGCGAGTAAAATTCGATACTTTATTTCTCTGTGCCGTTGTGCTTCTTTAAGATTTTCTTGTATACCAAGAAACCAAACACAAATTTATTATGTGAATAGCGTATAACGGATTATACTCGTACATGCAAGTAACTTCAAATCATATACAGGGAGCTTCGTCCCTTGGCAAAAATTTAATTTAAAGTCTGCATCGAATGTTTATAAGGAAAAATGAACTATTAAAAAAAACGAATTTATATGGTTCTAAGTTTTACTGGCTGCATCTGTATATAGCACATATAATAAGTTAATAAAAGTTAAATTAAATTTTAAGAAGAAAATTGTTTTTCTTCAAAATATTAACTTTCGGTGTATCTCCACCTCCTAATACACAACAGACGTTTTTATATTAGATACTAAAAGGATGTAATTTTTGGTGCAGACAAAAGTTATTAAATAATCCAATATCTTTTATTTCTTTATCTACCTACCTACCTACCTACCCGACTACCTGAAAAATCCATTTTGGGAAATTATACTATACACCCCTTATACGACTTGGCTTCTAGTGTTTTTACATACAAAAATAGTTTTCTTACGGCTTATTTGCTTTTAATTATAAATTTTAATGTTTACTTTGACAAAAACAAAATTCAATATAAGAGAAAATTATTAGCATTTTGTAAGATGTTTTGATATGAAAATCAAATTCACAATCTATTTCCAAAGAAATCCAGGTAGATTAGCAAGTTGCGAGTGTTAAAAAATCCATATTTTTATATCCCATCCCAATCTCAGCTAAATTTTATAATATAACACGGAGTTTTATTATTATGATATGCATGTATATCGATTGGGCCGGCCACACCGCAATTCACCGTTATAGATCTTGAATTTTGTGTTACCATAACCATATTAAAATGAAAGGCATGAACAATTGACAAAAATGAGGAACTTGGAGAATAAGAACTTTGAGATGATTAATAGTTTTAATTTCGATTTTGAATTGCATAGACAGAAAAGACGAAACCACTTCATTGCCACGTCAAGTAACCATCGGTATATATAGTTAACACACATATTTGGAAGGCCGCGTGGGAAGATGAAATAGAATGTTCAAAAATTAAAATTAAAACCCACCTACTGGTATGCTGAGCAAGTATGCTTTATTGACAGATCTGGAAGCTAAGATTTAAGAAACTGATCGCTCATAATGCACAACATACACAAGATCGCCTGCAAAATCGTAGAACTTCTTAGAAACGGGAAAAGTAACATTAGCAGGAATATTTATACTTTAGGTCGGTTTTCCATTTTAATTTAAATGTCGGAAATTGCTCGAGTCATTACGGGTTTAAATGATCAAAACACATTGTTATACTACATAGACGGGGGTTACCGATCAAATGGCATAGTGGTTAAAGCTTTGGCGTTTGGATCGGGAGGTACCGGGTTCGAATCCCGATAGTGGCAGGATGCAAAGGGAATTTTCATCAACAAATTACGATTTGGGATGAGAAGGAACACATCTATGACCCCCTGTCGGAGTGCGGGGCTCACGGGCCGACCCATCTTCCATGGGTTGCGATTCGTAACGATTCGTAAAACCGTTTACACTTTTATGTTGTCACTTTTTGTACCTACACTTTTTTAACATTAGACACTTCACACCGGTAATCTCGGCGGTGAGTTAACGATCATCTTTTTGGATATGACTTCCAGTGGCTTATCAGTTGCGATTGTCACCGTAATTTCATTAAGATCTTGTAGAATCTGATCAAAGCAAATGGCGAGAGCAATTCCTCCTATCAGATGGTAGTTCTTTTGAGCCTCAGTAAATGATATTTCTTCATATATCTTGCAACAGAGCAGCATCATTAGGTGTTAAACTGAAGTTTAGACGCTATAGCGTCATCCGGTCATTAATCTCTATATTAACATCAAAATTATGTAACGCCGAAGATGTCGACTAAATGAATATTATTATTCACAACATGAATAACACCTCGGATACATGGGCTGTTCTTTTCGAGTAACACCTCAAAAAATTTGTTTCGAAAGACAGGAATATTTACTCAACTGCATTTGCTGTACCTACTAATACATCAACAAATGTGCCGATGTAAACGTTAAATATTGGGTTGTTCGACCACTGACTTTAATTTACCCAACTTTACTGCAATAGTCTAATTTAGTAAAATGTTTATCACTTGTTTTGCCTCTGCCGCAATCGATTCATTCTTTAGTTTGATAACTCCAATTTTTATCATTCTGGTCAATTGTTGAAGACAGATTCTGAAAATAAAATCGATAACATTTGACAATTTTTAGGGCAGCCTATAAGCCCTTTGCTATGTCATTATAAAATGATGATATGATGTGTTTTATTTATCACAAATAATATGGGCAAGTAGTGATGAAGTAGTGATCATCTCCACTAATAGTTGAATGTTGTTACGAATTCTAATATTCAAACACACAGTATTACATCTGTGGGCAAAAAATAGTAAGACTTTGGTCATAATTTTAAAATTCTTTATTTATTTCTCTAAATCTATTTCGTCCCCCTCAAAGTAATCCCCCCGGCCTCAATACACTTGTACCAACGTTTTTACCAATCCTCGAAACAGTTGTTAAAGACAATTTCCGGAATGGCCTCCAATGCGCGTGGCGATTCACGTTTAATGTCTTCAATTGACTCATAACGGTTTCCCCGGAGCGGTCGTTGGAATTTGCTGAACAGCCAGAAGTAACACGGAGCTAAATCAGAAGAATACAGTGGTTGCGGAACGATATGGGTGGAATTTTTGGCGAAAAAATCACGTAAAACCAATGCAGTATGAGAAGGTGCATTATCGTGGTGCAACACGTAACACTTAAATAACACTTAAATAGTAATCCTTGTTGACATTTTGGCCGGTCGGAATGAATTCGGAGTGCACCGCACCTCGATAATCGAAGAAAACTGTCAACATCACCTTGATTTTTGACTTACCTTCGACGTGGTTTTTTCGGCTTCGGCTCACCTTTGGTACGATATTTGGCCGATTGATCGTCTGTTAGTCGGAAAGCTTTGTTTCAAAGACGACAACGCGACGCTGTTTTTCCAAAAAATTGAGTGATTTTGGAACCAATCGTGCTTTTACTTTTCTTAGGCTTAAATGATCTTTCAAAATGGTTTTCACTGATCCTTCCGATATTTCAACGATGCCAGTAAGGTCTCTGACTGTTAATCGTCGATTCTCGAGCACCAATTCCTTGATTTTATTAACGTGTTGATCATGAGTTGATGTTGATCGCCGTCTTAGACGTGGTTCGTCGTTAACACGTTCTCGACCCTCTTTGAACAATTTGTATCAATCAAAAACACTTGCTCGCGACATACAATTATCACCGAAGGCTTTTTGCAACATTCTGAACGTTTCGGCGCCACAAAATTGATTCAGCACACAAAATTTAATGGAACTTCTTTGTTGAATAATTTCACGCATTGTAAAAATCGCCGAATGCACTTTTTGTACTTCAGAAAGACAAGCGTATACTAAACACTAATGATTATTTCGATGTGACATTTGGAACAGATGTCACTGACAGTCATACCAACATAGAAAAAAAAATATTTTGACGAATGGTTTTCCGCGCGAAATTTAAATTAAAAAGTCTTACTATTTTTTGCCCACAGTAGTAGTTTGCGATTATTTCAAATTTTGGCATTCAAACATTATTGTTATAATTATAACTAATATTTGGTGTAGGTTTGAAAAATAAAATACGAAATTATTTTTTATAAGGGCAAATCATTTATAGAGCAAATTATGTTCACAAATCAGAACACTAAACAGATATTTTAGACATATCCAATTAAATAAAAATACTACTGATTGATAACTACTAGACAAACGTACCATATTTGAATAAAGTTTACTCTCTCCCGCCTACACACCATAATATACACTTCATCATTATGTTGTAATCAGTGTATTATGCAAAACAAAACAAAAAACTAAAAAAAGAAAAGTTAAATTGAAAAGCCCACACTTCTTAAATTATTATTATTTTTTAACTTTTTGTTAATTTAAGTTTTTTGTTTGGTTAAAATTATTTTTAGTCGTGGGACTTTGAAAAGTTGATTTAATTTTGTTATCTGTTAAATAAATATGTATATACAGACAGCTATTAGGTACATATTCAAACTGAGGGTTCAACTCTTGGAAAATGTGTAAACACTCTACTGTACAAAACCCATCACGTTATATCGTACAATATTATTTTATAATTTACTCGTTCCGTGTGTGTGTGTGTGTTTGTGTGTGTGTGTGTGTACATATCAGAAAAATTGAAAAATCATATCAAAAATATTTACTCTAAAATACAAATTAAAAAAAAATAATAATTTTCAACCTTGAAAAATTGTTATAATTAAATTTTTCTTTTAATTTTTTTAATAATAATAAAATTTTCTTTTTCTTCATTTTGCTTAAATAAATAAAACTTTTTTCTTTGTATATAAATATTCTGTTGATTGTGATGATAGTTCCTATATTTCATTTTAATGGCATTTTTATACATACATATTTCATATATTGGTATTGGTAAGCCACATGTTGCGCTAAATTTTATGACAAGATGTGTGTGATCAGAAACTGTGTTAACGTTAAAGAGTTGAAGGTAGTACAGACATTTGAATAACATTTAGTTTTATATTATTCTTGTTGATTAATTTAGTGATATGTTTTTTTGAACATAAGTTAAGTGGGAAGCGTCAAATTACTCGTCAAACCTTATCTACTTACAAATCACAACAACTCATATCAAATCATGTCAAATCATACCGAATCATATCAAATCATATCAAATCATAACATAGCATATCAAATCATATCAAATCTTATCAAATCATATCAAATCATATTAAATCAGATCAAATCATATTCAATCTTATCAAATCATATCATATCATATCATATCATATCAAATCATATCAAATCATTTCAAATCATATTTAATCATATTAAATCATATCAAAATATGTTAAACCATATATCAAATCATATTAAATCATATCAAACATATATCAAATCATATCAAAATATATCAAATCATATCAAATCATACCAAACATATCAAATAATATAAAATATTAAATCATACCAAATCATATCAAATCAAATGAAATTATGTTAAACCATATCAATATCAAATAATATCAAATGTACCAAAACATATTAAATAATATCAAATATATCAAATAATACCAAATCATTTAAAACCATATCAAATCAAGTAAACTAATATCAAATCACATGAAAACATATCAAATCATATCAAAGCTTATCAAATCATATCAAAGCATATCAAACATATCAAATCATATCAAATCATACTAAATCATATCAAACCAAGAAAAATCATATCAAATCAAGTAACATCGTATCAAATCATCAAATGATGAGTTTGTATTTATGTTTGGATTTGTTAAAAGATGGATTTCTGGAATACGCTGTATCGGTCTAGAATCCATACTACGCTGTACACATTAAAAGAATTGAAAGCATTCAAATAAGTTTCTGATTTTCTTGTTAAAGAAAAGTGACTGGGATTACGACGACAATTAACCATTCCATGAAAATATGGCTCGGATCGGATGAAAATATGGCTCCTCCCTATTCAATAAGATGCCCGGATTACAAAATATGAACGCTTGAAAATATACGACTTCTCTTAGGTGCGGCTTTTATTGGTAACGTTTTACTTGGTCACATTGATTCAGTTTACATTTTGGAAAACATATCAATTCATGTGCCTTGCAGAATATTTCGAAACCATGAGTTTTTAGCACTAGAACACCATTCCACAAACTATGGAGAAAATAACCCCATTAATAGGTTGTCTAAATTTTTCAACATCGGCGACGATCTTATTTTTAATTTATCAAAGGGCAACTTCAAAAATATCCTTAAGAATTATTTTTTAAATTTTTAATTGTTAAATCATAATTTGATTTATATTTTGTGTTTTAAAGTTCCATATTTGAATCTTTAATATTTTTGTTTTAAATTAAATTCTGAAATCATACATGTAAATCAATAATAGGTAGATTTCTTTAAAAAAAATCATCAAATAATATCAAATCCTATCAAATCATATCAAATCATATCAAATCACATCAAATCATACCAAATCATATTATATCACATCTAATCATATCAAATCATATCAAATCGTATCAAATTATGTTAAACCATATCAAATATCAAATAATGTCAAATGTATCAAATCATATTAAATTATATCAAATCATATTAAATCATATCAAATAATATCAAATCATTTCAAACCATATCAAATCATATAAAATAATGTCAAATCATATCATATAGTAAATCACATCAAATCATATCAAATCATATCAAAGCTCATCAAAGCGTATCAAACATATGATATCATATTAAAACATATCAAATCATACTCGTATATAATCATATCAAACCATACCAAATGATATCAAATCATATCAAATCATGTCTAATCATACCAAATAATATTAAATATCAAATCGTATCAAATTATATTAAACCATATCAAATATCAAATAATATCAAATGTATCAAATCATATTAAATCATATCAAATATCAAATCATACGAGTATCAAATCATATCAAATAGTATCAAATATCAAATCATATCAAATCATACCAAATCAAATCACATCATATAAAATTATGTTAACATATTAATATCACATAATATCAAATGTATTAAATCATATCAAAAATATCTAATCATATCAAAATATATCAAATCATATCAAATCATACCAACCATATCAAATAATATCAAATATCAAATCATACCAAATTTTATCAAATATCAAATCGTAACAAATTACGTTAAACCATATCAAATATCAGATAATATTAAATCACTTTTAACACTATGCGCCGTTGGTACGGCGAAACACATTAACACTTAATAAACACATTAAAACACTTGTTTATTATTTCGCTTTTTGTGCGAAACAATAAACAAGTGTTTTAATGTGTTTATTAAGTGAATATCAAATCATATTAAATTATATCAAATATCAAATCATACGAGTATCAAATCATATGAACCATATCAAATCATATCAAATATCAAATCATACCAAATCATATCAAATCAAATCAAATCATATGAAATTACATTAAACCATATCAATATAAAATAATATCAAATCATGTTAAATCATATCAAATCATATCAAAATATATCAAGTCATTTCAAACCATATCAAATTATGTCAAATAATATCAAATATCAAATCACATCAAACCATATCAAATCATATCAAAGCTTATCAAAGCAGATCCGTTTTTTTTTTTTTTTTTTTAAATCGTGTTCCTCCTAAAGTAAAGCTTGTGTAAAATATATCTCACGTGAGATCACTTATATTGATATAATTAGTTTTTAATGCAAATTTCTGAATCTACAATTGAAGATCATTGCGACATGTCAAGTATTCAAACTTTATTAGATTGAAATGAGTACTAGATTACGATATACGACGCGTTTTTTTTTATTGAAAACAAGATAAATATGTACAAGTTATTAACAGAAACCAATGCTACCTATCGATGCAGATATTCTAGATTAGAAAACGAAAATTAAATAAATTAATGAATATAATTTCGTTTATTATTTTAAATCCAATTCGTTTCTTTCAAAACTGATTATGTCTGAAGATAGAAGAATCAGTTTGGGATTTTAAAATGAATTTGCGAAACGTATCTCGCTAAGAACTGGTTGACCAAAAAGAAAGAAATTTGTCACTTATTTCACCGTATCCAAAAAATTTGATGGGATATTTGACGCAAATTATTTTGTGCTAGAAATGTAATTTATCAAAATCAGTTAAGATGCAATTATTTTATCTAACAGAGTTTGCTCCATTACAATGGAGTTTCAATTTTTAATTAGTTAAAAATGGTCCATTTCCCTTTATCAAGATTAAAATGTACAGTTCTTACTAACTGGTTGAACTTTCAGTATATGGATAGGATCCGAAGGCACACTACTTATCGGACGCATATGAACGTTACCATATACGAACGTTCTTGATTCATATTAGGCTGGTTATTGATAGAATACATGATATCGCAGTTGTCTCGCATTTGATTAAATTTGTAACCTGAAATCTTGTTTGTTATTGAAACAATACAGTGGTCGAGTTTAAATGAACCAAAAATTGTAATGGCCTACCTTTCAAACGTATTTTAGCTTAAAACAATTTTAGCTTAAATGTTGTAAATTTTTCTTATTATTCATTGAAAATTAACGATGTGCTTTAGTTCTTGGAATCAAATTAACGTGTTATAAATGACCAAAGTATTTTCAATTTTCTATGTCGTCATAGTAATGGTCAGCTGCCCCGATATTTTTTCGTCGGCAATGATTTTCATTCGGTCTGCGACAAAGAAACACGTACGGATATCTGCATATCCAAGAAAATGCATGTCTTGAAAGTATTAAACTCCACCAGTTTCAATATCTTTTATTTAATAAGTCATCACGCGTAAGTCCCTGTCACATACAATGTGTCTTGTGGAAAAAATGAGACCCGGAGATTTTCGCAATTAATGTTATCATATGTTGAATATCAATATAGGTGGCGGTTTCTAACTTCGCAGCTCTTCGTGTCAAGTGTCTTTTCAAGATTATGAAGGCTTGTCAACGATAATTTAACACGATAATTTAATAAGATGTTACTATGTCACTCCGCCTTGGTTCGGTGCATGCGTGATAACGATTGTTAAATTACTTCGTTCGGAGTTATAACGTACCTACATAGTTCTATGTCGATGTATAAGAATATTGACTTTAAATTTTATAAATTGCCCTCCAGTCTGATAGTGTAGCCATTGGTCTTTGCTATTACGTAATTTTTTACCAGTTCTGGAAGGTTCTGAAGATTATCAGGCTGTGTTGAATTTTTTCTGAAGGTCCTTAGCACACATGTCAACTCTCTTATAATGAGGTTTACTTCAAGGTTAACCTGAACCAGATGTTCATTTTTATTATGTATAATTTGCTATAGAATCTCGCCTTAACATGTAGTGTCACTGAGTATATGCAATATTTCCAGTGCATTGTCTTCACACAGGGTAGAATTTAATTACCTCTAACAAGAGATATTGCCATCGCTATTTTCTTTGCAGCTGTAGAGTAAATAAATTGAAGGGTATTTTATGCCAAGGTGACACAACAAAACCACGCCCGATGTTTAATTATTGTAAAATTAGCTAAACAACTTAAAATTTGGCAATCTACAAAATAGAACTTAGAACTAAATATCAGGCACATTTTGGATTATGCATATTAGAGACATCTATCAATTACTGGTGTTAACTGATCATAAATATAGTTTGTCGAAAATTTAGTCAAAATAATCGCAAATGATCGCAAATGATGCGAGCACCTCAACAGGTGGTTAAAATAATAGACAATTTCTGCCCTGACGCAAAATATTTAAACTGCATTCGACAATTTTTAGTCTAAAATCAAGAACCTCAATAATTTAACAAAGTGTAGCCGGAAAAACAAATCTCGTTAGTTAATATTAGACATGACGCTAACGATCATCACTCTTTGTAGGACAGTTGTGACATTAATAACAGAGCGAATACAACTTTAGCTAAACACTGATACCTGTTCCGATGGGAAAGCATCTTGGTGCCATTGTGGCGAAAAATTTGTTGCTTATAATAATTTTATTTTAATACTTTAATTAAAGTAATTAAAGTAATCTCTTTAATCTAATTGGTTAACTCCAGCTTGGTTTCCTTTTATGCAGGATTACTAATTGCAATTTTTCCAAGCCTACAGTTTTTGAGATTATTCACTAAAACGTAAAGTTATTTTCATACCGATAGCTGGCAGAACAAGCTATACTGATACTAAGGCAACAGGAACATTTTAACATCACCTACCTAGTGTCCTTTAAGTTTCACAAAGAATCGAGAAATAACTGAAAATGTTTATCCAACTGGTCAAAAGGATTAAAAAGCTTCCAAATAACAAAGAGTTTATTGTAGGCACATTTTTGAATATTGCTGGTGCTTAATATTACCTTGTTCTCCGACCAACTATTGGATATCTAACGAGGACTAAACATCGAACACTCCAGGAAAAAATCATTCAAGCTGAGCCGGCCGCATATGGGTGCCAATGTATCAGTCACTCGATTCAGTCGATATGCAGACTACTACAAGCCATCAGAAAATTGCTCGCAGCAGCGGCGTGTTAATAAATAAAATGTTCATCGTGATTTTGTGTGGACGTTTTTAATAGCCAATTAACTATTTCCGATTATCCGAGCAGTCAAATTCAAATTATATGCACAACACGGTGTACCATTCAAATTCGATTTATGCAGATATTCTCGAAGAGTACAAACAAATTACGAAATTTTCAGTGCCAAAAGATTTCTACCGCCGTAGTACATAAAATGCACCTCGAGAAACTTGAAAGAGCAAAAAGGAAATCGACTTGGATTATTTGATAAAAATACGTGGTTGTTGACTGACTTCACTGGTAATTTGCAATGAAAAAAAGGTCGGCTAATGCAACGCCATTCGTACTTTTATAGATTAAATTTATCACGAAGTTCGCCGGACCCGCCTGTGAGTATACATATAGATGGTTTCTGCGTTGTCTTAACGGCGAAACTGTAAAAGTATTTCCACTTCCAACGATGGTCAAGCAATAAAAAAATTCGCTACTGCCTGACGATAATCGACTGTTTCATTCGTCTCGGATTGGATAGCAGAATACTGTGTGTAATAAGATATATAAGAGTGGTAAGGCGCGAAAATGAACTTACCAACAAATATTTTCGACTGCCATTACCAAATCGCAAATCAGACGTCGCTTTATTAGAAGAATTATTGGTCGCCAGATATTGTGCAACTGATGCCAAAGAATTATTCTCAAGTTACGGACAAAATTTTTTGATTCTTCTAATAAAATTACGTTTTTGAGCAGAGCTAATTTAACTGCTATTGTTTCGACCGCTCGGCGAATTCTTCAAACTAAATAAATGGGAACACATAAGGAAATACTAAACTATTAAGGTTAACAAATAATTCCAAATGTCAACAATTTTATAATAACATATTGTCACCGCTTGACAGTTGTCTATTTCACATCCGAGTTTGACTTCCAAGTAAAAAACTTGTGATAAATTCCTTTAAGAGAAACGCACAATTCTAAAATTATTGATTATAAAGAATTATTAAGTTTGTCTAATAGTTATAACTGGGCCTTTAAACCAAAGAGCCCGAATATAGGTCGATATTACTGTATGAGTTCAAAACACAATTCTAGTGGTCAGTCAAAAATGATAAAAAATATTACTATATTTTTATCTGCTTTTGTCATAAAACGCACTCATTTATTACAAAAAAAAACAAGAATATTTTTGAGTATTTGTGCCAAAATTAGTGTAGGTTTTTTTCTAATGTTTTTGCATTATGATTTTACATGGAAGTTTGCTCAACTTATAATTACTTGGTTATAGTTGTTCATGCATTCACGAATTGGGCGGGAAGGTAAATGTTAATCCACAGGTTTTATGTTCCGTGAATATTACGGTTGATTGCCTTTACACACATAAATGCTACCTAAACACGACTTGGGAAAGATGTTTAGCACATTCAATTATCTGCAAATCTCTGCTAACGTCTGGTTTGACAGAATATTATACGGAGTGATTTTTATCATTTTGGTAAACTGAACACATCGAATGAAATTCAACATGTGTGCAGCTGACATGAAATGAAATGGTCGGTTGGATTCGCTGGTCTCCAAAATTAACCGGATAACTTATTCCATGAAAAATTAGTTCGTCGATTTTCGTAAAATTTTAACCCAGCCAAAGAGCTTCATAACTTCATGTGAAAATATTTTATATGTGAGTTTGCTTAACAACAAATAAAAAACATTGATAAAATGTCAAAAATGTAATAAGTGCGTAGTGAATGAAATTCCCGTAACTGTATAGCGAATCAAATTCTTACTCAAGCAACTGTTTCACGTATCCCTATTTTTGATTAGTCAGCAGGTCAAAAGACAAACATGTTTGGCAACTTGTACAAGTCGTAGGCACTTTAGAATACTCGTAGAATGTTTCAATTTGAAACTCCCCTCATCTCCACGCAAAACGGCGAATGCTACTCGTCTTATACAGGAAAAATGTTGGCGATGCATCTAAATCGCAGTCGACCACTATGGTTATATCACACACAGTAGTCGGTATTGTTGCAGTATATAACACTTAATGCATCCTAGTCTTTTTTATCCATTATAAGATTAGTATAACAAGTGGGAAATGTTTAAATCATTTAACCCGTTCACATTTGATTTGGAAATTTTCTGTTAAAATTACTTATCCCTTTGCACAATTACTTCAACAGCACCCAAATATGTCTAAAAAACAAACACTTTTCTCTCTTACATCTTTAGAATATTAAAATTCAGTTTAACTACCATTTGTTCCAACTCCAACTGATATAAAACACATAGCGCCACAAGTTCTAGTTTTTATTACCGGTGTATCAGATAGTTGGTGGCCTCGATTAATATTCTTATTGATATCAAAACACAAAAACTAAAATATTCACATATAAATGTTTCCGTCTGTTTAAAAAAAATATACGATATTAGACAGAAAAGGTAAGAAAAATCGAGGTTTATGTTGCTAGGTAAAAAGGGTTGAAAAATATATTGACTTAGCCAAATTAATCTATATACCACCATTTGTTGTGCCTTCCGCTTTTGTCACATATCAATATTTGCTAAACAATTTTACATAAAAATATATTTAAATAAAATCTTAACCTTGACTATCTTAAATATTGACAACAATGCGTATAAATATGTAGGTCGTCCCTTTAAACTTCCAACACTGTACAACATTTCATGTTACGGCAAAACTAAAAAAAAAAATTAAACGTGAAAATGTATTCATCAATCAATCATGATTAATTTCACATCTCATGCCAATTTTCCTCATTTTTTAATCGTTTGCCAAGAAACGATGAAAATTTTACTGTTCCGTATACCAGGCGCCGTGCGGCCGCAAATTTTTTTTACCAAGTGTAGCAGCCACTGTATTTATCGTACTTTTGTATACTCGTATTATGTACATTGTAAAAAATTGCAATTATAATGCAAAAACTTAAACAAATTCCAAAACACAACAGAATTACTATAATAAAACTAGTTTTAGTGGGTTGAGGTATTGTATAGGAGTCAGTTTTACTTTGCGTATGGAATTTGTTTTGCTTTTAATAAACGATTTATCGTTGAACGTCGCGGTCGTATACGGTTATATTTACACATATAGTCAGTCGGTGTGCTTTTTGTTTACAGATATACGCATACAACCATAAATCAAGTTTATGTAATGAAAAGCTTTACAAATATTGTGATAATTTAATGTAAGTGTACAAAATTGTTTGTACTGATAAGAAATAAACTTGGGGACAGCGTTAAAACAATTTAGATTTATTGGCTTAGTGGCGTACAGTAGATTTTGTTTGCTTATTCACGCCACAAACGCATTTTTTATATATTTGGTATTTGGTATGGAGGTTGAATTATTTATTGCGGTCTATTTTATAATAATGGTATCATATGGCGTGTATAAAGTGCTGAATTAATAAGAAATTCCTCCAATCCACCTCCACAAATACACATAAATATTGATCAATGATGACGTATTCTTAGTGTAGGTTAATCTACAACAATGCCTAACAACATATGTTCTAGTAATAATATGTATAATAAGATGCCACAAGAAAATTTCTGTTTTATTGTATGAAATTTAAGAGCTTTTCTTTATATACCAAAAATTTTTTTTATGCTTAACTACACAAAAGTAATTCCAGTTTCTATGGATTTTAGAGAAACTTAATAAAAACAAAAAACTTTATCTACTATATGTTGTTTTCTTGTATGAACTCGTCTTTCTGACAAGCCACAATGAAATGCAAGGTATTTTTACAGCTTCTAAGGGAAAATTTTTACTTAACGACATCACACAGCTATTTGTCGAAATTCTTCTAACGATTCTTTATAAATGTAGGTTTTTCAAATATGTTTTTGAGTAGGTGGATGAATTGTGGTTCAAGATGTGTGAAATATCTAAATAAGGTGTTAAAATTGACGTGGTAAACTAATAAAAATATTCATATTATAAGAAAAATGACCTCGAAATTGGCGACCGAGTAGGTCAAGTAATTTGAATATTTTAATGTTTGTACTTGTGGTCATTTAACAAGTTCTTCAATTCCAGTTATTGCAAACTTCCCAAATTTAAAATAATTTTTTTTAAGTTCTTCGCAACTCTGAAGTAGGTAAATTCGGATTTTACAAAATTATTGAAAAGTTAATGGCGGTGTGATGTGGAAATATTCTTACATGAAACTTTTGGTGAGAAACCAAGAATAAATCAGTGAACCAAGTCAAAGATCCGATTGCGAGAAAACGGCGAAAGACTAACGAGTGAAAATAGTGCAGATCTCATCGTTTGAGTATTCCACAAGAAACCGTCGAACAGGGAGTCATTTGTCGCACTGCTCACTCTTAGTCTCATTTGAGGTGTGTCGATCGTCAAGCATCTGATCGTACAACATACATAAACTCATCGTTCAGAGCAACTCTTAAAAAGCTACTCTCAGATATGAATCATCCCCAACGGGCACACTTTGGCAATCATATTAGATCGTATAAGTGTGCTATTTCATTTGCTTCGATTGGTGGGAAAATTGGTGATTTGACAGGACGAGACACGTATATTTGTCGAGATGTCATTCTTGATGAACTGGATCGTTTCTTTCGAGAAAACAACCGACTGGCTCAAAGCTACCAATGAGAGAGTGAGAGTGCTTAATGAGGGATCTATAGCCACAAGAAGCTGCGCGCTGCTGAAGCAAGTGTTCTAATTCCGATTGCGAGTATGACATTTAGACTCGATAGACATTCTGATCAACGCCGTTATAATATTCCGATCTCAAACGAAGTGCTATAATATTTGAAAACGAAGACGACGAGCCTCCTTACCATCGAAACATCTATGTTTATCCGAGAAATTCAGAAAATCCTAATAAAAAGTTTATAAATCTTAGTGTTTTGAATCTCAGTATGAACCCTTTGACTTAAGCATTGACAGAAGCTGTCTTTAATCGAATACGAAACAATGTACCCATGCTTCAATTTCGAGACGGCATCAATTCGATTATCAGTTCTGGCAAGCTGACACAATAATGGTTAGTTGACTCATAAATCTGCAACATTTGAGAGCTGAGCAATTTAAAACTCGCTAATCACATGGAGAACATGGGTCGAAATGCAAAATTGCCCGCCGGTGATTCGGTTATTCTCCCGTTAAGCTTCGAAGGATTGCCACGTATCATGCGAGAAAGATTCTGCGATGCAATGTCAATATTTGCAAAGTATACGCAGCAGATATTTTTATAACGTTCACTGTAATTTCAGATTGGTGTGAAATTGCTGAAAATTTGAGACCTGAAATTTTCAAAACCGCGAGTTTTCAAAATCAAACGCGACTCCTTGATTGACGATATCACGAAACATGGAATATTTTGAATATCCGTTGCACACTTCTACACGATTGAGTTTCAAAAGCGAGGCCTTTTTCACTCACACCTTCTGGTGACCTTAAAAATTGTGCTCAAAGTAATGGCACATGGTCCCTGTGGTCTTAGGTATACAAATGCGCCTTGCATGAAGGACGATTAATGCTCAAAACAACTTTCAATTCAAAGATGTCATCGTTCTAAATCTCAATTATTACCCATACATAGTATAGACGTCACACTGATGAGCAAGTTTTGGTCGGACGTGAATGCACAGATAATCGATTTATCGTGTATGGAACTCTCACTTATTACTGAAATACAACGTACAACACATAAATGTAGAAGTAGCTACATCTCTCCTATATGTAAAGTACATTTACAACTGTGGGATGCGATTGTACGAAAGTTACCATCACTTCACAGCCATAACTATCTATACTTGAAATTTCCAACATTATCGATTGCCGTTAATGAGCGCTCCTGATGCAATCTAGGCTTCAAGTTCCCCTGCCAAATCAGCAACAAAGTGTCTTCGATGCAGGTCAAGGGGAATAGGCATTGCTTACTCAAGCGAACCAAATTAAATTGGAGTCTTGGTTTGAATTTAACACCACTGATGAGGATGCTCGACAATATCTCTACACGGACATTCCATATAATTATGTGTATGTGCGGTGTTAAATGGAATAAGCAATGGCCAAATTGTTGCCTGCATGTATACGGTGAGGGCCAAAGGCCGGGATGTGTTTCTAATTACTTATTCTACTTCTTCATGTGCCTTAGTAGTTTACCAAAACTTCATGGGCAGCAATAGCTCGAGGACATCTTGAATCAGACGATGAGTGGGAGCATTGTTTAACTGGTGGTGGTACTTATTTGATACGTCAACAATTACGCGTAATGTTCCCCTGCATATGCGTATCTTGTCAGTCTGCTCAGCCTCTCAAATTTTTGCAATATTATTTGAAAAATTTGACACTTAACTATATGCGTTCATACGATGAAGCTACAACAATCAACAAGGCCAAATTTCGGAGTGCAAAAAAAGGAACAAGTGTACTGATTCCTCGAATTGATCTAGCACCATAGGAAACTACTCTTCAATATATCTTACATCGCCGGCAATTTTCTGTTATTCCGGCCTATGCAATCACTATCAACAAGTCATTGGCAAAGCCAATTCTTAGATAATTCCCCTAATTCTTTGATAGCTTTACTGTTTAAATCGCTGAGAAAATGCTCAATTCGACAACTGTTGACGAAATTATATTTCTCACCTGTTTTTATATAATTGGTTGTCAAATTTTTTGAATGCACTGCAATTTTAAAAATTTAAAACTTGATTTTTGAAATATAGAGGGGTTTATCGCTGCTTGGAATGTCATGTTGACGAGCAAACTAAAAACAAATTATTGATACGAAGTTGGAAATTGCTCAAAAGCTTGATAGAAGATTACAGTGAGACCTGAATCTATATGTTGACCAATATTTCCAGGAATTAAGTCCCGAAATGATTTCGATGTTTGTAAATTTGAAGAAACCTAGAATTTTATAATTGCTGAATTTGAGTGGATTTAATTCCTCATGATTATCAAACCGGCACAAGAAATTTATCACGGTTTGTTAATATTACAGTAAGATATTTATTAAACAGCAAGCGGTACTCCTTGGCAAATTTTGAGGAAAAAATTTCAAGTTTCTTTTTGGCAGAACTAGATGGCATATGGTGCCTGGTGCTTAGACTGTCAACCTGAATGAAAAATAACGATAACTTATTTATGGGGGGATGCGCTTTTCGAATTGAAGTTGGAACATTTTTCATCCATCAAATCATCGATTGTTGATTACAGGAAAACTAACCAATGTATGCGTCCTATTTAAACGCCGCTTCATAAATTTTTTAGTATTTTTTGGACAGAAAACAGCAAGAGATATTCACCCCTTGTTAAATTTGGGAAAATAATTAGATTTTTTTTTGGCAGAATTAGATATTTTCTGGTGCTTAGACTTTCAACCTGAATGAAAAATAACCATCAAATTATTTATGGGGGATGCACTGTTCGAATTTGAATCGATTTTGCATCTATAAAATTATCGATCATGGTTTCAGGAAAACTAACCAATGTTGGACATATAAACGCATTTTCATCAAAATTAACTAATCTTCCAGAATTGGCCAAATATTTTTGGGATTGAGCATCATAAAATTTGTTTGTAGATTTTGGGTAAAAACAGCAAAAGCGTACCGCTTGGTAAACGTGGGATAAAAAAATGGAATTTTATTTTGGTAGTAATTATGTTCGAGCTCAGACTGTCAAGTCCCGACTATAGGAAATTTAACAAATGTTTTAAACCAATTTAACGCCACTTTTTTCAAAAAAAAAAAAGGGTTACAGGGTATTAAGTAAGTTGGTTGAGAAATTGTCACAGAAAAGTATAAAGGAATTTTAAACGGCAAACTGTTTGTCATCAATAACACACCAGGCGAATACCTGATTGGATTAAATTTAAAAAAAATACATTTTAAGACATTTTGAACATTTTGGAGTAGGAACCTTCCTACTTGTTTCGTAATATGGCCTAGATGTATTCACCGATCGTATGCATTGACTTGGCGGTTTTATAGCGTTTTCTGTTTCGATCGTGGTTTACTATGTGACTTAGTTATTCTTTAGCTTGTTCGTAATGCAAAGGACCAAAGTTTAAATTAATAGCGGAATATACTGAAGAGTTATTTTTATTAATCAAAATTAGAAACCATTCTTCTAGAAGTGGTCGGATTATTCATAAAACAATAAGATCACACGATTAATCGAAAGAAATCACACATTGAGTTAATTTATACATTTTCTCTGATCCGAAACGGGAAATCACCAGTATACCTGGTGTGTAAATATGGAACCGGAATTTTTTAATAAAAAGTACTCGTTCATCGTATGATAATGCGATTAAGAGTATTTTATTCAAGGTATTGCCCATTGTTAGTTATACGTTTTCCCAATCTTTCTGGCAATACGTGGATGCCAAAAAAAACTGTTCCTCTTTTAAGGCAAACCAGTTATCGAGCCATTTTCGAAAATTTTGGTAGAAAGTGAAGTGCTCCTCAGCAATCCTGTATCCCATTGATGCAAATAAGTGATAATCGGGCGAAGCCAAGTCTGGCGAATAGGCCGCATGTGGAAGTATTTTCCGATTAAGTGCTTCAAACGTTTCCATGACCGGTTTTGCTTTGTGTCATGGTGCATTATCATGAAGCAAAATCACTTTGTGTTGCCTTTTATAATATTCTGGTCGTTTTTCACGCAAAACTCGATTCAAATTGATCATTTGTTGTTGGTAGCGTTCAGTATTTACGATTTCACCAGGTTTTAGCAGCTCAAAATAAATCGCACAATAGTACCATATTTCATCGCCAGTCACAATTCGATGGAGAAATGACTTTATTTTGTATCTGGCGAGCAACATTTCACAAGTGATTTTTCTATTTTGCTACTGCCTTTCATTCAGTTTATGCGGAACCTATTTTCCCAGCTTTCAAATCTTTCCCATGGCTTTTAAACGTATGGATACGGCTTAGCGGTACACTTTCAATGGATCCGCGAGATGTTTTTGCATTTGAGCGTCATCCTCATCCAACAATGCTTGCAATTCACTGTCTTCAAACTTTTTTGGTGGTCTTCCACGTTCTTCGTTTCTCACGTCAAAATCATCACTTTTGGCTATATTAAACCACTCATAGCATTGTGATTTACCAAGAGCATGCTCACAGAAAGCTTTGACAACTATTCGATGTGATTCTGCAGCAGTTATGTATGTAGCAGTATGGTTATGAATTGGATGTTGTTGACAGATGTTAAAAGAAAACAAAGACGCCGATAACATGGTTTGTCGAAAGATGCATTGACAAGTGGCGGCATTTATTGGAAAATTTCGGTTTCATATTTACACACCTGGTAATAGATACGTTTACAATAAACCCACTTAATCATATCGTAAAGATCTAAACCTCGAATAGTAAGGCAAACAGAAAGCATCCAATAGCATTCAAAATTGATCAATACAGCACACATACACCCATCCCTCGCAAAACGAAGTCTCGCGACTTCGGATGACTTTAATTTTTGTTCTTAATAAATATGCAAATATGTAAATAATTTGAATTAAATAATATTTATTTATTGCTCATTCGGGTAATTATTCTTCTCCGATTTTTGTTGATTTGAACAAAATACGCAAAACTATACTAAAAATTCAGTTAACGAAATTTCGATTTACGTAGGAACTAATTAATTCGTTAAGCGATGGTTGGGCGTAATTTAAACCCGACAACTGCTCTATATACATACATTTAAATGAAAGATCAGAACCACTGAAAATTTATGATGAACTTTTAGAAACCGCACTGCAGGTTATCTCACATTTTATAGTACAGAGAAATATCAAAATTTATTTACAATTTTTTCCGTAAAATTTTTATAGTTTGATAAGTAATTCATACATGTAGTTGTTCAAATAAAAATAAATTATTGCTCACCAGATTGTGTTTGTTGGTCAAACGTAGACTGAGCAGAATATTCACATAAACTTCATCGTTATACTGGAGGCAACGAGATAGATAAAACCAGCCGCAATATATATTCCAATTTATTAGAATCGCACCATCAATTCGCATACGAGTCGCAAAGTAGATTTTATTAATTCTACGTGATTGAGATTTTAGTTCATACATGTGGCAAAATAAAAGAAAATCAAATAAATCTCAAGAAGAAAATAACCAACACCATCATGCATCACATATTTGGAAAATTGATCATAAAATAGAATTTTCTATATCTATGTTGTTATAGTCTCGCGTATATAGAAGCTAAAATAAATCGGCTATAAATATAACATTATTTTTATGTAACCTCACAACATAATATGAGTAATATTATGTATAACGACGAAACATATATAAAGTCGATCAGAATGAAAATCTGCCATACACACGTATACAAACTGTACACCGCTGCAAACTATAAAAGATCAACCTTGTCATTCATCCAATACAATAATAAAATAAAAATACAATTTTTTTGATTTCTTAAGAAATTTAGTTTCTTATAGTTTCATTCAAAAAAATATATATATATATAAATCCAAAATGTATGTCAATGTCAACCTGTAGTCCAAATTTAGCGAAGATGAGATGATTTTTCTCTGCTCACCCTACATAATGTAAATTTTTCGTTTTGTATATTTCTAGATGACGACCAGAGAGAGGCGAGCAGAATATTCTTCATCGAATGTAGTACGAGTATTATCACCGACTCGACCATTATCACCTAATCCGCCAGAATACGATAATAATCTTGGTAAGTTTTTTTTTTGTTCAGTTTCTTTATTTGTACATGGTACAGAAAATTAAAAAAAAATTATGTTACGAGACTATAAATGGATGTGGCAATGAATTCCTTTTAATAAAATAATTATAACTTTAAACTGTGATATTATACAATATTAAGATGTAGTGTAAGAAATGAACGGCGCGAGTATCGTCATTGAAAAAATGTTAAATACTTACATACATAATATTGATTGAATGAATGAATCGTTCAATATTGACATTGCATGCCGAACAAACAATTTGGCCTTCGTACGCCTCATACAAATATTACAACTTTAACTTACATGGTGGATATAGGTATAAAAAAGGATGTATGTGCACTCTTCCACATCCATGACTAACCGTTTCCGATGTAATCATGTTCGACAAATGAAAATTCCGTCTCATTACTAATATTTTTTTTTACTGTTTTGAAGTAATGACTCAATTACTTAAAAATACGAGCAGACTACCTACTTGAACAACAAACACAATAAATATAAGAACAATAAAATTGTTCCAGATCATTGAATTTTCTCTGAAAAACGAAAATTTGTTGTTGCTGTGTTTTATTTTGATTTTCGATTTCATCCAACACTAAAACGTACATAAAACAATGTCTGTATCGTTCATTCAATCAATCAATTATCTCAAATCTTATGTAAGAATATATATTACTTACTCTACATATATATACTGAGAACATGATACGTAATAAAAATATTTATATATATATTGTATGTATATAAAACTTTATCGCCGGCTTCTTCTTACTTTTCACCATCGGATTGATGTTGATCGAAATGTGTGTGCACTACATATGTATAAATTTTTGGTACATAATCTTGAAGAAATAATAACAATAACAATAATAATCTTTCGAATGTATATTGAACATGTGTTCTAGCTGGTAGGCTAAATAATAATATTATGGGATACGCTGTGTGAATTTAGTGGGTTCATCTCAAATGTGTACGCATATAATATAAAAGATGTCTGGGAAATTTAAGATGAATTCGTTATTTTTATTTTCTTTAATCCCAATCATCATTTTTCATGTCTATAATTTCTAGAACGAACATAAATCGCCTGGAAGTAATTAAATTAATTGAGTAAATAGGAACCTAGCAAATTATATTTTCAATACTGTGACCTTGACGCAAGATTTATGCAAATCCTTAATAAATTGATTAAACGTTGGGTGGAATGTATTCAATCCATTCCTAAAATAACTTTAATTGGATGACAAATTCAAAAATATCCTTAGGGATATTATACTTTGTTTATTATTTCAAGAATTTAAACAATCCAAGAATATAGATTTCAAAACTCATTAAAATTTTGCTATTTCTGACGTTGTTAAACAATCCTAAAAATTACAAAAACAAGATTTCTAATCCATACAAAAACTGGTTTTAACCATAATTTTATATAACCAGCGGATTAACAAAAATGATGAAAAATTTTATAGTGGCAAAATACTCAATTTGAAAATCCGGAAGTCCTCCTCGTGAAATCCGGAAGTCATTTTGTAATGGAACCATTAGCACATACACATAACTTCCCTCAAAAAATACATCTTTCATAATCCCATTTCCATCCATTAATCCATTATACCCAATTTGATCTTGATAGCTTAGAAAATGGCCTAGTTCCGTTCCAGTAGGCCATATCCAAAACTTTTTTTCAAACATCTTTTCAAAATGTAATTTCCATCTACTATCTATTCCAATTTTCATCATTATCGGATAAAAAATGGCCTAGTTCCAAAATAATTTTAAAAGTCCATTTCCATCCATCATTTTGCATTTGGAAGAAACGTTGCGCAACGAGAACCTCTAAACGAAATTTAAGAAATCAGGATTAACGTACATTACTGTTTCTAGAAAACCCCCGTTCAGTAATTTCCATCAAAGTCGCTTGAGTTGAGACAAAATAGTTAAACAAAAACTCGGACCCACCCATCAGCGCCTTAACGACTTTTCCCAAAATCAGGACACATCGCAATCGATTCCTGGTACTCGAAACGTCTCTTTTTAATTTTAATCAAAATCGTATGAGCTGGAAAAAGGTACCCGGGCTCCACTAGAGAACCCCAAACGAATTTTCTCAAAATTGGGTCCTATAGCAATCGATTTCAGGTTTCTGGTCGTTGTAGTTAAGAAAAACCAATTAAAAAAGGAACCCGGGCCCCACCCGAGCAAGACTCACTAAACAAAGTTTCCCGATATCAAGACTCATTGCAATCGAATCTTCGGACTCGAGAAGCTCCTTTCAGCAATTTTTATAAAAGTGGTTTCTGCTAAGAAGCAAGTCCGGAACCCTACCAGCAGACCCTTTAAATAAATTTTCCCGAAATTCCCGACTGATCGCAATCGATTTCTAGTACTAGAAAACTCGCTTTCAGCAATTTTCTTGCTTCAAAATCTTTAGAGCCGTTCTCGAATCCCACGAAACAAACTTAAATACAATTATTACTAGAATAATTTACACTATCACTAAACGAGTAATTTTTGAATTAAGGTGTTGATAATTTTAGCTTGGTTCAAGACCTTTCAAACGATATGCTGCATGATTATATGAGAATAAGAAAAAACCTGTACTCAGCGCGATATCGGTAGTTTTGAGTACTGATCTAGATTAGCTTACTTTGCGGCATTCTTTAATACCTTTTAAATTCTTTAAAGGGCCCTTCAAACGGGATGCCCGAAATTTGTTAGGTAGCCGTGTTGTTAAAGCAAATATCTTTCAAATTTGCAATCATCAAATTTTATTTTCAAGATCAGTGTTCCGTTCCAGAAACGTTCCGCGCAATATGTGATTTTTATTCTCGTAATAACCGTCCTGCCGATTCGAGTATTCGACTGTTGGTGGCCAAATTCGAGTCAACCGGTTCGATACATAAGCACCCAACACCCGTACGTCACCGAAACGCAAGGTCTGCTAAAAACATCGGTATTGTACGTAAGAGTGTACAGGAAAACACGATACAGTCAATTTCTCGCCGTTCACATGAACTTGGCCTTTCTGCGATTTCATCCAACTGACTGGATGGGGACAGGACGTGAGGAAGAACACCATAGACAACGCCGTATATTCGCTGATTGGGCTCTGGAGCAGTTGGAACTTGAACCAAATTTCGCTAAAAAAAAGTTATATTTAGCGACGAGGCCCATTTTTGTATGAATGAATATTTGAACAAGCAAAATTGTCGGATGCTATAAAATATTCTTTCAAAGACCAGATCTTTCATTCTTAGAAAGACCCTTTACAATGCACATATATTATATAATTAATTAGTTATTGCCCGCGACTCCGTTCGCGTAGTTTCGAATTTAACTCGATTATATAGTTAGTACGAATACCCGGCATGCATTACAATGACAATCAAAGAAAGGAGAGTTTGTGTTTTAATTTATTAAAGTGCTTGTCGATACACAATATTTATTGTTTATCCGTCTGGTGTGTACACAAATAAATCAGAAGGTTTTAGGAGCATGTATTTTCCAAATTGGGTCCACACACTTGTACTACGCTACCCCCTCAAAAATATTACAAATTCCTGCTCTTTTTGGTATAAATACCCTATGCCATGGTTGAATCAGATTGGATGATTGGTGTGTGTACTTAGGAGGGTTATTTGATCCAAAGGGCGTACTCTTCGAATTCGAGCATGTCACTAATTTAAAATAATCGATTTCCGAAGCTCATTCCCGTAAAAGCATTTTATAAAAATAAAATTTTAGAAAAATATATTACCGAGGTCCCTAGACTCCGGGTCCAACTCCTGCAAAAATATCGTAAGATTGGTTCTTGACATCCAGGTACAAATTTCATGAAAATTGGTAGAGCGGGTGAAACGCCCTTTCGGAATAAACTTACATTTTGGGAGGGGGGGGGGAGTATGGGGACACCTAGACCCAGGGAGCCGAGCCCTTCAAAAGTATTATGAAAATTTTGGTTCAGCTCTGGTTGTACCAACTCAGAAGCTTTCGCGGAAACACAATAATTTTTTAAAGTTTTAACGCGTTCGGATGAATGGTATATATAGAAGAAGAAGAGGATGATGATAAAGTGGGGTACTAAAAATTGTAAAGCTATGTCATGATTTCCTAAGGCTGGTATCCGATCTCGAAAACATTTTGAATCTCTTAAGTAAAAGCAGAAGAATATTGGCGAAAACAAATCTATTCTCAAAAGCAATTCTCGAGTAATCAACGATATTTTTTTTGCTTTTTCGAACACTGGAACTTTCTAAACGTCAAGAAAAGAATTGTATTCCTAAATCGTTTTAGCGTCAGGATTTGAACAAATTCGTCCTACGGATCGACATTAAATCTTGATAATTTAGGTAATATAATTTCAACGTCCACAAAAGAAATTTATTTAGTCACCCGAAAACTAAATTGTACACCTCCGCTTAGAGATGTGTGAATCTACAGGCCTTTTGTTAGCATAAATTTTATGGTCACAATCAACAACTTGATCTCGAGAATGTAAAGGTTCTAAAATTTTGCGCAAAATACCCCATTTTACGACCCCAATTCAATACTAGTTATTTGTCCACTTCATCGAAACGATGTTTGAAATATTAAAACATATATGAAGTATATATACACTCTGCGAAACTCAATTAAAGCCATCCTTAATTTTTAAGATATGAAAGTAAAGCTTAGAGATTGAACTTGATCTATTATCAGGTTTTAATTGGGATTCCAATATTCACATTTTAAAATAAGAACATAATTTTCATTGCAGTTTTTTTGTTTGCTAATTTATAATAGAAGATAGATTTTACACTGCGAAATTTAATTAAGGTCAGTAATTTTAAAATAAAATAATATCAATAAATATCAAAATATTTGCAATAATAAATATAACCCAGGTTTTTATCAAATACTTCAAAAATTCTGCTCGGCGTGGAATTAACCAACCCTTGCTTTATGAAACTCTACTAAGGTAGTGTACTACTTCCCATTGTCATAGACCTTTCGTGCTAAATTACCTCATAAATTCTCTATAGGTTTTAACTCAGATGAACGTGTCGGCCAGTCCAAAACTTCGATCTGTCGCTCTCTAAACTAATCGATCCTTTCGATCCCTTCGATTTTTGAATGGGAGCATTGCCCTGCTGGAAAATCCAATTCGAGGTTGGTTGATTTTCACCAAAATCTCTAGAAATTTATTTTAACAGCTCTATGTATGGTAATTTTTGTACAGCGTTCGAGTTGAAATTTTACACAAAGAAGTTGTTTTCCGAAAATAGGAAAATGCGGATCAAATCATTAAGGAGCCACCTCCAAAGTTTTGGCTCATTCATACTTTCTTATCCGATGTTAAATCATGTCAGTAATACTTGAATCCATCAGGTCCGCCCAAATAAAACTTCTTCTCTTCCGAGAAGATAACATTTTTCCAAATTGGTATCATGGACTTGTGGTTTTTGGCAAAGCTTAATCTATTGATTTTATGTAAATCCTTTAAAACTGATTTTATTAACGTTTTGGTCCATTTAAAACGGTTGTTCTGATGCAAAATTTCGCGTCCAACGTTTTTGATATGCTAGCGTCGAAAGTGGTCCGGGTAACTTCATTGTTTAATGCGTCGGTATTCCATCGTGAGATACGTTGGAATCGGTTATTATACGTAGTGGATAAACGGGCGGCATATTTCGCAACTACTAGAAAGTGGTCAGAATCGGACTTAATATCTTTGATGCTAGAAAATGTTTTTGGATACCAAGATGTGGTAGTTTTGAATGACCGTAACTCCATCGTTTAATTCCTAATATTTATCAGTTTGGACTTAATTCGAGTATATAAATCGAATTTGAATTATAAATAAGCCAACTATGATGAATAATTTTCTTCTGCTATGATAAATTCAGAAACCACCACTGCTGAATGCTAATTCCAAAAAGTTGTCTCTAAAATTTCATTTGTCAATCAAAATACGGTTATTACGAGTATGTAGCTATTTTTGATAAGCAAAATGAAATTAATTAATTGATAAACAGTAATTCATGCGAGAGATTTAATTGATGAACAATTTAGTTGTTCGACTATAGATGTCGCTAATAAATGAGAATGACATTTATGTTTAGTGTTGAAATGTATGAGGGTTGTCTGAAAAGTTTACGAACTCAACATGAAGATGGCAGCACTCGTCAACAAAAGTAGGGGAAAGTATGTTTGCGTGATGTGAGTGTTTTTATGAAAATGGAAAAACTCAAGTATCGAGCTGTCATTAAATATGTATTTTTGAAAGGCAATTTGCCGATACATCAATACATATTGAATCCAGATTTAGACATGAGAATGCTGCCCGTGCGTTGGGTGCCGCGTTTACCATTTTGGACCAGAAACTTGTTCGAATGAACATTTCCAACGGCCAGTTGGCGCAATTTAGGCGCAATAAATCAGATTTTTGGCGCCGGCTAATTACTGTGGATGAAACTTGGATACAATATTACCCCCCAGAATCAAAATTAAGTCAAAACAGAGGACTGCCAAGGAGGAATCGGCTCCAAAAATGGCAGAGGTTGTTCCTCCGGCGTCTGTTTTCTAGGACAGTCATAGAGTTACCTTAATCGTTTATCATAAAAAGAGAAAAACCGTTACAGGAGCATACTACGTATCATTACTTGACAAGCTGAAGATAGAAATTGCGGAAAAACGGGCACATTGGCAGAAAAAAAATCTTGCTTCACCAAGACAATGCGCCGTCTCATACCTCAGCGGTTGCAATGGTGAAAATCCATGAATTACGGTTTCAACTACCTAGCCATCTAAAAATTGCACTCGGAGGACAGAGATGTTCGTCAAATGAAAAGGCCATCACCTTCGCAAACAACTTGCAAATAAAGACCCCGGGAACTATTTGGACGGGTTGAAGAGATGGGAGCATCGCTGGGAGAACTGACTTATAAGGAGGCTATGTAGAGAAATAAAAATACAATTGTAGAAAAATGTATCTTTGTTAGGTTGGAAACTTTATAGACACCCTCAAATGGTCAAAATTAATAACATATGAAACACTAATAACAATTACCAACAAACTTAAATGTGTTCTAATAAAACTTTAGTTTGTTTTCAATTCAAATCTATATAATAGTTCTTAACTGTCAAAAATATTTTATTGCTCCGTTAGAAGATAAAAATTTAAAACTTGATCGCAGAACATAATCAGATTTTAAAATTGTTCCATATTGCGACTAGAAGCAAAACCTTCTGAGATTAAGACAGTTTTATCGAACAGATGATTTTCTTATTCGGATAATAATCATAAACCAAAATATAAAAAAGGACCTCCTAATGTTAAGTTTATAGTAAGGTTTTGACCTTTAAAAAAATGAATGTTCAGCCGAACTTGTACCTGCGGCCTAGCAGGAACCATTTACATATATTAATGAGTAGTACTAAGAACTCGAAATAAATTCCAAAAAACTGAAGTGCAATTTTCAGAAAAGCTTACTGCCTAAGCTAATAGGTTTTCTCAAAAAGAGAAGGGATAGACACCGATATTTCTTAGTATAGTCCTGTAAAAACCAGTAATTCGGCGTAGCCGAAATAACCAATAAAGTCAGATTGATGTGGATTTTCAAGTAGTTTTAAATGAATCCGCTAATTTATTCGGCAATACAAAGAAAGCAGAACCCCTACAGAAAAATAATTCAAGACGATATGGAAATTTAAATGCTAAATATAGGCTTTCTCATTTTCATGGCAACGAAAGATGTTGATCGCTTTAGAAAAAGTTGGCATAACTCAATTCAATAAAATCAAATTACAATAAATGGATATTTAAAGAATTATTTTAGGCTAAATAAATTGCATACGAGGGCGGATTGCAAATGAAGCTACCTAAGTAGGAAAACAAAATTTTTTTTTGCCAATAACCATTTATTTCTCAACATAGTCTCCATTTAGTTCGACACACTTAGTAAGACGATATTCCAACTTTTTTATACCATCTGAATAATACGATAATCACTTCTTCGTCTGAGATGAATCTTTGTCCTGCGAGCCATTTTTTCAAGTTTGGAAACAGGAAAAAGTCGCTAGGAGCTAAATCTGGACTAAAAGGTGGATGATCAACCAATTCGAAGTGTATTTCACGTAATTTTAGCATTTGTTCGAATTTTAGCATTTGTTTAGTTTTTGTTCGACACTGAGCAAACGCGGCACCCATCTTGCCGATAGCTTTTTCATATGCAAATGTTCATGCAAAATGTTGAACACACGTTCATATGATATGTTTACCATTTCAACAATCTCACGCAACTTGACTCGGCGATCATTCATAACGATATCGAGGATTTTCTTGATATTTTCTTCAGTAACCACCTCTTTTGGCCTTCCTGTTGATGGTATTGTTGCAGTGCTTCTTCGGCCGCGTTTAAATTCAGCAATCCAATATTTTACCATGTAATCTGACGGAGCAGACTCACCGTAATGTTTATCGAGATTTTCTTTTGTCTCTTTCGCCGTTTTCCCTTTCAAATAATAGTGTTTAATCACTGGACGAAATTCGTTTTTTTCCATTTTTCAAGAAACACAAAAGTTGCTTACTTCAAATGACTACAACAAATAAACTAATCGATGAATTTGGGTGAAATCTTAACAGCTGACGTTTGACAGATCGCAATTTTTAAAAAACAAAAAATGTTTGTGTTTGTGCTGCCATCTAGCGCTAGGCAGTTTCATTTTCAATCCGCCCTCGTATATTAAAAATGTTTAGCCTCCATTCTTTAGGTAAAACATTGTGGCTTTTTATATTTTAAAGCTAGCAGAACAGGTTCTATCGGCCTTGACTTTTATGCCAAGCAGCTGTTTTTACGTTGAGAAATTCTAAAATATATTTTTTAGTTTAATGAAAAATATTTAAATTTTTTATAATCAAACAGCTTGTAATTATTTAGTAATGTGGGACTCTGGTGCCGAAATATGGGATAGGTTGTAATTAAATCCAACCAAAATCAGAATTACCAAGCAAATTTAAATATCATAAAAGGATAAAAGGAGTCGAAGACCAAATTTCGAAATTGGACAATGAACTGCACACTCCATTATAAATGAGATAATATGCTCAAAATGGGTGTGTGGTTCACAAAATTGCAATGTAAAGTAAAGTAAATAAAATAAGTAAATAAATAAGGTTGAAAATCTATTTAAGAATGAAAATAGGTTCTATTGACATATACAAATAACTAAAAGCGTCATAAAAACTGTAGGCTCTACTGGATCTTAAGGCCACATTGTGGCGAAACCCAATTCAAAAATGCCAACCTAAACCTAATTTAGAACTCAAAAGAAGATTTTATGTTCTGTGAATAATTAAAGGCTCATTGCAGGCTAATTAAATGCTTTATTAAAGAGGTTTAGGTTATACATGAATTTGATAAAATATTGGTTTTCTGCAAGGTTTTAGGTAGCAGAACCCGAATCGATAAACATATGGTTGAAAATCTAATGTAGAATTCAGTTCAAGATCTAACAAACAGGAAATTATAAGGACACATTATGGCCTGATTAAATTCCCATACCTCATATCGTTTTAGCAGAAACCAACCCGAAAATCGAATCAAAACCAGTTGACAACAAAACTAGATAAAGAGCCTAATGCCATAGGCAGACTACTGGTTTCATAACTATAGTTTCGAGATCATAATTTTCTAAATGAGAACGCAAAACACACTACAATTTCTTTTGTCTTCTCGTTTGGTTTTAAATAGTAATGGAGTAGGCATTGTCAAAAATGTCAAGATTGACATTTAATTGACTTTTAAATTGTCAGAAATGACTTTTATATTGACAGAACAGAAAAAAATTTGTTCCCGCCATTTAAATATCCAATGGCAAATAGAAAACTCAAAGGAAACTAGATTTGCTTGGTAAACTATTAGTGTCCGTAACTTCCATTTTTGATATATTCGGCGTTGAGAGCACAAAAATGCCTCGGGATGAGAAAAAATATGTCATTCCGAAACTATCTATAAACCTAGTTGTAAATCATGGTTAGGCACGACACATTACAACGAAATCATGGTTCACACGAAACTATAGTTATGAAACCAGTAGTTTGTCTATGGCATTAGACTTTTCGGTTCCCCAACTTATATTTAATTCCACATTTTAGAATCTTAAACAACCCACTTTGTCGTATGATAAATTAGGTACCTTAACTTAAGCAAATTAGGTAACAGTTTCCTTAACTGTTTCTGGCCTGATACAACTTGGTAACCTCTTGTTAAAATGAAACAAAACTATTATAAAGTTTTGCAAGCCTCACAGATTAAATCAATCGGTTTTGGCTAGAGTAGAATTTAAGCTCTTAGCGACCAATTGGTTCAGCTTTATAAGCAACTGGCCGTTACTGTTAGAGCGTTCATGAATCAGTTTTTAATTGCGTTTTATAAAGGGTGTTCAAAGTTGAGGTATCTTATAAATATTCCGCCATTTATATTTTTTGTACTAGAGTATCGGTCAGTTAAAATGGGGAGATATACGATTGGACAATGTGTTTGCATTATTAAAACGTTTTATAAATATGGTGAAACTTATTCAGAACTTGGAAGAAAATTTCGTTCAAAATACGGTAGAGAAAATGCTCCGACAAACCGTACTATTAAACTTATCATTGATAAATTTGAAGAAACTGTTTAGTTCAAGATCAGAGAAGTAGAATTTATCATTATTTTGGTCGTTCATGTGAAAATATTGCAGCGTTAGCACATGTATTGCTGAAGAGCCAATGCCATCAATTCATCCTCGTTCACAGCAATTAAACCTCAAACCAACAACTTTGTTCAACATATTACACAAACATCTGCATGTAAAGACTTACAAAATACAGTTAACATCAGAATAAAAGCCAAATGTCCACGCATTACGTCGGCAATTCGTTAATTGGGCCATAGAAAAACAAGAGGAAAATGGGTGTTTTCTCAAGCAAATTATTTTCACCGATGAGGCTCATTTTGAAATTGGCGACTATGCCAACAAACAAAACTGCCGCATTTGGGCTGAAAAAAATCCGAGAGAATTGTTTGAAAAGACAATGAAACCAAAAAATGTTACTTCATGGAGTGGATTTTGGTGATGAAATTACTATGAATGGAGCTCGATATGATTAGAAAATGTGAGATGATTAGAAAATGTTTGTGGGGTCAATTGGAAGATATTGATGTGCAGAATATGTGGTGGATTCTACAGGACGGTGCAACATGCCACACAACAACGGAATCAATCGATCTTTTGACAGAGAAGTTTAATAATCGAACAATTTCTCGAAGAACAGCAGCGAATTGGCCACCAAAATCATGCGATTTAACGCCATAGGACCTTTTCTTATGGGGTTTCTTGAAGAGTAAAGTTTATACGGATAGTCCTTAAACAGTTCAATACCTTAAAGATAACATCATCGAGCATGTATCACCAATTGAACCATCATTATTGTTTGCCGAGCTAACGGAGGAGGTCACTTGAACCACATTCGTTTTCATTATTAACCGGAACCAATATACTTTAATTTCCAATAAAAATAAATAAAGATTTCACACAATTTACGTCTTCTATTTAAAATTTATTAAGATACCTCTAGAAAGAAACATAAATTTTGAGTGAGTTCGAATAAATTAAATTTTTAAACATAATAAAATTTTACAAATTTATCGCTCTAATAAAATTTATCATAATTTGACTCTATCCTGGAAAATGGCATTCTGGCGCCTGGATTGTTTCTAAAATTTCGCTTGTTGCTAGTTCTGAACAAAAAAATTGTTTTATACGAATATCGTAATCACAATAAAGTTAAATAAAATAAAATTAATCCAATGTTTTTAAAAGTAGAGTCCACAAAAGTTTTTTATTATTTTTTTAATTTGGTTCATCCACAGTCAAATTTTGTTTGGCTACAACACGTACACCCCTCAATTTGTTCCTTCAATATCACACATTTTTTAAATCCATTTTTTAAATCCGTTCCATAATTGGCCGCTAAGGTAAAATACTAATTTTGGGCCAGCGTAAAATTTTGAAACAATTTGACAACTTCTGGTTTTAATTAAATTCTGGACTGGAGTTCCTTTGCCAATGTAATGGTGCCTTATGCTTTTTATGTTATTTTCTGGGTTTATATTTTGGGCTAGGCTCACGTACATTAGCAACTATTCTTAAAATTAGAAATGAGATTATAGTCATTTACCTGCTGATATGGAGTTTAAAAGAAAACATTTAAATACTTTCAACGAAGAAGAGTTTTATTACAAAGTCTTTACTACAATCTACAATTTATGGTAACCGGAATCAAGAATAAAATCGTTTAACAATAGAAACACAGTAACAACTTACATTATTCACAAAGTGAAATTTGCATGATTTTAACAAATAATTTTATTATCGATGAGCAAATCACGTACACTGCAAAATTTAAAGACATACAATGGATCATTAAGAAATCGATAAAATAAATTTTCCAACTATAACCATGCAAAGTTCAACGATTGATTAAATACCATAGGAAACACAAAAGTCAATTAAATTAACGATTCAATTAAATAAAAGTACATTCAAAAATGTACATAGGGGATATTATACCTTCCGCCTTAAGGACGGATGGATATTCGGAAAATTTATGATAATACATCTTGCTTTCACATTGTACATCTACTCGTACTCGTATATAAGTAAATTCGTTTTGTATATTTGGATTTCAAAGAATTTTCTTTTTTTATATTTTAGAAAATTTAGGTTACTAGTTAATTACTTAACGTATAACAACAAACTTTGTACATAAAATAAAATTACTACACACTGGGTACAGACATATGTATGTAGGAACATATACTGCATCTCAATCGAATGATTGATAGATGGTTTAGTTTATGAACTGTACATAACAAATATACCCTAAAAATAGATACAATGCAATCTTCGGATAAACATTATATCGGGTACATACACATAAAACTAATAAGGAAGTAACTGTATAGAATGAAAACCAGTATACAATGTTGGTGGTATCAACTTACATACCTAACTCCAAATTACATAAACATTGTGGGCCATGTGGTCCAATGATATAACGATTATCCGGATTGTGGTATTTTCTTTTCATAAATGCATCACGGAAGAGAAAATACACCAAATTAAAATTAAAGTATTTTATACTTTGAAATTAAATTAAAAATGCATTTAAAGAAAATCATTTTCTCATCCCGCTCTCGCCCATCGAACCATATGTATACGAGTATTATTATAAAGCAAGAAGTATTTAAGTTTGTTTATAACATAAATTATTTTACGAAAATACCAACCGAGAAATATAAAAAATTCCAAAGAAAATGGGGTTTTCTTTCGTTGTTTTTTTTTTTGTTTTAATGAAACGGAAATTTTAAAGTGTTTTTTATTTTATTTGCTCTATATACATATTTACTTATATACATACAACCTAAAATTAATAATATATTTACGTACGTGATGAGACGGGAGTTTATTTTTGATTTTGAAAATAAAAATTTTTCAGAAATTTTTATTTGGATTCGTGCGAAATTCTTAATCCACTTGTGAACTCAATTTTTCATTACCCCTGTTAAACAGATTTCGTATGTCTAACCAATACTTAGAAATCTTAACCAGGGTTAGTAAATTGCATTTTTACCCCTTTGAGATAACAGAAATGTAAGCGTTAGTTTAATCTGTAAAACCCATCCTACAATGTGGGGGTAATTGCATGCAGTTACCCAAAATGATTTTTTTTCAAGTGCTTCTAAAGAATGATTTATTTTTTCTGACTTACACTATTAAACTTAAAATTTCAATTAAAAGGCTCACTCGTCAGCTGAACTGCAAAGTTACAAATTTTAATTACAGCAACACCTATAACCTTCAGCAATTCCCTAATCACTGTTCACTATTTCACTATTACTGTTTTACTTCTTAACTTTCCTAATTTATACACTTGGCTATCGCTATTCGAGATTATTCCATTTATTATATCTGGCGATGTATGCGTCTTGCAATTGTAAATTGCAAATTGAATATGATATACAAGATCGTTAATTCGTTTGATGATTTTATGAGGTCCTTCCCAACTTTGTCGTAATTTCGGCAATTTCCCAACTTTGTCGTCAAGAAAATCTCCCTCTGTAAACCCCTCACAATCCGCTCTTTGGTCGTATCTCGTTTACATTCTACCGTTGGCCTTTACGAGGTTGCTTCTTAGTTGTTTATGTAAGTATGACTAATATTTCTAAATCTCCGTCTTAGATCGGCTGAGTATTCATGCCCAAACATAATATCACAAGGTTAGCGAGGATCTCTGCCAAACAACACCTTGGCAGGTGAATTTTCTGTCGTATCTTGTACTGCACTGCGATACCGCAACATGAACAGGGGTATACATCGCTCCCAGTTATTCTGGTTGACATAACTTCTTTCCGCAGATGTTCTTCCAGTGTCCGGTTAAATCTTACTAGTCTTCTAGTGCTAGCCTTCTTTATGGGAAGAATTTCGGTCAGTTCTTGGAACACTGATGATTCGAAGTTCCTATTTTGATCCGAGAGTGGTTCGTGCAGTACTCGAATCTGAAAATTGTTTACAAAAGAGTCGCCTAGTGTCCTGTCTTTTTGAGTCACAATCGGATAGACTTCCACCCACGTACTAGAGTAGTAAATGCACACCAGTATGCATCAATTGTCATCCTTTGTTTCTTGAAATGTGTCAGCGATATCCATTGCTATTTGTTCAAACCTTATTTGCAGAACCTTACTTGCAGCACAAACTTCGCACCACAAATTTTCAATGTCCTTGTGGCAATTGACCCAATAAAATCGGTGTTTTATCTTATCCAACATTAGATTGATTCCCAAATATGATCCGGATCTGCCATCGTTTATTGTTGTCGCCGTTAGCCGATTCCCAGATTCTTACTCAATCCGCCATCTATCCTCAGCGAGTGAGATATGACGTTCTACTAACGCCGTCATCTGCCTTCTATCAGCTATTTCCTTACTGGCCCAATTGACTCATCTCAAACCAACCTCCCGCCCATCTATCAAATGTCCCGTGTCGCAGTCATTTTCTGCTTCAAACTGGATTACTGCAATAACTGTGTAATAGTTCTTTAGTTCTTGTCGTAATTACGCATTGCTTATCCTGAACTACACTCGGCCTTCTTGATAATCCATCTATAGTGTAATGCAACATACCTCGTCGGTGTTCAGTCTTGAAAGTGTAGACTTGTAGTCATTCGATCCACCTAGCTACTTGTCCCTCCGAGTCCTTAAACTGCTTCCAACCAATTCAGAGCCGCATGAATACTGTCTAGCTCAACGAACAGTTCTCTGCATTTTACGAAATACTTTTTCTCTGCTTTAGAAAGAGATCGGCTATAATATGCGCTGTCGCATATTATGAGAGAGTTGTCTCGCTCTTTGCAGTTCCAATAACTCTGCACCTAGTGCTGTATTGCTAGGATCTGTATCCAGCATGAATATTCCACTTGTCTATGATAGGAGCGCTACATAATTACTTCTTCCAATGCACGGTTGACTTTTTCAGTGAGATACTTCATGCAACATCTGCTAAAATGGACACAAATCGTCGGTAGTAGGAGTATTATCAGACTTTGGTGCAGGCCAATTCATTATTGATACTAACTTCTTCGGATCCTCAAGCGTGCGGCCTAGTACAATGAGGCCATCCAAATAGTTCAGACATGTTTTCCAATTTAGGCCTCTAAAAATTTGCTCTAATAATCTCTCAAATGTAGCAGGCAATCCGCCATAATCTAAATGATATTAATACAAATTGGTAAAGCAAAATTCAGTTTCTTGCTGAAAACTCTCCAACTCTATATTATCAGGATAGATTGCTATTTCCCAGTATCCGCTTTTAAGATCCAATGGACTGAAAATTTTGGCCATGACCGCGTGTACAAATTATCATCAATAATAATGGATTACTGTCCTTCTTCATCACTTCGTTTAATTTCCGGTAATCAACACAAATCCTTTTTCTGGACAGGAACCACTGGCGAACTCCATGGGCTACTAGACGCTCTATCAGCCGTCTGCTGATTGGAGGAGCATTTCCTGTGTCGATTCTATGTTGCACATTATTAGTTTTCGACTCATCATCACTATGGTCTATGAGCAACTTCATCGGCTAATCCATCCAGAAGGTAGCTGCACAGTGAGCGAATGACCTTCGATAACATTGTTTCAATTGGTAGTTCGTAATATACTTGCAATGCATTTTCTTCACTTGTGTTTATTCGCTTTTTTTCAATCGTTACTGGAAGGATACACTTCGCTTTGACTACCTCAGATTCACCTGTCGCTGTTAATAAGTTATGACGAACAATAATTAATACCAATAGGCCGATTAATATCTACACTTTCGGATTCCGCCCCAAGTTGTGTGATTTTAACGATGTTCTTGGGGCATTTTCTCCCTTTCATTTGCTTACGCCCCTCAAAACTGAAAGAACTTAGTTTTCCGGATCCATGCTCATTAAATAAGACAACTGTTTGTTCCTCTCGTTTCGACGTCTACCTGCCTCATTTCTTTTCCTTCCGCTTCTCTAGGGAGCCGTGTACTTTTACAGCCCATATGATGGCCAGTTTGTTGGCATCGAAAACATCAAGATGGGGACGTCGATCGTTTTCGTCCATTAACTCGATAAACTCTCCGTGGTTTCCTCATCTCCTCTTTCATTAGTGTCTTTATTTGCGGTATATCCTCCGAATGCAAGTTGCACAGCTTTACTGAATCAGTTGCGAAACTTGTTCTGCCTGCCTCATATTAAAAACCAATACCAATACTCGTTCATTTACCCCTTGCATTGCCTCTCAAATCAAGTATCAGATAGTCATCCTTGACAGCACTGATAAACGCGTCCACTGTTGGTCCGTCCAGCACACCTGCAGGTGTTTTACCATAAGCTGTTCGCGCCAATATCATTTCCTCTCTTTTTAGGTCTTGCAGGCTCCCCTCGGAGTTGTCGTTTGTTTTGTTGTTATATCTGACGTGTGACTGTCCATATTTTGATTCCAATTTTTAGCCATGACCCGCTCATAGCTCCTTTCTGTTGCGTATACAGTTTGCAAGACATCTGCAGCTTTTCCTCGGACAGCCAGAATGAGTGTTTTGAGGTGCTCCTCTGTGGCCCAACTATTAAGCTTTACTGCTGTTTTAAACTGGAGTTAAAAATTCTCAAATTGCCAACAAATGCCGGACATTGTTAAATTCCTGTTGAGCTTCCGTTGTTCTGTTGGAAACGTTTTATTTAGTTAGCCATCACAAATAGTTTGCAATAAGTGTTTCAACACGTCTCCACTTGATTAATTTTGTTTTGAAGCTCCCGCCTGATAAGTTCCTCAAAATCCTTAAACTGGTTATCTACTTTTAAAACGAGGACTTTTATTTCTCCTCTTAGTCCTTTAACATGTTTAACATGAAGATCTTTGGCGTGCTGAATTTGGTTGAGTTTCTGGTTTAACTTCGCAAACCACCCACCTTATTCTGCTCGTTGCCAATTGGGCGCCAATTTGTTCTTTACGCAACTCAGCTAATTGTCCACTTGTTCATCTAATTTGGCCTTGAATTTCGCGTCCATTCCCTTCAGTTGAAACAAGAGTGCGTTCATCATATCTCCCATGTCCTGTGATGGTTTTTGTTATTCAGAAGTAGGTGGCTGTACTGAAATGACTGTTTCTGTTTGATCCATCGCTCCGCTCCAATTTTCCTATTTTTAACTTCTTGTTCGCAAGGCTAGACCTTCTGCTCATCGTTTGGTATAACTGGCTTGTCACGATCTACGCCCTCCTGTTGTTCAACGAAATCATCCGTTTTCAACGCATTTCTCAAAAGATGGACGTGAACAACCCAGGTGGTCAAGTTCGGATTGCAGAATGGAAGTGGAATTTTAATGAGTTTCGAAAGTGGTACTGGAATATTTCCCTGTTTGAATGTATATTTCATCTAGTTTCGTATGGTCTTATATCAAAACTGTTTGTTTTATTAAAATCTAAAACGTGATTTTTAATTATTTGTTCATTGTTAGTTGTGTACGTAATGAACAATGAACGTGAATGTATTGTAGTTATATCATAAAATTGCACAAGGCAAAAATAAAGACTACCAACATTATTCGGAACACTGGTTTCAAGCGAGATACGAGTTAAAAATCGATGCAACACAATGAAGATGAAAAGGCTCGACAAATCTCCAAATGTATAGTTTGGTCCCGGGTGATTGATTGTCCACATGAAACATCGCTTTATCGGTCGCACCAACTTTCGTGCCTCCGTAATGGTCGAAATGAGTGGCTTTACCCCATAAATAAACTTTTCGTTCTTATTTGAAATATAAAATAAACGGAAACTGCAATCAACTTTAAGATTTCGGGATCTACTGGAACCGTAGGCAAGACGCAGACTACACACTCAAAAATTGCTTCAATTTGTAATTAAGGCCTTTCGGAAAATGCAACTCAGTAACTACGGCGACGACTACGAATGCAACGAAAAACAATTTAGTAGATAATAGATTTTATACTGTTTTAATGCAAGTTCGGAAAAGAAACTGAAAATAGGATTCCAATATAAGTTCTGAATGTGGATAAGGCCAAATTGAACTATGCCATTTCTCAACCTATCGAAAGGAAAATCAATTTGTATTATTAGTCATGTTCCTTTAATAAAACCTGGTGTACTTTTACAAAATTTAACAGACTTTGATGAAACCTAATTTGTTTCATGGAAAAGAGGTTTCAATGAGTTTCAAATTTTGGTTCTGAGAAATGACCAATTTGAATCTCAATCAAGATGGAATTTGTAGTTCTAGATGTGGCTCTGGGAAATAACCAATTTAAATGGAACTGAGGCATTTTTCAATTCCGAATTCATTAAACATCTTGAACTAGCAGAAGGGATTATGGTGTGGCCAGCTTATTCGTAAAATTTCAAAAATGGTCGAACATCAGAACAACTGAGAATAATCAGTTACTTACAAAGGATGATTCTGAAGGTATATAATTACCAGAATTTTTCATAAAGAAAGCTGGTCGCCCGATGAAAAGACCGAATTCGTTATACGTTTGTCTTTTATAAATGTTCTGATAACCCTATTTACCAAAGCAACTTTCCTTTCTTGTCTTTGATTCAAGGGTGCGAATATAGAATTTCTAAATAAAATTTGTATTTCAAAAAACTTGTCTTGCGACCAACCAGCACACTTATTTGTAGCACCGATTCTAACTGTATAGTAGACACCACTACTACCAGTCTCTTCTATTTAGATATCGTAGTAAAAATACGGTGGTTTATTAAAATTCAGGTCACACGTCTAATCACAATTCTAATTTTATTTCTATTGACAATGAAATTTCTAATCATAATAATAATTTGCTTTATGTAACTTTGAATGATTCTTTGCATTTGAAATGTATACTAGTAGTATACGAAAAGATCTAACAGGTGTTCTAATGTCGGAATTTATTTTATGAGGTTATGGAATGTCTATAATCATGATCATAATCTAATTTAAATTCTAATCATAGTTTCAATCATCTTTATTAATCGTATAATGAAGCGATTAAATCTACACTACAAGTACTTTACTGAAACCATATTTGTTTGCCACTTTTATGGCTTGCAGTGAGATTTCTACCGGTGATGTTTGAGGCATCATAAAGCCTTTATTGTAACGATAAGGCGTTTTAAGTTAATTGTACTTACCCAGATTTTAAGAAAACCAAACCCAATGATATAAAAAGAACTCACATCCGATTGGTTGAGAAATGTCGTAAATTAAATATTTTTCGACATATTTGCAAATGGTTACCGTCATAATCAAGCTACAGAATGCTAACAGTTAACAACATTTAATGAATATCTTACATTGCAGACAAACCTAAATACTTTACTAAATTGTCAACTGATTCAAAATTGTTATTTGGCAGACACTGACCCTCCGTAAAAAAACTCCTATGGAGTCCCTTCCCATACTGAAAGATACTGTAGTAATCGGCAAGATACAGAGAGAAATTTATTTTTTCTTCATGATAGAATGTCCCACTCTTACTCTCTAATTAATCTTCAATCCGTGCAGAAGTTTGACACCCTAGCTCTCTGGTGCGAATCTCGGCCCTAAGATCCTAAGATCTGAGAAAAAGAAGATCTCCCGTATGCTTAAGTGGGTTTGCTTCTGTGTGGTTCTGAACAAATACTGTTTCTGAAAAATACTGTACTTTCACCAATAGCTTTAGTTTTTTGAAAAGCAGCACCGCAACTTCATTTGTTCGTTTTACCCGCGTACAATTTTAAATCTAATTTTTTTTCTGCATTTCTGAGAAAACATGTTTCACGAATCAATTTAGTTTTCCAAAAAACTAACTTTTTGTCCGTACTATACCAGATCAAAATAGTTTTATCAGAGGTTATATTTAATTTTTTCCCCAATTTTCTATTAACAGGGAATTTACCGGAATAAGGCCACTGTTAACCCAATTAGAGGAACGCGGGTCTTGTAAACGATATTTTTGGTTAAGACGCCAATATAGCAATATCATTTGTATAATGACTGAAGACTAAAGCGCCCCAGTTCCAGGTCTAGTAAGAAGTCGCTAACTTAGTTTCAAAGTATACCTCCACTCTAGTGAAGGATCTACTCAAATAAGTCCCTACGACCCAAATATTTCGAATTTGATTTATCCAACATCTAAGTAGATTGTCCACGCCCATAAATGAGAGCGCCGAATATAGCCACAGGTATAAAACTGTTAAAAGGATAATCCTAGAGATTTTCGGTCATTAGGAGGGCAAGGAGAGTTTTTCCGGCCTTAGGTATAATCATTACTTTTACTTTAGTCTTGAATATAACTTCAGCCCAGAGTTAAGCAAGTAATTTAATTTGTAGGACGTGCTATTATTTTTAGTTATTAAGTAGGAACGAATCTTACATGAGAGTTTAACAAATAACTCCATTTATCTAGACATCTCCAAATCAACGAAGAGTATTTCTAGTTTTTCTTTTGTTTCAAGATAGGATTGAATACCTTTCGTTATGTTTACTTTCTTTTACGAAGTAAAATAACGTATAGTAATCATGACAAAAAATGTACCTCGTAAGTTTTGCAGTATTACCATTCGCTATATTGCCGAAGTCACAAAAATTATTTATTCGTGAGATACCAGCGTTTTTTGCCGAAATCGGCCCACCGGAAGTGGCAGCTTCCGTTAGAAAACAAACAGATTGTAAATTGGAATGCGGAAGCGAAATACGTAACCAAAAAATAACTAAATTGTAGTATGTCGATAGCCTTGTATTTGTAGTAGTAATTTTCGCTCCTAAATGTTGTTGAACGCAAGTAACGAACATTTCGGAAAAAATTAAAAATTCAAGTATGTAAAATATATAACAAGAAATTGTTTTATATTTTTCGATCAATTCAATTCAGGAAGTTAATTTTCAAATTTCTTGTCCTCATAACAATTTCTGCAACGACATTGGGGAGAAAATTGTAGAAAATTGACTATGATCGAAACATAGGGCCATATACATACATAACAAGCAATAAAATAATTTATTCTTAAAAAATCAAAATACCTCTCCATAGACAGTGATTTTTAGAAAGGTCTCGATGGGTACTTTATGCTGAAAGACCAATTAATCGATCCTAGGTGTTGGCCTTATAAATAATTTGACACGCATAATTTGAAATGATTGCACAAACTTTCAACGAAAAATATTGTTCTACAGAAATCAAAAGACCCCTATATAGACGATCTCAATATGATCGACCCTAGGGGTCGGCCATATAAATAACTTGAATTGTTTGAAACATTTGTTGCACAAAGCATCAATGGCTGTATAGACAATGATTTCTGAAGAGGTCGTGATGGTACATTATACTAAAAGGGCCAAGTGATCGATCCTATAAGTCCGGTTATTTATACGGCCGACCCCTAGGATCGATCACTTGGCACTTTCAGCATAAGGTACACATCAAGACCTTTCCAGAAACCGCTGTAGATGTAGGGGTCTTTTGAATTTTTGAAAGAACAATTATCGTTGAATCTTCCAATACAAATAATGCCTGTTATTTATAAGATCGACCGCTAGGATTGATCACTTGGAAAATTCGCACTTTCAGCATAAAGTGCAGATCAAGACCTATCCAGAAACCACTGTCTTTATAGGGAGCTTATGATTTGTTTAGAACAAAATTTTTTGTTGAAGCTTTGTACAAAAATCATTTCAAATAACGCCTGTTATTTATTTCGCCAACCTCTATGATCGATCCCTTGGCACTTTCAGCATAAAGTATACATCAAAACCTTTTTAGAAACTACTGTGTCGCCAAACATTTATGTTAAAACTCAATACCATCATGTTAACTTAGCTAAATATTAGCAAAATACTTATCAAAGGTTTTATCTGTCACATTGGGTTTTACGTGCCACCAAATGTTCTATGTGCATGCAATAATTTTTTTGTGTTCACGCACACACATACATTTTTTGACGTTTGTAAGTATTTCAGTTCCGTAATTAAATTTCAAAAAATTTGTTCAGATCATGTTTTTTTTTAATTTTACCGGAAATTACGAGTGATACACCAAAATATAATCCCCTTGCTCCTTGGCAAGTTTCAATCCTTGTTAATATCTAAGTAGAAGTTACATCTGGGTTTGAAGTGCTTGGAAGGCCCCTTAGTCTGGAAAAACAAAAAAAAATCCATCCATTTGGACTCTGGTATGTCTGTCTGTACCGATGTTATCTTGAGGTAAATATAACTCGTGCGATTTCAATATTTTCCTCTAGTTTTGTTTTAATTCTGATACGGAGAAATAAAAAGCTTTTTCGACCTATGCAACAAGCGGGTCAGGTATCGACTATATGAAATAATAGCCACTCTCAAACTGCACACCAGAAATCCCAGTATATGTAACTTTAGTTTAGGTGTGCTAAATTGCGCATTCTAAAAATAATTCTGTCACCCTCCAAAATTGGTCCTGTTCTATGTCTAATCATTTAAGTGCATTATGTACATAATCTGTTGTAGTAGATTGACTAGATATGTCAGAAGATATCACAGTGTCTTGGTCAAATTGTTTAAACTAGATTTGTATAGCTTAACTCCATATCAGCCAGATTTGGTCATACTAAGCCGACCCGATTTTCACAAGTTTAATTAAAAACGAAAATGTGTAGGTAGAATAAAAAATAAAATAAAATAAAACCACTTAAACTGGTTCTACTGATCATCGGTCAAAACCGCTCAAAAAAATTTTTTTTAATTTAGTTTTGACCGATAGGGTGTAGGCACAACCATGAAACTTGGTCAGAATGTTCAGTGCAACCATTTCAAGTGATTTCAGTAATAAGAGATGGGATTTTGAGAAATCCTAAATACAAAATTTTTAGATAATTTTTTTCAAATTAGGGATGAAATAATTGTTTTCAATGGCCTTTTTGGCCGATGGGGAGTAGGCATAAGCATGAAGCTTGGTGAGTATGTTCAATACACCCAGTTTACACGATTTTATTAATAAAAGTTGGGATGTTCAGAAATCAACCATACATTTTAATTTTGTTTTGCAAATTTAACTTATGAAAATAGGGGTGAATTAAGGGTTGTATGGCCAAATTTAGCTGATATTGAGAATTAACAGTGAATCTGATCTGATCAGGTTATAAAAATCTAGTTTAAACAATTTAACTACTTCTGCATATGTACATAATTCACTTAAAGGACTAGATATAGCCATTCTAGAACCAATTCTTACAAATTGAAGTAAACGTCAATGTTTAAACGGATCTTTGGGATTTCTGGTGTGATAATCATGTTATAAATCCCAAATTATCCCTCTAAAAAACGTTTGGTAAACGTTTAAAAATTTTACTGTTACGCGCACAATCGAATACTACTCGACAAAAACAGAAAACCGTGGGATTTCCAAAATGGGATTTCTCGCGTAATCGAGCTGTAAGCTGGACTGCGCCACTTCTGGAATCTAAAATAATAGAGATTGAAAAGTAGCTTCTTGGCTTCGAGCGTAAATAAATGAGCACATGAGTACACTCTAAGGCAGTCAAAATTAATCACGAGATTTTGGTGAAGACATTTTTCGTAGATCGTTATTCCGATTTCCCTCCCTTGAAACCACCGACTATATAAAATTAACTTTTATTTGAAGCTACCACCTAGGCTTCTTATAAATAAAGCATCAATATTCATTTGCTTTTGTATAGTCAGAGACAACATACTGTTCTAACGAATGGAGACAGGCAATGACCCAATATAACTATATATAAAGACAGTCAATATGTAAAATGCATTTTTTGAACTGGACATACAATTTTTGGTTCGTTTTAGGTGGGCATCGGAAAGAAATTTCCAGTTATTGACGAACATTGAAAAAATTAAGCTGAAAATCAGACACGAGCGATTTTTGAGAAATCGAGAGGGAGGTCGACACAACTTTGAATTTAAGGTGCTTGTTAACGTACAGCCAATGTAGAATCAGGAGTGTCGTTGTGATAAAAATATTTACATAAAGCAGAGAGCTCCATTATATGTAACTTACTACTTTTAACTGAAACGCCATTAAAAATGTGACGAGGAACGTCAAGTACATACACTCCGACCGTTTATTCTCACAACATCAAACAGCTTGGAGCTAGCCCGAACCATTGATTTTAATTAAACCGAAGATTAAGACAAACCATCGGCAAGCATAGCAAAACGTTGCGTGCAATAGATATGCAGATGTGTCTAGTGCAGAGTCATTATAACATAACCCCATGTGGTAAAATCAAAACTAAATTCAAAACATACAAATCTTGTTGAAAAGGTCTCAAAATCAATTTCAACACGAAAAATAAAATGTATAGCCTCCAAGGCTTGATAAATTTTCAAATTAGTTATCCGGAAGAATAAGTCAACTCAATCTACAAAATTTGCAACAGATTTTCTGATTTATACTATATTTCCGTTTTGGTGGGATTCAAATTCTACATCAGCAAATGTTGTTTCAGCAAATGGCACAGGGGTTAAAGCTTTGGCGTTTGGATCGGGGGATACCGAGTTCGACTCCCGATAGGGGCAGGATACAAAGGGAATTTTCATCAACAAATTACGATTTGTGATGAAATGGAACACATCTATTACCCCCTGTCGGAGTGCAAAATTCATGGGAGGACCCATGTTCCATGCCAGTATAGGCTGGCATGCAGCTATGCAATGTGCAGATGGTGATAAAATCGGACTTATAACCGTATGTCTTCGAATTGGGCTACATTGGTGAAAAAGTAAGGACGTAAATAAGCAAACCGCGAAAGAGTTGGGAGAGCCTTGGCCCCAGCACAGATAGCAGCGATAAAGAAAATAAAAAAAAAGATTTTTCCGTAAATTTCACTAATGCGGCAGTTGTGAAACATTTTTTTAATTTGGGGCTGTTTGAGGCGAACATCGTTTTAAATAAAATGAACACACATTAGCGAGATCAACATGATAATCCGCAAACTTATAAATTTTATAATAGTCCGTACGGCCTGCAGTGTCTCAGAAGTGAAAGTTTCTAAGCTTCATGGTCTGGACGAACTTTTGTACCCAATTAAATAACTTAATGTAGAGCACGAAATGGTTTTCTTTTAATACATTAATTAAAAATATTCATTAAACGAGTAGATATTTATTTGCTGACTTCACTGCTGTTAATTAATAACCACAAAACAACAAAATTTCGCTGCACTTCCGTTTTCTTAGAAAACCATATTTTATTCATCATCGTCATAATCGCAAAATCGATTACACAAGCAACATAACCTTTTAGAGTAGCAATTTATTAAAATGACGTTAAAACACACAAACAACAAACGTTTAAATTTCTTTTGCAACTAAAAACACAAAAAATTTCTCATCAGCGCACGATGATCTCATGAATATTTTCTTAATAAAATGAACAAATTACATATTTTTCTTCTTGTAAATTAATAAATTATATATGCATGCATTAAAACAGCACACAACAAAATTTTTTATTTATAAAATAACAGTACACTAAACTCATCTCTATTCAATTTCATTGCAGAATGTTTACTTGAAGATTTGCAACATAGTATATCACGGCCGGGCAGTTCCTTAGGACAAAATCAAGCATACACCAGGACAGAACGTGATGTTCAATACTTATCGCCATCGAACACATCGACGATTATCCGGGAACGGTCGCGGAGTCCAAATAGTGAAGCCCAACGTGTTTATAAAACAGCTACATATGAATATAGTAGTTCTGGTCAACGACCCGGTAGCAATGATATGATGCAACAGAATATTCATCAGTTGGATACACTATTGAGTGATTTAAATAATGAACGGGACTCGTCATTGGATCGAAATCGTTTAAGTAAGTTAAAGCTGTATTACTTTAGGCACTATAAAATCTGTACAATTTTAACCACAGCCACATCTCAATCCGTTGTCATTAGTATTTGAAATACACTACATCATTCCGAAACGATAATATAATCATGAACCCTACTAGACAATAGATATTATAACAGAAACCCTGCGTACAATTTCTAGTCTGAATTTATAACTTTTTCGTGTGATATTTCTAACGACTTTTGTGTATAAATGACATATTATTATTTTGCAAACTCAAAGACTGTAGAAATGCTAGAGATTAACTTATAGTAAGTTCAACAATTTACTGGCATCATATACGTATTTTGTTGTATGCCTTTACTGTACTTCTCAATCTTCTCAATACTTTGTACCTAATTGTGTGGGTTATCTTATTTATAAAACTTAAAGGCGAAATGACTGGGAATTTTAACGTTCTGCAAATTATTTTCAACGTGTGACAACAAAATATCCTGGATTCTGCGGATTCTGAACTATACATTTACAACATCAAATTGGGACTAAACAATTTCAAATTGGGACTAAATATTTTATTCAACAAGTATTATAACAATTTTAAATTTGAGCAGGCTTTTGAAAAATAAAAGACAGCATTTTTTATTAATAGTTTCATTCTTAATTAATTCATCCCTAAACATGCCTTACATCAAGAAAGTTGAAGCAGATATTATAAGGAAGCAAATATGTGCATTGTATAATAAAAACGGGGATTGGAGAATAGTTGCAAAAACTTTAGGCGTAAAGAAATCAACTGCATATCGATGGGTGAATAACCAACAAATACCCGCAAAGCAACGTGATGGTAAGCGGAAAATAAAATAACTAATGAACATCGAGTTTTTATTGAAAGTTATATTGAGGAAAACCTTCCTAGAATAACTTTAAAACCACTGAGAGATAAATTCCAAAATAATCATCAAATTGTTGTTTCTACGGAATGTTTGAGAAAACACTTAGATGGATTACTGTATACGTTGAAAGACATTCGAAGAGAGCTAAAGGGTGGTTAAATTTTAAGGGCCGATGTTGATTTTGAATAAAACACAAATTATTTAGGAAATTATTGTCAATTCTGTTTATTATGATAATATGGTATGGTTCAATTATGTATGGATCAAAATATCGGCCAAATGGCCGCCACAACCTCGGCGGCACACCTCCACCCGATGGTCGAAATTTTCGATGACACCTAGGCATAATTGAAGTTCTATGCCGTTAATGCGCCGAATTATCTCATCCTTTAGCTCTTGAATTGTTACTGGCTTATCGACGTACACCTTTTCTTTCAAATAACTCCAAAGAAAGAAGTCCAACGGTGTCAAATCACATGATCTTGGCGGCCAATTGACATCGCCACCACGTGAGATAACACGGCCATTAAATTTATCGTGCAAAAGAGCCATTGTTTCGTTAGCTGTGTGGCAAGTGGCACCGTCCTGTTGAAACCACATATCGTCCACATCCATATCTTCCAATTCGGGCCGTAAAAAGTTCGTTATCATCTCACGATAGCGAACACCATTCACAGTAACTGCCTGACCGGCCTCATTTTGGAAAAAATACGGCCCGATGATGCCGCCAGCCCATAAACCGCACCAAACAGTCACTCTTTGTGGGTGCATTGGTTTTTCGACAATCACTCTTGGATTATGATTCGCCCAAATGCGGCATTTCTGCTTATTGACGAATCCACTGAGGTCAAAATGTGCCTCATCACTGAAGATGATTTTCTTGATCATCCAAAAATTGATCATCCACTGTTGCCATTTCTTGCCACCATTCTCGATTGTGTATCTTTCCATGGTTCAAATTGAGTTAGTCTGAAATTGAGAAATGTCAAATTAAATGCAGAAAAAAACTTGACGTTTAGGTGTGATTCACATTCAACGTCGGCCCTTAAAATTTAACCACCCTTTAGAAAGAACAAACATTGAAAGCAATAAAATAAAACGATGTGATTACGTTCACAAACTTTTAGAACATCAATCAAACAATACACCCATACTCTACATGGATGAAACTAATTTCAATTTATATATATCGAGAACCAAAGGTCGTTCCAAAAAAGGAACTTGTTGCACTCACATTACAGCAAGCAGTCGAGGATCAAATATACATGTATTGGATGTATAGGTAATATGGGTTTAATTCATCATGAAATTTAAGAAACCAGAAGCAAAAAAATTCATACGTCGTTGTCTTCGGGATGCTCAAAATATATATAGAACTTCAATCGTAATGGTGATTGATAAAGCACCATGTCATGCTGCCATTGAGGACGTATTCCTAGAAGAAGAATTTCTTAATAACCACCTACTAAGGCTCGCACCATATAGTCCAATGTTAAATGCAATTGAATATGTTTGGTCAAACTTAAAATCTGGAGTCAAAAGCGATTTAACTATCCAATTACCGCGAATCCTAGCTGATGAAGGTAGATCAAATTTAAGACAAACAGAATTCCGTCTACTACGGCTAGAACATATAATTCGCGAAAACATAACTACGAAGATTACTGTTCCTAATTGTAACCGGCACGTCGCTCATATTCAAAAATGTATACCGGACGCGATAAATATGAATGATATGACTTTTTAATTCATAATTTTATTAATAAATTAATAAATATATTTTAAATTAACTGGAATAAATTATTTATTTTTTATTCCCAATTTGAAATTGTTTAGTCCCAATTTGAAGTTGTAAAGGTATAGACAAATTCTGAAACGAATCCAGAAAGATTTTTCTCTCCTATAGAAAAATTTAACTTGACTTGCCATTCCAGAATGAGGAAACTTCCACTTGATTGTTGAATAAACATGTTCCAGTAAAATCTACCATCTTAAGTGTCCGGTTTTAAATTTTATATGATTAGGCAAGGGATTTACCATTACTTTTGCCTTAAATTAACAGATCAAGTTCTACTTTTGAACCGGTTTTGATGATCAACGCTCTTAATTTTGATGGGCTCTAAACGACGGCTTTTCACATTGGGGTTATGACCTGTGATCATGAGACTCAAAAATTTGTTAAATTACTCAAACCATATTAGGTCACATTAAATACGAGTAAACCCTCGCCCTAATCTGAATTTTCTATATTACGTGCTGTAGAAGTGATCAAGTATTGATTGTTGGAGTAATTTAATGGTTTTTCAAGTTTAAAGCTCAATTGAGCCGCTCGGACACTTAGGAGTCCCATGAAATTAGTCCAATGTAGAAGCGATAATATATCGATACGTTGAATAATTTAATGTTGCGGTCGTTTGCTCACTTTTCAAAATTTCGATAACAAAACCCCGAAATCAAACTCCCGCTTTCAAAATCCCGCTTTTCAAAATTGCGCTATTTAAAATTCCATTCCGCTATTCAAGTCGGAGTCTTTCTCTACGACGCACTCCGGCTGGTTGTTGGTGGAACACTATTGATCATCCATGAATCCGATGATATCGCTACCACCGAGAAGTTACTTTATTTCGTGGTTAATACGAACCCGATATTCGTTGTTTGCAACTTTAATTGGACCAAAGATTGAACGAATGACATTCTTTTCGAAGGTAGATAACAATCGTTAGAGGTCATGATCCAGGTTTCGCTTCCGGAAGCTAGCATAGGTTTTAAAGAGTGCTTTATAAACTGCAAGCCTGCACGACTGCGATAGATGTTTAGATCGCAATAATTTTGATTGGGCGTAAACAACTCGTTGTTCGGCAGTGATTCGGGCTTTTATTTCTGCCTGCATATCATTGAACGATGTTATAACTGACCCGAGGTATTTAAAGTTTTCGACGCTATCAAAATTATGGTCGCCAATTCCGAGATTTGACATGGAGATGTTCCTGGGTGTTGCTAAAAATTTCGTTTTTCTATACTGTTCACCTCCAAACCAAGTCTGCTTGCGCAGCGATCGATCGGTATGAAACTGTCCTTGATATCGCTAGATCTTCGGCCAAAAAGCACGATATCATCTGCATATCCAAGAATTTGGCCTGATTTATTAAATATATCACATCGACTGAAAAGTTCCTGATCTGACACATAGATGGTTCCCTAAATTTAAAACACACATGATTTTTAAATTCTACCAATCTTCAAATCATACCTGTTATGACATTTCGATCATTAAGTTTACAATTTATATTTGTTTTAGTGGCGCTACTTTTGTTAATTGGAAAAAAATTAATTTCCCAAACAATGGAAAGAACACAATTTCGAGTTTTGGTTAAACGTTGTTTTTCGATGGGAAAAATACCGTTCAAGCAAAGCCGTGGCTTGATAAGTGTTATCCGGACTCTGCACTAACAAAATCAACCATCATTGACTGGTATGCTGAATTTAAACGTGGTCGTACAACCACCGATGATGCACCACGCTCTGAACGCTGTGACTCCAGAAAACATAAAAAAAAATCCACGAAATTGTTTTGAAAGACCGTAAAGTAAAGTTGCGTAAGATAGCTGACACTGTAAAGATATCAATGGAACGGGTTGGTCATATTTTGCATGTCCATGAAAAAAGTGCTCTTTCACCAAGACAATGGACCATGTCACAAGTCGATCGCAACAGTGGCAAAATTACACGAACTGCACATTGAATTGCTTCCTCATCCATCGTGTTCGCTAGATTTAGTCCCCAGACATTACTACTTCTTCGCAGACCTCAAAAAATGCTCCGGGGAAAGAGATTTGCTTCCAATGAAGAAGTGATTGCCGAAACTGAAGCTTATTTTGAAGACAAACATAAATCGTTCTAGAAAAAAGGCATCGAAATATTAGAGAGGCTTTGGACTGATTGTTTCGCTCTAGAAGGAAATTATATTGCTAAATAAAATGGATTTTTCCCCAAAAAATTGTGTTTTCGTTGTGAGACCGAGAACTTTTCAGGCAATGTGTTACAGCGCGAAGTTTCAATGTTGCTTTTTCTCACTCGGCCGCGTATTAAAGCGCCAAATTAAACAGAACAGACACGAGTGCATCTCCTGTCGAAAACCACATGTTATTTCAAACGAGTCTGATACAGTTTCTTCAATTAGGCCATAGACTCAGACGTTGTTAATTTACACAGAGAAACGAGTTTCTCTGGAATTCCTAGGGATACGAACGCGGTCCATAGGTTCTCGCGATTTATACTGTCATATACCTGTCGGAAGTCTATATCTATATATGGTCAGTGGTCGATCGGTTGGGACGAAAACCACATTGATAGTCGCCAATGATGTTTTCGGCGAAAGGGATGGGTCTGGCAAGTAGAACATAAACCAATACTTTGTAAGAAGTGTTCAATAGAGCTATACCACTATATAGTTTCCACATTTAAGACGGTCACCTTTTCTGTGCGTCGGACATATGAGCGCCGTCTTCCAATTCTCCGACAACTCCTCTTGCTCCCAAATAGAGACGATGAGATTGTATAGATTTGTTGAAAGCGTAGCACCTCTGAGCTTAATCAATTCTGCGGGGATTCCATCGAGGCCGGGAACCTTTCCATTTTTCAATCTACTAATAGCTGCGTCTACTTCTTCCACTGTGGATTATTTGACAAAGACCTATTCACCTGAATGAGCTATTGCTCTAATGGAGGTCACTTTACTATTTCGATTTAGCAGATTTTGGCTGGCTTTTTGAAATTTTTTTATGAATTCGGGCGCGAATTCAAAAAAATTTAAAACAGCCGGGCTTTTGATAATCTTTTTCTAATCAGTACAATGTAGTAAATGCATAAAATAATTGTTGGATGAAACTACAGCATCTATTAACAATTTGTATTTTTATCTTTCATCAAAAACCATTTTTGTTGGATTCTTTAATCAAATCCATCTTTGCTAAATTCGTAAATTCAATCTGCATACCAAATCTGAGAATAATATGTTTAGAAATGACTAAGTTCCAATCAATATTGATAGCCAAAAACTAGTTCTGCATCTAAAATTTCAATAAAAATTACGTTAAGATATGGCCTAGTTCCAAACATCATGGACGAATTCCAGAAAATCCTCCAAATTCATCTGAGGTTAAGAAATTTCGAAGTTCCATTCAATATTAAGAAGAAATGGCCTAGTTCAATTAGCAATGCCAAATTCCTTAAATACGTTCAAAATTCATGTTAGAATTTCAATCTAAAAAAATAAAAAATGGCCAAGTTCCATTCAACAAAGCCAAAATCCAAAACTTTAGTCAAAAATGATGTGCGAATCCCAATCCAGCTCAATAACCTAAATTTGGCCAAGATTGGGTAAGAAATGGCCAAGTTCCATTTAGAATAGTCCAGTCCCACAACCTCATGTTAAATTCACGCTAAAATCCCAATCATGTACATACCAAATTTATCCATTAAGAAGTGGCCTATTCAGTTTCAGCATGACCGAATTCCAGAATTTTGTTCAAAATTCAAGTAAGAATCCAAATTCTGCATACCAAATTTGATTATTGGGTTGGAATAGGCAAGTTAAATTGAGCATGGTCAAATTCCAAAGATTCTTTAAAAATTCATGTTAAAATGTTACTCACATCCCATAATTTGGCCAAAATCAGGAAATGGCCGAGTTCTTAATAAAAGTGCAGATCAAAAAATAGTTTAATATGTCTTTAAAAAATGCAGCTTTTCGGCACGATTTTTCAAGATTCCACTAAAATCGAAATTTCGAAAACAAAATTTTGAAAAACAAAATATTGAAAAGCGGGATTTCGGAAAGCGGGATTTGGAAAAGTGGGATTTTGAAATGTGAGATTTTTTAAAAAGCGGGATTTTGAAAATTCGGGATTTTGTAATTCGGGCTTTCGTACCGATCCCAATTTAATTATTTTTTGAGTTTAACCCTAAATTATGCTGCTGTTTTGTGATTTTTGGTGCAAATGTCGAAGCAAAACCAAATAGAAGGCGATCGGCTGAACATTGAAAATTGAAAGGTGATGGGAATTGGCTAATATTTGCAATTTCGACGACGTGCGGAAAGCAGCCATTGCTCTAAATAATAGATTGTAATTCGGCAGCTTCAATGTGTGAGACGCTCAAAAGTATGTATGAGCAAACATCGAAGGTAAATATTATGTACTTGCAACAGCGGTACTACATGTCAAAGCTAATGGAAGTTGTACAACAATTAAAAGTTCAAGGTGAAGAGGTTTCCATGGAAATCAACGAATGCGGACAACCAGACCATGGTAAATTTACCTATTTAAACTTTGTCGAGACATTGTCACTCATAGCGGTGTGAAATGGCGAAAAAATCATGACTCAAGGAAAAAGCGATAATATCATTCTTCCGTTCGACGGTGCTTCATGGATTCGTATAGACGCTTCGTGGATATTGGTCCTTATGAATTTATTTTCACCGTGACTGAAAGGTGAAGGATCGTGGACATCGACTGCAATCGAATAGCAATCTAGTTCAACGAGACAGGCTGTTTCAACTGCTGCTGAAAATTGAGAAATCATCGGAGCTCGATGAGGTCATCGCAAATGTGACGATTATAAAATATCGCTTCATAAACGAATCGGCCATCAGAACGTCACCCACGTGAAATCTTTTTTAGAAATAATTAAATCGATTTCGTGAATGTTGCGTGCGAGGCGGGCTTCTGCGAAAAGCATAATCGTGAAAGTTATAACTTCGTGACGAGAAGTCAAAGCCAATGAACTTGGCATTAAGCATCAGCGAACAGTACCATATACGCCGTAGCAGAATGGTTGTGTGGAAAGTGACAATCGCGACAATTGTGTAATCTGCGCGAACAATGACTCATGCGAAGCAGATGGACCACAAATTCTGGGCGAAGGCTGTCAATTTGGAAGTGCGGGTAATGAATCGAACGGGAACGAGCAGCATATGTCATTCGAGATTATTGACAGTGGAAGCCGGAGACGAACAAAATTGAAATAACTCGTGACGTGATTTTTCTTCTGGAAGAATCAATGGCTGCACTGGACATAAGTGATACTAATGAGAAGGCCGATAAAAACGCGAACGTGACAGATAATGAATCGGAAGTGAACAATCCCGCTCAGAGGTAACAACACCGGCGCTCAGATTGAAACAACATTACAGCGATTAACGTATCATGCTTCGGTAGAACACGTCGCCATGTTGGCAATCAGTGAAGAGCCAAGGACATACAATCAGATCATTGGATCGGATAATCACAAACAGTAGGATCCGGCAATGAACGAGCAATGGGACTTGTTCATTAAAAATCGAACGTGGAACTTGGTCAATCCACCAAAAGATTAAAAGGTGATTGATAATCGTTGTATCTACAGAGTAAAGCAAAGTCCAAATGGAAGCATTGATCGATACAATTGGTAGTGCGCGCGTTTACACAGGAATATGGCATCGATTACACAACAACGTTCAGCCCTGTGGTTACGTTTACATTGATTCGAAATCGAATGAGAGCACTTCGACATAAAATTTCTGAGCGATGATTTGAAGGAAAACGTTTATATGAGTCAAACGATCGGATATGACGATGGCAGCGGACGAGTCTACAAGCTATCTAAAAAGCTTACGTCATTAGCTAAAAAGTTTACGTAATTTCTTAAAAACATCAACTATGTGGCCAGTAAATCGGATTCATGTGTTTTTTTATGTAATGGAAAGAATGCGGTATAATAATACTTGCGGTTTATATCGACGACAGTATGATTGCAACGTAGAACGAGTAAGCCATTGTTCTAGTCATTGGGCACCTGCGCATGGAATTCAAGGTCAAATCATTCGAGATCAAATATATTTTGGGACTTGAAATTGAACAACGACCAAAGGATCGATTCATGTGAATCAGCAGGGGTATGCGCAAAATGAACTCAACCTTTTTGGCATGGCGGAATGCAGTGCAGTGGCAATTCCATCAGATAGTTACAGAATCTTGGGAATTTTGAAGCGGAAAGAGAAATCAATTTTCCGTATCGTAAGGTGATCGGTAGCTTAATGTATTTGGCAGTGACAACGTAAATCAGTTTTGCATAAAACACATTTTGGAATTCATAAAGAGGATAATGAAATTATAAGTTGGGGCCCAGAACGCGAACAGTCAGTGGCGCTATCGACAATATAGTAACCCGAATACATGGCGGTGGCATATGCGATGAAGGAACTATTATAGCTGCATTGATTATTATTCGAATATTTATCAACCGATTTGGACAAATCAATTCTAAACGAAAATCAAAGAGCGATTCAGCTCATCAACAATTCGGAATTTCATAAGAGGACCAAGTAAATAGACGTGCGATATCATTTCATCAGAGAGAGGTATGACTATGGCAATTTCAGTTCGGATTATGTGACAACGGAATGAACAGGCGACCGGCATAAATGGCCAAAGCGTCACCACAAGGTAAACATCCGTATTTTTGCAAATTGGTCGGCCTCATGCAAAAGAAGAACTAATTTGATTAGTTTCATTTTTTATTAACGTAGTTTTTTCTGGCACGCAAAAAGTAAGTTGGAAATAAAACTGGAGTATTGAAATTAGCGAACGCACTCACTGGCGTAATTTACTTAAAGTTATGAGAGGTTTGATACAGTTTTTATGAAAGTGTTGTTATATTTTTGACAGCGGGCAAGAAACGCGCTAAAATGGTTTGCTTTTATTTATTCGTTTCACTGCGTATTGGACTGAATTTTGAAGGCTGGAAAATCAACAGGATTAAGGTTAAATCAACAATCCAACAACTAGAATCAATGAAAATATTTTATGATAGCCGACCACTTTTTGTATGATCTCATAAAACTTTATAATATTACAAATTGGGGCCGGTGCATGTGTATCAGATGTGTATCAGAAATGGGGCCCAGATCTGGTCGATATCGTTCTAAATTCGTCTAGCAAAAGCTTTACCCAGAGATTTTTGAGTAAATCTTCATACAGAGCAAGCGATAAATTTGGGCAGTTTAAGGTTTCGCATTTGCTTGAAATCAGAGAGAAGCTCGTCAAGTTTATGCTCTTTGCTAATATTTAGCGATTTATTAACATGGCTTTCAGTCTGATGTATATGTGTCCCAGCTGAACGTTTTTAAAAATTACAGTAGGCGAACTGATCATCGTCGCCGGTAATTCGATGAACTAGGATGATGTTCGGCGTAGATCAATCCGCAATTTATTCGTTACAGAATTGAGGTATACAGTTATAGCAGCTAGCTTAAGTTCACGCTCACTATTTATTTATTATTTTAAATTATATTATTCTACACTTAGCTCAACATTTTAGGGGTTTCTCGCGATTCTGCCATGTTGCCGATTTTCTTTATTATCGATTCATGTTATCATATGGCAATTGATACTAATAGACCTCCTTCAGATAGTAATGGATAATATTACACTAAATCATAATTGAATGAATACATTTGGTACTAATATGTACAGATTAAATATATCCGTAGGCCATTATCACATTCAAATAGTTATGTTGCTGTAAAAATATTATAAACCTCCAACTTTTAAAGAGCAGAACCTAATAAATAAAACCTACATAAAAAAAATTTCGACCATAAAATACACCCTGTTGATTGCAGATTTATGTACATAACCCGATGCTTATATACAAATAAATAGCTATGTGAAATATAAATTTGTAATTTAGATTCAACAGACAAGAAATAAAAAAAATTGTATTGCTTTCATTTTTGTAATTTTTTTGTCTTCTGTGGATTGTGTAGTGTAGTGTAGTCTGTGTAGTACATACACAAAACTAGAAACGTACAAAAAAACTAAATTAAATAATATATTTGATGTCACATTTGAGACTAACATTGGTTTTTGTTGTACTGCTTCTTGATGCTACTGGTTGTTTCAAGATATACGTATACTAAATAAAATACTGAGATACTATTGTTCTGGATAAATATCTGTCGTTCATATACGAATACATATGCATTGTGCAGTACATAAAAGTTCTACGTGTTACATGCATATCATATCCTGAATATCTTTATATAGCATATTATAGTATTGCAAATTATTCCTCCTAGTTCGAGAATAGTATATTTTAAATGGTATGCAAATTGAGTCCAATAAAGTGTCATGCTAAATGTAACATAGGAGAGATGGTTAATGATCCAAATCTGATACCACAAACTAAGTAACATTGCATAGAATACATGTTAAAATCCATATTTACATAAAGCTAACATACATTTCTTCACTCAACTGGAAATTTATGCAGGTTTAAAATTTAGTATGTTTGGTTGTAATCCAAAGTACTAAAACTCTTCAGTCGTAATCGTGCCAGCTGAAATTGTAGTAGCCAAACTGTCTATTGAACTGTCCATTTTTCATTTGTAAATAAAACGCACATTTAGTGATGAAAAGTCAAAATTTTCTATTGATACGGAAAGGTGGTCCTATGCTATTTATGTATGAAAAACAATATCGTTTATATGCCCACAACGGCTTTGTCTACAGGTACATCAAAATTTTTCGATGACTTTTTCCAATAAAACCGGATCAATTTCAGCTCGAATGTTGTTTTTAAGTTGTTGAATTGTTTTTGGATGACTAGCATAAACCTACCTTTCAAATAACCCCACAAAAAATAATTAAGTGGTGTTAAATCCGGGCTTCTTGGTGGCCAAGGAACTTCATATTTTCACACTTCAAATTATGCAATCAGCAAATTTTGTTGACAATAAATGGATTGTTGGACGACTTGCGTGGAATATCGTTCCGTCTTGTTGAAACCAAAGGTCGTTAACACGCAATTCATTCAATGTGGGCCACAAAGAACCAATTAACATGTTGCGATAACGTTCCACTGTGAGGGCATTTTTCTGTTTGTTTTCAAAGAATAACGGCTCAATGATACCACCAGCCCATAAACTACATCAAATAGTGACTTTTGGGAGATGTACCGCTGCTTCGTGAATAACATGAGGATTCTCCGCACCCCAAATTCGACAAATTTGCTTATTGACGTACCCATTAAGATGAAAATGAGCTTCATCGCTAAAGATGATTTTTGATGAAACACCTTCATTTCGTTCAAGCATCTAATTAACAAAACGACGACGATTTAAATAGTCTGGCGGCTTCAATTTCTGAGTTAATTGAATTTTATATGGATGCAAATGAAGAACGATGCTTGGTTGATGTGCTAGGTTTATTACGAACACTTTCATAAACCGCTGCCACTGCATCAGGAGTACGAACTGGATGAACATGTTGTTACGGTCTACGACCTTCCACTGAACCAGTTTCTTCAAAAGGATCAATAATTTAGCCAATTGCACGCTCAGTAGAACGTCCATGTAGACCAAAACATAATTCTCACGTAATTTACGAAATGTTGTTGTTTGTGAACATTATTTTCATAATAAAGTTGGACCATCAAAATGCGTTGCTGTGTTGTTAGCGACTCCATGATGATAAATGGCATATTTTTGATTTTCCATAAGTCAAAAAAAAATTTAGAACAGATTACATTAAGTACTAAAATTAAATTATTAACTAATATTTTGCACTAAGTTTCGAGTCAAAATAATCGGAATGTACGGCGGAATCAACACAACCCAACCTTAATCAGATGTTTACCAGCCAGAACCATCCGGTATACTTGAACTAAGTTCAGGTTTTGGCTTAAACTTTGGCTATTGTGCAACCTTCCAAAATTCAGTACACATATCCAAGTGCCGAATTTGGTTCTGGATGAAAAATGATTAGCTCCGACTGACTTCATCTGGTTTCATTTGACAATGCACTGCCCTTTTGTGCTAAAAACTTGCTCTGCTGAGAGTGCATTGCTATTAAAAACGCATCAAACTGCTTTTGAAATAGAATATCGCTCCTTATGTCCTGGACGTTGTTGTGTTTGCGTTGATTTTCTTACAATTTCGGTTAAAGGGTTTAATGATACTGAGATGGTCCAGTGCCACAAAGCAAATGAGCTCAAAAGACTAGTAAAAATTTGATCCCGATTCCATGCATTTGACAGTTCCGGCTAGCATTGTTTGCTATTTGTGCAACCAAATGGTTCAGTTAAACGCTCGGTTCGGTTGTGATGGTGTGATGGTTACTGATGGTAAAAATATTGTATTTCATAGTTTTTTTTAAGCGGGGGCTTCTTCTGATTTCGGCAGAAATCTTAGATAGTGCAGATTGGCGTAAAATATAAGCAAGTCTATCTTACTCACTGGCCTTAAGGCTAAAACATGATCCGTCTAATTTTGTTATGTGAGCTAATGCCAAACATTCAAGATTATATTATGATTGTGGAATTTGAAAAGTTGGTTCTAACTGCTCTCTGATAATTTCTGCTTGCGTTGTATTTACTCCTGATGGTAATAAATTAGATGATTCAAAATAATCTAATCTTATTGCGCTGTTTACTAGTTCTGCCTGGTATTCTAGTAGTTCTGGTTGAAATAAAGCTAACTGGCTTCCAAAGAACGTGAATTGTATCGGTTCTGGCCGGCATTACTGGTTTATATTTAAATTTTCGCTAACGCACAATGAAACAGAATGTTTCATTGTGCGTTAGCGAAAAGTATTGTAATGAAGTATTTAATATTACTCTAGCCTTACGACACTAAGGCCTTAAGCACCGTTCAGAACAACGCCAAATGTTCGTTTATTTCAGGTAAACCCGAATTTTAGTAATTTAGATACTTCAGATATACACACTGGGTGCTATCATCAAAAAGTGTGAGGCAACAATCAGCTGAGAAAGTACCCGCTTTGTAAACTCAAGTCAACTAAGGCGCTTTAGTGAACTAGGGAGTTGAAGAGGCTAAAGAAATAGAAGTGCTAACTTCTCAGTAAAGCCATGAACACCGAAAACCGGAGTCCAAGGATTTATATAGTTCCTTCTATAGCGAGAATAAAAAATCCAACGGGAAAAACATTAAAATTGAAATGTGTATGTATAGGAAGAGGAAATAGAAATTCTTTGAGCGTCTGTTAAACTCAAACGAAAAAAGAAACTCTGAATCTTCTATTGGATAAATATGTCCTCCAACAATTGATCCCAGTTAAAGAAAGCCTACCCATCGACCAGAAACCTATAAATAGTTATATAGACTGATATAGAACTCCACATATTTCCAAGGTTGTTTGGCTTTAGGGTATTACTCACTAGCCACATTAACGCAAATATTTATAATGCTTAGTAGTCAGTTAATATATATATAGAAATAACTTTTATGTCTTTCTATCTATTCACCCTAGATAGACATGTGTTAATTTGTTGATACAGTGCTTCAGGAAGTCTTTGGGCAAATTGAAAAATCACTGGTCGATGAACCTGTCGCTGTAATCGCCATACTATTTTAAGTCCTGGCATGTAGCACAATATTGCAAGGGGTGTGATACCACGTTTAGGTCTAAGAGATTAACTGCTATAACTTGAGGAGCGCTACGACTACTGTTCCTGCTCTTAAGGAGTGTCCACCGGGACAATTTTTGCTTCCTTTCTTGTGGTGCATCGCCTAAATTTTCAATTCTCTCAAATTTAATCAACAATAACAAGTTTATAAAGTTGCAACAAAGATATCTTTTAACAATTGATAAATCCAAACATTAACCCGAAAAATGCTGAAAAGTGTTTAATTCAACATTTTCAATATTTTTTGTCAAATTTTTCGGGATTTAGTTTTTAGTGATTTCATGTTTCAAGATTGCGCTTTTCGATATTGTATTTTTCAGGATTTCAGGTTAGAAGTCTCTCTCGGCTTAGAAAGCCCAAAAAACGAATATTGGATTCTTACAGAGTTGTACTAATAGGATCAGGGGCAACGCCGATCAGTTTTATTTGGTTATTAGCATTGGCCAGAAAATCTACGATCTCTTTGCCTTCGAAATCACTGTCAGCCGGCACCCTCATAATCAAATGATGTTACATTACTCCCTGACCAGGATCAAATCTTACCTTGATCTAACATATTCAGACTACCTAACGACTGAAAGTAAAGTGTAAGAAGCTCAACCGTTAGTCAGCTGAATAAAAGGAAAAAGGTTTTAGTCAGTTCGTTAGGCTAACGAAGAAGACGTAGACTGGTCACATTCGAGAATTAGCCGCTGAACTTCATTTTAAACAACAAAACAAGGGGAACTTTAAATAAAAATTATTTCAACTAAGGTAGGAAATAAAATAACTTCAAATATTAAGTGAAATAGAAGACAGAGCGCCAGTAATTGCCATACATGCAATGATTTGGAAACTAGTGAATTTTAAAATTGTGCACTTCCGATTTTCTTTCAGTCATCAAACTACCGATGCTTTAATCAGTTTGTAGTCAAAACTTCAGAGAATTCAGTGGTACACTTCAAGTGTTCGTGAATCGAATGTGAAGTGAGACGTGAAGCATCTGGCGGTGTATGCCAAGTGTGTAGCGATTATTTTAACTGAAGTTTCCTTCAATTTATTATTCGATAAATGTCAAACATTTAAAGCCGCGTTCATATGCTTTAACATTATTGAGCGTAAAAGTAATTTTACAATATTGATTCTTTTACATATAAACGAACTTGAAGATGTTAACAAAATAAAAGATTAATTAGTATTTATGTAAAACTAATCAACATTCCTCTCAATATTAAGCCGATCGTATGAACCAATGCTGTAAATTGTGGTGTACGGTTTGGTGAGGAGATGTGCGATCATTTATTTTGTTGGGCAGTATTCGAATTTTATCGACCTCTTATATACATACATATATTTCACATCTATATGCTTTGTTCGTTGGTTCCCCTTTTTCTCGTATAACATCTTTATACAACCTTGATTATCTTCTAACATTTTGATTTCAGTTTTTAATTCCTGGTTGAAATCTTGTAGAATACGGTAAACCCATATGGCTTCTCTTGCTGCTTCTAAAAAAGCTGCAAATTCGGCTTCCGTTGACGGCAGCGCTACTGTTGTTTGTTTTCTGCTGCACCATCCAATTAATGATCCATTAAACATCAAACAAAACTCGTAATGGATTTTCTATCACTTACCATCTACATAACATGTAAGTTCATTACGGATTCGACTGCTTCCCAACTTAATTTTATCTTTGAGGGTATTTTCAAGTATCGGAAGAAACGTTTCACCTCATTCCAATCGGCATTATTAAGTTGACTGGCTTTTCTGCCTACAATTAATCGTGCCTCGTATTAGTAGACAGATACAGCAAAGATCCTACTGCGCTTCTGTACATTTCATAGCTTTCAAACGATTGACTGATATATCCCGGATTCATTAGAATGTTGGAAACCATTGTGTTTTGCGTTGACTAGACCATATTTCTGTAGTCTTCTCTTGATACATATAAAATACTCGGTTGCCAAGGTAATATCTTAGACCTCCAAGATTTTTAATTTTTAAATTCTCATTCAACTCATTTTCGAATTCGATAAGTAGTTGCTCATTTATAGCCCTGGCAATTATATCGTCTATATGTGATTTGTAATATAAATGAAATGATTATTTACTTTCTTAGCATATACACAGGTATCATTCTTGCTTTGTACTTATTTATTTTACATCATTATAGAATCAAACTTACGATTCCATTCATTGGCTCCTTATTTCAACCCATACAAGTTCTTAACTAGTTTGCAAATCATGTCATCGTTACTCGTTGTATATCCTTTTACTTATTGCGACAAATCCGCATTTGGATGGCCGTTTCAATGTCAAAATATTTAAATCAAAATATAATAAGCTACTGTAAGTAGTATTTTTAAAGTTGTTGTACTCGCGGCAAGTGCAAAAACTTCATCATTATCTCGTCCAAATTATTGCGAATAACCTTGGGCTACCAGACGAGCTTTACATATGATTACCTCGCCATTTGTATAGAGTTTTCTTTTAGATACCCGTTTAACTCCTATAGGTGTACCTCCTAGTGGTATATTTCCGATTTCCCTTGGCTATTGCACGCTTCCATTCTTCTTCTTCTGGACTATTCATAGGTTCTTTGACAGTTGTTGGGCCTTTACTTACATTTTGTATCGTCTCAATCAGCCTTGTCGATGGAATATTTTTGGTTGACCTGGACATCTCAATTGTTGCACTTGTTCATCGACATCTGAATTTTCGCTTCATCTGCTTCATTTTCCGCTCCGGTTGAACATTCGGAATTTCTGGTTGTTGTTTATCATCCAGCGAACTTTCTGATTGTATTTCACTATTTTCTCCCACTTTACCTTTATAATCGAATTTTATATCTCTATTGATTGTTATTTTATGGGACAACTAACAGACGATAACTTTAGTTTCAATTTCGTAATCAACAAAGATCAAAAATCACTTACATTCCCAAACTTATGTAGAAACATAACATTCGATTATCATCAATGCCACAGTTCAAATGGTTTGACATCCTTACTGTTAGTCGACCATCGATTTGTTAGAAAATTCGTAGTTGTTACTGCCTCACTCCAATATTGTTTATGTAGCTTTGAATTTGCTAACATACATCGTACCACCTCGATCATCGATCTATTTTTACGTTCGGTCACACTGTTGTGGCGTTATCGGGTACGTATTCCTTTCTTCATAAAGAAATTTTACTATTCTGCGTCCGGATATTCACCTCAGTGGTACGATCGAAAAACTTTCGGCATTTTATTATACCGGGTCATGTTTATAAAATCCATTATTTTCGATTTTACTTCTGATTTCATCTTTATCAAGTAGATGTGAGTGTATCTACTAAAAAGGTAAATTAATGTGAGTATATATCTATATATTCCTCGGAGGTGTTGGTAATTGTAGTGGTCCACAAACATCAACGTTCGGTTAATTTTCCAACTGACATTAAATTACATTGTAATTGTGAAACGTAAATTACATCATTCAATTGTCTACAGCCCGTCTTCGTTTTAAAGTCAACGACACCGGTGTCTGCGATTGGTAGACAACCGATTGATCATTTGATTTTTGCAGTACGATGAAATATAGGGTGTTGTTACACATATGTGATGATGCGCCTCACTCACTCACTACAATTGAAGATTATTAAATCACTGACTTTTAAATAAGCATTCACTTCTTATTTCTCGATTTGTTTGAGACCGACCGCTGCGTTCACGTGTTTTTGATGTTTTTGCCGCTTAGTCTCTGCGAATATGACCATTCTCTTTGCAGAGAAAACATCGACCTCTTGCTTTCCTGCTAACTTAAAACGCATTAGCAACGGCATCATATGATGAAACACTTCATCTTCACTCTATATGATGATGGATTCGTTGACAAATTTTTCTTTTACCATACTGCGAATTAAATCACTTTCGGGTCTGGTTTCTAATGCCGTAACCAATGTCGAATAGCTTTCTGGAAGACTACTTAAATATGATGTCACAGCTAATGGTTCGGCCATCGTTTCGCTTAATGTCGTCAATTTGTCCATTATATCATTCATGGTATTCAGATGGGTTTCCATAAAACCGCCTTCTTTCTAAAGCCTACAGAAACGTCTTAATGATTTTACTTTATTTGCAAACTCGATTTTTTGTGATGTTCTCGCAACGCTTTCCACATGTCTCTGGCTGTACTTCCAATAGTAACTCCAACTTATATTGTTCAGTTTGCTTATTTAAATTTTCGTTGGATCTATCATATCGGCGCACATGGATTAATACACACAAAAAAAGAAGTGAAATTGTTATTTTTTTAAATCGAAAAATATCACTTGAAAACCGCAGTTTCGCAGTAGTTTTAACCTTTACGTATTTTGCACTGTTTGTTTAATCAGGACTTTGACTGAAGTTTCCTTCAATTTATTATTCTAAATCCTTTAACCTTATCGAGCGTACCAGGAAAGTACTTTTATAATATTGAATTTTGCTGCGGTATGTGTTAAGTGCTCGTGAATTAAATGTGAAGTAAGATTCAAACGACTATATTCTGATAATTCCAACTTAGTAGAAAGTAAGTCTCCGCAGGCTTTTCCAGCTGAAGTTAGGGCTATCTAGACTTCCCGGCAATTGAAAGGTAATTTTTAAAATTTCGGGCTGAATGTTATAAATATCTTGACAGGGTATTCTGTCACTTTTTTACTGTCATGATAGTGATATTTTGCGTGCTGGAATATAAAACTCTCGCAATAGTGATAGTTTAGTTTTGCAATCGAGTTTTTTCGGGCTGAATATTAGACTAGCTTGATATAAATGCTAAGTTTAGGTTTGTCTAGGCTACCAAGCAATGAGAGGATTTCTTAAAAATACATAAATGGATGTATCAAATTTCATGATAGGGTATCAGGACACTATTTATATCACGATAGTGACATCTTTTTGGGCTGGGATAGTAAACTCTAAATTATTGATTAAAATAATTATCGAATTTACTCTAAGACTATGTCGTAAAATTTATCAATATTGACGACGATATTGTCTGGTTTTATTGCTTCTTACCAATTGATCCTTTCCAGATGATTCATGTCTTTTTCATTTATATCTTCGTGAAGTCAAAGATCACAGTGTTTTTGGGTTTGCAGCTTTAATTAATTTATTATCCTACTCCCTTTTGCAATGTTGTTTATCTGATTCAAGTTGCATCTGAGTATTGAGTCTATTACCAAACACCCGATTTATAGAACTATCTGGGCTTACTATGGTTTACATCGTTTATCTTCGACGTCGAGTACTTACCTACAGATAACAAATCCATTCTCGATATAGTTAAGGCTCGTCATCGAAAACGAACGACTAAAACAATAGTTAGTAAGGTTCCAGCATTACTAGAACCAGAGAGCTTCCTCTGCTTACATTGTGCTGGTTATGGTTGAGTTATCATATTTTCAAACTATATAATTTTTTGGGGATGAACTCAGAGCTGTTTTTTTGCTTGCTTTTAGGTGTTTACAAACACTGAGTGAATGGTTTTGTTTTCGATCCACCGTCGTCGGTAAAATGTCGTGTTTTTGGTAAAATATCGTTCCGTTGAACGAATTTCCGTTTTCAGTAATTTGTCGTTTGATGAATTTTCGTTCTCTGTAAACTCTCGTTTTAAAGGCTTGTTCGATGTATTGCTTTTTTGAAATATCATTTTCAGCTACTTGCTTTTCAGTGAGATGTCGTTTTCCGTGTACTGTCATGGTACGAGAAATAAGAATGCAAAACTAATGAACATTAATGAAAACGTCGACTAGAACGAATAAGCATATAAAATTACTAGGAACTAAAACCAGGCAAACGATTAATTGGTGGTTAGTCTTTATAACCCAGAACCCAGGATATGTATTTAATGTGTTGTATTCAGTAATTCAGTAATTTTTGTTAAAACACAACAAAGTCACAAAACTAAATTTAACAACTGGGATTATCAAAATTACAATTGACATTTCACCTACAAATATTAGTGTCGTCTGAAAATGATAACAAACGTGATATTCACTATATTTTGTGTTTATAAAATTTCAATTTTTCAAACATTTCAAATTTTCCCTATTGGCTACTTATAATTTTGCGTGACATGAACCATAATGGGAGCATGCACCGGCAAATAAATTTGAACGCTTACATTAAAATAATTAATCATACTCGCACTACGTATTGCTGTGCTACTTTGCAATTTACATGCATCCAATTCCGTTTTGCATGCCAATCTAAATATAAACACCTTCATATGAATGAATCATCGTCTCATTCTTAAAATGTGATCGGCCCTGATTATAATAAATACAAATCATGTAATATGACCGAAAATAAAATGTCCGAAAATATTTTACGTGCCTCTACTACAGAAAACAGCACCAACCAACATGAAAAATCATAAAATTTGTACTATTTATTGGTGTAGTTGTATACACAGAGATGTGAAAATTGACTCATTTTTCTATTTTTGTTTTTCATTATATAGACAATGGTACACTATCATCATCGTCAAATCTTGGCATTGATTCAGGTTTACTGTAAGTATTATTTTATATTCGTCGTTTTTGTTAAAAAATTTGTTTTTAAAGTTAAACGCACTATTTTTTACAGTGAACCAATTCCAACAGGCGGTGGCACAACAAAAATTATCAAGCAAACGACGTATACCACGGATTATGGTACCGGTAAACCACAGGTGCAACGCGAATTAGTTTTTGATTCGCCGGATATCATTTCAAAGTCATCAACGCTTGATTCACGATCATCAAGGAATCGGCAGCGCAGCCCCGAACAAAAATATTATAAAACAATTGAAAAAACTGTTACGAGACGTGATGGATCATATCCGCCAGATGTTGATACTGGATTATATGGTGGATTAAATCGGCGGCCATTATCGCCGCCCCAGAATGATAAATACTCGAGTAATACGCTCAAAACCTATAATTATTCAACAAATACGAAAGAGGATACTATTGTGCCACCACATGTGCCATACAATGAGATCGTTCATGTCGAAACTACGCAAGGCGATATTCCACTTCCGCTTAAGGAGGTGCAATTATCCGACAATATTTTGCCAAAGCCGGCTACAAAAGTAACAACCACTGTGCGTACCTACACGTATGAAATACCGGCAGATCCACAACCACCAACAAATCGAACTGTTGTTTATAAAAATGAATCATACGATACTAATACCACTACTCAAGGTATTCCGCCACACCAACCACAGCCACAACATCCACGACAACCCGTAAATCAAACAATTATTTATAAGAACGAAAGTCACACGACAAATACGAATGTAGACTACCCAGGAAATCAACCGCCATATGGAAGTATACAACCAATACAACCCCTACAATCAGTGCCACAAAACCCACCTGGTCATCCACCTGGTGTAAACAAAACAATTATTTACAAGAAAGATACGCGAGAAACTACAACAAATGTATATCCGGGAAATAAAAAGCCATATCCACCGCCATCCAATCAAAACCAGCCAATTGTGGAGTTCCCACCAGAACATAATCAACCGAATTACCGCCCCCAATCGCCACCAGTCAATAATACTACAGTTATATATAGAGAGAATATTACCGATACAAAAAATACTCATCACCATCATCCACCACCTGCTGGAGGTGTACCAGTTTATCCATCAGGTAATCCACCATCGAGTGGTGTACCTGCTTATCCATCAGGTAATACACCACCACAACAAGGACCCAAAACAACGTATTACTATAAACATGAATCATCAAATACAACAAATACGCATTACGGACCTAATGGCCCAAATGGTCCAAACCAGCCACCAAATAATGTATCGCCTTATCCAAATGATAAATACCCGAAGCCTACAGTTCTATACCCATCTAATGGATATCCACCAAATCACCCACCCCACCAACCAAATGATCCAACAATTATCTATAATTACTCGACAACAACTAGGACGAATAATACCAACCATGGTTATCCACACGAAAAGGAACCATTGCTACAACCAACACCATTCCCGACAGATGGCTTGGGCCCAGACGTAAATGATGGTACATATCCACCAAAGCGATTAGACGATCTGATGGCCACTTTTGGTGATGTATGCGTCTATTAAACCATGTTGAATTAGCGTTTTTTTTCTTAATTTATTTCTATTTTAATTTTAGACAAGTAAAAACAATAATTACAATAATGGCCCGCCATATCCTGGGGAGCGACCACTTGTCCAAAATAATCTTCAAACAGCTTTAGTTCCATCGAAACCAACTGCATCAGTTGACCCGAAACCATCGGCGAGAAATATTCAAGGACCAGCGGTTTATTATCCACCGGGACATGAGTTATTTGCCCAAAATGCCCATGGTGGTGGCGGCGGCGGCGGTGGAGGAGAAATGCAAGCATCTTCGTATCGAGCCCAGGTAATCAAATAAACGTGATTAATGCGAAATAAAATATTAATATTTGTTTTTTTTCTTGCACACAGGGTGGATATGCAAAAGGAAGCGGTAAATACATGTACGAATCGGAGAGTCGCTCAAAATCGAAAAGTAGTTCGGGTGCTGCCGTTGTCCCTGTTTGCCTACCATTATGTTGCGCCATGCCATGTGTCCTCATGTAATATCCAGCAACACCGAATATGTACCATATATTTTTGGGGATGATGATTTACAACTCTAAAATCACACTAACACTTGATATATGACTATTTTTTTATATAAATATATTAAAATATTTTTTTTCTCAGTTTTTCGAAGGAAAATGAAAAACTTTAAACACGGACTAAGTATGTCTCAAAAAAAATTATTTATATTTAAACTTGATATGATAATTAACGCTTTCTTATATTATAAAAAATACTTGTCTCTCGTATCTTATACGAGTGTTAAATTTAATTAATAATTTTTATGTTAAGCTTAATGGAACCATTCTTATCTCAAAAATTTATTTTTGTAAGAAATTTTTTTTGTCTGCCTTGCACTACATTATGCTAAAATAAATATATTTGGTTTTAATTATTTTCTTAAATTTTTGGGAAAAGCATTTATGAAAGGCGGTCGGAGAGGAGCAAAAAATTATTTAAGGATGAATAATTTAACTGTATAACGGTTTACATAACAATTAACGACTATAAATAAAACATTGACACTATATAATTAACAAACAAAAAAATCAAAATACATATTATGTAAATTAAATAAAGTTTAAAACAAAACATATTAAATTTATGTGCCAATTAATTAAATAAATACAACGAAGAAAAAAATTGTTTGATATTTGTTTTATTTCAATTGCGATTTTTACGTAAATCCATAACTATTTCCTTGAAACAAAAAAAATATTGATTTTCAATTAGAGATGGTTCCTTTTAAATCAGAAAAATTATTTACCTGTTGCACTACAATATTGAATCTGTCGTATCAAATCTGGTTCAGAACACTGGATTGCAAACAACGATCAATTTGGCGGTAAATCGCAACATTTTATAATTCAGAATAATCTTTAAGATAGTGGTAATAGTTTCACAACTTAAATCTTAAAACACTCTAAATTTTCACAATTACATACTTTAAAAATTACACAATTAATTTCACTTTAACCATCACTATTAATTTGTCCACTATTCACTTTCGCTTTTACGCTATCGAGTCACGAATCTCCTATGTGATCCTCGTGCGTTCATCGCTTTCATTTACACACCAGCAGAATAGTCGCTCCGATTTATATAAAAGGAATACTCTCTTATGCAAGATGCCACCCTAAAAGGCCCCCGAGTGCTACTAAGATTGATGATAAATGAAGGCTCAATTCGTCGTACACCACACCTGCACCAGCTTGTCCCAGACAGGACTTAAACTACCGTCTCGGTATACCTTTAACTGGCCTTCGCTATATAGTTCACTATATATATATATATATATGGAATACCCCGAACTTAAGGTATGCCAGAAATAATAAATTATTTTTTTGGTTTGAGTCACTGCGATAGCATCGTATAAGATAGCGGAAATTTCTCAGCGGAAAATAAGAGATTTCGCTACTCGCCGCAAGTGGCAGCACCCCAGCGGAATAAAATCAGGGGCCAAAACTTATGACAAAATTCTAGGATCTGTTCATGCTGGACTAAACTTGGCCATTTCATAGCCAATACTTTTGAAAATTTTAATTTTTTTAATAATTTATTTTCAGTTTTTGTTCAAAATCTCAAAACTTCCACTAGTAACCAAGACTTTTGGTTGTTTTTCAAATAGTTTAGGTCATACTGAGACCTATTAGAAAAATAATCGAAAGTATTGGTTACTAGTGGAAGTTTTTGAGATATTGGCCAAAAACTGAAAATAACTTATAGGCTGCAGAAAAACAAAAAATTATAGTGAAAATTCTAATCCATAAATTTTCCCCAAATTTTCCTCGAAGTCTCAGTATGACCTAAGCTATTAGAAAAACAACCGAAAGTATTGGTTACTAGTGAAAGTTTTTGAGATTATGACCAAAAACTGAAAATAAATTATTAAAAAAATTTAAATTTTCAAAAGTATTGGTTATGAAATGGCCAAGTTTAGTCCAGCATGAACAGATCCTAGAATTTTGTCATAAGTTTTGACCTCTGATCAATACTATTATCCAAATTTCATCGTCATTCTTTTAGAATAGCGGAAGGACGGAATATTGTCAAATTTCAAGATTTCATTTACCGAGTTCCTTTACTTCGGAGATCAATCAATTTGTCATTTTAAGGATCACTTTTAATATTTTATTTCGCTGGGAAGTTTTATTTAGAAAAAAAAGTTTCAAAATGAACAAAAAATTTCCGCTGGTAATTATATAACAAAATAGTTTCTCTTTTGTGATTGTGCTACCACTTGCGGCGAGTAGCGAAATCTCTTATTTTCCGCTGACAAATTTCCGCTATCTTATACAGCATCTTCTATAAGCCGTTATTTTTTTCGAGTAATATTTGCATGATATCTTCCGAAGGTCTAGTATCGGTTAATTAATGGTCCAACTAGAGAACCGAATACTATTACCAGTATCGAACACTTCTTTTGCAGATTACGTGATAATAAATTATTTCGCGTCAGTGTTGAATTATTTAATTATGTGATTGCTGACCATCACAATACTTCACTCATCTCGTTAAGAGATGTGTGATAATCCAACGCCACCCTTGACGCCAGGGAAACTAAATGAAGTGACAGAATGGCTGCACGACTGTCCAAACAGATAATGATATCAGTCAACCATATTATACAGTGCTTCAACCAGTTCATGACCTCTTCAATCGCTATAACTTCAGCCTGGTACACGCTGTAGTAATCAAGTAGACGAAATGATAAACATACATTTAATTTCCCACAGAACACACCAGCTCCCACTCTACCATCGAGCTTGGAGCCGTTGGTGAAGAATTTAACTATCTAGGTCTCCATAATGAGACCATTCTTCCAATCCAATGAGTTCCATAACACTCTTAAAACGCTTGCAAATGCACAAAAGGGATGTTATATAATTCAAATTCACCAGGTCATCCCTCAAAGATTTGACTATAGTTGAGTTCCCTTTTTGCAGGCACTTCCACTCCGAAATTTTGACCTATTGACCGCCATTTGCTTACCGATAATATTCAACGGGAGAAGGTACAGCATGATCTCTAAGGCACTAGTAAGGGGTCGTTTTCAACGCCCCACTAATGAGCAAATAGGCTGCCCTCTGCACCTTCGCCATCATGTTTCTGTATGATAATTTTTCCAGAGCTGGCCACCATACACTCGCACCATACAGTAGTACGAACCTTACAACCGCCGTGTAAAGCCAGTGCACCAGCTCCGGTTTCAAGCTCCATTTCCTTCCGATGACATTTTTACAAGAGTAGAGAGCGACAGTGGCCTTCTTCACTCTTTCTATCGTGTTTGGTATTATGGTCCTGTTTGCGCCCTTTAATCCATTGCTTCGGATCCAGAATCAAAAATGTCAATACACTTTTGCTTCGCTTCTTTAACAAAATATTTGAGATAATTTTGATTTCACCGCTACTAGCTTCGAAATTTTTCTGATGCAGTTTCTTTAAATCATTTTAGTATATTTTCTTACATTATGAAGCTCAACAACGATTTCTCTGGCCCGACGGAGGAAAAGAACAACAACCGGATGTTTGTCATGAGAGTAATGACATTCGAGGCAACATGCTTGCCGAGCTCGACACAATTCGTAAAAAACCCGAACGCAATGAAATTCCAGGAAGAGAGCTCAGAAGCGTCAAAGAGAGGCCATAACAATTGCCAAAGAAGTGATTCGAATTCATTCACTCGGTGGGTTTGAAATAAGAAATTTTATTTTAAATTCTAGACGAGTATTACCGAGCTGGGAGAATCTAAACAACTAACGGACAAGAGTTTGAATATTAGCGGAGAATCCGATGATGCGAAAGTGCTCGGGATGTGGTGGTCAGTTACAGATGATACTTTCTACTATCGTGTAAATTTCAATCGAATCGATAGTGAGATCATGGATGGAATAAGAAAACCTACAAAACGAAGAACTTCCCGAACTTTAATGATGGTCTTTGATCCGGTTGGGTTGATTACTCATATCCTTGTATATGTGAAGATTCTTCTTCAAGATATATGGTGAACAGTAGTCAAATGGGATAACCCGATCACTGATTAACAAAATAATCGATGGAAACGCTGGACTAATGTATTGCCAGAACTAAGAGGCTTAAAGATACCAAGATGCTACATCAAGATGAAATTTAAATTACTTGAACTGCACGTGTTTGTCGACGCCAGTGAGGTTGTGTATGCAGCTGCTGCATATTTTCGCTTCGAATATGAAGATGGTATTCAGCGAATAAGATATGTTGCGCTCACACTTTAAAACCAATGAAAAGATGGTTCTGGTCTGACTCGATGAACGTGCTTTGGTGATTAAGATCAGATCACAAACGATATCGACAATTTGTGGGAGGGGAAATACTTGAATCTACTGATGTTTCACAATGGCGATGTGTTCCGACTAAGTGCAACGTAGCCGACAACGCTACGAACTTGAAATCTGAGCCGACAGTGTTCCCAACGAATAGATGGTCTGTGGGACCCGTGTTTTTATATGAACCAGAACGAGGTTGCCCCGTTCAAAGGCTTCCAAAGGAAAGCAGTGTAATAGATGAAGAATTGAAACCACAATTTTCACATAATATAGAAGAACCAATGGTATTAATTCCAGATATCGAAAGGTTTTCTAAATGATCAAGGCTAGTACTTAGGGCAATTAATAATATAAAAACTGATCAACAAAAAATCGGAGGGGAACTAACCTGTGATGAGACTCAAGAATCTGAAAATGAGTTATTACGACATGTACAACGAAAAGTGTACTCGGATAATCCATCAAAACCATTAGTTAAAACTAGTTCACTCTTTCGGGCAAACCATTTCTGGATTAAAATTCAGTTTTACGAGTTCGAGGTAGAATATCTGAGGCAGAAGGAATTGCCTTCGATACAAAAAATCCAATTATCCTACCGAATAAACATCATATAACTCGTCTCATCTTGGGCGAGTACCACGAACGGCATCATCATCATAACCACGAAATTGTTGTACATGAAGTTCGGCAAAAATATTGCATTAGCAAACTTCGAGTGGCACTGAAGCGAGTCAGACTGCCAAAAATGTAAGGTTGAAAAAGCGACACCAAACGTTCCAGAAATGGATGATCATCCCTTAGCAAGACTTGCATCATACACTGCTCCATTCTCATTCGTCGGGATTGATTATTTTGGTCCAATGGAAGTTACTCAAAGCCGTCGTGCAGAGAAATGCTGGGGTGTTTTATTTGCATGTCTAACTACACGTGCTCTTCACTTAGAAATAGCACATACTTTGGATAAAAGTTCATCTTATGGCAATTCTCTAACTAACGTTACAAATTCGAACGGACAGCGGAACAAAATTTAATGAGGTGAATAATGAATTGAATCAACTACGTGAAAAACTGGAGCACGATAAGCTACGAAATAAATTCGATAAATACGATGGAAATTTAATCCGCCAGCATTTCCACATATGGGCGGATGCTGGGAACGACTGATACAATCAGTTAAACAATATCTGACAGCGGCAATACCAACACGGAATCCTAACGACGAAGTACTCCGATGTTATCTAATGGAAGCTTAAAATGTTATCAATTCAAGGCCGCTGACCTACTTACCGATTGAACCAGGTGAGAATGAAGCTCTCATCCCCAGCCACTCTCTTCTAAGGTCATCAAGTGGTATGAAGCCCATTATCGATTTAAAAAGTGACGTCTACTTCTTACGCAAGGATTGGAAAATGGCTCAATTGACGGCAGCTCAATTTTGGCGTCGATGGACGCGAGAATATCTACCCGATATTACTCGAAGAACTAAATGGTTCCAGAAAGTTAAACCCATCGAAATCGACGACGTTGTTGTAGTGATGGATGAGAGAAAACGAAACCGATGGGTGAAAGGAGTAGTAATTGACGTTATCAAATCTAAGGATAGTGACCAGGTTAGGCAAGTAATTGTAAGTAAAATAAAAGTTTAATTTCGAAACTGAGTTGGTGAAGAAATCTATTATTCGTTTATTACACTGCCCTATTATTTTGTTTCTATCAAAAAAAGAAGCGAGTTGGATATGGAGAGTAGACAAGGAAAAGAAAGAATAGTGGAGAAACGCATTATAATTTGTAATTTTGAACTTTACTTTAATTTGATTGAATTTAATTGTTGTTGATTGAGATTTTGAATTAAATAAAAAAAATAAATAAATAGCAATTGCGTCCAAGAAAGTTAATGAAATTAACAAAGCGGAGTGATTTTTTATTAAGGATTGGTCCGCGTCTGACTCGGCCAGTTGCAAGGCGATTTCAAAGGGTACCAAAGTAACAAATACATCGAAATCATTTCCGATGCAATACGCTTTAAGCCGCTTTTTTCAATGTAAACCGATGTGATTTCTTTTATTTTCAATCTCACCTGACTTTACGATGCAACTTATATCGGAATCAAATTCGATGAGACTCCTACTACGAAGTTCACATTTCAACGTAAATAGCATTGATTTTAATTTCGATGCAAAGGTTTCGTCGTATTTCGATACAAAGAAATTTCGGAAAATAATTTCAATCAGTCGAAGCCAATAATCCACAGGCATCAACAAAATAAACTTTCAACAATGACGAGCATGGAAAGTCGTTAAGAAGATCAGAAGATCACAAGCAACAAAATAGTCCAGCTAAGCAGGAACTACCATAAAGATGGTAGGTGCCCAGGTGCCTGGGAGGAAAACTAAAACTTATTTGGGGTTGAAAATAGCAACTCTAAAAGAACTCTACAAAAAATATGTAGAGGCTGATGAAACAATCAGAAATAGTCCAACATTGGAGGAAACCCATCTCAAAAAACGAAAGGAGATAGCGGATATCTACAACACCCTAATCGGCGGAATGCGGACTCAGCTGAACCAGGGGACACCGAGTACACCGAAACCAACGCCATCGGAAGACATTCCCATTTACGGAAAATACGAATACAAGCGACACAACAAAAACAACGGAAACACAAGATTATTCACTAAGTAATAACAATTAGTATGCCAAGAGAAAAGAATTCCTCCAATTGATAAAATTACAAGATGTAAAAGTGAGGGCTCTTTATAAAGAAATAAACGCAACAAAAAACTCATTGATACAAAAAGCGTCAAAACAAACATTACAGCTGCTGTTGAAAGGAATCAAACGAATGATGGAACAGATCATGGATCTAGATGAGAGGATAAAGGTTGAAGCCTCGGAGGAAGATGAAAATATACTCAAATATTTCTCTGAGGGATATTACGATGCCATCAAAAGAGAACATGATGACATTATAACAAAGATCACCACTGAGGTCGACGGCCATCAAACAAACAACAATAAGTTTGATGTACGCCTGCCCAAAATCGAGATTTCAATTTTCTATGGAGAGTATTCGAAATGGAAAGGGTTTTCAGATATTTTCGAGAAATAAGTTCACAATAACGATCAGTTCACGGACACTCACAAGATCAACTACCTAAAAAGTCATTTAGGAGGTTTGCCGCTAGATTAATAAACCACTTAGAATCACCGGCAGATAACTATCGGATAGCGTACGACATAATAAACAAGCGATACAACAATCAACGAATGTTTCACCAGTTGATTAATCAGCCAAACTTAACAAACGAGAATGCTTCAGGGATCAGAACGATGCATGATACAACAAAAGAAGCTATTCATAATATAAACAACATACGGAAAGATGATGGGAAATTTGATACACTGATCACGCACATATTGCAAAGGAAATTAGATAATGAGTCAATTAAAATCTACGAAACCTCATTAGAAAACCCTAAAAAGCGTCAAAATCTAAACAGATTTTCGCTATTTTTGGACAAACGATTCCAATCATTAGAAGCAATAAATAATGGGATTACATAAAATTTAGCAATTCGTTTTTACAAATGTCCACTTTGGATCGCAACCAGAATACAAGATATGCATTATGAAAAATCTGTGTATAAAATGTCTGGGCGATCATAATTTTTCCCGAGCTTGTTCATCAGAAGCGAAATGTTTGATGTGCAAGGGCAATCATCACACTCTGCTTCACACAAGAGAAGATCCAACACGAAACAAGAAGAACAAAAAACAGCTCCAATGACCCAACTACGGAACCTGCAAAACGATGGTCGAAACACACATGTTGAAAAGTACAACATCAGGATAACAGATACTTCTGATTACAGCGATAGTGAAGATTCGTACGAACGGCCGTCATCTGCAACTATTGAGAGTACTCGTCGATCCCGGCTCTAAAGCGTCCTTTATAACTCACGAGGCCGCCAAGAAATTATACATACAGGATATAAAAACATACGTAGAACTTAAGGGAATATGAGGAATTAAAGCTAAGCTGGTGCATCAGAACAACGACTAAAAATTAAAATCGAACCGAAATTTTCCGCAGACTTCAAACTGGAAATGAACGTATTGGTTGTTGATAAAGTAGTAGGGAACCTACCAGAGTTCAGTTTTAATGCTTGGAACTGGCCTTATATCAATAATTTGTTGTGGGCAGATCCAAACTATAATATGCCAAACAAAATTGGCATATTACTAGGCGCAGACTATTACCCTGCTATAGTAATGAATGATATAGTAAATGGTACAATAGGAGATCAAGTTGCACAACAAATGGAATTAGGATGGGTAGGATATTTAGGCCACTACATCAGAACAAGTCAACAACTATAGACTGCATGATAACCAATACGGAGTTAGACAATAGATTATTAAAATTTTGGGAGATTAAAGAAGTACAAAAGGATAGAGTATTAACGCTGGAAGAAAAACAGTGTCAAGAACATTATTGTAAAACCCATTAGCGAAACATTAATGGTAGATATATAGTACGACTATCATTCAAAACAAACCCTGCAGTTATCGGGCCGTCCAAAATGAGGGCGTTAGCCAGATTTTTGCAATTGGAGAAAACATTTGCTGGATCACCAAGCTTTGTTAAGGACTACAAAAATGTATCAAAGAGTACCTCATCATACCTCATCATGCTGTGATCAAAGAAAGCAGCACAACCACAAAACTACGCGTTGTGTTTGATGCATCCGCAAAAACTAGCAACCAACTCGGCCAACTTTACAAGAAGAACTAATATCAATCCTGCTGAGATAGAGGAAGCATAAAGTCGTCGTCACAGCCGATATTGAAAAAATGTACCGCCAAATCCGTGTGCACGAAGACGATCAAAGATACCAAAAAATATTATGGAGAGAAAACAAGAACGAACCTATTAAGGCATATCAGTTAACAACAGTATCGATTGGAACAGCTAGTGCTCCTTATTTAGCCATTCGCACTTTTCATCAGTTAGCAAATGACGAAAAGGACGAATTTCCCATAGCAGTAAATATCATTTTAGAAGACTTCTATGTAGATGACTTATTAGCTGGTAGTGATTCTATTGAAAAGGCACAATTACAACAACAACAATTAATAAAATTACTAGGGAAGGAGGATCTCACCTTCGGAAATGGGCAAGTAATTATCAAGGCCTATTATAGCAAATTTCACACGAATCACGACGAGCAATCAAAAAAAGAAAGCTAGACGAAACCATAAAAACTCTGGGGATCTCATGGAATCCTAACAACGACTTCTTCGAATTTGAAATAAACATTAAAACAAATAAGTCGGAAATCGTCACGAAAAGGAGCCTATTATCTGAAGTATCACAATTATTTGATCCACTAGGATGGTTATCACCAACAATCATCATAGCAAAAATACTACTACAACAACTCTGGTTAACAGGAGTATCATGGGATGAACCAGTTGCAGAAAAAAAGCAGCAAAATGGAGAATTTATAAAATATCGTTACGTGCGCTAGAACAAGAACAAATTAAGGTCCAAAGATTTCGCTGCACATATATTGCCTCCCAAACAACAACAACAGGAAATTAGAGTCCAAAAAAAGTCCAAAATAACAGTTCCTAGACTTGAATTGTGTGGGGCCTTAACATTGTCCAGGTTAATGGCAAAAGTAAGATAACAAATGAATATCTAAAATTCATAGTTTGACCAACCCCGCTGACTGTGCATCAAGGGTAATAGAAGCTAACAGCTCAGTAATCATAAGTTATGGTGGAACGGACCAGATTGGTTAACAAACAAACAAAATAGATGGCCAACTAATAATTCGGAAGTAAGACCTGAAGATGTTCCAGATCAAAAGGTACTTACAGCACAAGTAGTTTATAAAAGACAGCAACCCATTCAATGATCTGTTCATAAAATACTCAAATCTAAAAAAGATTCAGCGAATAGTCCTGTATTGTAAACGATTTCTTAACAAGTTGAAGTTAATAAAAAACGAAGCACGCAACATAATATTACCAGAAGAGATGCAAGAAACTTTGGATCATTTAATTAAAAATGTTCAACTTGAACATTACAAAAATGACATTTTTAACACAACTAGTAACAAGCCAATAAACAAAAGTAAATTGTTACCATTGTCCCCATTCTTAAAGGATGAACTACTAAGTGTTGGTGGCAGACTACATAATTCTACAGCTTGGTCATACGATGAAAAGCATCCTATTATCCTTCCACACTCACATCCAATAGTAAACCTGATAATCCATGAAGGAAATAAAAACACAATGCATGGCGGCACCCAATTAACATTAGCACATACCCGAACAAAGTATTGGATTATTAATGGTAAAAATCTTGTCAGACAACACATAGCTAAATGTTTAAGATGCCGTCCCTTCAGTAAATCCATGAAAAGCCAACTAATGGGCAATTCACCAGAAGCAAGAACAACTCCTACCAGACCATTCCTAAAAACAGGAGTGGATTACGCTGGGCCATTCAGTGTTAGAGTATCAAAGGGAAGAGGTAATAAATCGGATAAGGGTTACTTTGCAATTTTTGTATGCATGGCAACGAAAGCAGTCCACATTGAGGTAGTCAGTGACCTAACAACCTAATGTTGTGTGCTAATGCCAACCACGCCACGAAATGGCACTTCATCCCACCAGGAGCACCACACTTCAGTGGATTATGTGAGGCGGCTGTAAAATATGTAAAATATCATTTAAAACGAGGAGAAAAATTAACATTTGAAGAACTAACAACTTTAACATGTCAAATAGAGGCCTGTCTCAATTCAAGACCCCTATAACCAATGACCAACGATCCGACTGATCCTACATTCGTAACTCCTGGCCATTTTTTAATTGGCGAATCTCTCAAAATATAATCGGAAGCCAACATCTCAGATGAAAGAATGAGTTCATTAACCAGATGGAAATTAATTCAAAAAATGAAGGAAGACTTCTGGAAGCAATGATCTCAATACTATCTGCATCAATTAACAACAACGAGCTAAATGGACCACAATCTCACCTGAGTTAAAGGTCGGACAATTAGTTCATCCAGGTCAAGACGGAATTGTTCGGGTGACGACACTCCTTGGCCCCGGAAGGGATCTTATAAAAAGACCAATAACAAAATTGGCACCTCTTCCTATTGATTATAGCATAGAAAACCAGGAATCGGAGTCGCCTATTAAAACAACTACAGCATTGCCAACCATTATTAATAACAAATCCAACTCCAGAAAACGCTTATCACATGAAGACGACTCACGTAAAGAGAAAAAACTATCAAGACTTGGGTCGCGAGATCATATAGAGGAGGATGTAAAGAAGGCTGCAAGGAATATCAAACCCAATTCACATCCCCTCAGATAAAAAGAAGGAAAATTCGACCAAGCTTTCAGTCTAAATTGATGTTGTTTACAATGATGTCATTATTAAGCGTGCGCTTGGGGTATGTTCAGCGATAATCAACAATTCTAAATTTGAGATCACCACTCTAAATACTACAACCTATACTTTGAAAATATTGGTGCAGCTCAGTTGTCCCATCAACAATGGACGATTGTATCATATTTTAATTTATCAGCAATTTTAATAGAAGCGGAAGGATATAACGCAGCTGTCGAGAGAATGGACAGCTTCTGCCAAAATGATAATGAACGGTTACGATTAAGACAACTTTGTAGTCCCGCAATAATGCAAATTAAACAACAAATGTTCAATATAAATCGCAATAATAAAATATTTCAATCACCAATCAATCAAGAACATTTAAATAAATTACTAAAGGGACAAATTACAATAACCGAATCAACAATAAATATTATAAAAAAAGATTGGAATAAGAACGAAAACTTAGCAATACAAAGGTTTATCGCCATATGTATACATCTGTCAATAGAAATGACGACCTTTACTTCACCACAACAACAACTAATCGATGTCATTACCGACATTCATCATATCAAAATAAACAAATTCATTCTCAAACCCGATCAACTTAAGGGGGAACTGCAAAAATTACATGAAGTTATCCCGGCCGATGCTACCATATATGGAGAAAACAGCATGATAACTTTGTACCAAATGATGACGGCTAAGGTTGGGCAAGCAAACAACGTATTAATGTTTGAACTTAAAATGCCATTTCTTAATAACAAAGTGTATCAAATCATCAAACCAATTGCTATTCCAACCAAACACAAAGTTTTTTGCAGTTGCCTGCAAATCCATAAAGGGTGGAGAATGCATATGCATGATTTACAACGTGATTCATAGCACCCAAAATAAACCAACACCGTGTGAGATTAATTTAATTATCAACAAGGAAAAATCTACAGAGGATTGTGACGTTCGATTTATAACACCACAAAATATGTGGATTCCTACACACGATCCAGGCACATGGATTTTTATATCTGAAAGGGAGCATAGGATAAATATTATCTGCAATAGGGAAGTAACAACCGCAAATATAAGAGGAACGGGAGCCATAACGATACACAAGGCCTGCACAATTACGGACGGAATAACAACTATACATTCCATTCAAAACTTTAACACAAAAACAGAAGTGTTTTATCAACCAACGATAAATCTATCGACCCATTTAAAAACTTCGGTAGAAGACAGATGCAAATAAATATATACGATATTCATCATTACATTATTGGATACGGAATCATTCTGGTATTTTTGGGATTACTTATTGCATGGCAGTGCAACAACAGGACGGCAACATCATTAAGAACAAATTCATCTAGGTTAGGATATCACATCCACGTCCATTGCCAGTTGCCACGACGGTTTATATCAACGATCACCGGCCCGGAGGATGTTCAGACACACGAACATAGCCTTGACGATACATGTGTTTAATTATAGGAACAATAAGTGTGCGAATACGAGGGCGGAGCACAAACACAAAATTTTTTTGTTTTTTAGAAATTGCGGTCTGTCAAACGTCAGCTGTTAAAATTTCACCCAAATTCATCGATTAGTTTATCTGTTGTAGTCGTTTGAAGTAAGCAACTTTTGTGTTTCTTGAAAAATGGAAAAAAACGAATTTCGTGCAGTGATTAAACACTATTATTTGAAAGGAAAAACGGCAAAAGAGACAAAAGAAAAGCTCGATAAACATTACGGTGAGTCTGCTCCGTCAGGTTACATGGTAAAATATCGGATTGCTGAATTTAAACGCGGCCGAAGAAGCACTGCAACAATACCATCAACAGGAAGGCCAAAAGAGGTGGTTACTGAAGAAAATATCAAGAAAATCCTCGATTTCGTTATGAATGATCGCCGAGCCAAGTTGCGTGAGATTGTTGAAATGGTAAACATATCATATGAACGTGTGTTCAACATTTTGCATGAACATTTGCATATGAAAAAGCTATCGGCAAGATGGGTGCCGCGTTTGCTCAGTGTCGAACAAAAACGAGTTCGACAGACCACTTCACAGCGGTGTTTGGACATGATAAAGCGTAATCCTGTTGATTTTGGATATCGATTAATTACTGTTGATGTAACGTGGGTCCACCACTACACACCTGAAACCAAATATCAATCGAAACAATAGGTGGAAGCTGGTGGAAGTGCTCCGAAGAAGGCAAAGGCAGTGAAATCGGCTGGCAAGGTTATGGCCACTATATTTTGGGATGCACACGGAATATTGCTCATCGATTATCTTAAAAAAGGATCCACAATCACAGGAAAGTATTATCGTGCCTTATTGGATCAATTGGTTGATGTAATCAAGGAAAAACGACCACATTTAAAGAAGAAAAAAGTGTTTTTCTTCAAGACAACGCACCGGTTCACACAGCATTAGATACGATGCTAAAATTACGTGAAATTCACTTCGCATTGGTTGATCATCCACCTTATAGTCCAGATTTAGCTCCTGGTGACTTTTTCCTGTTTCCAAACATGAAAAAATGGCTCGCAGGACAAAGATTCATCTCAGACGAAGAAGTGATTATCGAAACTATCGCGTATTTTGAGGGGTTCCCGAAATCGTATTATTCAGATGGTATAAAAAAGTTGGAATATGGTCTTACTAAGTGTGTCGAACTAAATGGAGACTATGTTGAGAAATAAATGGTTTTTGGCAAAATAATTTTGTTTTCCTACTTAGGTAGCTTCATTTTCAATCCGGCCTCGTATGTTAATCACCAGTCTAAGCTAAATATTATTTGATGACTTGTATTTCCATGATTTCCTATCCTCCACCAGTGGTAAGCGGATAACAGTCCATTAAAAATATCGAACAGCTATATCACGTGTTAGCACTGATATAACAAAGAACATTGATTGTCGTTCAGTTCGCTAAAATGGTCAATTAAAATGGAGTCTTCTTTATTTAACTCAAAACGGGAAGGACAGTCAATATAGCAGATACTGTAATTCTTATTATTAATGGACTCAATTTTTATGACTTCCACTAGCATTTTATCTTTCCCGGTATTGAGGCTTCCGTCGTCTGATATTTTTTTTATTACCTTTTCAGTAGTTCCACCTCTAGCGTTTTCTCCTAGGTGATATCAACTGAAAAATAACTTGGAATAATTTAAAAAAATTGGGAGTTTCTTGCGTCACTAGTGATGCTAGAATTGACTTTTCAGCAGAAGAAATTTTAGTTGCGGAATCACTAAATTTCGTGATTCCTTGGGAGTTTTGCCACTACCTGATACTAAATCTGATCATTATACAGGTGATGATTTTGTATTTGATTGTGTTGACGAAATTATTGTCTTAAATGTTATTCGTGAAATTAAATCTGATTCATTGGCTTATGATATGGTAGATTTTAAAGTCTTAAAACTTTTTATCGATTTATTTCTACCTCTTATAACTTTAGTTATTAACCAATGTCTGACAAAATCTGTGTTTCCTGATTTATGGAAGGTGGCGTCCATAATTCCGTTACCACAGAAGAATGTAATTTCCAATATAGAAGATATGCGTCCTATTAGTATTTTGCCTGCTCTGTCAAAAGTTCTAGAAAAAATCATGCAACGCCAAATGCAGGAACATCTTCATAGGTTTAATTTCCTAAGTGAGTTTCAGTCGGGGTACAAATCAGGTTACAGTACCACTACTGCTCTTGTTAATATTATTGATGATTTATCTGCTATCTTGGACAAGGAAAATTCGGTTGCTATTTTGGTCCTACTAGATTTTTCTAAAGCATTTGATTGTGTTAATCATATTCATTTGCTTCAGAAGTTATATTTGTATTATACATTTTCTAATTCGGCTATTAATCTAATATACTCATATTTGAGTAATCGTAAACAATTTGTGAAGTATGGTATTGACCATTCAAATATTAGTGAAATGGTAGTAGGTGTACCTCAAGGGTCGGTCTTAGGTCCGTTACTTTTTTCTTTGTACATAAATGATCTACCATGGAAAGTTTTGAATTGCCGGTTTCATCTTTATGCTGATGATTTACAACTTTATATTGGTGGTCATTTATCACAGCTAGATGAGATAGTGATTAAACTTAACACAGATCTTAAAAATGTTTCTTTGTGGGCTAAAAATAATTCGTTATCATTAAATCCGATTAAAAGTAAGGTTTATTACTCTCAAAAAATGATTGACATAATGTTACACCTACACTTTTCTGTGATAATGATGTTATATCCTTTGTTCCAGTGGTTAATGATTTAGGGTTGCTTTTGAATTCTAAACTTACTTGGAATGATCATATTAGCTCTCTTTGCCAGAGGGTTAATTATGCCTTGTATTCCCTTAAATTGATTAGAAAGTTTTGTTCAGTTAACCTCCGTAAATATTTAATTAAAACTTTGGTTTTGCCTATGTTCACATATTGTGATGTTATCTACAATCAATGTGACAGTTTTTCTAAATGTTTACTTGAAGTTACGTTTAATAATTGTACTAGATACGTTCATGACCTTAGGAAGTTCGACCATATGTCGGAGTTTAGGTGTTCAATTCTAGGATATGATTTGTTTCAATTATTTGATTATAGAATATCTGTTTTTATTTTTCATCTAGTTAACTCAGGTTTACCGTTGTATTTGTATGAAAAGTTAAATTTTTCCAGGTCTTTACGTACAAGAAACATTAATTTGCCTATTAATAAAAGAAATGTTTATAATAATTCTGTACTAATAAATGCAATTATCAAATGGAATAGTTTACCAATAGAACTTAAAAACATCAGTTCTCTTAGTATATTTAAGAAATCTTTATTACAATTAATTATGCAAAATCAAAATGTAAATAGTTAATGTACATATTTGTAGATATTTAATTCAGTTTTTTGCTTTGGTTAATTACTTTTTATCTTTTTTGTGTTAATGTTATAAGTTAGTAATAAAGGGTTATCCAATTCAAGCTTGATAAAGTAAACTTAAAAAAAACACACAAAATATTCGGAATGTATTGTAATTTTTATTTCATTTTACAGATTGATCCTTGCCATTTTTAGTTAAACAAGATATCATTCAAATGTCCTTCACGGGACTTCTTACAGGCCTTGATTCTTTTGCGGTAATTTTCAAATGACTTTTCGGCACATTTCGGGCGGTATCTCGGCCATTACCTTACGAATATTAGTTTTCAATTCGTCAAGAGTTTGAGGATTGTTTGCGTAAACACGATCTTTCGCGTAGCCCCACAAAAAGAAATCCAAAGGCGTTAAATCACAGGATCTTGGAGGCCAATTGACATCCACCAAGCGAAAAATGAGCTTCATCACTGAAGAAAATTTTGTTCGAAAAATCAGCATCGACGGCCTGTTTTTCCAACACCCAATTTGCGTATGTTAAATGCTCCATATTCTTAAATGGCAGAATGTCAACTAAATAAATGACGGCGTACTTGACGTTTATCTTTGACAGATGTCAGTATACAGATTTCTACTTTATCAACCTCGAATTGGATAACCCATTATAATTATTGTAAATATTCATGTATAACTTTTGTAAATATTCATGTGTACAAAAGCATTAGCTTAAACACATTTAATAAATATTATTGTTATTATTATTATTATATCGCAAATGCTAGTATTTATTTATTAGCCCTGGGTTAATCCCCTGGGAAGGTTCCAAGTAACCAACCAACCATATACCGCTAAGATTAACGAAATTATCATGGGCGAGAAGAAAAGTTCACCGATAAATAAGATAAAAAGAAACGAAATAATTACTACAAAAATTCTCAATCCCAAGCATTAGATGGATCCACGAAATTTACCATTCCCCAAATAGTTAATTAAATTAGCAATTCATGTAGAAACTATTTAAAACTGGTGACGAAATAATAAAACAAACGGACTCATGACAAATGTTGAGCCTCTAATCAATTTTTAAAATAAAAGAGAACAAATAATCCAACGGAAAACGTTCAACTGTCATGATGAATTAAATTACCTAATGAAAATAATAATGAAATGGGATATACCATTTAAAACAAATAGAAATTAATTTTACGATCAGTTGCCCATTACGATCATTATTTTTAAAAATAAAAATAAAAATTGGTTCCCCCAACCATAATGAACAAATACAAACACAAATAGTAATACTCACCGGTTAATTTGTTAGGTACACAACAGGCATGTGCAAGTGTCCTTAAATCAAGATTTGACTGTCTCTTAACAGTTATGCCACCACGATAGTTTTTTTCCACACCACAAGTTATACGCACCACCTTCTTTATTTTAACAGGCTAAACCCTCATCACTTTTTTTACAAATTAACTAAGGTTGAAATACACTTAAATGATCGCAGGTTAATTACTAAATAAATTAATAAGAAAGCTACATAGTCAATTAAGATCTTAAATTTTTAAATATGTGCCCAATGAAAGAACACGATTCACATGCAATATTAACGGTGCAATCACAAAAATCTGGATGAGCTTACTTGTTGCAAAACTTGGTCCATAACTTTGCACTCATACATCCGTTGTAATTACTACACAACCGACTACACACAACAAAAATAAATACCGATAAATTGGTTTATATATTGAGGAAAGTGTATCTTCCCCAAATACGGTCGGTTGTCCGATATATGCGAGTATATATAGTTTTTGCAATGATTCACAATAGGGATTGATTAAACTATGAGTAAAAATCTATAGCTACCGTTAACAAAACTCTCACATTCGAAAATATTTTCCTTTACCTTACAAGTTTGTAGGAAAATAAAACTTGAGAAAAAAAAATGTTTCGTTTTGCTTAAGCAACAGTCACCAAACCGTAAACCAGTCAAACATAAAAACTTAACTTAATAAAAAAAATAAGAATGCAATAATGGCATGTCAGTGTTCCCAGTATGCAATTTTTCCACAGTGTGGAAAAAACAGCTCCAATTCCACACTAAATTCCGTACTACAAAATATCAAAGACACAAAAATATCGATTTTGGAGAAAAATAATTTTCTTTCTCTTTCTGTTTCGCGGTAATATTATTTATTTATTTTATAATTTTTAGTTGTATATTTTATGTTCAGTTTCATGTCACAAGTCGGCGGGTGAATACGCAGACGATTGTGCATGCACTTTTTGTTTATTTTATTTTCTCTTGTTGTGTTTTATTTTAATGAGTTTTAATTATTATAGTAACATTAATTTTATTTAGTTTACATATAAAATAATGGTATTAAGTGGTTGCGATCGGGTTGGGCTAAAGAGGTAATAAAACAGTTTTGCAATGGCATCGCCATTTACATATCAACTCAAAAAATTTTACGTCTTGTTTTATTTTTTTAAGATGCTGTGTGAAAACTAACAAGTGGCGGATATTTAAAATTTAAATAAAAAAGAATTATGTATTGAATATCTGAATAAAATATATAAAAATTACAACAAATAGTTCTTTTTAATTTAAATAGAAAATTATAATTTACATGAAAAGTGCTATGGAAATCTGCTCTATTTGCGTGCAATAAAGTGTGTTAAATTAGTATGTAAATATATATGGAATATACTCGAGGTTCCGACGAAATTCCACCTTATTTCCACTTTGGATTTTTTCTCTTTTCAGTCGAGATTCACACCGACACCGGAATTTTTGTGACACTTTTCTTTGGCGAGTAGTATGGATTTTCGTGTATTTTACATGTTTCTTTCCATAGGAAGAGTGTGGATTTTGAGCGCGAATGTAAACGGAATTCCGTCGGCATTGCATATTGGGATTATTATCCAGCTAAACTTAATTTTTACTTAAGAAATTCAACGAAACTTAGTTAAATTTTAGCTGTCACTTAAGAAAAAACACAGTGCGCGTTTTCTCGCCCAAAAATAAGAAAAACTTAACAAATGATCCCGAAAATCGGATTTTTTATTAAATAAAATTGCAGAAATTATTTTAATTGTATAATTAATTAATAAATTAATATATAAAGTTATTTAAATAATTTTATACGCATCTTTCACTTATATATCATAAAATTATTGAATTTATGAAACCTAACCTAAAAATTAGATTGAATTGTGCGCTGTGTTTAAAAAACTTAATATTTAATATTAATCGTGGCTTTGCTATTATTAAGTGTTTGTTATAATAAATTAATCAAAATACATATTAATCTAATCATGTGTTTTATTCATAAAAGTTGTAAATCAACATCATTTAAGAATAAAAAAACAAAGACAATTAGTAATTAACCACCAATGGTTTATTATTTCTTTATATGTTCGTACTCAGTGGATAAATTTAGCGCAGCAAAAATCATTTAAAAATATATTGAATAATTTTATAAAATTATATTTATGTATCAATATTATACAACAATTATATTGTATATTATACACTTTATAGATATACAAATTTATATATTATTAATATTATACAAAAACAAGGAAATTCAAAATTTCAAGTCGCGGAATGAAGAAAAATATTTGGGCATCTAGTGGAAAGTACGATAACGAAAGATTTGCTGTATGATTAATATAAAGAAAAATTGTTTTTTGATTTATTTTTATCAGGTTTGCTTTAGCCAAAAATGTTGTTGAAACGATGCTCAGAAAATACGCCAACACTTTGCTCAATTATAAAACTAAAATCTTGTCAATTAACTGGTACCGTAATACCCCATTTAAATGCGACCAACATTTTTCTTCTGCAAAATGGAAGAGATATAACATTGACCTTTTGCACATGAGAGACAAGAAAAGAAATATATCCATGCAAAACTTTGTAGAAGATTTTTTGAGCGACTACACCACCAAAACCACTATAAAAATGATAATGTTGTCATAAAATATATTCGATTCAAGTATTTTTATGGCAACAATTTTTAAATTAACAAAAACAAATTATTTTATATTTATAAGGTTCATAATAAAAACAGACGCCATACATAAAAATGTAAATTTCCCATTTGAATAAATTAAAAATAAATTAATAATAATGCTATAAAAGTTATATAGTAATATAGGCTTTTTCTTTCTCGCATATTCAATATTTTTATATAGCTAATGCTTCTTATTTACCTGCAAAATTTTGCAGAAGAAAACAATTTTCTACATATAAATGCTCCATAATTATTTCTATTGTGACAGTATTGTGTGTTGCGTTAAATAAACTATATATAAACGAGTGTAGGCTTGTTCGTTTTTCTGTACGGTGGCAAATTGTTCATAGGGGTGAAAATCATTGATGTAAAATAAACATCTTACACACGTTACACCATGCAGTTTTCTTCATCTACTTATTTTGTACCATCATAATTAATAAACGGACCCAAACATAACATACAAAAGTGAAAATTATAGTACAATTATATCAAAACATCAAACAGTTGTATTAGAATTCTAATTTTAAAAGTTATTTACTATCCGTAGTAGAATATTGGTAGGAATTTACTTATTTTGGATGAACATTTAAAAGTGTGCCCACACTGTAATCCCATATTACGAGTAGTGACATCTCCCGAAAATGATAGTTATCAAACTGCTATATCGACTGATACAATCATTTATTTCGTTAGTTTGGTAAGACTGATGTGTCAACACAATATAATAAACTGTCAAATTTGACATTTTCTTTTTTGTGAAATTATTTTCAAAACAAACACGTGGTAAACAAGGTATTAACAATAATTGTATTTTATTTTAATATAAATACTTATTTTACAAACCTTTTTGCAGATTTTACGATATGGGTCGCTCAAGAAAACGTAAAGATAAAATGAATCGCATTAAACGTGATCGAAATGCTATTAAAGAACTTCATCGATTAAAGAAAACTTTGGGGCTCATTGACGCAGATGGTAACGAAGTAATGAAGAAAGTTGATGATATTACCAAAATTACGACTGCAAAAGACATTAAAAAAGCAAAATCACCACAAGAACTCTATAAAAAAGCTTTAGAGAAACCGGTAGTATGGGATGTTAAAGACATAAAAGATGATCCTGAGTTAGTGGAAGAAAAAGTATCAATCGTTAATGAGAAGACAAAAATAGAACATATATACAGCACGAAAACATTACAAGATCAATTTGGCAATTATCCGGCGTGGATGAGCAGAAATAAATCGAAGAAGAAACTAAGAAATAGGGAAAAGGCGAAAAAAGGAAAGTTCGATCATTTATGGACAACTGCTTATATTCCGCTAGATTAGTATGTAATAAAATTCTTGTTAAATTGGTAAAATATACTTTGTTTTTATTTAGAAACTTTGAACCCATAACAAAATCTCTTTTGGTTTAATCTTTAACTTGGATAAACATCAAAACGGTCATTGCCACTTAAAGCTGCTTTTTATCGTGATAAATAAAAAATAAATTATTGAATAGCTACAAGTTAAATAAGGGTTAAATATAATTTGGGATTGAGGGAACATTTAATTTAATTTATAGAGAAAATATGTGTAATACGAACACTTTCCATTTCTGACTCGCTAATATCGTCTTCTAAAAATGTTAGGGAGTTCTTTTGTATACGAATCAAAATAGAATGGCACTAAATATAATATTAACAAAATACTAGATTTAAAGACACTTCAAAATAAAATGCTAGTTAATAAATTTTTTCATTGTGGATTGGATTTGCTGCGCCAGAGTGCACATTTTCCATATAGAAAATAAAGCATTCATTGAACACAACAAAACCGATGTCATTCATTCTTTTTATCGACAAGACTAGTAGTTGGTTGTATACATTCATTCTCCTGCTTTTTGAGTACGGTACCACCAGTAAATCCCAATATGCCGCAACCAATTGCAGCTAAGCCGCCCGCCTTGAGGCCAACGAAAAATCCAACTGGACCACCTATGCAACTACCAAGCAGAGCCCCGCAAACCGGATACATTGTTTTTTTGTATCGTAAAGCTGCTCGTAAATTACTCCGCCCATGGTCCGTATTTACGACCACTTCCTCTGCATTTTCTGCTATCACATCAACCATTTCCTTTTGTTCCATCACGGTTTCATCCAGTTTCTTGTATAATCCGTACAAATCTTCGACTTCACGCTGAAGATTCTCAAACTCTTCGAGACAAGCTTGCTGTGATTTCAATTGATGCTCATTTAGTTGAAAATCACTCTGAATCTGCGGTATAATGGGATTCTCAATGGTTTCACAATTATCTTCGTCGAATGTATTCGTTCGGGTAATTTCTCGTGACTTATCTGGGGTATTCAATTGAAGATCCAAATATTCTCGTATCGCATCGATTGCATTCTCCCTGGACTTGCGTGTCATCTCATCGAATTTATCTATCTGATCGGGCTGTATACGATTTCTAAGGATGTCCATTTCAATGAGTATTGTTTTCAGTTGTTTTACAATTCGTGTAGCATTTATCTCCTCTTTCTTAATCTTATCCCAATCACTTAATGCTAGTGATTTTATAATGTTGCTTTTATGGTTCTTGAGCAGACCCAAGCAATTCGGAACAGCAATATCATTAAATTTCTTTATCGAGAGCTCCGCCAGCTTCAGCGAAATTTTATCACTATTTTCTGCCATTTTATTTACTTAAACTAGAACTTGTGTGTTATCTCAACTGTTTAAAGAACTAAACTCATTATAAGTTTGCTGTTATTTTCAATTTAATGCTATGTATTATCGCCAAATAATTTCTGTTTTATTTATTGTTTGAACAAATAAAACGCAGTTGTCAAAATAGTTTGAAGGTTTTTTATTTCTTTTGTTACAAAACAATAATGAAGTTACGTTTAATTTATGTGTCAGTATTTTTTATTTTTGTCGATAGTTTTCAGAGTCATCTATCAGATACTAGAAATATTAATATTGCAGTGCAACTGTGCCAGAAAAAACGAATTAAAATTTCCAGTATTTTTATATTAAGTGTGTTTTTAATATTAAGTACAGAAAAATGTATTGGCTCATAGGTAGAGGCTCTAAGTTTACAATACACAACAAGCTGCTGCTATATCGGCAAATACTGAAGCCGATATGTATTCAACTCTGGGGATGTACTAAGCAAACAAACCCCAAAATGATACAGACGTTTCAAAACAAGATTCTCCGTAGCATCGTAAATGATCCGTGGTACACAAGAAACGAAGACCTTCACAGGGACTTACAGATGGAATACATCAAAGATGAAATAAAAAAGCATGCCGCCAAACACGAAATAAAGCCCCAGGAACATGGAATCATATTCGCCATATGATAGATAACCCTGTCGTTGAAAGAAGACTTCAAAGAACGAGGCCACTTGACCTAGTAAACATACCAAATTAAAATTAGTATTTTAAATAGGTGGTACATATTTATTAAGATTTGTATTTGTATGAAGAACCCGAGAAATTTTACCGATCTCTTGAGATTCCGTCTTTTACAGGTTTTACTGTACTATTTATTGAACCATTTAGTTTTTAATTTATATTACAATAAAATGTTAATTTCCACAATTTCCTGACGATATTTTTTAGAGTAGACCAACTTTCCTGTCCCCAGGCACGTTTATAAGTTTAGAAAATAAAACAAACTAATTTTAATTCAAACTCTAAAACAATGATATTTATTGAATTTTCAATATATTTTTTTTATTCATTTTCAATTTTTTATTAAAGTAATTTGTTCAAGTTTTTGTTTTAAAATTTCCTCGGAAGCGTCTACAAGTTTCATTTTTTTTTAATTTTTAATCATAATTTTATTAATTTTCACCGATTTGCTTTATTTATTTAAAATGTTTACTTTTATTTCAAAATTAAGTTTTTCTCTTTATATAACTTTTCTAATAGAATTTTTTTTTTGTGTTGTAACCATTTATAATTTTTAATTAATTGTTTTAAAAATAATTTGGAATTTTTATTTATAAATAATTTTATTAATTTGTTAGACTTTATAATTTTGTTTTTGTTGGGTATGATTGTCATGTATTTATTTATTTGTAAAATTATTTATTATATAAAACTCCAATTTTAAAATAATTAGTTAAAAATTATAAATAATTTGTTTTTAATCATTTTCTAACGGAAATATATAATAATACTAATAATTTTAATAATAGTTAAATATATTAATTTTAATATGTAAATATTAGCGCGATATATTGTTTTATATTGAATGTTTTATAATATATAAATATATATTATACACAATCCTTAAAAACTAAAAAAAGTTACTATTAATTTATAATTTATTATAATATATAAAAAATTTTGTTTATAATTTAATTACAAATATTTACTAATAAAAACAACAATTTTTTTTTATTTTAAATATTTATTTATAATTATGTATTATTTAATGAGCGTTTTGTTTTTTAAATTTTAATTAAAAATTATTATTTATTATATTAATTTAAAAATTTAAACAATTTTAACTAAAGCAATAATAAAACATAATGATAATAACTAATTATTTTAAATTATAAATCGCATTGTCACTAGTCAATATTATTAATTTTATTTATTATATAATTAATTTATTGGTGTTTTGTTTGTTTTTTTTTATAAATATTATTTAAATTTAATTTTTTTTTGCTTTTTTTTTAATTATTATCACAGATAATATAATATATAATTTGTGAATAATTAATTATTATTTATTTTTTTTTTACTAAAATTAATTAAAAATTAAATAGCATAAAAATCATAAAAATATGTTTTAATTTCGCGGTTCTTAATTTTAAGCCTTCCATGCGCGTATACTAAGTTCTTTGTGATTAAAAAATAATTATTTTATATCGAATCGGTACTATTATGGCATATATTGTATATGTATATGTGTGTGTGTGTGAGCGTGTAGTCTATAGTAGCACTAAAATAAATCGGTATTTTGAAGAAATTTAAATTTTTATAATTAAATATTTTACTTTAGTTTATTTATTTATTATTTTATAGGCCCTGTGGAAACAGCATTTATTATTTTTTAATTAAATATTTATGAAAGGAGAGAAAATAAAATAAATGTTATATTTTTATAAATAAATTTATTAATTTTGTTTTGTTAAGTCTACAAATATGTTTTTTTTGTTATAGTAGTAGTAATAAATAATTTTGAATTTAATTAATTTATGATTTTGATTAGTTCTCTGTGACATGCTTTATAGTTATGTAGTTTTATTACAAACCCAAAAATGTAGTTCTTCGTTGTAATTTAATATAATTTTTTTTAAATATTTTTTTTAATTAACAACAAATATAATTTTTTTTTATTACTCGAGTAATAATGATAATGAGCCAGAAAAAAGACATCAAGATTGTTATGTTTCTAATTTTTTTTATTTATATAATTTTTGTTTTATAAATTTTACATTTAAAAAGTGAAAATAATTTAATTAAATATATATTAACGTTTAGAATTTAATTTATATATTATTTTACAGTTTAATATTTTATTCGAATTACATAATGTGTTTTTTGTTTTTGTTTAATATTAATTAATTATTTTTTGTCACGAGCATAATTTTTTCTTTAATTATTATTATGGTTTTAATTTTGTCTATAAGAATTAAATATTAATTATATATTGTGTATATAAATTTTGAAAAAGGTCTAATAATAACGGCCTACAACAGTTCATTAACAATCTGTCATATTTGGGATGGCTTATAACCCTTTCCATAAATGTTTTTATTATATAGACACATAATAAATGTTAAACAGTTAATTAAGTATGTAATATAATAAATTTATTTTTTTTTACTTACTCTGTACGAATGATTTAACGTGGAGGAAATTGGTGACCCCCGTCGATTTGTCCTTAAGTCATACAAATTAAAAAACGAGAAATACCTGCGATTCCGATTCCTGTAGAACAGATTGTTAATGCTTTCAGTATATAATTTTCGTTTCCGCTTCGTGCCATTTCTGGTAAATGACCAGCACAATATAATTTTTTTATGGGTATGGTGAGCCCAACCACGGGGATAAAAAATTATACAATAAATAGGTGATTTTTAAATATTTGTGTATAATTTATATATTTACGAAAGAAAATAGATAATTTTTAATTAAGTTTATTTCTTTTTAAAAGTTTGAGATAAATAGTTTTCGTTTTACTACTATAAATATTTATATATTTTTTATATATAATAAATTTAATTTAATATTACAAAAGAATTATAAATTAATTAAATTAAAATTCGGTTTTTTATATATAATATTCGCGACCAACTGCTTAACGGCTTCAGAATATAACTTAGCTACTAAGAAAAGCGCAGCCGAATAAACCTGTCAGCCTTTTAAAAATAATAATTAAAATTAGATAAAATAAAGTATAGTTAAAAATTATATCATTTTTGTATTTTTAAATAATTATTGTTATAAGAAATCTCACTCATCAATTTTATTTATTTTAATATATGATTATTTTTGTTTAAATTTATTTATTACAAGCCCTGAAATTTGTATTAATTTTATTTTATTTATTTATTTTATTTTTATTATTTAAATACTGATTTTTATTTTTATAGTTTAATATATTGAAATGAACAAACAAAATTTTGTTTTTAATAAATGAGCGATTTTTATTAATTTTGAAAATAAAAATATATGTTGAAAATGTGCGTATTAAAAAAAATGTTTTTATTTTAATTTTACAATTTAATTATTATTTATTTATTTTAATTTAAATGCACTTTTATTTATAATTTTATTTTTAAATTGGAATATTGGCAACTATTTAATTATCTATTTTATATTATTTAATTAAAACAAGCCGAATCTATATATATAGTATATATATTTTTTTTAATTTATTTGTTGTTTTATAAATTTTAAATAATAATTTTAACTAATAAGGAAATAATTAACATAATATTATGCAGAAATTTTTATGTGTGATTTTCATTTTAAAATTTTATTTATTTATTATTTTTTACCTGAGTTTTAATAATTGTGTTTGTTATTTCGATTTTTTTAAATATTTTTTTTTATAGTCACAGCACAGCTTTGATAGCATATATAGTCAAGGGGGGGGGGGGGGGGGGGGAAGGGGTGTGGTGATTTAATTGTATTTTAATGTACTGAAGGAAAACTGACAAAGACTAAATAATATAATTACTTATTATAAACTATATACCGTTATATTTTATAGTGAAAAATTGTAGTCGGGTGAAACCAAAGTGAAATGTTTCACTTTTCGCTACTTAATTAAAATATATTTTTAGTAAATTTGATTGATGCTTTTGTGTGTATTGTGAAATATGCGCGCCCTTGATTCATATTATATTGATTTTAGTTAATAAATTATTTATCAGATCGCATTTTATTATTTTTTTTTTTTTAAATAAAAATTAACTAATGATTATTTTAATTAATCCTTTTTTGCAAAAAATTTTGCAAATAAAATGTGCTTTATTTATTATACGGTATGATGTTAGTTAGGAACATTATTTATTTAAATTTTTGTTTTTGAATTTCATTTATTTTCTATTTGGATATTTGAAGGCACATATTATAATTATTTTTTATTATTTTAAATATATTTGCAAAATTTTATGTAAAAAAAAATTAATTAAAAGCAAGAACTATAAATAAATTAAAAAAATATTTCTGCATAATTAAATTAAAGAAGTGTAATGAAATTGTATTGCTGATAAAAAATTGATTAATTTATAAAATATGAATTTTTAATTAAATTAAAAATACGTATTTTATAATTTAATCGATTTTTTATTCTCGTTTTTAAAATAATACATTCATGTATATTTTTAATAAACAAACTGTGACTTGTCCGACTGTCGATACAGAAATTGACTAAACTAAATTATATAATTTTTTTTGTTCGTTTTTATTTTATTATATAAATTTAAATAGAATTAATTATATTTTTTTTTTGCATTTCTAGTTGCTCGAATTGGAAATTTGGAGTTAATAATTAATAATATAATAATATAAAAGAAAATAGTGTTTTTAAAAAAAATTATACAAGTTACTAGTCATCCGGATCCAATCCGATAAGTTCAGCTTGTAATCTACCCCTAGTTTTACAACAAATAGTTAAACAAAATATTCTTAATGCTAAACGAAATTGTGGTGACATGGATGATATAATTAAAAATTTCCAAAATGAATTCAATATACCAATCCATACAATACCAAAATGTATTAAAGGATTTTGAATAATATTACCGGTGATACCTTCATATAAACGTACTCCGATGAAGGGTGCCCATGATATCCAAAATACAAATATTAAACTAAATGACATTATATGACTAGGATTTGATAAATTTTCAGCTAACGCCGTTGCATATTCTTTATCATGGATTGGTGCACCCGATTTTAAACGACGCATCATTATAAATATATAACCATAATTATAAACAATTGATATAACACTAGGGCCTAAAACTAATATACCTAATGTAGCACTATATGCTGCCATATTGCCCCAATCTAGCATACATATTGATGTTCGTTCATCATATAATGGTTTATTATAGCCTAATAATGGGGGACAGCATAACATTGCGGCTGATATCCATGTGAATGCCATCCAACATTGACATCTAGAAATGAAATATAAAAAATTATGTATTTAGAGCATGTTACAGGAGTTCACAACACTTCCAGCAAAATAAATAACTTTCATATTTTCACACCATGATCAGGAAGCAGCACCAAAAGTTTCCTATATCACTTACGAGGTGTGTTAAACAAATAACGGAAATTTTGTAATTTCGCGCATTATAGTAGTTTGATTTGCATGACTTTTTCGTTGTTGTGTTGGTAAACATGTCTGAAAAGTATCTCTACAGTGTTGGTCATATATTTAGTCAGTTGTCAGCTGTCAAAAAATGTATGAAAAATGATTGAGAGAATTTACAACGGCAACGTTTTACAAATGTTAAATATTGTTTTGGTGTCTGACGTGGGTAACTGCAGCAGGGAAACAATTTCGAATTTCAAAATGAAACTTTGCATACCGATTAAGCCCAATTTGTGCTAATTAGTGCTCACGGGAAAAAACTAGTGCTAGTCCAGGAGCCGAAACAACGGGAAAAGAAAATTTCAAATTTCGCGTGAAAGACGGAATAAATAAAACCCAATTTCTAGAAAAAAAACGGAAATAATTTAAGCCTAATTTTAAAACTTTCTAAAGGCCGCTAAACTGATGAAATTTGTGCTTATCATAGAAATACGATTTTCATGGTATCGGACTGATCGTCGTAGAGGAAAGACGTGTTTTTGTCTCTCCTTTAAATAAATTATTATTAATATTTTAAACCAAGTCAGTTTAGGAATGTGTAGTGTGAGAGTGATGTGCTATTTTTGAGTGAGTTTTGTTCTTTAGAAGTTCACCTGTCAATGCAGGTGAATTGAGACAGATATTATGAAAATTACGTTCAACACATATACAATCAGAGAAGTATCTTTTTATTCTAATTTTCATTCTAATTATATAAAAGTTAATTATTTATTATTGTTATTGTTATTATAACTATTTACATATATGTGAACGGTAATTTATAATCGTATTCATAGAAACTGACATTTCAAGGGAATTCCCTTTGTATGTACTTAAGTACATAAAATATTGGTACCCGAGAAACCAAAATTTGAAATTACAACAGATCGAATTGTAACTTACCCAATAAGCGAAAATATCTATACTCAAAATGGGTTGCCACCGTATTGTGACAAAAATGACTTTTTGTGGAATAATATAAATTGATAAATATATGAAATGTTAATGAAAGGAGGAAACAGTTTTCTGGCACGGGAAATTTATCATTTGAGCTGAAATATGTTGGATTGTGTTATCCATTTGGGTTTTTATTTAAATTTAATTACATTTTCATAACTTATTTTAATAATTTTCACTTACTTTAAACAATTCTATAAATTGAAATTTTGTCGAAAGTTCTGATTTAAAACAATAAAGTTGTCGGCAAATATAATTCAATTTTTTTTATTATTATTTAAAATTTATTATTTTTTTTTTTTTTTTTTTACATACCGGAAGGTCAGGGAAGATTGTGATTGCAACATTCTTGATCAGGGGGTCTATTTAATTACTTACGCTTTGAGTTTATCAATACAATCAAATATGTTAACGATCCAAAGACTTTTTGCTATGGAATGTTGTTTTTCGGCGATCTTTCTGGTTGAATTCAGGTTATGTTTTAGTGAAGTTGTGTGAATGTTAGATATAAATTAACCCTGCTTTTAGTTGGATGAATTTAAATATAGGTAGCTGAATGACAATACCGAATCTAAATTTTTTTTTTTATTTTTATTTTTTTTTATTTTTTTATTTTTTATTTTGTTGACATTATTGACGGAATATTTAGATCATCATATGTATGATAATACTGCCGTGTCATTACGAACGTGAAGTCCCTCGGTTAGATGGTGTTGGATGGGTAGATAGGGCAAAATAAGGTTACAATCAGTATGTGATGAGATGACCCATAGATGTGAATTAAATAACCTGACCAGTCTAGTAGGACTGATGCCGAATACATATGATGAATATTAGTATCCTTTACCTCAAACACAACTAACTTACATTAATTAACTAACAAACTCTAATCTAGAGTGTGAATTTAATTGAGACTAACATTCTAATATATTTAAGTAGTTAGAAAATGACTTTGCTGCGGTTCGCCCTAGTCGTTTCTGTGACTAACATCCTTTCCTAACTAACCTTATCTGTTAAGGATGCAGCCATCCGAAAAATGTAGTGGCCGAATTTGTGCTAATCCAGAATTGGCCCAATTCCATTGAACAACAACGACCGTTGAATGAACAATTTTCTGAAAAAAGTGTTCTAGAAACCAATGAAGTTGGCAATTCTAATTGCATATTCCTATCAGATATGTTCATTACCATTCGAAAAATATGGTGGCTGAATTTGTGCTAATCTAGAATTGGCGCAATTCCATTGAACAACAACGACCGTTGAATGAACAATTTTCTGACAAAAAGTGATCTAGAAACCAACGAAGTTGGCAAATCCGATTGCATATTCTTATCAGATATGTTCATTGTCATCCCAAAAATATAGTGGCTGAATTTGTGCTAATCCAGAATTGGCCTAATTCCATTGTACAACATATCTGATAGGAATATGCAATCAGAATTGCCAACTTCATTGGTTTCTAGAACAGTTGTTGTTCAATGGAATTGCGCCAATTCTGGATTACCACAAATTCAGTCACTATATTTTTGGGATGGCAATGAACATACCTGACAGGAATATACTATCTGATTGCTTATGACTTGGATTTAAGAACATTTTATTTCTATTGTTTAATTTGTTGTTCAACACAAATATTATTGAACGATATATCTCTGTCTTTTTAATATAGTATCTTTCAGGGGCTGGTTTGGTTTTCCTCGATTTATGAATGTTTATGAAAACCATATTTCTATAGTAAGCACTTGACCAGTTTAGCAGCCTTTAGAAAGTTTTAAAATTAGGCTTAAACTATTTCTAGTTTTTTCTAGAAATCGGGTTTTATTTATTCCGTCTTTCACGTGAAATTTGAAATTTTCTTTTCCCGTTTTTTCGGCTCCTGGACCAGCACTAAATTTTTCCCGTGAGCACTAATTAGCACACACTGGGCGTAATCGGTTACCCACGTTGGTGTCTGCTATGAGTAAAATGAGGGTTTACGAGTTGTACAAACACGACGACAAGGTGAGCAATGTTTTGTTTTGTTTTTTTATTACAATGGAATGGTGATGTTGAGGTTAAGCATAAGACTGATGGGTGCGTTCTTTATTATAATAATGTTGGGTTAACCCTACATACACTTTACGTTACATTCTTTTTTTTCAATTAATTCCATTACTTAAATTCAATATTGCAATGAAATCCTACTAATATAATAGTGACATAAAATACATAGTTTTTATAAATTGAATTTTTTTAGTAATTCTTTTGTAGTTAGTATAGTCGATCTGGTGATTCGACTAAATGGCCTTTGATTTGGTGATTGTATGTACTCGTTCCTCGGCATGTTCCTATAGTTTAACAGAGCTAAACACACATCTGTCCCAAATTTACTACATTTGTTTAGCAAATTTTTCGCTGTTTCAACGAATCTTTCAGCTAGACCGTTAGACCATCGTAAAACATTGAAATTTTTCTGACGAATATTGCGTTCCGTTATCTGATTCCAGAATTTCAGGAATTCCATGTACAGCAAACTGTTCATCAATTTGAAGTCTAAAAATTCAGAATAACTATCAACCAGTAATAGGCATTCATTTCCTTGGAAGGAATTGGAAGGTATCCATTTCCTTGGAAATCGGTTGCAACGATTTGAAACGGATACTCCGGCACTTGTTTATTAATTAGTGGTTCTTTTTGTTTTGAATTTTAGTTTTGCTGACAAACTGCACAATTATTCACATACTCTGTAATCTCTTTAGACATCCCACGCCAGTAGAACATTTGTCTTGCCCTACCATAAGACATGAGAGTTCTTCATTTGCATTCTTCGACATATCTAGCACTAAGTAAACTTGAAATTCTTCTTCTTCTTCTTCGTTATCGTTTTTACAATCCCTACTTAGTGTATCAGTTATCGATTGTAGTACCTTTTTTGTAAATTATCGTTGGTAAATTATTCTCTGTAATCTGGCTGGCTGGAGCGGACGTCAATAATTTCTTGAAAATGATTTCTAAAGGATTATGATCACTTTGTATGGTGAGTTTTTTTCCGTATATGTACTCATGGAATTTTGTACAGGCCCATCTAATTGCTGCTGCTTCTAACTCGATCGGTGGATATCTTTGCTGAGACTTAGTCAAGGCTTTGGACGCAAACGCTATTAGCTGATCGATCTTCTTGCAACAATGCAGCTCCAAAACTTTTAAAACTGGCATCGACCTGAATAGTTACATCTTGATTGGTATCAAAAAACATGTAACACAAGCGGTGTTGAAAATGCTTCTTTCAAATCTTTGAAGGCTTTATCGTGCTGATCAGTCCATAACCATTCTGAATTTTTTACTAGCAGCTGTCTGAGTGGTTGCGTTATACCTGACAAATTTTGGACGAATTTTGACAAGTATGTTGCCATTCCAAGCAATCGTTGTTTTTCTGTTATATTGCCCAGTTTATTTAATTGTTGGATCGCTTTTGCGCTAAAAATATGTTCCAAAAACTTTACTATGTTTGAACTGAATACACATTTTTCTTTGTTCAGCTTAATTCCACATTCTAAGAACTTTTTGATTACCTTTGAAGTAAGTGCTTCGAGTTGTTCCAACGTTTCCGCATGCATTAATATATCATCCATGGAATTTTCTACGTTTTCTATTGACATTATGATTTGACTCATTACATCCTGGAATACTTCTGGTGCTGACGCTAATCCAAATGGTAACCGTTTATAAGAATATCGTCCCCATGGAGTATACCCATCGTTAAATATTTCTGTGTTGCTGATGACACTTGAATTTACCAAAACCCTCTTTTGCAATCCAGTATTGTAAAAAACTTGGACTTTTGGATTTTCGATATTATTTCCTCCGCTGTTTTTAAAGGATGATATCTTCGAATTATATTTTTGTTGACATCCGTCAATACAGACACGTAATTTGTTATTTTTCTTCACTATCACCATATTCAATACTACAGGTGTCACTTCGTGTGTTTTCTCCAGAACACCTAATTTTACCATACTGTCTATTTCGTTTTTTACTTGCTGTTTTATAGCCAAAGGTACTTTGCGAACCGGTTGAATTTCGAACTTAACATCCCAACCCGTCGAAGATTTCCTCGTGAACCTTCAGTTCCTGCACTCTGAGCACTAATTTTAAACTTCCACAAGTTTGTTTACCCAAAATAGGCGACGCGTTTGCGTTAACTACTAAAAATTTCATATCCGCATTTACTTTTCGACGAGCTTAACTTTGACATTCGTTTTCGCAATCTGGATCTCCTCAAACCAATTTTTGTTATCGTCCTGATTGTTTTCGTGTACATGTCTCTATATACACTTCTTTATCACTATTCGTTGAATCTCCAAGTGTTACTTCACTTGTATGACGTTTGCTAGATCTGCACATTTTTTCAAAATGCTCTTTTCGTGTACATTTATTGCATTTTTGACGATATGCAGGACAGTTCCTACGCATATGTTTCGTTCCACACCTCTTGCCATCGAAAATCTCAGCTTCTGTGTTCTTTGAATTAGTGCGAGACTTTTTACTGATGTTTTGCATAATATTATCCCGTTTATACTGCGGTTTACCAATTGTATCAATGTTGCTAGTAACAGGTGTTTTCATGTGACTTATTTGTCTTGAGACTGTTTTACTTTCCCTACATATGGTTACGGTTTTATCCAGAGCAATATCATCTTCGGTCAATAATTTTTCACGAATTACTTCACTTTTAATCCCGATTATTATTTTGTCTCGAACTAGACTATCTTCCAGTGTACCAAATTCACATTTTTTTCTTTGTTTTACAACTTTAGTCAGGAATTCATCAGTCGTTTCCCCTTCGAGTGGATGTAATTTATTAAATACATAGCGCTCGAAAGATATTGAACTTATAGGTGCAACATATTTTTCGAATCGTTCTTCGAGTTTAGCTACATTTTGCTCATCTTCGCTGGACAAGTTAAAGGTATTAAATATTTCGACGGATTCATAACCTATACTCGACATAAACGTGGCAACTTGTATTTCGCTGTCCTTTTTGTTTAACTGAATGTTAAATTTTTAATTTTAATTTTTTGTTTAATTTTTTTTCAACGAATTCGACATATCGATACTATTGAACTGTAATGGCGGTGGTGGTCTCACACGCTGTTGATGACGATGTTTCGGTCGACATTTTTCAAAGATGTTTTTTGCTTTTCCTCTATTATTCGTATTAAAATTATTTTATTTAATATTTATTCGCACTTTTTCTTTTATTTATACTTTGCAAGTTTTAATTTTAATAAAAAAAATTGTATCCTACTTCTGATACCATGTCATGAAACAACGTGTGGTGATGTTGAGGTTATGCATAAGACTGATGGGTGCGTTCTTTATTATAATAATGTTAGGTTAACCCTACATACACTTTACGTTACAGGCCCTATTTCATACAAGTTACATTTTTTAAAATTTACATTACATTGTAAAATTGTAAAAGTCCAATGTACTTTTTTTTTGTTTCATACATTTTGTACAAACGTACATTCTTCCAATGTGAATGTACATGCTTCCAGTGCAATTGTACATTTTGTGACAGATGACGTAAATTTGTCATTTTCATTAGAAAATATAGCCAACTTTGATGTTTTGTTTATAAAGTATGAATTTTTATTTTAATGAAACTCATACTTTGTAAAGGGTGTTTTTTTAAGAGGTTGCCGATTTTTTTTTTGAATAAAACACATATAAAATTATGAAATGACCAAAATTTTTTTTTATTTGGTAGATAATTTTTTGGCATTTAACATTTAAACACAATTTCTGGCATATGGCTACCACGACTATTTTTCACAAATGTCATTCTGGAGGTCCAATTTTCCAGCACTTTTTCAAGCATTTGAGGGCGTATGTCAGCAATGACACGTTGAATATTGGTTTCCAAAGCGTCAATCGATTGAGGTTTATCCACATAAACCAATGACTTCACGTATCCCCACAAAAAGTAATCGAGTGGCGTCAAATCGCACGAACGCGGAGGCCAATTCACCGGACCATTTCTCGAAATAATGTTGTCGTTGAAAGTTTCTTTCAATAAGTCGATTGTTTCACGTGCTGTATGGCAAGTGGCACCATCTTGTTGAAACCACATTTCATTCATATCCATATCTTCAAGATTTGACAACAAAAACTCATTTAACATGGTTCTGTATCGATTTCCATTCACGGTAACGCGTCGTCCTTCCTCATTTTTAAAGAAATATGGACCGATGATCCCACCAGCCCATAGACCGCACCAAACAGTACATTTATCAGGATGCATTGGTAATTCTAGAACGGCGTGTGGATTATCTTTGCTCCAAATGCGACAATTTTGTTTGTTGACGTATCCATTTAACCAAAAATGCGCCTCATCACTGAAGAGAATTTTACGGTAAAAAAATGGATCTTCGTTCAATTGATTTAACGACCAATCACTGAATTCACGGCGCAAACGATGGTCGTGTGGCTTTAATTCTTGCACCAATTGAATTTTGTATGGCACCAAACCCAAATCTTTACGTAAAATTTTACATAAAGTCGATGGACAAAGTCCAATTTGCTGAGCACGACGACGAATCGATAAATTGTCGTTTTCTTCGACACTGGCCTCAACGACAGCAATATTTTCTTCTGTACGAACTCTTCTCATTCTTGTCGGTGGCTTGGCATCCAAAAGAGTGAATGTAGACCGAAATTTGGTAATTACGTTCTTTATGGTGGTCTCTGACGGACGATTATGTGCACCATAAAATTCACGAAGTGCTCTATAAACATTTTTAATTGAACACTGATTTTGAAAATAAATTTCCACGATTTGAAAACGTTGTTCTGGAGTTAACCTATTCATAATGATTTGCCAAACAATACTGAGTAGAAATGCCACTTTGAGCTGTCAAAACAACTGTCATAAAATAAAACGACATCTATCGGAAAAACAAACCTCCTAAAAAAACACCCTTTATATAAAACATCGAGTAGCCTAAGAAAATGATGAAAAAAGATAGAAAAAATTCACACTGTTGAGTACTCAACGGTCAAGTTGGCAAATACATGAAAGGAACTACATGACAAAATTGGAGAAAAATTACATTGGTAAATAATAAACATTTTTGATGCTATTATTTTTACTTAATGCAATGGCAATAACATTAAATGTTTCTTCAATGTTTTCAGGCCAAAAGGGATAGGATAACGCAGACTGGTGGTGGCGGCGGGAAGAAAAATAGTTTGTCGCAAGTAGATGGAAAAAATCTTAATTTAATAATAGTTTTAATTAATTATAATCTATTTTTATTCAATAGGCAATGAATGCGTGGATGAATTAGACGGAACCGAATCCTCAGGAACAACATCATCGCAATCCGTTTTATCCAAAATTCCAATACCTTTGGAATCGCCGTTATCACCACTGCATTCATCATCAACGAAAATATATTCTTCCTTATGAATTGGAATTGCCAGTATCTCATGTACCATTGCCTTCCTTTCGAGTCATCGTTCGTTATTGAGCAATATGTGAACAAGCAAAACGAGCGGATTTACTTGCTCGGCCGTTCTACTGAAAATTTAGAAAAACGGATTGCCACTCGAAACCAAGCGCCGCCGATGGTGATGGTTTGGGCCGCCGTAACGGCTGACAGCCGTTCACCGTTGAAGCATTAGACAGAAAAACATTTCGGCCACACAGCCTGGACATTTCAACAGGACTCAGCACCGAGTCATAAAGCGCGCGTCAATCAATCTTGATTGACGGTTTTCTCGGTTTAGGGTATTTTGAAGAGCAAGGTTGGGGGGACGAAAAAATACCAAAGTGTCGATCATCTCAAGCAAGCGCCTCGCCGGGAATGGGCCAAAATACTGCAGAGCCACTTTCGTGCTGCATCCAATAGCTTTGTCGGCCGTTTGAAGGCCATAATCGCGGCTAAGGGTGGCCAAATCGAAAACTGCTAATGCAATTCGAAAATTTAAATATTTGTGAACATTTTTTACTTTGATTCAATAAAATTCATCAAAAAATAAAAATTCTGTGACGTTTTGTTTTGGTAACACTTCGTGTCAGCCACCCTGTAATGAGCACATTAGATTTTTTAATTTCAAACAATTTCTTTTATTTTATCAATATTTATTTTATTGTAGTAAGTATTGTAGCAGTAATTGTTTCGAATTATTTTAATATAAAATCAATACACTGTTAAAATTGCATACTTCCATAAATTTTTGTCCAAGAATTCACTTAATAAAATTGTGTCCAAATACTTCACAATGAACACTCGCATAAATTATTGTTCAAAAACTTTTGTCCAAGAACTTCACACCACCTATCACACCGTCACAGTACTCATCTCAATCATCCATCTTACTATTACGTTTTAAATTGGTCCAATTCCTCTACAGATCGCACAATTTTTAGGCTATCATTTGCTACAGCAATAACAGCTGTACAGTTCCCACTGCCTTCATCACCTTGGCTTTAACTAGGATGTCCATCACCTCCTTAGAGAGATATTCGTTAATATAGACATCCTCGAATTTGGAAAAATGTTATCAATCAAGCAGACATAGATTGATTCCTCTTCAATCGCTTGAAGAAGCGAACCTTTATAACAGATGGGCCATCTCCACCATTCTTCTAACCTAAAAACGTCCTTGATATCGTCAGCTTTAAAGTCATGTACACCCACCTCATCAGCAATTTTCGACAAAAATGAGTGATCATAATTGTTGACCGTATCCAGAATACCGTACCGCACCAATACCCTTTAATTTTTCAGATCAACGCATTATCACAGTAACTGGTAATTTTTGGCCACATCGCATCCAATTGCTTTGACACCCAACCCTCAATATCATCACTAACCACCAGATTATCTTTCTTAACCTCAGCCTCTTTAGTTTTGACCAAGCCAGCTAGAACTCTAGTGAGGTCACTGCCCGCAATGCAACGCGGACAAAACCAGTTAGCCTTCGATTTAAGATGTTCAAATTCCACATCCGTTTTGACATTAACACATTCTGCATGAAACTATTATAATATAGCCAACTTTGCTTTTTCAATACGGACTTAACATCAACATCTTTCGTATTGCACAACGCACATTTATCAGCCATATTAAAATTGAGGTTATGTTATGTAACGGAATTTTATTCAGTTCCGTTATCAACCCAAACATCAAATTTTAACATACGGCATAACCTTCGAGGTGATACCTCAAATTCTACCAAAAGAAATTACCATGCCGTATTTCGCATTGTTATTGGTTGCTTATGTTACTCAGATTACTGTATATATCCATGCAGTAGGTGAATAAACGTAAACCATAATAATATATAATGCAACATTATCAATTTATTTTTGCATCGATATGTCTTGAGGTAAATGGCTTGAAAAAAAAAAAAACTTTGCTATTGAAAATACCTACAATTGCACCTTTCGATCGATTGATTTTTTGTTGATGTAAATAAATTTTTGCGCGTGCATTGAGTAAGCGAAAATCAATGTCACGTTGTTGTACGTTTTTGCGTTCGTACATTTTGATGAATGTACAATAATTTGTTTTCAATTTTTGGTATAAAATGTACAACGGAAAGAAAGAAGAGGTTGCGTGCTAGACAGTCAGCCGTGCAGCTGTGTTTAGAAGAGGTAGAGAGTTCAGTTTCTTTTTGGTTAATTTCCTGATATCTAAAATAAAATGCGTTTGTTAACATGTGTAAAATTTAGTGAAATACAATAATAATTTTAAAAAAAAAGTATAAATTAATCTGAAATAAATTTAATTAAGAAAATTGGATGTGTTTATTATCTCGTGATACTATACAGTGTTCATTAAGTTACATAAATAAATTGATGTAATCGGAGAATAAATCAAATCAAGTGCCAATAAATGTGAAATATCCAAAAAATTCGTTTTGTGGGAGTGTTGCAAGTTTGATTTATTTTTGACACCAAAGAAAATTTTTGTTCATTAATTTAAAAATTTAAAATAAACGTTAGTGAAATACATACATTGAAAGACTGATCCGGGAGGTAAATTAAAAGTGCGAGTTTGTTAGTCTAGTGCTTTGCAGACTAAATTTTCTTTTTTTTGGTAAGTATGATTTTAGTGCAGTAGAGATACTAACCATTCTAATCGTGGCGAGGTTCCTTAGTTGCTTCTAGCAAAGCTGAGTCTTGCTAGAAGCGAGGGCATCGAAAGTAACCCTGCCCATAGGCGGGACACCCTCTTTCTGCTGAAGACCTCCTCCACGCCATTAAACCACTAATCGTTAAGCTTCTCTATTAATATTTTTTTTTGGTGCGTATTTCTTAGGGTAATTATGTTACCCTAAGAAACCAGAATTAACAACCGTGGGTAAAACATCCGCTTGAAATATGTAGGACCCGCCAGTTTTGGGTCTGAGGACCCCACTTTTCATTTTTTTCAACCTTTAGATGGTAAATATTAGGCCATCTTTCTTTTTCTCTTTTGTTATTGTGCGGTAATCTAGGTCCCGCATTTCGTCTAACCCCAAAAACCCACGACCACATCCCCTACAAGACTGAGCTGCGGGAATCAAAGCCGCACATGGGGTTAGTGCATGAAATGGGGACAAATTTCTTTAGCGTTAGGGTATACGGTCGTAAGACGGTGAACTTTTAGCGTTACAGTTATATTATTAGTATAATAAATTAATATAAGTTTAATTAGCCTTTAATTATAGATCAATTAGAAACATAAGCTTACTACAATCTTAAGCAGCCTTATCCTAGTTTATAACAAAGAAGAATATACCGAGTGACTGACACGAAGTGTTACCAACTTCAGACTGGCATGGCTATCAAACCAGTGATGACAGAGCGCTCAAATTTACACTAATGACAGTTCATTCCATTCTTTACAAGCGTACAAAAGCATTTTAGTGGAAAATATTGAGAAAAAAAGTTATCCGCAATGGAATTCAAGCGTAATAGTGTGATTGCTCTATATTTGGCTGGAAAACCACAGCCGCAGATTGTTAACCAGTTAAAACATCTGCATGTGAACAAAATGTTTGTGTATCGCACCATAAATCGTTATAACGATACTGGCAGCATTGTAAAACGCCATGGTGGTGGACAGAAACGCACTGCAACATCGCCGGATATCATTCGGAAAGTGAAGGCCAAATTGCGCGGAATCCGTGCCGTAGCGGCAGAAAAATGGCTCATGAGGCGAACATTTCGCTCGAACGGATGCAGCACATATTGAAAGATCATCTTGGACTAAAGGCCTTAAAATTCCATAAAACGCATGGTCTCATCGATGCTAAAAAAAAGTTATAGTGGAAAGAGCAAAGGAGTTGTTACGCTTGCACGAAAGTGGTGATTTACTAAACCGGCCGTTCTACTAAAAATTTGGACCAACGGATTGCCACTCGAAACCAAGCGCCGCCGATGGTGATGGTTTGGACCACCATAACGGCTGAAAGCCGTTCACCGCTCGTTTTTTTGACCGTTCATCAAGATAAATGCTCAAATTTATTGGGATCATGCGTTGGAGGGAGTGTTGAAGCCTAGTGCACAAAAACATTTCGGCCACAGAGCCTGGACATTTCAACAGGACTCGGCGCCGAGTCTTAAAACGCGCGTCATTCAAGATTGGCTGAGAAACAACGTTCTGCGGTTCATTTCCCCTGCCCAATGGCCACCAAATTCACCGGATGCAAATCCGCTAAATTTCAGGGTTTGGGGTATTTTGAAGAGCAAGGTTGGGACAAAAAAATACCAAAGTGTCGATTATCTCAAGCAAGCGCTTCACCGGGAATGGGCCAAAATACCGCCGAGCCACTTTCGTGCTGCATGCAATAGCTTTGTTGGCCGTTTGAAGGCCATAATTGCGGCTAAGGGTGACCAAATCGAAAACTGCTATTGCAATTCGAAAAATTAAATATTTGTGAACATTTTTTACTTTGATTCTGAATTGAATAAAATTCATCAAAAAATAAAAATTCTGTGAAATTCTGTAATTAATTAAATACGGACAAAAAATTTGAGCTCTTGTACAACTAATGTGAAAACTGGGATTTTAAATGTAAAAGAGATGGTTATGAACGATCGCTGAATCACAATCAAAGAGCAATCCGAAAAACGTCAGGTTTTGTGGCAAAATAATTCATGGCTTTTACACCACGATAATGCATCTGCTCACACGCACCTGCACAACCTCCATATTCAAAAATAATGAGAATCTTAAAGGGTTGTCGTTTTACAAACAAAGATGAAAAGATCGAGTTCCATAAGTGTTTCGAAAAACGAAAATTCGCGTCACTTTTTGGACTCATAGATATACTTGTAGTAGAAGAAAATATTAATTAAATTAAAGAACCAAGTTGCAAATGATACATTTCATAGCTTTAACCAAATTGTTCATACTTTCGAAAAGTAAACAGTTTTTCACAAGGCTGGTGGAGTGGAGATGATGAGGTCCTTTGAAAAGCAATAAGCAATAATAAAGCAATAGCTCTTGTGAGAGGACCCGCTGTCTTACTAATGTCGAACGATCACTTTTGAACTAGTGAGATGAGTAGACTGAAGAAACGGAATTGGGAGCTTCTCAATAAAACCATGAAGACTGGTAAAACCTCTAAAATTTATGTATGTCTCTATGTATTTATGTGGACCCTCAGAAAGATGGTATAAAAATACATTCGAATGGGATAACGTCAAAATGGAGTTGTTTCTGTGAGAAAGTAGAAAGCCTATCAGCGACTGCTAAATTCAAGAAAGTTTTCTGTGACGATCGTTAAATCCACTATCCGCACTTTGAGCTTTTATTGGATACCTATTTCTCAGGAAATACGAATCTAAAAACAGTAGAAAAAATTTTACCCATCTACTAGAAACTAAGTTCCAGAGATTGACAATTGGCTGCTAAGGGTTTTCTTTCTTATAATTCAAAATACCAGACACATTGAGGAGGGCTTTAATAATGCATGATCCCAACAGATTTAAAACACGGAATGGAACCCAGAGCTGCAAGGTCATGTGGTGCCTAAACAAGGGGGGGGGGTCAGGTCCAGGAAAATAACCGCAAACTTGGCTACGCAACGTCTACTAGGACTGCTCGCAAGGGCTGCTCATAGTAAGGAGTTTTGCCTCCCTTTCTGTAGTGAATGTTCTATATGACCACATGCAAATAGCATATATCGAACGTCATGGTGTTGTCAATTTGATTTAACGGTGAATCCTACGAAAATTGGGATGATACTTTCACTAGAAGAAGTTATTGAAGAGTAATGCAAGAAGACAAGCAAAATCTGGAAATCTAATACATTTGATAAATCATGGGGCTGAAATATGTATACTGATTGTTCATTGCAGTACTCACACCAATTGTAGGAAAACGGAACGATTCGGGTCTTCTTAAAATTCAAAATCCTAGAAAAATTAGTGTTACAATAAACTATTCGGAGCATGTGCTAGTGGTGGTTTAGCTATCTGCGGTCGCTTAGTATGCATTACATTGAATATATAGACTGCTTTAAGGATTATGATTTTGGTACTCGGACGCGGTAGTATAAATCACCCACCTGTGGTTTATCTAAGATTTGGCTTTGATCAAAGGTTCAGGAAAGAAACTACGGGCTTTTAAACTCTGATGAGAACAAACACTTGTTTAGAATGCAGGCTGGGGAGAATGAGTATTGCGAGAAGTGCGATGGAGTGGACATGCTGATACAGTCAACCACAACTTTTCAGGGCTTTTTAATTTTATGATTTTATTGACCTATACGGCTGCGAAAAATAACCTGAAAAAAAAATGACGGACGAGATGTGAGCCTTCCCACAGTATTTCTTCACATTGTCAAATGAGTTCGTGATTATTATTAAAAACACCAGTTTTTTTTTGTAATGCTACCTGGCGAGCATAGAAAAATATTTTTTCTGCTGGAAATAATTGTTATTACTGAAAAAAAATAATTTTACCTCGTTTTCGTTTGGACCGTTTCATATCGTAAAGGTTTTCTAACAGCTAAATATCTATCGACCGATATCCACATAAATGTGTATACTGTTATTGACCATAATGTTACTTCTAAGTATCCTACAAAACGGCAAACAATATCGCCATATATCCATGACCCGATAAATGCTGGATAAACTGACAATGGAACAATTACTAAACCGCATAATAAATCAGCGACCGCCAACGATAGCAAATAATAATTTATAACTTCTGATGGACCTATAAAATAATAATGACATTGTTTGTTATTTAGCATTTTCCACAAAATATTAATTAGGTAATCCGAATTGTTTCCAAACTCACCTCTATAGTTTAAAAATGATGCGATAATTAAAATATTTGAAGCAACAATGGCGACGCCCAATATAAGTATTAGTATTGCTTGCGTAAGTGCCTCCAGGGTTGAGCCGTAAACCTGCAGGTGACTCAGCGCCTGCAGGTGCATCGTAGCCCCTCACATCCGGTCATGACGTTTTCCTTGCACACGTCTTTAAAAATGAGTCTTACAATATAATAAATGTTTTATTATCAATTTTTTCGAAAAGAATTCTTTTGTTTTTCTTATTTATTTTGTAATTTCCATTAAATTTATAAAATATTCGGATTTAATATGTTGTTTGTAGAACATAAAACTAATCATGAAAATAAGAAGCCAAAACTCCAAAGTTGAGATAACTAAATAAAATTAAGAAATAAATTATTTTAATTAAAATTAAATGTATTCTAATTAGTTTTTAATTAATTTTTTTTTTGTAAATTAAACAAAATTTACGGGAAAGTAAAGTAAAAATTATTATAAAGAACACACAATTAAATAATAATAAAAAATAATTAATTAAATATTTTATATATCAAATTTTACGTTTTTTTTTTATTTTAATTTAATTTCGATTCGTCGTTTTCTTTTAAAATTAAAAATAAAAGATTTTCTTGTGTTTTACTTATTTTTTATTTTTGTCACCGTTCCATGATTTTCATCTCAGAAGAAAATGATGAGGAAAAAAATTAAGAAAATATAAAAATTTTCTTGTTTATCTAAAAATAAAAATAAAAAGAGAAAAAAAATTTATAAGAAAATTTATTTGGTGGTGGTGGCCGAAAAAGTGGGTGGAAGTGATTCATTAAAAAATTGTAAATGTGTTTTCATTATCTTTTATGTATTCTTTATCACTCTCTCGTTCTCTATATACATACGAGTATATACATATTTATATAATATAATGTGCTATACATGCAGTGAAGATAATCACCGTGACGCCAAGATGACAGACTGTTTGGTTATTTATTAAAATAGTTTCTGGCGTCAGAATTTCCTAAAACGATTTAATATTGTGTATAGATAGGCATAACGTAGAATGTATTTAAGGAAATGCTAATTATTATTACATTATCCAATAAGGTTTTGCTTGCTTTAGATTTAATTAATTAATTTTGAATATTAAATAGAATGGTATGCTGAAAGCTGTTGGGTGCTCTAATTGGATGCGTTACCTTTCTATATATCAAATAAAATTAATATCACGCCCCACAATACAAAACCAAGAAATATGAAGTGTACGAGACTTGCTTTGCTTAAATGATTTAATATGGCGTTAGGATCCATTTTACATTAATTAAACATTTACAATTTATATAATTTAGAATACGAACAACTAAACTGTCATTGCCAAACTGCGAGGATGTCAAACATTTCCAATCGAAATAGTCGAGGCACACTCGATATTTTTAATTGGACGAATATCACGCGTATTTCGGAATAATCTACATGTAAGTGTCGAAAATAGTGTAGACAATTGATTTTTACGTAGACAATGATTCAGCACGTGTAGAATAGTCTCACTTGTACACTGCCTACATGTGCTGGATGAAAAATCTACATTTAAGTTGGATTTGTGTCTTAACTAATCTGTCATTTAAATGTTTCGAGAAAATTGTTGAGTTTACGAGGGATTGATAATTGCGAGCCAAAAATATTTTTTAGGCGAGTTTTCAGCAGCTGATAATTTTCGTTTTGAAACTGAAGGACGGTTTAAATGAAACTCCAACTCGAAACGAAAATTATTATGAAGAAACAAGACAAAGTACAGTTTGGACGAATTTAAATCTATGTTTCGTATGTTGAAAAAATTACTGTTTTGTATATGGATGCTCAGTAAGCAGGAGCCTTTTTTGTCAGTGAGCGATCGGTTTGGAATGGCATTCAGTAAGTTTCCAAACCTCGAGGAATAAACCAAAATCTCTTATGTAAGAATTGTATATTTAACTTCTGGGGCAATTGCCCCTTACCAACATATTTCTTTTATTTTTCAGATTTTTGAGATTAAATCTGGTATCCCCGGTATAGTTGGTGGTATCGATGGATGCCATATAGCAATAACGCAACCTAAGAATAACCCAATCGATTTTTATAATCGAAAAGGGTTCCATTCGATCATATTACACTGTAAGTTTTATCAATTATGTACTCGTATATTATATTTGGTACAAATTAAAATTTTGAAGGTATTTGTTGGAACCCTATTAAAGTTAGCCGAAAGTTTCCAGCCGACAGATGATAATGCAGATTGTGTCTTTGTTATCCCAGGCGAAAAAATATTTTATAGCCGAAAGAAATATTACTTGATATACCTAGTTCTACTATCACCCCAAATAACCAGAATACAGCAAAATCTGCCTGGAAATAAATATTTTTACAAAAGTGGACCAAATCTTATGAAATGTTAATTAAAATAAATTTAAAAAGTATCAAACAAAATTAATAAAACGTTCTTTATTTTCTAGATTACCCACTTTCTCATCGATCCTACTATGACCATTAGATACTGAATTCAATAGACTATATCTCGAATACTAAACATACAAACATTTCCCAAAAATTATTTCAAATACGTTAAACGTTCCTCTATCACCTTATCGGACTAGTGGGTCACATAAGGTGATCGAGGAACGTTTAACGTATTTGAAATAATTTGTGAGGAATTTTTGTATGTTTAGTATTCGAGATATAGTCCGTTGGACTCAGATATTATTCGCTGGCCGGACTAGTGGGTTTCATAAGGTGGTCGAGGAACGTTTACAAAACGTATGTATATTTATTGTAATTTACATTTGCAGATTTTTTTTGCTGCATTCGGGTTATTTGGTGGTGATAGTAGAACTAAGTTTATCATGTAATATTTCTTGCTATAAAATATTTTTTGTCTGAGATAGGAAAGACACAATCTGCATTATCATCTTTCGGCTCGAAAATTTCGGCTAACTTTAATAGGGTATTTGTTTTCAACGGACCAGTTATAACAATTGCACCGAACTATACTTTTATCATAAAACGTACCCATTATACCATTTAGAAATTTTATAAATTGGACATTTATTCTACTACCAATATGTCTCAGCAAATTTCAACAACAAAACATACAAATAAAATAAAATATTTAATTAAAAAAATAAAACAATAAAAGTATTAACAAAATTTAACATATTTATTTTTATAACGATATTTACAAAAATTAGAGAAAACGATACACCACATACACTCCCCTTCCAGTGGAATTTAAGAAATTTAGTAAATTATTAAATTACACAATACTAAATTGGAAGTTTCAATTTTGAAATCGTACTGGAAGCTTTATCACTCGCTCATGTCTTGACAACACCTCATTCGGTTCATTACTAATTTGCACATGCTGATCAAAAACTATCTTCTTTTTGGATCTTGAAGTTTCAGAAATCACCCCTTTAGCTCTATCATCTAAATTCAGTGATTCATTAGTTGCTAATGGTTGATTGATTGACAACTCATCTTTATTATCGGCATAACAAGGGTTGAGTCTATCAATCGAAATATTAACTTTTTATCTTTAATTTCTAGCTCAAAAAATTTCTCATCTCTGCTCAAAATTTTAAAAGGACCGGTATACGGAGGTTGAAGTGCCCGTTTAACTGCATCTGTGCGTATACATACATGAGAGCAATATTCTAATTTTTTAGTAATGAAGAATCTCTCTTTTGTATGTCGAGATGCATTAATTGGTTTTAATTCCTCAAAGTGTTTTTTTCAATTAGTTACAAATTCGGATTGTGGAATTGAAGTATTTGGTGGCTCAATAAATTGCCCAGGGACTCTTACGGTACTTCCATATACCAACTCTGCAGGAGTAGTTTTTAACTCTAGTTTTAACACTAGTGGTCTATTATGATACATAATTGCTGCCTTTAACGTCCGGTGCCAACGTTCTATCATTCCGTTGCATTACACGATGTAGTACGTCTTCTCTCAAATCCTAATAGCTGCGATAATTCCGCGAAAAGGTTCGATTCGAATTGTGACCCCTGATCCGTTACTATAAAATGTGGAACACCAAATCGCGCTATCCAATTCATATAAAAAGCATTTGCCACCGTATTTGCGTTGATATCTAGTACAGGAATTGCTTCTGCCCAGCGAGTATACCTGTCAATCATAGTCAGGCAGTATTTTTGGTTATTTGATAAGGGTAACAGTCCAAGTAAATCAATATGAACCTCTGTAAAACGTTCCTTTGTAACCTCGAAATTACCTATTGGCGCTTGAGTGTGTCTCGCAACGCAACTTTAGATTATTGACAAGCCAAACATGCTTGTGTCAATTTTCTAACGTCCTTTTTAATTGAAGGCCACACTACATGATTGGACGATAATTTAACTGAAGCTTTTACTCCGGGATGTGACAGATCTTGGAACGAAAGATCTTGTTTGTCCCGTCAATATGCCAATTTTTCTGTGTTAAAAGCCAACTGATCTGAGTGTCAATGATCTGTGGCCATTTTATTATAGTCAATAGTCTCGTGAATGTTAATAGGTTTCACTCTAGATAACGCATCAGCTACGACATTATCTGTACCCGTTACATGTTGCAAGTCCGTTCTAAACTGTCCAATAAACTCTAGTTGACGTCTTTGTCTTGGTGATGCTTTGTCCAAATTTTGTCTAAAGGCGTGTTAGGCGATATAGTATTTTTTCAGTAAGAAGTTGCCGTCTTTAGTTCAAAATTTCATTCTCATCAATAACCAGCTCTAACATCGGAACGAGCGATGTTAGCAGAAGCGAAACAACTCGGAAAGGCGTGGATAGAAATCGAAGCAAAAGGACCCAACAGAGTTTGATGGTCCAGCCCAATAGACTCAATGCGCTCCTAAATTGGAGATAAAGAGAAAAATATTGCTTAAAATATCGAGTGAGCTTTCGGTCATAATTTGGCATTTAGTAGGATTATGAACCCCAGGAACTTGTACTCGTATGGTCATTATTAATTGCGTGGTAATGATGGTAAACATTGTAAAAGGTAGTTCAATAGGGACGCTCGAAATTTGTTAGGTTATAGCAGCTATGTTGTTAGATGTTGTCAAATCTGTTGTGAATTATTCAGTGGTGTGTGGTAAATTAGGATTGAAGGTTTTAGCGTTGTCTAGTTAACAGAAACTGCATTCTTTATCGGTCGACATAACTTCACGAGCATGCGGCTTGTTCCTGCACCTTCATTCCACCATTTATTCCTCCCAACATAAGCCCTTTTTGCAACCGATTTTTTATCGTGTAGCCGATTTAAAAAATTTTGCTTTGCATGCCACTCACGATTTCGAACCTTAATCGTAACATAAACATAAATGTGCTTCATTACCATTTAAAAGCTTTGGGTCAAATTTTTCAATGTGAAGAAAGAATGAAGTTCATCTTGAAATGGTTTGGATTACAAAGAAACAACAAAATTTTGATAATTGCTAACAGAAATAATCATTTTCGACATTGTCTACATTCTCTACATGGTTGACGCCATTTTCTTAATTTTCTACATACATTGTTTATATGGTTACATTACATTTGTTCGAGAGATTAAAATGAAACATAACAAAATTGAAATTATTGGCCCCAGTGAGATGGAAAAACGGTGCAAAGTAAACACAAGCTAAGAAAATTCTGGAGACGATTGTATATTAACAACAGCTAAAGCAAAGAACCCTGTTAAAAGTCAAATAATATTAGCAAGAGTCCATTAAAAATACGAAACATAAACCATAATTCAGTGATATGCCCCAATAGAGGACGCAGATGCAACAACCAAGGATGAGTTGCAAATGTAACAAAATACGCCAGCGCTGAAACGTCAATACGATGATTATTGCACCAGAAATCAAGAAAAGGGTAAGAAGTGGCCGTTAAAAAATCACTGTAAACATTCTCAAGGTAGCAGATCCGAGACATGCGTCACTACATTAACGCATACGATGGGCAAGAGGAAAATTTACCAATATCCTACCATTAATCCTACCTGATGAACCACAATTGAAGAGATGGAAGAAATATTTCAAAGACAACAATATTTCAGAGCAGGAATATTCAAAGAAGAAATAACGATAACGGCAACAACTCTAACACCATCAATAACAGAAATATGGGGCTCCTGTAGAATACCTCAAACATGGAAGGTAGGCTTGACTGTAACGATTAACTAAAATGGCAACCTGCGAGAATGCAAGCATTAGCGGGGTATATCCTTCCTCAACACAACTATGCAGATACTAGTAATTTTCGTCTTAGATAAAAATTCACAGACCAGGACGAAGTTTCTCTATGTTAACCCCACACGTATCATAATTGAGTAGTCTAAAGAATGGAATTCACCACTGCACCTATACGTGAATTTCGAAAGTGTAGTCGATACAATACACAAATGGGCATGTCAAAGAAATTAATCAAACTCATACAAGATATGCGAGTAATCGCATTCAATCCAAAGGGAAACAAAAAGAATCATACAGTAACAGCCATGGAGTAAGGCAAGGTTGCGTACTCTTGCCACTTCTGTTCCTGGTAGTGTAAAATAATGTCATGAGAAACTTAAATAGAGTTTCCCCATCGGCATCCAGTGTGGATTAACGGAGAATGTCAATGATCAGGATTACGCAGATGACATATGCCTATACTAACACACAAACACGCCGATTTATTTTGGTTGGCCTCAAAATAAATATCAGGAAAACCAAGCCGATAGCTACACACACCGATATTCACACCGATAAATAACAACCAAGAATAAATAGAATTTGTCAATGAATTTGTATGCCTTGGTTGTGGATCAGATTAAGATTTAAAGAAACGAATCAACGAAGACATCTGCTCTATCCTGCAACACCATGCTATAAGGTGCTTCTGTACCATCAAAATAACAAAAATTGAACTCTTTATAGGCAAAAGAGTCAAGCAGTCATTAGCATCGAAAACGAAAGCACAAGTGGAGATGGGTTGGCTATATAACGAGGAAGTTCAAAAATGGCATAACAAGAAGGTCTCTGGAATGAAAAGTCGGAGGACCAGCTGTAACAATGAAACGAGCGGTGCTAGCAGAAGCGAAACAACTCGGAAAGATATGACTAGAAATCAAAGCAATAGCACCCAACAGAATTAGATGATCCAGTCTAGTAGGTGCTATGTGCTCCTAAATTAAAAAAAAATTGCTTAAAAGATCCTGTAACTCTTCGGCCTTATTTTGGCATTTATTAGATTTAATATTTAATAATTTGATATTTGGTTTTATTTAGCAAAGACAACGTTTAGTTCTCTGAATCTTAACATTGAATAGTGCAAATCTCTATCATTTCACCGAAAAGCCAACCCTGTTACACAAGACAGTAGCATAAATGATGAACTTCTTCAGGTAGTACTTGCAAATAAATACGTAGAGGTTACTTTTGCTCTACAAGCTCATTGAGCTATGCACCACTAGAGCGAACTCCATGCTCGGGTTGAGCAAACGTCGGACGGGTGACATTTTTAACTGCTGCTTTAAACTGCTTGACCGGGAAAGCTGTATGGGTATATATGACTATGAACTACCATACACCACGTAAATACATAACAACAGCCACCATGTCTAACTGGATGTATGACAACTTGACTACGCTAGAAAAAGTAAACTTTTGTTGATAATCTCCTGCTGGGCCTAATCTAATCTCTTAATTCAATAAATATAAACGTTCCTAGTAGTCAACTAGCTACTTGTTAATTTTCAAATCCAACGCGGATTTATTTTATTTTTACAATAATAACTTTAGAAATCAAAGTTATAGACTTAGCACGTTCTTTGTTTCAATTCGTTTATTTATCAAATATTCATCGTGATCTGTAGTCTCTGTAGTCAGAGGAAGAACAAGAGCCTCACGATGATAAGGAAAATGTGATTGAACCAATTGGTTGGCGAGGTCATCCTACAACTGCTTTATTTTCGGTTGATGTAGCCTATTCAAGAGATCACGATTTTGATAACGACGGGTTGGATGTCCCATACGCAAATGATGTACCGCTTCAAGACATTTATTTTGTATAACTTGTTCAAGATATGGAAAATATTGATGGTAGTGTTAACGAACAAGGTTTGGAGGAACAACCCCATTGAAAAGGAAGAGATTGGACTCCATTCCCTATAGCACTGACATATTTACTGAAACGCATTACTGAAAATTAAAACCTTGGCGAGATACCAATGTGGATGAAATGTACGCGTTTATCGGCAGATTACTTTACGCTGGCACAGAGGAATCAAATTTAGTGACAGCCAAACACAAGTCTCATATGCCATTTTATAGAGAAGTGATACCATTGAGAGATTCGAGTAAACCAATCGGTTTTTGCGTTTCGACGATTCAAGAACTTGTGTGGATCGATTGGGAGAAGATAAATTGACACCATTGCGCCATACTTCGACTCTCTTCAAAATGAATTTAAATTTGTCTTTCGTTCCATCCAAAGAACTCACGATCGATGAGCAGTTGGTGACTTCCAGAAATATGTGCAGCATTCGCTAACACATACCATCCAAGCCGGGTAAGTATGGGATTAAACTATTTTAGCTTGTAGATGTGAAAACAAATTATTCTGTATCAGCAGAAATTTATCAGCTAGTTGGGTGCTGACAATGAAAGATCTACTGGAATATGATGTGCCTTGCTCAAAGCTATTTAGATATTGGCGTGAACATTAGCATGGGATACTTTTTACTAGTTATCCATTGGCAAAAGATTTGAGAAATACCCTGGCTGTTTTCATCGGTCGGAGAAGCTAAGATATATTCTGTTTCTCGGATGAGATGTCGCTTGTGAGCTACACTACCGGTTCAAAAAAATGTACTTCTAATGTCAACTGCAAAGGCAACTGAGGAGATAAATGAAGGAACAAAAAAACCAATTATCGTCCATGATTATAACGAACACAAAGGCAGCGCCGACACATTCGATAAAATGGTGCACGGCTACACCTGCAAAATAAAAAGTAACCGATGGCCGGGTGGGCTTTGAACAATAACAAATTCGAGAAAATAAATTTTTTTCTAAAAGAATTGGCGCTGGAATTGGTTCAGAAATCTCTAGACAACCGGGACAAACTTCCACTGTAGCCATCCGTTTCTAAAGCCATCTATGAACTTGTTGGGCTGCAAATTTATATCCGTTCCTAAGCAACCGTTCCCACAAACACAGGTATAACTAATCAATGAAATGTTCATTAAAATTTTACTCATATATCTCTCTCCACCAATGCAGATAAACATGTGGGGAATGTAAAAGATTCCGGGTTACGAAAACATCTGCCGATTGTGATTTATGCCTCAGGCAAGTGTGCCCCAAGCGCTATATTCCGGGTTTGCGAACCATGTTTTATGCGAAGGTTCAAGGAGCTTGACTCTGACGAAAAGTTTTCTGATCAGGATGACGGTCAAATAAGACCAGGTCCATTCACACCAGGTTCATCCTCATTTGGTCCACTATTGGCAATACAACAGTAAAGAAAATGAATTCCTAGTATCAATGTATTCCCGAACACCGGACTAAGCTGGTAGAAGGATGCACGATTCTAAGGTTAATTAATATTAGTGTACAAGTGTCGACAATGTCTGTTGATAATTAAAGACTGGCGTAGACAATGTAGAGAATGTAAACAAAATGTCGACAATGTCGCAAATCATTAATTCGTTTAGTTATCAGCAAATTCTTCAGGTTGAATGTAAAATTTAGTTTCTTAAAATAAAGTTTTTTTCGTTCGTCGTATTATTCCGTTGTCATCTTGTTTGTTCATTTTTGTAAACATGTTGTTTATTAAGAACCGTGGTAAACAACGTGAGTGGTGATTTGAAAACAAACCACTTTTTGTTATGTTACCAGTTACACGTGGTAAAATAATCGGGTGGGGATTTAGAGTTGTGCCACTAATTGCGTGGACATTGCGAGATGTTGCATTTGCGATATGTACGATTATAATATTTGGTTGCAATATTCTAACCGCGACAACACCTATAAATCACCCAAACCCAAAATTCAGATATCCTCAATTTTTTAAAACAATAATTTGTAAACCAGGATTGTGACGATTAGCCCATCAACGCTAACATTTTATTCCTTATAATGTCAATATTGAAACAGAACAAAGTACTACCAAAGATTAACAAATGGAGGGGTGCAACTTAATTTGTGGTTAGTTAGACTACGGAAGCTCTCAAAGATGTTTCTTTGAAGCAATTATTTGTTGAGATCTATCCGCTAAATTTTCCCAGATTTTTGCCTCACTCGTTATTGGCGGTTTTCCCCTTATAAACTGGAAACAAAGACGTAGTTCAAAGCTAAAACAATATGCAGGTTAGCAGGAAATCGAGCCATTGTGCTAGTTTCAACTTCGATATCGTTCAAAGATATTTTTGACCGCAATATTAGTAGAAATTAATTAGATAGCGTTAAATCGCGTTGATTATTTTCATTGATATATTTACATTGTGATATTGATATTACAAATTACAATGATTCGCTTAAATTTGATATACCTAATTGGGTACTAAAAGCATTTATTAATTGCCATTATTTCGGTAAAATTTTAATAGCGTGATTGAGCAACCATATAATACTGCCTTATACTACTTTATCATTGTGGGGTGAAACATGTATATCGTTGATAATTACAGCATTTTATTCGGCCACCCCAAAATCGCGATAACAGTTAGTCGGCAAACACTAACTAGGTAATCGTAGCTATAAATTTATTTTAAAATCATCAACTTATTATTTTGATTATAATCGTATGCTTCGAGTAGATATCGTAATGGAGTGACGAAGAAATTTGTGCACTTAAATTTCTTTAAAGAGGAAATACGTAGATCGTTTCGTGAACAGTGTTTTAAAAAACTAGAAAAATCACAAGTTGAAACGGAAGTTCATGAATCATCCACATTCAGCAAACTAATGCAGATCAAATGTGAACAACACTCGGATTCAGTTGGAAATGTGTCGGAACTGAATTCAGTGTATTTCTCACATACAAAAATGTGGATGAATCATTTACAGCTCTAACAATAATGATTGTTAATTGCACTTGACAAATAGATCGCGTATGAATTTGAAAATGCTTACTTCCGGCATCGCTCTAACCAGATTTTGTCTCGAGAAGAACCTAGAAAGGAAGGAACAGTTTCATACCGCGAAATCGCTACGCAAGAAGACTTGGTTTGGAGATTGAACAGTAGTAAAACCAAATTTTTAGTAATGTCCAGGAACATCTCCATGGCAAATCTTGGAATTGGCGGCCCTAATTTTGATAGCGTCGAAATCTTTTAATACCTCGGGTCAGTTAAAGCCCAAATCGCTGCCGGACAACGAGTTTCCTACGCCCAATCAAAATTATTATGATCTAAATATCTATCGCGGCCGCCCAAGCTTGCAGTTTATAAAGTACTCGTAAGGCCTGTGCTGAAAGAAAGTGCTCGAAAGGAAGGTCATTCGGTCAATCTTTGGTCCAATTAAAGTTGCGAACAATGAATATCGGATTCGTATGCACATCGAAGTAAAGCAACTTCTCGGAGATAGCGATATCATCGGATTCATCAAATTCAATCGAGTTAGATGGCTCGGCCACGTTGTATGGTCTCCACAACAACGGATGGTCAATAAGTGTTCCATCAATAACCAGCTGGTGTGCGTCGAGCAAGACGTATACATATTATGGTGTCGAAAGTGGGAGACAAGAGCGATGGATCGAGACGGATATAGGACCATAGTACAGACGGCGGATTCCTTTCATGGGATGTGAAAGGTAGAGAGAGAACTAGAAAAGAATGAATGCCAAAGTATTGAGTTGCGTTCATAATAAAATACCAGTGCTTGTCTATATATACGTCTAAATCACATGTGGCAGAAAAACAAATTTACATGCTCTTGAGTGAGAACTTTGTTTATATTTTGATAAACTGTTTTTAATTTTTAAGGTACTTTTCATTAAAAATTTTACCATTTTCCGCTATGATGTCTTTAATTTAATGATCGTCATGAAATATTTATATACAAAAAAGTTTACTTGTTATTTTATCATTGAACATTTATCAGTTGAATTCACCCATCCGTCACTGATGAACAACTAAAGAAATTTGTGAGTAGTAAATTTCAAATTGTAAATATAAATTCAGTTAGATTCATTCCAAAAGTAAATGACTACGATTCGTATCTAATCAGTGTCATTCTTACAATTTGATTCTATGATCAACTCTAATCAACCCAACGCACTGCCCAAAAAAGGACTCGTTTTGTCGAAATAACAAGAAACAACTGTCAAACAACTTAAAAACTGGCAAACTGGGCGACGCAACATGCAACAAAAAAAAATAAAAATAAATAAAAAAAAACTCCAACTGACATTGATCGTAAACCAACAAATAACAAATCAATCATCTCATCATGTGAATTTTTTGTTAAAGAGAGGCTCAAATAACTGAAGACTATAATAACGGTATATCTTAACTGGCATTCTCTGCTTCTTCCGTACGGCATTTAAACATATTTATAATTGATAATGACACCAAACAGAGTCTTGATGAACTGACCACCAAAATTAAATTTGGGTTTGATGGGAATACGCTGGTCCAAGTGAAGACAGTAACACATTTACTATCCCAAACAGATATATTTTTTGTTCATCGGCTTCGAAAATTTTGTTAGATCATCAAACTTACAACTCATTAAACAATATCTATCTTAAGGAAAACATAAAGATGCCTGAATACTTAAATGTGACATACAGATGTCTGGCCGTTGCTACTTTTGCTCTAAAGGAATACTACTCGAACATCAGTAGTATAAACACCGTAGTAATTTTAGCCAAATTTATTAAGCTGCCACCAACATTGCGTTCTATCTAACTTATACAAAGCAGGTAAACATTAATCTCCCAGTTCAAAATACCAGAAACATGTAGGGTCATAATGATCAATGAAGCTCAAGGATTAGCTTCACCAAATGTGATCTGTACAAGAATCAATTTTCAACCAGTTGATAGTGGTTCAATAAAAAAAATCAGTTAGATATTTTTCGCCAGTGGCTGATAATAGGCTACACTCACTTTTAATGAAGGCTCGAACCTGTACAGCTCAAATGGTAAACTAAAAAATCCAACTTCTTCGTTCGTTTCGCGATTGTTTTCACGAAACTATGTCAAAGAAATCGGGTGGTAGCGTACTGGTAGCTGTTTATTCTAAACTCTAGAATGCTCCAGTAACCTTAGCCCCGCCGAGAGTCGAACAAATTGGCGTAAAAATAAAAATCAACCAAACAAATCAAATCATCTTGACAAATATACGAAGCGCTTGCTGATTTTAATCTTTCAAATATATCAGGTGCGCTACTAAATTTCTGGGATTCACACATAGATGGTGCTAGTGTCACTTCTAGTTGTCATTTATGTCAGTAGTTGTGTTTTGTTCATAGCGTGAACAGTTGTTAATGATAACCAGTTGTAATACCAGCACATATCGCAACGCAAAAATATTTTTTTTAAGAACGAAAATGTCAAGCTTTGCTTTTCTGCTTTAACTTGAAAAAAAATGAAGCTGAAGCACGTCATTTGCTTGAGGAGGCACGGTGAACATGTATCATCGAAAACTACCTGTGAAGATTCGTTTAAACGCTTCAGAAGTGGCGATTTCGACATTGAGGCAAGAAGCGCTCCGGAAGGCCAAAAAGAACACGCCTCGCCAAGGTATTTTCAAACGTTTACATGCTTTAGGGAAAACTCGAAAGAAGGGAGTTGACTGAGAAATAGACGGAAAATCGAAGTGCCACTTGTGAAATTTTGCTTTCATAAACGAAATAGCTTCTTGCATCGAATTGTTACGGGAGATGAGAAGTAGATTTTTTTAAGAATCCCAAACGCGAAAGGTCGTGGCTTTCACCTGGCGAAGCATCAACATCGATGGCACGGCCAAATCACTTTGGAAAGAAGACAATGCTCTGCGTTTGGTGGGACCAGAAAGGCATTGTGTCCGTTCTGAGCTTGATGGTGACAAACAGCCTAATTAATCAAAACTGCCTGGATCGAAAAGTTTTTAAGGTTCTAGGGTGGCTGAGACCAACTGTTACCAAATGAAAACGCTGTAATTTTTTTAATTTTGATTATTTATTATTGAAACTTCGTGGAATATGTTGAAAACATATTACATTTTATGAAAAACATGTTACTGCTCGATTTGACCTCCTTTGGCTCTGATTATTTTATTCAGTCTTCCATAGAAAGCATTGCATGCTGACCGAACGTGAGCTTGCGGAATTTTATTCCATTCTCGAACAAGAGCTGACTTCAATGCATCAACACTTTCGTATTTTTTAGTGGACACCTTACTCTCTAAAATGGACCATATGGAGAAATCCATGGGATCCAAGTCTGGTGAATATGGTGGCCATTCATTCGACGAAATCAGCCGCGGAACGCAATTTTGTAAAAATTGCTGTGTCGCTCGAGCTTTGTGTGACGGTGCCGAGTCCTGTTGGAATGTCCAACGGTTCGTACCAAAGTGTTTACGTGCCCAAGACTCCATGTTCGATGAAAACCAGAGGAGTGCTTCCATCTGCAGTCACTGCAGCCCAAACCATAAGCTGGTGATTGCTTGCGCATGGCAACTCTTGTGTCCAAATTATCGTTGGACTTGTGCTCTAACCAAACACGATCATTTTGTTTATTCACATACTGTTGAATGGTGAAAATTTTCTCATCAGAAAAGACAATTTTTGGAATCTCATCACGTTCGGCCAAGGCCTTCAATGCTCGTGTTCTTTCAAGCCTAACTTTTTTTTGTGCCTCCATCTTGAACTTTTTGAATCTTGTAGGGCTTCAAGTGTAGTTCATTTTTCAATATGGTTTGAATGCTGTATCGTGAAACATGTAGACGTACGGCTAATTGATTGGCACTTTGACGAGGATTTCGTTGGATTCGTTTCTTCACATTTCGTATCATTTCTTTTGATGTTGCTGTCTTTTTAGGACCGCCTCTGTTGCGTTTAGCGATGCTACTAGTTTCGTTGTATCGAGTTATGGCTCGATACACAAACATTTTATTCACATTCAAATGCTGGAAGTGACGAACTATTGCTGTTTGTGAATTTCCACCCAAATACAGTGCAATTACACTATTACATTTGAATTCCATTACGATTTTTTTATGAAGATATTAATTTAGAACAATTATTTGTTCACCGCATGTAAACAACTAACCAAACTTCAATCTGTCAAAAAATTGACGCGCGAAAATGACAACTACACAAATGACAGCAGAGTGAAGTCAGTAACATTTGGTCTCAGCCACTCTGTGAACTGGTGTGAAAAATAAAGAGACCGCTCACTGGGTGGTAGAAGTAGAACCGGCAACCAAAAACATGTTGGACTAGGTATGATGCCATGTGAGAGAGTTTATGACAACGACTAGGTGCACTAGGTGCCAGCGATACGGTCATATTGCAAAGAAGTGTAGGGCGCGCACAGAGACCTGCGCTCACTGTGCACAACACGGTCATGGTTATAAGGGTTGTCCAAATAAAGACAAACCTGCCAATTGCGCAAGCTGCAAGGAAATGCAGAAACCACATGACCACCAAGTAGGTCGGCCTTCATGTAACGCGTACAAAAGTGCTGTGTAACGCCCGAAATTAAACACTAAACATGATGATTAGTCATAATACCAGATATTGTAACAGTAACCTACGTATCGCCCATCTCTACATGCAGGGCGCTAAAATAGTAGTTGGATCAGAGATATGTGAACGCATCTCCACCCACGACATAGTTATATTATGTATGCAAGAACCACACTCGATCCGGCTGCTCTGAGAATCCCATGACTGCGATTAGCATTCATAGTGTTGGCATGACCATGGTGAAGCTAGATCAGTTCTGTGATAGCCACTGCACATGTGTTGAAATATCATCGGAAGTTGGTTCCTTCTATACCTATTTTCAATATATGCCCAATACAGTGAACCAATCTGCGCAAAATCGAAACGATCCTAGGCTCTCTATCGAGTCAACACAAAAAGGTAATGATCACCAGAGACTTCAATGCTAGTAGTAAAACGCGGCATGACCGTTTAACCGATGAAAACGGAAGAAAAGTAGAGGACTTCGTGTCCAGAAGTGACCTTTTCGTAATGAACTTGCAGGGAACCCCAACGCCGTTCTCGTCTAACGGAAACTCCAACATTGACTTAACAATGGTCAATGGAGCCTTGCGGTTCTTGATAGTTGAGTCTGTGTAAAAGAAAGTTGGACATCTAGTGACCATAGAGTCATCACGCTTGAATTATCAAACGCGCCACAGAAGAGTTCGCTTACAAGTAGCAAAACTCCAAGATTTACCATTAAGATAGCTGACTGAGGTCTATTTGCGAGACACTTGGTTGGCTATTGGGACAGTGTAGAAGCACTTCCAGAAGTTAGCTAAGAAATGAACTAGTTGGTGGAACTCTAATCTAAGGAAGCTTAGATGTTCTATGCATAAGCTTAGAAAAGCATACCAGGCGGGAAGGGGTAAAAAAAAAGAGCAAAAGAGTTGAAATTGACTCTCTTCAGTGGAACAAGAAATAATACTTCCATGAAGTAATTAAAGCAAAGCAAAGTAGTTTCCAACGATACGTCACAGATCATGGTAATAGAGACCCTCAAGACCTCTTGAAGTTTTAAATACCATTAGGAAGACAAATGGAGTCGTTATTGATACGTGGCATGACACACGCTTGGAGTTACTCAACTCACCTCTACCAGACGAAACTGGGCCTCTAGCAGAAATGCGCGAGATCGCCACCAACAACCGTTGGACATCCACAGATGCCGAAGACTTCCCATTTACATGGGAAGAGATCAACAGTGCTCTTACTTGCTTTAAGCGTAACAAGTAACCACGACTTGACAACTTGAACGCTGAAAATATCCAGCTGACATGGCCCATCATAGGGCCTACCTAGCATAGTAAAATTTTTAAACAGCTGCTTAAAATTTGGTCACTTCCCGCAAGTTTGGAAAACAGGCGAAATGATCGAGAGATCCATTTTCTTTGAAATCTGATAGACCCATAATGTTGCTACCGGTTATGGGAAGCTCCTAATTGAAGAGAGCGAACTGTTCTCAGACAAACAATATGGGTCCGGACGTAGCATGTCAACTTAAGGTGCGGTAGTTTGCCTAATTAACACTGTCAAAACTCAAAGTTCGAAATATGTTATGGGTAACCTTACGTGGCCTAGTGTCATCGCAAGTTTATTTGTCTACATTCTCCCTAGAAACACTATGAATGTTTTAGGAGCTATTTCAGTAACCGATCCTCAGTAATCAGAGATATGTATGGTTCTGTATCTAAATCAATTAAAAAGGATATCCTCAGGGCTCTAACCTAGGTCCTCTAGTCTCGAATGTGTGTTTAACACAAGCATGATTGATGGTTTGGACGACATTGCATTCGCGGATGACAAAGTCATTCTGGTACATGCAACTCGAGACTCGAACTTCAGCGTCAGGGTCAAATCGCAATTAACAAACTGAATCAATGGTGTGAAACAAATAAAATGTCACTAACTGGAGATAAAATAGTGATGCTGCAGCTAACAGGGAAATTTGACTCTTGTCGACCTCCAACAATATCCTTAAACGGTCGAAACAAGAAAATGGTCAAGTCTGTGAGATATCTAGGAGTTGATAGATGATTAGTAAGATGATAGATGATAGATGATCGTATGGGCGTAACATCTCACGTTATATAAGAGTCTGTGAAAATGCTAAGAAGTTATTCCGCTCCTTGGCGAGAATGTCAAGAGAGGGATGGGGACTGAATCACAAAACACTTGTAATAATTTACAAATTTGTGGCGGAGGCGCTATTCACGTATGTCGTGGTGTTACGGATGCATTGACGATGCTTAGTCAAACAGATGCTTAAGAACGACATGCGTAACGATAAACAAAATTATACAATCGATACATAATAAAGAAAACGGCAATTTAAAAATATTATCGTTTAAGTTCATTGACCTTAAAATCTCATTATGATTACAAATCGTTATTGTTGTTGGGAATTCTGGTTTACTCGTAATTGCATCTATGTACATAAATTTTACCTTGCTTATCATAACGTTTGGATGACACGATAATAAGCTTTGATGGTATTGGTTTAATTAAGCCGTTGTTTAGGTATTTGGTATGTGTGATAACTTAGGTGGGTTCGTATGTCAATAATTTGTACTCGGCTTGAGAGGGGAATACTGTCCAGTTTTTAGCTTACCATAATTGTTGTGTGGCATAATTACTTTCATTTGGAGAGGCCAAGCTGAACAGTTCACAACTAAATTATAAAAGGTGATATACAGCAGATTCTATTTAGGATTTTTGTTTACTGTGCAAAGTAAAGAGAACGCGAATAATTTGTTGGATAGATAGATAACTCGGTAAGTTATTTTTCACTAAGGTTTACTACTTTTACGTGATTAAGTTAATAGTGATTATGTTTATGTGGATAGGCTATCTCGTGGGCATATACCAACCAGCTAGGTACCAAAGTTGAGTTTTTCTTGATCGGTGGCCTCTCAATATTTTATTTTGATGGATGCTCATTTGGAGTCTATTCGGAGCTATTTTACACAGACGCATATTTGGATTTGCAAGCCATTTTAGTTGGAAGAAGTTTGCCTAGTTTTGTTCGGATTCATTTACCTCGGGATATACTGTTGGCACCCTTCCCTGCTAAGCTACATAACAAAAAAAGCGCGGGATATATATACACACACTTCTTTCCCGGTCGTGATTGCTACCGAAAATTTTATTTGTGTTGTGCATGCTAGTTAGACATATAGCGATAAATTATTTATTTGTGCAAGTCGTGTAAAAAAAAAAAAAAAAAAAAATCAATTCAAAATTATTGTGTAGTTATTAAGACGAATAGTTTTTACTTTAGTTTAAATAATTAATAATTTTTTTTGCTGATTGAAACGAACACAACAACATATAAGAATTGGGAGGCAAACTCTTAAATTTCAGCACGCGGATAATTGTAACCTGAAGAGTACTCTAAGGAGATAAATTGTTTGGTGAGTGTTTAAACATTATTATAATCGGGGAATAATTCTTATATGTTCTTTCTTTATTAAATTAAAATATTTATATGAATTAAAATCATAAATAATTAAGTTCTATAACTATTTTTACTTCAATATGAAAATTATTAATTTAGTTTCGATTTAAATTATAATATAATCTTTAAAATGGAGTAATTCGTTTTTTATTGGTGATGTGGGTCAAAGTGGTCATTGCGTGACTAGTTTCTGATAATGCACGTACACATATGGTTTGTTCTGCCGCGTGTAACCTAGTGACAACGAACCTCCTAGCCGTTGAACCTACCCGACACATATAAAACGTGCAGTCACTAGGGTGGTACGTAACAATGGCTGAAGAAGAGATGGCGATTGACTTATGGCAAAGAAGGTGGAATAAATCAGCAAGTGATAGGCATACATTTGGCTTCATTTCAGATATAAAAGCACGACTCAAATTGAAAATACCACTGACAAGCTCGATGAGCCAAATTGTTTCAGGACATGGTAAGTTTAAAGCCTATCTACAGAGATTTAAAATAACAAACCAATGTCAATGTTTATGCAGATCGGAAGTAGAAGACGTTAAACATCTACTTTTCGCATGTAAAGAGGTGACTGTCGTGTCACTAAAACATAAGTGGCGGGTAATACAATCATACACGAATTACCACTGCCAGCATTACTAAGAGACGGAGTTCTTTCCAAGTTCCGGCCATATTGTGCTGAACTGATCAAAGTCTTAAAAGAACGGAAAAGTGCGATTTAAAAAATAATTCCTAGTTTAAGGTTAAACCTATAGGTATAAGAATTAATGTCAAATTTTCCTGGAATGTTGACTACGGTAACTACAAGTAATACCACTAAAGTTGTTAGTCTGGTGGGCAGTTCATCCAGTACGGCTGACGGAAGTACAAACACCTTTACGGAATTGAACAATCCTTTCTTAAAAAGGGGTACGGTGACAAGATCACTTGATCGATCAGGTGTCTGTAACAGGGTTAATTTCTATGCTATGGGAGTATAACTTATTTTTTTGTATTTTTGCATAAATAACATGTTTATTTCTACGAAATGGTAAATTAAAAATATTTTCTATCGTTATCTATGACTTTCGACCATCTCTCTGGCAATTTATGGATGCCACCGAAAAAAAAAAATTTCTCTGTTTATATGCAACCCATTCGTCGAGCCATTTTTTGATTTTTTCGTTCAATGCAAGGTTCAAATCTATCAATCGTTTATTTATTTATAGATTGATTGACTTAACAATTATAGTAGAGGAAAAGCGCATGTGGAGCGCATACTAACCATTCAAGCGCACCACGCTAAATAACATGTTGTAAAAGATCTAAGCGACGCCGATCTCTTAACATCTAATGGAATGGAATTCCAAAGAGAAATACCTCTAACAGAAAACGAATTATTTAGAGACCTTCACAGGTTTATAGGGGGAAGTAAACGTAAATTGGAAGAATGGGACCTACTGAACACCAACTTATTAAATAAATAGGGAGGTTGCTTAGCCCTGAAAAGCTTAAAAATAAAAAGACAAACACGACGTAAATTCAACTAAATTACAACCCAGAATCAAATTCAAAAAGGGACAAATGTGATCATATTTCCTAATACTAAAACTGAAACATCTTTGGACAACATTCATGTTCTCCTGAAGCATACCAAACAAAACAATGTCCCCAAATATAAAATGTGGAAGAAGATGCGAGAGGAACATACACTTTTTAAAATTACTATCAGTGAACCCAACAACTTTATACAAACAATTAAGCATTCCAAAACCCGTTTTGCTAACCTTAATCAAATGATTACTCCAAGTAAGAGTTTTATTGAGAATAAACCCTGCGTTTCTAACTTTGTTAGAGAATGAAATTAAAGAATCACCGGAAATTCCAGGAAAAGATGAAGTATTTATGGATTTTTTATAAATTATAATAGACTGAGATTTACTAGCATTAAGAGAGAGTCGGTTAGATTGTGGCCAATTATAAATTCTTACCAAATCATCATTAATAAGAGAAATATTAGAGTTAATGGAATCATTATCTAAGCGACTACACCTGTAAATTTGCACATCATCAGCAAAAATATGAAAAGAAGAATGGTGGATCGAACATGCAAAGTCATTAATGTACATTGAGAATAGTAAAGGACCAAGAACCGACTCCTGAGGAACGCTAGAAGAGACAGGTAAGAAGAAAGAAAAATAATTGTCATAAAAGACCGCCTGAAAGCGACCCGAAATATAGTTTAAAACCAATTTAGCAGCAGAGAGCGAAAAATTAAAGTTCGAAATAAGCTTTTTAAACAAAATTTGGTGATGAATGAACGCTTTAGAAAAATCCAACAAAGTAAGGCAAGTCATTTCTCTTTTACTCATATTACGACGAATATCATCACAAACATTCAGTAAAGCAGTGGTAGTACCGTGGAATCTTCTAAAACCCGACTCAAAAGGACTAGGCAAATTAAAGCTATCGATATGAGATTGAATTTGGTTTTTTACTACCAATTCAAACGCCTTGGACAGAGAACTTAAAATACTAATAGGGCGGAAATGGGAAAGCTCGGAAGGATTGCAAATTTTAGGAATAGGAATAATTTTATTCCACTTCCACTGAGCGAGATATAAAGAGGTCGTTAAATAGAAGAATTTTGAACTAACCATATATAGATCAATGGATTGCGATTTAACTTCCCAAATTGCAGAATGCAAATCGGCAATAGATATATTTGCAAACGAAAAAGAATTTAGGGATTATACGGATACTAAATCAATATTGGAAATATCATGGTGGAACTATAGACTTAATTAGGTAATGGTTAAAATCATTAACTTTGAAATCTACTGAAGCACGCCCTTAACTATTAAGGCCCAAATTCCGTAAGTAACCACTCTATTTCGAGATTGCTTATAAGCATGATAAGACCAAGAATTAGGGCTCATTATGCAAAAACGATATTTGGAAAAACGAATAAAAATAGCATTCAAAACTCTTGCGTCATACAAGGTAGGAAGGAGGGGGGGATCTATGTCTAAAATAAACAGTAGTGACGCAATCATTAAATACATAATTATCAGAGGAATTAAAATAGTCATTTGATCGGCAGAACTATTAAGAGAAAAACCATTGTCCCAACAAATAGAGCCACAAACTGATGAAAAGTGAGATTCATCAATTTTGGAAAAATCCCTAAAGCTGAAGTTTTGAGGTTTAGGACGAGAGTAATAATTAACAGAAAACACAAGGAGATCATGATGAGAGCCAATACCAACAGACAATTAATTGATAAAACAAATGGAATTATCAGCAGAAGCGAAAACGTGACCAACGAGAGAATAAGAACCACCACTTGCGGTTGCATAAGAGTAAGTGGGCGCTTCAGTATTATGCTATTTAAAATATTTAAATAGCTACGAGGAAATAAAGCCTCTTGAGAAATATCAAAATTGAAATCACCCGAAATGAAAATCTCATCATACCGACAGGAAAAATAACTAAAAAGACACTCAATGTCTAAAAGTAATTTTTTACATTGAGTATGCTCACCTCTTGCTCACCTCTTGTATGCTGACCTCTTGTTCGTTTTAGGTGGATTATAAACCACACCAAAAAGAAATGTCCGCTTATTCACGAAGACATTTATTAGACCTGTCTCGCCTGAACAAATTATAGCCACTAGTTGCCAACATCGAAACGGGAATATCGGACGATCAAAACGTTTACGATAAGCAAATGACATTAATTGGGACCCCATTAAAAGTGTGGCGAAGTGTAGTGCGAATCATGGATTTTAATAAAACGGAGGGTAAAGAAATATTCTCGGTGGACATCGTGAATCGTGACGCACTTCAACAACAATATTTACTTGGACATTTTTTAAATAAATAATTAGTTTTTTCTTCCAAAGGCGCAGGTTAACGTCAAACGTCAAAATCTGAAACAACACAAATAATAAGTCCAATAATACCAGCAATATAAACGGTATTAGAGGAACGATATTTATCCAATAATAAAATACTTCAAACTATAATCAAGCCCAAAAAAAATTTAATTTGCTGGTAGTCGCAAAAAAAATAGTTTCGTTCGGTTTTAGCAGCTCATATAGTACACTCCTTTCTGATCCCACTAAATGCACAACATAACATGGATGGTTCGCCTGGATGAATCCATGATTTTTCGGGTTATTGTAGTAAATCCATTTTTTTCGCCAGCCACAATTTGAGACAAAAACTGCCATCTTCGGTGTCTTGTAAGCAAAGAATTGCAAACTATTAAACGATTTTCAATGTTGGCTTCAGTCAGTTTATGTGGTATTCATTATCTTTCATTTTGAAGCATTTTCACGGCATGTAAACGTTTGATTATGGCTGCTTGAGTAACATTTAACTGTTCTGCAAGTTTTTTTGCTGTTTGAGCTGAGTTTTCCTTCAATAATGCTTCCAATTCTTCATCTTCGGATTTTTTTGGTTGATCAGAACATTCTTTGTCACTAACATCAAAATCACCACTTTTGAATGATTTAAACCAGCTTTCTCAAGTCTGTTAAGTTGGTGCATGTTCACCATAAGTTTCTTGAAGCAAACGAAAACTTTCTGCAGGTTTTTTATTTTGACTAAAGCAAAAAAGTAATGTTTTCCGCAAATGCTGGTTCTTTCATTCATAGTTCGCAGTTTCTATCATTCATATTTTGCATGGAGTGATGTTGAAGCAAAGTAAGACATTTTTCAATTCAATTGGCTTTCTGTTTTTGTCATTCATCGTCTGCTCTCATGGTGCAAACCTATCTCAGTTTGCAAATATGCTCGCTGCGTAACAAACAATCTAAAAATGAGGAATCGGGATCGAGCATTTTCGAAAGCTGGGCAGGTTAGCATTAAATACACAAAATGATGTGATGAATGAAATGATATGAAGAACAGTAGGTCCCAAAATTCCACACCAATTACAGAATGAAAGTGGCTAGCTGAACCAAAATTGTAGTCTTGAGACAACCATCAGTTCTGAATTTGTCTGCAACCTTAGTTAAAAAAATTAAGCAGCGGTAAACGAGTAAGACGTTCTTGGAAAGAAATACTGAAATAAGGCCGTTAATAAATCAGTTAAATTGTTAAAAATTAAAATTTTGACAGGAAAATCATGTTTTTCGATCAATTTATGAAAGCGAATAACGAAATAAAAAATTTAAGTTTTCACTCAAAATTTTGGGGTCAGCGTAATCCGGCATGTTGGGATGAATAATCTCATTTCATCCTCATATCGGAAAACAAAAATTCTTTATTACAAAAAGATTAGATTTGTCCTTTAGATACAAAGTTTGCTAGCCTTCGAATCGTTTGAAACAGACAAACACCGTATTAACTAGGACCAAACTAGAATATAGCTGTAAGGTTTTGAACTCTGGACAACTACCCGATCTCCTTTTGGTCTTCTTTGCCAATTGTATTACAATAAACTTTGCTGGTGAAACTTCATCTGCACCTTCAGATTTTTCCGACAACAAACCAAAGCCCTCTAAATCTCCCTAAAGTTGACATATGTCAAACATATGTTTCCGTTCTAGGGTGGTTTTCAAAATTCTTAGGGAATTTAGCCCAAACAAAGCAATTGGATCTGATGATGTTATACTAGAGAGTTGTTACAATTCCCTATTTCATGTGTCAATCGAGATTGATGTTTTCTTTCTCCTGGTTACGATGTTGGGTTGCAAATTTCCAGTGATTTATCAAGGGCAAGGAAATGTTTTTTTGATGCAACTTTTATTCCACTTCTTCGGTGGTCCTTAAGCTTAATAAGGCTTATGTTGGACCTATTATGAAGAAAACTATTTTTTGCTTGAGGTGGGGCTCCTAAATCCTATTTAGAATGTCTTGATAGAATTTAGAATAGCTGTCGGTGCTCGAAATGTATTTTACACATTTTATTATGGTAGATGTTCTTCAGAAATTAACTATCCGATTCCATCTGCTTTTGTTAGTAGAGCCAATACTCATTTGTATTCTATTCAACATAGGTTTGGTTTAGAACCTTTTTATTATAGAAAGCAACATTTTAAATCCCCCACTCATGTCCGGTCAAGCTCTCCATTAGCAATATAATTTGTATTTTAAAGAAATGGAACAGTCTGTTAGTTCAATGCTGTAATTCATCAGGAAAAGCATTTTTGGCATTCCATCGTCGAGGGAATCTGCGTCCAACGATAAATATCGATTTTGACACATTTATGGATTAAATCCCAATTTGATGGGTTACAGGAAGCATTTAATTCATCGAAGTCACAAAATCAGAGTTAATAATCTTACAACGAAAGGCGTCAAGTCTGCAGGAACCCTTTTTATTCAGAGACCATATAGACTGATATTGATACACTGATAAGACTGGATTTATTTATCGATGTTGTTTTATCATTAAGCAATTATATCGGGAACCACTTGATCTTGCAATCGATTTTTCATCAACTTCCTCACTTGCTAGAGTGCTCAAACTCACAAAACAGCTTGGTGCTCCATGATAGTGTAATATTGAATCATTTACAGCTCGCTGTGCGCGGCATTTGACTAAATTTTGAATAAATTACTGGTTCATATTGTGCGTAATGTCAGGTTCGTTGCTTTTTCATTATATGTTTAGGAATTGATGTCTCTCGTTTTTAATTAATAACCGGCTATCCTGAATATACAAACTTTGTAAAACGTCCGACTTAAAAAATCGTTTTAATTTTATAATTTATTTGTGATAAATTACAATGTTAAATTTTTTTAAAATACTTTATGCTTGTTGTAATTTTTGTTTGGTTAGAATCTCGGCTAGATGTCAGACGGTCATATCAGAGATGTGTAAATATAACAATACACCCAGGCTTATCTAACTTAGATTAGAAGACTCGACAAGCCCGGGAAAATTTCTATAAAATAGATTCTAATTAAAAAAATTAAAAAATGCTTGCACAACTCTGAGGTTTTAGTTATTGGATAATTCAATTCATAGTTGAATTGAACGCACACAAATTAATGCGTTAAGATGAAATTTGGTATTTTGGAATTTACGCGAACATACAATCAAATCCTTAACAGTAAATAACAGTTTATGGCAATCTCGAAAGTGAAAAAGTTCTTTGTTCTTGAAAACAATCCGGACATTTCGCTTGATGATGAAAAACTACAGCTCGAGCGGAGCTTAGTTACTGTGTTGTAGAATCGGCTAGATCGTCCGGTTTCATGCGGTTCATTGCTGGGTTATTATCTAGCTGGTGATATCATTATCTCCAAGTGCATCGATGATGGGACGTATACCTGGTTTTTTGCCAACTAACGAATGATTTGACAAAGAAATGGAAGATTGTTCGTTTCAAAAGTGAAACTAACCACCAATCATATGTTTACAGGGTTGACCGAAATACCTTCGAGTAGACTACTGGGCCGGATCCGCTTTGTAGCACATACTTGAAAAGATCCATTTTAGGGTCATTTCAAGCTCGAAGTTATTTTTATTTTTTTAGGTGCCAATCAAATAACAACGTTGGCTACATCTTTTACAGGGGTTTTGATGCCAAGGTCAGAACATGCATTTTTGTTTCCCATAATACCAGTGCAGCCCTAAGCCAAGAAAGTAGCTCAGCTGACGTTACGGCTCAAAGCTTCGATTTCATGCAAAACACTGGTAGTAAGTAATATCAATTTATTTTCCTTGTGACGCTGTTTCACCTCTGCCCTCGCAAGAGTTCGCTAACCTTGTTGAGTGGAGCAGGAATAAGCAAGTACCAGTGGCGGTAGGCTGCGTTTGTAATGCTTATCACTCATTATTGGGCAGCTCCAATATTAACGATAGGGTTTCGTCTCTATATCTAACTATCAAAATTCTTCTAAACTTGAAAACCTCATTAAAGGGTGTGAGCTAAATTTTGCAAATTCTATAAGGGGGGGGGGGGGAGTGACTAATATTAATTTCTGCTCTATGTAAATTATTGATTTGGTATACGTAGGTGTCATTGTAAAAGAATGTTTAGTACTAAAATTACGCCATCTCTTAGAAAATCCAAAAAACTAAATTAAACAGCAAATACATATAAAATCCTGTCCTATCAATCAATCAATCAAGTTCTATTCTACGAATTATAAGTGGAAAATTAGAAGTACGAAGACCTTGAAAACCAGAATTTGTTTTCTTTTAAAATCGATATCTCAGGGGTTTTATTGTTGAGTGTGAAGCTCAAGTTAGACATGAATTGTTTGACACCGCCACTACCATGGATAGGTGAAAACATGTTCTCCCTTCTCTGTGAAACCGAACGATGGGAGCAAGTTATTGATTTGTAGCATTGATCATACATAATATATATTCTATAGTAGAAACAAGCTATAATTCTATAAATGATAGAAAATTTGCATATTATCCACACGTATGGCAAAAATCGCACGCATTCATTATTTATTCGCTTTATTTCGTTTACATACTCGTATATGTACGAGTATATAAACTGAAACAAATCTAAAACTAAAATAAAATATTAATTAATAATTCATAAAAATAATATATTGATAAAACTTATCGGGAACAAAAATACGTTATAAAAGCAGCAACCCCATGTTTAATCAATATTTCCATATATTTTAAGCTCATTCCGACCATGTATAAAACAAACTTTTATTTAATTTAAATAGTTTTTTTTTTGTTATTTATAATTTCATTGATTAACCTATTTTATGGTATAAAAATAAAAAGCCATAACCATAAAGAGATAGTTGTGTATATAAAAATGGAAACATTGAAAAAGCACAATACCAACAACAACGCGGTAACTAAGCTCATTTACATAAACTTTTTGGTAGCTGTTGCCAAAAATACATAAAAATGATACAGAATAGCACAATCAAAAGTTCTTATACTTTTAGCCATTTATATTAAATTTTTGTTCTGTACTCTTGGGGGGACGGGGTGGGGGTAGGTTTTTCTATTTCATAAAATTATGTATATATAAATGTGGGAAAAAAATGAAATCTAAGAAGCTTAGGTTATGAACTTTACGTAAAGTGTATAAAGCAGGGGAAACAAAACGAACGAACGAATGAAACGAGAAAAATAAAATCCAATTCACCCAAAGATTTACGTGTTCAGCATTTCTGTTTGCAACTGTCTTATCCGCCCGAAAAAAAATGAAATCGGAAAAATCGATTTTCCATTTATCAAAAATATATTTATTTAGCTGTTTTGTAGGGTTTTGTATTGTTTTTGGTAATGATACCACCGGAAAAGCTCTCCATGTTATTCGAAATACGCGAGTACGTACGAGTAACAGTGTACAGCTTTTTTAGATTTAATATTAAATACATAAATCGCTTTGTAACCTTAAAATATTTTCCTATACATAACTCAATCTTGCTTAATTTCAAGGACCTGAAAGTTTATTTTATTGTGCACAGGGTTTTTGTATGTTTTGGAAAGCGTCCAAATTTAAAAATTTATTTATTATAATTTATGATCGCATTTCTTGTACATAAATTTATGCTTTGTATTGTGTTTTTAGGAATCAATAATAATTCTACACAACAATGAAAATGAAGAAAATTTATTTTTTGTGTTCTGATTATGTATTATGTATTGCGTGATTGTGATTTATGTAAACCACGGAGGTCATTTTAAATAAAACAATATAGAGGAGAATTTAAAAGGAGATGGTGGACGTTTTAATATAAATAAAGAATCTTAGTAAATGAATTTAGAAAAGTTATTATACAATGGACCATTATTAAAAATTGCCCACCCCTTATTCTTGTTAAAAATTCATCTATTTCGCCGACATACTGATTATTATGATTCAAGCTTTACTAATCGTAAGCTCACTGTGATCTGTAATGCTGCACAGTTTGTATTGTTACCACTATACTGGCCAGTAGTTAAATATCGATATCCTCTAAGCGAGTACTTTTTATTGTTCGCACTCAGTTTTAAGTAGAGTTCAAGACTGTACAAAAATATTATTAAGCACAAAACGGACATATGAATTAGTTGCTTTTAGTCTATTATAGAGGATTCTCTTAAAAGTATTGAAAAAGCAGAGGAGAACTTTCAAAGTGCTATTCTTGTGCTGTCTATTCCAACATCACAAATTAGTACGATATAAAATACTATGGGGAGGACCGAATAGTGACACGGTCCCCATCAATAACAACCATTACAACGCTTTTGAAGTTAGACCTAAACTAGTCCTAAATCAACAAAAATAATTAAAGTGTGTTTACATTGGTAACAATTATAGTTATGAAAGTGACATTTAGGCGAAATATTGAAATATTTGAATAACGTTAATGAAAAGTGTAGCTACACATTTTAACGAAAAGTGTAGACTCAAAAGTGTAGATACACAAATTATCAAAAAGTGTAGCTGCAAAAGAAAATAAGTTTGGAATTCGAAATGCGTGGTTTAATTAAAATTATTAAAAATAAACAAAAAATAATGAGAATCACAATACTACAATAATAAGTTTTAATTGTACCTTTCTTGTAAAAAAATAATTTTAAACTATTTTGAATTAAAAAAATCATCGGAACATTGAGTGCCGAGTGTGGAATTTAGTGTTCTCAACTTGGCATGGTGTCTGAAATGTGTACAAAAAATTTCAAGACAATTCGCATGTTGTGATTGGCGATATGGCGCTACACGTTGAAGTGCCTTTGGGGCCAAAATCACGTAAATCTTTAATAATTCAACGAATCATCGGAACAATGAGTGCCGAGTGTGGAACTTAGTGTTCTCAACTTGGCATGGTGTCTAAAATGTTTACAAAAAATTTCAAGACAATTTGTATGTTGTGACACGTTGAAGTGCTTTTGGGGCCAAAATCACGTAAATCTTTAATAATTCAACGAATCATTGGAACAATGAGTGCCGAGTGTGGAATTTAGTGTTCTCAACTTGGCGTGGTGTCTAAAATGTGTACAAAAAATGTCAAGACAATTTGCATGTTGTGATTGGCGATATGGCGCTACACGTAGTAACGTCACTGGCACTCATTGTTCCGATGATTTTTTGAATTATGAAAGAAATAAAAGAATTTAGCCAAAGACGCTTATCGCCTTTGTCTAATAGATGAATATTGTTAAACACAGTTTTAACGTTACAATCTTTCACTGATCACTAGAAACCGCTCTACTTGCGATATTTAATATGAAACTGTGGGGGTTCTTTAAAGGTCATAATCAAGTAATTCTAGAGATGTCTATTCAGATCTTTGAATGCCCTCACATTATGTGAACTCCTATGGACTAATTTTGCTGATCGCCATATTAACGCGACCAGGCCCTCGCTCAAGTACACGGCTGCTTGTGTGGACTAAAAACGGTAAAGTAAACTAGCTTACTGGGATATAAAAATCAAGCAATTAAGTTTTATTATTTCTCTTCTATCGACATCGTCGATCTTAGTTAATTTTGAATAACTTTTAACTTTAAGAACGATCTTTTTCCGGACGCAACGGACACTGGTAATGTTAATAAAATGGGTGAACTTATTCGATGAACCCCTTAATGCAAAACAATGCCTAGATAAATACTGTATAATACATACTAAGCGCTGTATTACATTATGCCAGTGATTCCATTCAGCGTAATACACGTTGTTGCATGACATTGACGGTGTGATTTTATAAATTTATTTAACCCCTAGCATACAATGACGTCTGGGAGTCGTCATCCATTTCATGCGCAGTTGTAAATTTTGACGGCACCAAGAACTGTCTCCGGCGGACGCCGAAAATCGTGCATCGATTTTGTTTTATTTAAAATGTTCAACTGGTTCTCCCCTACTTCCTCTGCAACCGAACCGATAACAAAATCGCATCGGCACACCAGGAAATCAGAAAGAAGTACATTGAAAGCAGTACTTATTTTCAGTAAAACAGTGATCCTGCAAGACGAATGCCAGATTATATATTTGATATGATATGATAAGAGACGTCCAGGCCAACCATAATGGTGATCCTAGGTATGTATGGCACATTACTGGAGTAAGCGTAATGCAATACCCATGTATCATACCTTACAAAATTATTAATTTATTATTTTATAATCTTCCTTAATTATCCATTAACATTATAGATTAACTTGTATGATAGTTAATACAACAATGTATATTTGTATTGAAGCTTGCATGTAACTGTTCAGTTGAGTCAGATTAAATATTATTCTTCGGACGCATCAAATTCCATTTTATTTGTAAGTCAAGGGGTTAAGCAAACCCAAATTTTTACATTTTCATTATGAAGCACACTTGTTTCATGTCTGGTTAAGATTAACGATAAATGCTGTAAATGCCCTCGGATTGTGTGTACTCTTATGGATTAATTTTGATAATAACCATATTAACGCGACCCTCGGTGAAATCTCACCGGTTTTAGAATACCACTATTGAATTATTATTGTTTTATTAAAGAATTAACTGAATTTGGTCAAAGACGCTTCCACGTGTAGCGCGTTATCGCCAATCACAACATCCAAATTGTCTTGAAATTTTTTATATAAATTTGAGACACCATACCAAGTTGAGAATAAGAAAAGGTATTACTAAAACTTATTATTGTAGTATTATGATTCTCAATAATTTTTGTTTATTTTTAATAATTTTAATTAAACCACGCATTTCGAATTCCAAACTTTTTTTTTCCAGCTACATTTTTTGATAATTTGTGTATCTACACTTTTTGAGTTTACACTTTTCGTTAAAATGTGTAGCTACATTTTTCATTAACGTTAAGTACTTCACACCGGTGACAAAATTCCAAAAAATTCATGTTAAAATGTAAATCACATCCCATAATCCAAATGTAACAATGATCGGCCAAGAAACATCCTAGATCTTAATAATAATGTGGATAATGTTTAAAAAAAACGTTTTTTCCGGAACATTTTAAAATTTCAGTAAAATCGGGATTTTAAAAAGCAGCAATTTAAGATGTGAGATATTGATAATTCGAGATATAGAAATTCGAGCTTTTGTATCGACCGTATTTGAAATTTTCACTCTCCAGGATAAAAGATGATTTTAAAAGTAGTACATTGCCAAAGCTCATCCGTCGAGTTTTCAGAATTATATTAACCCGAAATTGTATATAACCTAAAATGTTTGTCAAGCATAGCCCTCCGGCCATTTGCCCAACCGATTTTATAACAACATTAAGTGGTAGTATGTATTACCGTTCGCAAAATTAAATTACTTTGTTTACAAATCCAAGATCATTAGCATATCCCGTTTTTCCACTAATATTGCTTCGGTGTCCCTCAGCCTAGGGTACTCAGAGGGCTTCGGCTGTCTCTGTGTACACCTAGGTAACACCAAGGTAGCCGCGTTCTCGTTGCGGGGGGCGGGTACCGCTTCGACAGTAGCAAAGTGCTACAGGGGACCAAATGCCAGTGGTATAAATTGGCTAAAACAAACAATGAATACAACAAATACGGAATGTAATACCCCAGGTGGTACAGCAGCAGATATGCTGCCAAATCCACACTCTTCGGAGGCAGGCCCAACAGATTCTGGGGTGGGCCAATCATTGTTTAACCCATTTGGACGAAGTTCCAAATTATCAAGGTCACCAAGATCTTCAACTGGAAATATATTTCAGTACGAGAAGGAAAATGCCGAACTCCGTGAACAACTAAGAGTAATAAAAGAATTTACTACTAAATTGAAAGAAGAATTTACAATTTTAAAGAAAGAAAATGAAGAACTCAAAAAAGCAGTTGAAACACGTGCAGAACTTGGGACGACACCTAGCCCAACAATCGATGATGGCATTAATCCATTCCATAGAGATGAAGAAGAATTAGAAAGAGAAACAAATTGGATGTTGAACCGGAATAAAAGACCAAGTAAGAAAAGGAAAGCGCAACACTCACCAGAAATGGCAGTGACTTTACCATCAACTTCAAAAGAGGTTTCCAGAAATCAATTAATCATCAGGAAACAACTAGCTCTAGAACAACAACCAGCTAAACCGAAAGAAAAATCACCTCCACCAATAAATGTCGTCGGGATATCAAATTTCTCCACTATACAATCGATTATGAAATAGATTACGATAGCCGAGTACAAACTCGTATCTCTAAACAACAGACTCTGAAACTTATAGAGCCTTGGCTACAAAGCTTAATTCCGAGGGGCATCAGTGGTTTACCTATGAGGATAAGAATGATCGCCCAATTAAAGTTTTGGCTAGAGGTCTTCACCCAACCTGAGCAAAAGAGGAAATGATTGAGGATCTCAAGCAAAAGGGTTCTCAAATAGAAAACGCCGTAAACATGATTAAGAATTAAAAAATCGAAACTGAACAAGGAGTTCAAGTTAACAAAGAAGGGCTTCCACTATTTATGCTCACTTTTAATAACAAACAAAAAGTGGAAGATGTGTATAATATCAAGGCAATACTTAGCATGAGAGTTAAAATAGAGCCATTGAAAAAAATAGCGGATTAATACCGCAGTGCAAAAAATGTTAAGGTTTTAATCATACGCAGAAATATTGCCAAAGAGAGATTAGATGCGTGAAATGTGCCGGAAAGCATCATGCCCAGGTATGCCCGGTTAGTAAAAATATTGCTGCAAAATGTGTCAATTGCAATAAGTCACATCCCGCAAACTACCGGGGATGTGAAATAGCTAAGGAGCTACAAAGAATAAGAAACAAAACGCGAAAACAAAGTCCAGGAGTATCGGTAAAAAATTATCAACTTCCACCAATCAACTTCCATCATCACTTCCACCAAAGAGGAGTCTAAATCTCATACTAGTAAAACCGGAGAACCAAAACTATACTCGCAAGTAGTCTTGACAAAACTAGATATTTCGGAGGGCACTACCGAAGGTACAGAAGTGATCCAAAAGATACTAAGAAGCATGGAAGCTCTTAACATTCGTCTAGCTAAACAAGAGAAATGCCTTCAAGCTCTAAGCAACTGGTTTGATAAGCAAGACTCTCTAAATGAAATGAAATCCATGCTATATTGAAATGATGCAAACAACAACAAATAAAACATTAAGAATAGTAACCTGGAATGCAAATGGGCTAATGCAAAATATTCCAGAATTAGAAATTTTCCTAAATACTAAAAAAATAGATATATGCCTAGTATCGGAAACCCATTTTACTTCAACTTCATATCTTAAAATATATGGATACAATTGTTACCACGCCATTCATCCAGAAGGAAGGGCAAGGGGAGGATCGTAGGTGGTTATAAAAGAAAATATCAAACACTTTATAGATCTTAAAATTGAAGAGGAATTAATGCAAGAAGTCACCTTAAAAGTATTTATAAATAACAACAAATAATATAGTGTATCGTCAATATATTGCCCCCCGAGATATAATTTAATTAAACAAGACTATTGCACGTTATTTAAATCACTTGGATCAAGTTTCATAATCGGAGGTGATTTTAATGCAAGAAACACCTACTGGCGATCAAGAGTAACCTCTTAAAAAGGAAGGGAGCTGTTTGCAGCAGGAAGACTATGCAATTGCGATTTTCATTCTGGAGATCAACCAACTTATTGGCCTACGGATAGAAACAAAATACCCGATATCATTGACGTCTTTATCACCAAAGGTATAGACGAAAACTACATATACCTAGAAAGCAGCGAGGGGATTGAACTTGTTGAGGATAATATTGATCTTCAGGTGCCAATTAAAACCCCGATAGAGCTAGAAGAAGAACTAGAACAACTCAACAACAGTATACAAGAAGCGGGTGGAGTAGTACCCCCTCAAGTTCAAAGGAAATGCGCAAAACGCTATTTAACTTCTAGAAATTAGGGAACTGGTTGCAGCAAAACGAAAAGCAAGAAAGGCCTGGCAAAGAAGTCGAGCGCCAGAATATAAAACAACTCTTAATTTTTTATCCAATAAACTAAAGTTGCTAATTAAAGAAATCAAAAACGAGTCCATTACTAAATACTTGAGTGGCCTTATTTTGGAAAAAGATACCGAGTACTCCCTTTGGAAAGCGACAAAAAGTTTAAAACGACCTAAACTACAAATTCCACCAGTCAAAAATGAAGATGGCACATGGGCTATAAGTGCAAAGCAAAAAGCTTCGTTGTTTGCAACCCACCGCGAGAACACGTTTCAGCCTCTACCTAGACAAACTGCAGAGGAAAACAAACCACCAGTATATAAAATGGATAACTGCAATATATCTCCTGTCACATTACAAGAATTAAAAGAGGGAATCAATCTCAACCTAAATACAAAGAAATCTCCAGGATATGACTTAATTACAGGACAAGAAGTAAAAGCTCTTCCTAAAAAGGACTACGTAAACTACTCCAAATAATTAACGCATTGTTCAGACTTAAACACGTTCCAAAGTAGTAGAAATAATTATGATACCCAATCCAAACAAACCACTAAATGACAAAAATTCGTATAGGCTGATTTCCTTACTGACAATAATTTCAAAATTATTCGAGGCACTATTCCTAAAGAGACTAAAACCAATAATAGCAGAAAGAAATCTTGTTCCTCCACATCAATTTGGCTTCAGAGAAAACCATTCAACAATAGAACAAGTACACCGAATTACAAACATAAAGACGTACTTGAAAAAAAGAAAGTATGTTCAAGCGTCTTTTTGGATGTATCACAGGCCCTTGACAGAGTATGGCATAAAGGTTTGGAATATAAATTACAAAGAGACTTACCAAATCAGTTTTATGAAATTCTAAAATCTTACATATCTAACCGGCACTTTCGAGTTAAATTAGATGGCGAATACTCAGAAATAAAGAAAATATCAGCAGGAGTACCACAAGGTAGCGTTCTGGGACCAACTTTATATGTTCTATACACCTCGGACGTTTGCGGATGATACGGCCATCTTAGCAGTTGCTAATTGCATAGGAGAATCTACAAGCAAATTGCAAAGAACTACTAATATTGTCAGTACCTGGACCAAGAGATGGCGAATAAAACTTAATGAAACAAAATCTGTTCACGTAAACTTTACCAACAAGAAGGTCAACTGGATACCAGTAGAACTGAACTCTCAGCAAATTTCCTATGCAAACACGGCAAAATATCTAGGCATGACCCAAGACACGAAACTAAAATGGAAAGAGCATGTGAAAAAGAAAAAAGAAGAATTAAACATCAAATACAGAAAGATGGATTGGCTCTTAGGAAGAAATTCTGAGTTAACTCTACAATTACTACTATACCGGCAAATCCTAAAACCTGTGTGGACTTACGGTATTCAGCTCTGGGACTGTACAAAAAAAACCAATGTCAATATCATTCAGTCATTCCAAAACAAAGTCCTTCGTGGAATAGTTAATGCACCGTGGTACATAAGAAATGACAACCTCCATAGAGATCTGAAGATGGATTTGAAAGAAACCGCATGATCTACCGCATGATCCAATCAGGATCGACTAAAAATATAATAAAATTGTAAAGGGGACTAGTCAAAGGGCTACAACCCTCCAAACAAGAATATAAATTATGAAAGATAAATTACTAGATGATTTGTAAATCAGTTGTAATAAATAAATATATATAAAAAAAAAAATATTGTTTCGGTAATATTTGGGATAACATACATCTTCGAAATACTGTATGCACCTAAAATGGGTAGCACAGAGATACAGCGACTACACAGTGAGGCTTTATTCATCATTACTATTTATTTTTCACTGGATTTTGCCAGAAATACCCAGTTGGTCAAACTATCACGTTTATAAGGATTATTAACCGATGAAATTTAACATTTTTTAACTTTAATGTTCATTGCAGCACATTAATAGTTTGACAATCTATCTTTTTGTATCAAAGTCTACTTTTTAACAAAAGTGTCTCATATTTTAAATTTTTTCAAAATTGTTCTAAAACAACTAAAGCTTTATCACATGTTAAGTGAGGATGAAGCTCTCCACCTTGAAATGGTGATTGTTGACATAGTCGACGCTATTTGAGTAACTGTCTACATACATTGTCTACCAATGTAGAATATTAATTAAACTACGTACCGTAGACAATACGGCCCAACACTGTCAGTTATTGGTAGATGCCATTAGAGATACTACTTACATGCTAAATTGCCCCGACTACGACCAAATTACATAATTAATTTCGCAATTTAAAATTTAGGTTTCGACCCAATACGCCATTGTTTACCGCCATGAAACGGTATTTGTGGGGCTTTAGATTCTCTTTGATTATCTCAGTAATAATGTACCTTAAACCTACATCTCACCACGCTCGAACGGAGGATACAAAAGGGGGAACTATATCTCACGATTTAATTAAATTTTACAACTAAATAAGTCGAGGAGTGTGACGAAAAAATTCAATAAAGAAAATTAATCGATCTGTTTACATTCATTGAATCTCGGAATAGATAAAGACGAACTCTTATGTGCATATATGTAAACTACAGAGATATTCTCGTATATTTATAAATTATGGCATATAATTAAATAGTGATGCTATTATAAGTGAAAATAAATAAAAATCGAATCGTATGTATGACTTGAGAAATATGATACAAATAATTTTATTGTAACAATTATTTCAATTATACTTTTATATCAAGAGCATTTTAAATATTTATGTAACTCTAAGCTTTGTACTCGTATCATTGTTCGTAGATTTTCTTTTTATATTCTACCACTTGGAAAATATAATTTATATTATTATACGCTGACATATGTTGATGTACACAGCCCATATGTTCAAATATCTTGTGTATGTATATATTCATTATTATTATTTGCCGTTTGTTTAAAATTTATTATTGCTTGTATTTATTTTTAATGTGAAAGAAGCTTTCCACAACATTTTTCTATACCTTTTGGGAAAATTTTGTTTTTCAACATATGATACAATTTATAATGTAATTAACGGTGCTTTATATACGTATATACACTTAGACTAAAAGGTATTCGGATATATTTAAAGTTTGTACTGAAACATTTCTACAAGTTGAAGTCATCTAAACTTATTCGTTCTGTTATGCTATTGGTAAACTTATTTTATGGACTGTTATAACGGGATAGTCTATAAGCTCTTCCCCAAAACCATGAGCGTATCTTCTGATCGCGATCGTCCATCAATTACCTAAGTTGTATTCTCATCCAAATTTAATAGACTTGCGACTTTATTTTAATTTTGTGTAAACCATCAAAATATTCTCAAACAAACGTCCTAACCCTAAGCGAGTATATCATCCAAAATGAGAATAATCCAGTACTAACCAACAAACATACGGACTGGGAAGTTTCAAAGTTCACCTTGAACAAAGAGTTCTTTTGAAAGTTCCTTTAAAAATTATGGATGAACTGGACAAACAAATAGAAAAGTTCATTACGGATATTCAACAATCAGCATGGGAAAGTAATCCAGAAATCAAATGAAGGCTAAAAGGAAATAACTATCCAATAGAAATTAGAAATCTCGTTAGGGATAAACGAAAATCAAGAAAAAAGTGGCACCAAAATACCGCTCAATCTTACTCAACAATTAACAAGAGAAATCCAGAAACTAAAAAATCAGTCAGTTAATTTCTACTGAAATAAGTTGACGAATGACAGTAATACAAATTATTCGCACTGAAAAGCAACTAAAACTCTGAAAAGGCCAATAATGCCGATTCATCCTACCAGGAAAATTGATGGAACATGGGCAAATAAAAACAAAAAAAAAAGCTGAAGGATTTGCTAATCATCTTGAAAATATATTTCAACCTTCATGTCAAGATGTCACACCTACATCGCCTACTGAAGTAACAAACGAAATTAAAAACAATTTAAACTTAAAGAAAGCACCAGGGGTTGATCTGATTACCGGAGAAATAATAAAGCAGCTACCGAGAAAAGGTACTTGATGATTCCCAAACCAGGAAAACAGCCACATCTATTAACGTCATATAGGCCTATATCGTTGCTGCCAATAATGTCTAAACTCTTTGAAAAGTTTTTCAACTCCCAACTATTGATCAAGTGCATAGAATAACCAATACCAGTGGGAAGACTTTAGAAGAGAAAAAAGTTTGTTCCGCAGTATTCCTTGATGTAGCGCAGTTTAATCTAAAACATAAATTAATCCTACCTAATCAGTACAGCATAATACTGGAATCGTATATAACGGAAAGATATTTCAGGCTTAAGCAAGAAGACGAATATTTTGAGATTATGGAAATAAGAGCAAGAGTTCCACAAGGAAGTGTACTTGGGCCACTTCTGCTTTTACTATACACCCGAGAGGTTCTAATTCCACAAAACAACACGATAGCCACTTTCGCCTATGACACAGCCACCATGGCAGTAGGATAACAACTCAGATACAACAGAGAAATTACAAACCACCAGCGCTGGAAAGCTCATGTAAAGAAGAAAAAAGACTGAGGAGTTGGGATTAAAATACAATAAAATGTACAGGGTGTCCACCGGGAAGGTATACTTCTTTGTTTGTTTATGATTTTTGATTAAATGAAAGAGAATGGATCAATTTATATTGATAAATGTTTTATTTAATGTCGTCAATTATGTATGGAATACAATATCAGATAAATGTCCGCCTCTGTTAGCCTCACAAATGCGAGCCCTTTTGAGCACATTTGTAATTACATTCTCACACATTTCACGCGGTATTTCATTAATTTCATCACGAATTTTTAGTTTGAGTTGCTCAAGCGTTTCTGGTTTGTTTGCATAAGCCTTACTTTTTAGATATCCCCACAAAAAGAAGTCCGGAGCAGTCAAATCAGGCGACCGCGGAGGCCAATCAACATCACCATTTTTTGAAATAACTTGTTGTGGAAAGAGTTCTCGCAGTAATTCCATTGTAATCCTGGTTGTATGCGATGTGGCACCGTCTTGTTGATACCACATGTTAATCAAGCCCAAAGTATGCAGTTGTGGCGTTAAAAAGTTTTCAATCATATCACGATATCGCTCCCCATTCACAGTTACCGTTACGCCGTTTTCATTTTCAAAGAAGTAAGGTCCAATGATTCCTCCTGACCAAATTGCACACCAGACTGTCACTTTTAATGGATGTAAAGGTGACTGATGAATAATGTGAGGGTTTTCTATTGCCCAGAACCGACTATTCTGTTTATTCACATATCCATTTAAATGAAAATGTGCCTCGTCACTTTCTTGTCGTAACTTTCTCATCATCACAGTAATCAATGATTGATTTTGATAAAATGTTTTAACGATTAAAACACGATGGTTTATCGAATATTTTTCCATAATAAATTTGCCACGTGTCTACTGCACGACTGTCAAGTATGAACTGTCAATACTAATACTCGCCTAAATGGCGGCAAAACAAAGTAGTATACCTTCCCGGCGGACACCCGTTTGTTACTGGGAAGAAATTCTCATCTATCAATCCCTAATAAGCTTCTGCTTTATAATCAAGTATTGAATCCTGTCTGGACTTATGGTATACCCAACGGATATTACCCAACGATTCCAAAATAAAGTACTAAAAAACATCATCAACGCACCATGGTTTGTCAGAAATAGCGACATCCATAGAATCCATCAAAACCGAAATTATTAAATTTGCTAGAAGTCATGAACAACGGCTACTCCACCATGTCCACATAGAAGCCATCCAGAAGTAAAGAAGGCTCAAAAGAGTAAAGCGTTTTGAGTTAGCGTAAGATCAGCTAAACTAAATCCCTATCTAGCGCACAACAAAACTGCGATCAAATAATAAATATCAAAGCTAAGGAGTACATCAACGGATGAACCCTTAAATTCAAGTCAATTGTAGTAATTTAAGTTAGGTCGTTGTAAAATCTTGGAATGTTGCAGAGAAATTGATGGTTGCCGCGAAAATTGTATCGAAAATCGCTTCTCATTATACGAGTATGTTGACCACTTCGATTAAAAAACTCTCAATACCTTATAGGCATACAAGTGTTTTAACGGCAAGATGTTGGTTGTAGTGAATAAATTCCAAGATGGTTCAGTTCGTGGTTTCCTTAGAAATATTCTCAAAATAATTTTTTTTGGACATATAAGGGGTGCAGAGTATAGTTGCATAACAATCACCACAGCATGCCAATCCATATTCTAATTTAGCCATAACTAGTGCATTATAAGCAATTTTTAGCACCGGAGTAGGACAACATTCACAAAGGAGGTAAAAAATTCTAGTTGTTGATGACAGATACCGATTGACTGAATTAACATGCGTTTTCCATTTTAGGCAAGTGTCCAAGTGAACACCAAGATATTTAGACGAGTCAACAGGTTCGATGTCAAAACACTCAGAATGGCAACCACTAGGTGCACATTCAAGCCTGCTGTAATTACTCACTCGAGGCAAAAAGGCCAAATTAACATTACCAGACAATTTAAACAACATGAATTAAGTTGTCTGGCTTAGATTCAAACGATGCTTGTCGAACCATAAGAGTACAATTTTTAGATCAGTATTGATCATCGAAATAACGTTACTGGGAGAATTCCCACAATAAGCTAAGGCTGTGTCATCGGCAAACAGGGTAGGATTACCATGATGATTCAATTTAAACACCGAGTTAGTGTAAATAAGAAATAGCAATGGGCCTACTACTGAACCGTGGGGTACCCCAACCCTAATAAATTTCGTATCGCTTAGCTTGTCATTACCTTAACTCTCACCGGTCTACCATCTAAATACGATGCTAACCACTTATTTGAAACTCCCCTAAACCCTATATTATACAAAATAGAGAGCAGAAGCTTGTGATCAACCATGTCGACGGCTTTAGCTGTATCAATAAATAAAGCACCGCAAGTATTACCTTTATTTAAACCAATATTCCAACAAGGCCGATTCGGTACTCATACCTCGACGAAAGCCATGTTGATGAATACTCAGTACTCCCGATTGGTCTAAAAACTAGAAACCCTATTTTAATTGCCTTTTACAGTACTTTTAAGATTACTGGTTGCAAGGCAATAGGTCTATTATAGTTGCTGTTTTCAATCGATTGGGTACAACTCCCAGCTCCAAGGAAAGGTTGAAAATGTGTGCAAGAACGGGACTAATATGTCCAGCAATGGTTTTTAGTATATAATTACTCAGGCCAACGTTAACAATTGAGTATTTCGGTTCCAAAGTACAAGTAATTGAAAAAACTTCATAACTAGTCACTGGGAACATAAAAATCGTTGACGGACTGAAATCAAAAGGCAAATCGGAACTAGATGACGCACCAAATTTAGCACCTAAGTCTTTAGTAATACTAGAAAAATAACAATTAAACTCATTGGCAATTGCTAAATCACTCGTAAGAAGTTCTCCGTTCTGTGCTAAAATAGATTTAACTAGTGCCGTTTTAGGTTTACGAGTTAAGATTTCGTTCACTAAAATCTAGATTTTTTTATATCACCGCGGTTAACTGAAAAACGCTTAGAATAATAGATTTCCTTTTCTTTTTTGATATCCATATTAATTATGGTGCACATTCTATTATAGCTTTCGCGAAGTACCGCATTATCAAGACGCTTAGTTAACTTGGTTCGCAGTTTATTCCCTTTATTAATTCGTCGCGCAAGGTCAAATGAAATCCACCCCAATCCATATGATCCAACCTTTCATATAACAATAACAGATTGAGCTTCTTTCTTATTCTCGTGGAATTTTGGTAGAGCCAGATAACAGTATCTGAGAAACCTTAAACCATATCTCAATCAAAGGATGATCACAAATTTCTAGGTCCAAAGCTGACGCTGTCATACCTGAAAGATCATTAGATCTAAGCCGAGCAAAAAAGTGACCAATGCAAGTTAAAGAAAAAGCAGTAACACTCGTGGGAATATTAATCAGTGATTCAAGCCCAAAACAAGACATTAGGTTTATATAATCTGCAAAGTCACGATTATCCATAAAAACTAAAAAGATTGGAGGAGAATTATTTCTCTACATCGATCAAGCCAAAATATGTAATATCAAATACATGTTGTCACTTTCTTTCACATAGTAAAAGTAAGTATAGTAATCAAGAAAATTTTCGACCTCGAAATTATTGCAGATTTGTCATTCGCTATACCGCCGAAGTCCTACAGAATGATTTTCAAAGCTGTCTGTCTGGTTATGTTCCCTTTATAGTACACCTCCATGAAACTAGCCCGAAATTTTGATTTTTTCTTATCGCAATACAACTTCTGTCATGACAGAAAATATACCCAAATTATAACTATAAAGCAATTTTGTGTCGCGAGCAAAAAATTTCGTGAGACGGGCATGCTAGAGAACAACAGAAGCGGTCGCCGCTTTGTGTAATTTATGTCCATTTTATTGCATTTTTTTTAAAAGAAATCAAATGGATCACATTTATTTTGAAAAGTATAGCATTCATATGAAAATCGGTTCAAAAGAAGAGAATAACAATAGATACTAAGTTAAATTTGCAGCAATACTGGATGTTCATCAGTTTTCCAAAATGTACGCTGAAATGACCTTAGGCAGACCAACTGATCGGAATGAAACATCTCATACATTTCGAAAACCAGTAATATTTTCTCGAAATCTATCCACCGAAAGTAGCAGCTTTAAAAATGAGCTTTTAAGTTGTTTGCAATTATTTCGAAAAGAATGTAGCGTGATAATTTTTTAAATTTTAGAAGAGAAGATATTGCTTTTAAATTGATCAATGCATCGTAATCCGCTATATCGCCGAAGTCAAAAGTATTTTTTAAAAAGTCTCTGCGTGTGCGTGCGTATGTAGTTCTGTGTAGAACCGTAGCTTCCCACCAGCCCAGATGGACAATCCTAGGTCAAAAAAGCACTAAAATACATAACACTAATATACATTCTGTCAAAAAAGTAACGGGAATTGGTCCATAAAACATAAAATATTTATTATTCATTCGAATTTATTGTATCGCCTACTTTTAGGCTTCTTCCGAAATAATACACTTATGCCAACGAATAATCCACTCATCAAAACATTTTTCATGCACTTTCCGGAATCGACCTCTGTTCTTGCCGCGAATTCTCTATGTCTTCATAGAGTCATATCAGGTAAATACGGTAGTTGTTCGATGATATTTGTTGAGTTGTTTGCCAGAAATTCGGCACTTTAGCCTTTTTCGACGAATTTGCTCTCTCAAACGCCCAGATAATATTATTTATTTACCTTCTGACCTTCTAGCGAGAATTTCGAGTGCTCAATACCGCGATAAGCAAAGAAAACAGTCAACATTACATTCACTTTGATCGACTTTGACGATGTTTTTTGCTTTCGTCTCAGTTAGAAGGCGCCATTCCGAAGCTTGTTGACAGGTTTCCAACGCAATTCAAGCAGGAACAATCGTGTTAAAAAACCACAATGGTATGAATTGATCCGTGAGACAAAAAAGTTCAGTGGCTATCTCTCTCAAACCTAAATAACGATTTTCCATCACTAATGGATGTGACCTTCTAACACAACGAAAAATCGTGCATTGAGTCGATACAATGTACATGGGAATCATAAAAAGGACATAATTTATAAATCCACGAAAATGTCGGACATGTGCCAAGTGAAAATTGTAAAATTACTCGAATTGGAAATATAAAATGGAATTGATGTTATTGAAGAAAAATCTATGGAAGTAAATGATTCTGAGTGATATACCCGGTAAAGGTGATGGTAAATAAATTATTGAATGGGAAGAAGCTGATGATCATGTTCGTGGGACAATTGTCTTATTAGTTGAAGACTTTCAATACGCTGACGAATAAGAAACGTTCAGGATCATATAAATCGTATACAAGACCTATTCAAGAAGTGGCATTGCCGAAGACGCATTATCAGAAAAGTGGACTGTGGCAATATTACTGAATAGTTTGCCGAGGAATACGATTCGTTAACCATGGTTTTGGAATCTTGAAAGGAGCCTAAATTTTCATTTGGTTTGATGCAACAAAAGATAATTGCCGAGTATATGAAAGACGATTACATGCAGGTGATTGGATGATTATGATGATGATGATTCGAAATTAAGGAAATTGACTAAATCATCTGCTTTATTGGACTTAATTCATAGCGACGTTTGCAGTTTACCAACGGCATAAATCAGAAGTTGAAATCAAGTGCAAGGAATTTGTACAAACGAAATTTGATTGTAAAAAAAAGGCGTTGAAGAATTCCTAATATAGCAAGAAATTCAAGTCTTAATAACAGCAGGTTATTCGCCACAGCAAAATGGAGTTGCTCAAAGAAAAAATAATATTGGTTGAAATGGCACATTGCACATTAATTGATGCAAATGCAGCCAATTATATTCGAAATCGTTTATAAATCGTCTATAATAAAGTTAAACCAGTATGATAGATTTTCATATAGTTGGGTCTAAATGCTTCGTTCACATACCTAAGACGAAAAGAGATAAACTGGAAAACACAGCGATTGAAATGACTTTTCTGGGATATGATACCAACTCTTAAGGCATTCCGTTGCTACAATCCATTAACCAAAATATGCCAAATCACTTAAATTAAATGGTGGTGAAAACGACTATGATTGTTGATTTGAATGCGAGTTCCAGTAAATCAAATAAAGGCCGTTCGAATTCATCTGGAAAAACCAGAGACGTTCGATTGAAGAAATTTTTGTTCAAATTTTCCATACATCAAGCTTAAACGAGGCAATTTTATGTGACCAGAAGGTAATTAATTTCATATTGCCTGGTAGCACGTGGTAGCTGAAAGCTAAGAATGTAAACAAACTGCTTACTTATTAGCTGAAGAAAATGAAATAACCGTTAAATGAAGGAAATAACTATAAAAAGAAATTTAATGAACTGTGCATTTAACAACAAATGAGCTTGAAAGCTCAACATTACGTGTGCGGTTCAATATTAAATTATAATGTAAATAAATAAATAAATAAATAAATAAATAAATTGTGGTTAGAACCTATGAAGGATGAAATGGAAAATGAAAATAAATGGTTTCGTATTTAATCAATATTCGATCAATCGAGCCATCTTGTAACTATATTCATGTTAAAGCGTCAACATTTCCCTCTAAAAATCAGTATGTGTCATTTCGCTGCAGTGTAAACAACATATTTTTTGTGCTCTAACAATATCAACCTTTGTGCCAATAAAGCACAATTTGTAGGAATGAACCGTTGCTTTTTCGTTTTAATTTGAAGAGAATTGCAGCTAATGGATTCGATTGATGTGAGAAGCATATGGGGAACCTGCTCCATCAATAAAAACATGTGGGTGCTGGTTCCGCCATTATGCATTATTGGACCAAGATTCATGCCACACTCAAGAGGAGTACGCTGAAATTTTGAGAGTGACTCAACAAGCGATTTAAATGGGTATGGTGCAAAAAGAAGAAAATTTGGTTCCGTATGAACTGAAACCGAATATTCATTACTGGAGAATGTTATGAACAACAACTGATGCAATTAAGCCGAAAATTGAAGCTCAAACGCCCACGATATACCAAAAGACATGACAAAGTGATCGTTCAGCACGACAACGCTCGGCCACCTGTTGATAGAGAGTCAGGGAAACTTTTGAGGCGTTCCAATGGGATGTCCTACCCCACCAGCCGTATTGCTCCAGACAATGCTCCCATGCTCCCTCCGACTACCTCTTGCTTCGGTATATGGCTCATGGCCTGAGCGAGCAGCACTTCGCTGCATTCGAAGAAAGCATAAATTGGGTCGATTCTTGAATAGCCTCAAAACACGAGGAAAGATGGGAAAAGTCGTAGCTAACGATGGACAATACTTTGAATAAAATACATTGTACCAATTTCTCTGAATAAAGCTTCGAACTTATAAAAAAAACTCAAAACTTATTTGTACCCTCAATAGTAACGACCAGTACAAACTAACGGCAATTTAGTTTAGTCGTCAGTTTAGTATAATGTATGCGATATTATTTTCTGCAAAATTTGATCCCAGAACAACAGATGTTGATCCCAAAAACCTTTTCGTATTCTTTGGACGAAAAACATTGCTATTTTTTAGCCAGATTAATTAATTTTGACAATATGTTTAATCGGCTATTGTAAAATCCGAACTAAGTTTGCTGTAGTTTAGATGTAACATCGGTACAATTTGGAGACAAACTGGAGGTACTAAAAAGCAGCATGGGAAAGTTCTCCTACTAATCATACCGAATCCCGTAGAAACCAAAATTATCCTCAGTCAGGGAATTGGTTAGAAGGAAACCGAAGGCACGATGACCTGGCAAAGGACACGCGCCTCGGAAAACAAAAAATCTTCAATTATCTGTGCAATAAACTGAAAAAACTTAAAAAAGAAATTAAGAACGAAACTATTAACAACTAATAAAGTGGTCTCACCGAACATAAGGACACTGATTACTCTCTTTGGAAAGCAAGAAAGGGATTAAAAGGACCAAAGGACCAAAATGCATGTGCCGCCTATTAAAAATGAGGAAGGAAGCTGGGCCAAAAGTGACAAGTAAAAAGCTACTGTATTTGCGGCTCACTTGGAATAAACCTTTCAACCGTTACCTAGGCAAACTGCAGAAGAAAACATATCAACAATTAGCAAATCAAGTACAATTTAAATGCAAAAAGCTTCAGGTTATGATTTAAATACTGACCAAGTCGCCAGCCATTACCGAGAAGGGTTTACGAAAATTGGTTCAAATAATCAATACTCCCTTCCGACTAAAATGTGTCCCACGATAGTGGAAGGTTTCTGAAGTAATTATGATTCCTAAACCAGGCAAAAGAGCAAACAACAAAAAGTCGTACAGGCCGATTTCACTACTTCCTGTAATTTCAAAATTATTTGAAAAATTACTGCTCAAAAGGCTGAAGCCAATAATAGAAGAACGAAATTTAATTCCACCACACATATTTGGCTTTAGGGAAACCCACTCTACGATAAAACAAGTTCACAGAATCACGAACATAATAGAAGATACGCTTGAGAAAATATAAATATGCTCCAGGATCTTCTTAGATGTAGCACAAGCTTTCGATAAAGTTTGGCACCAAGGACTTGAATTTAAATTGCATCGGGATCTACCTAAGCAGTTATATCAAATTCTTAAATCTTACATTGCAGATCGGCATATCCGTGTAAAAGAAATAGCACATTAGCCTAAACGAAGCAAAATCGGTTCATGTAAACTTCACAAACCAGAAAGTTAACTGGATTCCAGTGGAACTTAATTCAAGGCAGGCTCCAAATGCAAACAGCCAAATACCTTGTTATGAACTAATCTTCAATTTTTTAATATTTCATAGTATTGTTACGAATTGTACTCTACACAAGCATGTCACTTGGTAGTCGAGTGGTTAACGTATACACCACCAACTATTATCAACCCAAAGGTCACGAGTTTCGGACCCAGTGTAAGTAAGCGATTATTAATCTTAACGTCATCGATTTTGTCGGATCAATCATTCCTCGAATACTGATTAGGAATTGGATTTTAGAATGGCATTTCAAGTGGAGGGGAGTATGGAGATAACGAAAGAAAATATTGGATTTAACAACGAGCGTTAATCACATTAAGTCAGGGAAATGATGCTGTGGAATATTCGCGAACACAACTACATAAAAGTGAATTACAATTGCAAATACAGATACATTGCCAGATGCAATAAAAAGAATAATCTCGAATAGCGACAGAGAAGTATATAAGCGCGATTAATTTGGGACTAATGGAAGAATATACAAGTTAAAATGTGAAAAGATAAACAGTGCGAAAAGTAGTGATCAGCAAAAGTGAACAGTTAAAGTTAACAGTAGAAGGGAATTAGTGAGCAGTGAACGAGAGAAATTTGTTAATTGCTGTGGAATTTAAAGCTGTTGGAAAATAAAGTTTTTAACTTAAATTGCTGAGTGTTTTATTTATAAAATCGTGTTCGAGTCCTTATCGTTATGTAATAAAAAAATTAAAATTTTCATAAAAAATTGCTTTATTGCTTTTCAAAATATTCGCCTTTAAATTCTATACACTTTTGCATACGAAGTTGATAGCTCCAATGATTTTTGAACGCGATTGATTCTTCAAGCGATAAAAATTGTTGTCCACGCATCTTATCTTTGATTGTTGGGAACAGGAAGAAGTCATTGGGTGCCAAGTCGAAATTGTAAGGCGGAAGACCCATCAATTATATCGTTTGAGTGCTCAAATGCTCGCTTGTTTGATGTGATGTGTGCGAGCTCGCATATTCGTAATGCAAAATGATTCGTCGTTTTGGGTTAATTTCTCGCAATTTGTTGAAAACCTCGAGTGAACAAATGGTCGTATACCAAGCTGAATTGACTGTCTTTTGATTTTCAAGAGCCACAGTAGCTATATGATCGGTTTTCGTGAAGAAAGAGCTCCCACACATTTTGTTAGTTTTTCTTCGAAATGGAAGACACAAACAGTCGAGTGCCATTTTCTTTCCGGCTCATACGCACATATCCATGACTCGTCATCTGTCACGATCTTGTATACATTTTTGGAAGTACCTCCAACGAATTTTTCAAGCATCTGGTGCACCAATCGACACGAACTTTTTTTTGTGCGTCTGCGTCAACAAATGTGGGATCCAACGAGCACATAGCTTCCGCACCTTTAAATGTTCATGTGAGATCGTATGTACGCTGGTGTTACTAATGCCTAGGCATGCCTCGATTTCATCAAACAGCTTAACCTAAATTGAAAAATAATAAAAATTACAACCTTCGCACCATAACCCAAAGATTCATTGTAGAGGGTGATTCTAACTGGTTATCAATTTAATTAAAATACATAATGAAATTCCAAAAACGCTTCTACTACTTTACAATGCTAATTGATTTCAAGCGGAGAAAAGTCCAGTAACCTTCCCCTCATACAAACTTGTCCAAGTGATTTAAAATACCCTAATAATCGGGAAATTATTATTGAAATGCTTAAACATTCATCAAATAAATTCGGGCCTAATGTCAAACCAAAGTAAAATGTTTTATAATTAATTGCCGACATACATTAGTATCTGTATCGATTTCCTGAAGGAATACAAAACTAATAAATATTCACGAACCAGAACCCGAAAATCAATAAGCAACTAAAAGTTTAATTTCACAAAAAAGCTCTATAAAATAATATACGAGTAAACTAAACGTGCAGGGTATAAGGTAGGGAACCTATATGTAGTAAAAAATTTATTTACTCATAAAATATTTATAAATTTGTAAAATACCATGTAACTTCAAAAATAAACTAAAATAAATAACAATAGTAATATGTTATAATATAAAAGAAGGAAACTCTACAGAATTATAACGACTTAATGAGGCAATTAAAACAAAAGAACAGAAAGCTCAATAATTTATACACACATAGTATGTGTCTATATGTATGTAAACTACTTGTTCTTATCCTCAGGTATTTCCTACCAAATAACATAAAAAACTAAAGCTCCTCTCCAAGGTCAATAAACTAATTACATGTATACGATACTTTACATAATAAAATGTATACATATTATTGATTTAGAATACAGAATACGGTACGAGTACAATGTACAGAGAGAACGAAACTAATTCATAATAACCAGCCTTTTAAGCTCTGCGACTAAATTATTAATTAAATAATAATTTTCATTAATTTTTATTCCTCAATTTTTCATTAAGTCGAAAACAAAAAAGCTCACAGCAAACACACATTTGGGATTTTAACGTAATCTATATTTTTATGTATGTATGTATGTATGTTTGTAAGTATACACGAGTACATAAATTTGTACTTAGTGCGTTATACGTGTATGATGTGTGAAGTCATGATTTTTTGATTGTTTTCACTAATTTTTGTTTTGGATTTTTGGGAATTTTCTGGTCGTTTTTATTTACGGAATTTTCAATTGATTTTAATAGGGCCGAGATTAATTATAAATGGGAAAATAAAATGTGTATATATGTATAGCGATCAGTCAATGATTTGGTTATTCGCAAAAATTTTATTTGTTTATTCTGACACTGTACGTGTGTATATGAAGCTGGCCCGAAAACACCTTTAATTAAAATTGTTTACACCCTCGCTTAATTAATAAACAGCATTTCAGCCCGAAAAATAATACAAAATTGATTGATTGATTTTGAATGTACGACCAAGTTCTTAGGCTTGAGTTCCCGGATGACGCCGGGTCCACCGTACACCCTTTTTTACACATAACAAAACCGAAGGATTGGATAGGTTAGTTAAGTGGGACAGAATCGGCCCGGTTACAGACACCTAGGTATAGCCGATAGTTAGTAACACAAAGACAACACAATTCTAATCTACTAGATGAAGGATAAAGGCTTAATAGGTTAATGGATAACGATGGTATTGGTCTTCAACAATTGCTTCTTTAAAACGGCAACCTAAGAAAAAAATATTATTATTTCACATGCATCTGGAATTTTCCTGAAATTTAATTCTATTAATACTTTTCGGCTTCCTAACCAAAATTGGTAGACTCGACCCGCTACAGACACCTATGTAAAGTCGTTAGTAATACAATGACAACACAATTCTAAACTACACAATCAGCAATTACAATGAAGCATTAATTCACAAGCATCTGTAAATTTCCTGAAATTTAATTCTAAATTCATATTTTCCGGCTTCCTAAATAATTGAAACATTTATTAATTTAATCATTCTGCAACTCCGCAACTTACAGTAGAATTTCCTGAAACCAAAGTTATTTGAACTATATTCAAAATAACTCTAAAATTCATTAGTATTTAACCGAAAAACCAGATTAACTAGATTAACTACCGGATTGCATTCAAATATCCCTTAAAATATCCATCCATTAAAATATCCTAAATAATTTAGAATTCGTAAAAATTTCGTATGTTTACTAAAATTTTTTATAAAACTGATGAATTTTTCCCGACGCCCATCCTTTTTCACAAGGAAACAAATACTTTTATCACTACTTTTGCACTAGTTCTGGAATTTCTTCTACGTTTGCTGGGGATATATCACATACAATTAATCTCAGACATGACACATGCGACTCGTCTATGACTTGTCACCTCGTATTAGACTTGTCATAAACGATTCATCTCAGACTGGTAACAAACGTAAATTAGTAATTAGTGTGTCGTCAATGGCTTTCCTGCTGGAAGGTAATATTTAAGTAAAGGCAACTAGATAAAATTTGAAAAAATTATTCTAAAATGAATGATAAATAAGTTTATTTTATAATTTTTATAATTAAATATAAATCGTACCAGTATCTTAAAAGAGGGATAATATGTACTCGTATATTAAATATATTTGAATGAGATTTCCTGAGAACCGAATAATTTTAATATAATAGCTCGGCACTGTACATGTAGATTAATATTTAGGGTTGATTTGAAATTGGGAATTAATAATTATAATTCTTGTACTAAAACAGTCAAGATTGGCAACGTTGCATTTTATGACAAACATCCAGTCGTTGGTGTATTGAAGTATACAAACCTTCTCTTTCTTTTGAATAATTATATTAATTACATCAAATATTTCTAGCTTTTCAGTTACATAGATATAACGAAGTTGCCGATAAACAATTCTTTATGTTAAGAATGTTAAAATCCCAAATCCAATGCAAATAATATTTCTTTTTATAAAGCAAAAATATCGCTAACAAGCTGTGAGAAAATACTAGTAACCCATTGAGTGTCACAAAAAGGCAATTTTGCGGTAAATAATAGGATTCGTTACCAACTCCAACATAGTTGCAATTAATCTTGCAAAAATGATGGATTATGAAGGAAATACAATATAGAAAACAGCTAATCATAAATTACCTACACTATATTCTCAATGCACAGAAGAAATACGGAAACGGAAAATTCTATCGCTAATCAAACCAAAATAAAAATATAACAATTTATTACACAAACGCTGAATAATAGGATGAAGGAACATCACCAAAATAGCTCTCTCCGAAAATCTCCGAAATCAAAGCGTGGAAGAAACCACCTTTACAAACAATCGTAGTAAAATGTACCAAGAGAATTATGCAATGTCCATCCAGGAGCTAAAATTACCTCGAAACGATCCCAACAGACGGCATGAATCTTCCCACCATGAAACCACTACCATCCACCAAGCGACCTCCTGCCAACACCACCATTCAACAAAAACCACGCTTCACAAAGCCGTGACGAATCCATGACAGATCACAAACGAACCATGGCAACCCTACAGCCCAAAAACTTCAGCGTACGAGCCCGAAAAACAATACAAAATAACAAAAAATTAGAATCGATCCCGAAAAAATACATAGAAAGTTTTGCTCCAGATTTCAAAAAATTTGATCTCCTGATTTTCAAACTATGTAAGCTCAAATCATTCAACAGTTCGATTCCCATATTATAGTGTGGAACCATGTTCCCTTAACTACGATAACAAAAGAAGCACGTTGATTGACACGTGTTGACGAATCAGCACATTCTTGAACATCTAACCGTTTGGCGGTTTGAATTGCAATCAATTAGGTATAGTTGTTAGTTATAATCCAGATTTATAATTGTTAAGTTGTTTAAGCATATTTATCTAAGTTTAAGTTTATATGAAGTGCATTAAATAAATGGAATCAATAAATAATAAATAGTAAAAAGAACGTTATTGAAGTTTGTCCTAAATCTGTCCTAAAAAGCAACAACCACAAACTATGTGTAGATGTGTTTGTATAATTTATTTATTTATTTATATTCTCAGTAATAATACAACTACTAGATTATTCAGTGGATTTACTGTCCTTTCAAGAATAATCTGCGTAGTATGTACATCAAAATAAACTATTAAAATATAAAAAGTAATAAGAAAATAACAATATCAAAACAAAACAAAAAAACAATAATGATAATACATAAATTGCCTAAAATTAAAAATACAATTCAATATTTGACTTAAAATACTATTTAATACTATTCTTACATTTAAAAAATGTTTCAGATTTTTTTAAATTATTAGGTATTTCATTATAAATAAATGGTCCCAAGAAGGTAATCGACTTTCTACCAAATTCAGTTTTTATGTGATGGTAATTAATTCTGTCACAATTTCTAGTTTTATAAATATGATGAATATAATCAAATTTAATATTAGATAAAACTGAAGATATATGTAATGTTTTATATTTATATAACGTTATTTGAAATTTGTGTAACACGTTAATGGGTAACATTAAATAATTCTAATTACAATATAGTTCCTTAGTTGGAAACAGAAATGGCAATCTAAAAACTGATTTTAAACTTTTGTTCTGCAATACTTGAATTTTATTTAGCCTAGTCGCAGTGGCTGTTCCATATGTAAGTAGACCGTAGCTGATTCGTGACTGATTAAACGAGAAATAAATCGTTAACAACACCCGTCTATAGGAACAAAATACGATAATTTCCTAAGAAGACCTACAAGTGGAGCAATTTTGTCACTTATATAATTAATATGATCCTGCTAACACATATGGATGTCAAAAGTTACTCCTAAATATTTAAATGAATTAACTCTTTCAATAATATAGTTATTCACTTTAAGTGGAGGTACCGTAACTATTGATTTATATGGGGAATGAAATATCATATATTTAGTTTTAGATATATTAAATGAGATTAAATTAGATTTGAAGTATTCTAATAATATATCGAGATCGTGATTCATGTTGTTCATTATCCCACTGGCATCTAGGGTTTCATAGAACAAAGCAGTATCATCTGCAAAAATTCTAATTTTACCAATTAATGGTAAATAAGAGATATCATTAATGAAAATTAAGAATAAAAGTGGTCCCAGAACAATGCCTTGTGGAACACCACATTTGATATGCAACATATTACTTTTAACTTCATTTACCAGGACATACTGTTTTCTATTTGATAAATAGCTTCTCAGCAAACCGGTGTGAAGTTTTAATCAATTATCAAAAGTGTAGCTACACAAATAATCATTTTTCAAAAGTGTAGTTACACAATTTAATCAAAAGTGTAGCTACACACAGAATAAAATGTAGCAGGGTTGAATTTTTTTTATTTAATTAAAAAATCCTTTTATAGGAATTCTAAATTTAAAAAAGATGAAAACAAAAATATATATACATACCTAAAGGTATTTAAGAATATTTTGATAAATAATGTAAAGTTAAATTATGTATGTCTATGCGGTTAAACGTTTTTATATTAAACCGCAGTTGTCAATCGGTAGATGACTATTGAAATATGTGAATCCCATTAGACTGTGTGACTCTTATAAATAAATATTGTTAAACATCGATTTAACGTTACTCTAGGAAACTTACACCGATCTTAAAAAAACGCTCTACTTACTTGCGACTTTTAATACAAAACTGTAGAGGTTCTGTAAAGGTCTCAATCAAGTAATTCTAGAGGTGTCTATTCAGATCTGTGAATGCCCTCGGATTGTGTGTACTCTTAAAGACTAATTTTGATAACCACCATATTAACGCGACCCCCCCAACACGATTAAAGTGTAGGGGTGGATTGTAGGCCATAATCAAGGAATCCTAGAGATGTCTATTCAGATCTATGAATGTCCTCGGATTGTATGTGCTGTTATAGACTAATTTTGATAACCACCATATTAACGCGACCCTCGGGGAATTTCTCACCTATTTTAGAATATCACTCCACTTGCGATATTTAAAACGAAAGTGTAGGGGTGGACTGTAGGCCATAATCAAGGAATTCTAGAGATGTCTATTCAGATCTGTGAATGTCCTTGGATTGCGTGTGCTCTTATAGACTAATTTTGATAACCACCATATTAACGCGACCCTCGGGGAATTTCTCACCGATTTTAGAATATCTCTCCACTTGCGATATTTAATATGAAAGTGTAGGGGTGGATTGTAGGCCATAATCAAGGAATTGTAGAGACGTCTATTCAGATCTGTGAATGTCCTCGGATTGTGTGTGCTGTTATAGACTAATTTTGATAACCACCATATTAACGCGACCCTCGGGGAATTTCTCACCGATTTTAGAATATCACTCCACTTGCGATATTTAATATGAAAGTGTAGGGGTGGATTGTAGGCCATAATCAAGGAATTCTAGAGATGTCTATTTAGATCTGTGAATGTCCTCGGATTGCGTGTGCTCTTATAAACTAATTTTGATAACCACCATATTAACGCGACCCTCGGGGAATTTCTCACCGATTTTGGAATATCACTCCACTTGCGATATTTAATATGAAAGTGTAGGGGTGGATTGTAGGCCATAATCAAGGAATTGTAGAGACGTCTATTCAGATCTGTGAATGTCCTCGGATTGTGTGTGCTGTTATAGACTAATTTTGATAACCACCATATTAACGCGACCCTCGGGGAATTTCTCACCGATTTTAGAATATCACTCCACTTGCGATATTTAATATGAAAGTGTAGGCGTGGATTGTAGGCCATAATCAAGGAATCCTAGAGATGTCTATTCAGATCTGTGAATGTCCTCGGATTGTGTGTGCTGTTATAGACTAATTTTGAAAACCACCATATTAACGCGACCCTCGGGGAATTTCTCACCAAAAAGCAGAAAATTATTAAACTCATCATTTAATTTATCAAAATTAACAATTTTTTTACTCAATGTTTTCTCAATGTACTCAGCTGCGTAGCAAAAGTTTGTGTAAAGAAAATTGTGATCGCTAATGTTTGAATTGATGGTAGAATTGTAAACCTTTTTAATATTTAGAAAACTCGATACGGCATGATCTAATATATTGCCACTAGCAGAACGAGTAATATACGTATTAGTGGTTATCAAACCATAGCTCATTAGCAGATTTATATAACCAGTTACATAATCGTCTGTTTTGTTAACTGGAATATTTAAATCTCCTAGTAGAATATTATCAGATCTGCAGTTATCGGAGAGAAAACTCTCTAAAGTGTTAAAAAAACAATTAACATCAGAGCCAGGTGGGCGATAAATGGCACAAACATTAGTACCAACAAATCGAGGAAGCTTAATTTGAATGAAGTGAAATGGGTATAAACCATTATCATTTTTCATTGAACAATATTCAATGTCATTTCTGATATATAACGCAAGACCTCCCCCTGATCTATCATCTCTACATGAAAATATACTGCTATAATTGTTGATAGTATACGACATCATATTGTGACTCTGAATAAAAGTTTCAGATATAACTAAAATATGCACATCAGATTGTAAATTAGCAATGAACTCTAATAGGTTGTCAAAATTATTAATGTCATTCATCCCACGAATATTAATTTGGAGAGTTATCAATAATGTCTCGATAGAACGAATTTTAGAATAAATAGTTGGTATAAAACATTTTATAACAAAAATGTAAAGATTTATGAATTTTTCCGGGAATTTCCAGTAAATCAGCATTCTAAGTGACCTATATGGTGAGAATGCTATTAGGTCCTATCTAATAGAAAATTACGTTTGTTTTGTTCCAATTGGGGGTTTGGTTCACACGTTAACACGTTTACCCTATTCCCCGCATCCGGCATTTTTCCGTGCAATTAAATGGATGCTCAATTTTTTCAAAAGTCGATCGCGTTGGTCCCATTTAATAAAAATTGCTCCTGATGACATACATAAAACCGCAATTACCACACCATTTGGCTTATTCGAATTCACCCGAATGCCATTTGAACTACTAGAGCAATTTCCTCTAAAGCAGAACGAAATCTTAGGCAAGCGCACCATTTAGACTATGTCTCTCAATTTACGACAGACATACAGCATATACAAGGTAAAGACAATCTGGTCGCCGACATCACAACAATCGCAAAAGCTCAACAAGGCGAACAAGAGCTACGAGACTTACTCTCTAGTTCAACCAATCAGCGCACTTCCAAATGGAAAATAGATAAATTTCCGTTAGCCGATTTAACAATTTATTGTGAAATAACTAGAGAGAACAGTCGCCCATACATTACAGAATCATTACGTCGAATAATTGAAGAAAATTGTCCGCATTTTTGGTTAAAAAATAAACACAAGAACTCTCGGATTGCTAAAATTATGCACACACAATTTATTAGCCTTCAACACTATGAACGTAACGAAAAACAAAAGATATTTTTCAAACTAAACCAATTTCACACGCTTGAATCTAAGGATATTTCTTGTAGAACACATTTTTTAAATATAAATTGTTAGTACTTTTTCAAAATATACATGTACACGGATAATATTTTGTAGCAAAGAGTATTATATGCTAAAAATATTTTACGTCTAAAATTGGCTTACTTTGAAAAGGTACTAACTTTATATTTAAACATTGTATTCTACAAGAAATATCCTTAGATTCAAGCGTGTGAAATTGGTTTAGTTTGAAAAATATCTTTTGTTTTTCGTTACGTTCATAGTGTTGAAGGCTAATAAATTGTGTGTGCATAATTTTAGCAATCCGAGAGTTCTTGTGTTTATTTTTTAACCAAAAATGCGGACAATTTTCTTCAATTATTCGACGTAATGATTCTGTAATGTATGGGCGACTGTTCTCTCTAGTTATTTCACAATAAATTGTTAAATCGGCTAACGGAAATTTATCTATTTTCCATTTGGAAGTGCGCCGATTGGTTGAACTAGAGAGTAAGTCTCGTAGTTCTTGTTCGCCTTGTCTTTACCTTTGCCTCACCACATTGTCTTTACGTCGTATATGTTGTATGTCTGTCGTAAATTGAGAGACATAGTCTAAATGGCGTGCTTGCCTAGGATTTCGTTCCGCTTTAGAGGAAATTGCTCTAGTAGTCCAAATGGCATTCGGGTGAATTCGAATAAGCCAAATGATGTGGTAATTGCGATTTTATGTATGTCGTCAGGAGCAATTTTTACTAAATGGTACTAACGCGATCGACTTTTGAAAAAATTGAGCATCCATTTAATTGCATGGACAAATGTTGGATGCGGGGAATAGGGTAAACGTGTTAACGTGTGAACTAAACCCCCAATTGGAACAAAAAAAGCGTGTTTTTCTATTATATAGGACCTAATAGCATCTCACCATATACGTCACTTCGCGTGGTGGTTAACAGGAGATTCCCGGAAAAATTAAGAAAATTGTACATTCGATTTGTAGTACTCCACGGCAAATGTAGCTGACCTGACACAAAAACTCTAATTTTGTCTTAATTAAACTGGGATTAAATATTATTAAACATAATAAATATTTCCTTAATATTTATTTAAATTTTGTGGCCATTTTCGATTTGTTTCCCAGAATATTGGGTAATATCAAATTTGTAGCAAGTTCAATCTACATTAGTACGTATAAACGAATCAATCAATGGTTTAATCGGTTTATCCGAATTTAGTATATTATACTAACTATCACATTTAAATGTTTTTAGGATTTAGGACAAACTTCACTATTTCGTACAGTATAGTGAAATTTGTCCTAAAAAGATCTAATTTTTTGGTTTTGTTTAGGGCAGTTTAGGACAAACTTCTCGCGAGTTAAAAAGAAAATAAAAATCAGAAATTAATTTTTTTTAATAAAATTGAGAATCAATAATTTAACTGGCGCCGAAACAGGGACCCCCGCCAGGTGCCAACAATATTACATTTTTAATAATTTAACCGGTGATTATAATCGAAAGTGAAATTGGTTTTAGTCAACCATACTAAAATAAAAATTTGCATGTGAACACACAAAACACATTCAACTACAGTTAAAGAAGCAGAATTAGGAAACGAAGCGCCTAAGTACGCCTAACTAGAGTTTCTGTATTCTCGAACTTTTTTCGTTCTCGAGATTCGAGAATCTCGAATTTTCCAACAGTTTTAATTCTCGAGAATTCGAGCATTCCAAAAAATTTTCTTGAGATTCTCGAGAATATTGGAATATTAATTTTACCCTCGAGAAATGAAAAATATTTTAACAATAAACTAATTTTAATAATAAATTCTTTATTAAAAAATAATAAATAATTAAATAATTCAAGGAACATAATTAATATCACTTCATAATATAAATAAATTCTTTTCAAATTTAAAATAATAAAAAACACAGTTGATAATTGTTCAAAAATATCAAAATTATACATAGCTAGTTATTTTTATTTGTCGTTATTTAAAAGGTAATGTTTTAAAATTACTAAACTATCTAATGATTTGTCATTTAAACGCACTCTTCGTTTACTACAAAAATTTCCGGAGACCGAAAAATTCCTTTCGTTTTGCGTTGATGTGGGGTTAATTAACAATAAAGTATTCTTTTAGTCTTAGAGATTACTGGTTATTTTACCAGTTACTGCATAAACCATCATTTTCGTAGACAAAGTGCGGAAGTCATCGTCTATTTTCTTGGAAATTGTGTACATTCCCGAATACTCTTCTCCAAATGTTGCCCTAAAGAAATAAAATCATCCTAAGATGTTGATGAACTACCAGGTAAATCATGGTCAAAAGATGAAATGTTTCCGACTGAACATTTTTCTAAATTTTGAAATAATATCCGGGATAATGTTTCAGCAGTTTCGATAATTTCTTCTTTTGAGCACAATGAAAAAAACTCATCTTCTTCAGGATTCTGAAGAAACTTTAGTAGTGAAATCATCAAATTGTCCCTCCTTTTAAAATCTGGTTTTTAATTTCACTTAAAAATTTTCGACTTATCTCGGAATTATTTGTCTGAAGAGATTTGAACAAAACAAAGAAAATGCCTTCCGCAGAGAGTAATGACGCATCTTGATGGCTTAATGAATTTATAGACTTTTTAACAGGGGTTAGACTATTAAATATACTAGAGGCCACGACATCATCAGTTTTGTGATCCCATAGACGCCCAAGATTGAGATCACTTAACGTTGTTAAAATAGCCGGTTTTTATTCCATCGGGTCTTACAATCTAACAACAACTGTAATTCGTGCGCGTCAGAAATCATTTATTTAATATTACTTTGGAGAATACTATTTCGAACCGGAGAGTTTTTGAATAATTTTACAATTCCCCTTATTTTTATTATTGTTTTTTTAATCTGCATACTACAATTAGTTTGAATGTTATCTGCAACTTAAGCATTTTCAATTAAATCATCTGACACAAAATCATCATTATCTGAAACCTCATTCGCAACCTCGTCGCTTAAGTTGTTGAGCAAAGTGAATTGCGTGATTATAGCACAGTTGTTGAAAAGCCGGCGACAACCTACCACATTTCAACATTATACTGGCTCCATCACTTGTGGTATAGAAACAATTTCTGTTTCGTAATTCAAATCAAACGATCGAATTTTACTGGTAACCATTTCTATGGCCTTATCAGCAGAGTATGAACTTCTATTCTCATCAAACCTAAATTTTCTGTTGATCCTTCGGAAAAATATAAATACACATTTAAATAACGACGATTACGGAAACTCGTCCATTCATCAATAGATATACTAAATTTTTTATTTGCACCTTTCATTTGATTGATCTTGGAAATAATTTGATTTTTGACAGTATCGTGAAATTTAAATATTGAACTCATCACATCTGATGGATTTTTCGGCAATGAAAAACCTTGTAATTGCAAACTTTTTCGGATAAATGTACTTTTACTTATTGAAATAATTGAAATTCCATCCTTGGCAGCAAGTTTAGAAACAATTCTTGCCAGTATGAGTCTTTTATCAGAAGTTGTAAAATACTCGCCGATGTGTCTAATTTCTTTGGTTGTCGTCCTCGGATCAGAAACTGCGTAGGTAGAAGATTCTTTTAATTTTCTCTTCGAATTAATGCCGCGAGTGACTTTGCGCAATGGGTACACGTAGCTCTATCTGTACCAAGCTTGCCTCTTTTAAAATGTTTCCAAACATCCTCGCTATCATATTCAAACATATCAGTACAATTTGGGGATTAAGAAATCTGTTTTTTATACCAAATTATCAACAAACTGAGAATTTTATTAATCACAACTAACACTGTTTGATTGTAAAAATAAATTATTTATGTTGATTAAAAAACTACAATTAACATTTATGTTGTGATTTTATCGGAAAGAGTTTTTTGCATGTAAAATTTATTGACAAATGACAACTGATTGATGAGTGAAAATTGTTAGGAGTTTAACCATATACAAAAGAGACTTTTGCAATAAAAACATTTTAATGTTTTAAGTGACGTCTCATCTTGAGCATTAGAAACAAAATTTTTGTAATATTTATTTTAATTCTTAATAAAAAATATTGACAATAGGTGCCGCATGCTGCTAAAAAGATAAAAAGAATTGTATTTCTCGAGAATTTTAAATTTATATATCTCGAGATTTCGAGAGTATTTGAAAATTTTCTCGAGATTCTCGAGATGAGATTTCTCGAGCAGAAACTCTACGTATACCAAGGAAAAACAGGAGTAAGACGATGGACACCAAGCTACACGATTAAAATTCTTTAACGGCGGCCTAATCATCATAAACAACACGTGAGCAAGGAGCTAGGAATACAACTCCAAATGTCAACCAAACGTTTGTTCATTCTTATGTAAGTTATATTTAAATCTTGAGTTAAATAAATTTAATAAAGTGATCTCAGTGAGCAATATAGAAATCTTGAAAGAATTTAAACAGAAAATACGAATCATATAGAAAGTTTTAAAAGTAAAATATCTATCTACAATAAGATTACGTCAATTTAAATAAAATTGAACCACACAAGCGTGACTAATTCTAATTCTTCGGTTGTAAAATGACCCATACGGCCCCCAAATCACAAACCGTAACCGAACCGAATCAAAGACATAACAGTAGTAGACAGACATAGATAAAAAAAATAGACGATCAAAGGATAACCGGACAAATCTCGACAAAATACCGGATATAGGTAAGTGCATACGAAAATTCTTGGGAAATTCAGTTCAAGGAAAAGGAGTGTAATAGAGCTTTACGGATCGATGAACACCTCCAAGACACACCGAAGTAATATGGGATTCTGAAAGGTATAAGAAATAGAATAGTAAGTCAGGCTGACACGGCCTTAGAATCCTACAATAATACCCCACTCAATTGGCAAAAAAATGCTAAATGCTTGACTCTGTATACGATGCAGACAAGCGAGATTTAGGTATCCTTGAGTTTGGTACTGATGATGCTTATCCAAGGTAACCAGACAATACAAGAGTTTTAGCAAATGGTCTATCAACACCTGTCCCTAGTATTAAATAAATTTTCCTCCATGGACATAGGACAGGACTCAATGGACAATTTAACCGGAAGCTATCGAGACAAAGCACTAGACACCTTTGTTCGAGGCCTAAAAGGAGATTTACCGAGACGACTAAGTATACGAGAGCGTAGCGACTTACCTCAAGCGCTACAGTTATGATGGACTACAGAGCGCAATACGCCAATCACAGCGCTCCCTTTGTTCGAAGGAATCAAATGCCTATGAGTTTCAATGGAAACGGACCACAATAAACTCGTTCGAGAAAACGAGAATATATTCTAACCTAGGCGACCGCAATTTTGGTATTCAAACGCACCAAATCCAAGACTAACACAACAACCCTTTAGACCGCAATACGGTTACGGTAGCTACTCACCAGGGTATCCGCCCAAACCTATGTCATGAACCGCCCACCAATTCCCCATAAAACGACCATTCAACTCATCTCAGCAAAATCATTACCCGAACAAAACGCAAAGAATATAGTACTACAAACAGGTCGTAGAGGATCCAGATCTGCAACGACATCAAGGCGAACTAGTAAACTTCGATGCACAATATGAACAAACGCTCGTAGAATATACTAATGCAAAAATATACCAGAATGGTTTCACACCTCAACCAAATGCACAAAAAACATTAGGCAAAATAATTAGCCACAATCCCAAGTTATTCGCCGGCCTGGACGAAAAATTAACGTTTAACACCACCGTAAAGAAGAAATTAGGACCAATAACGCCGATCCAGTTTACTCCCGACCCTATCCATACCAAATTCATTAGTTACTAATGGATGGTGTAATTAAGACGTTCAAATCATCATACAACCGCCCAGTTTGGGTCGTACCCAAAAAAGAAGACGCCTCGGGGGAAAAGATACAGAATGGTTATTGATTACCGAAAACTTAATAAGGTAACAATATCGGACAGGCATCTAACCCCCGAAATAAAGGACATACCAGCAAACTTAGGTGAAAATATACTTTTCACCATAATTGATTTGAAGAGCGCAATTCATGAAATTCTACTCATAAGGAAATAGATATTGAGAAAACAGTGTTCTCAGTAAACTACGGAGAGTATGATTTTACCCGCCTTCCATTTGGCCTGAAAAATGCGCCATCTATCTTCCAACGTGCATTGGATGACATCCTGGGGGACCATATCGGGAAACGTTGTGATGACTATGTCGACGATATAATCATACTCGTATATGGGAAAGGGGTAAAAGGTTACTTCCAAAACTGGATAATGCGAATCTTAAAAGAGGAAGTCGAATTTCTAGGTTTCTTCTTGGTGAAGACGAAATCAAAACAAATAAGAAAAAGTAAAGGCTATAGCAGAATTCCCCATGCCTTAAACAGTAAAGGAACTCAAATCACTCTTGGGAATGGCTGGATTCTATCGCTGTTACATCAAGAATTACGCTAAACTTGCCAAACCCTTGACTTCACTCCCAAGAGGGAAAGATGGACATGTATCCAAAACCGCTTCAAGAACCAAGCAGATGAATAAAAAGTTTTCTCCGTTCAAACTATTCCATATTATCCTTCCCGAATTTCCAAAACGACTTCCAAATGACCACGGATGCCTCACACTTCGCACTAGGTGCAATCCTTCCACAAAATGGGAGACCAATCACCTTCCTGTCTAGGACCGAACGAAAAGGAAATGTTGGCAATTATCTGGGACCTTACGACGCTAAGAAATTTTTTATACGGAACCCGGAAAGTGCAAATATTTACAGATCACCAACCCCTTACATTCGCCCTCAGTAATAAAAATAACAAGTCTAAAATGAAGAGGTGGAAGACTATACTCGAAGAGTATAATTACGAACTGAGGTATAATCCAGGAAGAACGAATGTAGTAGCAGACGCGCTCTCGCGAGTAACAATCCCCATTGAAGTTAACACAATGACTTCAACCCAACACAGAGACAATAGTTCCGCACATGAACTGATCCCAACAAATGAAGCTCCCATTAACGCCTTCCAAAATCAGCTATTACTGAAAATAGGTAATGAGGAGTGCCTTCTCTCCCCTTCTTTGGAATGTAGTAATCAACGGACTACTATTGGAACTGGAAGGGAGGAATAGGTTGGGTTGCTTATGCCGATAACGTAGTGATAGTTCCTTCGGGAAAGCACCTTGGTACAATTAGGAATGTGATGCATAATGAGCTATCAATCGCTGCGGGTTGGGCCAGCAGATGTGGTTTGGGGATAAACCCATCTAAATGGGAGCTGGTTCTTTTCACTAGAAGATATAAAATTCCGGAAGTGGTTCCACCAAATCTGAATAGTACTATGCTGGCCTTTACTGATAAGGTGACATTTTTAAGGATTCTTCTGGACAGTAAGCTCAGTTGGAAACCAAATGCGATAGAAACAGAGGAGAAAGCCACTAAGGCACTCTACTTTTGCAAACGGTATAAGTTATTTACTTACAGAGTAGACATACTAAGGTTCAAACATCCTTCTATAGCAAAGGCTTGACCCAATCGAATGACTATGGCCTTGCGGATGCGTTTTACTGCTAGTCGTATTAAGCAAATGCCACATCCTAGACGTCACGTATCATGTGTACTGAGATACATTTGTTAAAGCAATTATTGAATTTTTATTAAATTTTTGAGATCCGACCGGTAAGTCTACCAAATTATTTTAAACTATCTAATTGTTTGATTTATATCTCGTAATATTTGTATTTTTCGAAATAGATGTTGAAATTATGAGCAAAGTTGCAGAACTATCCTAAAATATGGTGGTGGAGTTGGTGATCATGATGTCACTGGCAGGATAAAAATTTTTAAATCTCAAATATTTTACTAAAAGGAGTTAAAAATAAAAACCATGGAATTATTTAAAAGACAAACAGATATTGTAATTTATTGTCATTTTAATGAAGTGAAGTGCGCGTATTTTACATAAAATGTATGCACAATCTCGAGCCAGTCTAATTTGAGCATCCGCCCCTGTGAGTGAACCGAATGACCCGAATTCTAAAATAAATTCAACTAAACTTGCAATTTGTGGATCGATTTTTTCACCACATTTTACTGTAGGAATTACTAGAAATCCGAAAGCTTAGGGCATAACTCCGTAGAATACTTGTTGAAATTGTGCGAGATTTGTCAGAATGTAAATTAGATAGCGTCAACCTTTTTCGCCTTTAGATTTTGCACGATTTTGTATAAATTTCTCTTTCTCTTTGGAAATAATAAGTCATATTCTTGTTCTGGCAACTGAGCGCGAATGATAATCATTGGCTATGATTTTAGTTTGAGAACCCATTTACTTGGCTTTACCACTTCACTGCATGACACAACTTTTTTGTTTAACACGTTCCTCAAAGACACATATATATGTGCCATGCAAATTTCCCAGAAAGCTCATGTTACATATATGTGTCACAAATTACTGAAAACTTACATGGGTATAACTTTGGAAGGGTTTGTGTTATGATTATTTTCTTTCCGATGTAGTTTTTATGAGTATATGACACATATTTGGGTCGTACGGTTTGAATGAGAAGTTTTATTTTTTGAATTATCTTCATATTTCGGGAAGCTGCCGATATTGGTTTAGAGAAGATGGTGAGTTTTTCCAAAAATCAAAAAACCAGTTGAAGGGTGAACGTGTAATAATAGTACCAAACGTAAACAAATATCTTCTTTACAGAACTCGATACTCAATTATCCAATATAATTTTATATAATTATAAATTTAAGGAGTTTATTGATGAGTTGGTTTATAGGTCCATTTGACAACTAAACACAAGCAAACTGGAAATTATTTATAAAATATTAATAATAACGACAACGCCAAATTGTAATTAGTGTAAAAAATTCTTTTAAAATTTTTTTTTCAAATAAGTTCTATTCAAATGTAACTAGATGTCAGTAGACATTTATTTTGCCATATTTTGGAGCTTGTTCAAGACTGAAACAGATGGCATTGTAAACGGATAGATGATTATCATTATTGTTTATTAAAAATTATTTTTGAGAGTTTTCACATTTTGTAAGTATATTTTATATATTTTTGTAAAATACGCTATAATTTACGTTGTTTACATGAAAAATGTAAAAAACGATTTTACATGTAAAATTCCCAACTGTGGAAGACCAGTAATTTTGTTTTGTCGTTAATGTTGTTTATGAAGGTACCATTGGAAAATACTTTTCTTTAGCACCGGGCATCCAAGTAAATATTGAAAATGGACTACCCCTTTCCTTTTAGCATACAATTTGTCTAGGAACCACCCTCTAAAATATTTGCACACAAATATAAAACATTTAAATTGAGCACTGCTCGTGCGAATATAGTGTAACTTAAAATTAGTGCATTGCAACATTATACGTCTACAGGCAGAACGTCATTGTTTAAAAAGTAATAAGCAGAGTTGTAAGAGTTTCATGTCAATCACGTGACTATCAAAATTTTGGTTGTCAATGTCATTTAGTTATCGCATTTTATATTTCTGTTTTTAGCAATTATGACTAATGTATGGCGCTTTTACACTATAAAAAGACAAATCGTGATTAAAAATGTTCCGTGCATAATTCGTTCCTACAGTAGCAATGTTTATTTTTGTTACAAAATCGTAATGTACGACAAAAACGAAATTCGTTTATTTTTATTATAGGTATATGAACAAAATAATATGTTGTTAATTATCGTGCTACCTATATTAGTAATAAGCATTTCGACTTTAGTAAAAAAAAATACACAAAATCATAAATTGAAAAATCGGTCCAACGAAAACATTTGTTACCTCATTATCATGTTATGAAATAATTTGTATTTATGATAATGCGTACCTTTTACTACTGTAGTCCTCTAGTCAATACATCTGTTAAATCAATACGAACAAAAATATTAATAATTAAACACGCGCGATGGGGTTTGGCTATCACGAAAGGCACACCTTATTGCGTGTAATTTATGGCTCGCACAATGTTACCAATAGGAGTTTAATTGATAAGTTAACATGAAATATTCAAAAATGTACAATTTTAAGTACTCGTACTTTGGCTAAATCACATCGCTTGAATAAAATTTTCGATTCTAAAAATTGCCGTGTTTTATTGATCCAGTTAAGTTCAACTTTTATACGGAAAACGTTTCGATCAAAAATTTTGACTTGAAATCTAAGCGTCTTTGCCTTGTTTAATGACACATGAACTGAACGGGATCTGATCAAGCTTCAAGAATTAAGGAGGAATGTTCATAAAATTATTTAATATCTTGTGATTTTTAGATTTTCGATAGAATGAATCCCAAAACAATTAAGCCTTACGTTTTTTTACGATCATTTATTGTGGAGTACTGATATTGGTATTGAGTAACGTGTATTGCTCGATTAAAATCTGAAAAAATTAATTTTCACTCTCAATTAAAGTGGTTTCTTAAGCCGCTTTTATGGTTGTGTACTTTCTTCGTCCGTTCGTTCTGACAATTTTTTTCGACCAATATTCTCTTGTGAAAAAATGTAGGAGAAAAAAGTCGTCATTTTGGAGCAATATGATTGGTCGAAAAATTGTCAGAACGAACAAGTTCAGTATATTTTATTGGTACAGACAGGATTTGATAGGCATTTTTCTATAGTTTTAGAATAATCCATTTTCCTTTTCGAAAATTTTGACAAATATCTGTAGACCATTATTTCCACCATTTCAACACCATTCACCTAAAAACTACAAACTGAGGAGAATTAACCTCGGTTGTTTCTAGTCTGTGAAATAATTGCAGCAATTAACCTCAATGTTGTACCGTATTGTCTACATCATGTAAATAATTGAAGTTCTACATGTGTAGACAACGTATGTAGACAAAATGGCGCCAATGTAGAGAATGTCGAAAATTATGTTTTTTAGCAAAATTCTTTGATTTGTTTATTAATAAGGAAGTAGTTAGAGAATTTCATTCATACCGCACATTTAAAAAATTTGAATAAAAGTCTTCTTAAGTAATTTTAATTTACATTTTTTCGGGGTAGCTACACTTTATCCAGGAAACGCACCAATTATTTTCGGGCTGACATAATTCGGGCTAACTTCAGTCAAGTTTTTAAACCAAAAACAGCTGTCAAAATGGCAATGAACTATAATGCACAATATTATCACCACGCAACAAAATGATAAGCTGAAAAAGCTTTCTCACAAGGAAATATATTATAATTACACAATTTGAGGGGCTACTGTATATATCAGGGAATATAATTCAAATGGAAAAGAAATAAAAAACTAATCATCAATTTGTTGTCAATTGCTGAATCTCTTGGCCGCTGGAAATCTGAGATTACCAGAAACATTTAGTATCAATAATCACATACCTATTCATGAAATTGTTAATTACAGTTACACCAAATGTCAATCCGGTAAAGCCACACAAATACCCTTATATTTAAATTAAGCTGGATGTACAGCGGACAAAAAACTACCGTTTTACAGAATATGTTGTGGCCTCTATATCTGGACTTAAGAATGATGATGGATCCAATATTTTTTTAGGGGATATACGTGATAGACTATAGTATTATTTTCACGCGGGGAATTCCTTTCATAGCCGGATTCATCCTTGAATGTGTGGTGTTCTGATTTTCGATTATTAAGCTTATAAGAACATATTACTTACCAACATTTTGCTTGCTCTCATCGAGGATGCAACTCAATTTTGACAAAAATTATAATAATTTACTATTTTAAAAACAAATTATAGATAGATTTATGATGGCCTAAAGACAGGACCTGTCAAATAAAAATTTTGATACTGGGGCTACGAGTCTTGAGCATTTTTGCGTGGTGAATAAAATTTGACCAATTTGAGAGGCTTCATGTTACAATTTTGGGCGAAGATCTTGATCGATTCAAACTGTTTTTATCGATGTACGACGGCATTCGTATAGACTAACACGTTAAAGAACATCATGTTTGATTCGAAATGGAAGGTGATAACCAAGAATAAACTTTTAAACAACTTCAAAACAAGATCCAAAATATATCCTAAATCTTCTTTAATCAAATATTGAAATTATGGGTTGCAAAATTTTACGCAAGGTAAAACTTAAAACTAAATAATTAATAATAATAATTATTAAAATAATTTCGTCAGCGACACTTGGTGATGGCTAGGAGATGTTCTGTAAAAACCAACTATTATACAGGTCTTACGTACTCCAAAGAAAGCGATTCATTCATATTGTTGGCGCTCCTTCTGGCGAGAACATTAATGCACTAGAAATTACCTCTTGAACGAAGTACGCGCAGGAACAGTATGAGGTGGCTAAGATCAATGCTTCCAAAAACATTATGTAAACTATTTATAACAGCTTAATAATAGAGGGGGGAAATATTTGCGCTGCAGACGAGATGAAATATATTGAAGCATCCAGGTATCAAAGTCCAATAAAACCGGTATGAAGTTTGCAGACACAAATATTTGCATGTTATTTTAAATTTTACAGAATAAATCTGAATTTTAAATAAAACTTAAATTAATAAACAAAACATTATCGTTCAGAATATTACCCCTCCAGTCGATACGTTACTCCTTCGAAGTAGTTCCACTACCATCCAGACTATTATACACTTTACACTACGATCATAACCTCCGCACCATTACCGTGGGATATTGGAATGCAATTACAAAGAATTGTATCTGTAATATGTTAGACTGGCGTGAAAAAGAAAATATTAATTCTAAAATTGAAGCGGCAACTTCAATCAAACGAACGTTATCAGAAGACAATGAGCGGAAGTAGATGTGTGAGGAAAGTCTTTTTATTTTCTGGTTGAATCCTACAAACCGCCATAAACTTCTACTAATAAAATGTTACCCGAAGTAATTTTTTATTGCATTTATGTACATATACAAGTACTTGCATTAGGAATAAGCTTATTAGAAGTTGAATCGTAAGAAAGAGAGAGACAGCGACCTTAATGATTTCCGTCCACACTTTTGGTTTTTAACAAACCTGGCACGAAAATAAAAGGGCACGAATAAAATACTTGTTTCTACTACATACTCAAAGCCACTGTTTTTTGACCTGAAATTGACATTTATTTATATCGCACTAGAGATTAAAGCAAACCGCATACTAGATCGAAAATAAAATAAAAATTCTAAGTACATTTTTTTAGACAGAATATAAAGGGTGACGCAGAAGTAACGTTATGTTTTAATTAGTGAATACATTTTTGTTTACGAACCTTGAAAAACTCAGCACAGAACAAAGAACCAAAGTTTTTCAATTTTATTTTGAAAGTCAGCATTCGATTATTCAGACACAAAGATCATATCGAAATTTCGTTCATCTTCGAAATGCAAATAGCGCTCTAACAATTTACCGAATGGTTCAGAGTTTTCGGCAACAAACGGCTGTCGGTGATCTTCCACGTGCTGGAACACCTCGTGCAGTTCGAAATAATGTGAATATTGCTCGGGTGTACTCAATTCAAGTATTGAGGAAATCCCCGAACCTTCCAACAAGCGACATTCTCAGCAGTTGGTGATGTCTAGGCTGCCTTTCCAAAGAATTTTACATAAGTTACACTTTTTCCCATATAAGATAGAATACGCATTCAATATAGTCGCTGTTTTCAAGAATTGTGCCTAGAAAACAACGAGTTTATTCACAAACTCATAATGAGCGATGTGGCCCATTTCCACCTCAATGGTCACGTGAATAAACAAAATTGCAGAATATGGGACACCCAAAGTCCAAGAATAATTGTTGAAGATCAAATGCATCCACTTAGATGAGCAGTATGGTGTGGAATACCTTCAGAAAGGATCATTGGACCATATTTTTCGAAAGCGACGAACAAATTGCGGTTAATGTGAATTACATTCAATACCAGACAATTATTGAAAATTATTTAAAGCCCGAGGTAGATAACAAACCAGAACTATGGTTCCAACAAGATGGAGCCACAGCTCACACAGCTCGTCGAAATTTTTGGCGATCGAATAATATCGAGGCCACCGCGTTCGCCCGACTGAACGGCTCCCGTTTTTTTCTTTGGGGCTACCTAACGAGTAAGGTGTATGCCAATAAGCCAAGAACCATCCAATATCCCAATATACGAGAAGAAGTAAGGGCGCTGGAACCTGAAATTCTAAGAAAAGTTATGGGAAAATGCCCTGGAAAAAGTACGTCAGGTCGAAGCAAACAATGGGCACAATTTGAAAGATATTATCTCCAAAACATAAAGTGAACATAATTCCAAACATAATCTAAATTTTAATAAACGCCAACGTTAAATAAGATCAGAAACAAAAATGTTATTAATAAATCAATTATAACGTTACTTATGCGCCACCCTATACGAAACGTGATTTTTTCTTTCATCATAGGTAGACATTCGTGCCTTAAATGCGTTTTGCACTCGAATGGTGAAACTGTCATTTTTGTGCAAAATCGATGATATGCGGAAAATGTGCGAATCAAAATGTTTTGCAATGTCATATGAAAAAAAGAGTGAGTGAGACAACTATACATTTTTTGACAACAAAATTCGTTTTCTTCAATTTAGTAACACGCGTTTTGGTAAAATTCTAAAAATAGAGAAATTGAATATCGCGCAGTTACTAAATTTTTCTGTAAAGATAGTCGAAGTGTAATTCATATACTCGTATTCAATGATATATCAACAGTTTATCAGGTGCACCATCATATTCCACAGTAAAAGGTGGGTAAAATTGTTCAAAAGTGCCGCCCGGGCCGTCTCGTAGATGCTATTAGCCATGAAAACGTAATTTTGGTAGAGTTAATCGTATTGGAGGACCGCCGTATTTCTGTTTCGCGGTTAGTGCGGAGGCTTTCCCTTTCATATGGTACCATATTACATGATCACCTTCACATGCCAAAAGTAAGTGTGCACGGGTTCCCCGTTTGTTGACTGCAGAACAAAAAGAAATTCGTGTTTCAACTTCAACTGTTTCAAAACGTCGATTAATACTCTTAATTAGGTTTCTTTTTAAATCTTGGTCCACAACTTAGTACAAATTTAGGTATGTATTTGGAAATTGTCCACAGAAGCCATAGTGAGTCTTGCGTAATGCATTAGTAAAAAAGTTATTTCGGTTATGCACAAATGGAATTTAGGCTTTTGTTTCACCCGGTATAACTTCAACCATATTAAATGTATGCGATTCAGAAGCGAGAATGTTCAGGAAAGACCGTTCACAGTCCTACAAGGATATGCGTCAAAAAACAAGCAATAGATTTGGTAAATCACAGGCTTTTTTAATTTTGAATCTTAAAACATTTTTCACGTCGTTGTAACGCCCGGTAAGAAGGTAAAACTTGAAACTCAAAACGCATAAAAAACATTCAAATCGGAAGTAAAATAAAATTTTGCATATAAAAGTGGCACAAGGAAGAAGGAAAATTAAACTTTCATCGCTTACCTAGTGAAATTGGTATCTTTCGTATTAAAATATAGATGTCTCTGTTTAACCCTATACATTTTCGATACGATAGAAGTAAGCTAAATTTTTGACATTTCATCAATTATTTTTATTTGTTGTTGCGGGGTGCGCTGGTTCAGCTCCACAAGCTCCTCGCGCTGCACCCTGGGTAACGCTAAAAGTATAACCCCGTGAGTACGGGTGCGGTGAAACCCTAGCTACTTGCCTTGAGGGAAAAATACCCATGGCAAATCCTGAAGCGTCTGTTCTCTTTGTTAGGGGCGCCTTTTTCCACCGTCTGTGCTTCATATTAGGGGCAGCTATAAAAAACCTGGCAATAGGTATAAAATGCTAAGTGAAGGAACCCAGGATCTAAGTACTCAATGGAATCAACCATGAAAAAAAACCTTATGGTACAAGAAATCGAATGGCCGGTACCGGCAGCTCTTAGAAGTGATCAAGCGGGCTCCCAGTCGTCGATATCTAGCGACCGCAGTGATGTTGTGATTCAACGCTTGGTTACTACACCATAAACAAGCAATACCTCTGAAGTTGCGAAGTTAGTGGGTGGTTCGTCTTTTACGACTGACGGAAGTACAAACACATTTACGGAATTGAACAATCTTTTCCTAAAAGAAGGTACGGTGACTAGATCGCCTATAAAACCGTCCGCCACAAGTACTGTCACACCATCAATTTCAACTTCAATGTTGAATATGAACCCAGAAGTGCGACACAAGCCTTGAAGAGAGCACTAAATGTAATGTACATATGACACAAACTGGCATCGATCGCTATATTACTGTAAAACGGCAAAGGGATAGTCTAAAACAGGAAAAGTACTGATAAGTAAGAAATTGAACGTCGAAAAATACAAAATACCGCTAAAAAACCGACGTTCACCGAAAAGAATGCGGAAGAGAGCCAAACTGTAAATCCAAATATTCAAGAACAGACTAATCGAAAATACAAGCCACCTCCAATCTACTTGCGCGAAACCAATACACACAAGATGGTGTAAGAACTCAAATCACCTCGTGCTAACTAATGGAAAAACATTTCACGTAACAAATTTACTTCAAGGCAAAATACACGAAGTAAAAATTCAAACACATGAGATCAACGCGACTATAGAGAAGTCATTAATTATTACGTAAGCATCGTAATAATTAATGACAGAAACTATTATACATACCGATTGAAGTCTTCGAAGGGTCTTTCTGTTGTTCAAAGTTGAACTGGATCCATCCTAAAGCATTTTAAAAAAGGGAGAAGTTCACCAATATATAAACTAAGGTCCCTCATACACAGACGCATAATTGTTGAAGAACCAATTAAAAGGAACGGACCAATACAGTGTTTAAACTGCCAAGAATATGGTCACTCAAGGACATATTGCAAGTTGATATCAGTGTGCGTTGTATGCGGTGAACTACACCAAACCAAATTTCTCAAAACCAAAGAACTCCTTAACTGAAAAGAAATACAGCAATTGCGGTGGAAACGAACTGCAAACTACCAAAGATGCCCAGTCTTCAGAAATATGGGACAATTGTCACGTCCCATGTGGCAGTATAAAACTACACCAGATGCGCAGAATAATATACCTTTGCAAACGCCAAATGACTCGTTCGCCCAGAACACCAGCCAGCAAATCAACACACGCAAGCGTTCTCCAAGGTGAATTCTCAAATACTGAAACTACTCTGAATAACTACATGCAATTGATGATGCAGTTAATGACAACAATGCAAGATATGCTACCAACAATGCTACAAAATCAAACCATTATCATCCAGAAACTATAATGTCTCCGATAAATTATCTGAAGATATATGCCACTGGAACGCAAACGGTATAAGCCAACAAAATACGAAATTGATCTTATGTTAGTTTGTGAAACCCACTTAATCGATAAACACAATTTCGGAATAAATGGTTACGAGGTTTATGACACAAAACATCCCTTGGGCTGAAGTCGAGGAGGAACTGCTATTGTTATAAAAAAGCGGATTTGCCATTATGTTCTAAATGAATATAGCACTGAGGTCAGAGGAAACTCAAGCAACCTTTGTTTGTGTGAACCTCGACATCACTTCAATATATTGCCCTCCAAATAATAACGTTTCGGCAGATATCTACAAAAATTTTTTAGCAACCCTGGGTCAATGTTTTATGGTTGCCGGCTACTTTAATGCCAACCATACCTACTCGCGTCGTGTGGCCATACAACTTATTGGCCTATACTGATCGACGAAAAATCCCTAACGATCTTGATTTTGGAGTCGCACAAGTAAAATAAACTGAGAAATAATCCAAGCTCACATATCAATCTGACGGCTATGCTGCAGACGTCTAATGATATAAACATTACCATGGAAAATTTTATTGATTTACTGGTCGAAGCAGCTATTTCAGTCTCGCCTAAACCAAAGAGCAAACATACAAGACACACCTTAACATCCGCTGAAATAGAAAAAATTTTAACACAGAAAAGTGTTAAAGCGCGTTTAAGACGCATCTGCAAAATTAAACGATGGAACAAGATGGATTATATGCAAAACTATCTTAAGGAATTATCTCCTCATTCGGACATAAACTATGCATTATGGAAGGCCACTAAATACCTAAAAAGGTCCCAGCAACCAAACCCGCCAGTTCCTGTCGGTGAATGGGCTAGGAGTACGAGTAAAAGCAAAAGCCTTTGCTGATCACCATGAAAGTGTATTCACTCCAAAGCTTGGATTATCGGTGGTTCAAACAGAAAATGTGGTAATCAGACCTGTGAAGAAATTTAAGAAAAAGAAACCACTATGAGGGTATGATCGAATTGCAGGTGAAATGCTTAAAGAACTGCCTGAGTGTGCCTTTGGACGACTGGCTCAAATATTCAATTCAATTTACGAATCAGGATATATCCCTGAGTGCTGGAAATTATCAACTATAAAAATAATCCCGAAGCCTGGTAAGGATTCTATCAAAGTCTCGTCATATAGACCAATAAGCCTACTACCAATCATCTCGAAAGTATTCGAAAAAACAATTATCGAAAAAATTAAACCGGAACTACGAAATGTCATCCCTAATCATCAATTTGATTTCAGAGCCGAACACGGAACCATTGAGCAAGTGCACCGGGTAGCTACAGAAATAAGATCAGCATAGGAAGAGAAAAAATACTGCTTCGCCGTCTTCTTGGATGTTGCCAGAAATTTACCACTATGTCAAATACAATACCTCTAGATCGGTCGAGAAAACCCAACTTCAGATCTACCAACATCTTCGCAAATTATGACGTCTACTTTCGCAGATGATACAGCAATCGTATGTAGCCATAAAAATCAAAAGCGGCGCCCGAAACTCCGCAACAACATATTTATGACATCGAAATATGGCTAAAGAAATGGAAGATAAAGGCCAATGAAGAGAAATCGACCCACGTAACATTCACATTAAATAAGCTTACTTGTCCACCTGTCACAATGAACGGAGTACAAATCCCTCAATCAAATTGAGTAAAATATGTGAGCGTTCATCGGACCGTTATCAAATTAAAAATTTATAAAATTGACCTAGAATACAAACTTGTCCTATATATATGATTAAACCAATTTGGTCGTACGGGTGTCAATTATGGCAATCAACCTCAAATTTCGAATATTAACATTGTCCAACGAACACAGTCGAAAATTCTCTGAATGATTACAGGAGCACCCTGGTTCGTAAAAAACCAAAATATAATCCTAACTATTAAAGACGAATTACAAAAAATGCGGATCGGCTATTCAGGGAACTAGCATCTCATCCGAATTTGCTGGCGCGAAATCTAAAAGATACTCCTATGTCTTCACGATTAAAGAAGAAACGATGGCTGTAACAACATAGATGATTATAAAATTATAATCTATGTTTTCCGCAGATTTACATAATTACCTTCGTGAATAAGATTTGACTATACTTATTGTTATTTTCATGTTTGAAAGGTTCAATAAATAAATAAAATTGATTAAAAAAAACTTGTTGTTGCGAATAATTTATCTGATTAATTTTGGAGACCGGCGCAAATGTCATTTCACCTTTATGAGCTAGTGCGGTCATTTTTGAGTGATGGGTTCATTTTTCGGTCCTGTTAAAGGATTTCGGCTTGTTAAATAAGCAATTAAATATTTAAATTTAACATCACTGATCTATGACGAACCGTGTTATTTGTATCAAGCCTGTCATAATTGTTGGGGCAAATTTAGTGTACATTTTAAATGCACTACCATTTCAAGATACACAATGCATATTTTTAGCTCTTTGAGTGAATCGTATTCTCAACGTAAACATATTTTACTTGATAATATCTGTGCCAAACTTATGTCATAATTCGCACCTGTCATGCAATTATTTTGTTCGTATTTTTAATTTCATACAGGAAGAAAATTAAAATTAAAATATTTTATCAATTCCTAGACACGACACCCGTATATGCCAATTAAACACATTTCAGCTTGTGTGAATAACGTACTCATCGCTGCGATTCAGAGCAGTTTTGGTTTATGATTCCAATTTATACCAGATATTTATATTATTTTATTACGTTTGTTCCTTTTTAAAATTAAAATTAATTAAAGCTTTTATACTTTGTAATTAGCACATTTATATGCTATTTGTGTATGTAATATGTATTCAGTTGGTGGCACGCGATTTGCCACAACAATAATTTGCATTTTTAATAAACAGTAATAGTTCAAGCCCATTAAATGTGGTCTGGACATCGAATGCCAAAAAATTTACTAAATAATTTTTTTAAAGTTTACCATCCACGTGCATTTCGACCATCTGATAATATAAAATCTATAGTTCCTCCCGGTTTGTATAAGTCAAACTGGATAGAACCAATCACGCCAATGTAAACCTGTATAACGAAGATATTAAACAAACAAATGTTGTTTGATGGACTCCAAATCATATACGAGTATCAACTAAAAATTAAATATAAATTAAAATTTAATCAAATATTATGAAAATGGGAAATCAATTTTTCCTTTTCTATAAAACATAATTTTCATGGAAAAAATAAATCGTTGGATTGCGTTTTTCATTGTTGTTTTCTCTCCTTTGCTTTATAGTAATAAAAACTACATACACACACACACACATAAACACATCTACACATAAAAATGATGTAAACTGGGTGTTCGTGGCAAATATGTAATCTAAATATGAAAATTTATGGAAATTTGGTGAAAATGATATGGCATTAAATAGGATATTGAACGCTGTTTGTTTTGCCGTAATTTGCATAAAGTTGTGGAAATACGGGTTACGGAATAATTGTTATCAGTTATTTGAGCTAAGTAGTACTTCAAAGGATCGAGTAGTCGTTGTATACAGAGAAAACAAAATGATGCGGGATACATACCGGTCGCTTTTATTTGGGATCGAAAACTCATTTCCAAATCTGCTCCAGATAACTTCTATAATTGTTTCTGACAGCTTAGATCACCTGGAAACGTTATATCTTTATTACTTAGACAACGCTTAACATCATAAACTTGTACTATGTAAGGATTTGCCGATTGTTGCGTGCAAAATATTAACTGATTAGGATGAGCCTCCAACTCCAGCGCATCATCACTAAACCTCGGCAGATTCATTTTCAACTGATGATGTCAATTTATGTTCAAAACTATATATGATAGCATAATTAAGCTAAAATATTTATTAAACCCTTGTTTCATGTCTAAGTAAAACTGTCAAAATTCACAACAAACATATATATAAGGAGCTTGTAGGCTGTAAAAACAAGAGCAACACTGTGATACACTGAAGCGATTTAATTTCTTAATATCTTCGAGTCGGCTTATTTATAAGAGCGAAATTACCGTTCTATTAGTTCTCTCCTTCGAATATCAAGAGATCCAAAATAATGAAGGTCGTCTTTGGAAATGGTTTTGTGGTAGGTACTTTTGCCAACTCTTCTCTGTGAGGTCGGCCTTTTAAACGGGTCATCCAAAGATTTTGATAAAAATGATATTTGGAATCGTTTGGTCAGGATTTGATAGTTTTCAAATTTGATTACTTACAGTTAAACGGTAAATACCGTTTTCTCCAAATTTCGTAAGCTAATCGTTAGTTGTGGATTACTCAACGAATTCAATGGTCATCTAAACAATTTAAGGCCATTTCACGATTTACAATTTATAGAATTTTAGAGCGATTTACCTCAATTTAGAATGCAATTTCTGAACGGTTTAAACCGATTCAAAACGATTTATGCTGTATGCTGTGGAGTTGTATGCGATTAGCGAGAATTACAGTCACACATAGTACTACCCCCGCGATCGGAATATTAAAGGCCAGTTTAGATCGGTTTATAGCAGTTTTAAAGAGGAATAGAGCGATGATATTGTCGATACTATAGTACTTGTTTCGATACTTAATGGCTTTATGCAAAGTTCTTCGATACTTTCGAGTGATTTTTAGTACTTTTGAGAAAATTCTAAAAATGTCACTTGTAGTTCGGTTTCATCTAGATCGGGGCGTTCAACAATTATAATTCCTCAGTGTAAAAAGTGCAAGTGTAAAGTTTCCAAGGCTCCATGCGAAATGTAACTATTTTTTATGGAATTCTCTAATTTAAAATTAAAATTGATTAATATTCGGCAAATTTTTTTCTCGAGTAATTGATTAATTAGATACTTGTAACGCCTATATAAAACCAAGGGGTAATAAAAGTAAAGAAGTCCTTAAGGGGTGTCGATTAGTTTAATCCCATTTCGCCCATAAAAAAATGTTTAATTCTGGAAATAAGACATGTGACAAGGGCATACAGTGCCAATACAGAATAGCGAAAACTCTCAATATTAACCGTCAGTTTTTTGGAGATATTCACATTAAAATTAGGTTCTCTTGAATTGAATGTGAAGCCCATGCCCAGTACATTGTTCTGAACGATCACATTTTGTCACTTTCAATTAAAATTGTTGGTGTCGGGACACGGAGACTTGCATTCTAAAAGATCTGTTCTACTCTAATCAAAGTTTTATGTTTAAGCTTTTAATTATTTTTGTTCATAGCACTTCAGAATTTCTTTTACATAAAACGATTACAAAATTTTACATCGTTATTTTTCGGAAAATTCAAAAGTATAGACAATTTTACGAGACGGATTTCTCGATCCCAACCTTTAATAGCCGAGTAAAATTTTTCAGACACAATGAATTAACGGCTCTAGACCATATATCTAATTATTATGAATGCACTAATTTCGTGCACTGATTTATGATTTGTCATAAGAACAACGTAAACCCTCAGTTAAAGCTAATGGGAGTTTGAACTATATGCAATGAGTGTTCAAAGAGATCCAATAATCACTTTCCACTTATTTAACGTCAAGTTCCAGGATTAACAATAATAATTGCGGAAATGATGATAAGATCTTTAACGTGAAGCAATAAAATGGTTTAATTACAAACGAGCAATGCCGACAGTCTACAACGGCAAACGCGTTCAACTAAATGATTGCAGTGGTAGGTGACGGAAGGTTAGGAAAGTGAAAATTAAGTTTAATTTCTCTCTTCCTGAGTTTTTTTCAATAACAGCAATAGAGACACTCAACCTCAAGTACTGCTTACCAAAAATAAATGGTGGATCGTTAAATACTTCTTTTAAAATGAGATTGTTAAATTTGTATAGTACGATGTCATGTCTGTGGCTACTGTGTCGGAAGGCATTAATTAAAATTGTGTTTTGGGTCCTGCCAAATGCTACTTTGATGTGAGTACAGCGCAAAAGTACTATCAAGCTGAATTTAGTACTTTGCTTCTTAAAAATTTAGTACTTTTGATTTGATGCCAATATCATCCCAGGTATAGAGCAAATTATAGCATTTTAGAGCGGTTTAGGATGACATAGAAGTTCGCTTCAATTTCGGTTATCAAGAGTGATTATACCTCAAGTATTAGTTTAGAGCTTTACAGCAGATTAGCGCGATTTAACCATTAAAGATATAATCGATAGTAGCTTAGATGCGATTTAAAGCAGTTTGTAGCAGTTCGAAATGGTTTGTGATAGTTGAGAGCAGATTAAATTTTGTGGTTTTCAAGATTTCCTTGTTAAACTGACAGTTCCGTCGATACTCTCCAATCCTTCACTATATAAAAGACAGTGTCAGAGAGTGTAGATAACATCTCCCGCGATCTGGACTTTAGTTCAAGTTAGATCAGTTTAGTTTGGGATAGCTTATAGTAAATTAGTATGGTTTAGCGAAATCATAGCGATATCACGGTTAACGATTTAGAGAAGTTTGCAGCGATTTAGAGCAGTATCATAGGCGAGGATTATATTTCCATTGAATACCTTCAGTAGGTGATGGTACCGAGGCAAATTATAATTATAGTACATAGAAGCATGCTGCACTCCCTCAATTCTACTTATGCAGTATCGTGATAAGACATGTGCATATTCCAAAAGAAAACTAATTAATGTTGTATAGGGTTTTACACTAAGAGGTTTCATTTTGAATAGCCTGCTATTTGAGTAGCTGTCAATTTTGAAGCTGTCATCTTTCGACATTTAACAAGTAAAAACTACGCCATTACTAAAAATGGTACGATACACGCTTCAACAACGCATTGAAAACTTAAAACTCACTACAAAAATGGTGAAAATTTTGCAGTCACAGTTCGCAAAACTAAAGTACTTTTGAGGCGTCGTGAAGCACCTTCTCGGCCGGAAATAGTGAAACTGCTAGAAAAATTTGAGCTGTTGGGACAAGTTAGTGATGTGAAGAATCGAAACCGTGAGCGTCGCTCAAGAACAACTGAGAATATTGCTGCTGTAGCCCGTAGTATTGACGAAAACCCAGGTTTGTCGATTCCTCGTCGATCTTTGGAATTACACATTCCACAAATGACATTACACCGTTTTATGCATAACGACTTAGGTCTTAAGAATTTCAAAGTTCAGTTAACACAAGAACTCAAGAAGATCGATCACCATAAACGTCGTATCTTCGCGGATTGGGTCCTTCAAATGCATCAAAATGATCCAAATTTTCATCGAAAATTCATCTTCAGTCACGTTAATAAGCAGAACTGTCGCATTTGGGGCTCATAAAATCCATGAATGATTGTTGAAAAGCCTCTCCATCCTCAACGTGTCACTGTTTGGTGCGGTTTTTGGGCTGGCGGTGTGATTGGACCTTACTTATTCGAAAATGAGGCTGGTTCAACTGTTACGGTGAATGGATTGCGCTACCGAGCTATGATTAATGATTTTTTGATGTAGACAACGATTATTTTAAAGAAAAGTTTCCTGACCGTGGTATGTCTCGAAGAGGTGATCACAATTGGCCACCGAGATCTTGTGATTTAACACCTTTAGACTTTTTTCTTTGGAACCACGTGAAAGATAAGGTCTATGCCAATGCTCCACAATCTATTCAAGACCTTAAAGATGGAAGTCCTGAAGTTATCGAGGATATACATCCGCAAATGTTCGAATTGGTCATGGAAAATTTCATGAAAAGTATATGGTGCTGTGAGCGTAGCTGTGGCGGCCATTTGGCTTATGTCGTTTTTCTATCGATAGGAAACCTCTTATTGGAAAGCCCTTATAAAGAATTTTCGGAACGTTTGAATTAAGCGAATTCCTTAGACCAGCATTTAATGAACCCAAGTGCAGAATTTAATTATAATAATTAGATATAAACAATCGGGGTCGAACGAAAAATTGGTTTCACTCAACAACGGTGTCGAAATCGATGTTGATAGTTACGAGATGTTGAAGCATACTTAAAGTATTTAATATCGGGCTCAAAATCGCAACTCGAGAAAGATTCAAGGTTTAAAAAATTTCCAAACTGTTAGTAATATCTCCAAGAACAAAATTGTTTGTTTGTACAATCAAAATTGTATTATTCAATAAAATCAGATTCGTCGCTTATTTATGCGGATACAAAATATATCATTTTCAAAGAATTGAATCTTAAGTGGAAGACATAAAGTTGAAATTAATTCAATTTTTAGGTTATAACCAACATGGCACCTTTTAATTGGGCACAACATTATGCGAGAATGCACGATTAGTATTGTTTCACTCTGATCAAACCGAATATTTTCACAAAATCAGTAATCATAGTCATTTGCTATGTCATTGGGGATTAGTTCGTTTGGCCAAGCCAACGTAACGATCTATGGCCGAAAATTTCTTAAAACCTCATCATTCCTGCACGATACGGTCTGTTCGGGTCTGGAAAGCTGACCAATACTAATAATTTTATAAACCAAACAATCGATACCGTTTGGTCAACTGTTATTGAGGATTGATCATTCGTTGTTTTCGTTTAGGGGTAGGGATGACCTACGTAACGATTTCTCGAGAATTCATTAACAATTTATTTTACTACACGATTCGGACTGTTCTCAAAGATCGGAGTTATTGAGGATTGGTCACTAGTAGTTTTCGATTGGTCGTCAAGTAACGATTTATTGTTAAAATTTGCTAAAATCTCATTTCACAACACGTATAGAGACAACAATTGGTGAATATAGATTATGTTGGCCACTTTGTAGCAATTTCAATCAGTTTCAGACGGTCAGTATAGTGGTAAGTTAAATTGATCAAGCTATTGTAAACTACGTAGATCAAATCAAACCAATCTACGTTGCACAACCTCTATTCTTGTTTTATAAATCACTTGATCAGGTGACCACACCTGACTGAAATATTATACCAAGAGTATCACAAAGGTCATATAAAGCTCTTGTAACGTACGGATTCGAAAACTTCTTAGACCATCGTTTTAGAAAACCTATTGCAAAATTAGCTGTGCTTCCTTTGGCGTCGTAATGCTGCCTGAAATTTAGAGTACTATCACGTACGATACCTAAATCCCAGATAAATGACACACGGAAAACTGAATTACCATTTATAAAATAGTCTCTAGGTGTTTATTGTATTTGTTTGCGGGAATAGGTAATGCATACATATTTTCCCACATTTAGTTCTAGTAGGTTTTTCTTACACCAGATGTCATAGTTATTGAGATCAATTTGAAGGGGATGTGCATCCGTAGTAGATGAAATTTCCCTAAAGATCTGCATATCATAGGCAGAAATATCCAATATGTGTTCAACATCATTAATGGCCAATATGAGGATTAATGGCCCAAGATGGCCACTTTGTGGTACCCCAGTTGTCGCTGTGAACGAGCCGTTAATAATGAAAAATGTACACTCAAGCCAAAGCGGGAAGCTAGGTGGGAACCCCACAGCCGTGTGTGAGATTTAGTCAACATCTCATCTGTGAACGTACATGCCCCAACGGAGCTAAAACCAGAGCATAAAGACACTTTGAACGACCACCTCGAAAGTGTTTTTAACAAAATTCCCCAACACGATGTGAAGATTGTTTTGGATGACTTCAACGCGCAAATTGACAATGCTGATAGTGTTCATCGTGGTACCATCGGCCCAGATTCCCTACGCCTTTCATCAAACAACAACGAGATACGCACTATGAGCCACAAAGGCACGAGAAAACTAAACGATAGAGTTACGGTCACTCAAATCAACAAAATCTTACTACTTTCTAGTAATTCCTAAATATGCCGTCCGACTATCCACACGTATAATAAACGATTCCAACGAATCTCACTTTGGAATACCGAAGCATTAAACAGGACAACTAATCACAACTCCATTCCAGAAGAAAAGTGGTTCATAATAAAATTGGCGATAACAACTGCTTCAGAGCGAATCTGGATGAAAATTAACTAGCTTTAATTCATGAAAAGGATCGCGCACGAAAACGGAACCTCTCTCAATCAATAAGGCTATCACACAACGACTACTTGGTCGCAAGAAAATACTCCAACCTACTGCACACATTGTGGGGTCTCTTATCGCATTTGTTCATTCCTTCAAAATTGATAGCCATGTGAAAAATATTAATGAATGTCTCTTAAAACACGGTGATAGTCGAAGGCAAACTTTCAGAGTCTTTCGAAATAACATAAGAAGTACGGCAAGGGTCCCAACAGCCCAAACTCTATCCAACAATTTGTTAGAATATGTCATTAACCAGCTTGACAAAGTATAGCGCAGTTGTTTTTATTATAAACCAAGTCAAATGTTAGCTTACGACCCTGTTAAGTATAGAGAAATGTACAGAATGTGTCTGAATTTCGAGATCAGAAACCATCTGAACAACTCTGATATAATTGAACAAAAAGGCTGAGGTGGCCTGAACAAGTTCTATATTTCCAAAATCGTACTTGGCGTCGGCACCAATGAAAATTGAACTTCGCGGGAGTCCTCCTATTCGGCAAATGAACGAAGTAGAACAGGAACAAACTCTTGATTATCGTGTGTGACGCCCTCTCGTTGTCGCTTGAGTCATCTGGAAGAGCATTGTTGCGGTTTACAACAAAAGAATACGGCGTCGGTAACAATGCTTTCAAAAAATTTGGGAATACAAGAAAGTTTAGCGATTGGTCTATAGTTGCAAATATCCGCCCATCTAGAGGACAGGAATAATAAATGTATCTACCCATATAAATGAAAAAATATCGTTGAAAAGTTCCATTTTTTAAAATAATCGCTGGCAAGCCATCCGAACCGAAAGAATAGTCATCGTTTAATTTATTGAAGTTATCAACAATGGAGTCTTAGTCTCCGGAGAGAAATGAAGTCTGTTGGTAATTGCACATATAGTTAGAATAATCCGTGTCAGGGTCTAGCATACAGTTAGAAAATGCTTGGCTGAAATATTCAGCAAACAGGTTGATTATGATTCCAGGATCATGAATAGCTTCATACAGGTAAGCTAGACTGGGTAAATAGCCATCAGATTTTTTCTTCATATTGATGAATTTCCAGAAACGTTTCGGATTTGTAATAATCTCAGATTGTATTTCATTAATGTGGCTGATGTAGAGATCATTTACCAAACAGGAAAAGTCTTTATGCATTGACATAAATTGTGTTAGAGTGTGTGTGCTATCAGTGTTAGATGTAGTTTTTAAAAAATTTTTCCATAGGTGGTCGAAAATTGTTTTACGGAATTCAACCGGTAACTCATGTTTAGTCAAATGGAGGATGGTACAGATTCACAACGGAATGATTTAGATCGCTTTGCATGTAGTAGTACAGTTCAACACATCAGAGGAAAATATCGGATCTAACTGATCTGTTAAGATATAATTTCTCTATAACTTGTTGGATTAAACTCGAGCATCTGAGTTTCGTTCTTCGACAGCGACCAAACGAGATGTGGTAGAGTGAAGTTACCATTGGCTAGAAGTTGATAGTTCTCATTCGGACTTAGTGGTTGCAAATAACAGCTCATGATTGTCTGAGAATACCATTCAAAATCGAGAATAAAATGATCAACATACTTGAGTGCACCTTTATAATACTTTGGAAATCAAAAAGTAGATCACGGAAAAATATTGTTTGGAAAAAAAAATTAGTGGACACGCGTGCTTTATTTAATTTTAACACATAAAATTTCACTATTGTTGTATGTTGGGGGTGTCCAACAATTAGCTGTCACAATCCGAACGGATTACCAAAAGCACCCCACAACCAGTGCGACCTACTTCAGAAACAGAGGCTGTCTTGGCTGTCAGGAGTGAATTATTCCCGGCAATTGTAGTTACTGTCCAAGTTTGTCTCAGTCAGTGCAAAAATGTTAAACGGCAGTTACTGTGTGCTTAAAAATACTTCGTGAGATTTAGTACATAACCCCCTTAAATAATTATAATAAATACGAAAATTTTAATTGTTTGGTGCGGTAATGAGATTATTGTTTGCGCGTTTCCTACAAATAAATTCTTGAATGAAAATAGAGTTTGGAAATACAGTTGGAGACGTCGAAGATAATTTCCTCAAAGGATGAATTTTAACTGGACCCGTATTATCATCAAAACGAGTTGTGTTTTTAAATTCAATGAACTTTTGATTACGTGTTTTATAGTGTAATATAGTACTAGGAAGGAGTAGTGACTGATAAGTTTCTGGGAGGTCGAAAAATACATTGATTGTGGTACTTTTATCGAGTAAATTATTCAGCACAGAAGCAAATAATTCTTCATGAAGGGAGAGGCCATTTGAAATCTGTTAACACACTCGTTGGAAAATTCTCTTGTAGGTGTCAATTCTTTTTCGTAAGATATGGCAATTTGTGTATCGTTTAACATATGATCCTTCATATGTTCATAGTTTCAAGAGCGTGCTTATCACTTAAAAGTGGTCACAGGTGACATACATATACACTTTCAATATGGAAGAATCAACAACCATGTGAACACAGTTTCAGGTGAAAGTACTGCATCATTTAATGCTAGTGTACTTTCTAATCGAGTGATCATTAAATTAACGAGACAATTCGGATTGTACACAACAGACATTTTATTTCATATTCAATTAAATATAAATCATGGACGAATTTTGGTATAGAAATACATCATAAGTATTTATATTTATAAGACGAGGGTTGCCTTTTATAAATCGGGATTGGAAAACCTTAGTGCTGTCATCTGGTAACTGGCGTCTCTATCGTAAAGTTTGACATTTTTGTCGGTGTATCTACTCAAAACGTTTTTTATGCCGCCGCTATTTTATTTTGTTATAGACATTCCAGAATTTCTTTTCAGTACAAAAATGGAAGTAAATCATGAACATTTTCGCGATTATTTTTTACAACTTTCGACGTGGATTTACTTAACAACAATGCATTGATGAACTCAATTTGCATTGATGAGCTTTTGGCGATGAACCATCAATGACCAGTGTTTATCGATGTTTTACAGAATACAATCGAGGTCACAGTTCGCTCAACGACGAATTTCGTGAAGGTCATCCTAAATCGGTTGTTCTTCCTAAAAACATTGATGCTGTGCATGAACTAATACAGCAAGATCAACATGTGATCGTGAGAAGGAGACATCCTTGGGTATTAGTGAGTTGGATCCCACATAATTTGAGAAACGCTTAAAAAAGACCCGTGTCAATTATGAACCCGAAAACAACCAGCAGTCGACGGAATGGGTGTTCTAATATAAGCCAAATACAACAAGAGTTGTTCGCGCACGAAGCACTTCAAAGCAAACCGTTGCTTATTTTCTCGGAAAAACTGGGCATGTCGCAACCGTATCATTGATGCAACAAGACCCAAAATTTGATGGTTGTTAGCCTTCTGGATTTTTAAACAGTAAAATATATTGTCACGGATTTTGGTAGTTTTGATCAAATACCGCGTGACTGACACGAAGTATTACCAACTTCAGACTGTCATTGCTGTCAAATTAGTGATGACAGAGCGCTCAAATTTACACTAATGACAGTTCATTCCATTATTTACAAGCGTACAAAAGAATTTTAGTTTATAACGATATTGGCAGCATTGCAAAACGCCATGGTGGTGGACCGAATCGCACTGCAATATTGCCGGATATCATTCGGAAAGTGAAGGCCAAATTGGCTCGGAATTCGCGCCGTAGCGGCAGAAAAATGACTCGTGAGGCGAACATTTCGCTCGGACGGATGCAGCATATATTGAAAGATTATCTTGAACTAAAGGCCTTGAAATTCCATAAACCGCGTGGTCTCACCGATGCTCAAAAAAAAGTTAGAGTGGAAAGAACAAAGGAGTTGTTACGCTTGCACGAAAGTGGCGATTTACCGAATTAGGTTTTCTCCGATGAGTCACCGTTCGTTATTGAGCAATATGTGAACAAGCAAAATGACCGAATTTACTTGCCCGGCCCGTTCTACTAAAAATTTGGACCAACGGATTGCCACTAGAAACCAAGCGCCGCCGATGGTACTGGTTTGGGCCGCCGTAACGGCCGAAAGCCGTTTACCGCTCGTTTTTTTAGACCGTGGCATCAAAGTAAATGCTCAAATTTATCGGGATCATGTGGTGGAGGGAGCGTTGAAGCCTTGGACACAAAAAAATTTCAGCCGCAGAGCCTGGATATTTCGACAGGACTCGGCGCCGAGTCATAGAGCACGCGTCAATCAAGATTGGCTGAGAAACAACGTCCAGCGGTTCATTTCCACTGCCCAATGGCCACCAAATTCACCGGATGCAAATCCGCTAGATTTTTCGGTTTAGGATATTTGGAAGAGCAAGGTTGGGCAAAAACATACCAAAGTGTCGATCATCTCAAGCAAACGCTTCGCCGGGAATAGGCCAAAATACCGCAGATCCACTTTCGTGCTGCATGCAATAGCTTTGTCGGCCCAAATCGAAAACTGCTACAGCAATTCGAAAATTTAAATATTTGTGAACATTTTTAACTTTGATTCAATAAAATTCATCAACAAATAAAAATTCTGTGGCGTTTTGTTTTGGTAACACTTCGTGTCAGCCACTTTATATTAAATTTAAAGAATACTGAACGAAATTTTGTTTAAATTGATTGATTATGTTATCCGGCTCGCTAGCAGCTTACGTTTCGATTAGCAAAAGTTTTCGAACATCAACATATAAGACCAACTGTTTCTTAGTTGTTATCCGATTTTCAATACCTAAAACCAGTTTCAGCCAAAATTTGAGGTACAAAATATTTTTTGCGAAAATGCCTTCGAGTTGTTTACATTTTAAAATATATTGTCAACCATGTGTTTGCCAGAAGTTTCCGGCGAAACAAGGAAAACCAACCGCCGAGGACGCATTATTCTCTCCCACGACAACGCGAACACTCACACATCGGCACAAACAACTGATTATTTGCGCTTTTAAAAGATCGAATTAACTCACCCAGTGAGTTCCTCTTATTCTCGCAAATCCAAAAATAAATTTCGAGGTCAACGTTTTTCGACACTTCAGGTCAAGCGGTTGATGCGTTCAAAATGCATGTTTTGAAGGTACCGCAATCGGAGTGGAAAAGTGTGTCAAAAATTGGTTCAAATGCATGCAAAAGTGTATTGATCTTCATAGAGAATATTTCGATAAATAAATATTTGTATTTGTTCTCTAATCGTGAAATATAAAAGGCAACCATCGTATCTCACAACCTTGTACAAAATTCAATCATCACCAATTATCAACAAAACGATAGTGTCAATAGATTGTCATTGAATTTTCATTTTTTTTTATAATATTTCTACTTTTATCTCTCAGGAAATACTACTAAGTATACATTCGTTGCCAAAAGTCTAAAATACTATTTCTTTGTATTATACCAAATTTCTTTATTTATTCGTTTATACACCATACTTCTTTCAGTATGTTACATATCGATATACCTACAAACACACCTTCATTGCCATGTCTATGGAAAAATGTTTTGTAATTAAAAATTGAAACGGATATCCTAGTACAGTAGTTATATAGATAAAAACTAACAACATTTACTAGCTTCTTAACTATATAATTCATACTACTTCACATACCTATATGTCAGACTACACTACACCAACTAAAAAAATATATCGATTAAAAAAATTTTACTACACATTTTATTTGTGTACACAAAGAGCTATTACTAGTTGATGGTGATGATTATTGTTTGGTAAATATCTAAAATTAAGAATATAAATTTAAAATTATAAGAAAATCAAAAAGAAAATATATTTCTAAAAATAAATAAATAAATATTAAATAAAAAATTATCCGCAAATGTGTATCCACAATATTATATATATATATATATATATATATATATATATATATATATATATATATATATATATATATATATATATATATATATATATATATATATATATAAATCTTAACTCTCATCTCATCACGATGATCATCACACACATGACACAGTAACACGAAGAGCAAGTGTAATAATGTATAAATTAAGATTATATATTTTTATATCGTTTCGTCTGTCTCATATATGCGTACATGTGGACCCAATGCATAAAACATGTATAAAACGAGAAACTAGCGTGGTCATTGGATTTTATGTTTAGAAAATTGGAGGAATAAAGGATACACACCCAAATCTCGTACGACGTCAAAACCCATCGTTCAAATATATTTATGCAAAAAACGAAAATTTAAACGTTGTTGTACCATGTTTCTCTTCTTCTATACAAAACCATAAAAAAAGCTCCGATCGATAAATTATGTACTCCCAAAAATTCCACAAAAAGCACACACAATGTTTTTTCCCTTAACTACCTTGACATCTTGATATATAAAAAACATATATATACACACACACACACGAACAAACCCACCACCATCACGAGCTCATATATATACTATACCATATCTGTGTGAACTCATCCAAGAAGAAAAACACTGTAACAACAAATATAAGACAAGAAAATATAAAAAGGAACTTTCTTTTTACAATTCACATAAACAAAATGGTGGTGGAAAATCATTTCATTTTACATTCGTTATTATTTTTAATTTTTTTCTTCTAAAAATTATGTTTTTTCTTACACTTGGTATTACGTTGTGTGTCCTTCCTCAACTTACCATAAAAATAAATGTATTACATAAATCGCATATAAATAATATATTAGAATACATAAAGAAAAACAAGAAGACATTTTTTTTAGAAATACTCTGCACATACGAAAAATAAAACTAATAATAATAAAATAAAACCTAGAATCCTAGAAAGAAGAAGAAAAACGGAAAATTTAGGGAAAACATGTATAACAAAAACTGACGAAATGAACGAACAACAGCGAATTTCATTATTGATTTTGAGATTTTCCTTTTTTTAATTTTTTTCCCCAAATTTTTCAATCAACACAAAATAATTAATTTTTAATTATTTCGATACGTAAATCACTTCCACCTTTTATACATAAAAAAATATAATTAAAAAACTATTTTAGTATAATAAAATTCTCACTTAAAATATTCTTATAATTTTATCTTAATAAATCTAATTTTCTTTTGTTTTTTTTTCTATTCTTTTCAGTTTTTCCTATAATATAGAAAAAAATGAAAATTTCACTTTCACTTTAAAAATAAAACACTTTCAACACACTTTTTCACTGTAAAATGTCATAAAACAAATGAAAACGCAACAAAAAAAAATCGGAAAAACTATAAACTTGTAATATTAAGTATATAATATACAATTAAATTAATTTACACGCGATTATAATATTTATATATTTTTTGTATATAAATTTGATTCAACTTTTATATTTTAGTTTATTTATTTATTTTTATAATAATTTTTCATGAAATATTTTCGATCCGACACGACGAACAACTTAGTAAAGACTAAAATGTATGGGAAACTCGATAAATAAAAATTTGTATACGTATACGAGTGAAAATACAATACACAAAAAACAGGATTTTTCCCCTACCGGCCGATTCGGAAAATCGACTTCCATATAATACATATAGCGAGTATGTGAACGTACTCGATATTCGGAAACGCGATTTTCCAGTGTACTTAAAACGATAAAACATGTATTTCCCCACACGTTTGCGGAAAATTTGTTTTCCCCATTTTTACTGTTTTTTGTTTTTCCATTTCCATTAAATGGTATATAGTTTTTTACATTTCGCATTGCTGGAGGTCAAAACAAAACACAGCAGCCAAAACACGCACCAAGACATAAACGCGCACTGTATACACACATAAAATAAATGATAAGTTTTTCTCTTTGACAAATTTGAAAAAAAAAAAAAAAAATTTAAATTTTTCTCCGCTAAAAATAAATTTTCAAAAATATTCTAAGCATCTTAAAGATGAATATTATTATTCGAGATTAAAGGCTAATAAAAGAATAAAACAAAAAATATATAGAAGCGAGAATGATGTAGACAAATTTTATTTTTATTTTATCACAAAAACCGCAAAATTACAGTTAAACGTTTCGAAATGCGTGGTCTTATAACGCAGTGCCATTTCCGGTTTTATATGGCTTCATTTTCTTCAATATTTACGATGCGTGACAAATTTTGTTCGTATTGATGAATCTATTGATTGTCACAAATTGTCTTTTGGTTTTCTTAATATTCGACTGTTTCTTCATCGTTATCGTATAAATGCGCGATAAAATATTTTATTTGCGCCTAAATGATAGCTGTCGATATAAATTTGGACATAAAGTGACGATCATCAAAATATAATCGCGCCATGCGATTATTTAATAGTAAATAATTAGCTAATATTTTAATTTCATGTACTAACTCTCGTATTGGAAATAAATTGTTTATTGATTTAGGCATTAAATACCAGCCTCGTTTAACCAAAGGGTATGTGCATATATGTTAAAAAGAGTAACGGAACAGAATAAAAAATCATTAAAAGTAAAATTTATTGGTTAAACAATTCGGTCCTTCACGTTTATTACGATAAATTATTCGTGTATTGCATAACCTCAGAGGGAAAGGATACATGACCGAAACTGGTTAATTGGGCTAAAGTCTTGTGACGCATGCGTAGGCTTTATGTGATACGTTGAATTTGTGTAATAGCACGTCCCTTAAGCTAGCAGAACCCATACAGCAGAACATTTCCAGTTAGTATGAATAATTATAGGCTTAAATAGGCTAATTAAATGCCCTATTTATTTATTTTATTCTGTTCGTTCTCGAAAAAGCATAAGGCTTTATCACTTCAAAGCTAGCAAAACGTAAATCGAAAATCGGACCAAGAACAAAATTAGAACGCAAAACAAGATCAAGTGACATAAAAATAAATTTAGGCTCATTATATCCTAATCAAATGACCCATTAAAAAATTTTGGGCTCCACTCGTTCTTGCCAAAACTTCTGTTCATTTATTCCAAAGCTAACAGAACCCAAATCGAAAATCGGACCAAAACCGAAATGAGAACGAAAAACTTGATCTACTGACAAAAAAATAAGTTTAGGTTCATTATGGCCTAATCAAATGCCCCATTAAAAAATTGTTGATCAAACTTCAAAAATTTTGAACTCCACTCGTTCTTGCCCAAACTTCAAGTCATTTATTCCAAAGCAAGCAGAACTCAAATAGAAAATCCAAAAACGAAATTAGAACGCAAAACTAATGGGACATTTGATTAGGCCATAATGAACCTAAAATTATTTGTTTGTCACTAGATCTTATTTTGCGTTCTAATTTCGTTTTTGGTCCGACTTTCGATTTGAAATCCGCCATCTTTAGAATAAATGTCATGAAGTTTGATCAACTTATGTGTATGTCAATTGATCTTGTTTTTCATTCTAATTTTGGTTTTCTGCTAGCTTTAGAATAAATGACCTGAAGTTTGGTCAAGAACGGAGGAGCCCAAAATATTTTAATGGGATATTTGATTAGGCCACAATGAGCATAAAATTATTTTTTTTGGTCAGTAGATCTTATTTTGCGTTCTAAATTAGTTTTTGGTCCGTTCTTCGAGTTGGGTTCTGCTAGCTTTAGCTCAGATGACCTGAAGTTTGGTCAAGAACGAGTGGAGCCCAAAATTGTTTAATGGGCCATTTGATTAGGCCATAATGAGCCTAAAATTATTTGTATCTCAATTGATCTTGTTTTCCGTTCTAATTTCGGTTTTGGTCCGATTTTCGATTTGGGTTCAGCTAGCTTTAGAATAAATGATCTAAAGTTTGGTCAAGAACGAGTCCGGCCCAAAATTGTTAATGGGGTATTTGATATGAGGCTTAAATGAGCCTAAAATTTATTGTAAGTCAATTGATCTTATTTGACGTTCTAATTTCGGTTTTTGGTTCGATTTTCGATCTACGTTATACTAGCTTTGAAGTGTGGCGGTATTTTGACAAGTTCTGTCAAGTTGGAATTCCTTGCAAATACATAAAATTGAGTACAGGCGTTTTTTAATTTAATTCTCAGTTGCCCACAAGTGGTTTGGTTTATTAATATTATTTTTATTAAAAAATATTGTTAAAATAATTTTAATTAAGCGACCTCCAAAATTGGTGACCAGCCATCTATGAACACGAAGTAATGGCGGCACATATATTTTAAATCAATAATTATTCATCCTAAAATAAATCATCGCGCAAAATTTATTTTCTTTAAAAATTCATAAGTTGAACAACAATTTTAATAAATGGTTTATGTTTTCGAATTTGCGGAAAACAATATCAATTTTGTGTCTTGGAGTACATTTATTTGGATAATCACCTATATTTTTGCAAAATTGCAAATTTGCAAGAGTTAATTAGCGATTTTTCCAGCCATCTGTAAAAAATAACAATATTATTTCAATTTTGGGAAATCAACAGTAGCAGCCAGGACGGAATTGTATTTATTGTATTAAATTTTTATCATGATGTTCAAAATCGCCGTCACATTATCCATTAAATCCAATATCCAATATATTATCCGTTCGTCCGTGCGATTTTTCGTTGAATGTGTTAGTGATAGTGAAGATTCAAATGACACTGTTAATAATGACAATTTGACATCTAGTTCTCATAATGGAGAACCACTTATTTCATTGACAAAATCGCAATTACAAGAACTGAGTAATGATCAAATTCAAGTTTCGCAAAATTCGTTTTCATCGTTCATCTTTTCTGGTGGTGTTCAATCTGGAAATCTTAATACAACATCTTTTCAAACCGTTGATGAAATTGCTCATGTCTCGTTCAAGCCCCCACAACCATTTTTTAATCAACATCCTTTCGTGTGGTTTGCAATTTTGGAGCAACAGTCTATGGTTGCAAATATTAAGACAGAAAGCACAAAATATTAGCATGCTGTCAGTGCTTTGGATTCAAGACTGCATAATATATTTGCAGATTTAATTACTCGTGACCAAGTTGATCAACCATACATTACATTTAAAAAGGAAGGTATTAGAGTGTTGGGAGAGTCCAAGAAGACTAAACTGCACAATATTATGCATGGACTGATATTGAGTGACATGAAACCATCACAATTATTAACAAAGTTTAAATTGAATGCTGGTGATTTATTTAGTGAGACTGCAGTGAAACAGATATGGTTGAGTTGTCTTCCACAACAGGTTCAAATGGTACTTACCTTATTCACGGTTGATGTTCCACTCATGGTTCTTCTTGCAGAACGTGCAGATAAATTTTTTAAAACCATGGAGCAATCATAGATCAGTTTAGTCGAACAGTCTTCATCAAAAGAAATGTCAACAAATCATGATGTAGAAGACAAATTCGAAAAAATTCCGAACACAAATATTATCAGAAATTAGTGTTTTGTAAATGTTCATCAACTTTCGGCGACAAGTAGTGATGATCAAGTATCAAGTAGCTTATTTATTTTCGAAATTAATTCTGGGGTCAGAGTTTTGATTGATACAGGGGCTGATGTACCAGTTTTTCCTGTTAGTCTTACCAAAGTGTCAAAAATCAGCACTAAATTTAATTTATTCGCTGCCAATGGCACACCAGTTAGACCATTTGGTTCTCGAACATTTAAATTAGATATCGGTCTTCGTCGAGAATTCATATGCAGGTTGGCACCAGACAAATTAAAAATTGTCAAAGAAGAGTTTGAACGTTTCATCACACAAGGTATATGTCGACCTAGTGACAGTTTATGATCCGCAGTCCTTTACATTTGGTTAAGAAAAAGAATGGTGATTGAAGGCCATGTGGTGATTATCGTGCTCTTAATAGAATAACCGGTCAGGAATCCGTTATCCAATTCCACACTTGCAGGATTTTTCTTATCAATTGGAAGGGTGTAATGTGTTCTCGAGTTTGGGTTTGATTGCCTGACATTCCAAAAACGGCTATTGCAACACCTTTCGGCTTGTTTGAATTCTGCAAAATGACTTTTAGCTTACCTAATGCGGATCATTCCTTTCAACGTTTGACGCATACCGTATTAAGTGGATTAGGGTTCTGTTTTGTGTACTTGGATGCCGTGTTAGTGGCATCAAAATTGTTTGATAAACATTTAGCACACTTAAAAATAATTTTGCAAAGATTTACAGAACATGGTCTCGTGATAAATGCAGACAAGTGTGTTTTTGCACCATTACAAATTTTAATTTTTATGTTACATGGTGACTAGTAAAGGTATATTACCTGATCATGAACGTGTTCAAGTTATCGAAGATTTACAGAAACCCAATTCGGTCAAGCAACTTAAGCGTTTTTTAGGAATGATAAATTTTATCGTCGTTTCCTGCCTAATGCAGCTGCAGATCAATCATTGCTGAATAACTTTTTGAAAGGATAGAAAAAAGAATAGCAACACATCAATAGTGTGGACATCAGAAACCGACAAAGCATTCACTGAATGTAAACTAAAATTATGTCAGGCTACTTTTTTAGCTCATTCGTTGCAAAGAGTTGGCAACCTCTTAATTTTTTTTCTGTCAGGCTCACTGATACACAACGAAAATATAGTGCTTATGATCGAGAATTGCTTGCGGCATATTCAGGGGTTAAACATTTTAAATATTTATTAGAAGCACGTAACTTTACGTTATTTACTGATCTTAAACAGTTAACTTTTGCGTTTAATCAGAATCTTAACAATGCATCGCCTAGGCAATTTAGACATCTGGATTTTTTTGGGCAGTTTACCACAGATATTCAATTGTCCGCTGCGGACAAAATTGTTGCAGATACTCTGTCACGTATCGAGCAGATTGATCTACCGGAAAACGTGGATTACATGGCAATAGCAATAGCGCAAGAGGAATATCAAGAGTTTCAGAATATATTGAAATGTAATTTCAAACAAACAGCAAACTTAATTTCAAACAATTTCCGTTATCATTCAATTCGAACAATTCTTCGAGCAAAGTACTATATTGTGACGTGTCGACTGATTTGCCACGACCATATATTCCAGCGGATTTTCGTAAAGTTGTTTTTGACACATATCATAATCTTTCACAGCCAGGTGTTAAAGCGTCGGTCAAATTATTAGCCAAGCATGTCATATGGCAATCCATTAAACATGACACAAAGTTAATGGCACAGAGTTGTTTGTCGTGTCAAAGATCAAAAGTTGTGCGAAATACAAAATCTCCGCTTGGATCGTATTTCTTAACATTTGGTTGCTGAAGTGCATTTGGATATCATCGGCCCATTGCCCATTTCGGAGGGACAACGTTATTGTGTGGCAATGATTGATCGTTTTTCTCGTTGGCCGGAAGCTATTCCAGTGCCAAATATCTTTGCTTCGCCGCCTCTCGCATTCGCTATTTATTCAACATGGATTGCTAGATTTGGTGTACCGGAATCAATTGTGATTTATTTGCAGAATTGTCGGATTTACTTTCAGTAAAGTCTCAGTTTTGAAAGAAAGCGTACGGCAAGTTATACTCCAAAAAGTAATGGAATGGTAGAATGTTGGCATCGTACGCTTAAAGCTGCCATTATGTGCCATCATTGCCCAGACTGGGCGCATGTCTTACCGTCAGTTTTGTTAGGGTTAAGGACAGTTTTCAGTGGGGAGTTGCGAGCATCATCGGTTGAACTAGTTTTTGACACCACGGTACGTATTCCAAGTGCTTTCATAGATCAAAATTTTATTAATTTTATTAATCGCAATCAGAATTTATTCAGAATTTGAAAGGTCATTTTAATGAAATTAGGCCTACACCGGCATTGCGTCATAGTGAAGGTAACATCTTCGTAAGTAAAGACCTACTGATTTGTTCACAAGTATTTTTGAGAACAGATTCTTTGAGGAAATCTTTACAACCACCGTACACCGGTCCTCATGAAGTTTTTGATCGTTGTAAAGGCAGCAAAGTCAGGGTATCAATCAATCGACTTAAACCATGTTACAGTGAGAGCTTGTGCACTGAACAAATATTTCAAGAGAGAGAGTGAGTGACACTTCTAATACATCTTCACGAGACACTTCGAGTAGTTCCACTTCCAAACCAGTCAAACGGGTGTCATTTGAGTGTGAGTCAAAAGTACATCAAGTACCGACACAGGTTTCGACAAGGGCAGGACGAATTATTAGCATTCCTACACGTTTTAAGTAGTTTCAGATTTCGTAAAAACCAGGTTTTTACTGGTGGGGGAGTATTGTGGCGGTATTTTGACAAGTTTCATTTTTTTAACGTTTTGATTAAAATTCTGCCTAGTTGGTATTCCTTGCAAATACATAAAATTGGGTACAGGCGTTTTTTAATTTAATTCTCAGTTGCTCACCAGTGGTTTGGTTTATTTTTTAAAGTAGCTGGTTTAACGTTGTTAAAAAGTTAGTTCATATTTTTTCATCAAACAGCTAAGAAGCTTAATTAATAAAAACTTAAAATTATTTTTATTATTAAATATTGTTAAAATAATTTTAATTAAGCTATAATATACCTCAAATAGACCTCCATAGAAGTGATAAAGCCTTATGCTTTTTCTAGAACGATCAAAATAAAAAAAATTAAATAGGGCTAAATGCCCTTAGACTAAAACTAGACTAAAATTAACCTATAATTTTTGAATTGTTTTTAAATCAATTTTTGATATGGGTTCTGCTAACTTTTTCTAAATCTAGCAGAACCCATCGTTTTAGTTGAAAGGGGTGCAGCCCAAAATTATTCATACTAACTTGAATTGTTCTGCTGTATGGGTTCTGCTAGCTTAAGGGACGTGTAACAACCCTGTTTTTGATTTAAAGGTGCTCAAACCAGAATAATACTTCCCTGAAAACAAGGTGTAACGTTTACGTACTTATAAGTGAAAGAATTTGTTCATAGCTTTAAAGTAACACTTTGGTGTTGCAAATACGAAACATTTATGCCACTTCTATCCTATGATAATTAGACTTTTTCCGAGGAGTAGTAAATGTGTTAGTAGTTCGTAAACACTTCGCTATCTGTAGTGTTTTTGATGTAATAACGTAGCATAATTATTGAAACGTTAACGTTACGGATTAAGTGAAGGGTTTACCTCACGTATTTTGAATTTTGTAGATCGAGGAGGAGGAGTGGCAGAGATAGATAAGACAACAACAACTTCATCACCAAGCAACCATTGCTTGGGTTAGTAGAAATTTGGGTGATCGCTTGGGAACATCATAGTAGAAAAAGTGAAAAATATAATGGAACAAAACCTCCCTCCTACCCTCAGCATGCCAATATGCCTTACTCATCAGCTCTGGGAGAGAGCTGGCTAATACACCGATTACAGAAACGAATATTAGAACGAAATAACAACATAAACCGGCAAAATTTAAATATCGACCATTATCCGCTATTATCGTACACGGACACGAATTGGGAACAGGAACATCAGAACTCACAGAAACAACAAGGCTTAGGAGCCACAAGTAGAAAAAGAAATAAAACGTTTATCAAATCGAGGCCTCATTAAAGTGGATGGTAAAACAGTGGCGTAATTATATGATATTCTCTCGGTCTCTACCGACACACATGAACCGTGGGCAATAAATAATAACAACAAAATAAAGCGAATAATGCAAACAGCAGAATATAATAGTAGTGGCGCAAGATTTCATTCAAAAATAAGAACCACATTTTTAGTGCTACACCCAACCCGGATGCAGTTTGAAACAACAAAAGATTGAAGAATTCTATGAACAAAATTAAAAGCCACAATAGCACAAACGCACAGAAACGACGTCAAAACTGGACAAGGGGTATAATGCCAAAAATTGGCACAACCTACTTGACCAACACAACTATTATGGGTAAAAATGCGTTGGATTCTGTGCGAAACAAACAACACAATGGGAAAAAAGATTCATAGACTTCTGCATCATAGACTCCAAAGACTTCTGCATTTTCATGGCTGCAGGCAGGCAGAGTAGGTTTCCACACAAAAATAATAAATACTCACCATTAGAAATCACCGGATGATTTGGCAGAGCTAAAAAATCAGATAGATAGATACACCACCTCGTAATGAATGAATGGAATGAATCAACAAGGAACCTTACTTCTGTGGATAGCAAAATTTCCAATCTAGCCAGCCGCTGTGAAACACTCAAAGACAATCAGGAGGGAGGAAATTTTAACACAAACAGATTGCAAGATATGAAGAAACAAACAGGAAAAACATCTTCAGTAAAACGCTCCAACTCAATCAATGTCCGTAGAAATGGTGCCACCAGACAAATACAACAAAAATCGAACCAAACAAAAGAAAGCCCCTCCTTCTGTCCTCTTCTATCCTATATATAATTATACATCAAGCCACAATGATACGGAAGTACTCGGCTACCAAGAATTATACAGTCGGAACCGATTTTAGTTAGTGTGTGTAATTGATCAGAGATAGAAGAAAGAGAAATATACATGGAAAAAGAAAAAGGTTGAGAACGTCAACTTAAGCTACAAATAACAGAAAATACTATGGGCAAAGGTGAAACGCAGATACGAAGAAAAAGCACGTCAAGTAAAGAAAGATGGCAAGGAATGATCGAAGATAATAATACAGAATGGCCCATCCCCAACTTCAAGGCTGCTGCTGAAGAGGCAGCAGCAATCCAAAAACTGCACCAGACAGAACACACACACAATAACTAACTACACCCACCGGCAAAATTACAAATATATTAGCAACCCTAAAGAGGATGATACCACCCTCCTAGGGTCAAAGTATTTAACAACGGATGGGAAGCACAAGCAAGTTAAAAAGAGGTGGAAAGAATATTTCAAGGAAGGTGGTATCTATCAACAGCACCAAAAATCTCCTCTGGTCGCCAATTATTGATGACACTAATAACGAAACTCTAGCAACACCCCATCTTCAACAGACACAGACAGTTAAGTATAACCGACGAAACATTCAAAGAGGAACCAAGCAACACTGACACCATCCAGGAAGTGTGAAATTCTGGCAGAACAACCACATAAATGGAAAGGAGGCTTGACAATTAATCCCCAAGAAAGGTGGTAAGGTGATCAAAGAGAATGCAAAATTTCGCGAGGTATCTCTTCCCAACACAATAAACAGAGTTGAGCTAGCTAATCAATCATATAAATGATTGATAATCATCCTGGACAAATATAGAAACGAACAAGATGGCTTTTAGACCAGGAAGCAGTTGCGCTGATCACTACACTACTACTACACCAGTTTGTAAGGAAGGTCACCGACAAAATTACAAACATACCACACTAAAAGGGATATGATTACTGGGTCCAAGTTATTAACAGCACACAGTTAAAGAGTTGGAAAGAATATTACGAGGAAGATGTTTATCAACAGCAACGAAAATTTCTCGGTAAATCTTAAATTATCTCTCAAATTGACACCAATAACGAAACTAGCCAACACCCACCCATCCACCCCAACGGGAGCGGGAAATTAAAAGCTGTCATTGAAAAGCTGAAGAAATAATAAGATTCATCTACAGCTCTGCAAGTACACTAACTAACACCAATAATCCAAGAAGTATGGAATTCTCTCGCAGATTACCACAAAAATGGAAAGAAGGCTTGACAATTACAATCCCCCCAAGAAAGGTGACTCTCCTCAACACAACAATAAGAAGATGACCATCCATCAATACTGCAAAATTAAGAAACAAACAAGCTGGTTTGTAAGACCGGGAAGAAGTTGCCACAGATAACAATCACATCAACTCAATCCGTATCCATCAATGAACAATCCAATGAATGGAATTCACACCATCTGCTTTTCGTTGATTTCGAACATGCATTTGATACGATAAATAGGAACGCAATATGGTAGACACTTTGTGAAATAGGCATCTCAAAGAAATTGATGAAACATACAAGAAATGTATCGGGATACTGGAAACCGAGTTCAATATAAAGGCAAACAAAGCGAAAAATAATATAACACTCGAGGAGTAAGGCAAGGATGTGCACTCTCACCAATGATGTTACTGGTTGTATTGGATAAATGCTGAAATTGGATGTCACGTCTCTTAATGGCATAACAATTGGGACTAACAGATAAACTCTATGGAGATGACGGACTATGCAGATGACGTGAGCAGGCAGGCATCACCTTCAATGTAGAATTTTATCACTGCACGATATTCAATTTTTTCCATTGGAAAAAAACACGTCAACTTTAAACAGCTGTTAATATTGAATGAGTTGACAGTTCTACATGAAACTTCACGCGTATTTATAACAGTGCTACAATACCGGTTGTACAATAAAAACATTCGGAACACGGTGGCTTTCTTGACATTGAATTGTTAATATCTCAAAAACTATGCGTGATTTGAAAGAAGACGTTGTAACAATTTTTTAGTAAATCGTCTGATAAATATATCAGACAATTATAATATAAAAACAATTGTGTTATCTTAATTTTTAGAAGAATATTAGCATTTACATGATTCAAGGTAATCTGCCGTGGTAAAAAATTTGAAATGCAATTTAAGTGGGTAACGGTTCATTTCTGGGTATATGCGTAGTAGACTTTTTTTTCGAGAGATTGAGCCAGCTACACGCCCTACTCGTTTGAACTCGTCCCAATGGAACACCATCGTTTTTCATATCCTGTTTAAAACGGTCCTGCTCCGTACTATGTACTTTAGTGTACCGTGTATACTGTTGTGTGTGAGGTCCTGTTTTAGTACACCCGGTTTTGAAATCTGCCATAGTCAGCTTCGAAAAAAAGTGTAGTTGAATTGAACTAAAAATGGTTTGTTCACTAAACAGACAAATATTTTGTTCATGCAAAAATTACTTTAAAGGTGTAGTTGACGTCAAATCATTAAATTTTTTTTTTGTCAAATGCATGCTGATGCATTTCTTTTTTCTTTAAAATATAGTGAGCTAATTAAATTTGAACCAGGCACATTAGGGAAGAGACCGAATTGGATGATGGAAATAGTAGCTTCATTATTAAGGCATATTAAAGTATCGCGTATATTGTATATATCGGGAAAATAAATGAATTCATTTTCATCTCCGCTCAAGCCACAGCATTGAGCCACTTTAGTTTTCATTTATGGTGGCAGTTTAATTGTGATCATTGTATTAACCATGCGACCTGTTCTCCACGTACTGCATTGTTGTACACCACAAGCCTGGAGTAATCCCCTCGGTGCCAATCGAAATGGAACCAGAGCCAGTCTTCATGAGGAAGCAGGAAAAGCCAGAAGGGCAGATTCCCATTCGGACTTCGGTTATGGCTCCGATTATGGCACAAGAATCCAAGGTCAAGATACAAGGTGTTAGCGCGTGGATTATGTTTTATATGCCTTGTCGAAGTTTCTGTCCAAATGGATGCAATCGACAATCTTACCATGTGTGAAAACGATGTATGTACAGGATGGATCTGTCGGGGACCTCAATCTTTATTATAGAAAAAATCTGAGAGGGACAGCTTTTTATTGGACAACTTCACTTAATGAGCTACCCACTCAAATCAGATGCCACAAACCGCATGCACTTGTTGTTACGTTGAGCTGCAACGGTCTTAATTGGTTGGATATGAGGTAAGGTAGACCAGATGTAGACTCCGGGTTTTAACATCAATCAAGTCCAGCGATTGATAGAAATTTATCCATAGTAATTACTAGACAGTTTATTAGAGGAGTGAACGTGTGAAGTGAAATCAGACGAATCGACATATACTCATGCTTTCAGTTTACCTTGCGAATGGTGCCCACGAACATTTATTTGTTTTCATGTCGGGAAGATTCGAATTGTTCTACCTAAAGCAAACTCTCCTGTGGCTTCTGTACTGACTTTACTCATAAGCAGTGCAAAATCTGGAGCTCACCAATTCGAAGCGCATTCCAAAGTTCGACAAAAGTGTTATCGTTCTGCTGTAACATGTTTACTGTAAGCTCGACAAATGTGAAGAGCTTCCTCAGATGCATAGCCGGCACGAATCGCTGTATTTGATTGCATCAGATCTCCGAAGAGAATTACATTGATGTCTCCACAAAAATGTTGTCAAAAATCGAGAGTCGATCATACGCAACACACATCTCGTATGGGACCATAGACATTTGCGACATTTGAACGTTGACAATGAATCTGTCCTTTTGCACAGGCAACATGAGCATGGAGTGAAGAAAAAGTCTAGCGGCAACTTTATAGTCAAAGCTTTAACCTTAACTGTTTGCTTACCGCAGCATCTATCTACCTACTTATTCAATGTGTTGAAAGTGTAGGTACTTCCAACTCCTGCTCTTCTAGTTACAAACAGTCGGTCTTGGTGAGCACTTCTTCGCAGTAACAGGCAGCTTGAATTTGCTCAGTTTCTCACGTTTTCTTCATCTTCATGCTGACTCATTGTCAGTTGTTCGTTACTCGCACGAAATAATCTATTGGATGGTCAAAGTTTTGCAGGAACTCATTTTTGTTGCGAAATGAACGACCAGCAAGCTGAAGAAGTAGTTCCCTAGATGTCGCTCTAAGATGAAGTGCAGAGCACATACTTCTGCAGGACTTTATATTTCCATCCTAAAGTTTTAGTCACTTGTCTTCCTTGAAATAAGCAATACGCAAATGCGACCTTGATTTTGGATGAAATCACGAGACGAGTATGAAATTAGTCTCGTTCTCGCATCCGCGAAAATTTCCTGCAAAGTTCCCTAGTCCTACGTTGAGCGTGCACAATACACAAGATGCAAGCACCAACGGTCGATTTTTCTGTACTCGAATTGGGACGTAAAATGGTGCCAAACGGCCATTCTTACGTGTAACTAAGCGGAGTGCGATCTCTGGAAGGCGCCATTGAACAATATTGCACAAAACTCACGGCAAAGTAGCCAAGCAATGTGGAACTAATTGAGAAAATGGAGAAAATACGGCACTTTCAACCCCATCCGGATGGGAATTAACCGCTAAGTGAATGACTTTATTTTTACTTTCTCGTTCCCGGTCTATACCTTTCATTATGTTAATATGTTACTTGTCCTTATATTTGTCTGCGTGTTATTTGTAAAGTGTTTGTGTGGACTACAAACACAAGAGTAAGACGCGCCAGATATACAGGTAACTCTGCGCTAGCTTGTCATACTAATACTTCTTGCCTCACCTTCACTCGGTTAACCTATGACTAAACAGAAATTTGGAAGGAGAGAAGGTAAAGGTTGGCTGAAATCGACAAGAAAAACTTTTTAAGAACCACGGTTTTCCAAATGAACTATAAAGCATTACCTTGACGGGTTATAAAGGGCCTTCCAATAAGACAATAACAATTTTGTATTTAAATAAAACACAGAATAATTAAGATATTGGGCTGTAATAGCTGCAGCACTCAGGTTACGTATAACTATGGAATTCGATCTCGTTCATATGAAGACCGCGAGCACGTTTGCAGTGATCGGTTCTGATTATCCCTGAGTTCCTCTACCGATATTGGCTTGTTGGCATAAACCACTGAGTTAACGTAACCCCATAAAAAGAAATTCGAACGAACCATTTCTCGAGGTTCCCCTTCAATAGATCAATTGTGTGGGTCCACATACCACTCATGTTAAGTCCATCCAATTCTGACCAAAAATAGTTTCTAACAAGGCACGATAATTTTACTTAAAAATTTAGCATATACTAATCGAAGAAGTTTCAGCGCTTGAAATGATCAGGCTTCAGTTCTTGTGTTAATTTGATCTTGTAGGGTGTAAGTCAAGATCTTTATGCAAAATGCGCAATAATGTGGTTTGAGAGATTCAAATTTCCTGTGAACGGTGTGGACTGATTTGGGTTATTTTGAACGGGTCTTCTTAAAGTTGCGACCACCGACTTAAAATTGCGGTAGTAATTTTTAATAAATTCGAAACGTTGCTATCATGTAGTGATGTAGAAATGCAGTGATGTAGAAATCTATAAGATCTGGGGTTTTGTTAGCATCAGATGGCTAGTACATTGGTTTCGCCCCTGAGTAAAATTTACAGTTTGAGTATTGACGAGCTGCAAGTAATTCTTTGTCATTTTGGAGATGTTAATCTTGAACCCCAGAAGGTATTTTTTGCATTAAAGTCACCCCCGATAATGAAGTAACTTCCTAACTTCTGTTAATCAACAAGTTAGTAAAATCGTTTAGTGAATCACTAAAAGTTCAATAAGCCTATCAAGTAAGAATTTGATTCGTGGGAACTATTTCCTAAACTATCCTAAAAACAGAATTAGGATTATTTAGGAAAAACTTCACGTGTTTGGTCATGATAGTGAAGTATTTCCTAAACTTTCCTAAATATTAAAATCCGCCATTTTTGTTTCAATGTATGCGTAAAACTTCGTATAAACGAGTAAATTATAAATTAAGAAAAAATGCAAATAAGTACGGTGACTAAGTACTTGTAAAAGGTCAATTTGCATATCGTACGGTTTTTCTGAGCAATTTTCCCAATTCCAGAAACACCGCTACCAAATACTAAGCGCACTATTGAGTTGTTCTGAATCAAAACTAAGAGATAAACACCATTCCATGGAAAAATCTAGGGGCCCCGGGTGGTTTAGGAAATTAAATTTGTAAAGAGGTCAATTTGCATATCGTATGGTTTTTCCGAACAATTTTCCCAATTCTAGAAACACCGCTACCAAATACTAAGCGCACTATTGAGTTGTTCTGAATCAAAACTAAGAGATAAACACCATTCCATGGAAAAATCTAGGGGCCCCGGGTGGTTTAGGAAATTAAATTTGTAAAGAGGTCAATTTGCATATCGTATGGTTTTTCCGAACAATTTTCCCAATTCTAGAAACACCGCTACCAAATACTAAGCACACTTTTGAGTAGTTCTGAATCAAAACTAAGAGATAAACACCATTCCATGGAAAAATCTAGGGGCCCCGGGTGGTTTAGGAAATTAAATTTGTAAAGAGGTCAATTTGCATATCGTATGGTTTTTCCGAGCAATTTTCCCAATTCCAGAAACACCGCTACCAAATACTAAGCACACTTTTGAGTTGTTCTGAATCAAAACTAACAGATAAACACCATTCCATTGAAAAATCTAGGGGCCCCGGGTGTTTTAGGAAATAAAACTTGTTAAGAAGTCAATTAGCATATCGTATGGTTTTTCCGAACAACTTTCCCAATTCTAGAAACACCGCTACCAAATACTAAGCACACTTTTGAGTAGTTCTGGATCAAAACTAACAGATAAACACCATTCCATTGAAAAATCTAGGGGCTCCGGGTGTTTCAACCTCTCGACCTCACGACCTCTGTGTTCAACAATTTTCCCAATTCCAGAAACACCGCTACCAAATACTAAGCACACTTTTGAGTTGTTCTGAATCAAAACTAACAGATAAACACCATTCCATTGAAAAATCTAGGGGCTCCGGGTGTTTTAGGAAATAAAACTTGTTAAGAAGTCAATTAGCATATCGTATGGTTTTTCCGAGCAATTTTCCCAATTCCAGAAACACCGCTACCAAATACTAAGCACACTTTTGAGTTGTTCTGAATCAAAACTAACAGATAAACACCATTCCATGGAAAAATCTAGGAGCCCCGGGTGTTTCAACCTCTCGACCTCACGACCTCTGTGTTCAACAATTTTCCCAATTCCAGAAACACCGCTACCAAATACTAAGCACACTTTTGAGTTGTTCTGAATCAAAACTAACAGATAAACACCATTCCATGGAAAAATCTAGGGGCCCCGAGTGGTTTAGGAAATTAAATTTGTAAAGAGGTCAATTTGCATATCGTATGGTTTTTCCGATCAATTTTCCCAATTCCAGAAACACCGCTACCAAATACTAAGCACATTTTTGAGTTGTTCTGAATCAAAACTAACAGATAAAGACCATTCCATTGAAAAATCTAGGGGCCCCGGGTGTTTTAGGAAATAAAACTTGTTAAGAAGTCAATTAGCATATCGTATGGTTTTTCCGAGCAATTTTCCCAATTCCAGAAACACCGCTACCAAATACTAAGCACACTTTTGAGTTGTTCTGAATCAAAACTAACAGATAAACACCATTCCATGGAAAAATCTAGGGGCCTCGGGTATTTCAACCTCTCGACCTCACGACCTCTGTGTTCAACCATACGATATGCAAATTGACCTCTTTGCAAATTTAATTTCCTAAACCACCCGGGGCCCCTAGATTTTTCTATGGAATGGTGTTTATCTCTTAGTTTTGATCCAGAACTACTCAAAAGTGTGCTTAGTATTTGGTAGCGGTGTTTCTAGAATTGGGAAAATTGTTCGGAAAAACCATACGATATGCTAATTGACTTCTTAACAAGTTTTATTTCCTAAAACACCCGGGGCCCCTAGATTTTTCAATGGAATTGTGTTTATCTGTTAGTTTTGATTCAGAACAACTCAAAAGTGTGCTTAGTATTTGGTAGCGGTGTTTCTAGAATTGGGAAAATTGTTCGGAAAAACCATACGATATGCTAATTGACTTCTTAACAAGTTTTATTTCCTAAAACACCCGGGGCCCCTAGATTTCTCGATGGAATGGTGTTTATCTGTTAGTTTTGATTCAGAACAACTCAAAAGTGTGCTTAGTATTTGGTAGCGGTGTTTCTGGAATTGGGAAAATTGCTCGGAAAAACCATACGATATGCTAATTGACTTCTTAACAAATTTAATTTCCTAAAACACCCGGGGCCCCTAGATTTCTCGATGGAATGGTGTTTATCTCTTAGTTTTGATCCAGAACTACTCAAAAGTGTGCTTAGTATTTGGTAGCGGTGTTTCTAGAATTGGGAAAATTGTTCGGAAAAACCATACGATATGCAAATTGACCTCTTTACAAATTTAATTTCCTAAACCACCCGGGGCCCCTAGATTTTTCTATGGAATGATGTTTATCTCTTAGTTTTGATCCAGAACTACTCAAAAGTGTGCTTAGTATTTGGTAGCGGTGTTTCTAGAATTGGGAAAATTGTTCGGAAAAACCATACGATATGCTAATTGACTTCTTAACAAGTTTTATTTCCTAAAACACCCGGGGCCCCTAGATTTTTCAATGGAATGGTGTTTATCTGTTAGTTTTGATCCAGAACTACTCAAAAGTGTGCTTAGTATTTGGTAGCGGTGTTTCTAGAATTGGGAAAATTGTTCGGAAAAACCATACGATATGCAAATTGACCTCTTTACAAATTTAATTTCCTAAACCACCCGGGGCCCCTAGATTTTTCTATGGAATGATGTTTATCTCTTAGTTTTGATCCAGAACTACTCAAAAGTGTGCTTAGTATTTGGTAGCGGTGTTTCTAGAATTGGGAAAATTGTTCGGAAAAACCATACGATATGCTAATTGACTTCTTAACAAGTTTTATTTCCTAAAACACCCGGGGCCCCTAGATTTTTCAATGGAATGGTGTTTATCTGTTAGTTTTGATCCAGAACTACTCAAAAGTGTGCTTAGTATTTGGTAGCGGTGTTTCTGGAATTGGGAAAATTGCTCGGAAAAACCATACGATATGCAAATTGACCTCTTTACAAATTTAATTTCCTAAACCACCCGGGGCCCCTAGATTTTTCTATGGAATGGTGTTTATCTCTTAGTTTTGATCCAGAACTACTCAAAAGTGTGCTTAGTATTTGGTAGCGGTGTTTCTAGAATTGGGAAAATTGTTCGGAAAAACCATACGATATGCTAATTGACTTCTTAACAAATTTAATTTCCTAAAACACCCGGGGCCCCTAGATTTCTCGATGGAATGGTGTTTATCTGTTAGTTTTGATTTAGAACTACTCAAAAGTGTGCTTAGTATTTGGTAGCGGTGTTTCTGGAATTGGGAAAATTGCTCGGAAAAACCATACGATATGCAAATTGACCTCTTTACAAATTTAATTTCCTAAACCACCCGGGGCCTCTAGATTTTTCTATGGAATGGTGTTTATCTCTTAGATTTGATCCAGAACTACTCAAAAGTGTGCTTAGTATTTGGTAGCGGTGTTTCTAGAATTGGGAAAATTGTTCGGAAAAACCATACGATATGCTAATTGCCTTCTTAACAAGTTTTATTTCCTAAAACACCCGGGGCCCCTAGATTTTTCAATGGAATGGTGTTTATCTGTTAGTTTTGATCCAGAACTACTCAAAAGTGTGCTTAGTATTTGGTAGCGGTGTTTCTAGAATTGGGAAAATTGTTCGGAAAAACCATACGATATGCAAATTGACCTCTTTACAAATTTAATTTCCTAAACCACCCGGGGCCCCTAGATTTTTCTATGGAATGATGTTTATCTCTTAGTTTTGATCCAGAACTACTCAAAAGTGTGCTTAGTATTTGGTAGCGGTGTTTCTAGAATTGGGAAAATTGTTCGGAAAAACCATACGATATGCTAATTGACTTCTTAACAAGTTTTATTTCCTAAAACACCCGGGGCCCCTAGATTTTTCAATGGAATGGTGTTTATCTGTTAGTTTTGATCCAGAACTACTCAAAAGTGTGCTTAGTATTTGGTAGCGGTGTTTCTGGAATTGGGAAAATTGCTCGGAAAAACCATACGATATGCAAATTGACCTCTTTACAAATTTAATTTCCTAAACCACCCGGGGCCCCTAGATTTTTCTATGGAATGGTGTTTATCTCTTAGTTTTGATCCAGAACTACTCAAAAGTGTGCTTAGTATTTGGTAGCGGTGTTTCTAGAATTGGGAAAATTGTTCGGAAAAACCATACGATATGCTAATTGACTTCTTAACAAATTTAATTTCCTAAAACACCCGGGGCCCCTAGATTTCTCGATGGAATGGTGTTTATCTGTTAGTTTTGATTTAGAACTACTCAAAAGTGTGCTTAGTATTTGGTAGCGGTGTTTCTGGAATTGGGAAAATTGCTCGGAAAAACCATACGATATGCAAATTGACCTCTTTACAAATTTAATTTCCTAAACCACCCGGGGCCTCTAGATTTTTCTATGGAATGGTGTTTATCTCTTAGATTTGATCCAGAACTACTCAAAAGTGTGCTTAGTATTTGGTAGCGGTGTTTCTAGAATTGGGAAAATTGTTCGGAAAAACCATACGATATGCTAATTGCCTTCTTAACAAGTTTTATTTCCTAAAACACCCGGGGCCCCTAGATTTTTCAATGGAATGGTGTTTATCTGTTAGTTTTGATCCAGAACTACTCAAAAGTGTGCTTAGTATTTGGTAGCGGTGTTTCTAGAATTGGGAAAATTGTTCGGAAAAACCATACGATATGCAAATTGACCTCTTTACAAATTTAATTTCCTAAACCACCCGGGGCCCCTAGATTTTTCTATGGAATGATGTTTATCTCTTAGTTTTGATCCAGAACTACTCAAAAGTGTGCTTAGTATTTGGTAGCGGTGTTTCTAGAATTGGGAAAATTGTTCGGAAAAACCATACGATATGCTAATTGACTTCTTAACAAGTTTTATTTCCTAAAACACCCGGGGCCCCTAGATTTTTCAATGGAATGGTGTTTATCTGTTAGTTTTGATCCAGAACTACTCAAAAGTGTGCTTAGTATTTGGTAGCGGTGTTTCTAGAATTGGGAAAATTGTTCGGAAAAACCATACGATATGCAAATTGACCTCTTTACAAATTTAATTTCCTAAACCACCCGGGCCCCTAGATTTTTCTATGGAATGATGTTTATCTCTTAGTTTTGATCCAGAACTACTCAAAAGTGTGCTTAGTATTTGGTAGCGGTGTTTCTAGAATTGGGAAAATTGTTCGGAAAAACCATACGATATGCTAATTGACTTCTTAACAAGTTTTATTTCCTAAAACACCCGGGGCCCCTAGATTTTTCAATGGAATGGTGTTTATCTGTTAGTTTTGATCCAGAACTACTCAAAAGTGTGCTTAGTATTTGGTAGCGGTGTTTCTGGAATTGGGAAAATTGCTCGGAAAAACCATACGATATGCAAATTGACCTCTTTACAAATTTAATTTCCTAAACCACCCGGGGCCCCTAGATTTTTCTATGGAATGGTGTTTATCTCTTAGTTTTGATCCAGAACTACTCAAAAGTGTGCTTAGTATTTGGTAGCGGTGTTTCTAGAATTGGGAAAATTGTTCGGAAAAACCATACGATATGCTAATTGACTTCTTAACAAATTTAATTTCCTAAAACACCCGGGGCCCCTAGATTTCTCGATGGAATGGTGTTTATCTGTTAGTTTTGATTTAGAACAACTCAAAAGTGTGCTTAGTATTTGGTAGCGGTGTTTCTGGAATTGGGAAAATTGCTCGGAAAAACCATACGATATGCTAATTGACTTCTTAACAAATTTAATTTCCTAAAACACCCGGGGCCCCTAGATTTCTCGATGGAATGGTGTTTATCTGTTAGTTTTGATTCAGAACAACTCAAAAGTGTGCTTAGTATTTGGTAGCGGTGTTTCTGGAATTGGGAAAATTGCTCGGAAAAACCATACGATATGCAAATTGACCTCTTTACAAATTTAATTTTCTAAACCACTCGGGGCCCCTAGATTTTTCCAAGGAATGGTGTTTATCTCTTAGTTTTGATCCAGAACTACTCAAAAGTGTGCTTACTATTTGGTAGCGGTGTTTCTAGAATTGGGAAAATTGTTCGGAAAAACCATACGATATGCTAATTGACTTCTTAACAAGTTTTATTTCCTAAAACACCCGGGGCCCCTAGATTTGTCAATGGAATGGTGTTTATCTGTTAGTTTTGATCCAGAACTACTCAAAAGTGTGCTTACTATTTGGTAGCGGTGTTTCTAGAATTGGGAAAATTGTTCGGAAAAACCATACGATATGCTAATTAACTTCTTAACAAGTTTTATTTCCTAAAACACCCGGGGCCCCTAGATTTTTCAATGGAATGGTGTTTATCTGTTAGTTTTGATCCAGAACTACTCAAAAGTGTGCTTAGTATTTGGTAGCGGTGTTTCTAGAATTGGGAAAATTGTTCGGAAAAACAATCTTAACAAGTTTTATTATAGTCACCGTACTTATTTGCATTTTTTCTTAATTTATAATTTACTCGTTTATACGTAGTTTTACGCATACATTGAAACAAAAATGGCGGATTTTAATTTTTAGGAAAGTTTAGGAAATACTTCACTATCATAGAATTTGAAGCTTTAACTCTGTTGATAGTAGTGGATTTGTCTTTTTTTCTGTTATATGTAAAAATCAAGAGATAGAACAGAATTTAACGCCGTTTCATAATAATACTGAAGTAAATCCTCAACTAATACGCGATATTTCGACATTATAAAAAATTTGGCACTAATATAACCACTTAGAACTAAAATCGTGAACAATAGTTTAATTCGCTAACAACGTAAGACTCAATTTGCCCTTTCCACCGATTTTCAATACGAAAAAGGTCAATAAAATCGTGGCAAGGCATCGTAAAAATCATAAAATTATATTTACGCGATTATTTCGTGTTTTATGCTTTCGCAAACTGCTACAAACCGTTATAGGTTATTCACAACCTCTATTTTTTCTCCTTTTATGACAATATTATTATTGGCTCTTAATGGATATAAGAACATTATCGATATTATAGATTCTCGTTCCATTTACCGTGTGCTTATATTACGCGAAGTCGCGAAGGACATGTTTTCCATTTTTCGGTTAGCGAAATTATCCATTTTAATGGTTGTAAGACATCGCACAGTGTCTAGGAATAAAATACATACGAAGTGCTAACTAACGCATGCGTTCACATTTTTGGGGGTTTCACACACAAAAAGAAAAATTTATATACGTATATGCAGAATTCACTATACAATCTTAATATTTTGTGTATAAAATATATTTACAACAACAAAAATCATATTTAATCATTTTCACCAACTTCCGTTTTTCATTTGGAGAAAAACATAAAAATTTATTCATCTGGAGCTTTTAGTCATCGTGTGACAATTTCGATTATTCCCAATACTATGGATGACTTTTATTTTCTGTTGAATGTGTACATTAATACACATCTACATATAGCCAAGGTAGCACTTGTTCCAGTTTCCTCTAGAGATTATCAATTTTAATTTAATTTTAATTTAATTAAAAATGCAAACATTTTTCGATATGTACAATGACATGTTCAGTCTCCGCACTCCAATTTGATTATAAATTTAAAATATATAGACATATACAGTTTTATTGATTAGAAAAGCACTAAAAAAAGCTCGTTCTGAATAAAACGAAAATACAAATAAAAATAATTAAGCATCCTGAACTGTAAATAATTCGAACTTTTTTTCGTACCCTCATTTTTAAAGCTTTTTTATCTCGGCTGTTGTTTATTCATTCCTATATGTGTTTTGTATGTATGTATGTATATGTTATGTAGGCAAACACAAGACAGCACATCACATTTATATGGAGAGAAAATACAATAAAAAAAATTGAAAAACGGAAGAAAAATTATCAAAACGAATAAAAGTAGGTCAGTTTCCTTGTTATCTTTCTATATATTTTTTGGTTTAAAGCTTTTTTGTCGCTTTTCTCGTTATGAAATAGTTTTTTGTATTTCCATATAGAGCACACATCCGAAGGCAACGTGTGTATATGCGAGAGAAGAAACATTAACCAAACGAAATTGGTCGAAGTTAATTGCATATTTTGTTTGTGCAAACTTAACACTTGTATTTCTTAAGGAAAGCTCAAGAAGTTTTTCTTTTTTTTTTCGAATGCACTGTAAACAATTTTATACATTTGCATATAAATACTGAAGATTTGACACATATCATCTAGACCTAGTACTGTGGAGAACTTTTTTGTTATGTGTATTTCGATTTTCTTTGCACTTATCAAAAATCGCCTTTCAGCAAGGAAAAACAACTTAGGAAAGCTTTTGTTCTTTTTATTTTAAATGTTAGTAACTATTATTTAACGAGCGAGAAATGAGAGTTACTTCTCAAGATTTCACGAACGAGGATAAAACGGAAATGCTAGATTCTTAAACCAAACCTGGTAATCAAACAAAGAAACAAAACATCCTGATCATGAGATCAGGAGATAGAGCTCTTACTTCTATAAGTAGATAACTGGATTTTGAAAATAAAAACATTTCGTTGATGAAAGCAGTCGATGGTGAACTTGAGATCTAAATGCTGATAGCATTTTTGAATGGTTCAAAACCTTTCATACAAAATGCCATATGATATTATCGGAATTAAACCGGTACTAAGGTGTTTCAGCTATTGCCATTCTTCAAGAACTTCTCAATGAGTGCATATGTATTCTATAAAAGTCGAATGATGTACCATATTGTTAGAGATATCCAAAAGGGTTTAACTAAAATATGTCGGTATAGTGCAGATTTATGCGAACAACCCTAAAATGTTGATAACGCAGATTTAGCGTATCCACATAGCAATGGGCGCGTTCAGGACTGCCAACTGTTGGCATCACGTACTAATCAGTACTAAACATTTTCATAACGTTGGCATTGATTTTACTCAACATGTTCTCAACTGTTGGGTGCCCTGAAAGCGCCCAATCTATAAATGTCGGTAATGTAAATTGCGGATATTTCATACGAAAATGTCGTTAAAGTAGATTAACTGCAATAGCCAGCCAAGAAAGGCCGATAATGTAGATTTAATTGTAACAAATAAACAAAATATCGGGTTTTCCAATAGGGAACCACGATTTTCATGATCGGTCAACGTCAAAACGTCAATCAAAGTTAACATTTTTACATCTTCTTAGAAAATGATGAAAGTCTATTATCTGATCATGATGGTTAGTGAAAATGTAATAGAAAAACAAATTCATCACAGTTGTTTGTTACAAAATAAATTGGGAATTAGTTAAGCAGCTAGTAGAAGAAAAAATAAAACTTCAAGTGCCAATCAAAAGTGAAAATGAAATAAAAGAGGAACTGGACAGGCTCCTTGATGTCACACTATGGTTGGTTTGGGAATGCACCCCCAAATTGCCATCCAGGACAGAAAACACCGTTATTTACTCAATAGAAGTAAGAGAACTAGTGCAGGAAAAACTAAAAGCACCAAAGAAATGGCAGACTACACGTGCGCCGCAAGATAAAGCCACCTTAAACAACTTGTGCGTCAAACTTAAGACACTCATAAAAGCAGTGGAAATGAAGCAATTGGAAAATACATTTGTTCTCTAGCTCCGACTATAGATACCGCCCTCTGGAAAGCAACAAAAGGGTTAAAACAACCAAAAACGCAATTTCCCTCAATCAAAACAAACGATGGGGAATGGGCTAGAAGTGCGATAGATAAAGCTGATCAGTTTACTAAATATCTTGAAGAAACATTTCAACCTCTAAGCCGGCAGACCAGTGACGAAAACACTGCTCATACGCCCAGAACATCTGACTTCGAAGATGTCAGGCCTGTAACATTGAAAGAACTAAACGCTGAAATTAAGAACATAAAAGCAAAGAAAGCGCCTTGGTTACGATCTGATAACAGGGCAAATAATAAAGGAGAGAAACACTCAACTATTGAGCAGGTTCATATGCTTACAGATGTCATTGAGAAGACATTAGGGAAGAAAAAGGTTTGCTCTAGTACCTTCTTAGATGTAGCACAAGCCTTCGATAAGGTATGACATAGTGGTTTACTCTTCAAACTACATAGGGACCTACCAAAACAATATTATATGATTTTAAAATCAAACAATCATACCGCTCTACACCAGAGATTTTTGCCACAATTAAACGATGTTACCGCAGTTCTCTCAGTAGGAGACATTGTCGAGGAATCGACAACGAAATACTATTTAAAATACTAATTTTAATTTGGTATGTTTACTAGATCAAGTGGCCTCGTTCTTTGAAGTCTTCTTTCAACGACAGGGTTATCTATCATATGGCCAATATAGGGGTTTCCATGTTTTCCGTCTTCATTTTTGTGTGCCACGGAGCATTTCCGATGCTACGGAGAACCTTGTTTGGAAACGTCTGTATCATTTTGGCGTTTGTTTGCTTAGTACATGCCCAGAGTTGAATACCGTAGGTTCATATCGGCTTCAGTATTTGCCGATATAGCAGCAGCTTGTTGTATATTGTAAGCTCAGACCCTCTACCTATGAGCCAATAAATTTTTCTGAACTTAATATTAAGTTCTTCTTTTTTCTTTTTGACGTGCTCTCTCCACTTAAGCTTGGTATCGAGTGTACCGATTACTATCGGTAGATGGGAAGCCTTTTGCTATGCAAAGTTAATATGTTTGGATTTCGTCTCATTAAGGTTGATTCTGCAGCGCTTAGTCCAGTTACAAAGCGCATTGGTAATCTTCTGGAATTTGCTCGTTGCATCAGCAACATTACTTCCAATCGCCATGGTTGCTGTGTCATCTGCAAAGGTGGCTATGGTTCCTTCATCTGCTGTTGGAATATCAATTGTATATAATAAATACAGTATTAGTCCTAACACTCTCTTGTGGGACACTGGCAGAGAGATTTTTTTTGGCATAGAATTGCCTCGGCAAACCTCTATGCAGCTTGAATTCCAGTCCACTGTGCCAAACTTTATCGAATGCTTGGGCGACGTCCAGAAATATGATGGAGCATACTTTTGTACGTTCTAACGTTCTTTCAATAATGTTGGTGATTCTATGCACCTGTTCAATTGTGGAGTGCTTTTTTCTAAACCAAATTGATGTGGAGGAATTAGTTGTCGGTCCTCAATCATTTGTGTAAGTCTTTTTAGTAATAATTTTTCAAAGAGTTTTGACATAATTGGCAGCAATGAAAATGGCCTGTATGATTTTTTTATCGTTAGGTGGTTTATCAGATTTTGCTATCATGATTACTTCTGCTACTTTCCATTGCCACGGAACATATTTTAACCAAAATCTTGTATTGTATATGTGTAATAGCTTACGAAATCCTTTACCTGGTAGAGCCTTGATTATTTGGCAAGTATTCAAGTCATGGTCCTGGTGCTTTTTAACATTCATGTTGCTTTTTACTTCTTCTTTTAATTCTTTGAGAGTTACTGGGCGTATATCAAAATCATCTAGCATGTGGATTGACATTATATTTTCATTGGCCGTTTGTCTTGGTAGTGGTTAGGTATTGGGTACCACAACCGTTCGTTCTATAGAACATTGCCCAGAGTACGGCTGTATTCATTTATGAATACTTCGTGGAGGATGCCAATCTCGTACTCCATGGACAAAAATGTGGCGTATCATGTGAATTTTACTAATCTAAAAGTCAGCTACAAACCTGTAATCATTAACGGTCAGCAGATACCGTATGTAAATAAGGCTTAATATATAGGGATGACCTTAGCTACCAGGCTCAAATATGATATAAATTGCTATTATATCAACAGGCGTTAACGCCTTTAACAACTTACAAAGAAAATCAACACCAAAATAATACAAACTTTTCAGAACAAACTGCTACGTGGTATAGCTAACGCTCCGTGGTACATTAGGAATGATGACCTTCAGAGGGTCCCAACTATCCAGACAGTTTAAGAAGAAATAAAAAACTTGCAGTAATTCATGGACAACGTATTTATCAACACGTAAATGAAGAACTTCTTGGTATGTTGGACACTTCACATGCAGTAAGGCGATTGCAGGGAACGAAACCAATTGATTAAATGGATTAAGGACACCAGTGCAAACGCTACTTTAGTAAATAACCTATAAATGTAGCTGGCAAATGGGTCTTTTGATCCTCGAAGTTAGATGATCTGACAATTTTATATACCGTTAGATTTACATCAATTTAATTATTTCAACTTTGTTCGGAATGGAAACAATTTTTTGAAATGGAATTGAAGTTGCATTGAAATACAGGGAGGCTCAAGCTGCATGATTGTTGAAATATCGATTGTCTTGTGCGAGTATTAACTAAATTTAATTTACCAAGAGTTTGAAGAAGGCCACAAACTTTGTTACAGCATCTAAGTACTGAAAACAATCGTCGTGGCCCTGAAAACAGTTATTTTGCTCATTCCAATTTAACTATGTGTTTCACCGTTTCGTTTGAAAGGTCAAGTTCACAATTAAACCGCTTGTGCTGATGACGAATTATTAATTTAGTAAATATATTTCGTAAAAGTATTTCGTTTTGAAAAATGTCACAAAATCCATTCTAACTTATGTATATCATTCTAAAGCCACGTGATTTCATTAAAAAAATAAAATTGGATTAATTTGTCTGAAATTTTTACAGATCGAGCAAATATTCCAAGTTCAATAATAGCTACAACACGTTAGTTTACTTACATTTGTTGACAGATTTTTTTAGTGCAACAACAACCCAAGAACAGATATACGTCCTGACCTTGGTAAATTATCAGAGGTCTAACCCAACTCAGGCAAGAACTTTATTTCTTAATGACGAGAATCCTTCTTCCAAATGTTATGGGACTCTTGTGAATCTGATGCAATCAAAAGGCAAAGGTCTTTAAGATGAGGGACTAAGCTTTTCTACAGTGAGCCATCAAAAAACGGCAAACTAAGGAACAGCAAAGTAAGCCATTGTGCCATGGTTTGAAGAATGAATAGATGAATTGAACAGCTTCCATTTTCGATTGTGACAATGTGTATCAAGCGACATGCGGTAGGTGTGGGGGATACGTAACAAATTCTGGAATGGATGACTCTCTCTCTCTCTAACTGTCTCGACACATCCAATTTCGATATCCTATTATACGTAGGTCTTATTCGACGTCGTTTTGCCAGCGCAGTTAAATCGCTGTTATGTACATTACAATGTGGCCCAACCATCCTTTTTGGTTGAATTTAATTAATCCAGTGATATCACTGTCTCCGAGAAGTCGCTTTTTCGCGCCTCTTGATCTTCCTTTAAAATGTAAATTACATTCTACAGTGGTTATAGGTCAGGGTCATGCGCTCGTATCCGAAAGCCAGCACGCAGGATATAATAAAATATTTGGATGATATTTTAAGCCATCGAAGTTACGGGAAAAGTTCCACAAAAAAAACTTTACAAGCCATAAACACAGAGATCAAACCAATTGCAAAGTACCGGACCTTTAACGAGTTACCAAAACATGCACTGGAAATCAGACCTAAACAATTTACAAGATTTAAAATGAGCCCACGTCCAAGTAGCCAAACCATGTAAACTTAGACTTCCAAGATTAGACATCCAAGAAGTCAGTTCGATGACACCTGCAATCCTAGCAGAATGAGAATTATTACATGACCATTTAATTTTATCAGGATCACATCAGAGTGATTTCCTATCATTAGCCAAGCGGCAATCAAGAGGACGCGATTTGTAACCATTTGTAACGGAACAGCAAGATTATATGTTGAGCCTACTGCCATTGAAGGTAGAGATATTCCAATTAATTTGGCGCATGTGACCTATCCAGCAGCAACCCGAGACGTTTGTTGCCCTTGCAAGTGGAGTTGGTAAAAATCTAATTGACACAAATTCATAGTACCCCAGTCCTGAAATGTTGGCGAATAGAAAAGACAAATTCAAGATTCATTAATCGATTTGTCGATTCATTGATCGACTCATTCATCGATCACTCTCTCTCTCACAGATACACATGATGTCGCCACACCAGCGCAGTCAAGGCCTTCCTTTAGATGTATTCCTGCTAGTTGTTGTTAGAACACTTTATTTATTATACGTTGTTGTACTGATCTTGCAATTTGGTCCAGCCATGTAACTCGATAGAATTTGGTTAAGCCAATGATATCGCTGTCTCCGAGAAGTATCTTTATCTCGTGATTCATACGAATCCGATATTCGCTTTCCGCATCTTTGAACTAAAGATGAAACGAATGACTTTTCTTTCAAAAGTGGATAGCATTCTACAATCATTAGCTGTCAGGGCTCAGCTCTCACTACCGAAAGCTATGACAGGTCTTATGAGTGCCTTAAAAAATGAGATTGCGCAACTGCGAATGATGCGGTTAGATAACAATAATCTAGAAAACTAGGTATTCTTCCGCAATTCGGACTTTTATTACCGACGCAGTTATTACTGACTGAAGATAATTAAACTTTTCTGCGCTATCAATATTATGGACGCCATTCCTAGATTGGCCATTATTGGCATTATGCTGCACTTCCAACCTAAGTCCAAACCAAGTTCCTGCATAGCGATTTGGCGGTATGAAACTGTCCTTGATATCGCTAGGTCTTCGGCCAAGAAGCACGATATCACCTGTTTAGGAAAAAAATTGATTTGATGTATTAAATATACAGCACGAAGTTTCCTGGCACCGTGTACTGCGAATCTCTGCACAGATGGAAACTTCGTTCTCGGCTACTCGTGTGGCAAAACTTACAGGAAACAATACAGAAAAAGAAGAGAAGAAAACGGTAACAAGGCTGGTTCCTCGAATGCAATCTCTAGGGACATGAGAACGACAAGGATGGTCCTTTCGATTCAACTTGTCAACTTTCAAAACCATGAAAAGGGCCTAGATAGCTCTAGCAAAGCTCAATAAGATTCCGTTGGCAGAAAGGATGGACAGTAATATGAAAACGCTCTCACGGTCTAAAAAGATTACTGAAATAAAGCAGGGGTTCCTATGATGGATCTCTACCCTAAAGGCATTGATCGGAGGAAAAATCGCATGAGAATGCAAAGAGGACTGGAATGCAGGAACTCACTTCACTGTGGTTCTAAAAGAGCACTTAGTGATGACTGTCATTGACAGAGCCTACAGAGCCTAGCCAACATCATGAAAATGGGTGAGGAGGTAGGAACACAATCTACAGATACGGAGATGTTCATTTCGATGGGATTACTTTCTGGATACCTGGAGAAATCACCGTCAGATGAGGATTTCGATACAACTTTGGTGGAGGTTGAAATAAAGGAGCAAACTTAATATTGAAATTCCTACAGATTAAACTCCATCACTTCAAGGCACCTAAAGAAGAATAGACATTGTCCTAGTCCAAGAATCTTGAGTAAATGGTGACCGGGTACTTGGACTTAGGGCTTCTAAATATAAACTGTTATACCCGAAAAAGGTATCGGTAAAATTTAAAGATATCCCATATGTCATTTTAGGAAGCCCATTAAAGGAGACAATTGATGGGAGTTCACATCATATGCAATATTGGCTGTAAATTCACATCATATGCAATATTGGCTGTAAGTCAACGTTTTTATTAAGAAACAGACAAAAAGTACTAAACATTACACTTGTCTCAGATACCATTATGGATAGTTTAGTGAATTGAAAGGTGTCGGTGGATCATTCTTTTTCTGATCATTGTTATCTCCATTTTGAATCGGAGACTAAAACCCATCAAAAAAATCTAACTGCGGAAACAGGATATTTTTCGAATTATCCTAAGTAATTCACTACCGGTACCGATTTCAAACACCCTGATTCAACAAAAGAGCTTGATGTCATAGTGGACCAGCTATCCCACACCTTTAATAAGGCCATATTAGATGTGTGTCGTCCTAGTAAACCTTGACCACCGTGGTGGTCGAAAGAATCCGAGGTCGAAGGCCAAGGAAACTAAACATACAAATACGCATTAAGAAATGCTAAAACAAATGACTTTAGGTTATACTATTGTAAAATGCAGAAGTCTTTGAGTCATCTAGGTTCCAACGACCGGATGATTCTTGAACCGTAACTAGATCACAACTCTTGGAGCCATTACTGGAAACTCATTTTCCAGTTAGTTTCGAATATCCGCCGCAAAGGCCTAGGGACAACAGAGTCACAGGCATTGCAAGCTAGGTTATAAGCAGAAGAAAAATTCCGTGAGCTTTAAATAACTTTAAGCCTTATAAGTTGGTAGGACCCGATGGCATCATTCGGAGGGTTGTCCAACAAACGACTGACTTAACCTTACCCTAGCTGGAAGCGATCTTCAAGGGCAGAACTCTGTCACATTCCCAGTAAATAGACTAAATTAAATTTAATATTTATACCTATAAGGAGAGAAAAAGCTCTCAGTGAGGACCCAAAAACCTTAGACCTATAAGTTTAGCTTCATTTCTACTAAAAATCTGAAAATACGGTTTGAAATTCACATTAAGAGTTCGATTCATTAACAAAGTCAGACCAAAGGCGACTTGCACCTTAAGAAAACGTGTGCATAGTGCGTTTGTAATTCTTTCCAATTGGCGTAACAGTTGCGGTTTGAATCTGATTTCACAAATCTGAGTTGGTATAGGAGATACAAACTTCGTCAAATCGGACCCCCTAGCTTAAATGGTATTGTAGTGACCTTCACTGATAATGTGAAGTATCTGGGCATCATTTGGGACAGCAAAATAAGCTGAATACCTAACATTTTAGAAAGAGTAAAGGAAAAGCTACAATAACACTTTACTCTTTATTTCTACTATTAGGCCCATTATACGAGGTTAGTGTTTGGTGGCAAACTAATATAATTGCCAAGAAGGCCGGCGCTGAGGTTGTGAAACAAATTGAGTTTGAACTTCACTTGGAACTTTTGTATCCTGGCCTACTTCTCTGCTAAATACCTATCAATGTTGAGATTCGATAAAAACATGTTATACGAGTTTTTCGTAAATGTCAAATATTCTAGTAAATGTCACTACCTTTAGAAGAACAAAAATTGTTGAGAACTCGGGATCTACAGGAAGTGCTGCGAGGTATCAGTATATCAGTATATACTGGTATATACTGGGGCATTGCTACTACCGGAAAGGTGACAATGCCCTAATATGTACTAATATCTCGCTCTTTGAGGACTGCATTAGTTTACCATATATAGCTCGCTTTGTGCCGATGAGTAAAATCATTGGTTTTCTCAAAGTAGAATATGAGGTTAGATCAGATAATGATTGCATGTGAAATCTACTTTCACGGCGTATATCTTTTATAATTTCAGGCTATTATCCTTTTTAACCTACACGCCTATTTATGTAATATGGAAGCTCCGAGATTTTTACTCTCTATCTCTCTCGTGAAAAAGCCCAGCGCTGATGTTGCTAAACAAATTGTTTCAACTTCACTTGGGGTTTTTGTACCTCGGCATACAGACTTTCGATGAAGAATATCAAAAGTCCCAATTTGGCGGTGTTGATCGACATAAAATGTTTACGTTCTGCGCTAAATACCTGCCAATATTAAGATGTGATAAAAGGATTCATTTCATGAATTCCATGGTACTTAACTGAAGAAGATTAAAACCCAGTCTATGTGACAAAAATTGAAACGCGCTCTCTGTGAATCTAGCCATATCACGATAAGTCAGTACTCTCTTTTACAAAGCACGTATTATTTCCACTATTTAAAGAGCGTGAAGGATGCGAGGTGACCAAGGAGAATAACATTAAAATGTTCAAAGTATTTTTAAAAAATTTCTTCCGGGAATGTGTATTAAGATTTACTGCTTGTGGTGTGCTTTTGAGGTTTTCTTTTTTTCTAAAATCAGCTAAAACTCATTACTAATTGATCGCCTTGGAAATCATGTTCATCATCAAAGGTTGCTGGAAGCTGCCTTGACATTGGTATAATAATTTCGTGGTTATTGATTGTACAATATCTATAGTCCTTTCTTTTGTTTTTTAAATTCTGCCAAATCATCTTCTTGATTTTCTTCGACCCCTTTAATTTTCTCATCGATAGCCTCTTCCTTTATCGATTTGCCATCGTCTGTAACCTTAGCGCCCAATTTTTCCTTGTCATCTAATTGATTCTAGACTGTAACCGTAACTTTCCAGTTCTTTACGTGATTCTGCACATTCCTTGGGTTTTTATCTTCATCGACAAATTTCTCAGCATTCTCGCTGCATTAGCCAAGAGATTTTGGTCGTTAGTAATGACAAGTTTTTCTCGGTTTCCAGTTCCATTATCTTAGGAGGATATTTATAAGACAGCGTTGGTATCGATTTTAAATGTTACCTCATGTGGCATTATAGTTCCAACTATAACTTAGAATCCTTAGAGATTTGAAGAATGTTTGAACTAATGCTGCTTATGGTTTGCAACCAACTTTGCTTGCCTATACCAACTTTGACAAATTCAATTTAATTTAAACTGATACTGTTGTGATCAGCCAGCTGTCAGAGATTGTGACTGCTGTGATTGTATTTGGGTTGCTGTCATAATACGATTAATTTTTACGATTATATAATGGACCCATTGATTGGTAATAATCAGGATATACCATTGTTACACAGAAATCATCATAAACCATAATGTGAATTGGGTTTGGCAGTCCCATGATAAAATCATGATTTGCAGTTCGATGATGAATTTGTCACGCCTGATTTGACGGTTGACTGTGATCATGTTGTACATGGATGAGACCGATGGTGAATCTTGCGATGTCTCAGACCAAATATTATCCTTCTACTTTTTTCTACGGAACTCTCATCGTGCTATGAAAAGTTCGTTAAGAAAACGTTAAAATCGCTGACTAATTGCTGAAGAATTTTGGAAAGTTTCCTACGGTGAAAATAAAGTTGATATTCTTTTCACACCAACAACTTTAACGAAAGTAACTTATAATGAAATTATCCAGTCCAGCAACAGGGATGAAAAATACTTATAATACATTTTCAACAATTTTCAACGTTACACAGGCAATTTTAATAATAATTAAATAAATATTAAATCATGTAAGAAATAGCGCCCTTGCCATAAAAAATTCAATTTTTATTCAGTTTTTCATTTTTTACTTTACAAAATGTAAACCATAAGTTTTAGTAATTTACATGTAATTTACATTTAAAAACACGAGTAAATTACACCGACCAAACGGCACAGTGGTTAAAGCTTTGACGTTTGAATTGGGAGGTTCCGAGTGCTGAAATCCCGATAAGGGCAGGATGCAAAAGGGGTTTTTCATCATCCGATTGCGATCGTTGATGGAAATTACTACAACTATAACCCCCTGTCGGAATTCACAACTCATGGACCGACCCATCTTCAATGCCAGCACTATAGAGTGGCTTGGAGAGCTATGCAATGTACAGATGGTTCTACGTAAATCGGACCTATAGCCGCACGTTCTCGAAAGTGCTTCGGCCCCAGAACAGATTGCATAGACTGAAAACCGCTGCAGTAGTTCGAGAGACGAAAAGAGATGTTTACATTTAATTCTTGACAGAAAATCCAACCCCCAACGTTACCATCGATCTTTGAAGCATCATAAAAGAAATTACGACCTTAATTCAGTATTCAGAAATGCTCCTCTCAGCCAGATAGAGAAAATGTTGGCTGGTTAAGGTAAAATTTAATATCTGTAAGCGACATTCGCATTTTTACGGACAGTCAGACTTAAATTAAAACGCTCAAATCAACTTTCCTTACGTTAAACGTAGCTCAGTATTGTCTCACATCTCTTAACGAGTTGCAGATCAGTTCAACATACAACCGATGTGGGTGCCCGGGCATTTCAATATTACAGGGAATGAAAAAATGGATGAACTCGTTCGACAAGACAAAACCTGCCTCCTTTCACCAAAAAGGGTGGATGTTGATATACAGCTCGCTAGATGGTCCAATAATTCCTCATGCGTAATAACTATGCAGATCTGGCCAAAACTAGACCCGCCAAAATCCAGGCAGCTGGCATCGTTACGGTGGGGGGATGTCACTATGATGGTATGGGTGCTATTACGAGACTGTCTCAACAAAATCGGATCTCCTCACATGATTACTGTCCTAGTTGCGAAGATAAATATGAGGAAGAAACGGTTAAATCGTGAACCGCTTTGCTCCTGTCTTCGTTTAGCGCTTAGCGCTGCATAAGATAGTGAAAATTTGACAGCGGAAAATAGGAGATTGCGCTACTCGCCACAAGTGGCAGCACCATCAAAAAGATAATTTTTTTGTTATTTAATTGCCAGCGGAAATTTTTTTAACATATTGTATCTCTTTTTTCACTAAATAAAACATCCCAGCGGAATAAAATATTAAAAGTGATCCTTACAATAACAAATTGATTGATCTCCGAAGTAAAAGAACTCGGCAAACGAAATCTTGAAATTTAACAATATTCCTTCTTTCCGCCATTTCTTAAAGAATGACCATGAAATTTGGATAGTAGTATTGATCAGGGATTTCAAAGTAAGTTTTGGACAAAATTCTAGGATCTGTTCATGCTGGACTAAACTTGGCCATTTCATAATCAATCCTTTTGAAAATTTAAAAAGGTTTATTTATTTATTTTCAGTTTTTGGTCAATAACTCAATTTGACCAAATTTTTTTTAATTTTCGATAGTATTGGTTATGAAATGGACAAGTTAAGTTCAGCATGAACAAATCCTAGAATTTTCTACAAAACTTGCTTTACAATCCCTGATCAATACTATAGAGTGTCTCAGCAAGAGCGCCGGATTTAATTTTAAACAAAACACATTTATTTTTGAATTAAGCAAACATTTTTATTTCAACATAAAGAAAAGTAGTTCCGATTAAACGTGAAATACAACATCAGGCAAATGGCCACCTCGAAACCTCTGGCATAGGGTTATTCTTTTGTTGTAATTTTGAATAAGGTTTTCGCATAATTATGGCTGTATTTCACCAATAACGCACCGTATTTCCTCTTTAAGATGTTCAACTGTTTCAGGCTTATTCGCACACACCTTTTCCTTCACATAGCCCCAAAGAAAAAAGAGCACTGGTGTTAGATCGCACATCGAGAAATGACACGGCCTGGAAACTTAGTCTGCAGTAACACCATTGTTTCACGTGCTGTGTGACAGGTCGCACCGTCTTGTTGGAAAAACATGTCATCCACATGAATTAAATCCAATTGGGGCCGCAAAAACTCCGTTAACATTTTGCGATACGACACTCCATTAACAGTTAGTGCATTTCCGCATTTTCAAAGAAATACGGCCTAATTATCACACGAGGATTGATGAAAAAATGATTTTCTTCGAAAAACCTGCATTGATTTGATGATTTTCCAACACCCAATCAGCAAATTCACGGCGCTGCGCATGGTTCCTAGGCATGATTTCTTGCACCAATTGAACCTTATAGGCATGCAAATGCAGACTTTTTACCAAAATTCGTTGCATAGTGCTTCTGAAAATGTTTAATTCTTGACCACGATGCCGAATGGAAGTTCTTGAATTCTCGACCACAGATTCCCTTACTCTAGCTATATTTTCGAGTGATCGACAAAGTCGACGACGAACAATGATCTTCTAATCCATCAGCGTAAATTTGTTCTCAAATTTTGTAATTAAACCTTCTCACTGTCGATTCATTTGGCGCATTATTGCGACCGAAAACTTGATGTAATTGGCGAATTGTTTTCGCAAAACTATCACCATTTTTTTAATGTGTTTTTACAATAATTAAACGTTGTTGGTTTGAATACTTCTTCATATTCCTCAATCGCGTCGTCTGTACATGACAACTGTCAAAAAATCCCCGTACAACAACCGTGCAACAAAATGGCGGCAAATTTAAAACCGGCGCTCTTGCTGAGACACCCTTTACTATCCAAATTTCATCGTCATTCTTTAAGAAATGGCGGAAAGATGGAATATTGCTAAATTTCATTTATCGAGTTAGTATTTCTGAGATCAATCAATTTGTTATTTTAAGGATCGATTTTAATATTTTATTCAGATATAAAATGAATTAAAAAATGCCGCTGGTCATCAAGGCTGGCTGAAATTCCTGGTAGATCATCTCCTAAATTATTTGACATACCTCAGTAAAATGCATGTCAAGGATATCCTACGCTTCGTTGAGAGTTCAAGATAGTTCGACCTGTTTGTGTCAATGCCAGTTTATTTAGGACAACCACCCTAAGCTAACCCTAGCCTAAATTGATGATTAGTTCAAACCAGTTATTGATAGATGTCTCTAATGTTCATAACCCTAAAATGATTGATTGATTTTTAGTTCGCAACTGTAAATTTAGTTCAGACTTTACAATTGCCGATTAGAAATATTTTACAAATTGACAAATCCTAATTTAATTAGCAAATTTTAGTCAAACATCAGCAGTGGTTTGTTTTGTATCATATATGGACGACTGGTATGAACTAACCATCAATTTATGCGTTCGACATATATTTTGTTATCAAATGAAACCAATTCAACAGTAGTAAAGACTTCGAAGTAGGTGATTACCCTTACGGATCAGATGCGCATCTATAAACTATGTATCAAAATAATAATTGATTGTTGGAATTCTAAACAATTTTCGTTCATTATTGTTGGGCAATCAAAGGAAGTAACATCTCGAGTTTTATACAAAATTATTCGCACACACTAATATAATCCTATGTATTCGTATCTCATATAGAACTGTTGAAATAGGCAAAATCTTATGACGTCACAAACACAAAGTATCCCGGGAAAATAGGAGAAATGGAAATGACATTTTATATACTTTGCGGGTATAACATTTTCGTTATGTACACGCACACAAGTGATGTATATAAGGACTCGTTTTAGGTGGAGAAATTATATATTCCATAATTTTCCCCTATTTCCAACTAAACACAACAGACCAGAGCCGAATTATTTACTTCCACGCTCGATAATAAATCATTACATTTCATATAAACGATTTATAAAACTTCCAACGCAACCGAATCAAATTTATGTTCCGCAATGACTCAAATTAAAATATTGAATATCTAATTTTTAAATTGTTTAAATTAATGATTTATGATCACGATATGATTATGACTCATATTTAGATATACTCGTATATTACATAAGAGAAACGTTGTCAGTTTCATCCGAATGATCGTGCGCCACTCTAATTGTTTATTTATATTCATGAACGCGTTTGGATGAATGAATTTGTCATCAATTAAGCTTCCTGCGTACTCTCGGACATCACTTAAATAGTATTTTATATATAAACAGTTATAAAATATTTGATTCTATTTTGAGTGAAAATTGTTGGAAGTGTACGAATGCTGTGAGTACCGCACATGCGAGATCATTTCTCCGCTGTCATAATATTGCATTACCGTACACTAAATATGTAAAGTGCCGCGTGAGTCATACACAAAGAAATTAAACGCTACGCCAATCTAAAATAAAAATTCGTACGATTTTTGTGTGAACATAATATTATTTTGACGTGGTTTGCAAAAGTTTTATGTTACTACAAGGCATGTAAGCAACAAAATTAACACCATCACCGACGGGGAACGATTAATATTTAACCATAATTTAGTTATGCCACCCAGTTACATAGTTTTCTATATATTATGATTTCTTGCATGGATAAAAATAAAATTATGACATTTATTGCACCCAAATTGCAATTTAACAGTTTGCATTTTTGTTGAGATTTCAGATTTCAGACAGATCGTACGATTTATTTTGTGTGTGCGCGGTCTTCAAATTTCGCAATGCGAAACCAATATACAAAATTAGATAGACAATTAAAATTAAATTGGGGCCTGTTCATTATGGAATTTTATTTGCAAGTAAAGGCATTAAAAATAATATAAGATGCGAGAATGCAAAGAATATATAGAAATTCTACTTGCTTGGGTGACAGAATGCTGGCACGATTCCAACCTGTAACAATAACAGACTAACAAAAAAGAAATCTTAAGAATATTTCTAATGCCGTTGGTTGAAATTGTAGCGCCAAATACCACATTGTTGATGTGATGTGATTTATCCTGTGTACCATACAAAATTTTATGGTTGTAATGTAAGCGAGAGACGATTTGTTTTTGCTTTTGGATTCGAATAGTAAAATCATCATTATGCTGATCAACAGAAGAGCGACGAGTTCACAAAATCGTGAACAGAATATACGGAATTGTAAAAACTGTAAAAGCGTTTGGTTATTGAATTATTATCGAAAAGTAGCCCGAAAACAAAAAATAATTGCGTCAGCTAAATCTGTAATATTTTCGGGCAGGCCCGAAAAATGTAGAAAAACTGCATTACCTTGAGATCATATTCCGAACATTTTCTTACACCAGCATATTGCAACAACAATAGCATTTAATGGATGAATATCCCGTATGTAAGTGCAATGTAAATTTACTGCCAATTTTAAAACTTTTGTGTATTTTAAAAATATCGTGAATTTTAAAAAAAAAACATTAAACATTTTCTTCCGTGGTGGTTTAGGCCATATGGAATCAAAAAAATGTAGCCCCATTATTTTCCAATGAGCTGGAAAGAAGGTTCGTGCCAGACTCAGTGTGTAACAATTTTGAACAAAAATTAACTATAAGAAATCTCTTTTTGTGGTGGTTTGCACAGAGATTACCTGAGAGTTCGGCCACTGCCACGAAATAGAGTCGAAATTCTGGAATCTAAAAATGTTTACCTATTTCTATACGATCTGTGGCACTATTCTGGTAATTCCCCGGGAATAGGGAACTAGGGAAAGATTTTATATGAAATTTTTATTTAAACATTATTTTTCTGGCATGCTGAGGTAAAAAGTTAGTGTTAATTTTTTTGAAAACAAAATTAAATGGGGAATAATGTGCCCTGCCAATTTAGATATGGAAAAATTATTCCCAATTTATAAATATTTACATCAACATTTTAACCTCAATAGGCCGGAAAAATAATATTTGAACAGAAATTACATAAAAATTCTTTCCGCAGTTCCCTATTCCCGGGGAATTGCCAGAATAGTGCCACTGGAAAGAAAGTTCATGCCAGACTCAGTATGCAACGATTTTGACGTTTTTCACAACCGTCACGAAGTCTTAAAATCAAAAAATTTAGCCTCATTTCAACACAAGTGGGAAACAATGTTTGTGGCAGGCTCAATATGTAACCATTTTGAACAAAAAATTTACTATGCATTTTGATCTGTAGCGGTTGTCTTAAAAATTACCTAAGTATTCGGCCACTGACACGAAGTAGTGTAGGCCATCTGGAATTTAAACAATGTAACTCCATTTTTATACGAGCTGGACAAGGATCATGTCACACTCAGTATGTGACGAATTTCAACAAAAAATTCACTAAGAAATTTTCTTCTGTGGCGGTTTTCACTGAGATTGCCTGAGACTTCGACTATTGTTACGAAATAATATTGGTACTCTGGAACATAAAAAATGTAGCCCCTGTTCTATCCGAGCTGGAAAGGAGGTTCGTGTCAGCTCAGTATGTAAAGATTTTCAATAAAAAAATGTCTAAGAAATTTTCATCTGTGGCGGTTTTTTAAAAGAATACTTGAGAGTTCAACCACTGCCACGAAGTAGTGTAGGTTATCTAGAATCTAAAAACTGTGCCAGACTCTAATGTAACGATTTTCAACAAAATATTTAAAAATAAACTTTCTTCTGTGGCAGTTTTCATAGGACTTACTTGAGGCTTCGGCCACCACCGAAGTTAAGTAGGCCATCTGAAATCCAGAAAATTGTAGCCCCATTTCTATACGAGCTGGAAACAAGCTTCGTGCCAAAATCAGTATGAAACAAATTAAACAAAAAACATAAAACGAAATTCTCTCCTGTGACGGTTTTCACAGGGATTACTTGAGACTTTGGCCACTGTCACGAAGTAATGTAGGCTATCTGAAAAATTTGCAAAGTAGCTCCATTTGCATTCAAGCTGAGTCGTGCTAGACTCAGTATGTAACGAATTTCATTAAAAAATTTACGAAGAAAGTTTCTTCTGTGCCAGTTTTCACAGCAATTACCTGACACATTGGCCTCTATCACGAAACAGAGTCGGCCATCTGGAAGATTCGCGCCAGACTCAGTATGATTAAAAATTTAATCAGAAAGTTTCTTCTGTGGCGGTTTTCAGAGGAATTACCTGAGGCTTCGATCAATGTCACGAGTTAAGTAGGACATCTGGAATCCAAAAGATCTAACACCATTTCTAAATGAGCTGGAAGGAAGGTTCGTGCCAAACTCAGTATGTAACGATTTTCATCAAAATATTTAATAAGAAATTTCCTTACGTGGCAGTTTTCAAAACGATTACCTGAGTCTTGGACCACTGTCACGAAGAAGAGTAGGTCATCTGAAATCCTAGAGATGTAACCCCATTTTTAAATGAGCTGAAAAGAAGGTCAGTGTCAGACTCAGGATGTAACAATTTTCACCAAAAAACTTACAGTTTTCACAGGGATTAACTGACTCTTTGGCCACTGTCACGAAGTAGAGTAGGACATCTTAAATCCCAAAATGTAGCTTCGTATATATACCAGCTGGAAGGAAGGTTCGTGCCAGACTCAGTTTGTACGCGTTTCAACAAAAAAACTTACGAAGAAATTTTCTTCTGTGCCAGTTTTCACAGGGATTATCTTTGTGACACTTTGTAGAGTCACAAAGTAGAGTAGGTCATCTAGCATCCAAAAGATGGAACTCCATTTCTAAATGAGTTGGAAAGAAGGTTCGTGCCATACTCAATATGTAAGAAATTTTCTTACGTGGCAATTTTCACAGCGATTACCTGAGATATGGACCACTGTCACGAAGAAGAGTTGGTCATCTGGAAGCCTAGAGATGAAACTCCATTCCTAAATGAGCTGGAAAGAAGGTTAGTGTCAGACTCAGTTTGTAACGCGTTTCAACAAAAAACTTACGAAGAAATTTTTTTCTGTGCCAGTTTTCACAGCGATTACCTGATATTTTGGTTACCGTAGAGTAGGTTATCTGGAATTCAAAAGATCTAGCACCATTTCTAAATGAGCTGGAAAGAAGGTTGGTGTCAGCCAGACTCATTATGTAACGATTTCCAAAAAAAAAAATTAACACTATCATAAAGTGTAGCGTGTGCCGTCTGGAATCCAAAAGCTGTAGTCCCATTTCTAAACGAGCTGGAGAGAATGTGCGAGTCAGACTTAGTACGTAAAAATTTTCAACAGCAAATTTACTAGTTTCTGTGGCGTCTTCACAGAGATTACCTGGGACTTCGGCCACTGTCACGAAATAACAAAGGCGGCCTGAAATCCAAAAACTCTAGCCTTATTTATATGCGAGTGGAAAGAAAATCAGCCTGGCTAACAATAACGCACCATTTAATTCCAGGCGAGATAGCGATACATTTTTAACTAAGGTGGTGATGTAGTTGCCATTATAAAACGTTCGTAAGTATACTGACCCTGCAAGTGCAGTTTCCTCCGGAATTTTTCGTCTCCTCTAGTTATAATTAGCAGTATATCTTTTATATGGGCCCGAATATCTATGAAATACCATTGTTCTTGGTTTTTGATTGCTAGACAGTTTGTCATCCCATCCTAAATCTAACAGCCATAATGCTGGATAAAACCTACAAACCTTCAATTTTTTGGAATTTTAATTTGGTAGAGTGATATGGAAAGCAAATTTGTATGCAGCTGGTTGCCACTATGCGTACCAACACTTTTACTTCCTCTGGATTTTTGTAAAGTGATTTTTGAAGAGACACACTTGTTTTAGATTCCTTTAGTTCGTCTAAAAGCTTCGGAGAATTGTAAAAGCACGTTCGTAGATTAATCCCGGAATGACCAGTTATAGTTGAAAATGCTTCTCGAGATGTGATCAAATGTTCTGCAGCTATTTGGTAGACAATTCTTGTGGCATGATATGGCGCATTAAAAAGTCATTGAAGGAGTAACAGGAGATTGTTTTGGCAGAAGCGTCGAACACGACATGCAGCTTTGTTTTTGTGAATGTTTCTTTCAATACTCCATGATGTGAGAGATAAAAATATTTACAGGGATAGGTTGGTGGATGGACTTCTGCTGGGCTCGGCCTTGGATACTGATTCATCCATTTTTACGTGCAAATCCCAGTTTGCGATCGAATGCGTCGATTATTAATGATGTCTCCGATTCGGGATCGAGTCGCACTTGACATAACTAATATCGCTCTTATCTTGGAATTGGTTACCGCTGAAAAATTAACTGATACCGTTTGGTCAAAGGTGGTTTGGTTCTCCCTGTACGAACAATTGACAGTGGAAGTGATGTTTAGCAGGGAATTCCTTAAATTTTGAACATTTGTATAAGGAATGATAATTGTTCGTACAAACAGTGATCCAACGGAATTGACCAATGCCTTAGGAACACCTTTGATTTGGGCAACAGTTTTTCGAGTATAATTTTTCACGAAATCCAACGCATCAGATCTTTTTATACAAAAAATCGATTAAGGATTGGACAGTTGTATATTCGGTGTAAACAGCCTCGTTTGCCCATTTGTCTCTGTTTTCCTTCTGTAACTTTTGAATCAATAAAAACACTAGCCCTAGATCTCAAGAATCTGCTTTAGGTCTCACATCTTTTAACCCGCGTATAACCTCATTAGCGGTATGTATCAATTTTCGGATATGGCATGATGTAGCGTTGCTACGATATTGATGTAGCGTTGCTACGAATTTGACCACCTTGCGAGGAATTTAATTCCGTTGTTCAGTTAACTAACAATAGTTTGTAGGTGAACGGGAAGGAAACGATAAAAAAATCACCACGAAAGAATCAAAGTGTAGAACGGCGGATTATATATGTCACAATTTTATGTTTAGGTTGGTAACGAAATTCAGTTCAGTGCTTCACTGGGTGATTGTAAATCCATTCACACTCATATATAACATTTATACTTCCTTAAATCCGACTAACCCTCTAACTCGAACCTCACTTTTGATTTCCTGGTCCTTTTCGAACGCCGTGGCGAGTTGGTGCGAATGGAACGGATGACTGGAACAATTGCATCTTTGACTGTTCTCGCCAACGGTGGTTCCGATTTGTCGCGAATATTGGATGTTAATGATTTTGATAACATTTCGGCTAATTCCTTATCTGATATTGCGTATGATCTCGACCAAATTTGATTTCGGTGCCTTCTCAGTATTCGGTGTGTTCAACTGTATACATCACTCGACCAACCATTTGAATAATTTTTCTGCGCCACCATCGTGGGACTTTACCGAGTCTTTATGGTTGTCGTCCATGAAGCATCTCTGCTGGTGAATTACCGTTAAGCCCTGGTCGTACTTATTAATCGACTCCTTGAACGTTCTGTTAAATCTTTCTGCCTCGCCGTTTGGTGAAGGGTGAAATGGGACAATAGTTTTATGGTCAATTCCTTTTTCGTGACCCAATTTCTGGAACTCCTCATTGACAAATGACGTTCCATTATCGAAAACTATTAGATCAGGCAGGCTTTCGGTTTCAAAAATTACCAGTATCACTCGTAGGCTGCTTACCCGTAATAGAGGCCATTTTGATCACATATGGAAAGTTGGAGAATGCGTCGATGCACAAGAGCCGCAACATACTATTCTGCAACTGGAAAACTCTCGACGTGGGTTTGAAGAAACTTCTTGATATGTAGGACGTTCACGTACCATTCTTTCAATATCTTTCTCAGTGACCTTTATATGCAAGAGCTTTAGCACTCCTTTTCAAAGGTTTGATTGGTCAGTTTGCAACAACACGGTATTTTAGTGGCAAGTTAATGACGTTCTTCTTGTGTACAACTTGGATCGTGACTGTTGCTCATTTGGTAAATTGGGCCAACCGTTCTCAATGTAGTTTAGTACTCGTTTCAACTCACGATCGTGTTTGAATCAACAGGAAAATCGCTTAATTGCTGCTCGTACTCCTCATCGATAATTATACTTGGAACAATTTCGTCGAACTTTTGATCTGACCCCATGGGTAGGCGTGACAATGCGTCAGCATTTCCATGGTTGTTGGTCTATAACGGATTGTGTAATTATAATTCATAAAGGTTATTGCCCATCATAGTAATATTTGTAATGTCATTACACGCAACTTCTTCTCCGGATGAAATAATGACACCAGCGGCGTGTAGTCCGTCGTCAATTAGAATTTCCTACCATATAGATACTAGTGGAACTTAACAACTCCAAAAATTACCGCCATTGCCTCTTTTTCGATCTGAGAGTATCGTTGTTGGTGTTCATTTAACGTCTTGGACATGAAAGTGATTGGTTTTTCTTCTCAGATTGGTTCTGGAAATGAACTTGGTTTCCAAGTAATAATTTGTTTTCTTCCACAATCATTCATTTGGTTTTTTTAAACGCGTGCTCTCTTACTTCCGTCCAAATGAATTCCACATCCTAATTCTTCGAAGTTCATTCAAGGGCGCCGACACTTGTGAAAAGTTTCTCAAGAACTACTTGTTGTAATTCACTTTACACAGGAATGCTTCAACATCCTTTAATTTAGTCGGTCGTTGAATCAATATCCTCAACGCCTTTATGCGTTGGTCTGATGCCATCTTTTGAAATGACATGTCTCAAATATTCGATCTCGGTTTGGAAGAATTGGCATTTCTTTAAATTACAGCGCAGTTCTGCACCGTCTAACCGTTTCAATAATAGTTCAAGTATTAGCCAAAAGCTGATCCATAAACTTTTGAAACGGGTGCGCTTGCCAACCTAAATGGCATTCGATTAAATTGGAATAACTCCACGTGTGTATTGATAACCATATACTGCTTCAACTCCTCATCGAGGGAAATCTGTGAGTATGCTTCAGCAAGATCGATTTTGAAAAACCACTTTCCATTATTGAGAGGATGAAAAGGTTCTTCTGCTCGAGGTATCGGATACTGTTCAATCTTCAATTGTGGGATGATTGTCACTTTGAAATCCCCGCATAATCTGACCTCGAATTTGTCAAATTTTATTTCGACAAATGACAATTGGTACGGCCCAAGGACTGTACTTCACCGATTTTATGACCCCAATCTCAACCAGACGCTGAATCTCTTTTTGTACAGCTGCCAATTGAGAACAAGACACCGGACGATGCTTAAAAAATTTCTGAATTACGTTCGCTTTCAGAGTCAAATGAGCCCTAAAAAGAGAAGCACACCCAAGTTTATTTTCGTATTCAATCCGACCTTATTGATATAATCATGCGATTCAGATTATATCAAATAGCATTCACCGCTGATATCACACGAATGTATCGACAAATTCGAATTGCACATGAATACTGCAAATATCAGTGAATAATGTGGCGTGATGATCCTCACCACCCTCTGAAGCACTTTCAACTTGTAACAGCAACATTCGGAACAGCCTCAGCTCCATTCCATGCCACAAGAGCTGTTCATTAACTTGGATTAGAGAACAGTGCGAGTTTTGCCAAGACATCAAACGCCTTGATGAATGCGCAAATTGTAGCTAACAACATTATAAATATTCTCAAAACTGCAAAATGTTCGCTTCACAAATGGGCATCTAATTCACCACAGTTCCTAGACTCTATACCTAGCGAACGAGATGACGAAACTTTGGTTATGTTGTACGAGGAATCGGATCACAAGGTCTTAGGACTGCACTGGGATACACACAATGATTGTTTCCGGTTCAAAGTTAATATGCCAGAACCTCCCAAAAGTTTCACAAAACGTTGGATTCCCGCCTTTTCGACCCATTGAGATGGTTAGCACCAGTACCGATAATTGCAAAAACACTTTTCCAGCATCTTCGGCTACTACACCTTGGCTGGGACGACGAGCTTCCATCGGATGTATTAAAAAAAATGGAAACAAATACACGACACATTAATGGCCGTTGAAGATATTCTAATACCGCGATTCCTTAATGCTGAATCAAATATGGATTTTCTGATGCGAGTAAGATAGTATATTCGGCAGTAATGTATAATAGCGATACAGATTTCAATGGAAATGTGCATGTTAATCTAATAGCTGCAAAACCCGAGTCGCTCCAATTTCAAATCCAAGGCTGACAGTGCCCCGAATAGAACTCTCTGGAGCTCATCTTCTATCTAAACTGATCGAAGTTGTTACTCAGGTGCTTCAGCGTAAAAAATGTAGGATTTTTGCGTGGACGGACTCCGAAATCGCTCTTCACTGGCTGACCAAACTTCCTTGTCAGCTGCCAGTCTTTGTCGGCAATAGAACCGCTCAAATTCTCGAAACAATTTCGAACGCTAATTGGGGCCACGTCCAATCTGCAGATAACCCTATTGTGCCTCCAAGGAAATTCTTCCAACTGAACTCATCAATCATAAACTATGGTGGCATGGTCCGTACAATCAAACCAAGCGGATTTTGAGCTACTGCTACAAATTTTTCATCAACAGTCGCAAACAAGGGCATAAATCACCAGAAATCGGGCAACTGCATTCCACGCTCACAGGTATCAGGCTAACTTCTGAAGAACTACGCAAAGCTGAGGAGTATCTCTGCAAATGGGCACAGCATGACGAATTCCAGGAAGTAATTCAGACTCTGTCTGCTAAGAAGCAAGTTTCCAAGGGAAAGTTGTCATGACTAGGTAGACTAAACGAGGCAGCTTTCTCATATGCACAAAGACATCCAATCATTTTGCCACCATCTCATGTCCTGAGTGCCATGATTCTGACCTATCTACACAAACACTACGGTCATCCCGGGCCTTCCTTACTATCCCATCTCTTAAAACTCTCCTACTGGATTGTTAAATTCAGACCTTTGGTACGGAAAATCACTAATAGTTGTTTTATATATCGTAGATAAGGGAGCCAACCATCAGTTCCAATGATGGGCAATCTACCAGCGGAAAGAACATCATCATCTCGGGCATTCAACTATACCGGAGTCGACTTTGCCGTTCAATCCAAACCGCAACTAAGAAAGGACGTGGATCAAGATACGCCAAGGGCTACATATCTATTTTCGTTTGCAAGACAGTTAAGGCAAGTCATTTGGAGTTGGTTAGCGACCTATCCAGCGAGGCACTTCTCGGAGCGTTCAAACGATTCGTAAGTAGAAGAGGTGTGCCCGCCATCATGTACTCTGACAATGGTACTAATTTCGTGAGACCAAAACAAAATTATCCGAGATGCAACAACAATTATTCCGCACTACGACAAACGACGACATCCTGGCCTTCAGTATGGTACATAAGATCGAATGGAAATTTAATCCACCATCAAGTCCATGGTTTGGCGGCCTGTGGGAAATTGCTGTAAAATCTATGAAGAACCATTGAATTCATGCAACTGACAATTCCAAATTAACTCAGATCGAGGCGATACTAAATTCCCGCGCTCTCTTTGTATTGACACAGGCGCATTTTCTACTAGCACACCCACTACTGGCCATTCCAGAGCAGAGTTATTTGGATTGTCCTGACAATAGGTTATCCAGATGGCAAGATGGCAAAAAGCGATTAGATGGGTTTTGGTCTCGTTTCAGGAAGGAGTACTTACATACTCAGCTCAACAACGCCGAAAATGGTAAATTCAAAATCAAGAAAACTTGCAGATCAACGACGTCGTCTACATCAAGGACGAAGCAACACCGCCACTTAGTTGGCCATTGGGACGTGTCCTAGACGTCCATCCAGGCGAAGACGGACTTGTTCGCGTTGTCACACTCAAAACCGAACGAAGTACGAAACGGTCAGTAGCCAAATTGAGGTAACCTTCGTTTCTACATTCCTATCTCAAAATCAAAAACTAACCTCGAGTAAGGCCCGACTACATGGAATACCCAACTCCTAATATAGAAACTCCTCTCAACACAATTTACTAAACAAATCCTAAATATAAAATGTCAAGGAATACATTCCTTGACAGGCGGCCGGCATGTTTACGCCTTTGTAACGGAGAAAACCAGCTAAAATTAAAGAAACAATTACAATTATTCGTTAAAAGATGTCGCCATACATCAGTTAGTGGGCATTGCCACCACATATTGTGGTGAGTTATTTCCACCATTTTTTTACAAGATTATTTTCTTCTTTTTCAATTCGAATGGAATATTCAAACGAAAAGGACAACTTGTAAAAACCAATATTGTTGTATATAATAACTACAATATAGTTAACACATAAATTTATCCCATATCAGAGAATATATGCCCACACCCTTGGTAACATCTGAGTTTTTCTGAATCGGCCATAGTGTAGCAAGTATTTTGAAAAATATTTGATTTTTTATGAAATATTAATCCTAAGTGTGGAACCATTCCAAAACTATTTATTTTAATTTAGTTAACTGTTTTGAACAGCTCAAGCCATTTACTATTAGACGGCATAAGCCTTTACTTGGTATCATCTCTGAGTTTTTTTATTCGTAATAACCCCAACTTTTAGACTAGAATTATTATGATAAAATTTGATCCCGGTATGTGTGTACTATTTACACTTTTAATTGTTACACTTTTTAGAAGTTACACTTCCTGCACCGTCCTGCAGAGATGCGGGATGGTACCAGGGGCGCGTGAAGTTAACTGCGTGCTCAGACCAGAGATCGGTCGACCTTTACAAAAGGACAGTGGCCGAAGTAGGCGAGGTGTGGCAGGGCGCGAGGCTTGAGGCAGTCTCCAGGGAGGAAATCCCGAGCAGACCGAGGGCACGCGTGTGGCTGCCAACAGAGCCGGAGAAACCGAAGGAGATCCTCGAGATCATTCGGGCCAGCAATCCAGATCTTCCAACGAAAGATTGGAGGATTGTGAAGCAAGGGGAGGCTAAGGGGGGCTTTAGATTGGCAATCATGCTGATCAATAAAGAATCCCTGGCTTCCCTTGCTAAAACAAAGGGAGTGATCAACTTCGGGTTCGGGTCGATCACTCTCAAAACATATAAAAAGGACGAGGCCGATGCAGAGGTGAAAGACCATCCTGAGGGTGACGGAGAACGGACCCAACGGGATATGGTCAAGCAGGCAGAGGCCGGCCAGGAGAGTGATGCTTCTGATGTGGGGAGCATAGTTATGGGAGGTAGTCTCCTCTCTCTGGAGACTGATGGGCGTGTACTGACAGACTCTCGACAAGAGGAGAATGGCGACCGAAATAACGCGCTAGATGGCATTATCCCGATGCAGGGGGTGCAGGAGGAGGTGAGTAAGGTGGACTGCAATGATTAAGATTGCACAAATAAACCTACACCATACAAAGGCTGCCTCGGAAGCTCTTGTTCTCAGGCTGACTAAATCAGATGAGGACTTGGTGTTAATCCAAGAACCTTGGATTAACAATAACAGGATCTGTGGCCTCAGAACAAAACTGTATAAGTTATTATACTCAAGCAACTCTGAGAAGATCAGATCGTGTATTTTAGCGAAAAATAATCTGAATATTTTTCTTCTTTCTCAATTTAGTAGTGGAGACGTCACTGCAGTAAGTGTTGAGGCTAGTGGGGAAAAACTATGGCTAGCCTCAGCCTATATGGATCACGAGAAGGAGGTTCCACCGGATAACCTGGGGGAACTGATCTGGGAAGCAGATCAAAGAAGGGTAGGTGTTATGCAAACGCGCATCACACAATCTGGGAAAGCACAGATATTAACGAGAGGGGTGTGTTATTTTTTGATTACTTATTAAATAGCAACCTTGTAGTTTGCAATATTGGACGAGAGCCAACATTCATTGTTAAAAATCGGCAGGAGGTTTTAGATGTGACCATTTCGTCGGAAACGATCTTTCATATGATCAGAGGATGGAGAGTGGCGAAGGAGCACTCATTCTCTGATCACCGATATGTAACAACAACCTCGACATTAAACCTGTTACCCGGAAACCCTTCAGGAATCCCAGAAGGACTAAATGGAACAAATATAGGGAGATGTTGGCGGAAGTATTGCCACTGGAGGTCCCCGGACCTCCATCGACAGTAGAAGAATTGGATCGCATGGTTGATACGGTCACAAGAGCATGCAATCTCTCATTTAAGGCCGCGTGCCCCCTGATAAAGCCTAGGGGTAGGCAGAAACCGACTTGGTGGACCACGGAGTTGAGAACCTACCCAACGGCATGTAGGACAGCTTTTAATAAAGCTAAAAGCACAAGGGAGGTACGGGATTGGGACTCCTATAAGGAGGACCTAAGAAGGTACAAGAAAGAGTTGAGGAAGGCACAAGGGTGGTCTTGGAGACTCTTCTGTGGAAGGATGGAGGAGGTCTCTGAGACTTCTCGCCTTAGGAAAATTCTAGCTTCTAACCCAACCAGTCCTAGTTATTTGATAAGACCGGACGGGTCGTGGACAGCTTCAAGTGTGGAATCATTGGACCTCCTCATTGAGACCCATTTTCCGGGAAGCTTTGATGACTCGATAGAGCCCGGAGCTCATCGAGTAACACCTTCAGTAGAGATGGAGGGCATTGTAGACAGGGAGCGAATCCAGTGGGCGCTGAACGGTTTTAAGCCGTATAAATCGGCGGGCCCGAATCGGATTATACCAGCAGAGATCCAAAGGAACTCGGCAGTCATCCTCTCCGGGCTGGAGGGTATCTTCAGGGGATGTCTGAAACTTGTCTATATTCCTAGGAAATGGACGGAGGTCAGAGTGGTCTTTATCCCGAAATCGGGAAAAAGCTCACATGCTTACCCAAAGGATCTGAGACCGGTAACTCTATCATCCTTTCTGCTGAAAACCTTGGAAAGGTTGGTAGATGTAGGTATTCGATCAAAAATTGAGCCCATTCATTGGGCAGTGTCGCAGCATGCGTACTGTAAGGGGAAGTCGGCGGACACAGCTCTGCACGATCTAGTACGCATGATTGAGAAGTCAATTCACTCGCAAGAGTTTTGTATGGTAGCATTTCTTGACATTGAGGGTGCCTTTAATAATGTAAAAACGGAGGCGATCATGGAAGGATTCTCATGTTTGAAGGTGGACTACCCTATAAGTAGGTTGATAAATCAGATGCTGGTAAGCAGGATCATTACCTCAAAATTGGGGGAGTCCACCATTAGAAGAAGGGCGATTAGAGGAACCCCGCAGGGAGGTGTAATGTCCCCCTTTCTTTGGAGTGCTGTGATGAATGGATTGCTCTTGGAACTGGAGAGGGAGGGGACAGGAGTTGTAGCGTATGCAGATGATTTAGCGATAGCTATCTCAGGCAAACATGTGGATACGATTAGGGATGTTATGCAAAATGCACTCCTGATCGTTACTAGATAGGACAGCAAATGTGGATTAGGGATCAACCCTTCCAAGACAGAGCTGGTACTATTTACTAGGAAATATAAAATTCCGGTAGTTAGCCCTCCTACCGTGAACGGCATTAGACTGGCTTTTGCTGATATAGCGAGATTTTTGGGCATAATCTTGGACAGTAAGCTCAGCTGGAAGCCCAACATTATAGAAAGGGTGAAAAAGGCTAATGTAGCCATTTACTCGTGTAGGAACGCCATAGGTAAGAGTTGGGGTTTGAAACCAGCGCTGGTGCACTGGATCTATACCGCAGTGGTAAGATCTGTGCTGATGTATGGGGTGGGCGTGTGGTGGCCAGCCCTGAATAAGGTAACATATGTTAGGATGATGGAAAAGGTACAAAGAACGGCCTGTATACTTATAAGTGGGGCGCTCAGGTCAACTCCGACACGCGCTAACCTCTAAATTATGTTCCACCTTATTCCAATCGAATTTTTTGGTAAACAAATTGCAGCCAATGTGGCCACGAGACTCTCGGCGGTCTCGCAGTGGAAGTGTCTTCAGACGGGACACTCGACGATAGTTAGATCGCAAAGGGAAGAACTGGCGAATCTAGATTATAGTAAACCAACGTTGTGCTTCAATAAAGGTTTCGGGACCATCTGTTCCTCGAGAGAATCCTGGAGGAACGGATCAATACTGGAAAACGAGGCACTGCAATTTTTCACTGACGGCTCTAAGCTAGACGGTAAGGTAGGAGCCGGAGTCTTCTGTGAGAAGCTAAACGTCAATATTTCTGTTCGTCTCCCTGACTACTGCAGCGTGTACCAGGCTGAAGTGGTGGCGATCGGGGAAGTCATGATATGGTTGAAGCATAATGTGGTATCCGGGAGGGATATCGCAATCTATGTGGACAGTCAGGCGGCGATCAAGTCACTAGAGGCGGTTTGTCTGAAGTCACGGGTGGCATCCAGATAATCTGGGTCCCTGGTCACTCGGACGTCACGGGAAACTGCAGGGCAGACGAACTAGCTAGGTACGGTACGACTCTCCAGATACAGCCGGAAAGGGCAGTTCTATAGCAGCGCTCAAATTGGCGCTCGGGAGAAAGGCAATCACCTTGACAAATGAGAGGTGGACCAACACTCTCACGTGCAGGGTAGCAAAGCAGGTTTGGCCAAAACTGAACTTGAAGCGCTCCAAGGCACTCATATCCCTGGGGAAACGGGACTTAAGTTTGGTCTTAGGCATACTGACAGGACACTGCCTTTTTGGGGAACATGCGAGAAGGCTGGGTCTACAGACGAATGACTTTTGTAGAAGTTGTATGGACGAAGAGGAGGAAGAGTCTTTAGATCACTTCCTATGCTCGTGTCCAGCTCTATCATACAGAAGGCATAAATACTTAGGTGTGTACGGGATGAACAGCCTTTCGGAACTCGCGAACTGTGGAGTGCGAGATATTTTACGCTACATAAGTAGCTCTGGATGGTGTTAACGGGGGTAAAGGGAAAATAGGGTCCTGTGGTATCACAATGGGCCGCTATTGGCATAAGTGTGCGGAAGCAGCCACTCTAACCTAACCTAACCTAACCTAGAAGTTACACTTTTCGTTAATTTGTGTAGCTACACTTTTCATTAATTTGTGTAGCTACACTTCTCGTTAAAAATTTCACACCGATCACTGCAATTTAATATAATTTTATGTCGTGAGAGTTTTTTATTTCACGATTATTGCTTTGGTATTGCCATCCTATAAAACCGTGCTATTGGGGATACAACTTTGAGGCAACTTCACAAAGGTATTTTTAAATAAATAATTCACAAGGGAGTGTAAGGGAAAATCTCGAAATGGCCAGTTAAAATTTTAAAGATGTTTGTGATGTTTACTTTGTCGTGTTTTATCGAATGGCTATATTTAATATGATGTCTGTGAAGCTAGCACGTAAAGTTAGCACGATATTTGCGATGGTAACACTCTTGGTTTGAATCTTGAATATTGCATTTATAGTACAAGATAGCAAGAAAAAATTAAAATAATTAATTGCTCAAAAAAAATTAAGATGAAAATTTATCACCTTAAAATACAGGGCGTCCGCCAGGAAGGTATACTACTTTGTTTTACCGCCATTTAGGCGAATATTAGTATTGACAGTTCGTACTTGACAGTCGTGAAGTAGACACGTGGCAAATTTATTATGGAAAAATATTCGATAAACCATCATGTCAATAGGATGTTACAGCTCGCCCATGACAACCCCGATTTTCATGAAAAAATCATAATGAGTGACGAGGCACATTTTCATTTAAATGGATATGTGAATAAACAGAATAGTCGGTTGTGGGCAATGGAAACCCCTCACATTATTCATCAGTCACCTTTACATCCATTAAAAGTGACAGCTGGTGTGCAATTTGGTCAGGAGGAATCATTGGACCTTACTTCTTTGAAAATGAAAACGGCGTAACGGTAACTGTGAATTGGGAGCGATATCGTGATATGATTGAAAACTTTTTAACGCCCCAACTGCATGCTTTGGGCTTGATTAACATGTGGTATCAACAAGACGATGCCACATCGCATACAGCCAGGATTACAATGGAATTACTGCGAGAACTCTTTCCACAACAAGTTATTTCAAAAAATGGTGATGTTGATTGGCCTCCACGGTCGCCTGATTTGACTGCTCCGGACTTCTTTTTGTGGGGATATCTAAAAAGCAAGGCTTATGCAAACAAACCAGAAACGCTTGAGCAACTCAAACAAAATATTCGTGATGAAATTAATGAAATACCGCGTGAAATGTGTGAGAATGTAATGAAAAATGTGCTCAAAAGGGCTCGCATTTGTGAGGCTAACAGAGGCGGACATTTATCTGATATTGTATTCCATACATAATTGCCGACATTAAATAAAACATTTATCAATATAAGATCCATTCTCTTTCATTTAATCAAAAATCATAAACAAACAAAGTAGTATACCTTCCCAGCGGACACCCTGTATGTATACAAAACAAAAATTACGGACATGAAATTGAATTTTAATTGAAATTGAATCGTTGATGAACTTCTTAGACAAATTTCAAAGCAATCGTATGGGTCAGACGGTAGACTAATGGTTCGAACTGGCCTCTTTCAAGCATTTGTCGGACATGAATTTAATTTTGTATTGTGGCAGAATCCTTAGCAAATTTCTAAGACAAATTTCAAAGCAATCGTATGGGTCAGACGGTAGACTAATGGTTCGAACTGGCCTCTTTCAAGCATTTGTCGGACATGAATTTAATTTTGTATTGTGGCAGAATCCTTAGCAAATTTCTAAGACAAATTTCAAAGCAATCGTATGGGTCAGACGGTAGACTAATGGTTCGAGCTGGCCTCTTCCAAGCATTTGTCGGACATGAATTTAATTTTTTATTGTAGCAGAATCCTTAACGAATTTCTAAGGCAAATTTCAAAGCAATCGTATGGGTCAAACGGTAGACTAATGGTTCGAGCTGGCCTCTTCCAAGCATTTGTCGGACATGAATTTAATTTTGTATTGTAGAAGAATCCTTAACGAATTTCTGAGCAAATTTCAAAGCATTCGTATGGGTCAGACGATAGTAGTAATGGTTCGAGCTGGCCTCTTTCAAGCATTTGTCGGACATGAATTTAATTTTTTATTGTAGCAGAATCCTTAACGAATTTCTAAGACAAATTTCAAAGCAATCGTATGGGTCAAACGGTAGACTAATGGTTCGAGCTGGCCTCTTCCAAGCATTTGTCGGACATGAATTTAATTTTGTATTATAGCAGAATCCTTATCGAATTTCTGGTCGGCGATTGAACGTCGTAAAGGAAAGACGTGATTTTTGTCTCTCCTTTAAATAAATAAATAAATAGTTTAAATATGTGTTAATAATTGATTAATTATAATATTAATCATAATATTATTTATTAATATATGCCTTATGAAATAAATAAATAATAATATTAATAATAATTTGTGTGTAAAGAAGTAATAAGTAAAGTGAAAAGTTATACGAATTGTGTTAATATATTAATTTGTGTGCGGTGCGCTTGCAATGGTGTAGGATATATATATAACAATTTCGTTTATATGTTTTTCGACACCGTTGTTTGAATGCATCGTACGCATTGTATGTTAATATTCAATTTGTAGGACTTTTTTGATTACAAAGGATAGTTAAGATAAGTGTTATTTTTATTACTTTATTTTACATTATACATTATATTTTATTACATAATAATCAATGAATCGTATGGATGAGTTATTTGTGTTGTTGTGGTATGAAACAGTTTGTGACGACAGTTGCTAGCATTCATTCTATGTAATCTGTTTCTATGAAAAATACTGTCGTGGTCTCTAATTTTTATAATTTTGTTTTTTCTCTCGCATACGTATTGTTTATAGTTTTTTATGTACACAGTGATTTTGTTGAATTTCGTTATATGAGTAGATGGTATTTTCTTGGAAAAGTTGAACAAATCACGACCAAAAAGCTAATTTAAAATTTGGATATCAAGTCTTTATTGTATGTTGTACTGAAATCCCTATTTCTTTTAATTTTTTTATTTAAGGATATACATATAAGTGAATATATGGTATATGGGATGCGCAAAATATAAACAAAATGATCGTATAATATTCTCTGCTCTCTCACGGTTGTATTTATATTTTTGTAGTGGATTACACTAAGACTTCGTATTACGTTGTCTAAATGGGCGAATTTCTTTGGATTTGCACTAAATGTTCTTGAATGTGGATGATTCAATTTGTGAATTGGGAAAGTCGATTAGACTTTAATTGTTCATAATTTGTTGATTTGTTATATGTATAATAATTTAGACTTTTGTTAACATTGTGAGATTTTTTGCCGTCGTTGTGGAGAGGCGGCTGACGTTGACCTCTCTGGGTTGGCGTCATCGGCAAGGGGTGGATGTTGTCGCAGGTCGAGGTCGCGCAAAATGAATATTGTACATATAAAGGAATGTATATTTTTGGTGATTGGGAGGGGGTTATACTTTTTCTCTGTGGTGTGAAAACTGGATTAGATTTTGACGAGTGGTGTATGTGTGTGATTGGTTTACACAGGATGTGCGGCGAGGATGGGCTGCAGCTGTATTGCAGTGAATCTTTTTTGATATTTGGAGTGATTTGAATGTGTTTCGTTCATGGTGAGTAATGGCTCGGTGTCTGCGGTTTGTGGTGGTTATTCGTTGAACGTTGTGTTTCTCAACTTGCGGAGAGTTGTGTTCATGTGTGTTCTGTCGTTACCTATATTTATAAGGTATTTTTGACTGTTTTGAGTTGTTTTGTTTAGGACTTGAGGTAGTTCTCATTTGTTAGTGTATGAGGGCGGATTTGCAGTTTTGTATTGAATCATTGCCTTAATGTTGGATTTGTATGTCCAAATTGGTTTCTTTGCTGAATGCTTCGGGTGTTTTTGTTGGAGTTTGCTGTCGATTTGGCGTGGGCTGAATCATTTTGGGAGTTTTGGTATGATCGGTCGTACGCTGAAGTTTTTGGGCTGTAGGGTTGCCATGGTTCGTTTGTGATCTGTCATGGATTCGTCACGGCTTTGTGAAGCGTGGTTTTTGTTGAATGGTGGTGTTGGCAGGAGGTCGCTTGGTGGATGGTAGTGGTTTCATGGTGGGAAGATTCATGCCGTCTGTTGGGATCGTTTCGAGGTAATTTTAGCTCCTGGATGGACATTGCATAATTCTCTTGGTACATTTTACTACGATTGTTTGTAGAGGTGGTTTCTTCCACGCTTTGATTTCGGAGATTTTCGGAGACAGCTTTTTTGGTGATGTTCCTTCATCCTATTATTCAGCGTTTGTGTAATAAATTGTTATATTTTTATTTTGGTTTGATTAGCGATAGAATTTTCCGTTTCCGTATTTCTTCTGTGCATTGAGAATATAGTGTAGGTAATTTATGATTAGCTGTTTTCTATATTGTATTTCCTTCATAATCCATCATTTTTGCAAGATTAATTGCAACTATGTTGGAGTTGGTAACAAATCCTATTATTTACCACAAAATTGCCTTTTTGTGACACTCAATAGTATTTTCTCACAGCTTATTAGCGATATTTTTGCTTTATAAAAAGAAATATTATTTGCATTGGATTTGGGACTTTAACAACCTTAACATAAAGAATTGTTTATCGGCAACTTCGTTATATCTATGTATCTGAAAAGCTAGAAATATTTGATATAATTAATATAATTATTCAAAAGAAAGAGAAGGTTTGTATACTTCAATACACCAACGACTGGATGTTTGTCATAAAATGCAACGTTGCCAATCTTGACTGTTTTACTACAAGAATTATAATTATTAATTCCCAATTTCAAATCAACCCTAAATATTAATCTACATGTACAGTGCTGAGCTATTATATTAAAATAATTCGGTTCTCAGGAAATCTCATTCAAATATATTTAATATACGAGTACATATTATCCCTCGTTTAAGATACTGGTACGATTTATATTTAATTATAAAAATTATAAAATAAACTTATTTATCATTCATTTTAGAATAATTTTTTCAAATTTTATCTAGTTGCCTTTACTTAAATATTACCTTCCAGCAGGAAAGCCATTGACGACACACTAATTACTAATTTACGTTTGTTACCAGTCTGAGATGAATCGTTTATGACAAGTCTAATACGAGGTGACAAGTCATAGACGAGTCGCATCTCATGTCTGAGATTAATTGTATGTGATATATCCCCAGCAAACGTAGAAGAAGTTCCAGAACTAGTGCAAAAGTAGTGATAAAAGTATTTGTTTCCTTGTGAAAAAGGATGGGCGTCGGGAAAAATTCATCAGTTTTATAAAAAATTTTTAGTAAACATACGAAATTTTTGCGAATTCTAAATTATTTAGGATATTTTAATGGATGGATATTTTAAGGGATATTTGAATGCAATCCTGCACTAGTTAATCTAGTTAATCTGGTTTTTTTTTTTGCTATTTCGTGTTCGCCCAATTCAACGGTTAAATATTAATGAATTTTAGAGTTATTTTGAATATAGTTCAAATAACTTTGGTTTCAGGAAATTCTACTGTAAGTTGCGGAGTTGCAGAATGATTAAATTAATAAATGTTTCAATTATTTAGGAAGCCGGAAAATATGAATTTAGAATTAAATTTCAGGAAATTTACAGATGCTTGTGAATTAATGCTTCATTGTAATTGCTGATTGTGTAGTTTAGAATTGTGTTGTTATTTTATTACTAACGACTTTACATAGGTGTCTGTAACGGGTCGAGTCAATCAATTTTGGTTAGGAAGCCGAAAAGTATTAATAGAATTAAATTTCAGGAAAATTCCAGATGCATGTGAAATAATAATATTTTTTCTTAGGTTGCCGTTTTAAAGAAGCAATTGTTGAAGACCAATACCATCGTTATCCATTAACCTATTAAGCCTTTATCCTTCATCTAGTAGATTAGAATTGTGTTGTCTTTGTGTTACTAACTATCGGCTATACCTAGGTGTCTGTAACCGGGCCGATTCTGTCCCACTTAACTAACCTATCCAATCCTTCGGTTTTGTTATGTGTAAAAAAGGGTGTACGGTGGACCCGGCGTCATCCGGGAACTCAAGCCTAAGAACTTGGTCGTACATTCAAAATCAATCAATCAATCAATCAATCAATCAAAAATAGCAGAATCCTTATCGAATTTCTGAGACAAATTTCAAAGCAATCGTATGGATTAGACGGTAGACTAATGATTCGAGCTGGCCTCTTCCAACCATTTGTCGGACATGAATTTAATTTTGTATTGTAGCAGAATTCTTAATGAATTTCTTTGACAAATTTCAAAGCAATCGTATGGGTCAGACTGTAGACTAATAGTTCGAGCTGGCCTCTTCCAAGCATTTGTCGGACATGAATTTAATTTTGTATTGTGGCGGAATCCTTATCGAATTTCTGAGACAAATTTCAAAGCAATCGTATTTGTCAGACGGTAGACTAATGGTTCGAGCTGGCCTCTTTCAAGCATTTGTCGGACATGAATTTAATTTTTTATTGTAGCAGAATTCTTAATGAATTTCTTTGACAAATTTCAAAGCAATCGTATGGGTCAGACTGTAGACTAATAGTTCGAGCTGGCCTCTTCCAAGCATTTGTCGGACATGAATTTAATTTTGTATTGTGGCGGAAACCTTATCGAATTTCTAAGACAAATGTCAAAGCAATCGTATGGGTCAGACTGTAGACTAATGGTTCGAGCTGGCCTCTTTCAACCATTTGTCGGACATGAATTTAATTTTGTATTGTGGCAGAATCCTTGGCAAATTTCTAAGACAATTTTCAAAGAAACCGTATGGGTCAGACGGTAGTACTAATGGTTCAAGTTTAATGATTGGTCTACAATTTACAATTAAATACATTTCCGACAAATGCTTGGAAGAGGCCAGCTAGAACCATTACTACTACCGTTTGACCCATACGAATGCTTTGAAATTTGTCATAGAAATTTGCTAAGGATTCTTCTACAATACAAAATTAAATTCGTGTCCGGCAAATGCTTGGAAGGGGCCAGCTCGAACCATTACTACTACCGCCTGACACATATTTGCTGGTGCAATGCTGATTGCTTTGAAATTTCCGATTGCTCGCAATTTTTTCTGACACATTTGGATGTAGACTTTCTTTAATTTATTTAATTGTATTCTATAATTTACTTAAATAATATAACAAATTTTCAAAATATTTAAATTATGATAATTTGTAATTTTTTGTGTTTAGTACTATTTGATAAAAAATATTGCCATACGTACAATTTTACAAAAATCGCGTAACTTTACGTGCTAGTTTCACAACGGTTCAAATGTGCATCAAAATTACTCTTAAGATATAAGTTGACTGTCTCGATAAATTGAAAATTCAAAGCACAAATAAAACATTTACATTGTACACAGACAAATAATTACAGGAAGATACGAAAATTAAGGTCAACATTTTATTGTTTAATTACATTAATTGCGTGCAAATATTGAAGTTGAAGTGTTATAAGTGAAGTAATAAACCTGCCTGCATTTTTATGATGGCCATATAAATTTTAATAACGGTACACTAAGGAAATTGATATATAAACACAATTACTAGTCAATCGAGGCATTACAAAATCTCGCGGTCACACCCATCCGATACATCGAGACGAGGAGTGTGTCTTCCTTAATGCATTCCAATTTAAACTAAAAATCTTTATGAGTCATGATGGCGTGCCAACGAAGATTTGGGAATTAATTTCACTCCAAAAGTCATTAACTTTTGTGTTTTTCGTATTTTTGTTTTTAATGTTTATGTCTGAACTTTATCTCGCCAATCTGTACGACGCAACGAATAATTCTGAATATCACCACGGCCAATTCATAAGGAATTTCGTATTTAAACATAAAAATAAAAAATTTATAATTTGTTCAATGTCTTATTTTATTAGAATCATTTTTCATCATCAAAAGTAACAACAAAGAATATTATGTGTGCTGTTAATTCTGTGTGTCTGTATTTATAGGCATACCCCAGACAGTGAATGTTTTAAGGTGAGAAATTATTCAGGGTGAAAATATTTGTGTTGGTCAGTGTTAATTTAAACACGATTTGTTATAATACTTGCAATATCGATTCAGAGGCGGGGGGCGCCTATATATTTAATTCAGTAATTCAGCACGCCACCTTCAAAAGTTAATATTACGACTATGCAAAACCTATAGGAACTTACATATAAACATTGTAATGTAATAACATGTATATGGTCTAATCTAAATAAATTAAATTAGAACTCTGTTATTGTTACCTAAATGTTGTACATTGTAAACACGACCTAAATTTGCTGCATACATAATTTTATTAATTTATTAATTAATTCTTACTGGAACAGCAAAAATTTTCCCTTGCATCAATCGCCGCACTCTTTGTATATAAATTACTAATTTTCAATGTTGCGATTATAACACAAATAAAAATATTAGTTTTATTAAAATTTATTCAATTTCGCGACATTAAATAAAAAATGTTGGTCCTTGAGAAAATAATGTATTCCGGCAGCAACGATTATCGCTGTGCAAGGTATAAAAATCTTCAAGTTTCTCTGAAAATTCGAGGGGGAATTTAATTGACGAAACACTAAATGTGAAAGCCCGACCAGTGTTTGGTTTGTTCTTAAGAGTAAATTAATTTTAATCTGATAAGGTGCACGCGACTTTATTTATAGAAATATCGCGATATTTTTTGTTTTTGTTTTTCACAAAATTGAGTTGAGATAATAAAAATTCCTATCGTTTGTAAAAAATTTAATGAGGTTTTTAATTAATCTGTATGCGTAGTCGGGGTGTATGTATATACAGTATGTTATGCGATTATTTAAGTCTACGAAATCGGAAGTCTGGCAAGAATTCTTACATTAAAATTGGGATTTGGCGACTCAACAGAAATTTTAGAAAATTGGCAATTTTTAAAATATTGAAGAGATATACTAGAATTCGCACCAAAAAAACTGCGACCGCTCCGAACCGGTCTGCTGCAATGCTTGGTGCGTTTTTTATTCTAGACCGATTCTATTTTTTGCAGTAAGCACATCTTCTTTCGGTGTCGTTGTATGAGATTAAGTGATTCTTTCCGTCGTATCTTGTGAAAGAGTTCGGTTGAGCTGAAACTTTGCCTCGTAAAGATTTTGTCCCATATGACTTTAGCAATGTTGTTGCCAAATTTCTTCTAAACACTAATAGACTTTGATAACACACGGTATTGGCCTTTAGTTTACGCATAAGCAGCCATGCATTGACAACGGACGTACCAAATAAATACACAAAAATTGGCCACCACCATTTTTTGGCGCATTCTCGTTCGGTAGGCTGCTATTGACCCGTCAATTTTATCAACACCTCCCATTCCTTTGTTGTAGCTGGCAATAACAACATAAAGATGCCGGATATTACAAACATTCAGGGTGTACCTGGGTGCGGTAAATCAACCTGGATTATAACCAAGCATAAACTTGGCAGTGATCTTGTTTTATGTGCTACAAAAGAAGGAGTTGCTGATATTAAATTAAAGGTAACATCTCGTTGTGAGCACGAAAAAATTGATTTTTAAAATCAAATTAAACTACAAAACGATTGCCTCGTATCTAATAAGTACATGATGGTGCATGCTGGATATATAGGACTCGTGGTTATCCTTAGTAAATGTTCTAAAATATATCTTCTGGGTGATAAAAACCAAATACCATATATTGACAGATTACATCATGTCAACATGCAATTTTCCGATGCAAGCGCATTCATAACAAAGATGAAATAGTTGAATGTGACGTATAGATGCTCAGCTGATGTTACCTCTGCTCTAACGGAATACTACCCTAACATCAGTAGTAAGAATACCGTGCAAATTTCAGCCTAATTTATAAACCTGCCGTCAACTTTGATGGCGATACCTCTGTTGGATAACACATTCTGTCTAACCTTTAACAATTAATCTCCCAGCTTAAGATACCAGAATCTAGTAAAGTCATGACTATCCACGAAGCACAAGGATTAACACTTGGGCTGTTCGATAGTGTACCCCATGCCATAGTTGCAATTTCAAGACACACCCAATCATTTAGATATTTTTCACCAGTGGCTAATGATAGTCTTCACTCACTATTAATGAAAGCTCGAGCCTACACTACTACTCTAAAAGTAAATCAACCCATAAAATTCAAAAAAGGTTGGTTTATGAGAAATATGCAATTCAAAAGTCAACAAAATGGCATCAAAAGCATCTAAGTTTTATAACTTCGTTTTAAAATCAAACTACCTAATCTATGTAATTTGTGAAACTTCATTAAAACCCGGCATAATGAGCAGTGAATTTTTTGGCCATGAATACGTTGTCTACAGATGCGATCGGTCTCTCGAAACTAGCTCAAAGAAATCGGGTGGTGGCGTACTGATAGCAGTACATTTTAAACTCTGGAATGCTCCAGTAACTTTAGCCCCATCGAGAGTCGAACAAATTGGTGTAAAAATCAAAATTAACCAAACCAATCTATTCATTTACGCAGCGTATATACCACCTCAATCAAATAGTGATCATTACGCAACTTGTATCAGCAAACTCGACAGATTTAGTTATTGTGCTTGGTGATTTTAACCTTCCAAATAAAATGTGGAATCTGGACTCGGAACAAAATTGTACGTTTCCAAACAATATAACAACAGATGCTGAATCGCGCGAAATTGACGGATACCCTGCAAATATGACATATAACAATACCAGCTCCTCAAACTCCAAAGATATAGCTGACATGTTCGCGAAGTTTTTCCAATCAGTTTTTAAACCAAGCGTTACTAGTGGATTGTACGAACAACCCAGCAATACCAACATATCAATAACTCCTCCTGTTATATATGAGGATACCATTTTATAGGCTCTAAAGGGATTTGGAGATGGTTGTGGTCTTGAGAATATACCCTCTTCAATTCTGAAGGAGTACGCTGACATGTTAGCAATTCCATTAAGTTACCTATTCAACCACTCCTTAAGCACCAAGACGTTTCCCGAAAAATGGAAAATTTCAAAAATTACACCAATTTTTAAATCGGGCAAACTAGACGACATGTCAACTACATCATCAATTCCAAAATTGTTTGAATTATTTTTATGCAACAACTTTAAATTTACATTTGCACGTCATATATCAATAAACCAGCATGGGTTTATGCCTGGCCGATCCACATCAACTAATCTACTTGAATTCACCAGTAAAATAATTAATGAGATAGAAAACCATCATCAAGTTGATGTAGCGTACACGGATTTCAGTAAAGCATTCGATTTCATCTGCCATCAAAAAGCACTCCGCAGTTTATTCGCATTTGGGTTTTCACTCGATTACATAAATTGGTTCAAATCTTATCTATCAAACCGGCGACAATTTGTAATAATGGATGACCCTAACGCTGCACCAGCACTTGTAGCACAATCCAATGAAAATGGTACTGGAATTATTACAGATTAATTACAAATTTGTTACACAGTTAGAAAATTTTTTACAAGTCCCGTTATTCTGCAATTCGTGTGTGGGCTGGCATTAGACAAAGCGCTACACCACACTTTTCGTATTTTTGTTAATATTTATTGTATTGGGCTGGGGGTGGTACTGGAATTTTTCAAAAATTAATTACTACATATCGGCATAGTTCAACCCCCAACAAACTACCCCTAAGGGGTGTAATTCTGCAAAAACCATATTTGTCGTTACAACATGCTTATCGCATTTCTGTTAATTTTCTGTTAATATTTGTTAATAGTTGTATCGTTGCATCGTACTAGGAGGTGGTACTGTAACTTTTTACAAATTAACTACAACATATTGACGTGGGTAACTGCAACAGGGAAACTTTCGAATTTCAAAATGAAATTTTGCATACCGATTAAGCCCAATTTGTGCTAATTAGTGCTCATGGGAAAAAAATAGTGCTAGTCCAGGAGCCGAAAAAATTGGAAAAGAAAATTTCAAATTTCGCCTAAAAGACGGAATAAATAAAACCCGATTTCTAGAAAAAACCAGAAATAATTTAAGCCTAATTTTAAAACTTTCTAAAGGCCGCTAAACTGATGAAATTTGTGCTTATCATAGAAATATAATTTTCATAAATTTTCATTCATAAATCGAGGAAAACCAAACCAGCCCCTGAAAGATACTATATTAAAAAAACGGAGATATATCGTTCAATAATATTTGTGTTGAACAACAAATAAAACAATAGAAATAAAATGTTCTAAAATCCAAGGCATAAGCAATTCAGATAGTATATTACTGTCAGATATGTACATTGCCATCCGTATAGTGGCTGAATTTGTGCTAATCCAGAATTGACCCAATTCCATTGAACAACAACGACCGTTCAATGAACAATTTTTTGACAAAAAGTGTTCTAGAAACCAATGAAGTTGGCACTTCTGATAGCATACTCCATTTAGATATGTTCATTGCCATCCGAAAAATATAGTGGCCGAATTTGTGCTAATCCAGAATTGGCCCAATTCCATTGAACAACAACGACCGTTGAATGAACAATTTTCTGATAAAAAAGTGTTCTAGAAACCAATCAAGTTGGCACTTCTGATTGCATATTCCTACCAGGTATGTTGATTGCCATCCGAAAAATATAGTGGCCGAATTTGTGCTAATCCAGAATTGGCCCAATTCCATTGAACAACAACATCAGTGGCAATTTTATTGGTTTCTAGAACACTTTTTATCAGAAAATTGTTCATTCAACGGTCGTTGTTGTTCAATGGAATTGGGCCAATTCTGGATTAGCACAAATTCAGCCACTATATTTTTCGGATGGCAATGAACATATCTGAACGGAATATGCGTTCGAAAGTGCCATCTTCATTGGTTTCTAGAACACATTTTATCGGAAAATTGTTCTTTCAGCGGTCGTTGTTATTCAATGGAATTGAGCCAATTCTGGATTAGCACAAATTCAGTCACTATATTTTTGGGATGGCAATGAACATATCTGACAGGAATATACTATCTGAACTGCTTATGCCTTGGATTTTAGAACATTTTATTTCTTTTGTTTTATTTGTTGTTCAACACAAATATTATTGAACGATCTCCGTTTTTTTTAATATAGTATCTTTCAGGGGCTGATTTGGTTTTCCTCGATTTATGAATGAAAATTTATGAAAATTATATTTCTATGATAAGCACAAATTTCATCAGTTTAGCGGCCTTTAGAAAGTTTTAAAATTAGGCTTAAATTATTTCTGGTTTTTTCTAGAAATCGGGTTTTATTTATTCCGTCTTTTAGGCGAAATTTGAAATTTTCTTTTCCAATTTTTTCGGCTCCTGGACTAGCACTATTTTTTCCCCATGAGCACTAATTAGCACAAATTGGGCTTAATCGGTATGCAAAGTATCACTTTAAAATTCGAAAGTTTCCATGCTGCAGTTACCCACGTAACATATTGGAATAGCTCAACCCCAAAAACTACCTCCAAGCGGTGTAATTTTTGAAAAAAATATAGTTTTCATCACACCACGCTTTCTGTATTTGTGTGAATTTTTGTTGTGTAGAACTGGGGATGACACTAGAATTTTTTTACAAATTAATTACAATAAAATGGCATAATTAATCCCCTACAAAACTACTCCGAATGGAAGCAACCGATTAAAATCATTGTATCGTCATACTAGACGGTCATACTAGAAGTTTTTAGAAAATAAATTTCAATATAGTGGAATGGTTAAATTGCCAGAATCTGCCTCTGAAAAGTGTTGCTCTTTAAAACAATATTTGTCAGTAAAGGTCAAACCTCTTAAATTTATCACGACAGCTCACAAGCATAAAAATCGATCGTAATGCATCGAACTTGCCTCCTATGCAAGAAATGGGTACCCATGAATTTATTACAACAGCCAACACCCACAAAAATGAATCAAAATGTATCGAACTTCCTTCGAATTCAAATCCAAGGATACCTAATTTTTGCTAAGGAAGGAAGTTCGATACATTTTGATTCATTTTTGTGGGTGTGGGCTGTTGTAATAAATTCATGGGTACCCATTTCTTGCATAGGAGGCAAGTTCGATGCATTACGATCGATTTTTATGCTTGTGGGCTGTCGTGATAAGTTTAAGAGGTTTGACCTTTACTGACAAATATTGTTTTAAAGAGCAACACTTTTTAGAGGCAGATTCTGGCAATTTAACCATTCCACTATATTGAAATTTATTTTCTAAAAACTTCTAGTATGACCGTCTAGTATGACGATACAATGATTTTAATCGGTTGCTTCCATTCGGAGTAGTTTTGTAGGGGATTAATTATGCCATTTTATTGTAATTAATTTGTAAAAAAATTCTAGTGTCATCCCCAGTACTACACAACAAAAATTCACACAAATACAGAAAGCGTGGTGTGATGAAAACACGAATTGCAGAATAACGGGACTTGTAAAAAAATTTCTAACTGTGTAACAAATTTGTTATTAATTTGTAAAAAATTCCAGTAGCATTTTCATTAGATTGTGCTACAAGTGCTGGTGCAGAATTAGGATCATTAATAATGGGAAATGAGAAATCAAACGTTATTAAAGTTACGTCTGATGTTCCCCAAGGATCTCACATCGGGCCAACTCAAACGTGCTCATATTTGCTGATGACGTGAAAATTTTTCGAACTGTTAATGGAATGCTAGATACGAAGAAACTTCAAGAAGACATCGATAGATTAAGTGAGTGGTGTGATCGAAACTCGCTTTACTTAAATATTAAGAAATCCAAGATCATGTCTTCCCATCGTAAGAAAAATCCGCTAATTACTTCCTACAAAGTCAACAACGAAGTATTGCAAAGAGTTAATGAGATCATCTAGGTGTTACATTTGTCGAGAATGTCAGTTTCAACAGGCATATTGAAAAGTGTATTGCGAAAGCGAATGCCATGTTTAGATTTGTTAAAAGGTGGACAGGTGAATTTAAAGATATTCAAACCTTATGTTCACTCTATTTCGCTTACGTTCGATCTCAACTGGAATACGCTGTACCGGTCTGGAACCCATACTATGCTGTACACATTAAAAGAATTGAAAGCATTCAAAAGAAGTTTCTGATTTTCTTGTTAAAGAAAAGTGACTGGAATTACGACCACAATTTACCATTCCATGAAAATGAGGCTCGGTTACCTCCATACTCAACAAGATGCACGGATTTCAAAATATGCCGATTGAAAATGACGACTTCTCTTAGGTGCGGCTTTCATTGATAACGTTTTGCTTGGTCACATTGATTCGGCCTACATTTTGGAAAACATATCAATTCATGTGCCTCTTGCAGAACATTTCGAAACCATGAGTTTTTAGCACAAGAACACCATTCCACAAACTATGGAGAAAATAACCCCAATATTTGACTTTAATTTATCAAAGGACAAGTTCAAAAATATCCTTAAGAATTATTTTTAAAAATTTTAATTGTTAAATCAAAACTTGATTTATATTTTTGTGTTTTAATTTTTTTAATTTTATTTTTTTAATATTTTTTTTTTAAATTTAATTCTGAAATCATACATGTAAATCACAGAATAGATTTATTTAAATAAATAAATAAGAGCATAGGGCTTCTATATGCGTGTTGTGTTAGCAGGCACAATTCATCACTATAGCTTATACTATTAGGAACAGAAGCGGCCTGAGTACGCATCCTTGTCTTAGTAACCTTAATTCTTTGCTGTTATAGTATGATTCTTTTTGCTTCTCTTTGTATTGAACCCGATTAGATGTACGATTATGAATTCGATTAATTTCTTTGAGATGCCAATTTACGTACAGTGGCGAACTCACTGCTCAATGTTGATGCGTGTTGTGTTAATATGATATGATCGTAACTTCGCTCTGGTCGGGAACCAGCTTGTTCCTTTCTTAATTTCAGATTGACTGTCGGTGAAATTCTATGTAGGATGACCGTTGTTATATCTTTATAACTATGTTGAGGAGGAATATATCCTGCAAACTTTTGTATTCTTAGGTCACCTTTATTGGGAATCGTTTTAGTCAAGCCTTCATTCTATTTAGATGGTGTTATACCGGAATTATACACTTCTGTTATTACTGATTTTAGAGCTATTGCAGTGCCCGATATGTCTCCTTTGATTATTTTAGCTTGTAAAGGGTGGTTAAATTTTAAGGGCCGATGTTGATTTTGAATAAAACACAAATTATTTAGGAAATTATGGTCAATTCTTTTTATTATGATAATATGGTATGGTTCAATTATGTATGGAACAAAATATCGGCCAAATGGCCGCCGCGACCTCGGCGGAACACCTCCACCCGATGGTCCAAATTTTCGATGACGCTTAGGCATAATTGAGGTTCTATGCCGTTAATGTGCCGAATTATCTCATCCTTTAGCTCTTGAATTGTTGCTGGCTTATCGACGTACACCTTTTCTTTCAAATAACTTCAAAGAAAGAAGTCCAACGGTGTCAAATCACATGATCTTGGCGGCCAATTGACATCGCCACCACGTGAGATAACACGGCCATTGAATTTGTCGCGCAAAAGAGCGATTGTTTCGTTAGCTGCGTGGCAAGTGGCACGGTCCTGTTGAAACCACATATCGTCCACATCCATATCTTCCAATTCGGGCCATAAAAAGTTCGTTATCATCTCATGATAGCGAACACCATTCACAGTAACTGCCTGACCGGCCTCATTTTGGAAAACAAACGGCCCGATGATGCCGCCAGCCCATAAACCGCACCAAACAGTCCCTCCTTGTGGGTGCATTGGTTTTTCGACAATCACTCTTGGATTATGATTCGCCAAATGCGGCAATTCTGCTTGAATAGTAGATTGACGAATCCACTGAGGTGAAAATGTGTCTCATCACTGAAGATGATTTTCTTCCAAAATTGATCATCCACTGTTGCCATTTCTTGCCACCATTCTGACCATTGACGACGTTTGGAAGGGTCAAGAGGCTTTAGTTCTTAAGTCAATTGCACCTTATAAGCGTGTAAATGCAAGTCTTTATGCATAATGTTCATCAACGACGAGCGTGAGAGGTGCAATTATTGGGCACGACGACGAGTTGAGGTGGACGGCTCTTCAGCCACACTATCGCGAACAGCAGCAATATTTTCTGCTGTACGAGCTGTACAAGCATGCACTGGTGTTTTAAAATCTCCTACAGACCCGGTTTGCTCAAATTTTTGCACGATTTTTCCGATTATACGCACATTTGGACGATTAAATTGACCGAAAAAATCACGAAGTGCACGATATGCATTTTGATTTGAACGCCCATTTTCATAATATGCATGAATAACTTTAACGCGTTGCTCGATTGTGTATCTTTCCATGGTTCAAATTGAGTTAGTCTGAAATTGAGAAATGTTAAATTAAATGCAGAAAAAAACTTGACGTTTAGGTGTGGTTCACATTCAACGTCGGCCCTTAAAATTTAACCACCCTTTATATTGTTCGATTCCCTTGTTATTCTTAATTTTAGCAATGACACCGCTAGTTTTCCACGCCGTTGGTGGATTGGTGTTAACAGGTTCGTTATTAACGCCAGTTGTAAATTCGAAGATTTGTGTATCGGTGGCGGTGTCTCCGAAATTTTTTTTGGGCTTCATTTGTTGTTAAGGTTTGCCCAAATGCATCCCTTATTGATGAATTTTCTAGGTACCCGTCGCACTCATTGATTGTTTGTAGTACGCGCTTGTTTCTGGTTGATGCAGCCTTTTCTCTTGTCTTGAAGTTTGCGTCTGAGTTCTTGGTACCTGCCCATTTGTGTTCGTAGCTATTTCGATTTGTTTCCACTGTTGCGATACGCTGATGGCAGCTTCTTCATTGATTTGGTGTCGTCATTTTTAATCTGTCAGTATTTGATTTTTTTTTTGGTCTGTTTTACAGCGAAAGGCTTAATTTGGAATTGTGATATTACCAGTTCTTGGTCACTTTGAATGTCTCCACCACTCATTGCCCCGACATCTTGTAATGACGAGAGAAATTTCTTGTCCATCGTTACGTGATCTATTTGGTTCGTTGTTCTGCTATCAGCTGATGTCCATGTGTATTTGTGAATATTTTTCTGATTAAATTTACTGACTCCTATAAATAGTTGGTTTTTGACGCAGAAGAGTGAGTCGTTCTCCATTATTATTACGATCGTTTTCCATTATTGCTACGCACAAAGTCTAATAATTGTTTATCCATGTTGGTTGTCAGGTCGGTGTTATCTGTTCCAATTTTCGCATTGAAATCTTTATCTTGCTTGTATCATTTTCTGTTTGTCCTTGTTATTGTGGATTGTAGTTGTTCATAGAACTGTTCCATAGTTGTTTCAGCTGGGTCTTTTGTTGGGGCATATCACTGTATATTATTGCTGTTGTGTTTTGTAATTTTGAATATAATCTTGTTACAATTCTCCGATTATTCTGCCATTAACTTCTTTGTATTCCACTAAAGGCTTCTTTGCTTTAGCTGTTTTTAATGTCCCCATGCCTTATTCATCGCGTTCAGAGTATATCGTAGTAGAGTAAATCATGTAATTTCCTTCGCTTGTATTCCTTTCACCACTGGTTATTCATCTCACTTAACTGAGGCCGAGAAATTCGATTTTCTAACATTTAATTTCTTTACCTTAATTGTACTAACTTTGATACTTCTGTTAGGGTTTTAATGTTCCAATTTACAGGTTCTTGTCCATGTACGATAGTCTAGTGTTTATTTCTGTAACCATTTTGAATTCGAATTAGTGAATGATTGCTCATCCTATTCAGCTCACAGGGCTTCTGAGCAAAGTATACTAACATGCCGGGGGAGGAGGTTTGTTCTATTCCATTATTCATTTTCTTCTATGATGTTCCCAAGCGATGAGCGGCGTACTGACACAAGCATGGTTGCTTCATGTTAGTGATGAAGTTGTTGTTGTCTTATTTATCTCTGCCGCTCGCCTCCACTTCAACTACGACTAGAATACGACTAACTACTAAAAACTCCACTTCGTCTACGAATTGTCTACGTATTCTACCAATTCTCTACATTGTCTACTCAAAAATCAATTGATTACGCTATTTCCGCCGTCAACATGTAGACAACTATAGGAAATACACGTAGACACACAAATGTATATGAAGCTAGACCGATACTCAGCCCGAAAAAATGCGATGGCAACACTAAACTATCACTATCGTGAGAGTTTACTATACCAGCCCGGAAAACTGTCACTATCATGACAGTAAACAGTATCATGATAAAATGTCATGACATTTATAACATTCTTCAGCCAAAATTTTAAAATTACTTTTATATATTTTAAAGATATATTACTATGCTTGGTGGTATAGTCAGACTCTTATCTCATTTACATGAAGGTAGCCCAATATTCAGTTGAAAAGCCCGTTAGCAATACTAAACTATAACTATCGAGAACATTGTATATCCCAGCCCGAAAAAATAGCACTGTCGCGACAGTAAAATGTTGCATGATAATCTGTAATCATATTTGGAGCATTCAGCCCAAACCTAAGCTGAAAGCAACAATGCGGAAACTTAATAAGCATTAAGTGATTTATCACTATGAGTCTAGCAAGAACTTTCAGCCCGAAATTTAAAATTGATGTTTATGGATATAGTCGTTTGAATCGCGTCTTACAGACAATTCACGAGCACTTAGCATATACCGCCGGATTTGTTGAAGTTTTGACTACAAACGAGGAGATTTGTAGAAAAATCCTGTCTGGAGTTATCTCGATATAGTCGTTTGAATCTCGTGTTACAGGCGATTCACGAGCACAATTATGCAGCAGAAAACCTCAAGGCAAGGTTGACGACAGCAAATGGACTCACTTGGATAGACTCACTTGGAATCTCTTCGTTTGTAGTGAATACTTCAACGAATCCGGCGGCATATGCCAAATACTCGTGAATCGCCTGTGAGTTAAGATTAAAACGACTATATCCAGATAATTCCAGATAGAATTTTTCTACATATCTCATCGTTTGTAGTCAAAACTTCAACGAATCCGGCGGTATATGTCAAGTTGAAACGAAACGATGCTCAGAGTTTGATGAATACGTTTTTTTTTCTTATCTAGGCAAAGTCCTAATTTTCCATCTACCATGTAGTTGATGAATTATGTGTAAGTCACTCTATGGTCTTGCCATAAAATTCATCCAAATTTAATCGATTCATCGAAAACGCACATAGATGATGAGCGAATGAGAAAATTAGTTGAAAAATGTCCCTTTGGAACTTTAAAAATGTCCCTTTGGAACTTTATTACATCAATTTTGCAAAAAGTGTGGATTACCCAACGTAGATGAGATTGTATGTCCTCGCTGTAAATTATATTTGGGAATCCCACTCCATCGAAAGAAACAACAGCCATGAATACGTGGATAGATCAGAATCAGAAATTGTCGTGCCGCAAAATATAAATTCCTGTTTACCTAATCCTTTAAGTAACCCATCTCCGACCGATGGAATTATAAAATTGTCGAAACGTAGAACCAGGACGTACTACCAGAATGGTAGACCTCGTACTGATGTAAACATTTTCTACCAAACAATTAATGAACTTCTTATCAGTGGTACCAATGTAAGTGTGCTTAGAAAAGGATGTGAGGACTTCATTAGTAACTACGCTCTGGTAGATCTGGTAAATGGATACAGGCATATACCAACTAAAATGTAACGAGTGCGAGTCGTTCTGTATCGGACAAACAGGTCGGAGTTTTATTTCACACTTTAAAGAACACGTAAAAGATGTGCCAAAACCATAACACGGTCGAAATACACAGAACATCTGAATCACCAACAGCCCTGAGCACAGGTACACAGGATATGACAGCAATTTAGAAATATATATGTAAATTGCTTTTGATATGCCACTGTTACATTCCACTGTGATGCACGTGTGATGATGTCAATAACGTATCGATACCAGTAAACCGAGCACCAAGCTTCGGCACTTGGACGGGTAGGTACTGGGTTCGATTCCTATCAGAGGCAGGATGCAACGCGAATTTTCATCATTGATTACGATGAGTGATGTTAATAAACACAACTAACACCTTCTGTTGGAGTGCAGAATTCAGCGCCGACCCACCGTCCATGTCAGTTTACAGTTTGAAGAGGAGCTTGCAATGTGCAGGTGGTATACTGCAATTGTGTGAGTAGGTGAATGGGTGATGTGTGCGTGAATGAAAAAGGAAACTAATTAACGTTAAAAGGACATTAAATCCATTGGATAATCATTACTTTCTTTTTCTTTTAGAAAAAAATGATGTTGTTTTGAAGCTATTTTTTTCGTTGAATACATGTTTTTGCTCGAAGTTTGATATGAATATTTCGGCTAGTGTTCTTGATAGAGGATTCCCCATTGGTAGGTCTTCTTGCTGGTTGTAGAACTGGTTGTTGTGTTGAAAAAAGTTTTGCTTCGTGATGGTTATTAATATATGTATGACCTAATCTATTTCTTGTTACGTATCACATATAGAAAAACCACACACAAAACTAACTATTCGGTACTTCCCCTTAACCGAAAAAAAATTCAAGAGAATCTGTAAACCGATATAGAAACTATAATTTATTACTTACATACAACAGTACAACGACGCATATATGCGTCCCTGGTTTATGGAGAAAACCAAAGGACGCATATATGCGTCGTGTTAATAATATAACCGCTTTCTATTTTCTAAATATACAAATGAATTTATATTGATTTAAACTTGGTTTTTAAAAGGGGTTAGAAGGGGGTCTGGATGGGAAGAATGGGTATTGCTGGATTTTTTTTGTGTTGTTATTTTGGAAGCAGCTGAATACTGTTGTGGAATCTGCAGTTACTCACTCCCACGCCGACTTCAGCGAGCGGGTTAATGGCCGCTATGGGATCCAGATTCTACCACATCTATTAACGTCATTATTTCCGAATAGTTCCGTTACAAAGTGCTTGTGAATTGCCTGTGAGACTAGAATCAAACGACTGTATCCAGATAATTTGATATAGAATTTGTCTACATATCTGCTCGTTTGTAGTCATAAGTTTGACGAATCCGGCGGTACATGTCATGTGCTCCTGAATCGCACATGAGGCTTGATTTAATAGACTATATTCTAAGTAATTCCCGATAAAATTTGTCTCAAGCTGAGTATAGTTTTGAAAGCATTTTTGATTTTTTTTTTGAATATATAACCTATTTAGTTTTTTGCTTTGATGTTGTATCAGTAATAAATTTGGTTTTATTACTTTAATAAAATTTTAAAAGCAACGATTTATTCGTAGCTATTTTTTACACATTTTATTAATGCCCCTCAGCCTAGGGTACTCAGAGGGCTTCGGCTGTCTCTGTGTACACCTAGATAACACCAAGGTAGCCGCGTCCTCGTCGCGGTGGGCGACAAAAAGTTTAAAACGACCTAAACTACAAATTCCACCAGTAAAAAATGAAGATGGCACATGGGCTATAAGTGCAAAGCAAAAAGCTTCTTTGTTTGCAACCCACCTCGAGAACACGTTTCAGCCTCTACCTAGACAAACTGCAGAGGAAAACATACCACCAGTATATAAAATGGATAACTGCAATATATCTCCTGTCACACTACAAGAATTAAAAGAGGAAATCAATCTCAACCTAAATACAAAGAAATCTCCAGCATATGACTTAATTGCAGGACAAATAGTAAAAGCTCTTCCTGAAAAAGGACTACGTAAACTACTCCAAAGAATTAATGCAGTGTTCAGACTTAAACACGTTCCAAGTCAATGGAAAGTAGCCGAAGTAATTATGATACCTAAACCAAACAAACCACTTAATGACAAAAATTCGTATAGGCCGATTTCCTTACTCCCAATAATTTCAAAATTATTCTAGAAGCTACTCCTAAAAAGACCAAAACCAATAATAGCAGAAAGAAATCTTGTTCCCCCACATGAATTTGGCTTCACAGAAAACCATTCAACAATAGAACAAGTACACCGAATTACAAACATAATTGAAGACGTACTTGAAAAAAAGAAAGTGTGATCAAGCGTCTTCGTGGATGTAGCACAGGTCTTTGACAGAGTATGGCATAAAGGTTTGGAATATAAATTACAAAGAGACTTACCAAATCAGTTTTATGAAATTCTAAAATCTTACATATCTAACCGACACTTTCGAGTTAAATTAGATGGCGAATACTCAGAAATAAAGAAAATATCAGCAGAGGTACCACAAGGTAGCGTTCTGGGACCAACTTTATATGTTCTATACACCTCGGACGTTTGCGGATGGTACCGCCATCTTAGCAGTTGCTAATTGCATAGAAGAATCTACAAGCAAATTGCAAAGAGCTACTAATATTGTCAGTACCTGGACCAAGAGATGGCGAATAAAACTTAATGAAACAAAATCTGTTCACGTAAACTTTACCAACAAGAAGGTCAACTGGATACCAGTAGAACTGAACTCCCAGCAAATTCCCTATGCAAACACGGCAAAATATCTAGGCAGGCTGTAGGCGCGAAATTAAAATGGAAAGAGCATGTGAAAAAGAAAAAAGAAGAGTTAAACATCAAATACAGAAAGATGGATTGGCTCTTAGGAAGAAATTCTGAGCTAACTCTACATAATAAATTGCTACTATACCGGCAAATCCTAAAACCTGTGTGGACTTATTTATTTATTTATTTATTTATTTTATTTATTTATTTGTCACAATAAAATTTATATTGAAATTGCACACCTCACTTTGAGCTTTCCAGCTCATTCTTTATGCGATGCACAGTCAATTAGACCTCGAATTATGTCCCTTTTCATCAAATAGTCAGCCTTCCAGTTTAAATTTTGTTCCAAATAACTCAAGAATGGCACGATATGGTTATAAACTCTCTTAGGTTTTGAATTTTAACCTCTTTTTTAACCAGTCTTTTTTAGCCGGCTTCTACATCAAGGAAGTGCATGCACTGCATCTTTAAGCAACGTTCGTACCATCAGATAAAAAAATAAAATTTCTCAAAAATAATAATTAAATGTTTACTATAAAATTTTATTTTCCACAAAAAAAAAAAAAAAAAAAAAAAAAAAAAAAAAAAAAAACTTACTTACGGTATTCAGCTCTGGGACTGTACAAAGAAAACCAATGTCAATATCATCCAGGCATTCCAAAGCAAAGTCCTTCGTGAAATAGTTAATGCACCGTGGTACATAAGAAATGGCAACCTCCATAGAGATCTGAGGATAGATTTCATCAGTGAAGAAATAAGCAATCACGTGAGAAAGCACATGCAACGTATTAGTCTACACTAAAATGCTGAGATACGTCGTATGTTGGATGATTCAAACCTAGAAAGACAGCTGCGAAGGAAGAAACCGCATGATCTAAAAGATCCAATCAGGATCGACTAAAAATATAATAAAATTGTAAAGGGGACTAGTCAAAGGGCCACAACCCTCCAAACAAGAATATAAATTATGAAAGATAAATTACTAGATGATTTGTAAATCAGTTGTAATAAATAAATATATATATATATAAAAAAATGTATTAATACTTATAATTTGCATGTGATTCAAATTTGCTTTATAATTATAATTTGCGTATATTTTGCGTCATGGCAGAAGTTGTATTGCCATAAGTAAACAATTAAAATTTCGGGCTGAAAATTCGGGCTAGCTTCACGGAGGTGACGCACAACACTGCAATCCACCCTCACACGAGGCAAACTCTTTCGTCGTACATAACTAACAATAGTTTGTAGGTGAAGGGGAAGGACGAAAGAATCAAAGTATGGAATGGCGGAATGGGGCAAATTGGCAAAGATATAAATAACGAGCTGTTCTTGACAACAGTATAAGTCGTGTTTTCCCTTTTACGTATAGTAGATCTAGTGTAAAGTGGAAAATAATAATAAAAAGGTATATCTACTGCGAGTAGACACTATAGTGGTATAGAAATACAAAATAAAGAATACAGAAATGAATCATCTGTTCAAAATTCAATCCCATCACGTCCACTAAAAATTACTTTTCTTATTCGAATTAGAGTACAAAGTAAACTAAATGTATATCGACCGGTATACACCAAACTGCAACAACAAAAATTTACGATCGTAACAGCAGTTAAATTTTTCTCACTAAGCGACATAACATGTCTGTGTGTTGATTGCTTTGGAAAAGGCGAGAAATGAATGTCTTACATGTTTTACATTGCAACCACAATAAATAATGCTTACTGCTGGTTCTGGTTTCTATTTCATTTATATTTCGGCATATGTATGTAGCTGCATACGAACGACCTACCAGTCGGTTGTTTACTTCTCGCGTTAAGATTTTATTGAGTCGAATCAAAACACACAAATCTTTTGAACTGTGGTTCAAACCTTATTTGTATGTTTATAAAACGAAATTAGATAAAAACATGAAATTAGTATGTAATTGGATGCGGAGGTGATGTCATGGCCATGGTTGGGATACCTAAAATTCATAAACACACATATCGGGAAGATATAGGTCGAAGTCCCGTCACAAAATTTTTTCAATTGTCTTAAATTACATTTTGGTATTCGATTAATTACCATACAATTGGTTCCGCGTGTTTAAGATCAATTAAGTCAATCTTAAATCACATATAAGCGATTTCAATGTTTAAAATTTTTTTTTTTTAATTTTATTTTGGTTGTTAATTGTTTGTTCGAGCGTATTTCACGTTAAGTCTATTGAGTAGGAATTGTAGACATAAAGTCGCGATTTTACGCATACAACAAAATGTGTAACAATAGAACAAGAATCTTTTGTTGATCTGAAGAAATAAATTGTGAATAAAAATAGATTTTAACTTAATTGAAGCGGCCACTATATTGGACTTGGTGGAACCTGGAAGGATTTAAGGAAATTGAACATAAATTTTTTTATATTTTTTATAAAATGTTTGTTATATTCAATGAAAATCTATTGTTGTGCGATTAGTACGCGCACGATGGGCATGATGTCATCATGCCATTACTTTGATTGCAATTATTTAATGTTTTTTTATATTTTATTAATTTAAATTGACATGTACACTTTTGTTGTTGAATTGAATTTTATGGCCTTTGTGAAGATATTGTTCGAGGAGATAAATGGCCAAAGATATTGAACATTATTTATATGGGCGAGGACAATGTTTTATCTCATGTAGAGTGTTATCTCCAACCAAGACTTGTAAAACTATAAATAGCACAAATATCGTAAATTAAAAATGAAAATAGTCCAAATAACCTTGCATTTCCTATATAAATAGATTTAAATTTACAACTAATGGTAACACTAGATGTAGACTGTATAAAATCATATATCTTATATTTTAATTACTCAAAAGATTAATTTCAATTTCATGAACATGGCAAGTGAATGTTTTATGTTAAAATAACATGTTACTTGAATATCCCAGCAAATTGATACTTCATAAATCATACATTTTTATTGGCCGTGATTTTGATTGCTTCTGTCTATACACGATTTTCTGTTTGATTTGCTTAATTACCAAAATCGACACAAAACACACAAAAATACTGTACACAGCTGTATTACAGACTTAAAGTGTTTGTATATGAAGAAATGAAATATGTACGAAAGATTTCTAAAAACGCAATAATTATAAAAGTTCAAGGCGGATTATCTATGAATTAAAACTGGCATTTTGAAGTAAGGAAGTTGAATCATTGAATCACGTTTACAATGACAATGGCAGTGAATTTGAAAGGAAGTATTTTTTATTGTCGAATATGTTCGTCAGATGTTAGAATTCAAATCTTCAAAACATTTAAATATAAATATACATTGGACACGACAAGTGTTGATGGTATACCAGAATTTCAGGTTTATTAAATTATGCAGTGTCATTCCATCAGGTCATACCGATTAAAGTTCAAACTGTGTTTCCATGTTATTTAAAAAAAAAATCTTAATAAATCTTACCGTGCAGTGTAGACAGAAAATCACGTGATAATTGACATTAACATTCATAATAGCCAATTATGAGCAACCGTTTAAGGCGCAATGTACTACAGTAGTTATACTCGATAAATGGGTATAATGTGAGGGTATGTATGGCCAAAAACAGGGAAAACAGGAACTTGCACAACACTAAATAAAAATCAGAGGCTAATTTAGCACTTATACTACAGGAGCTATGAAAATATGAACCATTGCTGGCCATGGTTCCAACCTCCAAGAAACTCTGCACAATTTCAAAATAATGTAATCGGTTTAAATTAAACACAGTTGGTACAAGCAAAACCACCAAAAATCTTCCTATTCAAATTTAAAACTTTGATGGAGCAACATTGCAGATTACTTTTTACAAATGCAAGTATTTTTAAATTAAAATTTAAATAAAATTTATTTAATTACTAAAATAACTCTTCGTTTAACCGTATCTAATACTTTATCAATGAAAAATATATTCTTTTTATGTTTTCAAGCGTGCCATTCTTCATCTAAAATCCATCCAATAATATTGTTACGAATTTGGGGCGTTCGATATAAATTTTAGCTCCAAACTTTATTTTCCAACACCTCTCTATTCCCAATCCCGCCATCTCGTGGTGAACTCTGTTAATCTTTGGAGAACAGAAGGGTCTCTGGGGAAAGGGTGAGTGGTTAGCTTACATTTGAAAGCAATTATTTTTTGTGATAGATTGTATCTTGCTGTTTCAGTCACTCAAGCTAAGCTTAGTGACCCCCTCGCTTTAGCTAGCAGAAACCATACAGCAGAACATTACAAGATAGTATGAATACTTGTAGGCTAATAATAGGCTAATTAAATGCTCTATTAAAAACTTTTGGGCTCCACCTCTTCCAACTAAAATGATGGGTTCTGCTATCTTTAGAAAAAGTTAACAGAACCCATATCAAAAAATGATTTAAAAACAAGTGGAAAATTAAAAGTTAATTTTAGGCTTTTTATTCTGCTCATTCTAGAAAAATCATAGGGCTTTATCACTTCAAAGCTAGCAGAACCCAAATCGAAAATCGGACCAAAGCCGAAATTAGAACCCAAAACAAGATCAATTATCATACAAATAATTTTAGGCTCATTATGGTCTAATCAAATGTCCCATTAATAAATTTTGGGCTATACTCCTTTTTGACCAAACTTCAGGTCATTTAATCTAAAGCTAGCAGAACCCAAATCGAAAATCGAACCAAAACCGAAATTATAACTCAAAACAAGATCAATTAACAAACAAATAATTTTAGGCTCATTATGGTCTAATAGAATGCCCCATTAAACAATTATGGGCTCTACTCCTTTTTGGCCAAAGTTCAGGTCATTTAATCTAAAGCTAGCACAACCGAAATCGATAAACGAACCAAAACCGAAATTAGAACCCAAAACAAGATCAATAAACAAACGAATAATTTTAGGTTCATTATGGTCTAATCAAATGCCCCATTAAACAATTATGGGCTCTACTCCTTTTTGACCAAACTTCAGGTCATTTAATCTAAAGCTAGCAGAATCCAAATCGAAAATCGGACCAAAACCGAAATTAGAACCCAAAACAAGATCAACTAACAAACAAATAATTTTAGGCTCATTGTGGTCTAATCAAATGCCCCATTAAAAAAATTTGGGCTCTACTCATTTTTGACCAAACTTTAGGTCATTTAATCTAAAGCTAGCAGAACCGAAATTGAAAATCGGACCAAAACCGAAAAATGAATTTTTCGATGGGACATTTGATTAGACCATAATGAGCCTAAAATTATTTGTTTGTTAATTGATCTTGTTTTGGGTTCTAATTTTGGCTTTGGTCCGATTTTCGATTTGGGTTATGCTAGCTTTGAAATGATAAAGCCTTATGATTTTTCTAGAATGAGCAGAATGAGCCGAGTGAAAGCGTCGAAACCGGGGATCACTTTAACAAAGAACGAACAGCGATTGGTACAAGAAGGTATTTTGAAAAAATTGTTGAATTTAAGAGAGCTGGTGTAAAACCAAAACTCCTTGGCCAATCATTCAAAGCTGTATGGATGGTTCTCACCTGCGCCAACCAATCGACACTAATTTGGTTTGGAAAAATGATGTTGGGCTTATACGAGCCAAAACGATGGCTTTGTAACCAAACACTGGAAAATACTGAAGGTACCTCAGTTCATTTAACCTTAAAATTGGATAAATCATCATTCGAAAAATTAAAGGCCTAAATTCTAAAGTTTGTTACAAATTTGGAAAGGTTCTATTTAAATCTAAAGAGCCCAAGTCACGAGGAAATAATCCTCCATTGAAATCAAATATTCCGTCAAGAAACCTTTCAGGTTCACTAAATAAATTTGGGACGCTTAATCGATCCCGTCTTCGAAATGACCTACCAATCAGATCTGGTCGACCAGACAGAATCGGATACGGGCCAATACGAAATGAAACAATAGCACGGTCGATTTTATTTATTTTCAAGGCGACCTGGAGGTTCGAATCGCTAATCACTCATAATAATGAAGTTTTATTTTTACTAACTATTGACTACTTAAGTGTCTGTAACCGGGTCAAGTCTATCATATCTAATAACCTTTCCTATCCCTCCATCTTGTTATATGTAAAAGGGATGTACAGTAGGCCCGGCGTATCCGGAATCCCTGCTTAGTCTTGGGCGTACATTCTAATCAATCAATCAATCGAACTTTATTTTCCAGCACCTTTTAATTTATACAGCAATTCACTTATTTCACTAGTTTATTGTTCGTAATTACTGTTCACTACTTTTCGTACGTTTACGCTTTACTTTTCGACTTGCACTGTTCACTGGTTTAGTAACACCTTTGAGTTGATAATGGTGTATAACTTAACCACTCGACCACCGAGTGATATAACTACGTGGAATCGTAACACTATTCCCACCTTAAATCATCTATTCGTCCCGAACAGACTCGTTCATTTTCCTTATGTTGTATCGTCGTAATCTATCAATGTGGGCCACTTTCATCTTAATTCCTAGTTGAAGGGTCCTAGTTGAATCCGGTATACAACACCGATAATCTGTTTGATTACTTTTAAGGTCCTTCCCGTAACTGTGTTGTAATTTCGGTTATGTCAATTTTCTTCTCTTGGGATTATACAGCCAAACCAAATTTCCTTCTGCAAATCCTTCGTTATCTGCTCTTAGGTGATATCTCGTTTTCATTCTATCGCTGGACTTCTGCGTGACTGGTTCGGTTTCTGGTAATCCAAACTTAATATCACATGGTAGTCGGGGCTCTCTGCCAAACAACACCATTGCAGGTGAATTTCCTGTTGTTCCATGTATTGCGCTGCGATATCCCAACATGAATTGAGATATCTATACCGCAGTTATCTGGAATGTGGATGCAATTGTGTTGTACGAGTTTTTTTATGTTAAGAATTTTGCACATTTCTGGAAACACGGACGACTCGAAATTTCTACCTTGAAGCGAGTGTAGTTCTTGTGGTACTCCGAATCTGCAAATCCAATTGATCACAAATGTATCGTCTACTGTCTGAGCTTTCTGATTATAAGGATAGGCTTTCATCTACTTCCTGAAATCAAATGGTCTAATATTGTATTGCCGTATTCTTCCTTTCGCGGTCCCTTACTCGCAGTTTGCACCAGTTTTGAAAGTCCTTGCGGCAATTATCCCAATAAAATCGGTGTCTTATCTTATCCAAAGTTTTATTGATTTCCCTTCCTTCAGATATTCCACCGTGGATTTTTTATAGTACTTCTAGTATCCGATTAGCAGGTAGCACAATTTGATGTTTATTATTGTCGCCGTTGACCGTTTCCCAGATTCTCACAAGTATTCCGTCATATATTGTGAACGTGTGGCACTGTGCCCAATACTTTTAACAGTGGCGCTTTTAGATGCAATTTTGTGTCAACGCGGTCGTTTACCTTCTACCAGCCATTTTCTTACTGGTCCAGAACATCAGGAAGTTGATGAGTTAAATGATGTTTATCCCAACCACGCTTCGATTCAAACAGGATTCGTGCTATAACTGTGGAACAATTCTTTTCTTCCTGTCTTACACATTGCTTACACTGAACGACGCGGGGCCTTCTTGATAACCCATCTACATTGTTGTGGAACATATCTCATCGGTGTTCAGTCTTGAAAGGGTAGACTTGTAGTAGTTCGATTCATCTAGCCGCACTTGCTCTCGGGTTCCTTAAACTGCATCAACCATTTCCGGCCACATGATCCGTTCGAAGAACAAATTCTTGCCCATACAGATATATGTTGAAATGTTTAACACTGTTCACCACATCCAGCAGTTCTTTGCGTGTTACACAATAACTTGTATCTGCTTTAGAGAGGGATCGGCTTTAATACGCAACAACTCGCTCTCTTCCTTCTTGCTACTGTGATAACACCGCACCTATCCCCGAGATGCTAGCATCTGTAACCATAATGAGAGTATCCCATCGGCCTGCGAATACGCCAAAATAGTAGCGAAATGGTTGGCGTTTTTCGGTGAGGCGATGGAGACATTGTGTACCATCTGCAAGGTTTGGCACAAATCGTCGGTAGTATATGAGCTTACTCCTAGGCTAATACTCTTTGGTGCAGGCCAAATGGATGGCCAGTGGATTGCCATTGCTGATACTAACTTCCTTGGATCCGTTAATTGATCAATTGATAGATTGTAAAACAGTTAATTAAATCCAAATAATCTAAATAATTAACTTCATTCCTCAACAGTCTACATTTCGTTGCACTTAACTTCAATCCTGCCGACTGGATCGCTTGTAGTACTCGTTTAAGATTGGTGATGTGTTCATCAAATAAACAAGAGATGTTTTCCAATTTAGGCCTCTTAGAACTTGCCGGCATTACGACAAATTGATAAATACCGTTTACTTCTGAAAATGCCGTTTTCTCCTATCATCAGGATGGACTTGTCAATATCCGCTTTTCAGATCCAATGTTCTGAAATTCGTTGCCCCTGACGGCGTGTCCAGCGTGTTGTCAATACGAGAATCAACACAAAATCGTGTTGTCCCGTCCTTTTTCTGAAAAAGAACCACTGGCGAACTGCATGGGCTGCTAGACTCCTCTATTACTCCAACTTGTTCTATTTCTTTAGTTAACTCGGCAGTAGCATTTTCTGTGTCGATTACATGTTGCACAATATTAGTTTTTCCTAGCTCATCATCATTAAGAGCAAATGTATCGGTTTATTCATCCAGTGCTTCCACTGCGACATCTAACTGTTCTGCTGGGAGATAGCTGCACGGCGGGCGAATGATCTTGTTCTACCTATGGTTTGGTGTTCGACGACATTGCTTCGATTAGCAGTTGTCAATATATATAGTTGATTCCCTCAGCTGTATTGATGACTACCCGGTTCTTGATTACATTTGTTGATGAACTTAGGATCAAAACACGTATTGGTACTATCTATTGGAAATTCACTAAAGTTCTCACACGCAGCCACCCGTTATTTTTGACTTTCGCAGGCTTCACAATTCGCATCTTGGTATTCCGAGATCACCGTCAATTTTCGCGTAGATGACTTTTTCGCACATCGGTGGAATCTCGACCTTGTCTTCGATTATAACTCGCAATGCATTTTGACGGCTTGTAGTTATTTTAAGTGGTACATCCATTTTTTCATAACATCCAGTCCGTTGATACAATCATCAGTTATTCCAGTTACGATAAACCGATGTTTGCCTAATGTTACCCATATTTTCGCGTTTCTTGCCTCTTCCGTCAGCTTTTCTCGGGCGCTGTGTTAGTTGCTTACAATCCTACAGGTAATGCCCGGGATGTTGGCATTCGACACACCGAGATGGGGAACGCGATCCATTTCTTCCGTTACCTCGAAAAGCTGGCCGGGGTTTTTTAACTTCTCTCTAATGTCTTTCTCCGCATCTAGCTTGCTCAACTTTACGGTGTATGTGGCCAAACTTGCTATAGGTGCGTCTAAAGCCAACGCCAATACTTCAATCGTGGTTTTACCTCTTGTATTCGTTCTTAAATGAAGTTTTAGGTGGTCATCCTTAACAGGACTGATAAACGTGTCCACTGTTAGTCCGTTCAAGACATCTACAGGTGAATTTCTATATGTTTCACACGCCAATTTCATTACTTCTCTCTCTAGGTTTTACAGGCTTACCCCAGGTAGTTGTCGCTTGGTTTGGAGTTGAATCTTGCATAGTTCTTTGATGTGTGACTACCCATATCTCAACTCCTACTCAGTCAGGACCCGCTCATATCCTTTTTCTGTTGCGGAGACGCTTTGCAAGACATCTGCAGCTTTCCTACGAAGAGTCAAATTGAGAAATGACCTATTTGTCAAGCAGTAAGAATGGACGAAGATCGATATGTAGTAGAGAGCAGAGCAACAGCACGAGGTGACTTAGTGTGGTAGAATTCCAGAAAGCGGAAAAGCAGATCTCAAGAACGCTTTGGAGGTGGTCGGAGAATAGTGCAGGTTCAGAAGTTGAAGCAATATAACATTTGCATGTGTCTATTCGGGACGAACAGATTTAAGGTGGTGGTGGGTTATGAAATTTGCTCTACACACGTATAACAGTCGATGGTCGAGTGGTTAAGGTACAGACCACAAAGCGTTACCAACCCAAAGGTCGCGAGTTCGAATATTATCGGAGACTATAATTTTATTGAGGTGATTATTATTTTGAACATCACCGATGTTGTCAGATCAAGTATTGCTCCAATACTGATGGGCATTTGGAATTTAGAATGACATTCTATGTGGAGGAGAATAAATAAAGCAATTATAAACGGCCGCGATAATCATCATCAAATATACCGGAATTAACAACAGCCGTTAATCATAGAATATTCGCGAATACAACTACATGAAAGTGATTACAGCAGTTGCAATACAAATACATCGCCAGATACAATAAAAAGAATTATCTCGAACAGCGATCTTTGAGTTGATAACATTTGATGGTGTGTAACTTAACCATTCGACCACCGAGTGACAAACGTGTTTAGAGTAGAATTCGTAACAATATACATATGATCGTTCGCTGAGTGTCGGGCCAGGAAAGCTACTTGATATGAGAGGCGAGGACAGCTAATTTAAAAACTCATCTAATTGTAGAATCCAGAAGTATTTTCTCATACTCGTATATCTTAAATTCCAAGTTGCACAGGGTAATTCTGCTTGTCGAAGCATGTTGACTTATTCTCGTGCAGCATAGATTCGATTACAACATGTGACCAGATTATAAAATACGAAACCTCCAATAACCGCTGCCATGAGGTTTACATGATCATTTTACTTTGGATTAGTGCTGGATGAGACAAACTAGCACATGGCGAATGAAGGTGCTCATATTTTTTTCATTTTTGCCCATTTTTTTGTGTTGAACCCAAATTTGTATTAATCTTATCAATTGTTATGATGAAGATGTTTACCTATAAAATACGATTTTATAAACTAAATATAGTTTACAATATGCAAAGTAATTAAATGTTTTAAATAATTTATTGAAATATAATTTTAATTTACAAAAAGCTTTTGTTGTTATTTTTAGATAGTCATTTGTATCTAAACGTCATAATCGCCTAATCGTTGTCCCTCTATCATGCGTACAAAATTTAGCGGCGCTAACTTCACCGTCTGTCTGCTTAGAGGAGTAAACGTTGCCACAATTAAAACCTTTTAAATAAATTGCATCTAACATCCTCCCATTACTATTTCCAATTACATATTATAGAAAATAGAACCTTTTTGAAAAACAAATGGCGTGCGGATATTTCTTGTCAGTGTTGCTATTTAAAATATAAAAAATATTTTCATGCGCAATTCTCGATTGGTAACATGCAGTAGAAATAAAAAAAACAAAAATTGTGGCCGTCCTGAAAATTAAAAAATACAAAAGGCTTTTTTGAACTATAAGGGACGATTACCTACGCGTTTCTACTTTCCAGACGTAGGTTAATCTGGAAAACACAAACAAGAAAAACAACAAAACTGTCAATTTACGACGGCCCTTAAATAAAAAGCTTTTTGATTTAATTTGTCATAATGCTTACATAACCGAACACAAAGTAGTTAGAAGAAAGTTATCAGTCGTAAACATAGCTTTATATGCTTTCAAACAGAACATAGATGGTCCCGGAACAATACCTTGGTCTTGACAAATGTCTGTTAATTTGGTCCGAAAACCCATCCCGAAAAGACTTACTTTTATGTGGTGTGTTTCCATGATAAATTCAACTCTCAGCCCGGAAACAATTACCAAGTGAGTTTTATTCCAAAATTTGTTTTCCCCGTCAGAAAACATATTTGTGAACAAAGTAGAAAATCTAATTATGTTTTTCAGACTGAGGAATATTTGAATTTATATTCACTAACTCACGGTAAAAATTCAAATAAAAAAACAATTCATAAAGAAATAAGGTTGGTGACTATTAAGCAATGAACCATTATGCATAGACATTTCCGGGATCGGCCCAAGAAATATGTATATGTCTTTATAATGTCTGGATTTATTTAAATTTGTTATTGTAATTTCTTTCGATAAATTTTCTTAGCAAAGACATTAAACAAAAAAGCCTTTTCGGCCGGTGTAACCTTCTGGATAAGTTATCATACGTCTTAACGAAAAGTGAAAACTGATTTAGCCAAGGCTCTTTATATTCCCATGAACATCTGTGTTATAATTAGTTAATCATACGTAAATTTTTGACTTAGAGGAAACTGAAACCATTGCGGTTTGCCAAACAATATCAAATTTTAATTTGATAACGCTGAATACATCAACTGGTTGCGATAAGTATAATTAAATCTCAAAAATTTCATAATTAACAAACGGTAGGAACCACAAGGGCGCCGTAAAAATTAAGCCACCGAAAACATTTGGTTAGCTATCAATAAAAATATTCTCACCATCTAGATAAATTACAACAAATTCAAGGTAGATGTGCAGATATTTTCTAAATATTTTCATTGTTAGGTTGGTCCAATCCGTTGGTTCAAAGTTGATTTGATTTCCTTGATGTTGTGGATTTATTGTGTACCAACAAGTGTCATCAATCAAAATATGCAACAATTAACTATTCCTTCAATAATAATTATTATTAATTGAGGTTTAGAGGGAAAACAGTGAAATTAATCATCAAGTGCAATATTAGACGAGTGCAAATAACAACGACAGTTGATCATCATGACCGCAATAATTCATGAAATGGAATAATAATTACAGTTGTGACACACATAGTGACAGATTTCCATCCGCAAAACTTAAGATGAATAAACCGCCGGTAAAAATAAATAACATGGTATATTCTACATTTGAGGGCAATGTTCTAGATCCATACTTCCACACGGTGCTCCCTATTCTTCAGCATCTAGCGTCTATTCTTCAGCATCCAAGCATCTCTCTTGTATCAAGCAGCTTTCTATATAAACGTTTTCAAGGCAAGGTCTTAAGGCAGCCACTTAAAATCCTCCACAAGTACGTGACACAGACAAGTGAAAGCGAGTTGAGCGGCAGACTAACAACCTTCTCAAAAACAAATAGGTTATGAAAGGCCTCTGAATACCATATCGGAATCATCACAAACACGACCTCGAAAACTGGATACGGACAACGCTTTAAAAATGAGAACATGGAACGTGTAAGCCTTTTAAGACCTGGAGATCTCCAGAATCTCTCGTACCAGTCTAAAATTTGCACTGAAAGATGACGTCAATCACCTATTCTTTATCGAGTTGAAGGAAAATTGTGATATACATTCAAGCACAAAAGACCGCCCGTTGGAATGACGATACTTTAAAAGATCAATTATTACTGCAAAGTTACTAATCAGCAGTCACTGACTGGCAAACTAATAATGACGGAACTCGAAACAATAACCAGGAGCACTGGCTCGCTGTACAGTTAGCCACAACTTCTGTGGCGCAGAACCCTATGATTGGTTAGCAGCACAAGAAATACTCTAATAGAAATATCTCCGGCAAAAGAAGCGCGAATATATGAGAAAATGCATCGAAAATATCAGCATCTAAGCGGAACAAGGAAACGCAAGAAAATGTTTTGCTAACTCCAGGAATTTTGCTAAAGACTTCCACCCAAGATGTACAGCCATCATAGACGGGAATGGAGAACTGAGAACAACCGTGGCTGATGTTCTCCCAGTAGGACAAACCTGCATTCAAAATCTGCTACATTGGACTGCGGAAGTGACCCCATATTTGTCGAATATCCTACAGCAGAGGAAGTAGAAACAGCTGTTCGTAGCATTTGTAGCACCTGGTCTCGACGGAATCCCCGCAGGATAAATTAAACACGGAGGTACTGTTCTTGGTTCAAATCTATACGATCTTATAGTCACTGTTTGGGACCAAAAACAGTTGCCCGATAATTAGAAGACCGCGCTCATAAATCCACTGTACAAAATAGGCAACCGTCTAAGTGTGAAATCTGTTGAAATGTTGACTAATATGGAACGTGCCAAACTCGCCCCTCTCGCCGAAAACATCATCGGCGTCTATCAGTGTTGGTTTCATCTCAACCGATTAACATCATTAGGGTGATTCTGGAACAATGTTGGGATTATACTATTAGCGTACAGGTAGATCAACTATACATAAACTTTCCAACAACACAAGCCGATCCGATCCCAAACCTATTCGATCCGAATACGATCGGATCGAATCGGTATGAATGGAAATGGATCGGATTCGTATCGTTCGGTTCGGTTCAAATTTGATCAGATTTGGATATCGTCAGTTCGAATCGGATCAGATCAGATTCGATCGCATTGGATTGGATCGGATTGGATCGGATCGGATCGGATCGGATCGGATCGGATCGGATCGGATTAGATTGGATTGGATCGAGTTCGGATTCGTATTCAGATTGAATCAAATCAGATTGGATCGGATTTGGATCGGATCGTATATGATCGGATCGGTTTGGATCTGACACGTATGTCGTGGGCTCATAAATCGGTCCATTATATCCAACAATGCTAATTTTTGCTATTTGAAAATAATTTTTAGTTTGTATTTGAGAATTTTGGGACTGTATTCGTGCTAATGGGTTGCAGATTAATATTCAAACGGCACGTTTTGCATGAGCTCATAAATTGGTAGACAATATTTAACATTGAAATATCTAATGGCCATAGTAGGATTGATGGGTAAGTGGATAACTCCAAAGTTACAGAACAGTTTATTAATTTACCGGGTGACTGACACGAAGTGTTACCAACTTCATACTGTCACTGCTGTCAACCCGGTGATGATAGAGCGCTCAAATTTACACTAAGGACAGTACATTCTTTTGTTTACAAGCGACAAAAGCATTTTAGTGGGAAATATTCAGAAAAAAGTTATCCGCAATGGAATTCAAGTGTGATTCATAGTGTAATTGTTCTATATTTGGCTGGAAAACCACAGCCGCAGATTGTTAACCAGTTAAAACATCTGCATGTGAATAAAATATTTGTGTATCGCACCATAAATTGTTATAACGATACTGGCAGATTTCGTGAGATGAACATTTCGCTCGAACGGATGCTGCACATATTGAAAGATCATCTTGAACTAAAGGCCTTGAAATTCCATAAAACGCATGGTCTCACCGATGGTCAAAAAAAAGTTAGAGTGGAAAGAGCAAAAGAGTTGTTACGCTTGCACGAAAGTGGCGATTTGCCGAATTTGGTTTTCTCCGATGAGTTACTGTTCGATATTGAGCAATATGTGAACAAGCAAAACGACCGGATTTACTTGCCCGGCCATTCTACTGAAAGTTTGGACCAACGGATTGCACACTCGAAACCAAGCGCCACCGATGGTGATTTCAACAGGCAATTTTCTTGACATTTCATCAAGATTGGCTGAGAAAAAACGTTTCGCGGTTCATTTCCACTGCCCAATGGCCACCAAATTCACCGGATGCAAATCCACTAGATTTCTCGATTTGAGGTATTTTGAAGAGCAAGGTTGGGACAAAAAAATACCAAAGTGTCGATCATCTCAAGCCAGCGCTTCGCCGGGAATGGGCCAAAATACCGCAGAGCCACTTTCGTGATGCATGCAACAGCTTTGTCGGCCGTTTGAAGGCCATAATCGCGGCTAAGGGTGGCCAAATTGAAAATTTAAATATTTGTGAACATTTTTTAATTTGATTCAATAAAATTCATCAAAAAATAAATATCTGTGGTGTTTTGTTTTGGTAACACTTCGTGTCAGCCACCCTATAGTTTCGACAATTTTCGGATTTGCTGTTTTTACACGTCATAGGAATAGAACCAATCTGGTAAAACTATGTACCTCTCCAGATTTTTGGGGAGTCTGCAATTGCAAATGCTTTTTTACATTCAGAAAATTGATGTTTATCTCATATCCGAAATACACTTGTTATAGTTACATTTACCATTACGAAGCACAAAAAATCAAAAGGATCACTGCTCACTCTCAGCGACAAAATAATATCCAATCCAAGCAATCCTACCCGGCCAAATATATGTACAGATTCTAGAAGAACTAAGTAATAGAATAAAGATGAATGAGCCTCCTTAAAAGAAAGAACAATTGGATGAAGAAGCTCAAAAGTTCATAATAGACATACAACAGTTAGCATGGTACACAAAAAATTAAAAGGATATTAAAGGCTACAAATTACCCAAATGAAATTAAAGATCTAGATGCAGAAAAACGAAAAATCTGGAAAAAATAACAACATACGAGAATGCACCAGTTAAAAATATACTGAATAATTTGAGCCGGCGAGTAACGTGAGAAATAAAAAATAAGAAAAATGAAGCAACGAACATACTGCCTTATAATTGTGGCAGACAAGACAATAAAACCAATAAAAATCCCAAGCAATGGAAGTTGGGCAAGAAGCAACGAACAAAAAGTAGATCACCTAGAGGGTATATTTCAGCCTAGTGAGGTACAGGAGAACGACGAACAAATACAAGAAATAGTATAAACTGAAGATCAAGAAATCACCCTGACCTCTCTTACGGGAGTGATCAAAAATATAAAAAAACTAAATCCAAAAAAAGCGCCAGGCTTTCAGCTCATAGCCAAAATAATAATGGTACTAAAATTGTTTAAAAATTAATTACAAATTTGTTACACACTTAGAAAAATTTGTACAGGTACTCGTTATGCTGCAATTCGTGTCATTAGGCAAAGCTACACCACACTTTTTGATATTTAATATTTATTGTATCGTACTGGGGGCGATACTTGAAGTTTTTACTAAATAATTCACAATATATTGGAATAGTTCAATCACCAAAATCCGCCTCTAAAGAGTGAAGCTCTTTAAAACAATATATCTCTGTATAGGCCATGGACTTGCTATAAATGTAACGACATACCCCCAATTAAGAAGAAACAGCTCATTGTGTACAAGAAATGGACACGCATGAAAATGTTATAGCAGCCCAAATTCACAAAAATCGATCATTATGCATCGAAATTCCTTTCTGTGCAAGAAATTTGTGAAATTTTTGTGGGTGTGGGCTGTTGTAATAAATTCAGGGATACCTATTTCTAGCACAAGAAGGTAATTCGATGCATTACGATCATTATACACAATGAGCTGTTTCATCTTAATTTGGGGTAGGTCGTTACATTTATAGCAAGTCCATGGCCCATACAGAGAAATATTGTTTTAATGAGCTTCACTCGTTAGGGGCAGATTTTGGTGATTGAACTATTCCAATATATTGTAATTTATTTAGTGAAAACTTCAAGTATCGCCTCCAGTACGACACAGTAATTTTAAGCGGGTGCCCCATTTTATGGGTAGTTTTCTAGTGGTTTAACTATGCAATTTTATTGTAATTAATTTGTAAAAAATTCCAGTACCACCCCCAGAACAATACAACAAAAATTAACAGAAATGTAAAAAGCGCGTGCTGTGACGACGAAAAATATGGTTTTTAAAGAACTGCACCTCTTGGAGTTAGGTTTTTGGGGGTTTGAACTATCGCAATATGTTTTAATTAATTTGTAAAAAGTTGCCAGTCCCATCCCTAGTGCGATATAGTAAGAATTAACTAAAATGCCAAAAGCATGGTGTAACGAGAAATATGGTTTTTGAAAAATTGCACCCATTAAGGGTAGTGTTTGGGTTTCAACTACGCTGTAAAAAATTTGTTCTAATTTTAAAACTGTTCTGGCTGCATACAGGCTGTAAACAATTTCAGTTTGAAATAATAACTTTTGAAAGTTTACAAAACTAAACGGAAATATTTCAAAAATTGTTGAATAAGTTTTATAATTTTGTTTATAATTTTGATTTAAAACTTTTGCTTCAAATCGTCAAAGTTTGACCATTTAAAATTTGATGTTTTAAAATAAAACAAATTCGTTGTTAATTCAAATAAATAGTTTAACGGTTTTATAAATAAACTTCGTATTAAAAAAAACTTATTGGTTTAATATCTATTTGAAAAAGTTTTCCCGATTTTGATGGCCGAAAAAATACCCTTCCATTTGTATTAGTTTGCGCCAATGCCTATATTTCTCAATAATAACATACACAGTTTTAATTGTTTCATGTTGTTCTTGGAACCTACCTTTCGAAATAAGCCCAAGAGCCACCCGACCCGAGCTGGTGGCATTTTATTATTTAATTATATAATGTCATTGAAAAGATTTTGAAGAACATCACTAATTTAGCTGAAAAACGTTAGTACTGAAAACTACGGCTATTGCGCTGAGCGGTTGCAAATTTTGTAAGTTTAATTCATTCCGATGTAAACATGGACCATTTCATTTGACAGATCTTACACCGTGAAACGGTTTTGATAACAATACTTGAATTCATTAAACTACTTTTTTGGAGCTGGTGGCAAATTATTCGTAAAATTGTAATTTAGTGAGTGATAATGTGAACATGAAGTCCCTTTTTCCCCAAAAAAGACTTCTTCGAACACCGAAAGCCGAACACAATCTACATCAAACTTGAACCAGCTTCATGTAGAAAATTTAAATATTGCAAGTACAAGTGTAAATCAAATGGGTAAAGTTCAACATAGTCCAAAGAAAACACCTATACAAGAGATTGAAAGTGCTTCTTCGACAGAATTAGTTAAACCGCCGTTTAAAATTACAAATCAAAACAGCGAAGAAAAAATTAATTCAATAAGAATGAACTCAGTGCGACGAAGTCTAGTGACCGTGGTCAGTTTGAAAATAGTCTAGTGTAAACGGGATTGGATAGGTATATCACTGTTCAATCTAAAAGAAAACGTAGCCCGAGATAACAACCGATTCTCTAGTTTAGAGGTCGGGGACCTCAATACAGCGCCGAAATCGAAACCTGAGAAACCGCCTACAATTTATTTAAGAGAAGCATCTAACAATGAACTGGTTAATAAAATCGCAAAACATTTTGACGAAGTTGGTAAAAAATATTACACATACCAGCTAAAAAGTCAAAAAGGGCTCACTGTTGTGCTAAAAGGAATTGAAAGCTGCGTAGATGTTAGCGACATACAAGCTGCACTTGCTGCGGAAGGTTTCCATGTCAAATCTATTGGTAATATAGTAAACTGTGAGAAGGTACCTCAACCAATGTTCCGTTTGGAACTAGAGCCAGAGGAAGAAAAGTCAAAAGGAGTTCACAAGATTTACAACCTAAAATATTTGCTACATCGCAAAATAGTAATTGAAGAACCTAGGAAGAGGTCAGGACCAGTCCAATGCATAAAGTGCCAAGAATTCGGACACACGAAAGCATACTGCACCTTAAATGATGTTTGTGTTATTTGTGGTGAACTTCACGACTCCAAACAGTGTGACAAATCTCGCAATGACCCATCTGTGAAACGTTGCAGTAACTACGGTGAAAATCATATTGCAAATTACAGCGGATGTGCAGTGTATCTGAACTTAAAACGGAAAATAAACCCTAAAATGAGAGCTGAGCAACGAATGTCAATATGCAATTTAATCAGAGGGCAATGTTACCAAAAAATACAATAGTCACCAAACCTGCGAGTGCAAACACACAAAATGATAACTTGGAGACGTTGGACAGCAGTTTTGCACAACCAGGTGTTTCTTATGCAAACATCCTAAAAGGTAACAAACCGAAAGCCAAAGTTGGTTTTAATGAAGAGGACCTAAACATTCATACCACGCTAAATAAATTAACCGAGACCATCCAAAGTTTCATGACGATGATGGAAAGGTAAATGAGCATGATGATGCAAAATATGAATACGCTTATGCAAATAATAGTTAAAAATCAAAAATGACAGTTCTAAAAATAGCTATTTGGAATGCGAACGGGCTTTCGCAACATAAAGCTGAGGTACACACCTTTCTTACCGAACAAAATATAGACATCATGTTAATATCTGAAACACACTTCACCAAACACAATTTTTTTTTAATATTACCGGCTATTCCGTTTATGACACCAAACATCCGGATGGAAAAGCACACGGCGGCACCGCAGTCTTGATAAAAAGAAGGTTAAAGCACTACGAGCTCCAGAAATATGCTAAAGATCACATCCAAGCTACAACTATTTGTTTGGACGAATGGTCTGGGAAATTTGTAATATCAGCTGTTTACTGTCCACCGAAACATGCAATTAAAAAACAGCAATTTATCGACTACTTTAATCAGTTGGGAATCAAATTTCTAGCAGGAGGTGATTACAACGCTAAACATGTGCAATGGGGTTCGAGGTTGACGTCACCCAAGGGCAAGCAACGCTACGAAGCAATAAACGAGAAAAACCTAGATTATTTATCATCTGGACATCCCACTTATTGGCCTACCGATAGAAAGAAAATTCCTGATTTAATAGATTTCTGTGTAATACGGGGAATAGTACGCACCAATGCTCAAGTCGTTGACTGTTATGATTTATCATCAGATCACTCACCAATAATCGTAACACTAAGTACGCAAGCATTAAAAACTGAACCACCCCAACGTTTAACAAACAAACTAACGAAATGGGTTCTGTATAGAAACATAGTAGACGTAAATTGTCATCTGGATGTCCCACTGCAAACACCAGAAGATATCGATGCCGCGATAGAAAACTTAAGACAAATAATGGAAATGGCTGCAAAAAAGCTACTCCGGAGTACAAAAATTCGGGAAAAAATAGTAAGCTTTCAAGTAACATTCAAAAGTTATTGGCAGATAAGCGAGCGACTCGGCGGCTATGGCAGCTGCACCAATCTCTTTTTCATAAATGGAAATTAAATAGAGCTATTAAAGCTCTAAGAGAATCAATACGGGAAGAATACAATCTTGGAATGCAGAATTACCTAAGTGAGCTCACAGCAACAGAGAAAACAGATTACTCACTGTAGAAGGCAGCAAGAAATTTAAAAAGGCCAGAGCTATCGAACCATCTACAAAAACCATCTACAAAAAGTGTTCACTCCAAACGAAAAAAATAATGACTGCGTACTACCACAGTTTACGAGGGACGAGTCGAACCCAAATGCAGTAAAATTTAAATGGAAATGCGTCAAAACGGTTATCGAAAACAGGATAAATCCTAAGAAAGCTCCAGGCCATGATCTAATAACTGGAAAAATGATCAAAGAATTACCCGTTAGATGCATAAAATATATAACATATATTTTTAATGCGATTATGAGATGTGGATACTTTCCCCAAAAATGGAAAATATCTCAAATTATCATGATTCCTAAGCCAGGTAAAGACGAAACCCAAGTCTCGTCGTACAGGCCAATAAATCTACTTCCGATAACTTCAAAGCTTTTTGAAAAGATGCTACTAGAAGAACTAATACCTATATTAACTGTAGGTCGCATTATACCATATCACCAATTTGGATTTAGAGAGCAGCACGGCACAATAGAACAGGTGCACAGAATTGTAAACACAATTAAGCTCTCCTTAGAAGAAAAGAAATATTGGTCGGCAGTTTTCTTGGATATTGCGCAAGCTTTCGACAAAGTATGGCATGAAGGATTAAATTACAAAATTAAAACTCTTCTGCCTAGACAATTTCATGCAATTCTTGAAAACTACTTAGCCCAAAGGATGTTCCAGGTGAAACAAAGTACGGCCACTACTGATTTAACCGAGATAACGGCAGGAGTACCGCAAGGTAGTGTATTGGGACCTGTGCTATACTTGTTGTTCACAGCTGACTTACCAATAACTGAAAACATAATCACTTCAACTTTTGCTGATGACACAGCTATATTGTTTTCACACAAAAATCCTCAAACAGCATCGAGAGAATTACAAGAACATCTGCGCAAAATAGAAGATTGGAGGCAGTAAAATTAAACAATATCACAATTCCTCAATAAACAAACGTCAAATATCTCGGTCTTCATCTCGATAGAAGATTGACATGGAAAAAGCACATTGAAACAAAACGTAATCAACTAAAAATAAAATTTTCTAAAATGTACTGGTTGATCGGAAGAAAATCGAAACTCTCTCTAGACTGCAAGGTTCTACTATACAAAGCGATCCTAATCCCCATATGGACATATGGTATCAACTATGGGGCTCAACTAGTGCCTCAAATATAGATATTGTACAAAAACGCAAGCAAGATGTTACAGGCTGGCTACTGCCAACCTGCAGATATCACTAAGCACCTGCAGAGGCCTCCACGGTGATTTTTGCCGGCTACGTTCTCAGCGGAGAAGTGCGAAGGTCGTGGGGTTTGAGGCATACAGGGCTCCTGGCTTACACCGTGATCATACAGAAAGTTAGGGGAACGCAAATAATCAAAAGATGTACCCGGAGTTCCGCCGAAACTCGTCGGCCGGAACCTGGGTACATCTTTTGATTATTTGCGTTCCCCTAACTTTCTGTATGATCACGGTGTAAGCCAGGAGCCCTGTATGCCTCAAACCCCACGACCTTCGCACTTCTCCGCTGAGAACGTAGCCGGCAAAAATCACCGTGGAGGCCTCTGCAGGTGCTTAGTGATATCTGCAGGTTGGCAGTAGCCAGCCTGTAACAGTGGCGCCCAAGTTTTCGCGAATTTTTAAATTTTTTTTTTAGATTTGTAGCTTCACTCCCTTTGGCGTGCGCGTCCAGTGTCGAAACCAGTGCTTCGCACTGTTTGAATTCGCATGGACACGCACACCAAAGCCAGTCGATGTGCGAATTTTTAAATTTTTGATTTTTTTTTGATTTGTAGCTTCACTCCCTTTGGCGTGCGCGTCCAGTGTCGAAACCAGTGCTTCGCACTGTTTGAATTCGCATGGACACGCACACCAAAGCCAGTCTCCCGGTTGGCATTCCCCATCTGCGATCGTAACCAGCACGGGCTGTTTGATTGCGCGTAGATGGGGGTGTCATACCCCTATTCTTTGGACATCCGACTTACGAGCTCTTTCCCATTTCCACTATGTTGTGTCAGATTGTGGTGGAGCTCGGATGTCATTTGTCCAGGGTTTAGCTTAGCTTCATTTCTTCTTTTCCCCGAAATTTCTCGACCGAAATTTGAGGAACGGAACACCTTATTATTATATTATTATTATTTTTTTTTATTTTTTTTATTATTTAGCCGACACGGAGTGGGATTTCCACTCGCCTCATACCATCCGTTTCGTATTTTCGAGTTAAAGTTACTTGTTTTTGATATGTTTATTTGATTTTCTTGATATTTTGATATTTTTGATTTTATTGATTTGATTTTTTGATATTTCGATAATTGTTTTTTTTATTTTTTTTTGGTTTATCGATCTATGGGTTGTATTTAAACCCACGGTTTGATTAGTACTTCATTTTTTTTCCTTTTGTATCGTTTTTTGAATTTATTATTCTGCCTGCATACCGCTGGGTGTGTTGGTAGTTTTGGGTTTTTATATATTTTTTTTTTTTTTGGTTGTATCATTATTTTATTCAGTTTTAACGAGCCCCTCCAAATTAGGTTCTCATTGAAAAGCGCCACTTTGGAGGGTATCTCGTCTTCGCCGTAGTTAAACAATCGTGGGAGTACGGGCCCCACGGTACTAGTGGACCACGGCTTCACCGTCCCTAGTATCAAATCTACAAGGTATCCATTCCTTTCTTTTTTCTTTTATTTTTCTAATTATATTGTTATATTATTATTTAGCTGTATTATTTCACTATCGGCGTACTATTGGGTGTGTTGGTAGTTTGATTTTCGCGTTCTTATTATTATTATTATTTTTATTTTGGATATTTAAAATGTTTTTTAACGAGCCCCTCCAAAGGAAGGTTGCGATAAGGTACCGCTTTCGAGGGTTTCTCGTCAAATATCCCGTCGTTAAATTTGGGGATTACGGGCCTCAGGTTTCTAGTGGATCGCGGCTTCATCCCTAGTACCAAATTTCTTGCATTATTTCATTTATATTTAATATTTATATTTATTTTTTTTGTTATTGTGTTTGTGGAATTATTCCGAGCTATTTTATTTGAAACCTTCTGCTTCATTTAAAACTAATTGAATTAATTTTTAGTATATTACTGATAAATTTAATAAAGATTGCATTTCGAGTCTAATTTTCTTCGCCAAATTAAATCGAGCGTGTTTAACCCTATATCCTTTCATCATCCAAAATTTACCTAACAATACTAGAGCAAGACGAAGGGGAGCAAAACTTTATCGATGGACCCTTATTATCGGAAAGCGGACTAAATTACACAGGAGACCCGGCGGGCACCACGATCGACATGTTCCTGTTTCAGGTAGACACCATCGCTTCGTCTCGCGGATTGTCCGACCAAACCTTGTTATTCGAGCTACATACCATCCTGGAAGATATCGCCTTGCAGTGGTATTGGACATTCCGCAAACATAATCCGAACGCTACCTGGACAGATCTACGAAGCGGTATCATCGAGCGTTTTAAAGACCGTCGCACCAATTACGAAATCCGGCGAACCGTCGAGGCACGCAAACAACGACCCAACGAAAGTTTCCTAGATTTTTTCGATCAAGTGTGGAGTCTAACGCTACAATGTCGTACACCGTATTCGGACGAGGAGCTCATCGAAATTTTAATGACGAACATGAAGCCAGAATTACAGTTTCATCTCACCGATCGTCGGTTTAGCACCATAAATGAGCTGATCAAAAGTTGCTCTGCTTGGGAGGAGTCTTTCAGGCGGATCAAAGCTACGGCGGACCCTGCAATCCATTCACGACGCGTGATCAATGAGTCATCAGGCAGTCCGTATGATGATGTTGGAGCATATGACTCTCATGAGAATTATCTCTTGACTGATGTTCTACCCGATAACTCAGTATCCGCAATTCACAAGGGGAGCAGGTTTCCATCGACAGCGGCGAGACGTCCTGGCGGACAAGTCCCAGCAGACAGCTCGGGATCAGTTGGTAAGCAACAATCAAATTACGGTAAAAATGTCGTCACCACAACGGCCACTCAGACGGAGTGTACAGAGCACAAATCAACCTCAACCCAGACTGCAGATAGTAGAGAGGATAGAGCCACTCAAACCGATTCAGGAGAATGCAGCGGGCAATACAAATGCGGAACGCCGCTCCCCGTCGAATCCGATGAAGAAGTAAACTCGTCTGGCAGTAATGATTCCTTTCCCGATCCTTCTTCCCTACCAAATTCCCCTTCCCTTCCTGTCGCTCTAAAGTTTTTCTATAATTCTCCGTCGTTAGCTAAGTTAGATCGTTTAAAACGTTCCAAGAAATATTGGAACCACCGCGCTGCAATGAGAAATGACGTGATTTCCTCCGTTTTGTTCTCCGAGGGTAGTGACACTCGGCCTTACGCCCAGGTCTTTATCAATAAGATCCCGTTTAAGGGTCTTCTCGACAGCGGGGCGAGTGTCAGTGTTCTCGGGAATGGATCGGAGAAAATCTTGTCCAATCCCTTCGTAGAGTTTCATAATTTTCCATCCACGATAACTACCGCGAGTGGTCAAGTCCAACGAGTATTTGGTTACATACGAGCTAACGTCGAGTTTAATGGAATTACCCAAACCATGAATTTTCATGTTGTCCCTTCATTAGAACAACCGCTTTATTTGGGTATCGATTTTTGGAATCGTTTTGGAATTTCCCCAAAAATCTCCGCGTTAAATAATTCGGACGAATTAGGTGAAACTACCAACACACCCAAATTTCATATTTTAACCTCTAATGATCGTCGTAAATTGGATCTTATCCGCGAATATTTCCCGAGCAGCGATATATTAGGTTTGGGCCGCACATCCCTCATCACTCATATGATCGATGTCGGTTCCGCAAAACCAGTCAAACAACGTTTTTATTCCGTGTCCCCAGCTATCCAGAAACTTATGTATGCCGAGTTGGATAGGATGTTGTCTTTGGGGGTCATCGAGGAGTCACAAAGTTCCTGGTGTTCACCGGTCACGTTGGTGCGTAAGGCCAATGGCAAAGTCCGTTTGTGTTTGGATGCTAGAGAACTGAACAAGGCCACCGTCAAGGATGCGTATCCGCTGCCAATAATCAACGGATTGTTGGGTCGTTTGGGACACACCCGATTCATTTCGGCGATTGATTTGAAGGATGCTTTTTGGCAGATCCCACTCGATCCAGCATCCCGCGATAAAACAGCGTTTACGGTTCCTGGACGGCCCTTGTATCAGTTCAAGGTGATGCCGTTTGGCTTGTGCAACGCACCGCAGACGCTTTGTCGCTTGATGCACCGCGTGATCCCGTACCAACTGCACGATAAGGTCTTTGTGTACCTCGATGACCTTCTGGTCACATCCTCCACTCTGGCCGAACACTTCGAGTTGCTACAGCAGGTTGCTGGATATCTGACGGATGCCGGTCTAACAATCAATTTGACCAAAAGTAAGTTTGTGTTGAAAGAAGTCGACTATTTAGGTTATATTGTGGGTGATGGTTGCCTCCGTACAAACCCAGATCAATGTAAAGCTATTCTGGAGTACCCTATTCCGAAAACGACGAAACAGATTAGACGTTTTCTGGGGATGTGCGGATGGTACCGTCGCTTCATTCCAAATTTTGCCTCTTTAGCTTCTTCTCTCACCGATCTTACTGGTAAAAACACTAAAGTATGTTGGTCTGCAGCTGCTGATTCTTCTTTTAACGCTCTCAAAACCGCCTTGTCAACTGCCCCAGTTTTGACGCATCCTGATTATACAAAACCCTTTTTTATTCAGTGTGATGCCAGTGCCGTTGGGGTCGGTAGTGTCTTATTTCAGGTGGACGCCGAGGGGGTGGAGCGGCCCATTGAGTTTTATTCACATAAGCTCAATGCGGCGCAGCGAAACTACTCGGTGACCGAGCTGGAATGCTACGCTGCCGTCCTCAGCGTGCGAAAATTTCGTCCCTACGTGGAAGGCTATCCGTTCGTCATTTACACTGACCATTCCAGTTTACGCTGGCTAATGAGTCAAAAGGACCTCTCCGGACGTTTGGCGAGATGGAGTCTTAAACTCCAAGCGGTGGATTTTCAGATTGGATACCGAAAAGGTTCAGTTAACATTGTACCAGATGCGTTGTCTCGAGCTTTTCCGGATGAATCCGCTCCTTGTGCGGATGAGTCTGGGAGTAAGAGCACGCCTGATCCTGGTGCCCAATTTGAGGATCCAGCCTTGCCGAGTAAAAACATCGACTCTTCTGTGAATGCGTTAATACCTTCTTTCGTCCCCATTTTGCACGTTGATCAAAACTCGGTTGCGTTCCAAGATCCAGATTACGTCGATCAAATCGCGAAAATTCGTACGTTAAAAGATTGTTCGCACAATTATAAAATCCAGGATGATAAACTGTTAATATCCCCTTCGTTTGGTTTTAAATATATGGATACCGATTTGTCGAATTGGAAACTTGTTATTCCGAATTCATTAACTCAATCGCTTATCGAACAGGCACATGTACCTCCCACTTCAGCACATTTAGGCGGCAGCAAAACCCTCGAGCGCCTTCAGCGTCAATTTTTCTGGCCTCAGATGGCAAAACAAGTTAAACAATACGTTGCTAGCTGCACTAAATGTAAAATGAACAAAGCTGTTAATTTCTCCACACAACCAGCCATGCGAGCTCTGGTCACGTCGACTCGCCCGTTTCAAAAACTGTATGCTGATTTTTTGGGTCCGTATCCACGTTCGAAACTCGGGAATAATTGCATTGCTATCGTTCTGGATCATTATTCCAAATTTGTAGTTGTAAAACCCTTACGCGAAGCGTCTGCCTCCTTATTATGTCGATTTTTGGAAAACGAAATATTCCTGTTGTTCTCGGTACCTGAAGTCATTACTTCTGACAATGGGAAGCAATTTACCTCGAATTTATTTAAGGATTTGTTGTCTAAATACGGTGTAACACATATTCGTACGCCGGTGTATTCGCCCCAAAGCAACGCATCCGAGCGTGTTAATAGAACGTTAATTGCCAGCATTCGGTCATATTTGAGCGATCACGACCATAATTTGTGGGACAAAAATTTGCAAGAAGTTGCGGCTGCTTTACGTAATGCCATACACGATTCGATACATTACTCCCCTCATTATGTCGTGTTCGGTCAACATATGTCGATGCATGGTTCGGATCACTCATTGCGACGGTTACTCGATGAACATGATCCCAGCGAAGTCCAGGTATGGGCTAAGCCAGATCGAGTAAACCTTCTAAAGGATCGTATAACCCATTACTTACGCGTAGCACACGAAAAGGGGGCTCAACATTATAACCTACGTAGTAATAAGCGCTCTTTCCGAGTCGGTCAATCTGTTTTTATACGATCGTTTACTTTGAGCGATGCACCGAATAAATTTTCCGCTAAATTGGCTGGTAAATTCAAACCCGCGATTATTACCAGCAAAGTCGGACAAGTGGCGTACGCAGTCGAAGATTTGAATGGCAAATCATTAGGCACGTATCATGTAAAAGATATCCGCACATGCTTCACTCTATCGCAATATTAGTTTGTCACGGTACAATGGGTGTACATTTCCATTAAATTGTTTTTCATTTTCGTATTGTTTGTTGTAGGCCCGGCTTATGAGACATCTCAGGGTGTGGGACGTTCCCACGTTTGTTACGATTACATGATCGTAACAAGCGCTGTTTGATTTTATTCCCCTCGGTTTGTGTCCTCGCTTTCGGAGTTGCTTAATGTTTGTGCACGTCGTGGTGATGGCGCGAGGGTGAGTGAGATGAAGAAAGAGAGAACAATGCGCATCGAATGGGTGTGTAAAGCAAAACATTCCATAAGAATGTTTTTCTTATATGCCTCTCGTTTACATCAATGCGAATTGATGTAAACGAGAGACAGAGGAGAAAGACAATTCTTCTGGAATGTTCTGCGCGTCGTTGTGCGGGGCAAGAATTTTTTTCTTGTTAGTGATTCGAGTTTGTGATTTTGAAAAGTAGAGTTTTGATTTTTGGTGATGAGAGTTTTGAGTTTTGGAAAAGACTGTCGAGTTTTTGTCTTGGTTTATAAAATAAAAAATATAAAAAATTTTGATTTTGGATTATCGTCATGCAAAGTCCAGATTAATATACGTGTTTGAAAAATACTAAAATAAAAGCTTAAACTTTTAAAATAATTACCTTTATAATTTGTGCATTTTTACAACATTTTAATAAAAATAAAATTAAAAAAATCTGGTGAGAGTTTTGTTTTATTGTGAAACGTAGCTCAGCCATTTTGAGAATTTGATGGAAAATAAAGAAAATTACGTATTTTGGATTTATTTTGAGTGTTTCTTTTCTATTCATATGTAAATAAATAGTTGATATTGAATAGAAGTGAATTTTTGTGAACAAAACAATAAAAAAATTAAGTGAAAACGAACGGCGCAGACGCCCAACATTTTGGTGGCCTATCGAGGCAAATTTGGTTTACGGCGCAAAGACGCCCAACAAAAAACGGCCTATCGAGGCAAATTTGGTTTACGGCGCAAAAACGCCCAACAAAATACGGCCTATCGAGGCAAATTGGTATCGGGGAAAAGCCCCGCAACGTTTGACAGCACAAGGTCGCTGCATACGGGTGGCCAACCGGTCCCTCGTGTTTTTGTGGTTTTCAGTGTAACGGTGAAAGGCACCGCAACGGTCCGGGTGTGGCATCACCACCTGTGGCATGACGGCCGCGCAAGGCCGCAACGGTATTGTTTTTAAGATATATTAAGGTACCATTTTTTCATTTATATATTTTTTTTTTTAATTTTTTTTTTTTTGATCTTATTTTTATATATTTTATTAAATTTTTTTTTAAATATTTTTGTAATCGAGCGCCGCACAGCGGGTGCACGCTCGGTGTGTATCGTTCTCTCTCTCTCTCTCTCGTTTCTCTTGGTGCGGGTGGAGGGGGAAGTTGTTTTCTTGTTTTTTCCTTTAAAAATAAAATGAATTGTTAAATTTTTTTCGGTGTGGTATGATGGGAGCGGAGACTCCCTCTGTGTCGGCGTAGTGTTAGCGGTCCCTTGATGCCCGCATCCGATTCCGTAACCAGGGCTGGTCCCTGTTTGAATTCGGATGGATGCGCGCACCAAGGCACCTCTATCGTTATTATTATTATTTTATTATTTATTTATGAAAATTCGGTTCGTTTCTCAGGTTCCGGCCGACGAATTTTGGCGGAACTCGGTTTTTATTATTTGCGTTCCCCTTACAATTCTGTATGATCACGGTGTAAGCCAGGAGCCCTGCATGCCTCAAATCCCACGACCTTCGCACTTCTCCGCTGAGAACGTAGCCGGCAAAAATCACCGTGGAGGCCTCTGCAGGTGCTTAGTGATATCTGCAGGTTGGCAGTAGCCAGCCTGTAACAAAGATCGGACAACAATTTCGAAATAACTTTGTTTCATAAATCTACCGATTTGGTAGTGGTAGCAAATTTTTCGTTTACAATAGGATAATACTTGTCGTTGAAAAGGTCTTGAAGAATTCCGTCAGTTTGTCTAAACAACTTGACGCATATTATTTCAATATAGTATTGGAAAAAGCAGTACTTTTGTAATCAGGACTTTAATTCGGAAATCCGCCGTTTTGGCGCTGGTAGCTAATTATTAAATTATCATATAATATATGCATGTCGTATATCATTGAGAAGATCTTGAGGAAAACAGTAATTGTTTCATACGCACCATACTGTTCAAAACTACCGTTGTAGTGCTGAAAGCAGTTATAATTTTCCCATTCCCATTTAATCTAGTAACATATCATTTGCAAGGTCTTGAAAAAAGCAACAAGTTTGTTATTAGCGCTTTAGTTGATAATTCGGCCATTTTGACGCTAGTAGTTAATTGATTTATTATAAAATATAAAAGGGTGGCCTAAATTATCATCGTGGAATTATCATTTTTGTAAATTATCATTTTTAGATGTTTTAGTTTAAACTTATTGCAAATAACTTTTCCGTTCAAAAATTCAACTATTTAGTTTTAAAATAGTTTTAAACTATTTAAAGTTTTAAATTTATTGCTAGATTGTTTTAAAATTCGGCAAAACTGTAAAGGTTTGAAAAAAAGTTTTAAATAAACCAATATGTTGTAATTAATTTGTGAACAATTCCAGTACCAATTTGATTGGATTGTGTTATAAGTGCTGGTGCAAGATTAGTTTCATACAGGTCTTTACAGGCTTTTGTACTAAAGCGAGAAACCTGAAAACCATCCAGATATTCTAAAACAAAGTTTTGAGGGATTTTGTTAGTGCTCTTTGTAAGTAATAGCGACCTTCATAGAGAGGTTGCATTTCCACTGCAAGTGGCGATGGTCAAAACCTTATCTTCGTTATTTCTGGAATTTTCTTTTGGACCAGATCGTTGAAACATGCTCGTTCTTCAGGTGCCATCCCCACAATGTGCCTCGTAATTTTTCATATTTAATATGACGATTCGCACTTCATCGTAATATTAACACATGAGGATGAAAATCGGTAGGGATTTCTTTTAGTCCAGAGTATATGTCTCTTAAATAATTACACAATTTTCGATTTTTAAACTCCCGCGGGTATCCGCCTTTTTGGTCTTTTCACGACAAGAAACAATTTTATTACTTTTATTCGTTTTCTCAGCCAAGAAAATCTTACTAAACTTTGTTACAGCAACAAGTTTTTCTTTCTTTTTATGTATATCACATTATCACATAAACACTAGTTATGTTCAAATTACTACACTTATGTCCGTTTTTAACCAGGAAATGGAGACCAGACCAAAAGGCCACAGACCTATCTAGAAAAGGCTTTTTAAGAGGGTTGCAGAGTACACATATAAAGCTACTTGATCCGGAGGGGGCCAGTATCAAAAACAATATCATTAGAGACCGTGCTAATTTCACTACTTAGAAAGAGATGAATATTTTAATTTATGGTTCCACCACTACCCAAATCATTTATTCTTGAGCAAATCTGTTAGGTGGCATTGGAATCCTTATCCCATTTCTTAAATTTTTATGAAACAAAAGCCTTGAAAATTGTTTACAGCTGATTAACCATAAACATTTTTCAACCCACTTTGCATATTTTTTATAAATCAGTATGGCTTAAAGTTCCATTAACGCTGTGTGTTTTATATATTGCATACACTAAAGGGACAACCAAACGATTCAAAATGTATAAACTTTCAGTTGAAATATGCGACAGCCGTGTTAAATTATCTCCAAGACGTTTTATAGTATTTTATACATGCATGGTACATAATATAAATAAATCATTGTTGATAGTTTGAAGTATGCGATCGAGTTTTTCAGAATTTTATTTTTATTTCTTAAATCCATGATCACCGCGTCATAATCATGGATGATGATTTCATTTGATAAATTTTGTTTCTTCGTCTTTGTTATGTATGTGTAGAAGATGCATACATAATTCTTGTTAAAAAGTTCGCGCATATTTAAAAAAAAAGTTACCAATCTTGCGCGGTTAATTTAATTAATATTGAAAAGGCCGCATATATATATAAGAAGACGCGCTAAAAATTTGTTGGCACTGTGCTGTATCGCATAAAATATAATTAATTGAGTCATTAAGCAGAAATTAAATAGAAAATATTTACAATTCAATTTGATTTTAATTATAATTTTATTGGCGTATACGATCGCGATACGATCCTCTCGCGTAATTCCTTTCTATTTTTGTGCATACGCGTTTATGTAAATATATAAATAACCCTAAACTGTGAAGATGAGAAAATTGGTAGCAAAAAATTAGATTTATGTTCATTGGACGCGACGCACATTTTTAGCATACATAATTATATTATGTTTAGATGATCATGATCCAATGCTCCGGATATTTCCGGCCTATTAATCAAATTCTATAATAGTACACCGTGTCATACACACGCCTAACCACATTAAACTCCGCGCAACTGATCGCATTTCGATCGATAATCATCAATCATATATACACCATTATGTATGTACACAAAATATGATCAATGAATGTAATATTTTTAAAAGTATTTAGATTTTAAAATCAAACACAGCACAAAACAAAAATCTAAATGAATTATTATAATAAAGTAAGTTTTGTGTTTGGTATACGATCGCGAATAAAATAAACCTTTAATATTCGCGATCAAGTTAATGAAACAGTAAACAGCATAAGAAACAAGTTTGTATTAAGAAATTGTGTACGAGTATGTAGCGTACTCGTACATTTTTCTTTTCGTACACAAAATTTTTTGTATGCCTTGTGAAAATTTTTAGTTCTTACTTGATCGCCGGAGCGATCGCTCAAGTTTTTAAAACGAAAGAAATTTCTTAAACTTTTTGTTTTTTAGAAGTATAAAATAAAATAAAAAGTGCAGATCGTATAGTTTTTGAAAGTCTTTTGTTTTTAGTTCATTGTTCAAATATAGTTTCTGTTTTATACTTAAGTGTGGGAATATTAAAGTGCTTGCGTTTTGGTAACAGTTTGTACAGTGGAAAATGAAATAGAATTTTTTTTATGTAAAGAAAATTAGTAGATCGTTAAGATAATCAAAATGAATTTCCATATAATTTCATTCATAATTTTAATAAATTTTTTTGTGATACTATTAAATGCCAAACAAATAGATAATACTAGTAATAGGAATATTAATTATAATTTAAATCTTAATAATTGTAATATGTATAATAATAGTAATGTTGTAAGATTGGAAAGTCATAGTCAACCGCCGAAACTACATCAAATTTATTCGCACCATCATCGGCATAACCATCATAATATAAGCAACAAGGATAATAGTACCCGGGAATTACTACGAAATTCACTAATCCATCATAAACCATTGGGCGCCAGTGAAAAACAACATCCTAAAAATCATAAACAGCGGCGAAATAAAAAACAAGTTCACATAAAAACGACGACACCGAGAGTGGTACACAACCCTAAAAGTGAACAATTGGAAGATGAATTCGACGAGTATGACGGTCGTGATCTAAATAACGATTACGAATTTCATAATGGTGTTGAACCCAGAAATCATGTTGCACCATCAACATCGACTTCGGCAGCGACACCATATCTAAAATCAACAACACCAATGTCTGAGTAAGTTTCCGTAATTTCCGCTACTTTTTATACAAAATATGCGATATTCTGGGAAATGACCTGCATCAATAATATATCTCATAAAGATAAAGAAATTCTCTTGAGACGGTGTTTTCCGAAAACCAAATACTTATAAAACAAATTAAAATCTGGTATGAATAATCGTATACGTAAGATCAAGTGATCACCATTAAATTAATTTATTTTCTATAAACATCTCTTTTATATGTTTTAAGTGATTGATTACAGATTTCCACTTTGCAATCCCATATAAACGATCCCATATACACAGAATGTTTTGGGTGTGTGTTTAATCCCAGGAACCAGTTCCATTGAGCAATCTATACGGATAACTATTTTTTTGTGTATGGTAACTTAATTAATAACGTGTAGTGTTTAACACGAGTTTTATTCAATTAATGTAAATGCCATGTGCCAAAGTTAACGATCTTATATAATATTTTACGCGATCATGCGGTATTTGGTTAGAATTTCGAATGAATCAATTATGGATTCAGTAGTTTTAGTGTAAAAACTACACGCAACAGGTTAATATTAGTGCAAATGGGAAATTCCAAATATGTGAGTGATAAGTAATCAAGAAATATAGAAAATCATTAAGGTTTTGAAAAATGCTTGTATTTAGTCACAAGAATTCTTACTTATTGACGACTATCTATTAAACCTCTCTCTATGCTTTCTATCACAAACGGTCTCGAAAATTATCAATCTGGAGATTTTTTTTTGTCTGTACTTAGAAATCTAAACACGGTTTGGATATTATGTCAATAACGTAAAATGTTGACGTTACGATCAGACATAAATAAACAAAGCAAAGAATAAAATTTCTTCGATGTACCTATCAATTTGATTTTTTATCATCAATTTGAAAAATAAAATAAATAGAAAGAATAATAAATACAGGGTTACCCAGTACTAAATTTTAATCTACCTACGACTCAAAAGAAAATGATATCCGATTCTCAATCGATTCTCATCAATTTACTACATGGGGAGTTTTGTATTCAGTTGCTCCATATTTGTCAAAATTGTATTTTACTAAGAAGATCGTAAAGGCCAGTCACCACCATAAATACAAAAAAAATCTATTTGGACGCCGATAATTCCGCTTGCTTATAAGAGACGCAATATGAATCTCTTAAGTGCAAGCATTTTTTCTGATTGAAAATCTTAAAAGTTACACTTTACTTCATCGAAGGGTCCCGCCTTTGTAGCACCTCATCTAAAGGTTTTGACAAAAATGATGATTGAATTCGTTTTGTCAGGTCATTCAATATGTGTAGTTATTTTTCCAATTCAAAATAATTAATTCGGTGATATATCTATAGTTTATAGGTTAGCTTCCATCTTCTATTTGATTACACGAACAATTTTTTGTTTTGGATAGGAACTAAATGATTTAGATTTAGAGTTCGGATTATACCTATATTTTTTGGTGTGACTTCCATCTCTTATAATAAAACTTTAAATTATTACTCGTCCTCGCATTTGACGCTTAGTTTGATTTTATTAGTCAGTCGCGTATAGAGGTCATTTAGTCTCCTAAAATCCAGTTAAATATTTTTTAAGTATGTAACGTTGAATGATTTAACTGAAAATTAAAACTAAAATAGTGATAATTGGTATACGTATAGAAAATGTTGAAACTAAGCATCATAAGGACATGCAAGGATATAATTTGCATTCCGGATACGAAATCCATAACATTGCTCAAAATGTACACTCAGGTGGTTTGAAAAATAAATTATGTACGAGTATATTACACAAAATACAGATTAAAATTAAACTTTGCATACCGATTAAGCCCAATTTGTGCTAATTAGTGCTCACGGGAAAAAATTAGTGTTAGTCCAGGAGCCGAAAAAACGGGAAAAAAAAATTTTAAATTTCGCCTAAAAGACGAAATAAATAAAACCCGATTTCTAGAAAAAACCAGAAATAATTTAAGTCTAATTTTAAAACTTTCTAAAGGCCGCTAAACTGATGAAATTTGTGCTTATCATAGAAATATAATTTTCATAAATTTTCATTCATAAATCGAGGAAAACCAAACCAGCCCCTGAAAGATACTATATTTAAAAAAAAATTGGAGATATATCGTTCAATAATATTTGTGTTGAACAACAAATAAAACAATAGAAATAAAATGTTCTAAAATCCAAGGCATAAGCAATTCAGATAGTATATTCCTGTCAGGTATGTTAATTGCCATCCCAAAAATATAGTGACTGAATTTATGCTAATCCAGAATTGGCCCAATTCCATTGAACAACAACGACCGTTGAATGAACAATTTTTCGATAAAAAGTGTTCTAGAAACCAATGAAGTTGGCACTTCTGATTGCATATTCCTATCAGATATGTCCATTGCCATCCCAAAAATATAGTGGCTGAATTTGTGCTAATCAGGGTGCAGGGAGTGTTGCGAGGAGTAATGAATCACGGACTGGATCCCGCCCTAATTTCTAAAAATTTCCCTTACAAAATTTTTCAAAAATATATTTTTTTAATTATTTTTGAAACAGAGGTTTTCTATGACCAATTCTGGAGTAAAACCCAACTCGTTATGCCACAAATAATTGGGTTTTAATTTAAAATTCCCACATTATTTTGTACATTACAATATGCGCAAATTTCGAAATTATTTTGATGTGGCTCGGCTATTCCAATTGAACTTGTTGAATCCGTATTATCCTGGCTCCGAGACAGTTCTTTGTCTCGTGCGTCTTAAGAATCTAATATTCGTTTTAAGCAACCTTTATTGGTCGGGGTCCAACTTTCACTTCTGAAAGCCTGCACGAATATTATGAGTGCTTTCTAAAGTGCGAGCTTACACTGGCACGGGCACATCTCCCTTTCGAACGTCAGATGTTACTTCAAAGGAATCTGATGAGACCCCATTCATTACGATTGTAAATATAGAGCGTGAAATTGTTAACTTACATAGAGAAACGAATTTCTTTAATCTTCCAAGAGCTTAATCAGTTCTGCGGGTATTCCTTCGGAACCGGGTAACTTTCAATTTTTAAATCTGCTAATAGCTGCGTCTACTTCCTCTACTGTGCGATAATCAATATAGAATTCTTCACACCTGTACTTTTTCATATGTTCGCATTTCTTTTCTCGGATGTATTTACTCGTAGCCCACCCAGCACGAAGATATTCTACTAGTGTGCTCCTAGTGCTACAAGTCAGGTACTTTTTACGAAGCTTGTGTTTGTTTTCGACGACCAAACGACGCTATTCATCGTATAAATCATTACGGAATAACGATGCTCTTTTTACGATAGTATTTTGTGCCGCGTTAGTTATTGTTAACTGTATATCAAGAAGTTCTTTGTTATTTCTGTGTGGATATATGTTGATAATCGTATTAATAATCTGTAATTTTTAAATTAAAAAATCTCAATTTCTGACCAGAATACACAACAAAAACTTCAAATATGGCAGGGCGTAAATCTAAGTTGCAATTACCGTACAACTCGAATGTTTTCTTAAGCATAAGGAGAATTTAATAGAAACGGGAATACTTAAGACTCCAGCAACTAAACCAGCATATGTATTAATAAGTGAAGACCTTAGAATGACGCCACAAGCCTGTTGACTGTCAATAAAACGGAATATTAAATCAATATATTCAACGACCGAACTGTTCACATATGGATTTCACCAATCGTTATCGGATGAATCAATAGCATCTAATGCAACATCATTATCTAACTCTTTCATTTTGGACATCGAAAACAAAATTTACCAGCTTTCATTGCATGAGAAGTTATTTTTCACACCAAATTTTTCTATCGAAAAAAATAAAAAGATGCAATTTCGGTTGCCAAAGGGTTGGACTACTAAATTGTCGTTTATCGTTTGGTGATTGTTCCGAAAACAATGTAGTTTTACATTTAAAAATCACGCCATAAAGGAAGGAGAATTATATTGCAGTGGCAAGTGTAAAGAATGCGACAATTTCATTAATGTATGCAGCAAAAATAATTTACTTAACCTAAAAGTAACTTTTAATAATATATCGACGGCCACACCTCACTTTAAAAGAACCGAATACTACAAAGCTGCTATAGCCGAAATTTCAAAACAGCTACAAATTTTTAATAGCAGAAATGTATGCGACAAATTAGTTTTGGACAATATGGCATATGGCTCCAGTCCGTGATTCATTACTCCTCGCAATACTCCCTGCACCCTGAGTAGCACAAATTCAGCCACTATATTTTTCGGATGGCAATGGACATATCTGATCGGAATATGCAATCAGAAGTGCCAACTTCATTGGTTTCTAGAACACTTTTTGTCAGAAAATTGTTCATTCAACAGTCATTGTTGTTCAATGGAATTGGGCCAATTCTGGATTAGCACAAATTCAGCCACCAAATTTCTCGGATGGCAATGAACTTATCTGATCGGAATATGTACTCAGAATTGCCAACTTCATTGGTTTCTAGAACACTTTTTGTCAGAAAATTGTTCATTCAACGAACGTTTTTGTTCAATAAAATTGGGCCAAATCTGGATTAGCACAAATTCACCCACATTTTTCGGATGGCAATGGACATATTTGATCGGAATATGCAATCAGAAGTGCCAACTTCATTGGTTTCTAGAACACTTTTTGTCAGAAAATTGTTCATTCAACAGTCATTGTTGTTCAATGGAATTGGGCCAAATCTGGATTAGCACAAATTCAGCCACATTTTTTGGATGGCAATGGACATATCTGATCGGAATATGTAACCAGAAGTGCCAACTTCATTGGTTTCTAGAACACTTTTTGTCAGAAAATTGTTCATTCAACAATCGTTATTGTTCAATGGAATTGGGCCAATTCTGGATTAGCACAAATTCAGCCACTATATTTTTCGGATGGCAATTAACATACCTGATCGGAATATGTAATCAGAAGTGTCAACTTCATTGGTTTCTAGAACACCTTTTGCCAGAAAATTGTTCATTCAACGAACGTTTTTGTTCAATAGAATTGGGCCAAATCTGGATTAGCACAAATTCAGCCACATTTTTTGGATGGCAATGAACATATCGGATCGGAATATGTAATCAGAATTGCCAACTTCATTGGTTTCTAGAACACTTTTTGTCAGAAAATTGTTCATTCAACGTTCGTTGTTGTTCAATGGAATTGGGCCAATTCAGGATTAGCACAAATTCAGCCACTATATTTTTCGGATGGCAATGGACATATCTGATCGGAATATGCAATCATAAGTGCCAACTTCATTGGTTTCTAGAACATTTTTTGTCAAAAAATTGTTCATTCAACGAACTTTTTTGTTCAATAAAATTGGGCCAAATCTGGATTAGCACAAATTCAGCCACATTTTTCGGATGGCAATGGACATATCTGATCGGAATATGTAATCAGAAGTGCCAACTTCATTGGTTTCTAGAACACTTTGTCAGAAAATTGTTCATTCAACAGTCATTGTTGTTCAATGGAATCGGCCAATTTCTGGATTAGC